>JAQPPZ010000737.1:5542500-7981250 GCA_028583015.1 Wollemia nobilis | reverse complement strand
AATTCGAGAAGGGGATGAATGGAAGACAACTTTTAAGACAAAATATGGATTGTACGAGTGGATGGTGATGCCATTTGGGTTGTCTAATGCACCCAATACATTTATGCGGTTGATGAACAAAGTACTATGGAAATATAATGGTAATTTTTTGGTTGTGTATTTTGTTGATATTTTGATTTATAGTAAAAGTGAAGAAGACCATTTGTTACACCTGAAATAAGTGTTAGACTTTCTCAGGAAGGAGAAATTGTATGTCAACCTGAAGAAATGTAGATTTCTTCAAGATAGTTTAGTGTTTTTGGGATTTGTAATCTCGAGATATGGCATGAGGATGGATGATGAGAAAGTGAAGGTGATTTTGGAATGGCCTCTTCCATGATCTATAACATAAGTAAGGAGCTTTCATGGACTAGCTACCTTTTATAGGAAGTTCATCAAGAACTTCAGTAGTATAGCTGCCCCTATAACTGAGTGCACAAAGGGGAAAGATTTTATATGGACTACGATAGCAACAGAGACTTTTGAACTCTTGAAGAAGAAGGTGTTAGAAGCCCTTGTTCTAGTGTTACCAGATTTTAGTAAGGTGTTTGAGGTTGATTGTGATGCCTCATTTGTTGGAATTGGTGGTGTCTTAAGTCAAGAGGACCGACCTATAGCATTTTTTAGTGAGAAGATGAATGATGCAAGGAAGAATTATTCTACATATGATGTGGAATTTTATGCAATTGTGCAAGCATTGCAACATTGGAGGCATTACTTAATCTCAAAGGAGTTTTTTTTGTTTACTAATCATGAAGCATTGAGGTATGTCAATTCTCATAAAAAGTTAAATAGCAGGCATGCCAAATGGGTTTCATTTTTGCAAAAGTATACATTTGTCCTGAAACACAAGTCAGGAAAATAGAATAAGTTTGCTGATGCATTGAGTAGGAGAGTCTTGTTGTCGACCACTATGGAGAATGAAGTGGTAGGATTTGAGGGGATTAAAGATCTATGTGAATCTGATGCGGATTTTGGGAATATTGTGCAACAGTGCAAAAGTGCGGTAGGGTGCGAGTCCCGTACTATTTTTGAATAGTATTTTTTACAAAATGGTTACTTGTTTAAGGGTAATCTATTATGCATTCCCAATGGCTCTATGAGAGAGAACATCTTGAGGGAATTACATAGTGGAGGTTTGGCTGGTCATTTTGGAGTCACCAAAACTACCACTCTTGTAGAGGAGAAGTACTATTGGCCAAAAATGAAGAGAGATATAATCAAGTTTGTCTCTAGATGCAGATTATGTAAAATGGATAAGGGCCATACACAAAATATAGGGTTGTATATGCCAATGCCAGTTCCTATAGGACCATGGACCGATCTGCGTATGGATTTCGTTTTGGGGTTGACCAAGACACAAAGGGGTAAGGATTCAGTTTTTGTTGTGGTAGACAGATTTTCAAAAGTGGTGCATTTCATTTCTTGTCAAAAAACTAATGATGCAACTAGGACTGCAGTCTTATTCTTTGATGATATTGTACGGTTGCATGGTGTTCCAAAGACTATTACTTCTGATCGGGATACTAAGTTCTTGAGTCACTTTTGGAGGACATTGTGGAAAATTTTGAATACCAGGTTGCAGTTCAGTAGTGCTTACCACCCAAAGACCGATGAGCAAATAGAGGTAGTGAACAGAAGCTTGGGAAACCTCTTATGATGCATAGTTGGATAAAAACCAAAACAATGGGATTTAGCCTTGTCATAAGCCGAATTTGCATACAACAATTTAGTGAACAGGTCAATAGGTAAATCTCCTTTTCAAATTATTTATGGTTAAAATCCTAGAGGTGTATTATATTTTGTTGAGTTACCAATTGGGGAACAAGTTAGTGATGATGCAGAAGCATTTTCTGAGCATATCCAAAAAGTGCAAGAGTTAGTGAGGGAAAAATTGCAGAGTAGTAATGCTCACTACAAAGAGTCTGTTGATGCACATAGAAGGGTGAAAGTGTTTGAAGAGGGTGATATGGTCATGGTTCATCTTAGGAAATAAATATTTCCTAAGGGGACGTATAACAAACTGAAACTTAAGAAAATTGGGCCATGCAAGATTTTAAAGAAGATCAATGATAATGCCTATAAAGTGGAGTTACCCGATGAATTTTATATTTCACCCACTTTTAATGTTTTTGATTTATTTCAGTATCCTGGTACTATCAAGGATGGTTAATTATAGGAGACATTAAATTGGGCACGATATATGCCTAAGAAGAAAAAATATAGAGTTGCACAGGTGCTCGATAAGAAGGTGATCACCACCAGACACGGGAGCTACAACAAATTCCTGGTTCAGTGGGAAGTATTACCATAGTCAGATAACACTTGGGTTTTAGATTCAAAGCTAAAGAAAATTGATACCCAGAAGATACAGGATTTCAATTCAGCTGAACTCGTAGGAGCTGAGTTCTTTTTCACCAGAGGAGAATGATGCACCTTGCCAGAGCCATAACTTGTGAACCGTACGTCCATTTGCCTTGAAATTTAACAGGTTGTTCCACATACGTGTTCTGCATTAGGATGATCTTTTATCCTCTTGATCCTCCAAAAATCATGTTTTCAGGACCTAACTCCGACATCTAGTGCCCCAAAATTAGCTTTTAGAATAGGTTCCCGTGTTTTTGGGTTTTTTTGGCTGTTATAAGTTTATTATATTTTGTTATACCTTAATTTGAGACCTAATATTTTAAATTAAGGTTCATTATTGTAAGAGGGATGTGTGCACCGAATTTGGGTGCAATATGACTCATTTCTATTTTTAGCAGTTTTTAGGAAAAAGATCTATTTTTAGCAGTTTTAGAAAAAAGACATTTTTAGGGTTTATTTAGGGTTTCTTTGGTTTTTGGTTGCTATATGATGGATTGTAATATTTTGTAGAAGGGGTGTGAATTCAGGAATGAGAAGAATATCAATTGGAAGTTTTCTTCCATTATTGCATTTGTGTTGTGATTGGAGTCCATTTTGTTGATCTCTTGTAGCTGAGTTTACACCAGAGACCCTTCACTTTCTTGTTCTAAGGAAACATGTGCACTCTTACATAATGGATACTTGTGCACATTTACACTCATCACACTTTCCAACTTAACTACATGATACTTGTGTATTTCCTACACATTATTACATTACATAAAATATTTACTCACTCTCTAATCTAGGACACACATTCTAATCTAATGATGTACCTAGTATGGTACATTAGCATGTACCAAATAATGTAATATGCTCCAACATCCTCCTGTATTACATTATTTGGTTATTTAAGACTTTAATCTTCAATATGGTCTTCATCCTGATCCTAGAGCTCGTGTTGTCTTCTCTTGCTTTCTTCAGTATTCTCCCTTTTGTATCCTAATAATGTAGATGATTAGTATCCTCATAAAGTATTAATTTTTCTAAAAGTTTTTTAACACTGTTTTCTTCCATTATTTCTTCTAGTTCTTGAATTTCTTGAGCTAAGTGCCCCTTTTGGTTTCCTTCTCTATATTGTAGTTGAGATTGATTATACTATTTTTTAGAAAGATATTGATGCTAAAATTATTGTTGATGTGGTTTGTATTAATTATGATATTATTAGGTTGGAATAATATTTTTTGATTGACCTCCTTGATTTAATTGATTCCCTTGGAATTGATTTCTTGGATTGAACCTACATAAATTTGTACTATGCCCTCTCTTTCTGCATACTTGACAATATCTATTATTCTATTTTGATATTTCCCTTGAGAATGAAGCAACATTTCCTTGTGGTTATCTTTTGATACTAAGGCATTGTTAGTCATTTCATATTTGATTGAATTTTCTACCCCACACTCTTGTAAAATATTGACTAACTTATCAAATAAAGTATCTTTACTTAGAACTTGTAAAGATGTGACTAGAAGTACTCTTAGAATTACTTTAATAAAAAATTTATCTTCTACATTATCTCCTAAGGTTAACAATTTTTCTTTTATTTTTGTCACTTTTCTTAGAAACAATTCTAAAGTTTCACCACTATTAACTTTTAGAGAATGAAATTGGGTTTGAAGATTCAAAATAGTGGATTTATTCTTTCCTTAAAATATCTTGGCTAAAGTGTTCCAAGATTATGTAGAGGTTATTGCTAAACTAATGTATGGTTGTATATCTTCTGCAATTTCAAATGTTATTATCATGAGGGCTTTTGCTTCATCTTCTTCATAATTTTAAATTTCTCTAACATCTTTTGTAGGTTTAGTTTTTGTTCCTTTAAAAATATCCCAAAGTTTTTCCACTATCAATATTGACCTCACTTTGTTTTTCCATGAAGTATAATTAGATTCCTTGAGAAGTTGAGATTTGAAAAGAAAGAATTTATTTGTTTTCATGGTGACACTTCGTATATTTTCTCCAAAATTTTCAAAATTTTAAGTTGAATTTCTTAAGTCTCATTAATTTTGAATATATGATCAAACAATAGTTTTTTTTTTTTATGAAGGTTTTAATTCTCAACTTCATATGTTGAATTCCTTTTAACTCCCAAATTATAATTTATCAATTTTGTCAAAATAATATTTATAAACTCTAATGTTCCAATTTGATGTAGTAATCCTTATTTCTCCAAAATTTCTAATTTGCAAATATTAAAATCTGATTTACAAAATCTAATATATTAATTACAAAACTTGTAATTAATTTCTCAAAACTTCAAATTACTTTCTCAAAAAACCAAATTAAGTTTTCAAAAAACTTCTAAACTTTTCAAAAATACCTTTATAAGGTTTCTAGGGTTTCAATATTTTGATTTGAAACTTATCTCTCCAATCATCCAAACAATCTATATGCAATTTGTAAAACCTTAGATAAAATAATATTTCCCAACCTTATAACTCCTATTTTTAGCAATAAATCAATAAACAATTCAAATTTATTTTACCTCCCAAAGTGGCATGCAAAATTTGTGGTCAACGACTGTTGACCTCCTCCTAAACAGGTGCTCCTTCATTAAACTCTTCTTTTTGTAGCACTTTAGCCAGGCTTCGTTAATTGTATATTATATGAAACTTTATCCCATGCATTTATTGGCATGTAAGAGGTGTTTCACTCTTCTATAATGGTGGTTGGCGCTCCTCCTTCCATCAATACATGTGGCACTTGGACTCTTCAACTTTGAATGGTGCTTCTTTCTCCATCAAGACATGTTGTTGGGACCAAAAAAAGTCACATATATTGATGAAAATGAGTTATAATATATAGGCATCAAGATTATGTGATATTTTACAAGTGTCATGCATAAGACAAGTGTCATGCATAAGATAAAACATGCGTAAAAGAGGTATAATGCACATTATATTCTAACATCCCCCCTTAATGTGCACTATCCTAACTATAGATAAATATAATTCAACATTAGATAACATACCCCCTTAATGTTGACTTCTATTACATACATAGAGCATTTTGCTAAACTGTGAAAACTTGTCAAGCCCAAGTGACTTGGTGATGATGTTAGTCATTTGATATTGAGTTGGTACATACTCCATGTGTATAGTGTATTCTTAAACCTTTTCTCTTATGAAGTGATGATGGGTCTCTATGTGCTTTATTATGACATGGAATACTGGATTCTTGGTCATCTTAATGGTACTTTGATTTTCATAATATATATATATATATATATATATATATATATATATATATATATATATAAATAAGTTGAACCATCTATGAATAGCCCAATGTCTTGAAGTAATTACCTCAACTAAATTACTTCCTTAGTTGCCTCAACTACTACTTTATATTCTGCCTCTGCTGAATATAATGAAACTATGTTCTGCTTCTTGGTGCTCCATGAAATTGAGCCTTGACCCAACTGAAAACAATAACCTAAAGTGGATATTCTAGTTTTAATACAACTATCCCAATATGAATTTGTATACCCAATCAAAGAAAAATCATCACATGATGTGTACATAAGGCTATGATGAGGAATGGCCTTGAGAAATATTAAAATACTCCTAGCTGCTATCAAATGGCTCTTATTAGGATCCTGCATGAATCTGGAAATAAGGCCAACTAAATAAGAAATATTTGGTCTAGTTGAAGTTAAGTAGATCAAAATTCCAACTAGATATTTGTAAAGGATGTCGTCAACCATTTCTTCATCATCACTATTAACCAATTTCAACCTAGTTTCCATGGGAGTGAGGGAGGGTTTACACTCCTCCATGCGAAACCTCTCCAAAATATACTGAATGTATTTATCCTATGAGACAAAGATCCTACCAGGCTTTCGTCATACCTCTATGCCTAAGAAATAGTGGAGGAGGTCTAAGTCTGTCATCTCACAAATTTTTACATAAGTCCTCCTTGAGCAATATTATTCCATTTGTGTCATCACTTGTAATGATAATATCATCCACATACAATGTGACAAAAATGATGTGGTTCTTCCAATGTTTCACATAGATAGTATATTCTACTGTAGATCTAAAGAAACCAAGGTTGATGAAATAAGAGTCAATTTTTGCATACCAAGCGTGGGGTGCTTGCTTCAATCCATATAGAGCTTTCTTAAATTTGAGGACTTTATTTTCTTGGCCTTCAAATGTGTACCCTTGTGGTTGGTTCACATACACTTCCTCCTTCAAGTTACCATTGAGAAATACACTTTTAATATCCATCTGATATATATGCCAATGTTTTTGAGCAGCAAAAGCAATAACTATGTGGATTGTTGTCATATTTGCAACAAGAGCAAAAGTCTCCTCATAATCAATTTCTTCTTGTTGCTTATAGCCTTGAGATACTAGGTGAGACTTGTAGTGATCTAGTGAGCCATTTGATTTATACTTTTCCTTATGAACCCATTTTGTGCCAATGGTAGATTTGCCTTGGGGTAAATCAATTAACTCCCATGTATAATTCCTTTCAATGGAATCCAATTCTTGATCCATGGCAAGAACCCATTTAGTATCACCAAGTGCTTCTTTGATATTAGAAGGTTCTGGTTGGCTAAGGAATTTGTTCATGAGGGCATAATTCACTTGGTGTCTTAGGGCTGAAGGCATTTTACCTGTATAAGTGAGCAAATGACTTTGGGCTTCATCTATACCAAATGTTGGGACCAACAAAAGTCACATATATTGATGAAAATGAGTTACAATATATAGGCATCAAACCTATGTGAGATTTGACAAGTGTCATAATCTGCACTCCAAGTTTCATGCATAAGACAAGTGTCATGCATAAGATAAAATATGCATAAAAGAGGTATAGTGCACATTATAAACATTATAATATTCTAACACATGTAGCACTTGGAATCTTCAAATTTGAATGGTGTTTCTTCCTCTAGAACGTTATAAGATTATTTTTACCAAGAAAATGCCATGTATGAACTATTGCAAATATTGTTTTTAATGATAGCTATTATTTCCAAGGTGTTTCAAACTTGTACAAATTTGAATTTTTGATATTCCTTTTACTTTCAATGATCTTCGTTCTTCTTTCCTTGGCCATGCTCTATATTATCCTCCATGGTTGGTTGATTTTCTATCTCCTTGTGGTGGCTTCCAAATGACTCATGACTTCATTCTAACTACTTCTAGTGGTGCATCCTTCTGAAACTGGTGGCTCCTCCTTAAGTTTGGTGGTTCTTTTCTAGTTGGTTCAGTGCCTAAGGTATTTTTTGGTTCAAAAACATGAGATATACCCTTATTTCTTTTGGTGTTAACATCCCTTTTCAGTATCTTTAGACACATTAATTCCTTATTTATTTTAAACCCTTCTTTTGAATAATAATCAATAAAATAATGTAGCTCTTTGACTTGATATTCTGACTACTTTTTAATGTTAGAAGAACAAGATTATCTTCCTTGATTCCTTTAATATTTGCTATGAAATCCTATATTTTCTTTGGCTTCAATAATGCTTGTAAAATCTACACTTTTCACCTTTATGTTGGCTCTATTTTGTACTTACAAAAACAACATTTATACTTATGCTTTTAACCAATATTTTCTCTCCCTTATTACTCCATTTTTATGCAATCTCTAACTTCTCTTTTTGTTGTTATATTATGCATATTTCAAGATGACAAAGATGCTTGCTCCCTCAACTTGGAAATATAAAACTTAAAGCTTTCTATTTGTTGCTTTAAACTCTTGAATATGGTGCCTTTTAAACTTGAAATAAATCCACTTTTCACATAAAAAATTATACTTTTAAGCACTAATTTTTAAATATTTTTTAGTCTCTTTTGTAGCTTGCTTCTTTGCTGATTTAGCTGAATAACATAAGCTTATACTGAGAGGGGAGGTGTGAACAGTATCAGACCACTTTTTACTTTTCTTTCTCAATAAATATTATGTAATGTAAATATATCAATATTAATAGCAGTAATCAAAGCAATGCACAAATCACCACACATAATAGAGACACCATAATTTACGTGGTTCACCCAATGTGGGCTACTCTATGGAGAAAATATTTCACTAAAATTTTCTCAATAAATATCTTAGGAATCCTTTCCCTATTACAATGTTTATGGACCTCTATCCAAAGGAGATACCAATACCCTAAATCAAGTTCATGGATCTCTATCCATAGGATAACGCTTTCTCCTTAGCTTTGGCTGGTGATCTTCTAGAAAAACTACTACCCCCACTACACTGGTTAATGGATCTCTATCCACTAAAGACTCTTATCCCACTTAGAAGAGCTATCCTCACTACCTTGTCTGATGGATCTCTATCCACTAGAGACTATTGTCCTCTATACTTTGTCACCTCCAAGGCTTGCACTCAGCTCTATCTTAAATCTATACCAAACGCAATCCTTCGATCTAGCACAAATTTGCTCTCAATATCTATATTTTATTTGGCACAAATCTATCCTTAAATTTGCACCAAAATTTGTCCTCAAATTTGTACTAAACATAGTCCTTCAGTCTAGCACAAATATGTCCTCAATATCTGTCCTCAAGCCTTAACACAAAGTTTGACTTAATCTCAAATCAACTTGGTTGGATATTCCCTAAACCTTAACTCAAGGTTTGAACAAATCAATCAATCAACTCTGCTCACAAGTCTTCTCAAAGACTTGTCTCAAATATTCCTTGTAATATTCCACAAAATCGCACACCAATATGTCCACAAGTCCTCTCTAGAACTTTGTCCAATATGCTCAATAATTCCTCTCAAGAACTTATCCAAATCTGCTCAATAAGTCCTCTCAAGAACTTATCCAAATTTGCTCTCAATCTGTATTGTAAGCTTCCACAAAAGCTTACCCAAAACTTTCCACAATTCTTCTCAAATACTTACCTCAAATCTGCTCAATAATTCCACACTAGAACTTGTCTAATCTCATAGAAATATAAAGAGAATTGTTAGAGACTCAATATACCCTATACTCATCACAATTATTAATCGCTTCCAATTAATCTTTTAGAAACATACAGAGATTTGTTAGAGACTCAATATGCTTCAACTCAATCACTTTTTTAGAGAATATAGAATTGTTTGTTTTATGGAAATTGAACAATCACTTCACACATCCACTTGACTAGGCTCAACCAAATATACTCAATCAATAACTTAGTGAAATAATCCTTTCTTACAAACCCTAGTCCAAGCATATGAACAGTCACTCAAAATATTTCCAACAATACCTATCAACCAATCTCACATAACAATGATACTCATGTTCTTTCCAAACCCTATTTCAAGTTATTCACTCAACAACTCACTTCAACAAAAATGCTTATAAAAAAACTCTCACATAACAATGATACTCATGTTCTTTTCAAACCCTAGATCAAGTTCTTCACACAATCAATGGCTTCAACAAAAATGCTTATAAGACAATGTTTTAACAACAACTCTTTATTCCAAAAAACCTTGAAGCAATAACTCAACACTCTCAATAAGGAAACCCTAATCAATTCCTTTTCACTCCAAACTTATTTTCCAGAAAACCAACCAATCAATTCAACTATGGAAGAATGTGCTCATACCTTTTTATTGATGATGAAGGAACCTCAAATATCTACCACAAAAATAAACACTTCTTTGCCAAGCTCAAGGAGTTAGAAGTTACTAAATTATCTCAATGATATAATGCAAAATATAAAAACACACATACACCTTATCACTCCATCTTAAAGAAAGCATCCATCAATATATACAAAAATTATTGACCAAATACACCTTATGATCTTCCAATTAAAATAATATTCAATATAAAAAATATTGTCAATACAATCTCCTTTTCAAACTAACCCAATGGCAAGAAGTCCCTTTAAATTTAATCACTCTTCAATTCACTTTTTGATAAATCAAAAACATCACAATAACTTTATTAAAAATAAATTTCAACACCTTATTCCTTCATTTAATCAAAAACTAACACTCAAAATAAGCACCTTTCAAAACCCCTTATAACTCCCTAAAACCTTATGTTTATACCTTAGGCAATTAAAAATTAATGCAAAATTAATTACCTCCACCTAGGTGAGAATCGAACCCTCGATGCAGCTTCTCCCCACGCCCTAGCTATGGCTTCAACGTCACACAAGCTAGGCGCTCATTTGGAGAACCAAGAGCACAACATGCTCTATGTTCTTCCCAATGCACCGAAACCAAAAATCAATGCGTCACTTCTTCCAATGCCAAAACATCCTTGCCAAGAATCGAACGTGAACCACTCTGCACCTGTACGACTTAACTCACGATCACTTGCCACTAGGCCACGTGCCTTGGTGGATATGAGGGTTTTGCCTTCAATCATTTTCAACACTTTCGTTGGCGCCTTAAGACAAATATTTGTCTTCTTCTTCGCACGAGTATTCACACAACATATGCCATGATTATTTCTTTCGAACGAAGGGTAAGATCTATGCCTTTTTGGCATATAGTTTTTATACATATTATCTCCAATAATTTCGAACGTCGGTGCCTTCAAAATTCAAATAATTATTTTATAAATTATTTAAAATTAATTCTTAAATCCCTTTTTGGCTTATTAAAGCCCTCTTTGATTTTACCTCTTTGCATAGATAATATTTATTTAAAAAATTTAAATTCAAATTGAATTTAAATATTTTATAAAAATATGAAAACCTCCTTTAAATTTTCAAAATGCTTCCTTGGGTTTTTATGAAAATCCTTTTATTTTGCTCATCCATGGTTTTAATAAAAACCCGCCTTCATATTCTTCGACATAATATTAAAAATATTATGAAGCTATTTTGCCATTAACCTTTGCATTATTCCTTGATATATTCCTTGACATCAATGATGACTTCGTTCCTTGACATCAATGACAAATTTGACTCAAAATGTCCAACAATCTCCCCCTTTGTCATTGATGGTAACCCAATTTATTTTTACTGAAACCTTGACCTTTCCTTTTTTTGGCTTCCCCTGGGACATTGCTCCCCCTGGCTCAATGCTCTTTTGAAATTTCTCCTTTTTAATCAAATGCCAAATCTCTCCCCCTTACTAAAATCTCTCTCCTTTGAAATCAATGGCAAAGGGGCTCGGGGCTAAGAATGAGTCTCTTAGCGTAGCCCTTCCCCTACCTCCTCTTGAGGTGGTTAATTATGGGGTGGGAGTATTTCTACTTCTATCAAGCACTGTTATTTACCTTTATCCTCTTTTCTTCTTATCTGATCCTTCTAATTCCTCTGATTGTTCCTTTCACTATCCATGTTCCTATCCATGTCCATATTCTTGTTCCAATTCTTGTTCATATCCATGTTCCTGTTCCTGTTCATATCCATGTTCCTGTTCCTGATCATATTCCTATTCATATCCATGTTCTTATTTCTGTTCATGTAGCACCCTAAAATTGGCACGGTTAAAACCTTAGTAAAAAGATAAAATATTAAAATTTGAATTTCAACCCCAAACTACCTATTAAACCACATTTTACCCACTTTCCCCGTTTTCTGTGCAATTTTTAGGATTTGTTTTGACTGTTGGACGATATCGTCGTCGATTAGACGAAATTGTCCTCGATCTGACGAATTCGTCTGGAATAGAACGTCCAGACGATTTCGTCCCAAAGCCAAACTTTCATAATTAGCTTATGTTTCAACAGCCTCTCCAACTCGGGCAGAAGCGTGTCTGCACAGTTGGATATTTCCTCGTTGGAGATCTCCCAGATTGGGATGATCCCCAACCTCCCAAACCTCTTTTTAATCCTATATAAACTAGGATTTTTCTAGTTTATCCCCCTGCCTCCCTGCCTAATTCTTGCTGATTCTCCCTGAACCCCCAACCCCTTTGTTGACAGGATTTCATTACAGAGTTAGCTCCTTATTCCCTCGCATTATTGCTTGCATTTTGTTTTTATTGCAGGAATTCTACTATTTTTCAGTCGAGGCTAGCTTGGATCGTCGCAGACGATCTCGGACGATTGCGGATGATTTCGTATGATTGGAGGCGATCCTGAATGTAGTCCATATTGGGGGCAGTCCGAGTTTAGAGTTCGCATTTTCTTAAGCTTTGCTGCATTTTCCATAACATATTTTTGCACTGTTTTAAGTTACTATGTTTTATGCATCTTGGAGTTCACCTCATTTAGCATAATTGCATGATAAAGGTAAAATCAATCATTAAATTTATTGCATTTCCTTATTTGTTATTAGACACTATTATTTAGGCATGTTTGTTGTTATTTCTATCATTATCCCTTGCTTCTGCATTTGCATATTTGGTATTTTGTGTCTATTTTTGTGATTGCAGGTTTCTGACGGATTCGTCTGACGAATTCGTCAGATTTCAGGAAATTCTATCCTATTTCAGACGACCTTCTATGATTTGAGATGATCCTGAGAAATATCAAATGATAATGTGCAAACTGAGACGATCTGAACTGCCACAAGAATCAAAATCTCCATCAGACATCCGAAATCGGTATGAATTCTTTTGGTTAGCATATTCTCTCGTAATTTGCATCTATTTCTATTTTCTGTATTCATTGAAATCTGCATTGGCATATAGAATAGTTTAGATTCATATCGGCCAAACCTAGGACTTGAATGATCAAGCATAAAAATGAACACATCAAACACACTATCAACCTAGGCGTGGAAACTACCATTCAAAATTTTCCTGGTGAACCCACCATCCGTCAAAAATTCACCCTTATACACCTCCCCCGAGAGGTGGGACATTCAAAGGGCCTCTCAGTCCGAGGTATTGTCCCATCCTTTTCACATCCCCCTTTCGGGCATGGATCCTATAGCCTGAAGGTAAGGGTGCGAAAAATTTGGAGCGATACATTTTGGTGAACCCGACGTGAAAACTAAAAACCTTTTGAAAACAATTCAATTCAAAAACAATTCAATTCAAAAACATAAATGCATTTAGAATCAAAGATTGCATGTCATATTTAGATGGTAGATTATAATAAAAGACAAGTTGTCACCATTAATATTAAAAATCAATTAGTAGCTATAGAGATTACTTCTGTGCTTAGCATACCTCAAACAAATAGGGTTCAACATTTGTGGGATGAACTTAATAGGAGATTAGATCTCATTTCATCTAGAGCAATTGAACTTAGGCAAATCAAGAGGTTTGTCCTAGATAGAATCCTGGATCCCGATCAAGTGATTTTGTACCATGAACTTCAGAGAGCTTGCCATAGGTGGTTAGCAGATAAAAGAGCCTTGTGTCTTCTGAGTTGTATACCTTTGAGGAATACCTCGATAATGCAACAGTAGTACATAAATTTTTGTCTCGTATAGAGGACCAAGAGGTCATTCTTATGGATAGACAAAGATGGTATAGAGTTCCCAGAGCTGTGTTATATCGAGAATATTGCCATGAGATTTATTTTTACAAAACAGAATCTAAAACAGATAATATCACTATAGCACACTTCATTAAGTTCCTGAAAAACCATTTCCAATTTGAAGAGGAGCATTTTATGACTCCTGATGAACTTGATCCTATCAATGACATCTATAAACTATTTATAGAAAACTAAGTTATTATTTTATTATTGCTATTTCTTGTATTTAGTGTGTTGTTTATTGTCTTTATAAAAATAAAAACAAAAACAAAAACAAAATAAAATTATCATAAAAAAAAAAAAAATCAAAACATTTTCTTTTAAGTATTATAGTAGGTATATAATTAAAATATATACCTCCCAAGATCTGTTGCAAATATATTAATATATTTTCTAAAACCTAAATTTAGACACAATGACTAGACTCAGGAATGGAAAACAAATTGAAGTAGAAGAAGATTGGTTAGGAAAAACCAATAAACCTGATTCCCTTCTTGAAGAACCAATTCAAGAAGAAGTAACCTTAAACCAACAAGAAGAAGAATTTGTGGACGCAAATGAACAAAAAGAAAATGATAGAGAGGAAGGATCCTCATCTCCTAAAATAACTCCGGACGGAGTCGTTACTTTTGAGAACATGGACCATTTTTGGAAATTTCTCAATAATAATATTGGCACACTTAATAGAGCAGTCCATATGGATAAAGATCAAATTAGTGATACTCAAGCAACCCTAGAAGATATATATCACACACGCACTAATCCTTTGTCCTTTGTTGATCAAGAAAGTGATCAAGTTGGACCATCCAATTTGGACATGGCTGCTATAATCTAGAACATGCAACAACAACAGGTTACCCAACTACCTAGAGTGCCTGTTACCAAACCAAGGGTTATTCCTACACAAAAGAAACCTTCATTCACTACTTTATTTTGCCAAACTATTGATCAATATACCTCAAATCAACTAAATCCTAAAACAAAACCAAATGTTAATTTCCAACAATCTGGGATACAACATAATGCTACCACAAATCTTCTTCATAATACTCTTCCTACCAATCATTTGCATAATAGTAACATAGCATCAAATCCTTACGTTCCGCCTTCTTACGCTCACAAATCCCATATTCATGTACCACCAAACCAATATGGTGGACAAGCTGGCAATTTGGAAGCCATGGTGAAATAGTTAACCTCTCGTATGGACCAAATAGATCCCTACCATCCCTCATACAATTACCGAGAGATGTGTAGTCAACCTCTAGATCCTATAGTTGTAGCACAACCATATCCCAAATACTTTCCTATGCCTTTCCTACCTATATATAAAGGAACCGAAGATCCCATAGAGCATCTTCGTATGTTTAGGATAGCCTGTCATGACATATCACATGATGATTTGCTATTACTAAAAATGTTCCCAAAAAGCTTAGGGGGGATGGCATTGGAGTGGTATTATCAACTGCCCACTCATTCTTTGAGAAATTTTGAAGAGACCGCCGAGTCTTTTGTGCATCAATTTAGTGCCTATATCGAAAGGCATGTAACCATTAAATATTTGTACAACCTAAAACAAGACAAAGATGAGTGTTTTGCTGACTTCTTAGCTCGATGGAGACAGTTGATAGAAAAACTACACTTTGTGTTACCTTATCGGGAGATGTTGGATATTTTTATCAATAATTTACAAGAACAACTATCCTATGAATTATCAACTGCTACCTTGACCACATTCGATCAAGCTATAGACTCAGCTCGAAGGGTGGAAGATGCTCTCATTAGAAGAGGTCAGCTCAAAAAGAAAGATGATGAGAAAACATCCAGAAATCAGTATAAAAATAAACAAGTTGTGGGTGACGGAGTCACTGATAGTAGAAACATTGCTAATATTAATACTACAAAAACAACGAAGAAGTTCATATTGAAACCTCCTGATAAACCACCTCAAGAATTTACTAGGTTAAATCAACCTTTATCAACCATTCTCCCACAATTACTAGCACGAGGCTTGATCCAATTACCAGCTATCCGGGAACCTGATACAACTATACCTGGATACAGAGCTTATTTACATTGTGATTTTCATAGAGGACCTGGACATGCTACCAACTCTTGCAAAAGATTAAAACATAAAATACAAGATTTGATTGATAATAATGAGATGGAGGTGCAAGCATTCCAACCTAAACAAAATGCTTCTAATAACGCTCAAAAGAGCACCCCTCAAAGTCGAATCGAATGCCAATCAATCATTGGACATATTTCAACATCCTTTACCAACGCATGGTAAAGAGGTGGCTAATCAAATTGAACATCATAATGTTCCCCCTCCTACCCGATATGTAGGGACTATTAGTGGACAATTACCTATTCTTGATCCTCAAATCTTTGACACAACTTTATCCATAGTTACGTCCAGACCCCTATATAATATGCAAACACTTGATTTTAGTGATGTAGAATTGGATACTGAAAGTGAAATAGACATCACCTCAAATCAATCGAATAGTTCTGAAAACAAATTAGATCCTATTCAACCTATCACAGATTCTATGGTTCCGAAAGAACCATTTCCTAGAAGAGTTACTCCTCGACCCTCTTCTCATCAGTACCTTCCTAATGAACAAGCCATAAACACTAGACCGAGACCAATTCATCGTCCTCAACATAACATTATAGGTACCATTGGAGTCGTTACCAGACAATAGGCTCAAAATTCTCAACAAGATCAAACTCAGAATGATGGATCAGCTCCATTTATTTTGAAAAATCCTAATAAAGGGAATCATATGTCTAATGTTCAACCTAAGCCTCCGTATAATATTAATGAACAATTATCCAACACTACAACTAGAATTTCCCTTTTGGATCTTTTAAGATCTTCTCCTACCCATAGGGATGAATTAATGCTCACATTAAGCCAAATGATGGTACCACAAAATATTCAGCTTGAATCCATGACCAATACTATCACTCGAGAAGTCGATTGTATTGACTTTCGAGATAGAGATATACCACAACATAGTTTACATAAGGATAATCCCTTATATATTACTGCCCTAATTGGAGATGTAGCTGTTAAATGAGTCTTGATTGATAATGGTTCATCTTTAAACATCTGCACTTTTGACTTCTACCAACGATTTGGGTTTAGAAGTGACGAAATGAAAAGAACGGATATGATTATCAAAGCCTTCAATGACGAGACGCAAGAAACGTGTGGAGTCATTACTATACCCTTGCAAGTTGGTCCTAGAACCCTAGATATGACCATGTCTATTGTACATTGCCCTGCATCGTACAATATACTTTTGGGTTGCCCTTGGATCAATGCGATGTGAGTGATTCCCTCCACTTTACATCAGTGTGTTAAATTTGAATTTAAAAACCAATTGGTTACCATTCATGGTGATCCTAGACCCTTTGATATGTGCGCTTTGGAAAAATCTATTGGAGTGCAATTTTGCCCCGCCCTGTCATCCGCACATCCTAATTCTTATCATTCGCCAAAATGTGTGAAACACACACCCATAACTTCATCTACTCCTTCAACTACACCTATGCATATCGCTCAACCATCTTCTAAACAAACCACATTAGGACCTCGAAAAGAGCCTAAACCTACACCCAATGCTTCCTGCTTTACTCCTATATCTTCCATTCCTCCATGTTCACCCGTCAATATCCCTATGACATCTACATCCACTGCAGGAATTCTTTCCACATCCGAAGATCAAGGAAATGTTCCTTCTACCTCTTATGCTCTCACTGATGAGCTCTTACCCGATTTATCTAAAATTCTTATATCAAAAGAGATCAACACTGCCATGTAGACTTCCCTCCTTTTAAATAAACTCCCACACTCTCCTCGTACCTTGGGCCTCCCACGACCTATGGGAAGTATCTACCAAGTCGGGAGTTGTGCTTTTATTTATAAAGGATATGATTGGGGAAGAATACCCAGAAACATTACGACACATTGTGATGGTTATGCTAGATGCTATTTTGCTAATGATTATCTTAAAGCTAAGCCCATAGTGCTTAAATTGGGCTATAAAGGGAAAGGTTTGGGACCTTTCCAAAATGGTATGAAAGAACCTTTTGAGGTAGAACCGTGGCCTGCCCGTTGTGGTGTGGGCCTATTTTTTAGTAAAGGTCAGCCCTTTCCATTTGAGGATGATGACCATCTCGTATGTTATCAATATTATCTAGATAAACAAGATTCTTTGTGTCCAAAGAATAATTCTTCTACCTGCAATATGCTATCCATAGCCTATCTTGAAATGATTTCCGAATCCGACGACGAGTTGGAGGGAGATATCTTTCATGATATTTCCATTGAGGAATTGTTATATAATGAATTTTATTTTGATGGCTCTATACCTAGTATAGCCCAGCTTGAGGCCTCGACTCCTCAAGACGAATTATCCAAGCTAACCTTGGAAGAATTAAAAGAATTGGGTGTTTCATCCGCCCCACCTAATTTTGAGAGAGATTTACATATGGAAGTTGAAAACGTTATAAAAATTAACATTGGAACCGAACATAACCCTCACATCATTAATATTGGATCAGAATTGAGTCAAGAAAAACAAGATAAATACATTTCATTTCTTAAAGACTATGAAGATGTCTTTGCTTGGACATATGAAGACATGCCAAGTTTGGACTCTTCCATAGTTATGCATCATCTTTTAGTCCATCCAGATGCTAAACCTGTTAAACAAAAACTTCAAAAAATGCATCCTAAAGTGACCTTACTAGTCAAAGGAGAACTAGAAAAACTATTGAAAGTCATTTTTATACAAGCCATTGACTATGTTGAATGGATCTCAAATGTAGTTCCAGTAACTAAGAAAGAAGCCACTAAAGTTAGGGTTTGCACCGATTTCAGAGACATTAATGTTGCATGCCCTAAAGATGATTTTCCTCTTCCCAACATGGATTAGATCATTGAATTTATTGCTGGAAGTGGAATGATATCCTTAATGGATGGATTTTCTGGTTATAATAAGATCAGGATAGCTCCTGAAGATCAGGCCAAAACAACCTTTATTACCCCTTGGGGAAATTTTTGTTGGAAAGTGATGCCATTTGGCTTAAAGAATGCAGGTGCAACCTATCAACGAGCTATGACTTATATTTTTCATGACATGATGCATGATATCCTACATGATTATGTAGATGATATCATAGCTCGTTCCATCAAAGAAGATGATCATTTAAATGACTTAAGGAAAGTATTTGATCGGTTAAGGGAATATCTTATCCGACTAAATCCTACTAAATGCATATTCGGAGTTAAGTCCGGTAAATTATTAGGGGTTATAGTTTCTTTACGTGGCATTGAAATTGACCCTCTCAAGATCATGGCTATCATAGATATGCCCGCACCCACAAATATATCAAAATTACGAAGTTTACAAGGTAAGCTTCAAGCTATTCGCCACTTCATCGACAAGTTGGCAGATAAAATCGGACCCTTTCTTAAGCTTCTTAAGAAATATGTCTCTTTTCATTGGGACGAAGAATGCCAAGAAGCATTTGAACTCCTTAAGCAATATCTCCTCAAACCTCCAATGCTTTCCCCACCTAGATCTGATCGTCCTTTTATCTTGTACATTTATGCTTCTGATTTTGCCTTAGGGGCTATGTTAGCTCAGCTTGACGATGAGAAGAAAGAACGTGCTAATTATTACATTAGCATAACCTTAATCAGTTATGAAACTTGCTATACCATATTAGAGAAGTTATGTCTTGCAGTCGTATTTTCTACACAAAAACTATGACATTATATGCTCAGTTAGAAAACATATGTTATTGCCAAATTCGACCCTTTGCGATATCTCATGAGTCGACCGTATTTATCTGGTCGCACAGCCAAGTGGGTTCTTGCACTAAGTGAATTTGAACTCACCTTCATAGGACAAAAGTCTGTTAAAGGTCAAATCATAGCAGATCAATTAGCTTCTGCACCTTTAAAATCTACCCATCCCCTCATCATTGAGTTTCCTGATGAATGCCTTAAACTAGAGGCAAACCATTCAGAGCAATGGTCCCTATACTTTGACAGATCCCAATGCATGAGTGGGGCTAGTGCGGGTATTATTTTAATATCTTTGCAAAAACATCTTATTCCTCTGTCCTTCAAATTAACATTTGCTTGCACCAATAACACTACTTAATATGAAGCTCTTATCCTTGGATTACGAGCTGCCTTGGCATTGAAAATTAAAAGTTTATTGGTTTTCGGTGACTCCCAACTTGTCATAAACTAAATCAATGATGTTTATCAAACCAGAGATGATAAATTATGCCCATATAAAGCATATATTTTGTATTTGTTATCCTTGTTTGATCAAGTTACTTTGGAAGCTATTCCTCGAACTAGCAATCGTGCGACTGACGCTATGGCTTCAGCTGCATCTCTTTTACCCTTGGAGTTAGACGATGAATATGCTACCATCATTATTCGTCGACTCCAGGAACCCGCTTCAAGCAAATCATGCTTAGAACCTTTGGATGTGTTTCTCATCAATGAAATAACTCTTGAACCATGGTATACTGATATATTTAATTTTTTGCAGAAAGGAACCTTCCCTGATGGTTGCACTAGCAACCAGCATAGGTTATTACGTAGACAAGCAAGTCGCTTTGTGATTATTGGTAATACCTTGTACAGAAGATCTTTTGAAGGCATCTTATTGAGATGTTTGAATCTAGAAGAATCCAGAGCAGCTTTGAATGAAGCCCACAATGGATCTTGTGGGGGACATTTTAGTGGTAGCGCCATTGCTAAGAAACTCCTTCGGATAGGATATTTTTGGCCTACCATGGAAACTGATGCACATAATTATGTGCGACATTGTGACAAGTTCCAAAAACATGCTGACCTTGTCCATGCGCTTGCACAAGAGCTACAGGTTATTTCATCTCCTTGGCCTTTTTTAAAATGGGGCTTAGACATCATTGGAAAAATCAACCCCGTGTCATCCGATGGACACAAATTCATCATAACTGCCACTGAGTATTTCATGAAGTGGGTTGAAGCTATGCCATTAGCTTCTTGCACTGGAACACAAGTTTCCAAGTTTATTTTTAATCAAATTATTTGTAGGTTTGGAATTCCTACTAATCTCATTTTTGATAATGGAACTTGTTTCAAAAATAAAGATGTCAAGAAATTATGTCAAAAATATAAAATTCAACATCGCTGGTCCACTCCCTATTATCCTCAGGGTAATGGTCAAGCAAAAGCATCTAATAAAACCTTAATCAAAATTCTCAAAAAATTGGTCGATAAAACCGGTCGAGACTGGCACATTCGGTTATATCCTGCTTTGTGGGCCTATCGAACTAGTGTTCGAACCCCCACCGGAACTTCACCTTTTGTCTTGGTTTATGGTGCTAAAGCCATTTTTCCCTTTGAATTAGAAGTTCCTTCTTTAGCTCTACTACTTCAAGATACTGAAGTAGGGGATGAATATCGTGCTGGCAGATTTAGTCAGCTAGAACTTCTAGATGAAAAGTGCATCAATGCTTTGGAGCATCTTCGCGCCTACCAAAACAAGCTTAAGAGAGCATATCTTAAGAAATTTCATCCTCGATCCTTTGAGATCGGTGACCTTGTCTTAAAAGAAAATCAAAAAAATACTAATGCAACTACAAACCTTAAAGGTAAATTTGAGCCCAACTGGCTTGGACCATATGTCATCAATGCTAAATTTGGATCGAGAGCATACAAATTATCTACCTTAGATGGTAAAGAACTTAAAGAACCTATGAACATTATGCATCTTAAACGTTACTATGCGTAAAAATTGGTCATTTCATCATTGTATATATTTGTTTAAAACATTTAAAAAAAAAAACCCACTATCTTGTATTTCTTTCAATTCATAAACTTAAAATATAAAAACACCAAAAACATCCAAATCATCAAAATCTTCAAAACCGTCTTTTATCTTTGTACCTCTCAATTTGTGAAGTATTGCAGTTATATTTTCAGTTATTTTGGATAAATTAGTATTTATTTGGAATCCTGCACTTTCACATTCACATGAATAAATCTCTTGATTTTATTTGTTATGATTATTCATCTCTCTTATATCAAAGCCCACAGTTGAATTAAATAAAGTTTTGAGCATAGAGAACTGATCTTGTTATTTACTTGAACCAAATATATCTTTTCACATTAAAATGATTTCATTGCACATTCGATATGATGCTACATAGTAGAAATGGTTTCTTGAGCGAAAAGTTTCCCCTGCTATCCTATCATGCACATGGTCTAGAATCTTTGAGAATTGACAAAAGGACAAGCTCACCCCTACCCAGAATAAAAATCCCTTGCTCTACAGCTAATCCGAGCAAGTATCCCTAGCATAGGAAGAAAAGAAAAGTTCAAGAAACAAAGAAAAAGAAAAAGGTTATTTGAATCATCACAGCAATATTTCAGCATTATCTCAAATATCAAGCAAAAATACAAAAGTACAAAAAAAAAAAAAAGAGAAGCAAAAGTGAAAATCCAAAGCAAAATACAATAAACTCCTTTCCCTACCCCTTGAAAAGAAAAGAAGGGTGAATGAGCTTGAATCCCTGGAATTCTCAATTATTCGAAAACTGTGAGGTAAGCCCCATAACAGTGGTTTGTGCCCAACCCGCTTGGCCTTGGGTAATCCCTAGCGTGGTGATATGTCTGTCACATTAGCGACCTTCTTTTGTACAGACCTCTGTTAGCTTATGGATTAGCTAGCTCTTGATAACCTAACTTACATAGTAGTCTGGTACGGTTACATGCATATAAATCATGGTCAACGAACATTCATTTGGTTAATTCAAATTACTTGTATCAAATTATCTTGCTCAAAATTGGTGAATGAACAATACAATCGCACACACATTTGTATTTGAGAGATTTTGTATCATTATGATAAATCAAGATTGGTAATGAACTCACATTTGCACATGAGGATTCCTTATAAATCTACATTTCTCTTTGAGATAATTTAAAATATCTCCGTAACTCTTTTCGGAATAATTTTATCCTTTTATTTCAGAATTTTTGTTTTGTATAAAAGCAATTACATACATCTTCTCATAAAATCTCAAAAATAATTTCAAACAAAATTTTCATATTATTATTTTTCTCGTTTATCAAAAGTCAAAAATGCATCTTGCAATAAAACCAACAATCTATTTTCTTCTTTGGATTTCGCGATGATGGTATAAGTTTATACCTATAATTCTATGCCTAGCGCAAACCATCGTTCTAATTTTCTTTTCCATTTATTTTAAAACAAAATTCATCAAAACATGTGACTTGCATCATTATGTTACACAATTATGCTTTACAAACAAACAAACACCTATTCTATTTCATGACATTATGTTCAAAATTCAATATTGCACCCATGGTATAAATTCTAAAGGAATTGTTCACAATTTTATCACACTTAGGAATTTATGCCTAGCAACATCATATTTTCATGCATACTATTTTTATGAAAATCTGAAAACAAAATCATCAAACCATCATTATCTCCATCATTACAACACAAAGTCTTAAGACAGTCTCTTAAGCACTCTTTTACTTTTAACAATATTTCTATACTGGGATTAGCTTGACGACCGAGTGAGCGGCGACTCCATGAAATGGTCTATAATAGCGACAATGTCCTTTGAAATTATTGTTAGAAGTCCCTTTTATTTTTTATCAAATCACACCACAACCACCAATTGTTTACATCAGATTATTTCATTTAAAATCTTACAACATGACATCAAAATTATAATATTTCAAAACGACATAATTACATGAATCCTCAATCCAATAAGCAAACAATTCAAACATTAAAGCATCATAAAAACATATGAACAAGTCATATCATCAAAAACAAGATCATATATATATATATATATATATCCAAAAATTATTTACATCATATCAAAACTGGATTGGTATGCCACAATCTATACCCTGGCATACTCAATCCTCTCAACAATCTCTACAAAATCTATAGTCCATAGACACCTAGTCTCGAGAAGCCCTCGAGCTCTCAGCCTCATCTCCTCCCCCACCCTGACGTGGAGGAGGTGGTCCCATAGAGGTTCGGGCTGTATCTCGGGTCCTCGTCATCGATCGGGAGGATGTCCTCATCGATCCCAGCCTGATTGGTTCTGCAATGTTGGCTGGCAGCTATACCCTCTGGCCCTCTAGAACCAACTAGAAGTATACCCCCTGGTAGAATGTGGTCTACATCATAGACCGCACTAGCTCATCCCTGCTCGCCCCTCCGCTCCGTGCCCTGAGTCGTGTAGTCTCATCCTGTAGTGTCCGTACCTGCATCCTCAGCTGAGTGGCCTCGTCCTGCAGTGACTGCACCTGAGCTCGAAGGTGGGCAGCCTCAGCCCGAAGAGCCATCGTCTCGCTGCTCTCCCCTACATCCACACCCTTGCCCTTATCGAGCGATGGTGGTCTCTCCCTCTATTGCGAAGGGAGTCTCTCCTCCCTCCGCCCTGTCTCCTACGGCCTCTGTGGAGCCCGTGCCATCCTCTGGCGTCTCTCCTGTGGGATCCATCGCTGCTCTCTTCCCTCGTGACCCCGTGCTGCCTCAATAGCAGCCTGTCGTCGCCTCCCCATCTGGCGCACCACAGCGTGCACTGGACCCTATGCCCTCGTCATCCGAGGAGGGCGGATGCCTACGTACCAGGCATCGTACCCATCCGCAACCTCGATGTCATCACCATCCACTGGCTAGATGGGGGCATCATCCATGTCCTGACTGTAGAATCACTACATATCTAGAGCCCTGCTCAGTGTAGTACTATCTCGAATAGTATGAGAGTACTCGTAATCCCTGATAGACGGGATCCCCTATTGTAGACCGAACTACCGTAGTACCCGATCGTAGCGGTGGAGCTCTACCTCTCCCCGCTCCATCCTCAGCCAGCAGACTCGCCTGATGCGAGCCAGATCCTGCCCATCCTCTACCCACCTAGGGTGCTCTCACCATGGCCTCTAGGTGATCTGGTCTAGGATGAGGTCGTCCAACAACCTTCGTGACATCGGCAGATCTATCCGCCACTGTGACCCTCTTTGTAGCCACCAATAGAAAACCCGGGGTCTCTCCCGATCAACACCTATCAATGGGAGCCCTATCGGCCTCCGCACCGCAATGTGCTCCCAACACCAAACCTGTAGCAGCAATGTCAAAACCAGACATCGACCTCCCTTGTATACGACCCCATGCAGGATCCTATACAAGCGGCAGAGTACAAAGCTCCCCCATGAAAATCTATACCCATGGTCTCTCATATCGTAGACTATGTCTGAGAGCACCCACGGTAGTCTACATCCGCTCTGGTGGCACAATAGTAAGCCACCAACAACTCCTACCAAAACCCGTGTCAGCCTAGATGCCCCAGGCATCTGCCGTAGAGACTCGATGTTCACTCCGCCCTTCTCCAGGGTGAAGCTAGGGTCTCCAGTGAGCCTCATCATCGCCTGGCCCTGATTGGCCACAGGCGTCATCAGCCGTCCCTGTATGGGGATCCTCATGATCCTCCATACGTCCTCTAGAGTGGGAGCCATCTCCCCTGTCGGTAACCAAAAGCAGGACGACCCCGGATACCACCTCTCTGCTAGGGCTGTCAGTAGCCCCATGTCAGTCGAAACTTGTGGCATCTCTGCCACATGTTGTAGGCCAACCAGTCCAAGTCGGTCATGCTCTGCCTGGTCAAGCGTGGCTATGTCATCTCTTAGCCCACCGTATTTCCATTCCTGGCTCTTTAGTAACCCCTTCTGCAAAATAAACAATAAAACAACAAAATCATTAATAAACCAATCATTAAAATCAAATTAAATAACTTAAAATCAAGTTCAAAATGATATCGTCCACCATTGGATGATATCGTCCCCAATTGGGCAAAATCATCTTTTGTGAGGATGAAATCGTCTCCTATTTTGCAACTTGGGAATCGCCCCTTGTTGGACGAAATCGCCCCTACTTCACCGATTTCACCGTCAGACGAAATCGACGATCTAGGGACGATTTCGACAAAATCGAGACGATTTTGTCCCGACGACGTCGACGGCCTAAAAACGGCCACGATGCCCCAAACAATCAAATTTAAATCAAAACAACTTGCATAAAGTTCCATTAAACCTAATCTACTAGGATTAGATCCTTACCCGTAGCCCGCGTCGGACCTCTATCACTCTATGCACTGTCTCCACCATCTTTTTCTGCAGAACTCTGGAACAGTCAAAGTGAATAGTAAAAATGAATTAGGGTTTTACCCTATTTTCTTAATTTTATTTAAAAAACTCAGCATTTTAAATTTTGCTTTTCCGCATTTTTACCTCAAATGTTCGATTTGGGTAAAAACACGGAGGGGGCACCATAGTCAACATTCGTACGATTCGACCAAGAATCGTCGTCTAAAAAATTGAGTACATTTTTGCTTTCTCGTAAAACGGGAAAAACTCGTCTTTAACGCATTTTCTTCAGAAAATTCGCTAAAGAGGGGGCAAAATGTAGCACCCTAAAATTGGCACGGTTAAAACCTTAGTAAAAAGATAAAATATTAAAATTTGAATTTCAACCCCAAATTGCCCGTTAAACCGCATTTTACCCGCTTTCCCCGTTTTCGACGCCATTTTTAGGATTTGTTTTGACCGTTGGACGATATCGTCACTGATTAGACGAAATCGTCCTCGATCTGACGAATTCGTCTGGAATAGAACGTCCAGACGATTTCGTCCCAAAACCAAATTTTCATAATTAGCTTCTATTTCAACAGCCTCTCCAACTCGGGTAGAAGCGTGTCTGCATAGTTGGAGATTTCCCTGTTGGAGATCTCCCGGATTGGGATGATCCCCAACCTCCCAAACCTCTTTTTAATCCTATATAAACTAGGATTTTTCTAGTTTATCCCCTTGCCTCCCTGCCTAATTCTTGTTGATTCTCCCTGAACCCCCAACCCCTTTGTTGACAGGATTTCATTGCAGAGTTAGCTCCTTATTCCCTCGCATTATTGCTTGCATTTTGTTTTTATTGTAGGAATTCTACTATTTTTTAGTCGAGGCTAGCTTGGATCGTCGCAGATGATCTTGGACGATTGCGGACGATTTCGTACGATTGGAGGCGATCCTGACTGTAGTCCAGATTAGGGGCAGTCCGAGTTTAGAGTTCGCATTTTCTTAAGCTTTGTTGCATTTTCCATAACATATTTCTGCACTATTTTAAGTTACTATGTTTTATGCATCTTGGAGTTCACCTCATTTAGCATAATTGCATGATAAAGGTAAAATCAATCATTAAATTTACTGCATTTCCTCATTTGTTATTAGACACTATTATTTAGGCATGTTTGTTGTTATTTCTATCATTATCCCTTGCTTCTGCATTTGCATATTTGGTATTTTGTGTCTATTTCTATGATTGCAGGTTTCTGACGGATTCGTCTGACGAATTCATCAGATTTCAGGTGATTTTGTCCTATTTCAGATGACCTTATGTGATTTGAGATGATCCCAAGAAATATCAGACGATAATGTGCAAACTGAGATGATCTGAACTGCTACAAGACTCAGAATCTCCATCAAACATCCGAAATCAGGTATGAATTCTTCTGGTTAGCATATTCTCTATAATTTGCATCTATTTCTATTTTCTGTATTCATTGAAATCCGCATTGGCATATAGAATAGTTTAGATTCATATCGTCCAAACCTAGGACTTGAATGATCAAGCATAAAAATGAACACATCAAACACACTATCAACCTAGGCGTGGAAACTGCCATTCAAAATTTTCCTGGTGAACCCACCATCCGTCGAAAATTCACCCTTATACACCTCCCCCGAGAGGTGGGACCTTCAAAGGGCCTCTCAGTCCGAGGTATTGTCCCATCCTTTTCACATCCCCCTTCTGGGCACGGATCCTATAGCCTGAAGGTAAGGGTGCAAAAAATTTGGAGCGATACAGTTCATATCCATGTTCTTGTTCCTGTTCCTGTTCCTGTTCATACTTGATTTTGGAATATCTACTCTACACCACTTTTCTGTGTGACCATCATTATTTCACTTATAACACTTAATGTTGTTACTCCTTGAAGGTGCAAATATCTTAGGATTTCTCCTAGTGAAACCATATCTTCTTATGTCATGATCACTGCAATTCATTGCCTTGTGACCAAAATGATTACATGAGTAGCAATACCCATTTAAAGGCTATTTGTTCCCATATTCCTATCTTTCATGTGTCCTACACTGTGAAGCCATGTGCCCAAACTTGTGACATGAAAAACATCTTCCATTGAAACTTCCTTGTCTTGACCTCATTGGTCTCTTAGTCTATCTTGACTTATTCTGATTGTTGTTCCATTTGTCTCTTATTTGTGCATTGTTCCTGTATTTTTTGAACTTTCTGTTGTCCAAATCATCCTTATATATCTCACTTTATCTTACACTACCTTCTTCAAAATTGTCTTCATCTGAATTTTCTTCTCCTCTAGAACTTTAGGTTGACTTACCTTCCCATTTCTTTTGTTCTTGTTCAAATCCAAGACCTATTTTACTTGATGTAGGCCTTTGTATCTTGATGAACTTATCTAAATCCTTTGAGTTGTTTTTGAATCCTTTTAGCATGGATTTGGAGTCTTCTAAATTTTCCCTTTATAGGGCTACTTCTTGTACTAACCTTTCACATTCTAAGACCTTTGCTTCTAGCTTATCCTTGAATTTCTTTGTCTTAGCCTTTGATTTGTCTAGATCCTCTATAAGCATTCTTCTCTCTTCATCACATTCTTGAAACTGATCTTCTAATTTAGAGTTTTGCTTTCTTACCTTCTTTACTGTTTCAAGAGCATAAATAAGTTCTCCCTTAAGATCATATCCTTATTTATTATATTCTTCCTCTATTTTTTTGTCTTTTTCCACATCTTTATTTTCTTTTGAATTGTCTTCTATAGGATCACTTTCTTCTTTCTCTAGAGCCATTAGAAGATTTTCATCTGGTCCTTCAAGTGTATCCTCATATTCATCATCATCACTAAAACTGTAACCATTCCTTGTACAACTATCTTCTAGATGTCCAAAGTTACCACATCTAAAATACTTGAGAATTATTGGTGCCATTTTTTGGACTTATTTTTCTTCAATCATAAATAGGACTTCATCTCTATCATTATCTGAAAAACTAGCATCACTTTCACTTAAGTAATTACTTTCCTTATCTGCATAGTAGCTTTTCTTTTGCCTTTGAAAGGAATTATTTCCTTTTTTGCTTTGTCCATTCTTGTTTTTCTTTTGATGCTTATATCTTTTTGATTCCTTGTTCCTGTGTTCCTATTTTTCTTCATCATTGTTATTCTTTGATTCTCGACAATCAGTTGCATAATGACCATACTTTCCACAATTGAAAAATTTAACGTTTTTTATATCAATATATATTCTTGAATCCTTATTCCTTCTGCCATAATTAGCTTCTTCATCAATGGATGACTCATCGCTTTATTATGACTTCTTACCCTTTGTCTTCTTGATTTCTTTAAAGGTTGCTTCCTTCTTGGAAATACGTTCTTTTTTTCTCAACTCAAAAGTTGTAAGAATACCAAGCAACATATATCTTGTCAAATAATCACCATCCTTTGAATTTTATATAGCAAAAATATTTTCACTGAATCTTTTGGGAAGAGATATTAAGACCTTATCACAGACATTCGATTCATAAACTTTCATTACAAGTCCTTGCATAACATTAACAACCTCATCAATTTGAAGTAAGTAAGTACTAATGTTTTCTTCATCCTTCATTATTAACTTATCAAATCATCCTTTGAGATTTTGTATCTTTGCTTTCTTGACACTTTTATCTTCTTCAAATATATATTGCAACTTATCCCACATTCCTTTTGCATCTTGGCAATGCATAACTTTTATGGACTCTGTTCTATGCAAACCTCTCAAAAGTGCATTCATTGCTTTTGAATGTTGTAGAAGCTTACCTTCCTTATATGTAGGTGGATCAACTGGTGATACATATCCATTTTAAATTGCTTCCCAAACTTCATTGCCAAGTGCCTTTAGGTAGATCTTCATTCTCAAACTCCAATATACATAATCACTTACATCAAATATTGGTACTGAATTATCTGAAGGTCCATTCTTAGAATCCATTGTGTTCTTGTGAGATTTTTCTTCAAGCTGTTAAACTATTCCGAAGGAACCCGTTCTAATACCAATTTAAGAACACAAGCTTATAATGAGAGGGGGTGAACAATATAAGAGCACTTTGTACTTTTCTTTCCCAATAAATATTATGCAATGTAAAGATAGCAATATCAATAACAGTAATCAAAGCAATGCATAAATCACCACACACAATAGAGACACTACAATTTATATGGTTCACCCAATGTGGGCTACTCCACGAAGAAAATATTTCACTAAAATTTTCTTAATCAATCTGGGAATCCTTTCCCTATTACAATGTTCATGGACCTCTATCCAAAGGAGATACCAATTCCCTAAATAAAGTTTATGTATCTCTATCCATAGGAGAACTCTTTCTCCTTAGCTCTGGTCGGTGATCTTCTAGAAGAACTGCTACCCCCACTACACTGGTTAATGGATCTCTATCCACTAAAGACTCTTATCCCACTCAGAAGACCTATCCTCACTACCTTGTCTAATGGATCTCTATCCACTAGAGAATATTGTCCTCTATACTCTGTCACCTCCAAGGCTTGCACTCAGCTCTATCTTAAATTTATACCAAACACAATCCTTCGATCTAGCACAAATCTGCTCTCAATATCTATATTTTATTTGACACAAATCTATCCTTAAATCTACACAAAACTTTGTCCTCAAATATGTACTAAACATAGTCCTTTAGTCTAGCACAAATATATCCTCAATATTTGTCCTCAAGCCTTAACAGAAAGCTTGACTTAATCTAAAATAAACTCAATTGGATCTTCCCTAAACCTTAACTCAAGATTTGAACAAATCAATCAATCAACTCTGCTCACAAGTCTTCTCAAAGACTTGTCTCAAATATTCCTTGTAATATTCCACAAAAGCTCACACCAATCTATCCACAAGTCCTCTCTAGAACTTTGTCCAATATGTTCAATAAGTCCTCTCAAGAACTTATCCAAATTTGCTCAATAAGTCCTCTCAAGAACTTATCCAAATATGCTCTCAATATGTATTGTAAGCTTCCACAAAAGCTTATCCAAAACTGTCCACAATTCTTCTTAAAGACTTACCTCAAATCTGCTCAATAATTCCACACTAGAACTTGTCCAATATTATAGAAATATAAAGAGAATTGTTAGAGACTCAATATACCCTATACTCATCACAATGCTCAATCACTTCCAATCACTCTTTTAGAAACTTACAGAGAATTGTTATAGACTCAATATGATTCAACTCAATCACTTTTTTAATTCAATTCAGAATATAGAATTGTTTGTTTTATGGAAATTGAACAATCACTTCACACATCGACTTGACTAGGCTCAACCAAATCTACTAAATCAATCACTCAATGAAATAATCCTTTATTACAAACCCTAGTCCAAGCATATGAACACTTACTCATAATATTTCCAACAATACTTATCAACCAATCTCACATAATAATGATACTCATGTTCTTTCCAAACCCTAGTTCAAGTTATTCAATCAACAACTCACTTCAACAAAATGCTTATAAAACAACTCTCACACAACAATGATACTCATGTTATTTTTAAACCCTAGATCAATTTCTTCACACAATCAATGGCTTCAACAACAATGCTTATAAGACAATGTTTTAACAACAACTCTTTATTCCATAAAACCTTGAAGCAATAACTCAACAATCTCAATAAGGAAACCCTAATCAATTCCTTTTCACTCCAAAATTATTTTTTAGAAAACCAACCAATCAATTCAACTATGGAAGAATGTGCTCATACCTTTTTCTTGATGATGAAGGAACCTCAAATATCTGCCACAACCATAAACACTTCTTTTCCAAGCTCAAGGAGTTAGAAGATACTAAATTCTCTCAATGATACAATGTAAAATATCAAAACACACATACACCTTATCACTCCATCTTAAATAAAGCATCCATCAACATATACAAAAATGATTGACCAAATACACCTTATGATCTCCGAATTAAAATAATATTCACTATCAAACATATTTTTAATACAATCTCCTTTTCAAACTAACCCAATGGCAAGAAGTCCCTTTAAATTTAATCACTCTTCAATTCACTTTTTGATATATAAAAAATATCACAATAACTTTATTAAAAATAAAGTTCAACATCTTATTCCTTCATTTAATCAAAAACTAACACTCAAAATAAGAACCTTTCAAAACCCCTTATAACTCCCTAAAACCTTATGTTTATACCTTAGGCAATTAAAAATTAATGCAAAATTTATTACCTTCGTCTAGGTGAGAATCGAACCCTCGACACAACTTCTCCCCACGCCCTAGCCACGACTTCAACACCGCACGAGCTAGGTGCTCGTTTGGAGAACCAAGAGCACAACATGCTCTATGTTCTTCCCAATGCACCAAAACCAAAAATCAATGCATCACTTCTTCCAATGCCAAAACATCCTTGCCGAGAATCGAACGCGAACCACTTTTCACCCGTACTACTTAACTCATGATCACTTGCCACTAGGCCATGTGCCTTGGTGGATATGAGGGTTTTGCCTTCAATCATTTTCAACACTTTTGTTGGCACCTTAAGACAAAGATTCGTCTTCTTCTCTGCACGAGTATTCACACAACATATGCCATGATTATTTCTTTTGAACAAAGGGTAAGATCTATGTTTTGGCATATATTTTTTATACATATTATCTCCAATAATTTTGAACATTGGCACCTTTGAAATTCAAATAATTAATTTATAAATTATTTAAATTCTTTAGAATTTAAATTTTATAAATTAATTCTTAAACCCCTTTTTGGCTTATTAAAGCCCTCTTTGATTTTACCTCTTTGCATAGATAATATTTATTTATAAAATTTAAATTCAAATTGAATTTAAATATTTTATAAAAAATATTAAAACCTCCTTTAATTTTTCAAAAAATTTCCTTGGGATTTTATGAAAAACCTTTTATTTTGCTCATCCATGGTTTTAATAAAAACCCGCCTTCATATGCTTCCACATAATATTAAAAATATTATGTAACTCTTTTGCCATTAACCTTTGCATTGTTCCTTGATATATTCCTTGACATCAATGATGACGTCATTTATTGACATCAATGACAATTTTGACTCAAAATGTCCAACATTATCTCACCTTTTTTCTGTCCAAACTTGCTTCCCAAATCTGTAAAAATGCAGCTCATATTCTTTTAAAAAATGTCGACCAAGAATCTGCTTTATCTCCTTTTTTTTTAAATATCCTTCATAGCTAGATTTCTTGCTGATTTTTCTTACCACCTTACTATTCAAACTTGTAGAAATTTATAGCTCCTTTATCCTTTCATTTTCTGCCTCAAAATCATCAATTTTGTAGCTCCTACTTTTCTTAAATTGCTGCCCAAAAATCTGCTTTAACTATTTTTCAGAGTTCTACACAATAACTCTGAAATTTGAAGCTATTCTCCTCCTTAAAAAATGTTGTTCACAAACTGAATCTTTCTTCTCTAATTCACTGCCCAATTTTTCTAAATTTTTCACCTTTAACTCTCCTACAAATGCTGCTCCAAAATCTACCTTCTTTCCTTTAAATTGCTGCCTAAAATTTCTGAATTCGTAGCTATACTTTTCCTCAAAATGTTGTTCAGATTTTTCTGAATTTTGCAGATCCAAATGCTACCCAAAATTACTGTCAATTCCTCCTTCAATTATCTATCCAACGATACTTCAAAATCTGCCCAAATATTCTCCAAATTGCAGCTCTATGTCTCCTCCAATTTGCTGTCTTGAAACTCTTCAAATACTGCTCCATAAATCTGCAATCTTCTCCTTCAAAAATCATCCTTCAAAACTTTAATGTCTACCTTAAAAAAACATATATTTGGTGGCATCTTCAATCCTCTTTATATTTATTAGCTCTTGCTAAATTTTATCTTCAAATTTGACCTCTTTTCTAGCCTCTTCTTCAAGAATCTAAATGTCTTGAAGTCTTCAAAAAATACTTTCCAAAATTTGGCAAACTTCTTACCAAATCCTTCCTCCTTGAATTAGTTTTACAAATCCTTTTGGGATTGTTTTCGGATGGTAAAAATTATCCCAAATTTGGTGTGATTACCTCTTTTTAGGATTTTCTTCTTATTGCAATCTTCTATCTCAAATTTTCTTCAAATATCCTCCAATGGCCACTTCTTCAATTTCTCAATAGGGCTTCTCTATTCTTCTTCTTTCTCCTTCCAAATTTCAATGGGACATTTTCTTAGGCCTCCTCAATATTCTCTCTCAAATCTTCTATCTCTTTTATCAAATATTCAATGAGATATCTTCTCTCAGTTCTCCCTTTTCTCAATCTTCAATAGGGCTTATCTAGCCTCTTTCTCTCTTCTTTCTTCAATCTACTATGGTACTTCTTATTTTGGGTTTCCTCTATCTTCAAATTTTAATATTCAATGGGACCTCTCTCTTGGATCTCCTCAATCTTCAATATCGAATATCCTATGGGACATCTTTCTTGGGTCTCCTCAATCTTCGCTGTCTTCTGTAACAAAATCTTAGACAACAACAATCAAATACATCCAAATCTCCAAAATTTTAAAATCAATAATCTTCACTAGTTGTTCTTCAATCTAGTGGTAAAAATCTATGTTGAGTCCTAGTATTCACAAGTTATTCTACAACATTGTGGAAATACTCTATCCAAATGCAATATAGAATTTTATTCTTCCTTCAAATCTATCAAACTTTTCAATAGGACCTCCTTCTTGGGTCTCTTAATATTATCAATGTCAAGGTCTATCTTCAAGACTTGAAACTATGCTATAAATTACCTTCTATTCCTAATTTATTCTTGGAATAGGTAAACTCAATCTTTCTAAAGTTTTTTTAAAAATATTCAATCCTCATTGGTTTTTCTTCAACAAAGTGGAAATACTATCTTCTCTATTTTTCCTTCTCCCAAGGTAATATATTTAACTTCACTGGTTTCTTCTTGACCAGTGGAAATATCCTTAGAAAATCTACAACTTTTAAAAAACCTATGCAAGAAAGAACCTTGTTGTAGCTTTGATACCATTGTTAGCTTTTGATGCTTAATACTTAATGCAAATAATCACAAGATCTCAAATAAAGTTGCAATATAAAATATACAATATTGGCAATATTTTAATCACATAAAACTCTCAAATAACTTCAGAAATAACTCATAAAATGGACACTAATAAATGCTCATGAAAATAGTAAAATGATATAGAATAAAGGTCTACTAATGCATGTTATGTGCAATGCATTTTCAATGCTCATTACAATACTTAGTCACAAATATATAATGGAATGTGACTCTTCATATGGAGTACTCTTGACCTTCACTCTCCTTTGAGACTCTTCACTTTCCTATTCTAAGGACATGTGGACATTTACACTCATCACACTTGCCAACTTAACTACATGACATTTGTGCATTTCCTGCACATTATTACATTACATAACAATATTTAATCACTCTCTAATCTAGGACACACATCCTAATCTAATTATGAACCCAACATGGTACATTAGCATGTACCAAATAATGTAATATACTCCAATAATAATCAAATTTAGGTGTAAAAGTAGAACCCATTATCACTATATTAGATACCATCTAGAACCCTAATAGGTGATGTAATATTCACAACATTTTCCTCTTATTACATCACTACTTAATTTGGGCAAAAATTCATCTAATGGATTAGACTAGGAGCATGATTTACATTTCATTTCAAATGGAACTTGCCTCATTTTATTATAAGAATCATAGAGTATGCACACAATTACATAAAATTAAGTTGTATTTATTGAAAACAATGTTGGATTACCTAATAAGTGAATAGTGTCTTATGTATTTATTCACAAACATATGGAAGTAAGGATTCTTGTATTTTTAGTTTGTTCCTTGTGATCACATCCTCTAGAGACCACAAACACAATCATCAAATCTTAGTAAGGTAGCTTCCAATATCTCCTTGCACACTATGATCGTTAAAAATATTTTAAAGTTTTACACACTCCAATAAATGTACTAGTGTATCCCCTCAATCAAGTGATCTTCATCAACGAATTCTACTTCACTTAGTATTAATTTTATAACAAGTATACATGCATATCTTCTATATCAGGATAGTAGACAAAATCAATTATTGTTTTTAGGTCCAATCCTCCATAATTACACAAATTTAATGTAAATTTTGTAAAACATTATGATACCAATTTTTTTGAATATATTTAACCCAAGCAATAATATCAAGACTATAAATCTATATGCCATTACATGTAGAAAACATAGGTTACAAGCTATATCATGTCACTCTCATGAGCATAACCTTAATTTTCAAATGAAGAGATATAAATATTGCATAAATCTGTATCACTGTGAATATGGGATAAAGGTACTTTTAACTTAAAAGGAGAAAAAACATCACATAAATATTACTTAAGCCACAATTTGGCATGCCAACTACCAATAAAATTGCACATAGATCCCTGCACGGGCCTCTCAATGCAAGGAGATGATATCCATAATATGAAGTCAATATTTGACATGTTCATAATATTTTATGAACTCCATTTGATATTGTTTTCCAGTGAATGGAGGATATATTTTATAGTACATTAAATGCATAGCAACCTTTTTCTTAATAATTCTATTTTCTTCTTTTGTTAGTTCTTTGTCTATTCTAGAATTTGCATTTCAACAAATATTTATAGTTCTTGGTCATCCAAAGGTGTTTCTCTTCAATATTATAATGAATTCTTGTATTTCAATGAAATTCCCATGTGATCTCGTCACTAGGAATATAAGATGTTTGTATTGCATTTTTTTCTCTTTAACATCTAGAGGGTGGCATAAATGCTCTTAGTATTCTACTTTACATCTAATATGGGATTATGATACCTTCAATTTTCTAGCATTTTTATGCAAAAAATAACTTGTCTTCTTGACAACTTTGGTTTGACTTTGCATATTTTCTCCCATTAAGTCTTCAAAAGCTCTATAGTCAATGACCATTCAGTCACAACATCTCCTCCATTGTACAAACTATACAAATTTGTATGCATATTTTTTTTTATCTATTTTAAAACTATAAGTAACAAGTTTTTTTAAATAAAATTTATGGCATAAGGCTTCAATCGACAACACTCCACCACAAGTTAACTTACAAATACAAGATTAGAAGACAATTACAAGAAAATTATAAAATAGATGTCCCTGGTTCTAGATGACCTTGTTGCTAGATTAATTTATCAATATATGGTAGGGTCAAACATTACTTTAGATAGTCCATTTTTTATTTTTCATTGTAACTCCTAATGGTTCTTCTAGAAGGTAGTAGCTCTAGAAAATAGCTTCAAGTGATAGTAGCTCTAGATGGCAGTTTCAAACAACTCTTGCTTTTATTAGATGACATATTTCTTGCACTTATAAACTTTATCTGACGGTTCTTCAAGAATTATTAGATAACTCTATTCAAATGACAACATTATTTGTAAAATATATTATGACTCTTTTAAATGATATATTTTTCACTTACAAATTTTATTTGATGATTCTTCAAGCATGATTAAATGACTCTATCCAAATGACATCATTCTTCATAATTGACATGATATTTTAGACTGAAAATAGGATAGGCAACCTTTTAATGAACCTTTTCCTTTGCTCTTATTTATGCTAACAATCGTATGCACAATAATAAATCTATGGATAAGACTTTTTTTATCTTTAATACATTAAATATTCTCTAGTACATGAATAACAAGTTTGATCATGCTTTCTATGGTTGTTCTTCATGCAATTGGAAATAAATATAGAGTGTAATCACAAGCAAAGTTGTAGAATAAACAAAAATAAAAATAGATAAACACGTCCTCTTCAAGCCAATCATAACACAAATATTTGTAATATTCTATAACATATTCCATTCAAGACTCGAGCTCACAAACTTTTGTCACATATTTCTCTAGATAGGAATATGCAATTATATGCCTTGCTTGTCAGCAAAGTAATATACAATGCCTTCCAAAAAGCATTTCCTTTCATTTAGCAAGGTAAATCTGGGCATGGAGTATTTGATTTCTTTATGCCTCTCATTTCATGTCTACTTTTGGTCTCACCAAGGCAACATGTATTCTTGATTAAATAATTGGCTCCTCATTAGGGATCCACATTGAAAATTACATGTCAACTTGATTTCTACAAAAAAAACAATGGATAAAATAGGAGAAATCCATTGCTTTGGCATTATCTAGCATTAAATCTTCTTGAATTCACTTGTTCCTATTCATGTATTCCACTCTGATACCAAACATTAGACCAACATGGTTTTGGACAATTTTATTATCAAGAAAATATTAAATTTATAGTACAAGAATATAGGTAAGTTAAGGTTGGATAAAGAAATGTCCAATAACCAACTCTAAGTGCATAGGTAGAACCCATTATCACCACATTAAACATCACCTAATACTCTAATAGATTATGCAATATTCACAATAGTAAATTCTATTTATTTTAAACACTTATATACCAACTTGGCCAAATATCTATTGTCTTTTGAAATATTCCAAACCAACTCATACTTTGATATAAATTTAGGTAAATAGATCTCTTTAAGAATAATTTTAAAGCTCATATCTTTATTATTTGAGGCTCTCTATTTTAGCTATATTTATAATAGAAATCCATGATCTAAAATCATTGCTTCCATTAAAATAAATCTAGAACTTTAAAATTTTAAAATCTAAATGTGTTATAGCCAATAATATCTATTTTGAATAAAAAATAAGAAGATAAGGTTTAAACTAAGCACAATACCAAAAATTTGAAGAATCCCCCTTATTGCCTGACTACCTAACAAGTTTCTTGATCAATTGCAAGCTAAATGATATGAAGTTCCATGTTTCTCAGACCCTAGGTGGGGTTCACTTGAACCCATACACATTTAAAGTGATTTTTGTGTTGGTATCACAATGGCACTAAGAGGGGGGGGTGAATTAGTGACTTAATTTTTTTTTTCAAAGCATCACATAATACAAGGATATGATAGGGAAATCAAATATAGGAAGAAAACCCTGGTGATAAAAAGCTCCCTAAGTCTACTACTCAGATCGAGCCTCACTGCAAATGAAGTACAATGATGTTTTTATCAATGGGGTCAAATGGAGCCACACCCAAAATGATTATTCACCCACACCTACCACCCTTTTGATCTGAAATATGATAAAATAAATGGCATAAGAATGCTTACAATAAATCAAAACTCACAATAGTCTGCAAGTACAAAACTCACCACATACAACTATTGCAATGTGAACAATGAATCATGAAAACCCCTGCAAATGAAATACCACTTCAGAAAAATCACAACACCTACAAATGATATACCAATCTGATCCAAATAACATGCTCAATATGCACCTATAACTGCAATAAAAAAATCTGAAGTATTCACACTCTACTAAAAATTTGGCAGCATTTCGATAGCACCTCGTTACGCACACCAAAAATCCATAGAAATAATGAAATTCTAAAACCAAAATATAGAGGATAATGAAGAGGTAAATCACAAATGGTTTCCAAAACCATGTGCAAAAACCACTTAAAAAAAACACACACCTAGCTTAGGAAATTACCAATTTTAACATTGAAATTCAAAATAACCTCCATATGGGCACTCCACACTCTACCAATCAGCTCTAACCTGCAATAACACTCCAAAAATAATATTCCATAACCACTACATTAAATGGGACCAATATGGATGCTACTTCCTCAAAAATTTCTAAAAATATGCATAAGATATCCCAAAAACTGTCGAAAATAGCTCCACACTACACATAACTCAAAATGGGTCCCACCAAGAGTGAACGACTTCTTTTCCAATTTCCCACATTATGCAACATAAAATTAAATTATATTCACTAGGAATATGACCCCTATCACCTATGTTGCATAAACAATTTATTAATTGCATTTTTCCCTCCATTCCTAAGTCCCAGAACATATTCCGAGGAACTTGGAGATGAAAAAGAGTGGGAAATATTAAATTAAATAAATAAACCAATGCTCATAGGATAAATAATACATTACAACACATATGAGCAATAATCCATGCCACCAAGAATGAAGTTTTAATATGGAGGAAAAACTACTTTGCTAGGGTTTGATGAAGAAAAACTACTCTGCGGGGATGGCAACAACTTTCAGAGGAGGTCTAAAAAATTGGAGGAATGTCGTGATGGCATCGGGTTCGGCATAGAGAGTGCATGCTCGTGATATTTTTTCATATAAAAATGACTAGAAGGAACAGGATTTTCGAGTGCATGTCAGGAACTGCTTGTTAAAGAACAATAGATGTTTGGAACGATGTGAAGCCAGGCCAGTTCTAGTGGTTCAACCAGACTCGATGGTGGAATATGTGGAGTATATAACCAAACATGCCCTTATTGGCAAATTTTTGGGCATCCAAATTTCTCTCCCCTTTGTGGAGGCTTGGGTCAGGAAGACTTGGAATCCTGAAGGTGATGTGGAGGTGATGCTTGAGTGCGAACAACTATTTTATGGTCGTTTTCTCTTGTATTGCAGATCGTAACAAAGCATTTGAAGGGGGTCCTTATTTCTATAACCAGGTGGGACTCTTTCTTAAACCCTGGCATGTGGGTTTCAACCCATAAAATGAGCGACTGTCACGGGTTCCAGTATGGGGGCGGCTTCCATGGCTCCCATTGGAATTCTGGAGAACTGATATCTTGCATAAGATTGCCCTTTTGCTTGGGAAGCCGGTTGGACCGTCACAACAGACAATGGATAAAAAGGTAATCTCTGTTGCTCGTATTTGTGTTGAAATTGACTTAAATAATCCTATTCCATATTCTATTGAAATACAATTTGGATCAACTACATGGGTTCAAAAACTTGACTATGAAGCTCTTCCATTTTGTTGCCGGATTTACCATGAATATGGCCACCTGCAAAGAAAATGCCCTAAGTTTGTCTCACCTGTGGCTTCAAATCCTGGGCCCTCTCGGTCTAGACAAATTTTGGATAAATGAAAAGCCCCGATAAAGGAAGGGGAACGGGATAAGGAAGGTTTTATTCTGGTAAAATCTCGAAATAGAGGACGAAGGGCAAACAAATACCTTAAGGATAGCCAGCAAGATGCTCTACTCAATCATTTTGAAATATTAAATGATCTTTATCAGTGCATGGAGATACCTGAAACATCACTACCTGATGCAAATATAACAAGGTTGAATCATATGTCTCTTCTTGAGGGAGAACTTAAGGAATCAGATCTAGGAGGTTTAAATGAAGAACAAAGGGGTTTGGATCTGAGTATAGGGGACATGGTTGGGTATAGCCCTATAAGGGAAACTATTTTGGAAAGTGGTATAGATTTAGTTATTCCCTCTCCTACTCAGGAACTGATGCAGTCATCCTTGGACTGCAAAACTCCTATGGTGTTGGGATTGCAGCAAAAAATAATTAAAAAACGTTTTTTGGATAAGAATATGAAGGTGGGTCGGAAGAAGGACCAGGATAAAATTAAGTTAATTGGGGATACTTTGGTGGAGTTAGGCTTGGTGAGAACATTGGACTCCCATTTTTATAACCCCCAAAAATGATTATCCTCTCATGGAATGTAAGGGGGTTGAATAGCATCCCCAGACAAAAAGTTGTTCGTGATTTGGTTCGTGTGCATTCTTTGGATGTGGTGTTTATTCAGGAGACTAAATTGGCTATTGATAGTATGTTAAATATTGCTCCCAAGTTGTGGAGAAGGGGGCAATGCCAATGTATTGGTGCATGTGGATATATTGGTGGCGTCGCTTGTTTATGGGATCCGGTTAAGATATCCCCTCTTACTTGGATTTCCAACAGATGGTCTATTTCAATGGTCGGGCATGATAATGAATATGGTGAAATCATCCTACTTACAAATGTGTATGCTCCTATTTATTACAATGGTAAAGTGAATTTTTTGAAGCACATTTGCTTTGTGAGGAGTTTGGTTCCCCTGTACCCATGGATTTTGGCTGGAGACTTCAACTCTATCACTTGTCTAGAGGAGAAACATGGTGGGGTGGACCTTCTCGAGCCTTTTTCTTCTATCTCCAGTGCTCATATTCAGGCCCTAAACTTGGTTGAAATCAAGCCAGATAATGGGATATTTAATTGGCACAATAAAAGGTGTGGGGAACCTTCCATATCAGAGAGACTGGATAGGTTTTTTATATCTAGTTATTGGATGGGTAATAATAGAGGTGCTAGTTTTGTGATTCTGGAGGGTAGGGGATCTGATCATTGGCCTATCAAACTCTCTGCTTTGGAGTTAGGGCTAAAAAATAATACCTCCTTTAAGTTTCAACTTATGTGGCTTCGTGATCCTAAGCTTCATGATTTCATGCAAGGCTGGTGGACCACTGGAAAACCTCCTCATGGCATTGCTATGTATTCCTTTATGAAGCGACTACAATTTGTAAAACATAAATTGAAGAGATGGAATAGATTAAATTTTGGGAACCTTTCCTTGGCTAGGCTAGCAGCTCTTAGGAGGATGGAAGAAGCTTCAAGGAATATTAGAGATCAGGGATTCACAAAGGATCTTCTTGTTGAGGAATCTGAGGCCGTGAAAGACCTTGCTGAATGGGAACTAAGGGAAGAAATTTTTTGGAAACAAAAATCTTGAGTAGATTGGCTTTAGTAAGGGGATAGGAACACAACCTTCTTTTATAACTCAGTTAAGGCTCACCGTAATGGTAACCTGATTACCTCTCTTGTGAATTCTTAGGGTGCCCTGCTCTCTTCTTTCAGGGATATTTCAGAAGAGACTAAGAGGTATTTTTCCTCTCTCTTCAAGGAGGACTCCCTATCATACGATGATAATGAAAAGCTTATTCTAAACTATATTCCAGTGATTGTTTCTAGAGAGATGAACGAGAACTTGATGGGTCCAATTTCTCTTGAGGAGTTGGAAAATGTTATATTCAAGATGAAAAAATTAAAAGCCCCAGGTCCATATGGATTCCCAATTGAGTTTTATCAGGAATTTTGGGATTTAATCATTTTTTATCTTTTGGAGGTGGTCCATGAGTCCCAAAAGAACAAACAGATGCTAAGGGCCCTAAATGCTACCTTTGTGGTGCTTATACCCAAAAAAGAGGGAGCAAATTCATTGGATATGTTCAGGCCTATTGCTCTCTGTAATGTTGTGTATAAGATCATCACAAAAATTATTGTTGAGAGGCTGAAGATATGGTTGAGCAAAATCATATCTGAGGAGCAAGGAGGGTTTGTTGCTGGCCGAAAAATCTTGGATGGGGTTGTTATTGCTACATAAGCTATTCACTCGATGGAAACTTCTAAGGAGAAAACTATGTTCATTAAGTTGGACATGGCCAAAGCCTATGATCGGGTCAGATGGTCCTTTCTTCAGAAAGTTATTGCTACTTTTGGATTTGATGAGGAATGTATTAGATGGGTGATGAGCTGTGTTTCTTCTTTCTCATTATCTGTTCTTGTTAATAATGAGCCATCAGAGCTGTTTGAGGCCTCAAGGAGATTGAGGCAAGGAGATCCTTTATCTCCTTATTTTTTTATCATTATGGTGGAATGGTTGGGAAGATTGCTCAAGTCTCAAGTCATGCAAGGTCTCATTCAAGGGTGGAAGTGGGATAGTAGTTTTCCACCTCTTTCCCACCTTCAATTTGTTGATGATACTGCTTTGTTGGGAGTTGCCACTATCAGGGAAGGCTGGAAATATTAGACAGGTCTCTTGACATATATCTTGGTGCTTACGGACAGTTGTTTAATGAGGACAAGTCTTCTATTTTCTTCTTCAATACCCCTCCTCTTATTCAAACCAGGATTGCTCGTATTCTAAGATTCTAGGTTGGGACCCCCCCCTTAATTTATCTTGGTATTCCAATTTCATCTCACCCTCTACCTAGATATTCTTGGTAGTCTATTCTTGATAAGTTTAGAAGGAAGGTGAATCACTGGAATTTTAGATGGCTATCCACTGTAGGTAGAGTGTTGATTTTAAATCTATTGTTCAATATTTACCCATTTATAGATGTTTTGTACAAATAGATCCCTCTAACTTCATCAAGGACATGGATGCTTTTTCAAGATAATTTATATGGTCTAGAAAACTTGATAAATCTAAATGGAGTTTGGTTATGTGGGATTCTATATGTAGGTCGGTGCAAGAGGGAGGCCTTGGGTTGCGACAAACAACTCTTTTTGGGCAGTCTTTGGCTGCAAAAATTTATTGGAGATGGTGTAGCTCTCAAGATCATATTTGGGCTAAAATATTATCTTGTAAATACTTGAGAGGTATTTCTGAGGCTGAAATCCCTAGAGTCATCTTGGTTGGGAAAGGTTCAATTATATGGGACACTCTGATAAGAGGGGCTAATTTAATCAAGCGGGGTTTGTTCCGGATTTGCAATCAGGGATTAAATGCTCTTTTTTGGGAGGATTCTTGGGATGGCCACACTCCTATCTTGAATCAATATCCTAGGTTACGTTCCCTAAGCATTTTTTTCTTGGAAGCAGGCAGGTCTCATGTGGATGACTTTAAAAAAATCCATTCTTTTGTAAATATGGAGATGTACAGGTGGAAAGATCCGCAAGAATGGCCCCAGGGGGGACTGGCCAAGGACAAAGAGGTGCTTGCTCTTATTATTATAGGGATACCTTGTTCTTCATTGAGGGGTAAAGATATTCTAGCTTGGAAACCTGATCCTAAGGGAACCTACTCGATAGTCTATGGTTATCAGGTTCTTGATAAGCAAAAGTATGGGAGTCTTCCTGTCACTTGGTGGAAAAATGTGTGGAACAAATTTTCCTGGCCAAAATGTAACTTCTATCTCTGGTTGGAAGCTCATAATAAATGCCTCACTTGGGATAATGTGAGGAAGAGGGGATTTCAGGGTCCCTCTTTTTGTGTCCTTCGCGATAAGAATGAGGATGACTCTTCTCATTTTTTTTTTCCAATGCTCCTTTGCCAGAGACATTTGGCACCGTTGGTGGAGCACTTGGAACCATCCATGTTTTCATGTGCTATTCCTAGTGGAGTTTTGGAGTAGTCTGGGCAGACCTCTGGCCAAGGCCCCCTTCCTTTGGGTGGCTTGGAATTTGGGCCCTTCTTGCATCATCTGGCAAATTTGGCTCGAACAGAACCGATGCATATTTTAGGGCAATTATTTGGTTGTTCAATAGATCTGGCAAAGGATCCTGTATATGGTTCAGGAAACCATCCATAGCAAATGTGATGTGGACCCTCTTTTGGATTCTAGGGAGGAGAAGGTACAACAAGCCCTTGGTCTCTTTGGGGATGGTGTGAACTCTTCTAGCCCTAGTAGGGTTCCTCAACTCAGTAAGAAGGTTAGGAGAGATGGTAGGTGGAGGCCACCCCCTAGAGGAGATTTAAAAATTAATACTGATGGATCGTCCAGGGGTAATCCTATACATGCTGACATTGGTGGTGTTGGGAGAGATTCTACTGGTGGTGTCAGTTTTTTCTTTTCCATTTATAAAGGTGTTCACTCCAATAATTTTATGGAAGCTCTTGCAATTCTTGAGGCCTTACGGAGGGGGTTTTCTCTTGGCTGGCATAGGATTATCTACGATTCTGACTCTCAAATTGTGGTTAATATTTTAAATAGTAAAATGGTGGAGGAATTTAATTGGCATTTGGCCTCTGTAGCCATTCAGATTCTCATAATGAGTGAAGAGTTTGAATTTATATCCTTTGTGCACATTCCAAGGGAATGGAATGTGGTTGTTGATTACACGGCCAAAAGGGCTTACGAGGCTGCTTGGATCCTTGGAGTATCGATAATTGGGAGAGTCTCACATATGGGGACTCCCAACACCTGTGGGATTTGATCCACAAGAATGTATAGACTTAATGTGGTTTATTCTTGTTGTCTTTTTCGGGTGTCATTCTAGTCTAGTGGTTTTAGCCTGTTTGGTTGTTTATTTGAGTCCTGGTTGGAAGCTCAGTTATACTCTGTAATCTAGAATTTTTATCAATAAATTTTTACCCCTTTATTTAAAAAATAATAATCCATGCCACCAAAAATAAAAAATTAACTTTCTCACCAAAATGGCCTCCGAACTAGGGGTACTGGAAAACACACTACGTTATGCAAACATGGAAAAATTCGCAGGATGACCACCAATATGAATGGAAAATCTGAATACCATGTAGTATGACATGTATAATGGTGTTTAAAACAATTACAACACTCCACGAGGCCAAAAATCTCTCCCTTTAGCATTGTTGGCAACACAACATTAACTGCAACAAATTACACAATGCAACATCCTGAAGAAAACCAACTACAAACCTCAAATTTATCCTGAGAATCACCAGTCAGCAAAAACAAATCATATCATACCTGAAACACCACATCTAAACTCCCACTTACTCCAACAAGGCATCACAAAAATATGGTTGCAGTTAGCTCACTCTCCCCGTTTGAAAACAATGACAAAAGGGCACAACACTGCATCTTGTTTGACAATTTTGCATTAAAATCCCCTTGAAAAAAATCACCAACTCACATGCTGCTGTCATGGAAATAAAATATCAATAATATATTATCTGAAAAACATCTGATAATTTGTACAAGACACTCCAAGACAGTTCTACACAAAGCTTATTTCAAATAGCATATTCACTAGCTCATTAAGGGAATGCCAAAGCAACAAAAAGCACCATAAATTTCTGCCATTCACACAAACTGATATACAATAGAGACAAATAGAAAGGACATTGATATAGTGATAAAAAAATAGATCCATCATCATCAAAGAGAAATCCAAAAGATTTACCATGTATTGCATCACCTTGCCAAGCAACACTACACACTATGAATCCAATCATTGAACTTTTTGCACACACCATCCTCAAGAAACTGTTAGAGAATAACAACATCAAATAGCATATGTAGGAGCATAAAATGAAATAATGAGATGCTCCTCCTGAGGATGTAGCCTTAAAATATAAAACAATCTAGTGTGTAGGAAGAGGAAAAACTCCTAGGAGTTGCCTCAAGTGCTCAAATGTCTCCATTGGAAGAGGCTTTGTAAAGATATCTGCAATATGATTTTTAGTAGGCATAAATTCCAACTTAACCACCTTCTCAGAAACCTTATCCTTCAAAAAATGATACCTTATACCTATTGGCTTAGTCCTTAAATGCATAACTGGATTCTTTGAAATATTTATAGCACTAGTGTTATCACAAAGAAGGGGAATAGGCTCACCATTTGCAATACCCAAGTCCTGAAGAGTTTGCTTCATCCATAATACTTGAGTGTAGCAAGAAAGAGTAGAAATATACTCAGCCTCAGTTGTAGATAGAGAAATTGAATCTTTTTTTTACTATGCCAAGAGACAAGCTTGTCACCAAGGAAGAAGGCACCACCACTTGTATTTTTGTGATCATCAACACAACCAGCCCAATATGCATCTGTATAAGCCTTAAATGTGAAGTGTTTATCATTTGGATACCAAAATACATACTCCATAGTACCCTTAAGATATCTGAAAATTCTTTTTATGGCCTTCACATGAGTTTCTTTTGGAGCACTTTAAAATCTAGCAACCATGCACACAACTTGCAAAATGTCAGGTCTAAAAGTAGTTAGATACAATAAACTACCAACCATTGACCTATAGATAGATTGATCAACAAGATGAGACTCATCTTCCTTACTCAAATTACACCCTGTCACCATAGGAGTACTCACTGGTTTACTATCCTCCATGTTAAACTTCTTAAGCATTTCCTTAACATACTTAGATTGACAAATTAAAATGCCTCTAACCGACTGATTAATTTGAAGACCCAAGAAGTATGACAACTCTTGTATCATGGAAATATAAAATTCATCTTACATAGCAACATAAAACTCATGACACATTTCATATTTATTTCCTCCAAAAATTATATCATCAACATACACAACAATAACAATTTGATCATCACCTACAACCTTGTAATACAAATTGCTATCAACCTTACCTTTTTGGAAGCCTTGCTGCAATAGGTACTTGTACAACCTATCATACCATGCTCTTGGGTCTTACTTCAGCCCATACAAATTCTTTTTCAATTTGCACACATAGTTCTCATCACCAAGCTGAAATCCATCGGGTTACTCTATGTAAACATCCTCTTCTAGGTTGTCATTCAAGAATGATGATTTCACATCCATTTGGTAGACCTTGAAATTATTATGGACAATGAGAGCAAGAAACATTATAATGGCTTCCAACCTTGCTACATGTGAAAATTTCTCATCAAAATCTATGGCCTCCACTTGAGCATACCCCTTGCACACCAATCTAGCCTTATTTCTCACAACTTGGCCATCTTCATTAAGTTTATTTCTAAAGACCCACTTGGTTCCAATTACATTTTTATTAGTAGGTCTTGGAACAAGTTCCCAAGTCTGATTTTTCTCTATTTTATCAAGTTCTTCATTCATAGCCTTAATCCAACATTCATGTTTGCTAGCCTCATTAAAATTCTTAGGTTCAACTTGAGAAAACAAGGAAAAGTTTACCTGCTCATTTGTCCTTGCAAGTCTTCTTCTTGTTTGCACACCTATATTGGGATCTCCTAAAATATGATTTTTAGGATTATTCTTCTTTAAATAATTTGAAGAAGTCTTTGGGGCAGCAACCTCTTCATTCTCTTCTTGAGATTCTTCAAATTCATATTCTTTCTCAATGGTGTCATTCTGAATGGGTGGATCAACTTGTTCAATTACCTCACCAATGTCTTCATAAATATTTACATTGATGCTCTCAAATATCTTACCAAGCCTCTTGTTGTAGAATTTGTAGACCTTGCTTCTAGATGAGTATCCAATAAATATGCCCTCGTCCACTCTAGTATCAAACTTGCCAAGGTTTTGTTCATCTCTACTTATGTAGCACCTACTCCCAAATACTCTAAAATGTTTAACTGTAGCTTTCCTTATAAACCATAACTCATAAGGAGTCATATCACTTTGAACTCTAAGCATGCACCTATTTAGAATATACACTGATGTATGCACTACTTCTCTCCAAAATATATCAGCAATATTTACCTCATTCAGTGTAGTTCGAGCCATTTCTTGCACTGTCCTATTTTTTCTCTCAACAACACCATTTTGTTGAGGTGTTATTGCTGTTAAAAATTTACTCCTAATACCATGATCGAAATAATATTTCTCAAACTCTGTTGATATGTACTCACCACCTCTATCCGATCTCAAACATTTGATACTAGTGCCCATATCATTTTTCAGCTCTTGCTTTGAACATTTTAAACTTAAAAAATGCTTCTGATTTTTCTTTTAAAAACAACACCTAAGTCATCCTAGAATAATCATAAATGAACAAAATGAAGTATCTCTCATCATCCATACCTTTCGTTAACACTAGTCCACAACTATCTATGTGCACTAGCTCCAATGGCCATGTAGTAGAGTACTCCTTAGTTTTGAAGTGTGCTCTTGTTTTATTTCCTTGTTGACAAGAGGAACATATGCTTTTTGATGGCTTTGAAATCTTAGGCAAGTTCCTTACTACATTCTTTGAGCTAATTTTGATAATATTGTCAAAATTGATGTGACCAAGCCTCTTATGCCATAACCAATTTTCCTCTTCTTGTTCAATGAAGAAATATTTGTCAAATATTTCAAAAATAGTATAAATATTAGCTACTATATTTGCTACCTTAGCAATGAGAGAACCATCCTTTGCATCTCTAATCTCACAACCATGTGCTTTGAAAATCAGCTCACATCTCGAATCACACATTTGACTCACACTAAGCAAGTTATACTTTAGTCCATCAACAAAAATAATATTTTCAGATCTGATATTTCTATTTCCAATGCTTACCCATCCTTTACCAACTATCTTGGCACCATCATTGTTTCCAAACCTCACAGAACCGCCATCATACTTCTGCATATGCACAAACTGATTTTTATCTCCAGTCATGTGACTAGAGCACCCATTGTTAATGATCCGGGAAGTAAATTTATTCTGAGCTTTGAATGTAGCCTGCACTATGAGAGAATCCTTGAAATATTTCTACTTTCCCTTATCAATCCACACATTTTTGGGCTTTGGTTTTGGTTCCTTATCCTTCTTCTCCAAATCAGCCTTCTTGTGAACCTGTGGATTTTTTCTAGGTGGTAGCTTGTTTTGCATTCTATGGGGCCGATTAGATCTTCTCTTTTGCATTGGATTAGTGGTAGAAAAAATAGTTCTAAAATCCCTTGCAATATGCCCAAAATTATTGCATCTGAAATATTCTACATTGTGCTTAATTAGAGGTGCAAAAGAGTTATGTGTGACAATTTTTCTAGGCCTAGAGTTGAGCCTACAATCGGAAATTTTATGACCAAATGAATTGCACCTATAAAAATAACCATAAAAAGAATAATTGACCTGGTTTTCTGCCTTTGAAATGTGTTATCATATCTTCCATAAGGTCTCCTTATTTGATGATTAAATTTGATGAAGCCATAATTGTCCTTCCTCATGAAATTGTTCTCCTTTTGCACACTCTTCTTCTCATTTTGGGGTTGCAACTTCTTGTCATCTTAGAGAAACAAATTCTCACCTTCAAGGGGCTGAAAATTATTGTCTTAAAGGAGAATAAAATCACTTAATTTCTCATTGTTAAGTGGTTTTACATCTTTGACAAAATTTGAGCACTCACCTTCTTCAAATCCTATACCAAACTTGATCTTAGGATGCCTTTGTTGCTTGATAATCTCATCAATTTTTTCAGAAATCTTCTCAAATTTTAGAGTGGTGCAACTCATAAAATTAGCTTTCTCTAATTGTTTCCTCAAATAACAAATTTCCTATTCAATCTTGCTGCAATTATTCACTTTTTCACAAACTATGAGCTTGAGGTCTTCAGCTATCTTTCGAAACTCTTCTACATGAATTTTCAAATCTACAATCATCCTGTTTGCATCCTCAAGACTACATGTGAGTTTCTTGTTCTACTAAACTTGAAATTTCAGATAATTTAGTGCACCATAAGAAATTTTATTAGCCTCTTCAATCTTATTTTTCAAATCTGCAATTTGATTATTTGCATCTTTTAGTTTATGTGCATACCTTTTGTTCTTCTTCACCTCTTTCTCATAATCCTCAAGGGCATAGGCTAACTCTTCTTCAAAGTCCATCTCAGTTTCATCTTCCTTTGTGTCTTCAACCTCATTTTTCTTATCTTCTAAGGCCATAAAAATAACCTCACCTAAATCATCTTCAGAGTCACTTTGCACACTATCTTCGGAAGCACTATCCTCATGGGTGATTAAGCTCCTCTTTTTGAATTTTCTTTTGAATTTTGCAAATTTCTTCTTTCTGCCTTATAATATTTATTTAGGCTTGTCTTCATCATAAATATTCTCTTTATAGGGACATATTGTTGCAATGTGACCAATTCTTCCACAGTTGAAGCATTTGAGTGGAAGTTTTCCCTTGTACTTGCCTCTTCCTCTTTGCAACTTTCTCACAAAGTTTACCTCTTCTTCATTTGAAATTTCATCCTCTTCCTCTTTCACTTTAATATTCATGTTTTTAAAATCTTTGAAGGTTGCCTCTTTTGTTATAGGTTTGTCTTTACCTATCCTCATCTCATAAGTTGTAAGTGACCCATGTAGCTCATCCATAGTCAAAGTATTAAGATCTTTTGCTTCTTCAATAGCTAAAACCTTTGAATCAAATCTTGTAGGGAGTGATATTAGAACCTTATTCACAACCATGAATTCTGAAATTGTTTCACCAAGACCTCTAATTGCATTTACAACCTCATTCACTTGAAGCATAAAAGTAGCAATATCATCATCTTCATCCATTTTTAAACTTTCAAAATTAGCTCTAAAAATCTGCAATTTGGCTTCTTTTACTTTACATCACCTTCATGAATGGCCTTCAATTTATCCCATATTTCATTCAAAGTGTTGAGACCCATAACCTTAACCAACTCACTAGGATCAAGAGAACTTGTGATAGCATTAGTAGCCTTCAAATCATTGTTATATTCTTGTATGGCAGCAGGATCAGTGGGAGGTGTAGCAGGGATGGTATAGCCATTTTACATAGACAACATAACATCTATACCCAAAGAACCAAGGTATATCATCATACTATAGATCCAAAAGGCATAATATTTTCCATAAAATAGAGGGGGCTTATTCGGATTGCAACTAGCCATTGTGAGGACCTATCCGAGCTGATTAAGCTTGCAAATTGGGTAGCCTGGCTCTGATACCAATTGTAGGTATCACAATGGCACTAAGAGGGGGGTGAATTAGTGACTTAAGCAATTTTTTTCAAACCCTCTAAATCCTTTTTTTTTTTTTTTTTTTTGTTTTGGGTGGGGGGGGGCGCGGGGGGCGGTGGTGTTTTTGGTGCCGGGGCGGGGGTTGTTGGCCCCCCCCCCCCCGGCGCCCCCGCCCGGCGCTCCGCGCCTCCCCCCCCCCCCCCCCCACCCCGCCAGTATTTTTAATTTTGGTCGGGGGGGGGGGGGGGGGGGGGGGGGAGCGGGGTGCTGAGGCGATCTAAATCTGATTTTTTTTTTTTTTTTTTTTTTTTTTGTTTTGGGGGGGGGGGGCCCCGGGGGGAACGGACGCCGGGCCGTGTTTCCGCCCCCCCGGCCCTCCTCTGGCTTCCCCCCCCCCCCCGCCCCCCCCCCCCGCCCCCGCCCCCCCCCCCTACCCCCCCCCCCCCCCCATTATAATACTATAATAATTTTGAAAGCACCGGGGAGAGGGAAACGCCTGGGGCCGAACGGTCTAAATCTGATTTTTCAAATCTGATTTTTAGGACATTAAAGAACATAAATTCAAATCCACACAAGACACATAAAATGACATCACATAACATAAGGATATTATGGGGAAACCCAATATGGTAAGAAAACCCGGTGAGAAAAATCTCGCTGAGTCTACTGCTCAGATCGAGCCTCATTGCAAATGAAGTAAAATGATGTTTTTATCAATGGGGCAAAATGGAGCCCAATGATAGGAAATGGGTCAAATGGAGCCACACCCAAAATTATTATTCACCCATACCTACCACCCTTTTGAACTGAAATATGATAAAATAAATGGCATAAGAATACCTACAATGAAAGTAGAACTCACAATAGTCTGCAAGTACAAAACTCACCACATACAATTGTTGCAATGTGAATAATGAATCATGAAAACCCCTGCAAATGAAATACCACTTCAGAACTATCACAAAACCTACAAATTATATACCAATATGATCCAAATAACATGCTCAATATGCACCCATAACTACAATAACAAAATCTAAAGTATTCACACTCTACTAAAAATTTGGCAGCATTCCGGTAGCACCTCGTTACGCACATCAAAAGTCCATAGAAATAATGAAATTATACAACCAATATATAGAGGATAATGAAGAGGGAAACCGCAAATGGTTTCCAAAACCATGTGCAAAAACCACTCCAAAAATACACACACTTAGCTTAGGAAATTGCCAATTTTAACATTGAAATTCAAAATAACCTCCATATGGGTGCTCCACACTCCACAAATCAGCTCTAACCTACACTAACACTCAAAAAATGATATTCCATGACCACTACAGAAAATGGGACCAATATGGATGCCACTTCCTCAAACATTTCCAAAAATATGCATAAGATATCCCAAAAATTGCCAAAAATAGCTCCACACTACACCACATAACTCAAAAATGGGTCACACCAAGAGTGAACGACTTCTTTTCCAATTTCCCACATTATGCAACATAGAATTAAATTATATTCACTAGTAATATGACTCCTATCACCTATGTTGTATAAAAAATTAATTAAATGTATTTTCCCCTCCATTCCTAAGTCTCGGAATGCATTCCAAGGAACATGGAGATGACAAAGAGTGAAAAATATTAAATTAAATAATTAAACCAATGCTCATAGGATAAATAATACATTACAACACATATGAGCAATAATCCATGCCACCAAATATCAACAATTAACTTTCTCACCAAAATGCCTCCGAACTAGGTGTGCTAAAAAATACACTACGTTATGCAAACATGGACAAATTTGCAGGATGCCCACCAATCTGAATGGAAACTCTGAATACCATGTAGGATGTCATGTAGAATGGTGTTGAAAACAATGACAACACTCCAAGGGCCAACGATTTTTCCTAATGTTTTCCTTGATATTTAAATAATCTTCAACCAAGTTTTACCCTTAATGCCAAACTTCTAAGTTTACACTTTCACAATCTTGCCCTTCCATATATTATTTCCTTTACAAATCCTATCCTACTTATAAATAGGAAATCCAAAATTTTCTTCATATCATTTCCAAAGAAAATTTCTCTAAATTTTATCAAATTTAAATGTTATACTTGATGGCAATTTTGAAAGTGATATTATGTATATAGAGATAGAATGAAATCTATTCTTCATGAGTTGTAATTATCCAACCATGGTTAAGAATTTTTCTTTCCAATCTAACAAGAAGGTTTTTAATTCAAACTATAATTGAGTCCTAGAGCTCCTTTTTCTTTCATTATTAGGTAAAGGAATATATTGATATGTTGATAGTGCTTTTCCAACTTAAACCATTTAATATTCACAAAGATTCATTGTCAATATAGAATAATTTTAATGAGAAATGTCTTAGATTTTATAGCATTAACCAATTGTTAAACACTCTTCTCACAAGATGATAATATTAATTTAATTATAGGGCCTTTCTAACTAAGGTATGCCCTAAAAGAAAACTACTATCAATATATTAGAGATAATATTAAAAGGACCATTTTTACAACCAAAATACCTTTGATTATTCCTTACATTTTTGCCTTTGGTAAATGTCTCTCCACTACCTCAACAAGAATAATAATGAGATAATGAGATAGTGAGTTACCATAGCAGTGTCGGTGTAATAATTCAATTATCTGGTAGGAGACTCATGAATTAGAATAGGACATTTTAGAATGTTATAGCAACATCTAATCTATTCACACCATGTTAAAAAAACAAATATTTTCAGAATATCATATAAAAACTCCAACAAAACTTATCATATGCTTTATTTACATTTAATTTTTTAGTGTACCTGATATTTTTTTATAGAATGAGAGAATCTATAGCCTCTTATGCAATGATTGTACCATAAAATATTGTTTACCATGAATGAAACCATCTTATTCCTCTACATAACACAATCTAGAATGTTTTTCAATTTGTTTGTCACAATATTTAAAATTATCATATAAATCATATTAGAAAGGCTTATTGGAAGAATTTATCAAAATATTGTCTTACTTTTCTTGGAAAATAGTGCAATAAAAGTGGTATTGATCTCACTTATTATAACTTTATTTTTTCTAGCTTCTTCAACCATAGCCAATATATCACTTTTCAGCAAATCCCAAATTGAATGTTCTTAAATTTTTATGAGGTGTTTTATTTATTTGTGAGTATTTAGGATACATTGTGTAGTGGGGTTCTTTAATCACTGCTTTGAAAAAAGGTATGTGCCTCATCACCAAGAGTGATAAAATCCTATAAGGTTGCATTTGAGTAAGGTTTAGTTGATCTTCTATAATTATAGTTTTTAAAACCTAATCAGATGTAAAGATTAACTTACTAATAGTCAAACTTCATTGTTTTAGTAAACCTTATTTTTTAAGATAAAATAAAAATTAAAAGCCTAAGATTAGAGTTAGTACTATGTTTATCAAAATATAAATAAATAAATAAATAAAAATAATAACAATAAAAAAATATATTAATAAGTCCCAGGGGACAAATAATTAATAATAAATGAATATCTAAGGGTGGGATGTTTTTACGAAAGTGAGTGATTGTGCAAGGGTTTCATCTGTGTTGAGTGCAAGCAGCTCCAGAGGTTGTTTTTTGGGGCCTTTGGGCCCTAGCGACCAATATTTTTGTGGTTTTTGCTCAAGATTTTAGTGGGATATGTTGCAGGGGACCCAAGATGGGTTAGAAATATATCTTTCAATAGATCTTCATGTTGCAAACTTGATTGACAATGACTTCCAATTTGTTGCACAAAATAAAAGTGAAAATCATACCTTTTCTCGACATCCAAGGCATGGATTAAAGAGATCTCAAAACAAGTTTCAAGTAGCTGATCAAAAAATGGTTCAGATCTCAAGTGAATCCAATGCTAAGGAGCACCCCCAAAATAAATCCACTGTGGAAACCCCTTTCAAGGGCAAGGATTTCAAAGACTCGACCCCAAAAATAAATTTTAGGGATGCCCTCCATGGTGGACAACCTCAACCTAATGCTAACATTAATCTTAGGGTTTCCCATAAACCTCTGAGAATGCCTAAGATTGATCCTAGGAAAACTGAGTCGGGATGTCTTAGGGTAGTTGATGGAACTCCGATTGTTAAGCTAGATATGGGCATCATTCAGACTGGCATAGAAGATCTAGAAAAAAGAGGACTAATTTGTCATTTCTTGGGTTTTCGTTCGAGCCTATCTGCTTTCAAAGTTTGGGCTACAAAAAATTAGAAAACAAAAGGTGAGTTACAAATCTCTATTTATCCAAATGGTTATTTTCTTGTTTTATTTGCTAATAATGAAGATAGAGAGAAAATATTTCAAGGGGGTCCCTGGTTCTTTGGAAGGGTAGGGCTTTTCATGAAGCCTTGGCATACTAAATTTAAAGTCAAAGAAGAGATGCCTTCTACAGGTCCTGTGTGGGTTAGACTCTTTGGCCTCCCAATTGAATTCTAGAATCCGACTATTTTTTCTTCAATTGGAAACTCTTTGGGAACTTTTATGATGACTGTTGATTGTACTAAAAAATTTGAACATATTATTTATGCTTGAATTTGTGTTTTAATGGATTTTGACAAACCCCTACCTGAAAATATCTCATTACAATTTGGGGAGGACACTTGGGAGCAAGTGGTGGACTATGAGAACATTCCTTTTCATTGTTAGAATTTTCCATGAATATGGTCATTTGGCTAGTGTCTACCCAAATAAAATTCTAGATCAAAAGAAAGAGGATACAAACTTAGCAGGTTTCCAAATGCCTAAGAAGAAGAACACTATAAAAAACTAGTTATGAAGGATCAATCAAAGTTATCAGCTAATATGTTTGAAATTATTTCCACAAATGATGTCCCAGGTGAGGAAGAGGAAATAATGGAGATAAAAATCTTAGAAACACAATTTAAATATGTAGGGAAAGACTCAGAGACAAACCAACAAATTAAAGGTTTTCGACAAGAAAAAAGTGAGGAAATATACACAAGAAAAACAATCTTTTAAATGTTGAGACTTCAGATAATACAGGTCCCAAGATAGACTATGTTGAACCTTCTAGTAACACTTTGGCTTTATACACACAATCTTTGAGGTTAGAAGCCATCTTAGATTCAATTGGGGTAAGTCAAGAAATAGGGAAAAAAACTAAATATGGATTCCAACCAAAAGGTAGGTCGCAAGACCAATCAACATCATATGGTAAAAGAAGGTGAAAAGCTTGTAGAGGAAGGTAAGATTACTGCCCTTACCAATTTTTTTAGCCCTAGTATTAATGAAGATCATCACTTGGAATATTAGAGGACTCAAAGGGAGTCTTTCAAAATAAAATGAAATTAGAAGAATGATTCAGACAAACCATCCACATCTTGTTTTCCTTCAGGAAACAAATATTTCAATAGAGGAAATGGATTCAATTGCTAGTAAAATCTGGCCAATTGGAAAAGTTGCTTCCCTCAGTTCCCAAGGGACTTCTAGTGGCATTGCTTGCCTTTGGGACCCAAAAGAGGTTGTTATTCACCATATGGTTGGTAGTTGGGGTCTTTTGGCTATAGCTATTCAAAGTAGACATTCTAACCAAATTATGCTTTGCATAACTGTTTATGCTCCAACTACTTTGGAGGAAAAGAGAAGATAGTGGAAGGATATAACTTATATTATCTCTCATTTTCCTGAATCTTGGATCTTGATCAGAGGATATTTCAATACCATCCTCTCTTTGGATGAGAAAATGGGGGAAATAGAAATTTGGACAAAAGCACTGACCTCATGAGTGAATATATTGCAAACCTTCATCTTGTGGACATCCATCCAGATAATGGCCTTATGACTTGGTCTAATAGAAGGCAAGGCTTAGCTTGTATTATGGAGAGATTGGATAGGTTCTTGTTCTCTGATAATTTCTTAATCCATGGTCACATTCCTAAGGTGAAGACTCTTAACAATGTTGGTTTGGATCACTGGCTAGTCATGGTGGAAATTTGGAAAACCAATGTGAGTTTCTCACCTTTTCTATTTTAGTTAATGTGGCTTAGAGATAGTTCCTTCAGACCTTGAGTGCAACAATGGTGGAAGGAAGGTAAACCAAGGTATGGGACTAAGATGTTTTGTTTTTCCAAAAGGTTGCAATACATTAAATCCAAAATCAAGATTTGGAATTGGAAGAAGTTTGGAGATGTTCGACAAAAAATATGAAGTTATTGCTCAACTTGAAAATTTGAATAAGAAAATCCATTTAGATGGTAAGAGAGTAGAAGTATAGATGAAATTAGACTCACTACTTAGTTAGAGGAATGGAAAAAAGAGAACTCTTATGGAAGCAAAAATCTAGGATCCAATGGCTCAAAGAAGGAGATCAAAACATATATTTCTTCCACAAATATCTTCTAGCTCGAAGATCTCACAACTTTATTTCTTCCCTAAAATTTGATTTTGGAGATGTTGTCTACACTTGGGATGGCATGAACTCTATTGTTGTCAATTACTTTTCCAATCTATTTGTTGTTGCACCTCTTGACTCGACTTCTCAATAGAATATTCTTCAAGCCATCCCTACTCTTATCACTTCTGAGGAGAACTCTATTTTGACTGCTCCAGTTACTATCAATGAGCTTCAACAGGTGGTTTTTAAAATGCAAAAAGGAAAAACCCTAGGTCCTGATGGTTTTCCTATTGAGTTCTATCAAGAGTTTTGGGATATCCTTCATGCTGATTTATTAGAGGTGGTGGAAGAAGCCAGGAAAGCCAAAGAAATTTTGAAGGTTATCAATAAAACTTATATAGCTCTTGTCCCAAAATCTCAAGAGGTAGATCATATCTCAACTTTTAGACCTATAGCTTTATGTAATGTTCTTCTCAAAATCATTACAAAGATCATGGCAGAAAGGTTGAAGCCTCTTTTGCATAAGATTATTTCCCCTAAACAAGGGGGTTATGTGGAAGGGCATCAAATAGTGGATGAGATAGTTCTTGCTCAGGAAGCCATCCATTCCATGGAAATGCAAAAATCTCCATCTATGTTCATTCATTTAGACTTATCTAAAGCTTATGATAGAGTGGATTGGCACTTCCTTGTCAAAGTTTTAAGGCAATTTGGCTTCTCTCAGGATTGGATGGACTAGATTATGGGATGTATCTCTTCGGTGTCCTACTCTATTCTTATCAATGGTAAGCCTTCTCAGTTGTTCCCTGCTTCCAGAGGTATTAGGCAAGGTGACCCCCTCTCCCCTTATTTATTCATCATTCTTGTTGAATGCTTGGGCAGGACTATAACCAAAAATAGAGAAAATAGAACCCTTGAGGGAGTTACCATTGCTCATGGAGCTAGGCCTATTTCTCATCTTCAATTTTTTGATGACTCTACTCTGTTAGGTAAAGCTACAATTAAGGAAGCTTCTAAAATTAAGCAAATCATCAATTATTTTTCTAATGCTACCGAGCAATTGATCAATGAAGATAAATCTAAAGTCATTTTCTTTCACTACTCTCCCAGATAGGAATCCATGGTCTTGGATAAATTAATATATAAGAAGACCTCCCTTCTAATCACTTATTTAGGCATTCCTCTCAATATTCAAAGATAAAAAAAAATACTGGAATTGGTTGTTGGATAGAGTTAAGAAGAAAATTGGAAAGTGGACCAATAGGTGGCTTTCATTTGGGGGTAGAATTACCTTGGTAAAATCAGTCCTTCAAGCTATACCTATTTATGTTTCTATTGTGTTGAATATCCCAAAGGTTATTCTTCAATAATTAGATCAAATCAATCATCGGTTCCTCTAGAGTGGTACTAAGGAGAAAATAAAATGGGCCTTGGTGAAATGGGATACTTTATGCCTTCCCAAGAATGAAGGGGGGTTAGGTTTTTATTTTGCTATTAATAACAATAAGGCTTTAGTTGCTAAATTATATTGGAGGATTTTGCATAACCCCAATGCTCTTTGGGCCAAGAATATTCATGCTAAATATGTTGAGAACAAAAGTCCTGAAGACCTTGTTCGCTATCAATTGCCTACCAAAGGTTCTCCCATTTTAGTGGTTCTTAAGATTGGTGAGGATTTGATTAAGAAAAAGTTATTTTGGATCATTCATAATGGTCAATAGGTAAATTTTTGGATAGATTCTTGGGATGGTCACCAACCTTTGATAACTCAGTTTCTTGATTGGAGGCCTTGGATGGAGGAGCTTCATCGAGCTAACTGGATAAAGGTTGCTAATTACTATCGGTACCATATTGGTAATTCAGAGGTTGGTAGATATTGGATCCCTATTGAGGACTGGCCTATTCAAATGCTAGAAAGGCAAAGAAAATATATCCAAAGCATCCTTCATATGAGATCTCTCTCTTGGTCCCATGATAAAGATTATTTTGGATGGAACAACACTACTAAGGGTGAGTATTCAGTTGCTCAAGGTTATTTGGCCTTATGCCATAATAATCCCAACCAATCATATGATATATTTACTCAGTTGTGGGCTCAAAATATCTGGCCTAAGGTGAGGTTCTTTACATGGCTTTTATTGCATCGTAGGGTGCTTACTAGTGAGCAACTTATGAAACATGGTTTTCATGGCCCATTTAGATGTGAAATGTGTGGAGAGAATGTGGAAACTCTCAACCATATTTTTATTGAGTGTACCTTAGCCTCTGAGCTATGGAGGAGAATGGCCATCTTACTTGGCTTACAATGGTCCAATTTTTTTACTTTTGAATAACTTTGGAGGGATTGGCCTAATCAGGAGGGTGTTGATCACTTTATTAGGTAGCTAGTTTGGATGGGTTCTACCATCCTACCTTGGAATATCTGGAAAGAAAGAAACAACTAGATTTTCAATCAAGAAAGGAAGGACATTCACTATATCTGGCAAAAGACCATTGCCAACTTAGTTGAATCAGTCCAACAACTCCTTAAACACCCCCAGAACTCCCACCAAATATGGGATCAAGTGATGCAAATATTGAAGATTAACTCTTTTAAGGGCAACCAACTTAAAGGGAATGTGAGTAATCAAAATATGGATAGAACAAGGAATTGGTAGCCTCCTCCTAAGGATTTTGGAAAATTCAATACCGATGGAGCCTCTAGGGGGAACCCTGGAAAAGCTAGTGTAGGAGGAATTGGTAGACTTTCAGATGGTTCCCTGGTTTTCACTTTTGCTGAGAATTTGGGTATCCTTTCCAATAACCTTGTTGAGGGGTATGGTATCCTTAGAGGCCTTCGAGAGGCTACTAAGGTCGGATGGAAAAAGGTGTTGGTTGAATCTGACTCTCAAGTCATGATTAATTTGTTGAAGACTCCTAAGAATCATAAGGTTGATTGGAGAATAAAAATAATTGTTGAGAAGATTCAATTAATCCAGATGGGCTTTTTGAAAGTTGAATACAATCATGTGGTCAGAGAACAGAACAGGAGTGTTGATGCTTTAGCTAATTGGGCATTGGACAAAGGTGATCTTACTTACTACGACCACCCTCCCAGATGGTGGGATTCACAAATAAGGGAAGCTCTTCTTTCTATCCTTTCTCTGGATGGCTCCAGTACTAGAGGTACCTAGTTCCTTTTTTCTTTGTTTTTGCTTCTCTTTGGTTTGGTCAGGGTATTTTAGTTCCCTTGCTCAGACTGATCATTCTTATGTTTCCTTTGTTGATTCTTGCCTGAATAGCCTTTTGGCCTAGAAAGGCCAAACTTGTATTTCTGTTTTTCCTCCTTTTTTGTTTTTCGGTGTGTGTGTTGTTTTGTATTGTTTTTGTTCTATTTTATTTTTGTGTTTTTTGTGTTGTTTTTTGTGTTGTTTTTGGTGTTTTTATGTTTTTTATTTTTTTGTGTTTTGTGTTTTTGTTCTTTTGTTGTGTGTGTGTGTTTGTGTGTGTTTGTGTTGTTTTTGTGTGTTTGTGTTTTGTTGTTGTTTGTTGTTTTTTACGTTTTTTGTTGTTTTTATGTTTTTGTGTTTGTTTTGTGTTTTTTGTTGTCTTTATGTTTTTGTGTTTGTTTTGTGTTTTTGTTGTCTTTTGTTGTTTTTGTGTTTTTTTGTTTTTTTTTTTATTTTTTTGTTTTTTGTGTTTTTTGTTTGTTTGTTTGTGTTTTTGTTGTTTTAGGCATGCTCTTTGAGTGTGCCAAAGGGGATAGGCCAAGTGCGAGCCCTGGGCATTTTTGGTGGAATAGATACCCCTGCCTCCTTGGGACTTACCCGAAAGTGGCATCCCAATTGGGGTGTTTTCCACAAACAAAAAAAAAATTCTTGGGGGACAACACAACGGTTCAACGTTTATCTTCAAACGACGATGTGTGTGTGTGTGTGGTTGTGTGTTAATACCCTATTGATAAGAGTAGCTCTTGAATTGATGAGGGGTCATGGCTGGGAGGGGACTGCTTAGCCATATGCATCAGTTGTAGGGGTTTATCACACTACCTGAATCTAAAAAATAAAATATATTAATAATAATAAATCAATTAAAAATATCCTTAAGGGCTAAGTGGATTGGTAATTGTCTATCTAGCCAGGCACTTACGAATAATAAACCTAAGTTTAAATATTGGGGGCATGTCTGTTGTAAAGGTAGTAGTCTGATCTAAATATTTTGAGTGCACACCAAACCAATGATGATGATACAAATCTTGATCGATCGGTGGTCCCCCTAACACCAGGTCAACAATAAAGATGTGGTATAGGCTTGTTGGGAGTAGCTCATGTGGTTTGAACCCTACACTTAGCAGTTACTAAAAATAGTGTGGTTGTAACCAACTCCCTTATGTATAAACAAATAAATCAAAATAAATATATGATTATATTTAAAAAATATAGTAATATTTTTATATTATTTAAGCTTAGAAATTAATTCATTGAGGCAAGAGTCTATTTAATGCATGCCTTGGCATTACAAAAAAGCAGTTTGATACTCCCAATTAGATCATTTTATGCAAGAAATTTAAAATAATGCTACATCTAAAAAAAGTTGACCTAATCATCTAAAGATGCATGACCTGATTATAACACTAAAATAATGTAATAAAATATTCCTAGTAATTCATATGTTATTTAAATGATATTATCTCAGCTAGTTATATTCCTTAACTTTTAAGGAGGAGACCTAGGTTCAAATCTTGCCAAGGATACACGCATAATTACCAAAATATTGCAATATCATGATGTGGTCATGATGTGATATGGAAAAGGCCCGTTTCAATCCAATATAACAAATTGAAGGAAAAAATTAAAAAGACATTAATATTATTATAATATTATTAATAAATCTTATTATTATTATATTACTATTATTATTAATGACACTAGTAAAAGGAAATAAATAATTAAAATAAAATACTAATAACTCATAAAACAATATCATGATAATAATAATTATTATAATATTATTATAATAATCAACATCATTATAATAATATGATAATAATTGTATTTGTATAAATATGTACTATTAAATTTTTAACACTAAGTTATAATATTATATTTATAATAATTTTTTGACCATATTGTTAGGAGCAAATATATTTTAAAAAACCATATTATTAATAAGCCTTAAGAAAATTGATTAGTTAAAGTTTTTACCACCAACTTACTTAACATATACACAACAACAAATGTAGGGGTGGGATAGGGGGAGTACATAGGAATTATTTAGAGTTTCTATATGTAGCAATATTGGATTTTTTTATTGATTGGAGGAAGGGGTTTTGAAAGAGTCCCTAAACCCTTATAAAAGGAGAAGATCTCTAAGGAATATATTGCAAGAGAAGCTCCCACCAAGGGAGAAAAACAAAAAGAAACCAAGAGACAAGCTTCTAAGAGGGAGAAAGGAAACAACAAAGGGCACTAATGATAGAGGACATTCCCACAACAACCAAAATAGGGGAGCCTTTGAAACTAATAGAGAAAAAATCCCAAAAGAGACTAAGTGAAGAACCAATAATAAGCTCAAATCATCAAGGAGAAGCCCATGACTAGGTTAATCATCAATCATCCCATCAAAAAGTTCCATCAACTACTTAGAATCAATATCTTCAAATTTCTTCGTAAATTCATTTAAGAGAGTGTTTTCTTACTGGGCTAGGGTAGTGCTCATATTGGCTCATGTTGACTGCTCTTGTCATGGCCCTAAGAATATTTTCCAAACCCTAAAAGTAGTCCTTTTTGCTAGTGAGAGGGAAGCACGAGATGTGAAGGGAGCTCTTGGAGGGCACATGGGAGCCGTTGTAGAGTGCATCAATATTAGAATTATAAGCTTCTATTCTACATGGGATTTGGGGTTTCCATGATACATTGAGCTTAAAACCATCTTCTATATTAATATTTAAGGATTGTTTTTAATCTCCAATGCCTCTTTTAGCCTTCTCTTACTTTAATAATCTTATTTTTATCAATAATTTAGATTCATCTAAACATATATGGTGGTTTGTTTTAAATAAATTCTTTACTAATGTTGACTTGGAAAAACTATTATGTTTTATATCTACTTGATGCTTCTTCAACCTAGTTCTTAAGGATATTTGAGTTTCAACAATGTGTGGAACCCCACAACACCAAGAAATTATGTAGACACCATTATCAAGTTTAGGATCTACCTTATATTTTTCTCTATATAACACTCCTCTTAATGTAATAATAGGTCTAATAGTTGTATCTAAATTGTGTCTCTTTAATTTCTTTGCTCATTTGAAATGGTCTGTGGAGAAGCCTATAAAATATAAGCCTTTTTATCTTCTCAATGTTCTATATTGGAGACCCTTTGTGCCTTAATTGTTAATGATCTAGATGACGATGTGAATCAATCCTTAAGTAAATATCAGTGTGGGTATTATTTCTATACAAACCATGTTCTAATGTACTATCTTATTTTTGTGGATCAAGACATCCAAGATAAGTATTTGATTTCCTTCTTCAATTTTGAAGGTAAATTCTATGTTATGTGATAGATTATTTAAGTAATTAAAAAATATCTATTTAATTTTTCCATGAGACAATTAGCCAAAATATCATCTACAAACCTATCCCACTACCTAGGTTTTAATGGACAAGCATTAATTACCCTCTGCATAAAATATTCCATGAAAAGGTTGGCTATTATTGAAGATAATGGTGGTTAGATAGACACTCCATCAATTTGTTCATACAATTATCCTTAAAATATAAATAATGTTGATCTTAGAAAAAGTTCGATAATTTTCATAGTGTCTTGATCAACCAATTTACTTACCACATTCATTCTTCCATATATTATGATCTTAGTGAAATTTCAAACTACATCAAAGCTAACAGAAAAATCATCTTCTTCTACTCTTCTTTCCTTGAGTTTTTTAATGATAAATTCTAAATATTTTAAAAATGAAGGTGTATTATAAAGCAATGGTTTTAATGTTTTGCCCCAAATATTAATAAGATATAGGTTGGAGAATACTTGGTGTTAACAATTGGTCTCAATGGGACACCATCATTAATGATATTTGGGGCTTGTATATCCTTGGAATAATTGAGTCTTTTAAATTTAGCATTCATTTTATGTTGTTATCCAGAGAATAAAGTTTAATATCCTTATTGACTTATTTACTAATTTTGAATAAGGATTATAAGAGACATTTTTGTAACTTCCACTCATAGTAGGGTTCTCAAACATTTTTGAATCATACACACCTCTATCCATAATTATAATTGCATAGACATAACAATATTTATTTTTAAAGTATTTTAAATGTCATATTCTCTTCTTATGTGATGTTTTTCATTTTAGGTGGTATAACTTTTTCCAAGATTCTTCCATACTTTTGATGAATGCTCTTATTTTTATTTTTAGGAAGTTCATTAATACTTGCTTTAATATTGCTTACAAAGTCTGTATAAGAAATATAGTTTGGGGTTAATGCATAATCTAATCCTTTATTAATGACTTTAATGGTATGGTTATCAAGCCTAATCTGAAAATATTAATAACTAAGTTATGGGAAAACCTAATAGACATAATTAATTGGACTATGATTAGATAACGGATTGGGAAATTCATGAGATAACCCTAAATAATAAGACATTGAGATTTTGGAATATGATGTCATATTTTAATGGGTTATATGAATTGAAAGTGGTCCCACCTGTATTACATCGTGATCATAAAGAGTTATTACAACTTGGAAATTATGAATTGATCACTTGGCAAGATTCGAATTTGGGTCTCCTCCTTAAAATTAACCAATGAGCTCATGCCATTAGATGAACATAATTTTCTCTTATTACAAGGTTTGAATAACATTTCACTATTATCTATCACAAGTTTATCAAAAGTATGAAATTTCCTTATTAGATTGTTATATATTATTATAGATTTTTGTATCTAATTTTTTGCTTTTTGTGTATATGAATTCTAAATGATACTCCATATATCCTTATATAAAGTTTTTCTAAGATTCAAATATAATTCCAATCTATATTTTGATAATCTATCCAATTTTCTATAAGTTAAATCAATTTGTGCATGTAATGACATGATTGATTTTTGTAGGATTTGCTTAATATCTACTTTATTTTTAAGACTTTATTTTATATTAGTAAAAAATTAAACTATCTTGTTATCCTTATACCTTTTAAGGAAGGCTAGATTTGATCACTTCCTAGCAAACTTTACATAGATATTCTCAAAGAGCTACAACTCATGTTATATGTCCTCTTCTAATGAGGCCATTATGTGTATTCTTAAATTTTTATGAGATGTCCTATTTGTTTGTGAGACTTTGGGATCCATTATGCTATAGGATTTTTTGTTCAATATTTCAAGACTATGTGTCCTATCATTAGGAGTGATAAAATCCTATTGTAGACACCCAATTTTGATCAATAAATCCACAACATATCTAAAGCAACCTCTTACTCACTAAAATGAGCTTAAGTGTCCAACATTAGAAGTGTTGTACTATACATATTAGTTCCTTAGTGCTTTTTCTATATGGATTGATGTTATTATTTGAATTTTGAACATGACCATTTCCCACCCACCCAACCCATTGTCCTTCCTTTACTGCACTAGCCATGGGTTAGCATTAGCACCATAGCATTTTCTAGGCTAGTGCAATTTTCAAAATTAAAGCCAAAAAGAAAATAGGTAGCTAACTAGCAATAGTTTCTTATAAGAATAATTTCTTGTCTCCCTCCACCAAGTGTGATTGGATCCATAAATCCCATGGACATATCTTAACTAATAACCATATCTAGTTAACCACCATGCATATATCTTAACTACCAAGCATCTAACTAAACTCAAACTATAATTCCCATGCAAGTCTAGTTTGTCTCAATCCAATTAGTTCCAAAAATTTTCTCATGTATTTCATCATGCCAATACTATCAATCATAATCCAATCCATCAAATAAAACCTATTCATGTGAATCTTACCAATAAAAATCTAACCCAATCATATCAATCATGTAACAAATCCACCAATAAAATATATCAGTTAACAAATTTTCCAATGAAGCATCTTACCCCTACCTTAAAGCTTATCAATCAGCCCTATGAGACAACCAAAGCATGAATATCTACAATCATATACAAACACTTCCAAATTTCCTACACAAAGCTTCCATAGATGAATGAATGAAAATCTTATAAAGGCATTGACAAAATATGTTTGTAGGTTAAGTATCAAGGATCTTTCATCATGGTAATAAGTATCCATGCTTAGGAGAAGATCATCTCAACTTGTACCTTGAATAATGCTCTTAGCCTTTCTATATTTCACATCTTTGTTTAATCTCTAATTAAAATTTGCTTAGTCCTTTTGTTTTTATTTTTACTTGTTTTGTCTTATCCTCATTTTTGCTAGTTTATCTATCTTTATCTTGATATTATTTTTTATTATTACATGCTAATAAGATCTTGACTATATTAGTTATGTATTATTGTTTAGAAGTTATATGATCAAATTTCTTATAGATTTTGTGCTTTAAAAACTGTAATAGTTGTAGGTAATAGTGTTAGAGTTGCATGGATGTTGTTATTATCATTGTAGTGCTCCCAATAGTGCCACCTCTGCAATAGTGCTTTTGTAGGCAATATCATAAATCTTAATATTACATGAGTTGTCCAAAACTTATGCTTCTTATTGTCTTTTTGAATAAGTGGTATAATATATGTGGATTCCTAAACATCTAACTTGGCTTTGAGTGTGCTTATGTGTAGATCTGGAGCAACAAACAAAGAAGAAGAGAGTGAATTAGACTTTCATAATTATTCATTGAAAACACTATAGTGCAAATAGGTTTTACCTAGTTTTGATTCCCTATTTTACTTATATCACTAGAGCACAAATTTTCTTTTATTTCTATCTATTTTATATGGCTTATTGCTTGTTGTAGTCAAGTATTTAAATATTGTAAAAAAGCACCATTGTTCCCAATGCTTTCAAAAGCATTGCAATAATTTTGTTAATATTACCATGTTTTTTTCAATAATGTGATAGTAATAGATTTCTTTTAGGATTCAAAGTATTTTAATTTAGGTTCAACCTATATATAACTAGTTTATCTATTGAAAGCAACAAGTTAGTTTTATTAAAGTTGTATTTATAATGAAATCAAAAGGATCATATAACTTAGACAACGTGGTATGTTGTATCTTATATCTCGCTAAAAAAGGGAAAAAAAAATGTTACCAATCTAGATAAAATTATTGTATTTTAAGTTAGCTTTCTATCCCTTCAATAGGATTATGACCGTTGCCTTTGGTTTTTTGTTGTTTTGATTATCTCTTGGTCACTATGCAATATCATTATAGTTCCTAGAACTTTTGAAACTACCATAATTTTTTTGTATGTGTTGTGATAGAAGGGTGCTTTTGTTAGAGAATAGATATCTCAATTAAATTTAATAAGTAATGGATTAGATTAATTAATGAAGGCAATTATTTAGTCTAATTAGTTTAACTTAAATATTCTAATTGCACTTGTAAGGAAAAAGAAAGAGCATGTAGTTTAGGCATTCATGTGTTGCATAATATGTTGAACTGTTGCTTGAAAGGAAAGTAGAATAATATTTTTTCCTATTATTATTAAAGCAAAAGTGTATGTAGCATGGGGTCTTGTATTCCTACATTTTTTTGTTTTCATGCATTTTTCGTATAAATATTTTGGGTTTTATTTGGGTTATTATTTTAGTTTATTATAAAATATTCGAACGTAGGAAGGGATCTAGAAGAGACCTTAGTTTTTTTCTTCAAATTTACACATTAAACATAGATATTCCCTGTGAATTAAAATATCCCATCTCTCGAAGGTAAGATCCAAGCATGTTGTGACAACTTGTGTGTATGCAATTCTTTTACACCTATTAGGTTTCATTTGAGTAAGGTTTAGTTTTATCTTCTATAAATATACTTTTTTGAACCTACTTAGAAGTAGAAACTAAGTTGTTAATAGTCATCCTTCATTGTTTTAATAAACCTATTTTCTTTAAAATAAAATAAATATAAAAAGCATTTGATTAGGGTTTTAGTGTTATATTTACGTAAAATATATACAATATAATGAGACTCTAAAATAAATTTAATTTGAGATTCCTTGGAGGAAATGGCGGGAGAGCTCTGGCGATTTTTTCCTCTGAACTAGGGTTTTTGGAACTTCGAAAAATCTAGGGCATCAGTTGGATTGCAGAAGTGCCTTCGGGGTACGGTGGATCTGAAGGCTAGATCGGTGCCCCGGGGAGGGTCCAATGGGGACTTCTCCGGCTCCTTTTCCGGGGAGTAGCAGCTCATACGCAGATTTGTTTAAAGAAAATTCTCCTCCAAAGAACGATGAAGCTCAAAAAATGGCATATAAAATGCTCTTCACGAGCTGCTGGGAATAGGTCGACGACACATCGTGTGAATGGATGTTTGCCGCAGGCCGAAACCAGGCCAAAAATTGTCATCGAGCCAAGTATGGTTGAAGAATCGAGTCATTTACAGAGCTAATCACGATTTAATCTGCAAGTTCATGGGTATACGTCCTTCCCTAAATTTTTTGCACTCTTGGATCCGCCAAAACTGGGAGCCTCACGGTGAGTATTCATTGTGGTTTATTAGCAATGGATATTTTATTGTTAGCTTTTCGTCTTTGGCCGATAGAAATAAGGCTTTCGAGTCAGAGAAGAAAAATCATGGCCGACAGGGCTATTTGTTCAACCATGGAGAGTGGGATTCGATCCCCGAGTTGAACCTACTGCTGTCCCAGTATGGATCCGACTATATGCTCTTCCAATGGAATTACGGGTGAGCGAGGTGTTGGCAAGGATTGGCAATTCTATTGGAAGACATCCGGGTGTTGCCGAGAGACACAATTGAAGGGAGCATGGCGATGTATGCAAGAATATGTGTGGAGATGGATCTCGAGCCGGCCTTTGTCGATTAGAGATGGAAATTGAATTGGCAGGACTCTCCTGGATTCAACAAGCTGGACTATGAGGCCCTACCCTTTAGATGTAGGGTTTGTCACAAACATGGACATTTGGCCCGTTTCTGCCCTAATAATATGAATGCTAAAATGGAGGCCCCTTTAGGAATGCCAAACCTGCCTAAAGAGGATAAGGCAACACTTAATAAAGATTCTAATAGCACCGTTCGGGGCCGGGAAGCTCGAGAGAGAGGGTTTTGAACAGCCCGGAAGAAAAATACGGACAAAGAAAAAAGAGGGAAAGGAGCAATCCCATCTCAGACCTGCCAATAGGTATGAGATATTTAAGTCACTGGTTGACGAAGAGGAACAATTTATGGAGGGCATGGAGGGTATTAAGGAAACTTCTAATATTCTCGGGCAACTCCCTCTCTCATCTCCTCCCATCATACGACGGGTAGTTGAACTCTGTGAGGTATCACATCCAGTGTGTTCGGGGGCTTTAGTAGTGCATAACCGGGAGCGAGACGGTATCTCGGGATGTCGGCATGGGAATACCGAGAGAAGAACAGGGAAAGGCCAACTTTGGGGATAACCCGGGTAGAAAAAAGATCAAAAAACAGCAATTCTCGGGGAGTAGGTAGAAGATCCAATAAGGAGTTGCTAGCAGCCCAAGGAGACAAATTGATCACGGGAGGATCGGTGAGGACAATAGACTCTTATTGCTCCCAGGGTAACCAATGATTATACAATCATGGAATGTGAGGGGTTTAAACAGTAGAACCCATCAATCTGTTGTTCGAAGACTTTTAGAGAATCGTAATACTGATTTTTTGCTTTTATAGGAGACTAAGATGTCATTAGATCTTATGTCCAAAATAGTCAACAGAATTTGGAGGGGTGCTGGTCATATGGATGTGGCTGCCCAAGGTGCCTCGGGGGGATTGTTACTCTGTGGAACTCTCTTGAATGGTCTGCAATAGAACATCTTGCCTGGAGGGGTGTTCTCACTTCTCTTTTTAGGAATAATGTCACTGCGGAACACGTTCTAATCACAAACTTTTATGGGTCTCAAAACCTAGATGGTCAGAGGCGGCAGTGGAAGGTTGTGCATAACATGCGAACCTCAAGGGAAGATCTAGGCTGGATTATAGCGGGGGACTTTAATGCTAAATTATCTTCTAGAGACCGGGAAGGGGGAACACCATTTTTGGACCCAGGGGACCGTTTCATGATTGCCCAAGTCCAGGCTTTGCACTTAGTGGACATTAAATGTCCTGGCATTAACTACACTTGGACTAATAAAAGGCGGGAGCCACATAGCAGGAAGGTTAAGCTAGATCATTTTCTGGTTTCGAGAGGAGGCGTTTGTAAAATGGAATATAAATTTTTAGATTTTAGAAGGCCCGGTTTCAGATCACTGTCCCATTATGTTGGAAGGCGGGACTAGGATGGGGCAGCATCACAAACCTTTCAGATTTGAGAATTTTTGGCTTCAGAAAGAAGAACTTCGGGAGAAAATTCCACGGTGGTGGGAAGAAGGCCGCCCGGCTTATGGGAGAGCAATGTTGAGAATCCACAAACAACTACAATATGTCAAAGCTCGGTTGAAGTATTGGAGGCGTGCTAATAAAACAGACTTCCGAGGCCCAAAGAGCTCCATTGGTGGCCGGATGGGATGAGGTCCAAAAATAGTTCGAGAGAAGGAGTAATTACGAGACCGGCTCAAAGCTGAGGATGATGCCTTGCGTACGGCGGTTGAGGACATTGACAACCGGGAGGAGACCTATTGGAATCCAGAGAGCAAGAACCACCTGGTTATTAGAAGGGGACAGAAATACAAAATTCTTTCATCGGACTGCTTGTGCTCGAAGACAGATGAATAAGATGGAGGCCCTTCAAGATGAGAACGGTCATTCCTTTGATACACTTCTAGGTATACATTCCCATGCTATGGATTATTTTTCTAAGCTTTTTAAGGAAAGTGTGGTACAAGATGTAGAGGCCCAAAATGAAGTTATTTCTGTCATACCTGCTGTTATTTCTGAGGATGAAAATCAGGCCCTCCTCAAACCCATTAATAGAGATGAATTGAAAGTTGTGGTCTTCGAAATGAGCATTGGTAAAACTCCAGGTCCAGGACGGCTTCCCAATTGAGTTTTTCGGGCTTTCTGGGACTACTTAGAGGAAGATGTAAGGGTTGTTGTAGAAGAGTCCAGGAGAAAATAAGAGAATGCTTAAAGCTATAAACCACACTTTCATTACCTTAATTCCAAAAGGGGAGGAGGGGGTTCATATTTCAGATTATAGGCCTATTGCCTTATGTAATGTGTTGTACAAAATAATCACAAAGGTAATGGTTGAGCGCCTAAAACCTCTTCTTCACAACATTGTCTCCTCTGAGCAAGGGGGTTTTGTTGAGGGACGGCAGATTATGGATGGGGTGGTTGTGGCCCAGGAAGCAATCCATTCAATGCACACTTACAGTAATAAAGGGATGTTCATAAAATTGGACATGTCAAAGGCTTATGACAGGGTTGAATGGAGTTTCCTGGCTAAAATGATGGCAGCCTTTGGTTTCTCTCAGGACTGGATAGAGTGGGTCATGAGCTGTGTCTCTACCCCGACTTACTCTGTGCTAATCAAGGGCCTTCCTTCGCAACCATTTGGAGCTACTCGGGGACTGCGCCAAGGGGATCCATGTTCTCCTTATCTTTTTCTCATTTTGGTTGAAGGTCTTGGCAGACTTTTCTTGAGGAGAAGACAACAAGGTAGATTATTGGGTATCAGGGTGGGTGACGAAGTTTTAACGCACTTACGGTTTGTGGATGACATTGGTTTGGTGGGAGTGGCCAGCTTCAAGGAAGCAAGAATGATTAGGGATACTCTTAATGTCTATCTCGGGGCTACTCAACAGGTCATTAATGACAAGAAATCCAAAGTGGTTTTTTTAATCCGGAGCAAAGGCTTCAGAACAGAATTTTAGAAATCTCGGGATTCACAAGGACTTCTCTCCCAATGGTTTACTTGGGGGTCCCCTTGCACTTTAAGAAGCTAAAATTAGACACATGGAGGAATCTCTTGGAGTGTATCAAGGACAGAATTAATCATTGGTCTCACAAGTGGTTAAGTTATGGTGGCAGATTAACGTTCTTACGGTCAGTCATTCAAGCCATGCCAATTTACAAATTCTCTATCCTGGCTGCCCCGATTACAATATGGAAAGAGTTGGACAGGATGGCTAGAAAGTTTTTATGGGAAGGAGCAAAGGGAGAGAGAAAGTGGGCCTTAGTGGGCTGGGACAAAGTTACCCGGCCCAAGGTTAAAGGAGGTCTAGGTTTGAGAAAATCTAAGGTGAATAATAAAGCTTTGGCTAGAAAGCTGTAGTGGAGATGGATCTCCCAACCCACCTCCCTTTTCGGTAGAATCCTAACTAGCAAATACCAGGACAGGCCAACCCAATCGATGTAGCTCGCATCCCCTTGGATGGTCTTGGGTCCCTAGTTTGGCAGGGCTCTCAAGTTAGGGTCTCGGGTTGTTAAAGACCGCTTATTTTGGAAAGTGGGAAGAGGGGAGAAGGCTCGTTTTTGGATAGATTCTTGGGATCAGTTCCCACCCATCATTGCTGAATTTCTAGAATTATAGCCAATAAAAGCAGCCATTGAAGCCAAGGGATGGATCCGTATTGAAAGTTATTTCACAACTACTCAGTTGGGGGAGTGTAAGTTTAAGCAGTTCAAGAAGTTGGATGAGTGGCCCATTTCAATCCCTCCGGATTTGACTCCCATCATGACTAAAATTCTGACAGAAATATTTCTTACGGGGGAGACGTGGAGGATGAATTAGCTCTGGGGCTTTGGGAGTCTTGGCGTCTATACAGTAAAGGACGGATATGACAACATTCTCCCAGAGCCCCCCTCATACTTTTCAGGTTGAGGATCGGAGGAAAATCCGGCACTCTAAAGGCTGGCCGAAAGTTAACTTTTTTGCCTGGCAGTGCATGCACAATGGAATCCTCACTTTTGATAATCTCGAGATCAAAAGGTATCATCGGCCCTTCTCAATGTGTACTATGCTACAAGAGCGAGGAAACTGTTGACCATTTGTTGTTTGGTTGCCCTTTCACCCAAACGATTTGGCTGCGTTGGTTTGCTTACTTTAAAATTCAAGTAAGTGGTGACCTGAACCGGATGAATATCTAGGAAAAATGGCAGAAAGGTAGATTCAAATCTAAAGCTCTTCGTTTTGGCTGGGAGCTCGGTTTAAGCTTTATCTGGTGGCAAGTATGGCTGGAAAGAAATGCCAAAATTTTTAGAGAAACTTTTACTGCTCTAGACGGGGTTTGGCAGACCATTTGGAGCAAGGTTACCAAAACTGTGGCTGTTCATGCTGAGGAGGAAGCTCAAATTGACATTGGAGCTTTGGAAGAACGCCTTGAACTGCAAGAGGGACAGGACATAAATTGTTGGAAACCTCCCCCTGAAGGTTGGATTAAAATCAATACTGATGGAGCTACAAAAGGCAATCCGGGTAGAGCCGAAATTGGAGTGGTGTGCCGGAACCATGCTGGGACTGTGCTCTATTGGGAATTGCAAGGCCTGGGAAGAACCACTAACAATGAAGCCGAAGCCATTGCCATCAAGTCTGCTTCTATTTGGGCTATGAAACATGGCCATCGTAGGATTATTCTTGAATCATACTCGCAAATATTGGTTGGAGCTCTAGACTGCATGAGGAACTTTGATCTGAAAGCTTGGAGGTTGAGGGCTCTTGTTACCCAAATTAAAGAATTATGGAAGGAATTGGAGGACGTGATCCCAGTTTATGCGAGTAGAGATTTGAACAAAGCGGCTGACTTTCTGGCTAAGATGGGTGCGGAAAAGGAGGTTGGAGTTCGGTTGCATAGTGACATGGATATTGAGGATGAGGTGATTAGACAAGGTCTTGAAAGGTCCTTGAGCCAATGATCAAAGAAAAAGCAAAGGGAGGAAAGTTGTCGCGATATCGCGACATGTTGCGTCATCGCGGTCATGGAGGAAAGTTGTCGCGATATCGCGACATGTTGCGTCGTCGCGGTCGGAGGAAAGTTGTCGCGATATCGCGACATGTTGCGTCATCGCGGTCAGGAGGAAAGTTGTCATGATATCGTGACATGTTGCTCGTCGCGGTATGGAGGAAAGTTGTCGCGATATCGTGACATGTTGCGTCGTCGCGGTCGTGGAGGAAAGTTGTCGCGATATCGTGACATGTTGCTCGTCGCGGTCACTGGAGGAAAGTTGTCATGATATCGCGACATGTTGCTCGTCATGGTCAGTGGAGGAAAGTTGTCACGATATCGTGACATGTTGCGTCATTGCGGCAAAGGGAGGAAAGTTGTCATGATATCGTGACATGTTGCGTCGTCGCGGTCATTGGATGAAAGTTGTCGCGATATCACATGTTGCTTCGTCGCGGTCATGGGAGGAAAGTTGTCACGATATCGTGACATGTTGCTTCGTCGTGGCCAAGGGTGGAAAGTTGTCGCGATATCGTGACATGTTGCTTCGTCGTGGCCAAGGGTGGAAAGTTGTCACGATATCGTGACATGTTGCTTCGTCGTGGCCAAGGGTGGAAAGTTGTCACGATATCGCGACATGTTGCTTCGTCGCGGCCAAGGGAGGAAAGGTGTCGCGATATCGTGACATGTTGCTTTTCGTGGCTAAGGGAGAAAAGGTGTCGCGATATCGCGACATGTTGCATTTTTGCGGCCAAGGGAGAAAAGGTGTCGCGATATCGTGACATGTTGCTTTTCGCGGCCAAAGGAGAAAAGGTGTCGCGATATCGTGACATGTTGCATTTTCGTGGCCAAGAGAGAAAAGGTGTCGCGATATCGTGACATGTTGCATTTTCACGGCCAAAGGAGAAAAGGTGTCGCGATTTCGTGACATGTTGCATTTTTGTGACCAAAGGAGAAATGGTGTCGCGATATCGTGACATGTTGCATTTTCGCGGCCAAAGGAGAAAAGGTGTCACGATATCGCGACATGTTGCTTCATCGTGGCTGAGAGAGAAAATGTGTCACGATATCGCGACATGTTGCACTTTCGTGCCCAAAGGAGAAAAGTGTCGCGATATCGCGACTTGTTGAATTTTCACGGCCAAAGGAGGAAAATGTCGCGATATCGTGACATGTTGCTTTTTCATGGCCAAAGGGAAAGGTGTCGCGATATCGTGACATGTTGCATGTTCGCGGCCTAAGGAGAAGAATAGTGTCACGATTTCGTGACAAGATGCATCAACTGTCCATGTCGACCCCCCTGCTAGCTAGTTAATGGTTCAGGAGATTTGGCTCCATTGCAAATCTTCTTCTACTATTGTAAGCTTGTGTTCTCTCTGATTTCGGTTGGGAAGAGTCTCTTCCCATATTGTAATTGATCTTTGTTTTAATACAAGTTTTTTCAAAATTTTCAAAAAAAAACAAAAATAAATAAATTTAATTTAAAGTTTCAAACATAATATTAATTCAAAAACCAAAAAAATGATTACAATTAAAAATAAATAAAAATAAAAATATGTATACACTTAAAAATACAATAATATTCCTATCCTTTTAACCAACTAATAATAATAGTGATAATAATAGGATTAATATAGACATAAACTATGTATATATTATTAGTGTTATGTATTGCTTGGGGAAATTATGAATCGACATAGCTAGGGTAATTTTTTCCAAAAAACAAATAATCTTTTAGGAGCCACATCTTTGCATAGAGTTGACCGATTCAAATGACTCTTATGCCATTTTGTGCATATTTTGAAAATATTTGAAATGAGTGGTCATTAAAAATAATCCAAGTAGTATTGAGGGAGATATAACCATGTGAAGACAACCATTCAAAAATAGGGTAATGTTAGGGCAATTTTTTTTAAAAATATCTCATCCTTTAGAACCATATCTTTAAAAAGGGTTTTTTGATTTAGATGATTCTTGGACCAATTTGTATGAAATTTGAAGAGCTTTAAATTGAGTGGTCATATGAAGGAATCCATGCAATATTTATGGAGATATAACCCTGTGAAATTAGCCATCTAGAACAAGAGCAGTGATGATTTTTTTCAATTCGTGAAAAATAAAATTGTAGATATTTGTTAGTTAGGGTTCAGATGATGGGAGGAGAAATGGAGAGCTAGAGAATTAGTGAGGCAATATATTCTATTCAGGCTTACAATTTTTTAGCTAAGTTTTCTTTTCCCCTTATTTATCTTAGAAATTATGCATGTAAATTATTATAGATTTTTTATCAAATATTATATTCACTATGGGATATTCTAGTAAATTTCAATAGATTTTGAGTTATAGTTACTTCCATGGAATTATTTATAGCTAAATCCTTAGAATAATCCCTAGTATTATAGGTTAGTGAGGGCCTCGTAGAGGGACGATCCTTGTTTCTCAAAGATAGGGTAATTTTTGGTTAATTTAATGGGTTTTGGCCAGGGGCTTTGACCTTGAGAAATTGGGTTAATAAGAGTTGAAATTATCTAGGATTAAGTCTATCCTTTCTTCCCAAAGGTTTCTTCCTAGCCATTTTTTGTTTTAGGAGAAAATAGATAGAATCCTAAAAGGAGCTCCTTGGTTTATGGGAAGAGTATGACTCTTCCTTACCCATTGGTATGAATGCTTTGCACCTAAAAATGTAAATCTATCTCTAGTACCAGTCTAGATTAGGATGTATGGGTTTCCCATTGAATTTTACTTTCAAGGAAATAGACAACACTTTGGTAGAATTCCTTGATATTTCAAAAATACAAAAGATGGATTCTTGGATATTTATGCTAAGATATTGGTCATGATTGATATAAGTAAACATTTACTAGAATAAATCATTCTTAAGTATGGGGGTAATTTGTGGACCCAAAACATATATTATGAAAATATATATTTTATATGTATAATATGTCATGAGGTGGGTAATATTGAGATATCATACCCTAAGAATAATACAACAGAAAAATATGTAGAAAACCGCAAGAGAAACTTGCAAATGGACATGGATGAGGATGGTTTTTAACTTACAAAAAATAGGTCTAAACCTATGAAAGTAAGTAGACAATGGATGTTGGAATTATGTTGAATTTTTTCCATATTTTTTAGGAGGGGTTAAGTCTTAAAGGACTTTACACTTTGTAAAAATTTCCTCGTTAGGTTTTTGGCTTGGGTCGAGTCCCGGGGTTAACTTTGAGAGGACTTTACATTTTGTAATATTTTGGGGGGGTTTAATCTATTTTTAGATCCATATGGGTGTTTTTTAGGTTAATGTAATTTCAGCCCATGGTTTGTGCCCATGGTATTGAAAAACCCCTTCTTGTGTTGTTGGTATATAAAGCAACTCTTGCATGAGGATTTGGTAATGAATTTGCAAGAAATGTAATCGCAAGCGAAAAGCGAGAAAAATGATATTATTATATTAAAGACGGTCAATTTTATACAATAAGGAAATATTCTTGCTAGATATTTTACTAAAAGGGTTTCCCAGGATAAATTCTTGTGTAATGTATTCTCTGCTTTTCCTTTAATTCTGCAATTACTATTTTTTAGAATTTGTTTATTGGGGTATTATTTCTCTTCCTTTGGTATTAGAGCTAGGTTTTAGCTTTATTCGAGGAATAAGGGTTTCAAACATGGGATAAATTTATTTTTGAGTGGGAGCAGTGCACAAAAGGAGCAATGCATAAAAGAATCTGAGCGAAGGAAAAATGATGGGAAGCACATGGGTAGAGATCAAAAAATTTAATGGATAAAATTTTGAGTTATGGAAACTCAAGATGGAGGATCTGTTGATGGATAAATATTAGTGGATCGTAGTCTTAGGAGTAAAACCAACAGGAATGATAGATGAGAAATGGCTAAATATTGATAGGAAGGCAAGGAGCTTTATCAGATTGTGCTTATTTGATTCAGTAATATTGAATGTATCAATAAAGGCCACAAAAAAGTTATTATGGGAAAATATGGGAGCACTATATCAGACAAAGTCATTGGTAAATAGAATATTTCTTCGAAATAAGTTGTATTCTCTTTGGATGAATGATGGTGACTTTGTCACTAAAAATTTGAATGCTTTTAACACTGTGGTAAGTTAATTAAAGTCTGTAGATGTAAAAAAGGGTAAAAGGAAAAGTGTATTACTTTACTTTATTCATTATCTAACTCTTGGGATAACCTAGTTATGGCAATATCTAATACTACTTCTACGTTGAAAGTAGATGATATAGTATGCACATTGTTATTTGAGGAAATAAGATGAAAATATTCTAAATATTATCATCAAAAGGATACTTTGGTTGTGAGAGGTCATTCTCAATAAAGAAGCAAAAAGAAATTAGGAAAATGGAGATTGAAATCTAGGGGAAAATCTATTGTTCCTAACAAAATAAAATGTTGGAAGTGTGGTAAAATAGGGCATTATAAAATATATTGCAGATCTAAAAAGGCTAATGAAGGAACATTTGTAGAAATGAAGACCACAAATGAAGATTCAAGGGACTTGTTCGTAGCTGCAACATACTCAAGTGAACACCATGACTCATGGTTGATTGACTTAGGTGCTTATTTTCATATGAATCCTCATAGGGATGGGTTTTGTGAATATGAAAAGATAAATGGAGGTGAATTCTTATTGGGATATAATTTGACACAAAAAATAATAGGTTGAGGAAGAGTCAAATTGAGGTTAAAATATGGAAGAGTTAAAACCCTTCCTAGTGTGTTGCATATTCTAGGTTTGGCAAGGAATCTAATATCCATTAGTAAGATGAATGATGTGGGTGTGACTATGGAATTCAATAAGGACAGTTGTAATATGGTTCATGAATGCTTAGTGTTGGCAAGGGGAGTTCGTATAAAAACTTTGTTCAAACTTGAGGCTGGCACTGTAAGTATTGATTGCAATAACTCTTTATTTGTAGAGGAAATTAATATGGTAGAAGAATTTATTCCTATAGTGAAGACATTGTTGTGGCATCAAAACATGGGGCACATTGGTAAGAAAGGCCTTCGAACAATGAAAATGAAAGGTATAGTTGAAGGAATTTCTGATTTCCCATTAAATTTTGATTTTTATGAGCATTGTCTCTTTGGAAAGCAAACCAGAGTTACGTTTCCAAGTAGTGCTACAAAATTTGAAGGAATCTTGCATCTAGTTCACAATGATGTGTTTGGACCTGTAAAAGTACCATCATTAGGTAAATCCATCTATTTTGTTACATTTGTAGATGACTTACAAAGAAATACCTAGGTATAATTTTTACAGTACAAATTTGATGTTTTCAATAAATTTAAAGAGTTCAAGGCTCTTGTATAAAATTAGATAGAGAAAAAGATAAAGGTTTTAATAAGTGATAATGGTGGTGAGTATTTCTCTAATGAATTTGAGTAGTTTTACAAGGACTATGGAATAGAAAGGTATAGAACAACTCCATATACTCCACAATAGAATGGAGTTACAAAACAAATGAACAGAATATTAATGGATAATGTCAGAAGCATTCTAAGTGGTGTAGGGTTAGAAAAGAAATTCTAGATAGAAGTCGTGTTAACTTCTTGCTACCTCATCAATAGATCTCCTACCTTAGCTTTGGTGGATAAAACTCCATAGGAAGTGTGGACTGGTAAGAAACCCTCTCTCAAACATATAAGGATTTTTGGTTGTGAAGCTTATATGTATGTCCCAAAAGAGAAAATAACTAAGCTAGACTATAAATATGAGAAATACATATTTCTAGGTTATAGTACTGGTGTGAAAGGATATAAGTTGTGGAATCCAAAAACACAAAAGATTACTTATAGTTGTAATGTGATATTTAGAGAAACAAAAGGGGTTCCAAAATAGAAAATACAACCAAGCAAAGAACCAAAAATAGTTCAAATAAATTGGAACAGGAGGAAGAACTTGTGGTAGAACTTGAATTATAGAGATATTTTGAAGAGGAATATTCAAAGGAAGAAGGTGAGGAGGAAGCTAAAGATGCAAAACCTAGAACTCCAATTTTGAGGAGATCGGATCGGGTGAGAAGACTCCTAGAAAGGTATAGCCCTTCAAATTTTTATTTTGTATTTAATTTATCATTTACTGATGAAGAACCCAAGACTATAAAGGAGGTACTTCATTCAAGTGAGAATAAGTCTTTGAAAAAGGATATGGAAGAATAAATGGAGTCCCTAGATAAAAATATGACATGGGACTTGGTGAAATTATACCTTGGTATAAAACCTATGATTGTTAGTGTTTTTTTAAGAAAAAGTACAATGTAGAAGAAAATTTGGAGAAGTACAAAGCTTGTCTGGTAGCAAAAGGATTTTCTCAAGTTGAGAGAATTGACTTTGGTGAGATTTTTTCTCCTATGACTAAACTAACATCAATTAGAGTTATGTTGGCTATTTTTGTTGCTTTTGATTTTGAAATAGAAAATATGTAAAGATAGCTTTTCTACATGGTGAAAGGAAGAAGACAAATGTAATTGGACCAAAAATAGGAGAGACCAAAATCTAATAGCTAAACAATTAGACAAGTGCATTCTATTTTATCATTGGCTAGATAAAGGAACTTGTGATAATATTAATACCTTGACAAGGTTTGGTTTAGATCACTGGCCAATAAGAGTTAAAATGGTGGTAAGTGATTGCATGGCCTGTAGTAATCTTCGAATCTTCTTTTTTTAGGCTCATGGATGACCCTAGATGGACTATCTTTGTGGATCTGCTCAGTGTTGGTGTTCTGGTATTAGGTCCTATGGAGTATTCTATGTTTTGGGCATTTTGAATCAATGTGTTTTTCCCTTGGAGAGAAAAACATTTAAAAAAAAAATTAATTTTAATTTTCTCAGGGAGGTTTTGCAGATGGTCCAATGTTATTTTTTGTCCCTTTTTCCTAGGATCACCTTCCCAAAATTCTTTTTGTTTACCATCACTGGTTTTTGGTTTCTCAGGTCCTTCTTGGGTGGGATTCCATATTTTTAATTTTTTTGTTTGTACAGGTTCATCTAGGGACCCGTTTGTGCTTAATTACTGGGTGTGATACCTTTTGTTTGAATTTTCTATGTTTGTTATTGTTGTCTTGATCCCCTCCTGGGCGGGACTCTTTGTATTTTTTCTTTTTATCGTGCGATATGATGTCGTGCTTTATTGCTAAAGGTTTTGGAGATGGTGCTCTTGGTACTGTATTCTGGTGTAGATCTTCTCTTTGCAGAGACCATATCCCTATGGAGATTGCCTCCTTGGTTCTTATTGTAAACATTTTTTTGTAAAAGGTTTTGGGGCCCTTTCAAAACCCATTCCACCTACCAAAACAATGGTGGCAAGTGAATTAAAAAATATCATATTTTAAATATAAGTAGATGTGGAAATACCATCCTCATTATATTGATATGATAGCATAAACATGAAATTATTATAGAAATAGTGGGTTATATACATTTCCAAAACAAATTAAATCAATGACATCTAGATTAAAAGAATGGAACAAGAACACTTTTGGAAATATTTTTGAGAAGAAATAAGAACTAAAATATAAACTTCCAAATTTTAAAAAAGGTGAGCATAATAATTGAAGCTTAGAGGAAAGGAATATGCTTAGTGAATATCATAATATTTTGAGTAAGGAAGAGAATTTTTGGAGATTAAAATTGAGATAGACTTGGTTAAAAGGAGATAAAAATACAAAGTTTTTCATAGGATGGTAATAGTATAGAGATCAACATCCATAATTAGTAGAATTAAATCAATAGAAGGGGTTTGGATTGAAGACCAAAGTGAAATAAAAAAGGAGGCAAGATTGTTTTACCATAATATTCTAGGATCATAGGAGTTTGAAGTTCTTAATGATAAACTACTACAAGAAGTACCTTCAATTATAATAAATGAAGATAATAGGAAACTAATGGATCCTATTCCTCTAGAAGAAATTCATTTAGATATTTTCTCTTATGATAAGTATAAATCCCCAAGCTTAGATGGGTTGCCTACAACATTCTATCAATATAATTGGGATATCATGAAGGATTCTATATTCGTGGTAGTGGAACAGTCTAAGGTAAAATAATACATACCTTAAAAATAAATGCAATATATCTTACCTTGATTCCAAAAAAGAAGGATGCATAATTGTTTGATTATTTTAGACCCATAAGCCTATCTAATATGACATATAAGATTATATCCAAAGTGATGGTGAAACTATTAATACTAGTATTAGAGAAAATTATTTCATAATAGAAATGAGGATTTGTGAAAGGAAAACAAATTCTAGATGGGATCATAGTAGCTCATGAAGTTATGCATTCAAAAATTTTAAGAAAAGAGAGATCAATGATCTTAAAACTTTAAATAGGATTTTATTTTGTTGTATTAGAAAAAATTAGATTTTGGAAGAAATGAATCAGATGGATTAAATCTTGTGTCTCTATAGTTTCATATTCAGTGTTGCTCAATGTGTTAGTAACAAAATCTTGTAAATCCAAGATAGGTATTAGAAAGGGAGATCCTCTATCACCATATATGTTCATTATTATGGCTGAGGTATTGGGTAGGATATTAAAGAAGGATAACAAATATGGACTTATTAGTGGACTTAGGACTATTAATAACATCAACAACATCACCTATCAATAATTTTTAGATGATACAACCCTTTTTGGGAGGGCAAGGATAAATGGGACCAGAGCTTGGAATAAATTATTAAAGGAATATGAAAGAGCTTCAAGGTATAAATTTAATAGGAAAAAATCCAAAATTTACTTCCTAAACACCATGTGACCCCAACTAGAATCAAACTAGGAATTTGCAGGTTACTTCAAATGGAGGAGGTAAATTTTCCAATAACTTATTTAAGGATGAATTTATTCGAGGGGAGAATGAGGATAGAATTATGGAATCCAGTTATAAGTAAAGTTCATAAAAAACTACGTATGTGGAAGGTAGATGATTATCATTAGTAGAAAGAGTGTAGCTAATTTAATTAGTCTTATAATCCATTCCAACATATTGTATGTCCTTTTATACTATGCCAAAATTGATAGAAAAAAATTAATCTATATTTTGCGGTCATTTTTGTGATTAGGATTACATGATAAAAGGAAATTTCCTTTGATGAAATGGAGTAAGATGTGTGATGATAAAACTAGGGAAAGTCTTGGTTTAGGAGTTCTTACATATGCAAACTTATCTCTTAGGGGAAAAGTAATTTGGAGATTGTACAAAGATATTCAAGGACAATGGAAAAGAATTCTTCTATGAAAATATTTTGATCCCAATAACCCAAGCTTAATATTTACTGCATTGTCACTACCAAATGATTTTTCTCTAAGAAAGGGTTTTAAAAAATCAATTGATTTAGTGATTAAAGGTCTAATATGGGTGGTAGGAACTAGAGAAAAAATTATATTTGGATGGATGCTTGGTGTGATAAAAATACCATTCAATATAGATCCATTTTTGAAACCATGGATGAGATTACTTTTTTTTTTTTTTGGTAGATAAGATACTAGAGTATTAATACCGGGTTTTATAGGTTGACCCAAAACCTTTTACAAAAATCAGCTCAGGGTTGTTGATGAACATGTCCTTACTAAGGATCCTATATATGTAAAATATACATGCCGCAAAAGCCATTACATCTGGTAAGGTACATATCCTGTTATCAAATAGAAACTTCCCATACAACATTTTGGGTATACCCCGAGAAAACACACCTGCATCATAATTACAAAAAAAGAAACAGATACAGATCCCTTCCTTGAAATAGTGGAGAAACAAAAAGTTGTAGACACACATAGTAGAGTACTGAAAAAAACTCCCACAAGCTCTATATTGACATTTACTCTTAATAACTCTTTGGTAATTGCTTTCTTCCATATATGACATACTTTGGGACCACATATCATCTTGTTCAATCAGCCTCAAATATTTATGGTGGTGGCTATCTGGTGGTCCACGTGGCTCTAGTTCAAATTCTTATATTGTTGTTTCTTTCCTGCCCTATGATTATCAACCAACCTCAAATTACTAATATGACTAGGAGCCATGTTATATGACATGTGATTGTCCCCATTAGTCTTTGTGGTATTTCCAAGCAACATCCACCAAGATTGACAACTCGGATAATTTTTATTGTGAGTCCATTTCAAAAAAGATACAAGAATACTCATAGCCTTTGAAATTACAGTGTCTTCCCTATTGGTAAATTCAACTATCATTCTTGGCATTCTTGTTGAATAAGCTCCTCTACTTCACTCGGGATATCATGTTCCCATTTGAAAAGTTCGTCACCATCGACACCCAAATTGGCCAGCTTATCAGCAACTTTGTTAGCTTCCCGAAAGACATATTGGGCTTTTTTGTCTTGTCTTCCCTTGAAAAGGATCCTAGACTCTTCAACAATTGCTTTAATCCTCCAAGGAGGTGTTTTCCAATTATTGAGGATATTTATAACATGCATAGAGTCTCCTTCTATGATCAAATTGCCTTCTAAGTCTTGATTCATTTGAAGACCTCTCCACATAGCTCTAGCTTCATCTTCGTTGTTCATACTTATTTTCAAATATTCAAAAAATGCAAGCATCATATTCCCATTATGATCTCGCACAATGCTGCCAGTGCCTGCTCTACTAGAATTGTCCTTAGACACTCCATCAAAATTAATCTTAAACCAACCCGTAGGAGGTGGGGACCACTTAACATTGGCTCTGGGGTTGACTACCCTAGGCACAGACTCATCTAACAAGGTTAAGCTTAAATACTGAGCAATCATGGTCTCCTACAGTTGAGGTTTATGGCTATCAAAAGGGATAAGGTTCACATTTTCATTAATGATAGTTTGATGATCATGGATAGACTCATTAAAGACTATAGTTCCTTTCCAACCACACCTACCAAAGATAGTGATTGAGACAAATTTTCCACATGTATCTAAGTCTTTGTCTTGAAAAGGGGCAAGGCCATTGGATGAACAAATAAAGTATGATGGCTGTTTAACCCAAGAAATATTGAATGCCTAAAAAATCCCACTTAGGACAGTCAAGGAAAGAGGACACTCAAGGAAAATGTGATAAATGATCTCCCAATTAGCCCTACATAGATAACAACTATTAGTGATACAAATACCTTTACACATCATATTATCAATGGTTATAATTCTTCCTTGGATAACCAGCCATGAAAAGACTACAATTTTTGGAATTAAATTTTTTATCCAAACTAAGTCCTTTTGGAGGACAAAATCCTTGTCATCAAGCAGAAGCTTGTAAGCTGATTTAACAATGAACTAGTCATCTTCCGTAGGAGCCCAGGTCACTTGATCTTCCTTGGGTATCATGGGGATAAACTGTTGCTCGATAATGTTACAAAGATCATTTGATTTCGCTTGAAATACCTGAATCCTTATTTGTTTCCACTTCATTCTGCCTCTGTCCTCAACCATATAATCGGAGACTTTTTTGCCAATGAGTTCTTCCATGATATCTATAATTCGAGCTAAGTTAGGATATTGCGTCAGTGGTTCATCCTTAGCCCACCTATCATTCCAAAAATTTATCCTCTCACCATTGCCTAAAACCCATCTTAAACATTTTTTGATGATTTCCTTACAATTGAGAATTGCTTTCCAAAAAGCAGAACCTCTGATTGGAAATGAGTCACTTAGAAATTCCATATTTTTAAGATACTTTCATTTGATGATAGTTGTCCATTCATTTTCTTCACCAAAAATGAGGCGCCACGCCTGCTTAGCTAGTAAAGCTAAATTCATATGAGCAATTTTCCTCAGACCTAAGCCCCCATTTTCCCTGGGTCTGCACACTTTGGTACATCCTACAAGGTGTATCCTTTTTTTCTCCTCTGATCCAGTCCATAAAAATTCTTTTTGGAGTTTCTCAATTTTCTAGAAAACCTTCACAGGGGCTTTGAAAATAGAGAGGAAATAGATTGGAATGCTCTGAAGAGAGGCCTTAGTGAGGGTTAACTTTCCTGCTTGAGATAGAAGATGACCTTTCCATCCAATTTTTTTTTTTGAATTCTTTCAATAACCCTGTCCCACATTGACTCTCTCGGAGAACCAATGAAAAGAGGGAGACCAAGATACGAAGTGGGGAGGTTTGCTATATCACACCCTAAAATTTTTGCAATCCTTACTTACCTCTAAATGGGGGTGTTCAAGAAATATAACTTGCTTTTACTGAAATTAACTTTCTGACCAACAACATCCTCGTAGATTTGCAGGATGTATTTAATTATTTTGGCCTCAACCATCGACGCCTTAGTCAATAGAAGGGTATAATCGATGAATTGTTGGTGATAAAAAGCCCTAGTGAGATATTTTGCGTTGATTCCTTATATTAGCCTTGAACTGCAAGCATTTTTTATGGTTATTCCTAAAGATTTTTCCACAATGATGAATAACATAGGGATGATAGGGTCCCCCTATCAAATTCCTCTATGACTTCGAAAGTAACCAGCAGTTGTTCCATTAACCAGAATCGAGAACCATGCTTTAGATATGTATTATTTGATCAAATTAACCCATTGGTGGTGAAAACCAAACTTAAGGAGGACAACAATCAGAAAGTCCCAATTTAGCTTATCAAATGCTTTGTTCATATCAAGCTTGAGGGAAAAAACAAACCTGTTATTCTTATGAGCAGAGTGCAGAGCTTCATGAACTATGATAACTCCATCCAAGATTAACCTACCCTAGATAGAGCTTCCCTAGCATGGATCTATGATGCGGGGGAAAACATCTCTCATTCTATTTGCAATGGCTTTAGTTAGGATATTGTAAGAAACATTGCACAAACTGATTGACCTGAAGTCAACCATAGATTCAGGGGTTTGCTTCTTAGGAATTAGAGAAATAAAATTATAGTTGAGACCTTTTGGGATATGATTGCTTGCTTGGAATTATCTAACAGCAAAAATTACATCCTCACTTATGATGTTCCAAAAATCTTGATAGAAATGATGGGGAAAGCCATCGGGTCCTGGGGCTTTGTCTGGCTCCATGCTAAACAAGGCTTCCTTAATTTCCTCATCGAAAAAGGGAGCTAGAAGCTTAAGGTTTATATCCTCATTTATTATGCTAGGAATGGATTGCAAGAGAATATCTTTGGCCTCCTCATTGCACTATGATTCCTGACCAAGGATAGAATTGAAATAAGTTATTGCCTCCTTTCTGATTTCTTTTAAGTCCTGAGTAATAGAACCATCTGCTTTTTTTAAAATTTTTATCTTGTTATTGCTTTTGTTTCTAAGCATGGTGACGTGAAAAAACTTGGAATTTGAATCTCCATATTTCAACCAAAGAGCCCTTGATTTTTGCCTCCAATAGATTTCCTCACAGGACAAAATGTTATGAAACTCTGCTAGTTTTGTTCGTTCCTCCTGCCTAGTATTTTCATCAGCATCACCATGTTGAATCCTCTGATCAATTATCTTCAAAATTTCAACAACCTATTTTTTATTTTCAAAGAGGTTTCCAAAGACCTCTTTGTTCCAAGTTCGAAGTTTTTCCTTAACAAACTTTAATTTGCCAACAAGTTTAAAAGCTACACTACCCCTGACAGGCTGCTGCCATAACTAAATTAAGTTATCTCTGAAACTGGAATGTTTGATCCACATAGATTGAAATATGAAAGGTTTATTGAAGGAAGAGATTTAGGGATCTCCAAAAAAATGGGATTATGATCAGAGGTAATTTTAGGAAGGGCTTGCAAGGTAGAATCATCAAATAGAGTTGTAGCCTCGTTTGATAGAAAAAACTTGTCAAGCCTTTCTTGAATGAGATGATACCCTATTTGTCGATTGCTCCAGGTATAATTTGCTCCTCTAAGTTTTACATCCATCAACATGTTTGATTTCACAAATTCATTGAACTCATCCATGTTCCTGATAGGTGGTCCATTTACACCCATTTTGTCTAAAGGGTAAAGAGGAGTGTTAAAATCCCCAGCCATAATCTAGGGGACATTATGGAAGATTTCACTCATATTTCCTAAGTACTCCCACAGTAGAGCTCTCCCTTGAATTGAAGTTGGGGCATAAATATTTGAAAGGATCCACGACCTGTTGTTTATTTCCTTAAATAAAACACTAAGAACCTTGTCATATTTTTGAATAATGGTGCCTTCTACTATCCAGGGATCCCATAAAGTCATAAGGCCTCCAGACGCTCCTCTGGATGATTTGCAAACCATCTCCCATTGATTCCAATTTTTTTTTTCTACTTTTTTTGACTGAATCTCATCAGTTTTTGTTTCTTGCAACATCATGGATGAGATTACTTCAAGATAAATATGGTGATAGGGTTTCAAACATTGTGTACAAGGATCAGGAAGTAAGATACAAATGGAAAGAATTTTTTTTATAAGTATATAATATATTGATGTTAGGAGGTGGTTGAGCAGAAAGATAATAATACAAATTATTCCAAGGGGAGCCAAGGATAAGCTGATTCGGGAGTTGAATAGCTTAGGAGAATACACAACAATAAGTGGATATAATGTAAAGCACCAAAAAAATAGGAATATCACAAGAATATGGAGGGATATTTGGAATAGCCTAAGAATTCCTAAATTCAAAATATTTATTTTGATGGTAGGTCATAGAAGAATTTTATCCTAGGATAACCTTACAATGTGTTCTTTGTAAAAAGGAGGAGAGTTTAGACCATATCTTGGGATACTGCTCAATAGTCTAGTAACTATGGCAATGGATTCGTAATATATTTGTTAAATGCATGGTGATGAATGGTAGAATTGAAGAATGGTTAAAGCAATGGAAAAATACTTTTAAAAGTGAGAATTTATAGAAAATCTAGGATATATCAAAAGATACAATACTTTGGACTATTTGGCTAGAAATAAATAGAATAATATTTAAAGGAAAGGAAAGTAAATTAGTTTAGAGGTAATGAAAATAACGATTTGTTTAGCCATAAAGGATTCTAAACCAACCCTATCAAATCATACAATACCTAATTTGGAAGCAAATATCCTTGATAGATGGAGTCAAGTCATCAAATATAATTATGATGTTGGGTACAAGAGAAACAAAAAGAGGATAAAGAATATAAAGTATAAACCACCAAATATGGAGTTGGGAAAATTGAATTTTGTTGGAGCATCTAAAGGAAATCCAAGACTATCTAGAGGAGGAAGAATAATTAAAATAATAGACTAGATATGTTTCATTACTCTTTCAATAGTAGATTTAAGACAAGTAATAAATTTGAAGCCTGGGTGGCTTTGGAAGGGTTCAAAATATGAAAAACAAAATAAAATGAAATAGAGTATGGATGGAAGGTGATTGAGGAATAGTAAAATATACATTTTTGAGGAAAGCAAAGGCTCCATGGAACATACAAGAGATAATTATGGAAATACAAGACCTTGCTATAGATTTTGAAGAAATCAGGTTTACACATATGTTAATGGAAGGAAACAAATGTGCAGATAGGTTAGCCAATAGAGGGGTTTTAATTGAGGATCATGAAGTTAAATTCTCTTTTCCATGGTTAGAAGAAGTAGTAAGTTTAGTTGAAGCTAAAAAAAAAAATTTTACTGCTTGAATCAAATAATGATTAGGATTTACTTTAATATTTTCCATTGGTAATATTTACTTTATATTATAACATTAATATATTTTCATATAAACTATTTATTACAATTTTTTCATTTCACTTAGGCTTCAGGAAGAAAAATAGCAATCTAGATCTAGCAAAGTAGACTATGATAGTACGATGTTTTGGAAATATTGCTCTATTAAGACGTAATGCATAGATATTAGAGTTAGAATTTTAGTATTGTGAAGGCTGTTGTAGGAAAATTTCAAGAAGAAGGATGTTTAATTATAGAATATTTGTATTCACACAAAATTTTGAAGATCTAGAAAATGAAAATAAAGAACTCATATATTTTATAAAAATTGATGTAGGTATCTAGCTATAGCAACTCAATTGAGATGAGAATTGAACATTTTTGTAAACTTACAAGCTCTAAAGTAGAGATTTATGATTTTTCAATGGTGGGGGACCCAAGTACAATCCCTTATCCTCCAAAAACAAAAAAATATAGACATAAACATAATTGTAATACTGTAATAAATACTTGTTGGCAATTTTGCACCCTACCACATTAAAATTTTGATCAAATTTTGAATAATTTCTTATTGTAAAAGCGGCATATATATTAAATTCATATTGCAGTATTTCGGCCAGTATAATATGTTGCAATATTTTTGTGTGTTAATTTTCTTCCTAAATTTCATGAATTTAATGCTTGGAAATAATGGGTGCTGCAATGCAAGTTATTTGTGGAGAATGGTGTTAAAAATTAGTGAATGTCACTTGATTGCAACAACAAAACAATGCTTTAAAATTTCAAGGTTAAAAGGGACCTTGACAGTATTTTCGCTCAAACAAAGAATGAAAATCTGATGCCCTTCTTCGGGGCGAAGATGTTTTTTCAAAAATCTGGTCGTTGAGCAAAAGAAATGGTAAAAGTGTGTTCACCCCTAAAATGGGGTGACCGATGCATTTGCCCCATTTCAGGGTGAACGTGACTTCTTAAAAGGAAATGTGTTAAGTTTGGGCAAGGGCACTTTCACCCCAAATGAGGGGCGAAAGTCCCTTTCACCCCTCATTGGGGTGAAAATGCATTTAAAGTAATTAAATTAGAGGTGCTATCGAAGTTGGAGCGATGGTGATTTAACGAAATACGTTCGCCCCCAAGTTGGGGCGAAAGCCTCATTCGCCCCACTTTGGGGTGAATGTCCTCAAAGTTTCAAAAGGATGCGCCTAGTCAACGCACTAAAAAGTCAACGTTGCATTCACCCTGAGAGAGGGGTGAACGTACCATTCACCCTCCTTTCGGGTGAACGTATATAGAATATGAGAATGTGGACCCCACCTCAATGCATGATGAGAAGAGTAAATATGAAGGTGCTTTCACCCCAGGTGAGGGGTGAAAGTCCCATTCACCCCTCCTAGGGGCGAAGCTACATGAAGGATGGCCCGACGAACATGTCAAAGGTTTTATTTTTATTTTGGGAAAATATTAAAAGATTGGGCATTGAAAAGTCAAAACTACGTTCGCCCAAGGTGGAAGGCGATAAATCCTTTCACCCTTGTTGAGGGTGAATGTATATTTTAAGTAGAAATAATGTCTGATGCGAAGTGCTTTCACCCTAGGAGGAAAGCAAAGAGATGAATGCAATAGCAAGAGTTTAAAATTAAGTAAAGTCGAAGGTCATCTGGTGAATGCAATAACGTGAGAACTACAAGAGGTGGAATGAAATCATGGATATTACCACTTTTTGGGTGCCCTCTCCACCAGGAAGCATGAATAAGGAAGAAATGATGCAAGTTGAAGAAGGCTCATTCGTTCATTGCTTAGTTTTGGGTGAATTCTATTTTTGGCATCAACAAAGGTTTTTAAAGGTGCTCAGTTCGGACTGAATGAAGAGAATTTAATGATTGGGGTGAGAAGTAACTGAAGTTGTGGATTTCAAGCTAAAAGAGTTGCAACATTAAAATCACAAGGTGATTTTTATGAATTCCAAGATATTCTAAACAGGGGTAAATTTTTGAGGTGCAGTGAATGTACCAAGTCATCGACCACCTTTGCAATTTTCCGTGCACCGACACCCAAATGTGTTGATTTCTTGGAGGTCTTTCCTTAAAAGCTGGATCGCTGTCTCAAAAGATGGATTTTCAAGGATTTCAAGGAGGAATTTCCTCACCATAGGTTCCTGATCTGTAAACATTTTGTCATATGTGCATTAAATGATAGAGGTGAAATTCCTCTATAAATACTACTCATTTTCCATTGTAAAAGGGAGGATAGACACTCTGCAGAAAAACTATTCAAGTTTTCTACGTAAATAGAAGAAGTTGTGGCTTCTGATTTTGCAAGTAGTCTCTTTATGTGATTTCTTTATGTTCAAGCATTTCTATTTTATATTCATGTTTGCTATCTATTGTTAAGTTCAAATTTTGCACCTGGATTTGGGCATTGTTGGTGTAAGTGTGAGTACTGGAATGTGATTCTGGAAGTTGTCTCTGGGGAACTGTAAGTAGATTCTCTTGCCTCCTTTTCTATTTTATGCTGCTATAACACTTGGTTGGAATTCCTACTTCTAGTCTATCCCCAATCCTACATCTTTGGCCTATGGCTATATTTCCCATTTCTTTCCATTATTTCCAATTTCTTTCCTGCAACTCTAGTCTTAAACCAGTGTAGGATTAGTAAGGGAGCCAACCCTCTCTGGAGATTGGCATGGAGGACATTTATTTCCTCCGACCTTTCAATGTTGGTCATGTCTAGGGTGCACAAATGTATGTTTGTATTTTAGGTAGATATTTGACCAATAGTTTTTGGCATGCCTAGTGGGACCTTCAAAAGTTCCACTTTCAATAGTATTGAGGTTTGATGTTCACCTTCGTGTTGTATGGTTAGAACATCTGGTGACTCAACTATACCTAGAAGCCTTCGAACATGAAGGCAATAAAAGTTGTACTTCATGATCACAAGATCAAAGGCCAAAAATTCTAAAGACCCCATTGAGTTTTACGAACTTGACACCCAAAAATTAGGAGAACACCCCAGATTAGTCACTCCACCTCATACATCATCTATAACATCTTCATAATTAGCTAGTGTGTTTTCCATTCCTTCAAGTCCAACTAGTACTACTACTAGCATCCCACCTCCTCAACCTCACACACTAGTTCATATGGCTCAAAACCCACCACCACAACAACCACAACCACCAAGGTAGTTCCTAGCATGGAATAGCTCAGGAGCTTTGAATTTACAAGCACAAAATCTAGTCCCTCAAGCAGCATTGAAGGCTTTGCCTACCTATGATGGTACTGGTAAGACCGCTTATGAGCATATTCAAGATGTGGCTTCTTTGGTGATGATCCATGGCATCGTAGATGAAGATATTATGGTAAGATTGTTGGTATTGTCACTCAGAGGGAAGTTATTGTATTGGTATCGATCCTTGCCACCCACTACTATTACCACATGGGATCAATTGGTAGAATTGCTAATCAAGAACTTTCATGAGCAAGTTGATCCTTTCTCCTTGCTGCATCAATTCATGAATATCCAAAGACATCTGTAGGAGGAGATAGTGGACTTCAATGTCAGGTTCACTCAAAGTTGGTAGAGAGTTCTTGATGGCCTTCGGCCCACACATGAGCAAGTTATATTTTACTATCTCTAGGCCTTCAACTCTGATATTGGTATGGTGGTCCGACAAGCCAATGTCAATATATTTCTAGAATTGTATATGCAAGCATAGAAGGTCGAAGCATATTTGATCACCATAGGTAAGCTTCCTCCAAAGGTAACTATGCCCATCCTTCTCGATCTTCCACAACATTTGTATTCGAGTGCATTTTCATAGCCTATGCCTTCTATGTACCTTGTTCCCTCATGGAGCTCGGGTCCACCTCAAATTGCTCCAATCCCAGTTCCACAACTCCCTACTCCAAGTATTCCATAATTACCAGCCCTAGTTGTACCGTAATTACTAGCCCCAGTCCTTTCCTAGTACTACCAGTGCCACCTATTCCATTGCAATTGCCTACTCCATCAATACCTCTACCTTTACCAACACCTCCTGCACCCTCAAATCTTGATCCTTACATGAAATTATTACAAGAAATGCAATCTATTAATTCGTTCGTAAGGACAATGTCGAATGAAATCATGGTAGTTAAGAAGAAGTAAGCTGAAGCTGATTTTCGGTCAAGGAGATTTCAAACACCACCAATTACTAGGGAGCAACCAACTACTAGCAAGGGCTCTGAGAGGAACACAATTATGTTGGAAAATGAAGAAACTAGTACATCGAAGAGAGCATACTGGTGCTCCACCTGTAATGATCCCCATGGAGAAGACACGTGCATGGTTCACTTGAACTATGTACAGACATTAGCAGAAAGTTCTACTGGTGGACAAGTTAATATGATAATGGAAGTTGATCATAACTTGATGGTCCCATATTTGGAGCAAGTTTCAGTTCTCACGAGGGTTGGAAAGAAGTCGGTGACTATTGATCCAATAGAAATGGAGCCTCTGAAAGTTCCTGTTGAGCAAAAGGTACAAAATGAAAAGGTACAACCACAAGTGAAAGCACCTAGTAAAGACAACTAAGTAGCAAGATTCTATCTTATTGAAGGATCTATTGCCCAAGCAAGCTCAAGAGAAGTTGCAGATGAAGGTATCAACTTCATAGCCTATAGCCACTCAAGTGCAAATGGAGGTAAAAGAGCAAGCTAAAGAGCACCTCAAATACCCATCATTGACTAAGCGGTAAAGGGTGGAAGCTACTCAACAGTATCAAAATAAGTATGAGTAGGTTGTAGAAGAAAAGGTCCTTAGTACTTCTGATTATAATATTGTGGAGGAAATGAAGAAGATTCCTGTGAAGGTAAGTTTATATGATGCATTACAGTTACCTGGGTAAGTTGACCTATTGTAAGAATCTCTCAAGTCTATAAAATATCAAAAGAAAAGTCATTCCCAAATAGTGTTAGCATAGACACTGTTAACTTCTACCACTGGTAAGAATAGACCACCTCCATTCTATTTGTCTCTCAGAATGGAAGGGTGGATCATGCATAATTGTATGATTGACTCCAGTGTTGCGACTACTATCATGCCAAAGGCAGTATGTGAAGTAATGGGAATGGAGTATACAAGAAGTAGTCTAGGTGTATTGCAGTTGGATGGGACCCCAATCAAAATGGTGGGAGTAATCAAGGATATTCCTATCGTTCTACATAGCATACCTCAAATCACTGTCATTCAAGAAGTAGTGGTGGTTGACTTGGAACCATACTTTAGCATGTGTCTTTCGAGGGAATTCATAGCGAAACTAGGAGGATATCTTTCCTTGGATTATTCACATTTGGAGATCCCATTCAAGGGAAGAAGAATCCGCATCTATAATGAAAAGCCATCCACTTTTCATATAGAAAAATTGGAGGAAGAAGAAAAGCCCATTGGTGCAGTCAACATGATGATAGAGGAAGTGCAAGAAGTGGACTTGATGGAGGAAGCTCTTGGTGAGCTCCACCTTGAGGATGAGTTCTCATTGATGGATTTCAATGTGATGGTCGAAACTGACATCGGTTGTTATACCATAACTAAACCTGAGCAGATTGAAGAAAAGGTCTCTGATTCCCTAGACCCTATCTTTGATCAGCTATGGAAGTTATATTTTGATGGTGCAAGGTGCAAGAATGGTGTAGGGGCTGGTATTGTTCTTGTTTCTCCTACAGGGTTGCAAAAAACCTATTCATATCGATTAACTTGGAGCTGCACGAATAATACCATCGAATATGAAGCGTTGTGCCTTGGTTTGAAGAAAGCTAAAAAGTTGGGCATAAAACAATTGTAAATATTTGGAGATTCTGAGCTCATCATCAACCAGACTACAAACAAATGTGTGTCAAAGCAGCACTACTTGAAGGCCTACCATAACAAGGTATGGGATTTGTTTGAGTCCTTTACAACATTGAACATTCAGGCGATTTCATGGGAGCAGAACAAACATGCAGATATTCTAGCTTCCCTTGGTGCTAATTTCTCTCCTGTAGAGCAAGTAGTCAGGAAACCCAAGACTGTGAGGGTAATTTATAGACCTTCGGTCCCTGATAAAAACCTTTATTGGCAAGTGTTCGACAATGATGAACAAATAATCAATTTTTTGATTAAGGAAGCTGCAAGTGCAGAAGATAGGATACTTGTCGAAGAGGAAATGGAAGGAATGATTCAATTGAAGAACAATCACATTCCTAGGGGATTGATTTCTCTTGAAAGTTTGTTTGATCAAAATGATAGGGCTGAGAAACATAAGATCAAGGTGGATGCGAAGGAATATAAGGAAATGCAATTGGAGTCTGAGAAGATTATCAAAGTCGAAATAGACTGTACATCGGAAGAACTTGAAGATATTAAAAATTTGTGTTATGAGTTCCTCAACATCATTGCATGGAGCTATCATGATTTAAAAGGATATGATAAGAATGTAATCCAACATACTATTGAATTGTAGGAAGGGGTAAAGCCTTTTCGACAGAAACAATGGCCTATCAACCCAAAAATTGAAGTGCTTATGAAAGCAGAGCTATTAAAAATGTTGGAGGTAAAAATAATTTATCCAATCAAGCACTCAACATGGGTGGCAAATTTGGTGCCAGTTCGAAAGAAGAATGGCGATATCCATCTGTGCATGGATTTTTGGAATCTAAACCAAGCATCTTTAAAATATCACTACCCCTTGCCACAGATTGATCAAATTCTCCATGTGGTTGCTGGAGCGCAGAGGTTTTCATTGTTGGATGGTTTCTCTGGTTATAACCAGATCTGGGTGAAGGATGAAGACCAACACAAGATGACGTTTACTACAAAATGGGGCACTTTCACCTATCAGAGGATGCCATTTGGTCTTTCCAATGTCGATGCTACATTTTAGAGAGCTATGGACATTGCTTTCGGTGAGTTGTTGAATAGAGTTATTGTTATTTACCTTGATGACATGACTATTTTCTCACACCGCAGGGAAGAGCACGTCTCTCATTTGAGGCAAGTATTCAAAAAATATCAAGAATTTGGAATTTCCATTAACCCAAAGAAATCCATTTTCATTGTCAAAGAAGGAAAACTCTTAGGACATGTGATTTCACAAGAAGGACTAGCGATTGATCCTGCAAGAGCTGAGGCTCTCTTGAAATTACCACTACCAGTTAACAAGAAGGATCTGCAATCATTCTTTGGCCAGATCAATTTCATTCGAAAGTTCATTGCTGATTTTGCTCAGGTGGTGAAGCCAATGACCAAACTTCTGAAGAAGAATGCAGACTTCAAGTGGATGGAAGTGAGAAGATAGGCATTTTGAGAAATCAAGGAGAGAATCACCCAAGCGCCAGTATTGATTAACCCAGATTATTCAAAATATTTCATCCTTTATGTAGTAGGCGAACAGGAGAGTTACGCTACTGTTCTCACACAAAAGCAAGAAGATGGAGATGAAAAGTCGATTGCCTTCTTGAGTCAAGTCATATCACCACACCAGGAGAAGTATAATTTCATTGAGAAATAGGTGTATGCAGTTATGAAATCCTTGAAGAAATTTTGACATTTCATTTCATAGAGCAAGACAGTCATCTATGTCATTCATCCAGATGTCAAAAATTTCATTCTTCAAGGAGAATTAGGTGACAAGAGAGCAGGTTGGGTCTCAAAGATTCAAGAATATGATGTGGAGATCCGATCGACTAAGTTGGTTCATGGATGAGCTCTCTACCAAGAACTGGCCAAAAGTGCAGCTTCTGGATCACTGACTCTAGTATAGAATGAGGATATCAATGAAAGCAATTTTGCGAATCGAGCTATAGGTGATCATGATTGGATAGAGGACCTTGTCAAATTATTTACATCTAGGAAATATCCATCACATCTTGATGCTTCACAACATCGAAGATTCAGACTACAAGTGCTTAAGTATGTCCTATTGCCAAGTGGGTTGTTCCATAAGAATATAGATGGAGTACTCCTCAGATGTGTGAAGGAGTTAGAAAAGCAAAAAATATTGGAGGAGTTCCACTCTGGCTTATCCGGTGGACATTATGCAGGAAGGCCTATGGCCTTGAAGATCATCCGAGCTGGGTATTTTTGGCCTACTCTTTTCGTAGATGCACACAAGGTGAGCCAAAGTTGTGATAATTATCAATGGTATGTTGGTAGGAATAAGAAAGCATCTTTGCCCTTACACCCGATTCAAGTGGAAGCACCATTTCAGTAGTGGGGACTAGACTTCATTGGAGTTATTGATCCTCATTCCTCTATCGAACACAAATATATCTTGATAGCGACTGATTATTTTACTAGGTGGGCAGAGGCCATTCCGACCAAAAAAGTAGATCAGGCTACAGTTATCTCCTTCCTTGAGGGATTGATCACCCATTTCGGTGTTCCAGATGCCATTGTAATAGATAACGAGACTCCATTCATTGGGGCCAAGATCATCGAATTTACAAGCAAGTATGGGATTTATCTCAAGACATCCTCCAATTATTATCCATAAGGAAACGGTCTGGCCGAATCCACAAACAAAAACTTGCTTCGGATCTTGAAAAGGACACTTGGGAATAATAAAAGGAGTTGGCATCTATTGTTAAATCAGGCTTTATGGGCAGATCGTATATCAGTGAAGAAGTCTATTAAAGCCTCTCCTTACTCCTTGGTGTATGGGAAAGAAGTAGTGTTACCCACTCACATCGAGCTTCCTATCCTCCAAACATTGCAGTTGTTCCAAGATGAAGATGATGAGTTTGATCCTATGAGTGCAAGGTTGGCTCAATTGCTATAACTAGAGGAGGAGAGAGAAAAGGTATATGAAGCTTTCACCGAACACACTAAAGTGATGCAAAAGTGGTTTGGAAAGAAGACAATAGAACACAAGTTTTAGGTGGGAGATCTAGTCCTCAAATGGAATGAGAACAAAGCCAAGCTAGGGAAGCACCACAAGTTCGATGCGATCTGGGAAGGTCCATTTCAAGTTTCTAGTGAATTCGATGAATGCATATTATCTTCGAGATATGGATGGTTGGGACCTTCCGATTCTAGTTAACGGTCTTCATCTAAAGGCCTATTTTTAATGAGGTGATCAAGAGGTACAAGTTTGTAAATATGTACATATTTCTATTTACAAGTATTTTATTGCTTTATTATTTAAAAAAATAAAAGAAGTATAGGTGGATTTAAGAAGATTTCCTTAAAGAAAACTTTGCTTTGAAAACTGCTCTCTTAGAAAATCAATTTTACCCTGAGGACATGTTATGATTTCGAGCAGAATTAATGGTTGCATTGAAAAGTTTTAACAGGTTCAAAAAGCTTCGAAGTTTAAAAGGTTGCTTTACTTTGCAAGTCTTCAAGTTTAAAAGAGAAATGTTTCAGGGAAAGTGATTTGAAGACACAAAATGAAAATGTTTGGAAGCACAAGTAAAGTGCCTTAGTTGAAAAATCAAAGCATGGGGCTTGATTTCGGAATTGTGGAGTGCAACAAATTGAAAGTGCTTTCACCCCAAGGAAAGGGTGAAAGCCCCATTCGCCTCCCAGTGAGGTGAATGTATGTATGTCCCAAGGCAGATCATGGACCCCAAGCATAGTTTTAAGTCAAAGATGGTCAACAAGGTTTTCACCCCATGTGAGGGGTGAAACTCTCGTTCACCTCTCATAGGGGTGAAACAATATATAAATATTTTTTTCAAAAATGCAAAGAGTGTGTTTTGGCTTTTCGGGCAACTACGTGTATAAGGAATTTTATCTGGTTGGGGCGAAATCATATCAATCCGAGTGTTACGAAGATGTTCTAAGAGTATGGGAGAGCGCTACGATATTTTAGATGAATGCATTAGAAGTGGAGCAAAGTAAAAAAGGGAAAAAGAAAAGCAATAGTTTTTTTCATAAAAGCTTTTGGAAAAAAGTGCAAAGATGAGAATTTTAAAATCTGATTTTCTTTTTTTAGTATGGCATGAAAATAAAATATAAAAAAAAAGAGAGGAAGAAAATAAAAAAGCTTCAGTTAAAGCTTTGAAAAAACACTTTTCTAAATATGGGCAAAAAAAGGAAAGGTAAAGTTTTTTAAAAGGATGAAGTTCGCCATGAATTCAATCAAACAGATGGAAGGCATTTTGGGAGCAAAGGAAGAAGAAATCAAGTGCGCTCTCAAAGTGTTTACACCTTCCATTACTTTTTTGGGCATGTGACATTTTTTAGTGCAAATCAAATTTTTAAAGAGCTCCCTCAAAGCGATTTCACCCTTCGACACGTGGTGAATTTCGGAAATTGTTCATGGAAGTTGAGACACATTTTTGGAGCATTTAATTTAAAACATGCACCCGGATTTGCATTGGGAGGCGTTTTGGCATTCTCGAGGAATGAAATCTCACATCGACGAAAGCAAGGGTGCCCATTGGATCATAGGTGGTGGATTTATTTTCTCAAAGTAGTTTTAACAGCTAGGGCACGTTTTTCAAAGGTATAATGCAATAAGAAGGGCACACTTTTCAAAAGTGATTTTGTAGCGAATAACATTCAGTTATCGTTAAGCATTGGGATTAGTGTCGATTGAGGGAAACAAGGTGCACACCCTCCCAAATCCACTAGGAAAATTTACTGTATTTACTGTGGTAGTTGGAGCGCATTCTATAAATAGAGCACAGGTAAATTCGCTCAAAGATTATAATTTTAAAATTTTCTACCGGTGCATTTTCAAGCTTTTGGTTGCAGAAGTTGCAGAGCATCTTCGGGATTGCAAGAGTTGACAGAATGGGTAAGAAAAGCAAAGAAGTTAAAGAGACTATGGAGCCCAAACAGTCAAAGAAGTGGACAGAAGGTGGGTCAAAATCCAAGAAGGCCTGTAGAAATGAAAATGTAGATTTGGACCCGTACTCTGACACCATGGCAGAGGTCGGAGACTATGTGATCACCAATAAGGGTATGGTGAAGCTTCGGCAAGATGTGGAATTTATCGTAAATCAAGGATTGATGACGGAGAGCCCTTTGACTATGTCATTTTATGCATAGTTATTTTGGTATCTGTGTACGCCCGTACACCCTTGCCCAAAGTTGGTAAAATTAATTGCCAGATTTTATAACCCAGTTACTAGGGTGGTTCAAAAAGTCAATGGGGAGGTGCTTTTCTCTATCTTCATTGAAGTGAGGGAAGCATTTGCCTATGGGTTAAAACCCCCTCTTGATATGACTTTTAAGAAGTTGCATATTAATGAGCAAGAAGAGAGATATGTGTCTATGGTGATGATGCGCCAGTTTATGGAAACACAATTGATTAAGGAGCCGTAGCTAGGGTAGTTACCAAATCTACCTAAACCTTTGTCAGAATTCAAGAGCCCAAACTTATTTTTGATGTTGGCATGGGTGGTTGGCCTTTCTGTAGATTCTACGGTTCACAAGTGGCAAGCAACGCTTGTGCAATGTATATCTCAGGTGGAGTTTTATGCTCCAAAGATCCGATTTATTTTGATTGGGCCGATTTCATTTATCGAAATATGCACATCTAGTTGGAGAAACTACATATAGGAGAAGTGCACACATTCCTTCCTCATCTGGTATTTCTTCTTTCATTTACACCAACATTTTTCATTTATTGCAGTAAAACAAGTTGATGAAAAGGATGAATTATTGCTTGTTTATATGTGGACTCCCGCTCTATCAAGGAGGGAGTCATACTATAGTTTTAACCATTTATTTTTGGGACCCACAATTGAGTTGATTTGTGGTAAGAGTGAGAGAGTACCATGGGCAATGAAGGAGGTGGTTGTCACAGCCAAAAAGGGTGATATATTTTTGTTGACTCAAGGCGTGGTTGTAAGAATTTATGGCTTCACAAGCAAGCCATTCTTGCTCCCATACTTCGCCACCGAGCATGTTTTCGCCATGGAGGTGGTGCACCAAACATATTATACCAATGATGTGTATGGAGTAGGGCATGGCAAAAGAATGACTTGCACCATACCGTTCAAGTTTGGCAGCATAGAGGTGAACCAGGTCAGGTAGAATAGGCTACTCATAGAGGCACTTCAAGACTTGGGTCTGATAGAACTGCCGCAATGGTGGAGATATGACCCATTGGGTAAATTTTTAGAAATAATTAAGGCCAAGACTTTTCATTGTTGTCCATGGCCCGATATCTAGGCAAATCGTAATAATTTTGATGGGCATGATTTAGAGTGGCATGTTGAAGATATGATGTCACTTCCTCCATGGCATGACTTTTATGAGCATGAGGTTGAATACAACCCGGTAGTGCATAGAGATCACATTCCTCCACTGGGACTATTTGTCCAAATGAAGGAACAATTGCCCATGTGGACTGAAGAGAATATTATGAATTGGTGGATTATGTGGGTCCATGAAGGAAAAATTGCATCACCCTACGGGTTGAATATGGACGAGGTATTTTCGGAGGCGTATGATGAATTTGTAAACGTCTATCAACCCATTGCTTTCGCTAAGGTCATGCCTCAAATTTTTAAAAATTTTGATAGCAGAGAGAGCATGGCTAGCAAAGAGCATCCAGTAGCTGAGGAAGATACACCTAAGGAAGAAGAGCAGTAGCACGTGTTTCAAAGAAGATACCAACAAGTGAATCAAAATATAGATGAGGCACCTCCATTGGAGAAGAAAATTTTTTGAGAGACACTTCCATTCCTAAAGGCTATGAAGATGCTAAGAACTGGTGCTATTTCTTCATCTACTATTGCAATTTAAAATTTTGCAGTTTCCACAGTTACAGTTGTTGCAGTGACTGCTAATCCATTGGTGTCGGTTGCTCTAATTAGCATTGCCCAAATGTTTCCATTAATTCATGAGCAATCGATGGACCAGCAGGTGGAAATTGTTAACCTTGAAGTGGAAGCGGAGGAGCAACATGAAGAACCTATTGCATAGTCACTTCCATCACCAGGACACATGGCACCCATGCCCAAAGGTACATCTCCCTTTCCTCCTTCTTCTGGAGAAAGTAGTGACTATTAGTTCATTTCCATCAGTCCCTACTTCTTTCGCCCCTCCATTTGGTATGCCTTCCATGTCCATTTCACTCCCTTCCTCTCACCCGCAAGTCACTACTACTCCTTCTCTTTCTCTTCCCCCCTTTCTTTTAGTTCATTTGCATCAGGTCCGAATCCATTTTTGCATCCTTCCCCTTCCATTTCTGCCACCACTTCCACTATCGCTATAAGTACGCAAGCTCCTCCAAGAGTGAGCATAACTACAGCTAAGCCTAGTTACTCCATTCACTCTACCATTTTAATCCCCCCTCTTATATATGTCTCCTCTTCTTCCTTTGAGACAGACTGTGCATAAATCCTGGTTCCTTTCATGCCATTTTTGGAGATGTAGGCGCTACCCAAAATCAAGGTGATGCCCAAGTAGCCCGATGTAGAAAATATTAATCGAGCGCACCTTAGTTCGTCATAGTGGCTGAAGAGCCATAGGAGAAAAGAGGCACTTGCTCCAGCTAGGCTACTCAAGAAAGTCACCTTTGATCTAGTTGCTATGGAGGCTCACACAACTAAGATAATTCCCCTGGTCCAAAAGCCATGAGGAGAGATGACGTCGAGCGATTACGCTTATGAGACCATGATGGAGGACCTAACGAGGATTGATCCAACTAAGAAAATGGGGAATATACAGGTTGATATGAGTTCGGTTTATCTACACGATGAGTATTATAAGCAAAGATATTATGACATCGAAACAAAAATTGTTGAACTTGAAGATGCCTTGGTAGCAAGCAGAGTGTAATAGGAGAAGATGGTGATAGAAATTGAACACTTGTATCAACAAGCAAGGGCTCATCAAAAGGAGAAGGATGTAATAGAGTAGCAGGTGCAGTAATTGAAGGTGCAGCTTGAGTCTATACAGAATCAGCTAGTAGAGAAGGCCACATAGGTTGCAGGCTGCAAAATTAGTCCAAGTGTTGCAGTATCTCTATGAGGCTCAGATTCAGATTCAGTTGAGCCAACAAGTAATAGATAGTATTGAGGAGATGTTGGAGCCTCATCTGGAGATGGCTATGAAAATTCAAGCCTTGGCTCAGTCTAATATGTGCATTCACCCCATGAGTGAGATGGACCGAGCTTGGTCTACCACCAAAGTCACGCTACATAGCTACTTCTAGTGGTTGGATCTGGTAAGAGAAGGTAGGAAGCTCCTCAACACAATGGAGCGAGAGCATACTATTTCCATGATTCATTTTGATGCTCTCGCCAATATGGGATTTCCAGATTTTACCAATGAATGGGGCGAGCCTCTGCCCAAGGAACAGTTGGAAGCGACTTGGAAGAATTTTGTGGAGGACACTTCAGAGATTGACAAGTGGGAGGAGCCCATCACAGAGGAACAAGTGTTGCCGCTTATGAAGAAGTTCACCCGTATGGAGTTGTCCTTGTTCGAGTTGGCCCAACGAGCTAAGTGCCTTAGCCTGGAGGATACCGAGAACCTACGGTATATTTATGAGTCACTTAGTGTTCCCTGCTTGTTCACTACGCACGCTTGGGCCAAGGCGATTATAGTTTATGAGATCACCTATGAAATTCTGAAGGAGCAGGAGGAGCAAGCCATAGAAGAACAGGCAACAGTGGAGCAAGCAGAAGTAGCATGGATAGTAGCAGAGGCAAAGGTCACAAAAAAGGTAGTAGTTGATCATGCATAGAAAGAAGTGTCCAAACCAGAAGTGTCAGCCAAAGCAGTCGGTAAGAAGACCCAATAAGGAGCCCAATGGATAAAGGCCTAGGATCACTTGCATCCATGCGAGTTGGATACCCCGTGAGCCACCAAAAATATTGGCAATTTTGCACCTTATGCCACATTAGGATTTTTGATGAAGTTTTGTTGATAATTTTTTATTGTAAAAGCGATATAATATATTAAATTCATGTTGCAGTATTTTGGCCAGTATAATATGTTGCAGTATTTTTCTGTGTTAATTTTCTTCCTAAATTTCATGAATTTAATGCTTGGAAATAATGGATGCTGCAATGCAAGTTATTTATGGAAGAATGGTGTTAAAAATAAGTGAATATCACCTGATTGCAACAACAAAATAGTGCTTTAAAAGTTCAAGGTTAAAAGAGATCCTGACAGTATTTTCGCTCGAACAAAGAACAAAAATATGACATCCTTGTTCAGGGTGAATATTTTTTTCAAAAAAATTATTGTTGACCAAAAGAAATGGCAAAAAAGTGTATTTTTCCCTAAAATGGGGTGATCGACACATTTTCTCCATTTCGAGGTGAACATGACTTCTTAAAATGAAATGTGTTAAGTTTGGGCAAGGGCGCTTTCACCCCAAATGAGGGGTGAAAGTCTCTTTCGCCCCTCTTTGGGTGAAATGAATTTAAAGTAATTAAATTAGAGGTGCTCCCGAAGTTGGAGCGATGACGATTTAATGAAATACGTTCAACCCCAAGTTGGGATGAAAGCCTCATTTGCCCCACTTTGGGGTGAAAACTAAAAGCCTCATTTACCCCACTTTGGGGTGAACGCCCTCAAAGTTTCAAGAGGACGCACCTAGTATACACACTAAAAATTCAATGTTGTGTTCGCCCTAATAAAGGGGTGAATGTACCATTCACTCTTCTTTCGGGTGAACGTATATAGAATATGAGAATGTGGACCCCACCTCGACGTGCGATGATAAGAGTAAATATGAAGGCAATTTTACCCCAAGTAAGGGGTGAAAGTCCCATTTGCCTCTCCTAGGGGAGAAGCTACAATAATGATGGCCCGACGAATGCGTCAAAGTTTTTATTTTTATTTCAAGAAAATGTTAAAATATTGGGCATTGAAAAGTCAAAACTGCATTCGGCCAAGGTAGAAGGCGACAATGCCTTTTGCCCTTGTTGAGGGTGAACATTTATTTTAAGCAAAAATAACATCTGATGCAAAGCACTTTCACCCTGGGAGGAAATCATAGAGATGAATGCAATAGCAAGAGTTTAAAATTAAATAAATTCAGAGACCGTATGGTGAATGTAATAACTTTGTAACTAAAAGAGGTAGATCAAAATTGTAGATATTATCACTCTCTAAGTGCCCTCTCCACCAGGAAGCACGAATATGGAAGGAATTATGCAGGTTGAATAAGGCTTATTCGTTCATTGCTTGGTTTTGGATGATTTTTATTTTTGACATCAACAGAGGTTTTTAAACGTGCTCAGTCTGGGTGAATGAAGTGAATTTAATGATTGGGGTGAGAAGTAACTGAAGTTGTGGATTTCAAGCTAAAAGAGTTGCAACATTAAATTCACAAGGCGATTTTTATGAGTTCCAAGATATTTTAAACAAGGATGAATTTTTGAGGTGCAACGAATGTACCAAGTCATCGACCACCTTTGCAGTTTTCCGTGCACCGACGCCCGAATGTGTTGATTTCTTGGAGGTCTTTCCTTAAAAGTTGGATCGTTGTTTCAAAAGATGGATTTTCAAGATTTTCAAGGAGGAATTTCCTCACCATGGTTCCTGATCTGTAAATATTTTGTCATATGTGCATTAAATGATAGAGGTAAAATTCCTCTATAAATACTACTCATTTTCCATTGTAAAAGGGAGGATAGACATTTTGCAAAAAAAATATTCAAGTTCTCTATGTAAATAGAAGAAGTTGTGGCTTCTGATTTTGCAAGCAGTCTCTTTGTGTGATTTATTTTTGTTCAAGCATTTCTATTTTATATTCATGTTTTCTATTTGCTATTAAGTTCAAATTTTGCACCTGGATTTGGGCATTGCTGGTGTAAGTGTGAGTACTGGAATGCGATTCTGGAAGTTGTCTCCAAGGAACTGTAAGTAGATTCTCTTACCTCATTTCTATTTTATGTTGCTATAACACTTGGTTGGAATTCCTGCTTCTAGTTTATTGCAAATCCTACATATTTTGGCCTGTGGCTATATTTCCCATTTCTTTATGTTATTTTCAATTTCTTTCCTGCAACTCTAGACTTAAACCGATGTAGGATTAGTAAGGGAGCCAACCCTCTCTAGAGATTGGCACAGAGGACATTTCTTTCCTTCGACCTTTCAATGTTGGTCGTGTCTAGGGCGCACAAACACATGTTTGTATTTTAGGCAGATATTTGACCAACAATACTATCATTATATTAGTACTATTATCAATGGCACTAGTAATAGTAAATAAACAACTAAAATTAAAATAAATTAGTAGTAACTCATGAGATTTTTATTGTTATTAATATTTTTTTGAGATGTTATACAAGCACATGGGGATTATAATAATATTATTATAATTATCATAATCATTATAATGATGATTATGATAATAATAATTTTGTTTAAATATGCACAATTAGAGTTTAAGACTAAATTATACTTCTAAAGAAAAATATAGAAATAGAAATAAAAGTACATTAATCATAATCAAACTAACCATAACGTCTTAGGTTTATATAGAAAATATAACTATATTGCTAGGTGTAAAAGAGAAAAAATCATAATATTGATAAAGTTCTAAGAAACTAGAATAATCAATTAGGATATTTAGCACCAACTTACAAAACATACACACAACACCAAAATGGGGGTATGTGAAGAAGGCTTAGTTAAGGTTTTTATATGTAGCTATATTGGATTTATGAGCTTCTAGTATAAAATGGATTAGGGGTTTCCTTGGTGCACTAAGCTTAAAGTCATATTCTCTATTAATACTTTAGGCTTAGTTTTAAACTTCATTGCCTTTTTTACCTTCCTCTTATTCCAATGATCTTTGTTTACCAACAACTTGGCTTCATCTAGACAAATATGGTGGCCTATTATAAATAAATGTTTTTTAATGTCAAATTAGTAAATCTATTACATTGTATATCTAATTGATATTCCTTTAAATTAGTTCTTAAGGATCTTCCAATTTCACCAATTTATAGCACCCAACATGAGCAAGGAATTATATATACATGTTTATAAAGTTTAGGATCTACTCTATCTTTTGTTTTAACATTCCTCTCAATGTAATAATAGGTTTGAAATTTCTATTTGTATTGTGTCTCTTTAAAATTCTTATTAATTTTTAAAATTTTCGTTGGATATATCGTAAAGTATCTATAAATGGTATTGCATATCTTTCTTTTAATAGATAACTCTCCTGATTATTACCAATATTCAAATTAAACACAATTTTACTCCACACAAAAGAAGTATTAAGTAAGGGAAAGATAGTATGAAGGAAGAAGTATTACTTTAAAGATATCATATTATAAGTTAGGCAAGATAAGGAGGATCAATGTAAGATTTTGTAAAATATTCCATCAATTATCACACAAGGATAAAATGAGAACTTGATGAGGAATATCACAATGGAGAATCTATGGGAGGTATTTTTTTATTCCCCCTTAATACAGTGATGAATTTCCCTAGATTATTACCAATATTCTTTAAAACCTTATTACTGATGAATTGATATGGAAGTCCAAACAACTAACCAAGACTAGAAGCCTTTTAATAGTTTTGTCTCCATAAAAAAATATCACCTATAGTATAAAAAATAGGTGATCTCCTCCAAAATATGTGCCATCACCCATTATTTTATGCTAGATTTTTGAACTAGAGAAGATGACAAGAAAAGTCCTCTTAGAAGAAAAGTCATAGGATAATTTGAATTTAATCTCCACTTCCATTTAATCTAAAATTTTGATTCTCTAAAAATATAGCAAGTATATATGAAAGGTGCATATTAACCATCTATTCAATAACCATTATATAGTGCTCAATCATACCATCTCTAATAGTCACTTTTGATGTGACTGGATAACAGGGAAACTAACAGTTTTGTAATTGATATTAAAAAAGAGAGTTACAAAGTTGTCCTTTTACAAAAGTACCCTTAAGGGCTGCAAAATGGGATCTTCCACAAGGGAAGACCTCTTTTAGTGTGAACAATAAACACCTACCAATTGTATCCTCATCTTCCTCAATGTAAGTGGGCTTCTTGCCTGTAAGCCATTGTTGGTTAGACCTATCCTTGAGACCTTTGAGACATGTAAAAATGTATTAGAACATTTGAAGGATTGTATTGATCATACCCATCATGTTGATAGATAAATGTCCTCTAAACTAAGCTCAAAATATAATTAAAATTATATAAAATTATGAGGGCCAGTCATAGCAAGAATGTTTACTTGGTTTTGGGAGCTTGGAAGGATAAAAATAGGATTTGCATACTAGTGTGAGAATCTGACTATATCTCAGGATTCACACACCTCTATGCAATTATGACTATGTTTTCTAGAATCAACAGTTTTTGATGTAAACTTTCCTCTGGTGCATCTATCACTTTTTGATAAGGCCTGGAAATGCCTCCATCATAGCATGTTTTGAACAACTAAAACTTACCTAAAACTCTGTGATTTACTTTATATACTAGTTAAGTTTATCTAATATGCTGTGTATTAATTATTTGCATGATTGATGTGTTTGGAATATTATATGCTGATTTTTACAGTTTTTGTGTAGTTGTATGTCACTTTGCCATGACTTGTTACATAAGGGATATGCTTAGGCTGATAGCAACACTTTACTATTCTTATTTTGATGTTTCTCAAGCATTAATTTCTTTTAATTTAGCAAATAGTGTAAATAATTGTTACTGTGCAGCAGAAACTGGTTTTCTTGTGTAAATTCCATCCAACTACCAATGAATGGCAAGGTATGGAATTCACACATGAAGAGGAATGAAGGCTATTGCAATCTGATCCCGAGGACTAATCCACCTGAGAAATGCAGTTAAAATCAATTTAAGAGTACATAGTTGGTCATTCCGAAGATCTTCGGATTGAGAAATACAGTCTCTTCGGATTGAGCAAATATCTTTGGATTGAGCCACTTAGCTCCGGATTGAGAACATAAAGCACTTTTTGACCTGTTGACTGATTTATGACGGTGTAAAAAGGGAAATAAGGTTGAGGAGGTTAAAATAAAATATCTCCCATCTAACTTTGTCGTCCTTGCCATCCAAAGCCACAATTTATGGAAAAGATCCTCTTCTAGGATAAACCCAGAGAATACTGTAGAATAACATGAATTGATTTGTAGAGTATATTTTTTGTTGTAATTAGATTTTAGGCATCTATAAAAGATAGCTCCCATACAGGTTGAGCTAAAAAAAAAGAAGAATAATAATGACAGTAGAAATAGTAGTAGAGAAAAGATAGATAGAGAATAAGTGAGAAAACTAAAATTGTTACAGTTCTGTAACAGGTTTTAGCAGTAGAATTGTAATCATGTTCTGAATCAATAAAGTACAAGTTTTTCTATTAATTCTATTATGTTTGAGTGTGAGTAATATTTAGAGAGATAAAAACTCATACCTTCTTATGGAAAAGGAGGCTGTCCACTTTCAGACCTAGGAGGAGGACTAACAGACAGGTTTTGTTCTGATTTTGCTGCAACAGAATAAGTTGTGAAACTTGTCAATTTCATTTTTTGTAGTAGTTAACATCCATTTCAGTCCTAATAATTTATTTTCTGTTCAAGATACTTTTGTGATGTGATTAGCAGTAGATCTGATTAGTCTTTTTGCTTTCCAACAACTTTCCAATTTACTGCAATTTCTATTTTCAACAATTTACAATTTTTTACAATTTTCCTGCATTATTATTTTTGCTATCAACCCTTACACATAAGATTGACAACCTTTTGTTATAGAGTATTGAAAGGACTTAATTTTAGTTTTTATTATTGCAAGAGTAAATAGACTTTCATTTTGCAACTGTAATTAGGTTTCCAATTTTGCAATTGTAACTAGGGTTTTAATTCTGCAATTTAATCGGATTTCATTCTTGCAACTATAACTAAGGTTTCATTTCTGTAATCAACAATTAGTCTTCATTCTTGCAATTAGATTAAAGTTCAATTTATGTAATTTAGAGGTAGAAGAGACCTAAAAATCCCCACACAATCAGTTCCAACAATAAGACTTGCTGCTCCCAATTGACCTTAAATTATAGCCCTGTCCACTCCTTTCACATATAGCCTTGTACACTACCTTGGATTGACAGATTCATTGAGAATTAATTATGTGCTTAATGACATCGCATCACTTTTTTTGTCCATCGAGTCACTTTCAAAAACCTGTAATCTTTACCAACAACATGTCAAGCAATACAATATGGTTATGTATTTGTACGGGTCTCCATGTGAGTATGGATAGTGAGTGATGTTAAATGATGTTGAAATGATGTTAGTGGTTTAGTCTAATTTTGACAAAGTCTGGGTATGTAGATGAGTGTTGATAGAAATGGATAAGAAGTCATTCTATTTATAGAATTTTCTAAGGTTAGGGGAGGGGCTAAGGTGTCCTATGAGGTGTCCCCTATGATGTGTCCTATGTGAGGTGTCCCCTATGAGATGTCTTGAGAGGTGTCCCTTGAGGCGGCATATATGCCATACCTCACAAGTGCACTTGGGTGAGAGAATCCCTCATCTATTGACATGCAATAAATGGGTATGGATGAGTCATCCCACATAAATGCATGGGTGGAGGAAAGTCTCTAAATTTTATTTATAACATGTTGAGGTGGAATAACTTTTATTTAAAAAATGCTTTTGTGTGTGTAAAATTCTTCAATTGTCATTGAATGCACAGGGGGATGTGAAGTGGAGCAAATATCAGGGTGGTGAGGTGGAAGGCTAGGCTAGTCAAAGGGTAGACTAGGTGAGGTGGAAATGCTAGGCTAGTCAAAAGGTAGACTAGGTGAGGTGGAAGAATTAGGCTAATCATGATTGAGTTGATTAACCATGTGCTTAACCATAAAGTGAAGTTTAACCAAAAAATGAATTTTGACCAGGGTGGAGGTTAACTAAGATTAAGCCATGATGGTGGTCGTATGAGGAACTAGGGTTAAGCATAGAAAGGGACTTAAGTAGCCCAAGGGGGCTTATGGAGATAAATAGTGATTTTAATAAATGAATAGTATTTTGAAGAAAATTCATGTAAATTTCATGGGCTTTGCAAATTGATCAGTCGTGATGATGGGAGATATGACAATGTGCGACATTTGGGTGTCTATAGTGACATCTAAAACATGGATAGGGATTACTATGCATTCACTCTTCCTCTCATCCTTAACTAGGGCATTCTTGTTTCTACATAATGCTTTCATTATCTACTCAACTACTATGTTACACATACTTTCTTTATAAGAATCCTTTATTTTTAATTTCTTCAAAGATATGAAGCAAGAAAAGGTGAGGTTTTCTCCTCACACGAATGTTTCTTCCTTGCACTCGCACTATGTTCTCACCATAAATTAAATAATAATTAAAATTTAATTTGTGTTGTTATATTATAAATATTAAAATTTTGAATTTTTTATTTAATATTAATATGCTTATAATTTAATTTTTCATAGAATATTATACCAATGCATCTTCGATAGTTCAAAAAAATAAAAAAATATTTAAATATTTTATATATATATTAAATAATTTAAATATTTTTTTCAATTGGTTATATGAGATTGAAATGGGCCCATTCGTATTACATAATAACCACATAGTGATATTACAACAATTTGACAATTATGCATGTATCACTTGGCAAGATTTACCTAGGACTCCTTGTTGAATGTTAAGGAATATAATTGGTAGAGCTAATGCCATTTGATTAGATAATATAAATAACTATATAACATAAAATTTATTATATTTGTTTGAGAGCCTTTGGGGTGCATCATGTAATGGGAATTTTTGTGCCATGCTTCGAGACAACATATGTATCCAATCAGTAAGAGTGAAAAAATATTTTAAGGTTGCACTTGAGTAAGGTTTAGCTTGACATTCCAGAAATATACTTTTCAAAACCTACTTAGACATAAATATTAACTTACTAATAGTAAAACTTCATTGTTTTAGTAAACCTAATTTTTAAAATAAAACTAAAATTAAAAGCCTAATACTAAGGTTTTAGTGCTATATGTATCAAAATAGAAATAAATAATAATAATAACAATAAATAAACATATATTATTATTGTTGCTGAACCAAAAATATTAATATGTGATCAAGCTAATTAAGGTTACATGTATCGAGAAGAACTGGGGCAAGTTTAGGGAATATTTTTCTAAAACAATATCTCATTTTTTAGGAGCCATATCTTTGCAAAAGGTTGTTTGATTTAGATGATTATTGTACTAATTTATGTGGAACTTGAAGAGCTTTGAAATGAATGGTGATATAATGGAATCCAAGTAGTATTGACAGAGATACGACCATGTGAAGTTATCCATCCAAAACAAGGACAATGAGGATTTTTTTATATCACAAAGAATAAAATTACAGGTATCTTTGTTAGTCAAGGTAAGCAAATTAGTTGTACTTTAATTTTTTTTTGAAAAAATATACAAAATTATTTTTTGATAGTAAGGGATAGAGGATACTTGAAAAAAAATGAAAACCCCTAGTTTTTTTCCAAAACCCTAGCTACTTTTAAATTTTTTAGTTAAGATCATGGTGTTATCAATTTTCACTAGAAAGGATGATATTGATGCTTGAGTATGGTGGATGAATTTTAGATCTCTTTATTTTAGTGACCATTTTTTACCATGCCAACTTATAAAAATTTTAATGGAGGAATCTTATGATTGGTGGGCAAGTTTTCCTAAGGAAAGGAATTATAGTTACACTTGGGATGAAATAAAGCATGCATTCTTGAGTCAGTGGAACCCATATAAAAAGATAGCTAGTATAAAGGTCATCATCAAAGGATATGAAGAAGAAATAAAAAGGCTTTAGAGGGAACTAAAAGAAATAAATAAAGAGGATATAATAGAAGGATAATAGTATAGATGACAATGTGCAAGGTCATGGTTGCTTTTAGAAGAAAAATCTTAAGCAAGGTTCCAAGGAGAAGCAAGAAGCAATTATTGCAAGGGAACAAGTTGAAGAACCAATAGAAGACTTAAACCTTGAATTTATAGTAGCAGCAACAATAGAGTCTATGGAAGAAGCAACAAAAAAGTCCAAGGAATCCTTGTTAGAAGTGCACAAGGACACACCAAAAGAAGCACATAAGAGAAAATATTGTAAAGAAGAATTTAAAATAATAAAAAAACAAGTTGTTGAAGAATCAAAGGAAACAAACTATCAGGTTAAGGTTGTAGTATATTGACACCCACACCACCCTGAGTGGCAATAATCATGGATGCAAGTCTTAAGGCATCAATATTATAGATCTACATGGAGTTAGAAAGGCATCAATTATGGTAGCGTTTGGTATAAAATCATAATGATTCTATATTTCAAAGGGGTGAAATAGCATTAGGGAATAATAGGACTAGTCAGCTAAAATATTTAAGCATTTTAGTAGATATATGGAACCAATAGAGAAGTTATGGATATTCAAGTGGTATAATAGCATATTGGCATCATCAAAGGCCATCACTAATCAAGATTTTATTTGGATGGATGGATGAACAAGATTGAAAAATTTCAAGAAGAAGGATGTTGAATATTTGTATTTACAAAGAAAATTAAAGAAGACCCAAAAAATGAATATCAAGAATTCAAACTTTTAATGAAAAAATAGGTATCTAGCTATAGCATCTCAATTGAGATGAAAATTGAATATGTTTGTAGACTCTCAAGCTCTAAAGGAGAGAGTTATGATTTGTCAAGGGTTGGGGACCTGAGTACAACCCATTTTTCTTAAGAAAAAAAAATAGCAATAACATAAGACTCTAATATAACTAAATTCTAGTTAGGGTTCCATACATAATATAACTCAAAAATTAATAAATAAATAAACTTAAAAATAAATTAAAGTAAATAAATTATATACTTAAAAATATAACAATATTTATACATTAATTAAGTATGCATTCCTATATTTTTAACCAACTAATAATAATAGTACTAATAATAGAATTAATATAGATATTACCATAATAGTAATAATACAATTATTATATTACTATTAATAAAACATTATTCAATGCATAGGCATTAGAGGTGGAATTTTGGTTTTGTGAAGGGTGATATAGGAAAATGTCAAGAAGAAGGATGTTGAATTATGGAATATTTGTATTCACACAAAAAATTGAAGAAGATCTAGAAAATTAAAATAAAAATTTTAGTAATTTTATGAAATATATTGTAGATATCTAGATATAGCAAATCAATTGAGATGAAAATTAAATCTATATGTAAACTCTCAAACTCTAAAGGAGAGATTTATGGTTTGTCAAGTGTGGGGGTCTTGAGTACAACCCCTTGTTCTCCAAAAAATAATAATAATAATAATAAAATATTATTATTATTATCAAATAGAATTTTCTCGGTCGGTTCGATTCCTCAACTTTCGAGGAGGAGATTAAGGTGTGAATTTTTCTAATTGATACTTGCATAATTTTCAAGTTGTAATACCACTATGTGGTGATGATGTAATATGATTAGATGATCAGGGTCTATTTCAATCCCATATACTTATAATTATCATCATCATAATGATGATGATAATAATAATATTTTTTTGTGTGAATATGTACGATTAGAGTTCTAACACCAAGTTGTACTTGAAAGTAAAATATAGAAATAAAAATAAATTAATCATAATCAAACTAACTTTAAGATCTTAGATTTATACAAAAATCTAACTATATTTTTAGGCACAAAAAAGGGGATAAAAAATCATAATATTATAAGCCCTATAAAACTAAAAATATTAATTAGGGTTTTTAGCGTTAACTTACAAAACATATGCATAACATGAAAATGGAAGATGAGTGATGGGGAAGTGGAGAGGCATTATTTAAGGAGGTTTTTATATGCAGCAACATTGGATCTATAATCTTTTCGTATACAATGTATCGAGGTTTTCCTAGATGCATTGAGAATAAAGAATGATTGTCTTTCAATCTTAAGGTCTCTTTTACCTTTTAGTTACTTGTTGGAACAAAATCTGCCTTTGGTTAATTGTATTGCGCCTTAGACCTTGCCAACATTGAATAGACGGACCTATCTTGGGAATGTCCATCTAATATCCAGAGTAGGCTGGTTCCTTTTTGCTTTGTTTAGAGAAAAGAGAACATAAAGAAGGGAAATGCTTGTAAAGGGAAATATAGCCAAGGCTAGAAGCTTTTCTCATGGTGCAGTTTAGAAAACAACCAGGATAAAACATACGTATTACTGTTACAAGATTTCTTTTACACCTTCATGTAGAAATCATAACTTTCTAAGTGTGATTCAGATGTTTTCATCTAACACATATAAGCATACTTAATCTTAACTCCAACAATATAATTCATGCATGTACAGTCCAGATTTAGAACAGATACAGTCTAGAATTCAATAATGTAAATAGAAGTCGAGAACCAGATACATACACTTGCACACAGAAAATTAGAAGCCAGAAGAAGAGTAGCTTTATTTGCTTGTATCCAGAATAATGTACATCAATCTTGTAAACATCCAAGAGCCGACCTCCTTTTTTCAAAATGCGTCTACCACTATATATACCCAAAATGGGTATCTTTTACAACTAGTACATCTTGGATTCCAAATCAATTACAAGCAATTAACTACAGTTTCTAATAATAAGCAAAAGATCTTTTGCAAATTGGATTCTAATAGATCTGATACTTCTCCTTTATCTGACACCCCCAGAGATCAAAAATTTGGTGTAAGGGCATGTTTTAGTTGCTAAGAATATATCTTGTCAAGAACAGTTGTCATGTCGCGAAATCATGACGTCTTCAAACGCTCTACTTCATCTACCTCCTGCTTCAATGAAAACAAAACATGTCGTGAAATCGTGACACTTTAGCCTTGTAAGTTTTGTTTCTCTCTTTCTCTTGGCGAAAAACTAACATGTCACGAAATCACGACGTCTTCATCCTTTCAGCTCCTTTTTCCCTCTGTGCCCATGAAAATGCAACATGTCACGAAATCGTGATGAAATTTAGGCATGTCGCAAAATCGTGACATCTTCCTTGTCTTGGACTTGTCTTCTTGATTTATCAACGAAAATGCAACATGTCACAAAATCGCGACACTTTCATCTGCTTGACTTTCTTGCATTGTTTTGCCACAAAAATTAGACATGTCTCGAAATTGCGACATCGTCTTTCCTTAGCTCATTTTCCCTTTCTGTTGCCCTTCAAAAATAGACTGCGTCGAGCTTTTCAAAATGGCCCCCTGTTGCAAAATCTCTGTTGTCTTCTAGAGGTAGTATTTTTAGACTAACATTCTTGGCGCCTTCCGGGGGATTTTTTGCTAGCAAAATATTAGAATCCAGGCCCTTCATCCATTGGGAAACGAAGTCAAAAATACAAAATAAGAAATTACAGAAAGCAAAGAGTAAGGAAAAATGCACTTCTAATGAGTAAGCATTACCTTGTCAAAAACTCTTGTTATAGCTTAGAGACTTATTACTAAAATGCATTAAATACTTTAGAAGGGGAATCTAAACACTTGTCTTAATTATGGGCACTAGTCCCAGATTCTATCAGTTACTTCTGGCTAGTATGCTTTGATTTTCTGATTTTGTCCACTGCAGCTACCACTTCCTGATAGGTTTTGCAAATATGTTTCCAATCTCCATCATCCAGGTCTGAGGAATCAATGAATAGCTGGTAGATATATTGAAGCTCTTCCACTCTATCATATGAAATCATTTTTTGCCTAAATATCAATTCTTGCAAATAGGTTTTAACCTGTGTGAGCTTCTGAACCATCTCCATTACTCGTGTATCTTCTATGGGCTCACTCCAGCTTTCTATTTCAGATTCATCTTCAATAAAAGTTTTCAAGGATGAGGAGAGTGCACTTTCATTAAGGACTTTTGAGTTATCATCCTAGAGATATGGGAGTCCACTTTGGATAGCCAAATCCAAATTCTTTAGTAACCCTTTTGCTTCGGTCTCTAGCTCCTACAGGATTTTATTCCCTTGGGTCACTAATTTAAACTTTCTAAAGAAGTTCTTGGCTGCAATATTGGCTTGAGACCAAGATTCACTTCATACCTTTGTTGCTATACTCTCTGGCATCTTCTCAGATAATATCTGGATTTTAGTAGCAACATCTTCTCTTTTTTGCAAAAAATTAACTACAACTTTGAACTCTTCACCCACTACTTCAATCGTTTCCTTGACTTTAGCTAGGTATAACAATAAAGGTCATGCTTTCAAGCCTAATATCAACAAATATTTCAAAAATTCTTTCCTCATCTCTCTTACCTTTTCTTTTGAAAATCTAGACGGAGCATTCTACTGATCTGTCAATTGTTGTTGGAGCTCTTGAACCTGGAGATTCAAGGCTTGAATCTGTGCATCTGCCTGTCCTAATTTTTCTTTATATTTGGCTGCCTCATTGGCAACAATACTGAACTTATCCTCCCACTTTTTTACCTCCAACTTTAAAGCTTTTTCTATCTGTCTCTGTTCTTGCAAAACTGATTCTAACTCTTTCCTCTTTTCATTTTCTTTCAAAAATTTCTCTAAGTAATGTCCCCCATGCAGATATATAGTTCCTAGATGTGCTTGGACTTTTACCCATTCATCTTGCATAGGCAACTGAGGAATATCTTCATTGATTTCTTCTGCATGGTAATCTTCAACAGTCATTTCACCCTTAGATTTCTTTGTTACCGGGGTTAACTTTACTTTCTTCCTTTGCATGGTAGCAGGATCCAGGGCAATAATTTCACGAACACTGGCAGGTGTCTTTGGATCTTCAGTGGAGTGAGAAGTCCACCAGTCTAAAGCGTTCTTACTAACCTTTTTCAAATTTTCTATCTTTGATAGAGTTGGATGATTCTTGTCAACTTGGAAGGATGTAGCTTCAATTGTTGGAATGCCAATGGTTGGGAAAGAAAGGGATGGGGACCAACGCAGTGTTGACGTCGAGTTGAGAATGGGAATATGTTGCCCTTTCTGGGAAAGCAAACCATTTTTGAAAGGAGAATTATATCTTTCTTCATATTAGAAAAGGAGGGAGAGTAAAAATAGGAATGAGTAGAAGGAAAAGAAGGAGATAAGAAAAGAGACATACCTGGTCCCGTCTGAAGTTGTTGTTGATCCCTTTCCTCTTCTTCAATCTCATCATTATTATTTGATAATTCTTCATCTTGAATTCCACCATCATCATGTATCTCAGTATTCTCATTCTGCTTACTTTCGTTATCACTTTCATCAAGATTAATTATTTGTATATTTTGGGGAAATTCCCCATGTTGTTCTTTCTCACCTTCCCCAACCTCTTGCTTCACTAGCACTTCTTTTACAACATCTAGATTCTGGCTCTCTTGAGCCGGATTTGGTAAACCGTTTGTGTCTTCCATCTGAGAAATTTCTTGCTCAACATCCTGAGCATCAGTATTATTACCTTCCTCATTCACTTTATCCCTTTCATTTCTAGAATCCTCAATTGTATTATCTTGAACATCTTGAACATTTTGTTCACTAAGAGAAGTTTGAGTAACATTCTTGTCTTTCTTCTGTCCATCAGCTAGGGCTTTTAATATTTTCATCCTCTCAGCTACAAGTTCTTCATCAGATTTTGAAGCCGAGTCGGAGGGAGGAACAAACTTCACAACTTTAGAAGTATAATATTTTTTACTTGAAGCATCAGCTCCAAGTGCCAAACGTCTTTCCCTCACCTCTACTTGTATGGGATCGGTCATTCCTTGCCCTCCTTTTCCTAGGCCTTTTCCTTCATACCCCATTTTTAGCATCATCTGAGCAGCCTTGCCATAGGTCTGCCCCTGCTCTTGGGTAAAAACTTCTTCTATTGACCGCTTCCTAGAAGTTCTGGGCTTTGTCTGAACCAGGGATAACTTATGCTCAACTACTATTTGTTTTCCCTTACCCTTATCAGTTTCCTGCCTCTATGGTGCTTCAGGGCTGGTTCTGCTACTACCTCCAATGCTGGGAGGTATTCTTATAGGAAAAACCCCTTCCCAAGATGCATGATGCAAATTATATTGAATATTAAATTCATTATCATTTTTCAATGGGTACCTTGAAGAAATCATATTTGTTTGTACCCTCATCAACCACCATTCACGAATCTTCACGATTGTCCAGTCGACCCCCCTCTTTTGTATCCTACTAATCCTCTCATTTGTTAACTGATGTTTTGTATTATTCAGGGGATCATAATTCACTACTTGCTCATAGAAATCATGCCAAGGGGGCAGAGGTTCCATTCTCTCAATGTGCCATTCCAAGGCATCATCTTCACTATTATTTCTTTTTTCCTCTATATCTGGCCTGACTGTAGCATGATATTTTTTCATTTCAGTTTTATTCAGAATAGCTTGTTTTTCAGCAAATCTATCCAAGGGATCATACTTCCACCTCTATGGAATTTCAATCAGCCCCAATTCTCTTAAATATTGAGCAATCTGTTCATTCTGACCCCTTTTTGTTACAACTATCCCTTCGAAACTGAATGGCATGTTACAGGTGTTGGTCTTCCCAATACCAGAGCCAAATTTTACATTTATTTGTTCAATTTGTCGAACATACTCTAAAGAAAATAATTTATCCGTAACATAATGAGGGAGTAAAAATGGTTTCTGAGTGAAACCATACAATCTAATACAAACCCCTTGGGTGAGGATAAACCAATCACCCTCTTCAGCATATTTAGTTTGCAGAAATTTTTCCGCCTTAGGGGTTAATCTTCTAATATTCCCATACATTATTTTTAGAGCAGGGCCTAAGAATTCCCTGTTGAAATCATAAAAGGATTTTGTTTTATACAACACATTTGTCCATTCACAAATAGGCAAAACCCTGCCCTATTCATCCTTGTCTCTCACTGAGATAAAAGCTAATTCTTTAGACATGAAAAAGAAAAACAACCATATTAAGTATGACGAGAATCAAAAAGAGAATTGAGACCCTTTCTTAAGCGTTGCTAACCCTTCGTGAATCTCTGAACATAAGAAACATGAGTGAGTCAAAGAATATTGGATTCACGCTTTTGCTCATGACAGAAGAATCATAATTTTTGGGGTTAGACAAGCATTCAACCAAGGCAATTTGCCATTTTTGGACTTTTTCATCAGTCTTGAGGCCTGCTATCATAGCTGAAATAGAATACAACTCTAGATTTTTGAACTCTGTGATATTAATAGGAGGCTCAGGTGGGTTTTCCCCTGCAGGTAATTCTTTCAGTTGGGAAACCAAAAAATTCTTTATCTTCTCAGAAGGGCCAAAGTATCTAGCCTGGTCTTCGGGGTCAAAGGCTTTTGGCTCAAACGCAGGAACATGACCCGCGACGAAAGTAGAAATAAAAGCATCTTTGCTTAAAGTAAATAAAACTCTCCCATTACAATCTCTTACATTCTTCCCTTTTTCATCATAAAAATTAGCAATTGCCCTCACCAACTCGGGGCAGGGATGTACAGGAACATATACATACCAGTATAGAAAGGAATGGAAGACAAAAGTGGAAGGAGAAGATGTCGAGACTCCGGTAGCTACCCGGTCTGCTATGTTGCTTCTGATTTTTCTTGGGTCCTTCCAGGTCACAATTGTATCACTTATCCTCGCATCTTTGTCAATAAATTTGTTACTCATCTCCTCTCTTTTTCTCACCACTGAAGTCATCGGAGATGACGCAACTGCTGCTTCCTACTTCTTTCCCTTTCTAGGAGCCATGAAAGAATAACAGGCGACTAATCTTCTGAAAGTTTTCCTAAAAATTGCTTCGAAATCTCTTTTTGTCGAGAAAACTAAAAATTTTGAGTATCACAGTAGGGGTTTTCTCTCTTCTCTCTATGGGAGCTGGAAATAGCAAGTGACAGTATGAAACTTCACTTAGGCAAAAAGTTAGCTTTCTTTTTTCACGTCGTTTGGGAAAAACGTGTGATAAATTGCATTAATTGCGGTTGGTGGAAGCGATTCTCTTGGGATTTCTTCGAATTTCATTTCTGCCACCTTTCCTAGAATGTTTTTTCTTGAAACACTAACCAACCAATTAATATCGTGTAGGAAATAGCAATAAATCCTAGCGAACTCTGTGCTACCTGACCGATCAATCACTTCCTCTCATTTATTCCTCGGCACGTGGCTACTCAAGAAATTTCTTAGGCGACCATTTTTAGAAGCTTTTTGCAAGGAGGAAAATAACGCTTCTCGAGGGGTTCTTTTAATAATTTCTTCCCGCTAGCTTTTTAGGACCACGTGGTGATTTTGAATTTGAAATTTCAAAATGATGAAAAGGAACCTTTCTCTCTTCCTTCTACTATGTTGTTGAACTGTGATTGGTTACAACAAAAATTTTTACTAAACCACAAATTAAAAAATATTTACAATTTTTATAATGCCTCTACTATACTGTACATATAGCTCCAACTTGTATTTTACTTGAAATATAACTTTAGGTGAAACGCGTTCACCATGATAGGAAGGATCCAACCATGTTGATATTTTAGTTGGAAAGAATTGAACTATTTTTTTGAAATGATTTCAAATGGTCCTTCCTAGAAAGCATCAAACTTGTCATGGTTTCTTGGCTTAGCTTTCTTTACATTCCACTTCAAAACTTGGTCTCCAACTTTGAATTTTCTGAAAGTAGTCTTCTTATCAAACCACCCTGTTGTATTAATCATGTGTTTCTGGTGGTGGTCGTAAGCTTGTTCCCTGGACTCTTCTAATTGCAAAAGTTGCATCAATCGGGCATCCATCGGCTGACCTTCCTCTTCGTCTATCTGATTCAGTAGTTTCAATGCTGGTATCTCCATATGAATAGGCAAAACAACTTCTTTACCATAAACTAGAGCATATGGAGATGTATTAATGGACTTCTTTATTGATATTCTATCAGCCCACAAAGCTTGGTTAAGTAATGAATGCCAGTCTCTCTTGTTATCTTCTAGCGTCCTTTTTAGGATCCTGAGTATATTCTTATTGGTAGACTCAGCTAAACCATTACCTTGTGGATAATAGTTAGAAGATGTTTTCAAATATATTCCATACCTACTGGAAAACTCAATCATTTTGGCTCTAGTGAAAGAAGATCCATTATCTGTGATCAATGAGTCGGGTATGCCGAATCTAGTAATTAGACTTTCTACAAACTCTATCATGACTTATGAGTCAACTTTCTTTGTAGGAACTACTTCTGCCCATTTCGTGAAGTAATCTATGGCAGTGAGTATATATTTGTGGCCTGCTGATGAGTTTGGTTCGATTATTCCCACAAAATCTAACCCCCACTACTGGAAAGGTTCTTCGACTTGTATAGACTTCAAAGGCATAGGAGCATTTCTATTTCTTCCTACATACCTCTGACACTGTTCACATTTCTGAGTCACTTTATATGTATCTGAAAAAATAGAAGGCCAATAACAACCAGCTCTGAGAATCTTCAAATTTGTTGTTCTACCTAAATAATGCCCACCCGAGAGGCCTCCATGGAATTCTTCTAATACTTTCTACTTCTTATCATCACCTATACATTTTAGTAGTACACCATCAATGTTTATTCTATACAACCCCTCTGTTCGAAGGGTATACTTTAGTGCTTGCATTCTAAACCTCCTTCTTTGGGAAGAATTCATATTTTTAGGGCATATCCCAGTCTGAAAATACCTCACCAAATCATTAATCCAATCAGTACCTTCTCTAACTTGATCTTGTTCGGTATTCACCATTATCCCTTGACTTTTGACATACCCAGTTGCCGCTTGTCTGGCCAACTCTTGGCATAGAGCTCTACCTCTGACTATCTTGGTTGGATGTATCTCTACATCGTATTCCTGTATACGAGTTACCCATCCTACTCCTTTTTTTCCAAGCTCTCCTTGTATTATGAAATTTCTAACATCTGGGTGAATTACATAAACAATGGTGCGGCTTTGGGATAGGAAATGCTTCAATTTATTCAATGATTTCATGATAGCATACACCTATTTCTTGATAAAACTATATCTCTCTTCATGCTTGTGCATGGTAGAACTCAAAAATGCTATGGGTCTTTCCTCATTATCTGCTCCCTTCTGAGTAAGAACCACAACATAGTTGTCTTGCTCTCCAACAACATATAAAATGAAACTTCGGGAGTAGTCGAGGTTGACTAAAATGGGAGCTCGAGCTATGGCCTCCAAGATTTTATTAAAGGCATATTTCCTTGAATCTGTCCATTTGAAAGGTGCATCCTTTTTTAACAATTCAGTCATTGGTTTAACAGTTTGAGCAAAATCTGCGATGAACTTTCGAACAAAATTTATTTGCCCAAAGAAAGATTGTAATCCTTTCTTATTGACTGGTAGTGAAAGTTCCAAGAGTGCTTTTACTCTGTCAGGATCAATGGACAACCTAGCTTTAGAGATAACGTGGCCAAGCAATATACCTTCTTCTACAACAAATATGGATTTCTTTGGGTTTAAAGATATCCCAAATTCTCTGTATTTTTCAAATATTTGTTGTAGATGGGTGGCATGATCTCGCTTATCATGAGAAAATACTGTCATGTCATCTAGATAGACGATGATGATTTTATTTGTGAGCTCACCAAACGCCACGTCCATAGCTCTTTGGAACGTTGCTCCAACATTTGATAACCCAAAAGGCATTCTTTGGTAGGCAAACGTTCCCCATTTAGTAGTGAATGCAGTTTTATACTGATCTTCATTTTTCACCCAGACCTGGTTATAGCCAGAAAAACCATCTAATAGAGAAAACCTCTCTGCTCCTGCCACTGTATGAAGGATTGGGTCAATCTGAGGCAAAGGATAATGATCCTTAAGTGAAGCTCTATTCAAATTTTGGAAATCTACACACAATCTGATTTCTCCATTCTTTTTCCTAACTGGGACCAGATTCGCCACCCAGGTAGAATGTTTAATGGGATATACTATTTTAGCTTGTAAGAGTTTCAATAACTCTTGTTTCATTAAGGCTTCAATTTTTGGATTTACAATCCTTTGTCTTTGCCTGAAGGGTTTAGCTCCTTCTTCCAATTCGATGGTGTGTTGGATCACTTCTTTCCTATATACTTTCAAATCACTATACGTCCAGGCTATAATATCTGGATACTTTTTACACAATTCTTTAACTTGATTCAATTCTTCCACTGTACAACTGGTACCTACCTTGATCATTTTTCTCGGCTCTAATTCCACCTCTTTATATCGATGTTTGTCAATTTTAATCCTTCGACCTGTTGCTCTATCATTGTTGTCGAAGAGACTCTCAAGGGTGATCAGTCCCTTGGGAATGTGATTGTTTTTTAATTGGATTAAGCTTTCCTCCTCTTCATCTTGTAATGCTCTATCACTGGAGCAGTTCATTTCATGGACTAGAAAATCCAGTATTTGTTCATCACTCTCGAACACTTGCCAGAAGATATCTTTGTTAGGCACAGAAGGCCTGTATATAAGTCTCACTGTTTTGGATTTTTGGATGACATTACTGACTGGACAGAAGTTAGATCCCACGGATGCCAACAGGTCTGCATGAGTATTACTTTCTCTTGGGATTGACTTTATGTTCAGAGCTTCAAAATTTTCCAAGAGGTCCAACACTTTATTTTTGTAAGCTCTTAAATAATGTTGTTTACAAATACATTTTCCAGTGACCTGCTTCACAATAAGCTCTGAATCTCCATAAACTAGTATTTGTTTTGCACCTAATTTTTTGGCCTTTTTGAGTCCTAAACACAATGCTTCGTACTCGACCGCATTGTTGGAGCAACTCCATGTCAATATGTATGAAAAAACTTTTTCTTTTCCTGTAGGAGAAATTAAAACTATCCCAGCACCTGCTCCATTTTTGCATCTGGATCCATCAAAGTAAAGTTTCCAAAGCTGGCTAGTGGAAGTGTTTTCTTTAGGGATAGGGATAGATAGATTTTTTGGTTTCTCAATAGAGTAGCTCCCTATCTCTGTTTCCACCATGGCATTAATTTTTTTTAAAGAAAACTGATCTTCGGATTGGAGTTCCTCCAAGGTTTCCTCCATCAAATCTATATCTCCTATATCTTCGGTCATCATACTCACAGATATTGGTTTCTTCCAGTCTTGCCACATGAAAAGTAGATGGCTTTTCATTAAAAATATTGACCCTCTTACCTTTGAAAGGTATTTCTAAATGTGAATAATCTAAGGATAAATAACCTCCCACTTTTGCTGTAAATTCTCTAGATAGACACATACCAAAGTATGGTTCCAGATCTACGACCACCACTTCCTGTATAACAACTATTTGGGGCATCCTGTGGAGTTGTATGGGGATATCTTTGATTACTCCTATGGTTTTCACCGGAGTACCATCTAATTGCAACACTCCTAGATGACTTCTGGTGTACTCCATTCCCATGATGTCACATACTACCTTAGGCATAACTGTAGTAGCTGCTCCTGAGTCGATCATACAATTATGTACTACCCACCCTTCCATATGAAGAGACAAATAGAAAGGAGGTGGTCTATTTTTTCCTATGATAGAAGTAGCATTAGCTTGTATAGAATTTGAAAAAGAGGGGATTTTGCTCTTACGATTCATCATTTTTAAAGATTCTTGAAGGAGATCAATCTGCCCTAGGAACTGCAAAGCGTCATACATGCTAGCTTTTGAGGGAGTCTTTTTCATCTCCTCGATGATATTGAATGAAGGTGTCTCGACACTTTTCTCCTTTTCTCTGGTGGATGGATCATATTTATTCTTATAACCCTGAGTTGCTTCTATTCTTTGCCTTTTTGTTAACGAAGGGAATCTAAGTTTCTCTCTTGCTTGATCTTGAGTTTCGCTCTCCTTTCTTGGAGAAAACTCTCTTCTTGGTGCCGAAACAGAACTCTGAGGAGGATTAGAGAGTCCCTTTTCACTTGACTGATCCTTCTGAGGCGTAGCTCTGGGAGCTGGAGGGAAACTTAATGGCTGAAGTTCTTGGGGATCAACTTGTATAGGTTTCCTTCCCGACCTTGTCAGGACTACGATGTGTTCTATAGATGGTATTGCCAAATTGTGATCAACTTCTCTGATCATGTTTACATGACCTTTCATTATTTCTTTTGCCCTCTCATTTGCTAGACTTTGTACATGATGCTGGTGAAACATACATGAATCTTCTCCATGAGGGTCGTTACATGTGGAACACCAATAATCTGAGTTAGAGGGTTCTCCATTATCTCTTGTTTCATTAGCATAAATGACATTTTTTCTTTCCTATCCTCTGCCACTTGTCGAAGCCCCATCTCTGGTTATCTGGGGAAATCTCCTTGGCTGGAAACTTCGCTCAGCTTCTCTCTTTTTCATGGATGACATATCATTTGCCAAATTTTTCATCGTGTCTATTATGGTTGTCATCTGATTCTCCTAGGGGATTGCTCGGAGAGGTATAGCAGGCAATGCGGGAAGGAGAGGAGTAGGAGGTAATTCTGGCAGATTCTGAGGCAACTGAATGACTGGAATGGCTGGTTGCTCATTCCATTTTAGGGGAGGTGCTGAAGGATTTAAGCTTGGAGCTTGGGGAATATCTGGAAAAATTGGTAGTGGAGCCTTTGGAGGATATTTCCTAGTAGCAATAAGATCATCTTCTCCTTTAGTTGCTTCTAAATAGATAGCAGGGAAAGTTAAAACATGTGATTTTCGAATAATCATACTAAGATCTGAATCAAAAGCTCTCAAATAATAACATATTGCTTGCTCTATGGTAGGTTTTAACCCAGTAGGTACTCTATCCCAAGTACGTGTGAACCTAATGTTGAAATCTACAATCTCTTCCTATGGATGTCTCCTGACGATTGTGAATTGATTGAGTAATGAGAATGGATCTGCATGTACATTGAATTCATCAACCAGATGGCCAGCAAGAATCGCCCAAGAAGTGATAGATCCTGGAGGGAGTGCTCTATACCAATGGAGCATTTTTCCTTTTAAAGATATGACCAACAACCTGACCATCACATCTTCCTGGGTGATATTATAAACTGCTGCTAATGATGAAACATCTAGGCAATGTTCATCTACCATTTTACCTATCCCATCATATGATGGCAAAGCTTTCAGGGCTGCCTGGGGAACTTGATTTTGGGCTGCCAAGTTTAGCGGGCCAGTTTGATTCCATACAAGATGAGCTAGGATGGGAGGAGCAACCATGATGGCTATTGTATTTATTGTTACTATGGAGCTATTTGAGGATACTCCAATAGTAGGTACAAGGGAGCTTATACTAGTACCAGGTGGATTAGATCTTGCAGCTAGCACAGGATGTGCTTTCAAGCTACCAAGGTGTAACTCGAAGAACTCGATAGGCTCTTCAGAGTTTCTTGCTTGGGATCTGGTTATCATACGCATAGGCAATCATGAGTTTGTAACCAGATAGTTTAGACAAGGTATTTCTTAGGTCTAAATCCTCTGAATAGAGTCACCAGGTGGTTTTCTTCTTTCTTCAGGTTTTAAACAAAAGGTTTTAAAGAAAAACACCAAAACTTATAGAATACTATGGGGTTTCGGGTCCCACCGGGCGTGCCAAAAATTGTTGGAACAAAATCTACCTTTGGTTAATTGTATTGCACCTTAGACCTTGCCAACATTGAATAGACGGATCTAGCTTGGGAATATCCATCTAATCTCTAGAGTAGGTTGGTTCCTTTTTGCTTTGTTTAGAGAAAAGAGAACATAAATAAGGGAAATGCTTGTAAAGGGAAATATAGTCGAGGCTAGAAGCTTTTCTCATGGTGCATTTTAGACAACAACCAGGATAAAACATACGTATTACTGTTACAAGATTTCTTTTACACCTTCATGTAGAAATCATAACTTTCTAAGTGTGATTCAGACGTTTTCATCTAACACATATAAGCATACTTAATCTTAACTCTAGCAATATAATTCATACATGTACAGTCCAGATTTAGAATAGATACAGTCTAGAATTCAATAATGTAAATAGAAGTCAAGAACCAGATACATACACTTGCACACAGAAAATTAGAAGCCAGAAGAAGAGTAGCTTTATTTGCTTGTATCCAGAATAATGTACATCAATCTTGTAAACGTCCAAGAGCTGACCTTTTTCAAAATACGTCTACCACTATATATACCCAAAATGGGTATCTTTTACAACTAGTACATCTTGGATTTCAAATCAATTACAAGCAATTAACTAAAGTTTCTAATAATAAGCAAAATATCTTCTGCAAATTGGATTCTAACAGATCTGATACTTCTCCTTTATCTGACACCCCCAGAGATCAAAAATTTGGTGTAAGGGCATGTTTTAGTTGCTAAGAATATATCTTGTCAGGAACAATTGTCATGTCACAAAATCACGACGTCTTCAAGCGCTCTACTTCATCTACCTCCTGCTTCAGCGAAAACAAAACATGTCACGAAATCGTGACACTTTAGCCTTGTAAGTTTTGTTTCTCTCTTTCTCTTGGCAAAAAATGGACATGTCACAAAATCATGACGTCTTCATCCTTTCAGCTCCTTTTGCCCTCTACGGCCACAAAAATGCAACATGTCACGAAATCACGACGGAATTTAGGCATGTCACAAAATCGTGACATCTTCCTTGTCTTGGACTTGTCTTCTTGATTTATCGATGAAAATGCAACATGTCATGAAATCACGACACTTTCATCTGCTTGACTTTCTTGCGCTGTTTTGCCACGAAAATTAGACATGTCTCGAAATCGTGACATCGTCTTTCCTTAGCTCATTTTCCCTTTCTATTGCCCTTCAAAAATAGATTGCATCGAGCTTCTCAAAATGGCACCCTATTGCAAAATCTCTGCTGTCTTCTAGAGGTAGTCTTTTTAGACTAACATTACTCTAATAAATATTTGTGGTCAACAACTTAGATTCATGTAGACAAATATGGTAGCTTTTTTTAATTGAATGCTTTTATAATATCCACTTGGAAAATCTATTATTTTGTATGCATCCTTGATAGTCCCTCAACCTAGTTCTCATGAATCTTTCAAGTTCACCAATATATGACACCCTACATGAGAAATTTTTTGTATAGGAACCTTTATGTAGTTTAGTATCTACTCTATTATTTCTCTCAATGTAATAGTAGGTCTACAAGTTGTATATAAATTTTGTCTTTTTAAAATTCCTTCATAGTTTTTAAATGTTTGTTGGATATATAGTAAAGGAACTATAATATGTTGTATTTATATTTTTATTTTATTAGAGAATTGACTTAGATTGTTACCCTTATTCAAATAAAAAATATTTGAGTTCCATATGGAAGAATTATTAATGAAGAAGAATATATTGTGAAGGAAGAACTTAATTACTTCAAATATATCCTCTAGAAGCTGGGGAAGATAAAGAGGTTCAAGGTAAGCTTTTACAAAATAATCCATTAGTAATCACGCGAAGATAAAATGAAAGCTTAGTGAGAAAAATCCTTATGAAGGAGTTATGAAAGTTATTTTCTATTTCCATATTAATATATGGATGAACTTCCCTAGATTATTACCAATATTCTTCAAAACCTTCATTTTGATAAACTAATAGTAAAGTTCAAAATGCCTAACCTATATATAATCATTTTAATAGTTTCTATCTATTGGAAGTATTACATTACTTGCCCTCATTTTAATTATTAGTTTGGTATAATGGTTTATATTTTATATAATGTATGTGTCAATATAAGAGAAAGTGCAAGGTGTTAAGAGAGAGAATAAAGAGTCACATTGATATGTGGTAATATGAGAGTTTTGAAGAACATGTGCTTATACTGAGAGGGGGGTGAACAGTATAAGATAAAATTTTTTTCTTTTTAATACAAATAATAGCATCAGCAATATTAAAGCAGTAAACATCACACAAAGCATCACACATATGAGAGACATGATTTTACGTGGTTCACCCAATGCAGGCTACTCCACGGAGAAAATATTTCTTATAAAATTTTCTCAAATAAATTCTCTTGGGAATCCTTTCCCTACAATGTTTATGGACCTTTGTCCAATGGAGATGTTGATCCCCTAAATCAAGCTTGTGGATCTCTATCCACAGGAGAACTCCTTCTCCTCTACTCTGGTTGGTGAACCTCTAGAAGACTACTACCTCCACTGCACTAGCTTGTGGATCTCTCTCCATTGAAGAATCTTGTCCCCACTCAGAAGACCTATCCTCACTGCCCTGGCTGATGGATCTCTATCCACTGGAGACTACTGTCCTCTCTGCTCTATCACCTCCAAAGCTCTGTCTCAAATCTGCACTAAACATAGTCCTTCGATCTAGCACAAATCTGCTCAACAAGTCCACACATAACTTGCTCAAATATGCTCAACAAGTCCACACATAACTTGCTCAAATTTTCTCAACAAGTCCACATAGAACTTGCTCAAATCTTCTCAACAAGTCCACACAGAACTTGTCCAAATCTCATAGAAACATAAAGAGAATTGTTAGAAACTCAATATGTTCTATATTCAATGCTCAATCACTTTCTTAACTCAAATTAGAATATAGAATAATTTGTTTTATGGAACTTGAACAATCACTACACACATCCACTTGACTAGGCTCAACCAACTCTACTCAACCAATCACTCAATGAAACAACCCTTGCTCACAAACCCTAGTCCAAGTATATAACCATCAACTCAAAATATTTCCAATAATGCTCAACAACAATTCTCACATAACAATGATACTCATGTTCTTTTCAAACCCTAGTTCAAGTTCTTCACACAACCAATGGCTTCAACAACAATGCTTATTAAACAAGGTTCTAATCTCAACTCTTTATTCCAGAAAACCTTGATGCATTAACTCAAACACTCTCAAAAGGAAACCCTAATCAAGTCCTTTTCACTCCAAACTTATTTTCCAGAAAACCAACCAATCAATTTTAACTTTGGAAAATGTGCACATACCTTTTTCTTGATGATGAAGGAATCTTCTAAATCTGCCAAAATCTCAAACACTTCTTGCCAAGCTCAAAGAAATTATAAGGTGATTAATTTCCTCAAATTACAATGCAAACATTAAAACATACATACACCTTATCACTCCATCTTTAATAAAACATTCATCAACATTTACAAAAAGTAAATTACCACTTACACCTTATAATCTCCCACTAATATTCAATGCACTCTCCTTTTCAAAATAACCTAAGACAAGAAGCTCCCTTTATCCTTTTAATATTTCAATAAATCAATATTCCAAAACACTTTATTAAAATGAAACTTAACACCTTATTCCTCCAACTAATCAAAAATCATTTCCAACTAATAAACCTTTCATGCACCCTTTTAACTCCACACTTTAGGCAACATACAAAAATTAAACTTCAAAATTAATTACCTTGCCTTGGAGGGGAATCGAACACACAACACAGCCTCAACCAACGCCCTAGCCATGGCTCCCAATGTCATGCAAGCTAGGTGCTTTCTTGGGGATAAACGAGCACCACGTGCTCAAAACCTTCCCCGCTCGCCTTGCACAAAATGTGTGCCTTCCTTGGCGCTCAACACCAATGCAACTACCACAAACAAAAATGCTATCTTCGAGTTTCAAACACAGACCTCCTTGCGCCCAACACCCTAACACTGTCCTCTTTGCCACTAGGCCACTTGCCTCATTGGCACTTGGTCTTTTGGTGCAAGTCCCCTTGATGTTATTCGTTGGTGCTTAAACAAAAATGTTCGCTGCTCTTTCTTCCTTACCAATTCAAAACACTATTGCACGCTTCGATTATCAAGCAAAAGGATGATCTCAAATGCCTTTAAGGCATAACTTATATACCAAATTTCTTCCTCCATGCATGACGTCGGTGCTTGATTTACCCTCAACGATTTTTGGACGTCGACGCTCGAATTACCTTTGGAGCTTTATTAATTTATAAAATATTTAAATTCTTTTGAATTTAAATTTTATAAATTAATTATTTAAACCCTATGGTTTTATTTAAACCATATTTCACTTTGCACCTTGGTATAAATAATATTTATTTATAAAATTTAAATTCATTTTGAATTTAAATAATTTATCAAATAAATATTAAATCTCCTTTTAGCTTTTCAAATAAACTTTCTTGGGTTTTTATGAAAACCATTTAACTTATGCTTCCACATAATATTTAAAAATATTATGGAGCCCTTTGCCTTTAACCTTTGCAATTTTCCTCTTGACCTTTGACTTTATTAGAAGCTTCTTCCTGAATATCAATGACAACTTTGATAACTTGTTTCTTGACAAATTTTTGGATATTAATGACGACTTCCTTTCTTGACATCAATGAAAACTTTGACTTGAGGACTCAAAATGTCCAACAATCTCCCCCTTTGTCATTGATGGCAACCCAAATTCTTTTTACTGAAAACTTGACTTTTTCCTGTTCTACTCCCCGGGACTTGCTCCCCGGCTCAATGCTCTCTTCAAATACCAAATTCTCCCTTACTCAAATCTCTCCCCCTTTGACATCAATGGCAAAGGGTCACCTTTGGGGCTCGGGGCTAAGAATGAGCCTCTTAGCTTAGCCCCTCCCCCACCTCTACTTGAGGTGGTTAATTTTGGGGTGGGAGTCTCACTCCCAATTTTCCTCGAAGATACTCAAAATTTTCCTTTGAAAGTGGCTTAGTGAAAATATCTGCTATATGTTCCTTTGTAGTGACATATTCCAATCTGACCTGTTTATCTGTCACTTGTTCTCTCAGAAAATGGTACTTAATAGGAATGTGCTTTGTCCTGGAGTGCATTACTAGATTTTTTGAGATACTTATGGCACTAGTATTATCACATAGTATAGGAATGGGATGATCATGCTTTATCTTGAAATCTTCTAGAGTTCTCTTCATCCATAACACCTGTGTACAATTGGCTACTACTACAATGTATTCTACTTCTATTGTAGATAAAGATACTGAAACCTGCTTCTTACTTAACCAAGAGACTAAACATTCTCCAAGAAAGAATGCTCCTCCACTTGTGCTTTTTCTGTCATCAATGATTCCGGCCCAATCTGCATATGTATATGTTGTTAGTGTGAAACTGCCACTTTTGGGATACCAAAGCCCAAAGTCCATAGTCCCTTTGAGATACCTGAAAATTCTTTTTACTGCTGCCACATGTGTTTCCTTAGGTGCTGCCTAAAACCTTACCACTAATCCCATTGACTGTACAATATCTGGTCTTGTAGTTGTAACATACAATAAGCTGCCAATCATGGATCTGTATAATATTTGATCTACCTCTAGAGATTCATCATCCTTACTTAACTTGCATCCTATAACCATGGGAGTACTTACCGGTTTACAATATTCTAACCTAAATTTCTTTAACATTTCTTTTATATACTTGGCTTGTGAGAGAAACACTCCCCTTTCTGATTGTGAAATATGAAGTCCAAGAAAGAAAGACAATTCACCAAGCATAGACATCTCAAATTCATTTTGCATGTTCTTAGCAAATTCTTTACACATCTTATCATTGTTTCCCCCAAATATTATGTCATCAACATAAACAACCACTATTAATAGATCACTCCCTTCATTTTTGATATATAAATTACTATATGCTATTCCTTTTCTGAAGCCTTGTTCCTGAATATACTTATCCAATATTGAGTACCATGCTCTTGGAGCCTGCTTTAAACCATACAATACCTTTTTCAATCTGCATACCTGATCTGGTTTATCTGCTAGTATGAATCCCTCTGGCTATTCAATATAAACCTCTTCTTCTAGAACCCCATTTAGAAATGTTGACTTGACATCCATCTGATATACCTTGAAGTTCTTGAAACTTGAGAAGGCTAAAAACATCCTTATAGCTTCAAGCCATGCAACTGGAGCAAAAGTCTCATCAAAGTCAATTCCTTCTACCTATGCATAACCTTTGCATACTAACCTTGCTTTATTTCTGACCACTTGTCCGTCTTCATTTAATTTGTTTCTGAAAACCCATTTTGTGCCAATCACATTTTTGTCTTTTGGTCATGGAACAAGTTCCCAAGTTTTGCTCTTCTCTATCTGATCCAATTCCTCATTCATTGCCTTAATCCAAAATTCATCCTCACTTTCCTGAGTGAAGTCTTTTGGCTCAATCTTGGACAACAAAGAAAAATTTGCTTGTTGAGAAGGTTTTATTATTCTTCTCCTTGTCTGTCTTTCATCTGGATTCCCAATGATCTGCTCTTTTGGATGATGCTTCTATACATACCTGGATGGAGTTTTGGGAAGAAGTCTTTGTGTTTCTTCTTCTTCTTTATCTGATTCCTCACAAAATTCTTCTTGACAACATTCATCTTCTTGATACACAATTTGTTGAATTGGTTCTCTTGAATCTATCTTCTCATCAACTGTTACATTTATACTTTCCACCATAGTGCGTGTTCTCTTGTTGAAACATATATAGGCTTTAATCCTTGTAGAATAACCAAGAAAAATTCCCTCATCACATCTTGGATCAAACTTACCTAAGTTTTGATCTTCCCATCTTATGTAACATTTGCTTCCAAAAACTCTGAAGTGTTTAACAATGGTAGGTCTTCCTTTCCAAAGCTCATATGGAGTCTTGTGATGATTTACCCTCATTTGAGCCCTAGTGATTATGTATACTGTTGTGTTTACAGCTTCTCTCCAAAAACCATCTGATAGCTTAGATTCATTTAACATAGCTCTAGCCATGTTTTCAATAGTCCTATTTTTCCTTTCAACTACCCCATTTTGTTGAGGAGTTATTGTTGTTGAGTACTCTCTCTTGATCCCATGTTGTTCGCAAAACTTTACAAATTCATTTGAAGTAAATTCTCCTCCTCTATCAGATCTTAGACACTTAATCCTTTTTCCAGTTTCATTTTCAACAAATTCCTTAAATGCTTTGAATTTTCCAAAGGCCTCTGACTTCTCTTTTAGGAAGGCTACCCAAACCATTCTGGAATAATCATCTATAAATAGTATAAAGTAGCTCTCACCCTGAATGCTTTGTGTCCTAGTAGGACCACATAGATCAGTATGTATTAGGCTCAATGGCTCAGATGACATATATCCTTTTGACTTGAATGTTGTCCTAGTTTGCTTTCCATGTTGACAAGGTGCACATATTATGTTTTGAGGTCTTCTTATTTTGGGTAAATCTCTAACTTCCTGTTTATTGCTTATGTTGACTATGTTGTCAAAATTCAAGTGACCCAATATTCTATGCCATAACCAAATCTCATATTCTTGTGATAGAAAGCACTTTTCCCCTTTGATCTCATTGAGCATGTATAAGTTGTTTGGGGTTCTTCTTGCATTGGCAATGATTTTTCCAGTTTCTGATTTTCTTATCTCACATCTATCTGGATGGAAAGTAACCATGTATCCTTGATCACAAAGTTGGATTATACTCAGTAGATTGTGTTTTAACCCTTTAACATACAAAACATTCTCAATTTTTATTTTCCCATTATCTAAACTTAGAGTTCCTCTTCCACCAATCCTTGTTGATCCATTATCACCAAAACTTACTGATCCTCTATTTATTTATTTTAGTACAATGAATTTGTCTTTGTCTCCTGTCATGTGACTAGAGCAACCACTGTTCTTCTTTATCCTAAGCATGAAGGGTTGTTTGTACTAACATTGATCTACCCTTAACATTTTCTTTTTCATCTTTCCTAGTTGCTGAAATTATTTTTCTAGACTCAGGAAGTATCATTTTACACCATCTAGCCTTGTGCCCAAAATTATTTCATTTGTAACATGTAACATCATCATCCATGAGAGGTGCACAGGAATTGAAAATTCTATTGGGAATTTACCATTCACAAACAATACACAACCTATGAAAAAAAACAAATAATAACAGCGAAAATGGAGAAACAGTTCAAACCCTAGTTAAGCCCCCATAAGCAAAATAGGAAATAGTGTAATAAACAACAATAAATCACACAAATGTAAGAGACATAAGATATATGTGGTTCGGGTAGTGTACCCTACATCCACATAGAAACAATCAGTCCTTTGTATTAGCAACAATACAACAATCTTGTCCACTTGTACAATGTCTCCTCCCCTCTCCCTCCAAATTAGAAAAGAGCATTCACATCTAAGACAACCTTTACAGTACAAAATATATAGAGATTTATGACTTTTCCACTACCCAAAACCACATACTGCTATCGAAATACAATGGGCCAAAACCATGGGTTGAAACCACCCATACGGTTATCACTTTATTTAGACAAGTGTTGTTCACCAAGAAATACAATTAAATTTTCAAAATCGTTCATGTTCCTATTGTTGATCGTTGCCCATCAACAATATTTAATTGCCTTGGAACCCCACCATCAATTTTTAATGGCCTTGAAACCTTGCCAACAATATTTAATGGTAAGTAATTCCTTTATTATCAATTTGGCTCCATTACCTAACAATATCCCACTTGGAGACAAGATTCATGCAACATCCCTCCACCCTAGGACTCAAAGCTTCTCATAATCATGACCTTACTCCTTAAGGCCAACAGAAGTAGAGCAAAAGCTCAAATTCTCCCTGGTTACTAATTTTAGTAAGCATATCAGTAAAATTTTGGGAAGTGTGAATCTTACCCAACTTTACCAAACCATCCTCCATTGTTGATCGAATGAAGTGATACCTCAACTGAATGTGATTTGTCCGTGAGTGAAAAGCAAAGTTCTTAGCTAAATTAATAGCACTTTGGTTGTCGCTCCAAAGTTTCCCATCTCCTTACTCCTGACCCAACTCATCAATCAACCTCTGAAGCAATATGAACTCTTTGGCACCTTTCGTGATGGCTACATACTCAACCTCCGTAGTAGAAAGAGTTACAACATGTTGTAGCTTGGATATCCAAATCACTGCTATACCTCCAAATGTGAATACATACCTAGTAGTTATCCTCCCACCATCCAAATCACCTACCATATCTAAATCTGCATAGCTCTGTAACTCAACTTTGGAACCTCCAAAATTCAAATAGAATATTGAAGTCCCTTTCAAATACTTGAGTATCCATTTTACTACTTGCTAGTGAGATTTACCTAGATTACTCATATATCGACTCATAAATCCCACTGCTTGGGAAATTTATGGTCTTGTACACACCATAGCATACATCAAGCTCCCAAATACTAAAGCATAGGGTACCTTCTTCATGTACTCTTCCTCCTCCTTTGTCTTGGGACATAGCTTCTTTGAGAGCTTGAAGTGCTTTGCAAGAGGTTGGGCTACTAGTTCTGCATCATGCATACTGAACCTCTTAAGCACCTTTTCCACATAATCCTCCTAAGAAAACTTCAGTGTTTTTTCCTTCCTGGTCTCTAGTGATTCTCATGCCAAGGATTTGTTTGGCTTCCTCCAAATCCTTCATGGCAAATCTACTTGCCAACTCCCTTTTCAATTTCTTAATATCGTGCATATTGGATCCTGCCACAAGCATATCATCAACATACAATAAGAGAATAAGGAAGATACCATTTCCTGTAGCCCAAAAATAAACACAATGGTCACTCTGGCTCCTAGTAAAATCATGCTCACTCATGAAACTATCAAACTTGAAATACCATTGCCTTGGAGCTTGTTTCAAACTGTACAAGCTCCTTTTCAATTTACACACAAGGATCTTCTTGCCTTTGACCTCAAACCCCTCTGGTTGGTGCATGTAGATATCCTCCTCCAAATCCCCTTGAAGGAATGCTATCTTCACATCTAACTGTTCAATATGAAGATATTCTACTGCAAATATACTCAAAATAGTCCAAATTGAAGTCATTTTTACTACAGGTGAGAAAATGTCATCATAGTCAATACATTTTATCTATGCAAATCCTTTCACAACAAGTCTTGCTTTGTATCTCTTGCTACCATCAACTTCGTCCTTCACCATGTACACCCATTTTCAATGCAATGCCCTTTTTCCCTTGGGAAGCTCAACCAAATCCCAAGTTTGGTTTTGAGTCAATGAGTCCATCTCATCCTTCATAGCATGCTCTCACTTAATCCTAGCATCCACTTTCAAAGCCTCATGAAAGCATTTCGGTTCACCGACATCAGTGTATAGTACATAATGTAAAGCAGGAGAATACCTATCAGGTGCATGTCTTACCCTTGTAGATCCCCTTACTTCCTGTGGGAATGATGGTGGAGTAACAACAATTTCCTTTTCACCTTACTCTTCCTCATGAGCATCATGTTCATCAATATAAAAAAGAGGCTATCTTTTTACACCATGCTCTGGGATTGCATCCAAGTCAAAAAACTTAGGTGCATCCTCTTCAACCTGTATGTGTCTATCCTTGTCCAACCTATCTTCATTGAAAATCACATATCCACTCCTAATAAATTTTTTGCCAACATTATCCCATAGCCTATATCCCATCTCATCCATACCATAACCAAGAAAATAATACTTTCTAGACTTTGTATCAAGCTTACTCCTATTTTATTTATCTATATGGGCAAAATCCTCACAACAAAATACTCTAAGGAAAGAGTAGTTTACAGGCTTACCTTTCCAAGTCTCCTCTGGAATGCCTCCATACAATGTAGTATAAGGTCCTCTGTTTATCAAATAAACTATTGTATCAACTACACCAGCCCAATAGAACAATGGCAACCCTACATGCAATCTCATGGCTCTAGCACGCTCCATTATAGTTCTATTCATCCTCTTCGAGACTCCATTCTCTTGTGGTGTCCTAGGAGTAGTCTTGATTCTCCTAATTCCTTCCTTTGTGCAATAGTCCCCAAAATCCTTGTTGTAATATTCACCACCATTGTCAAATTTAAGGCACTTTATTTTCTTACCTACCTCAATCTCCACTAATTCTCTCCACTTCCAAAAAGTGTCAAAAACATCATATTTATGTCTGATTGTGTAGATCTGTTGGAAGTTAAAATGGTAAAATGGTAAAAATTTGTTTTACAACTGTAAGGTTTGGACCTTACCCTTTTACCTCCTTGGATGGCAACCGAGTCAGCATGATTGGACAGCATGGATGGCAGGAAGATTTTAACTCCAAGTTCCTTTTTTCCTTTCCTCCCTAATATTTCTCCTAAGCTTTCTAAGTATTGGTTATTAGTTTATGTATTTAAGCAATGTATTTTTGAACCTTTCAAGGTGAATGAATATCAGAGATTATATTTGGAGCTCCTAAATTTTTGGTTCTATATATGGTATCAGAGCGGAGGGTGTCTAGGGCTTCAAGGCAAGCTAGGCACGGATATTGAGGAGGACCAAGGAGGTCCACAGGTGAGGCACAGATCTCGAGGAGGTCGAGGGGGCCTATAGAGCGTGAACCGAGGTGAGGTCAAAAGGAGGCCCGAAGAGAGCATGCAGTTCGAGGTTGACCAACTGACCAGATAACACTAGGTATGATTCCCTAGGTGAATGACAGGTGACTTGGAGGAACGCAAACTAGAGGCAAACACGTGGCGAGCAGACAGCGAGGCAGACACATGGACATGCGGACCAGAGGAGAGCTGACTGGATGTAAGGCGACGTGGCAGGTGACATGGTAGACAAAGGAGCAACTAGGGTGATGTGGCATGAGGAGATTGGCTAAGGAAGTTGGCAAAAGGGCGGTCACCGATTGCCCGAAGGCAATCGATAAGCTTTGTGCATTTTTTTGATTATATAGTGTTATTTCCCCTTCGCATAGTGAATGTGGGATAAAAGCACAAGTTTTTTTTTTTTGTTTTGCATAGGCTGCAATGAAACAAAGGAGGTAAGCCTCCCTTGCATCCTCATCAAGCCACGTAGCTCGACTGGATCGAGGAGCCAGCCTTAAGGTGCTCGCCCCCAGCAGGTCGCGGGTTCGAAACTCGGCAACAATGAAGGTTTTAATTTTTTTTTTGGTACACTTGCCCTGAAAGCTTATAAATACAGGTGTATGGTGCTTGAGTCTCCTCAGTGATGGAATCCGATTTGGTAAGAAGGCTTTGTTTAGTGAGAGGAGTCGCGGGTTTGACTCCTACAGGCTTGAAAAAAAATTTAATTTTTTCTTTCTTTCTAAAGTTTTTTTTTATATTAAAAAGAATAATTTATATTATATTTAATAAATTAAAATAATAATTGTTTTTTAAAAAAAATTTATAAAGCAATTATTTTTTTTATTAAATAGAAATATAGATATCTTTTTAGTACAATAAAAGGAGAAAAAGAACATTGCCTAAGAGGCAATTTATGTAAGAGGACTCAAAGGTGGAAAATTGTGACAATTTCTTTGTAAAAGTCTGAGAGAGGCAAAACATTGAAGACTAGGAATTTGTAAAAAGAGGTAAATTGAAGTGCAAAATTCATGATTCGCTCCACAGGTTGTTATCATGCACTTTGTGCACTTTTGGTAAGAGAGAATGCTGAAAGCTTTGATAAAAAAGTATGAGCTTATGGGCTTCATACTATGTTTAGTCAGTTGCGAAATGTAGTAATAGCACACCACAGGCATCCAAACTCGGGGTACGAGGCATACTATGAAGATAAATCCTTTGGGAGTCAATTTGAGCAATCTGAATCCATAGAAGTTGCACCACAAGAATCTGAATATACTCATTACAGTAATTCAGTATAAATTCTAGAACCAAAATCACCTGAGATAATATTGATCAGTGACAATGAAGAACAAGTAGCAGACAATTTCGTGAATCAAGAAATAGCAACGCCACATCAAGAGGAACAAGCATGCATTGAAAGAGTGAATCAAGTCGGATTTGAATTAAATTTGTAATCTCTTCATTCTTCTTCTTTCTTCTTTCTTCCTTATTCCTTATTTGAAAAAGCAGAGTGCTTTATTGTAATCGAGAAATAAAAAGAGTGTTTTAGTAACTATGGCCTCACATAACAATCTACCAATTCCAGAATTCAACGGATATGATTACGAGTATTGGTATATCAAAATGAAGACCTTACTCATAGGGAAAGGTTTGTGGGACATAGTGGAAGAGGGTTACACTGAACCCACATACTGGACAACATTAAGTGTCATAGATAAGAAAACAAAAAAAGAAGCATAAAAGAGCAACTCCTCTGCTCTTTATCATCTCCAAGCAGCATTGGAGAAAAGTATATTCCCTAGAATAGTCGCTTGTATAACTGCACAATATGCGTGGAAAGCTTTGAAAGACGGATTCTAGGGAAGTGATCAAGTGAAGCAAGTGAGGCTTCAAACACTAAAACAAGATTTTGAAAATCTCAAAATGAAAGAAGACAAAAAATTTGGTGACTATTGCGTCAGAGTGAAAGCAGTAGTTGATAAAATGGTTACTCTTCGCGAAGAAATTAAGCCTGAAACAATTGTAAAGAAAGTGTTACAAAAACTTCTTCAAATATGGAATCACATAGCCATAAGAAGAGTCAAAATATATTTCCATTTTAATATTTGATGCATTAATTGGATCATTAATGTCTCATGAAGAGAGATTACAGGAATCTCCTTCAACCAACTATGGAGGCAATGATAAAGCCTTCACATCCAATGAAATACTATAAGAGGACATGGAAGAGGTCAAGGTAGAGGCTGAAAAAGAGGTAGAGGCAGAGGAAACTATAGAAGAGGCAATCAAAATAGAGGAGGCAACTCCAAAAAATGAGGCAATCAGAACAGAGGAGGCAACTTCAATAGAGAAGGCAATCAGAACAGAGATGGAAACCAAAATTGAGGAGAAAATCCAAGATGAAGTGGAAATCAAGGACGAGGAAGTGACAAGTCCAAAACAAATTGTTTTAACTATGGCAAGCCAGGTCACTTTGCTCGTGATTGCTGGTCAAAATATTCTCAACAATCAGAACAGAGGTGGAAACCAAAATTGAGGAGAAAATCCAGGATGAAGTGGAAATCAAGGATGAGGAAGTGACAAGTCCAAAACAAATTGTTTTAACTATGGCAAGCCAGGTCACTTTGCTCATGATTGCTGGTCAAAATATTCTCAAGGCAGCAGCAGTCAATATGGAAATTATGGTGAAGAAGATGATACCTCGAATATTTTTTTCATATGGACAATCAGAACAAAATCTAAATGAAACATGGATTTTAGATACTGGTTGCTCAAACCATATGAGTGGCAAATAAAATCTATTTTCTACTCTAGATTCCACTTATAAATACCACATCAAGTTAGGGGATGATAAATATTTGCAAGTAGAAGGCATTGGAGCCATGGAGGTTCCAACAAAAGAAGGCCTAAAGAAAGTGAATGACATCTACTACACTCCAAAGCTCCAGCACAATCTGCTAAGCGTTGGATAAATGATAAATAAAAATTACAAACTTGTTTTTGATGAAGGAAGATGTATCATTCTTGATAAAAACAATTGTAATCATGTCATCACACAGGTCCCAATGACCAAGAATCGGTTATTCCCTCTCAAATTTGGTGAGCCAGGAGGATATCAACTTGCAAATGTACCTATAGCTAATCCAAGTGTGCTTTGGCACTTGTGATATGGTCACCTAAATTCCACTAGCTTGAAACTGTTAACTTCTCAAGCTATGGTGACAGGACTTCCCAAAATCAACAAACAGAAGGAGGTATGTGAAGGATGTGCTTTGGGAAAGCACTCAAGGTCTAAGTTTCCAAAAGTACAAGCATGGAGATCTAGCTATCCACTTCAGTTAGTGCATTCGGACATTTATGGTCCAATGCAGACAAAGAGTATCGAAAACAATTCATATTTTCTCACTTGCATAGATGATTTCTCTAGAATGTGCTGGATTTATTTCTTGAAACATAAATATGAAGCTTTTGATTGCTTCATATATTTCATAAACAATGTAGAGAAACAAAGTGAGTATTTTGTAAAATATCTTAGTACAGATCGAGGAGGTGAGTACTCAAAATAATTCTTGAAATATTGTAAAGAAAGTGGGATCAAAAGGCAATTCACCACTGCCTATACCCCACAATAGAATGGTGTGATAGAGAGAAATAACTGCACCATAGTTGAGATGGTGAGAACGATGCTTCAGACTAAGCATATAACTAATATGTACTGGGCTGATGTTGTATGAACTAGTGTATACATTCTAAATAGAAGTCCAACTTCTAGTTTAGATGGCATCACTCCTTATGAAGGGTGGTATGGAAAGAAACCAAATGTAAAGTACTTAAAAGTTTTTGGTTCTTTAGCATATGCACACATTCCTAATGAGAAAAGGAAGAAGCTTGATCCCAAAAGTCAAGCTTGTATATTTGTAGGGTATTGTGAGTCTACCAAAGCATATAGACTCTACAATCCCAAGACTCATAAAATTGTACTTTCTAGGGATGTAATTTTTTATGAAGGGGGAGAATGGGGTCATCAAAGAATTTTTGTTGATGATGAGTCCCAAGATGTAAATTCTTCACAGGTACAACAAGTGTCTCCCAAGAAAAGCAAAGGCACACCACCCCCTCCAAGCCCAAGCCGTAGTACTACATTAAGTACTTCAACCACCACTTCAAGTCCTTCTCCATAGAGATCAGTAAGTTCTTCACCGATGGACATTGACAGTGACTCTCCATCAAGAGGCAAAATAACTTTACAACATCATCCATCCTTTCAAATGTTGGATCAAAATTTCTAGAGAAGATTCACTAGAATCCAAGCTAGTGAAATGAATACAGTTTTGCAACAACTTGAAAATTTGCAATTGTATGGGGATGATGACTCCTATGATACTAAGGGATATGTAGTCAAATATGCTTTATTTTCTAGTGCACATCTAGAACTAGCTAGCTATGAGAAGGCTTGTACTCAAAATCCATGGCAAGAAGCCATGGAAGAAGAAATAACCTTTATAAAAAATAATGATACATGGGAGCTAGTAAATCTACCCAAAGGAAAAAAGTGTGTTGGATGTAAATGGGTCTACAAGACCAAATACAATGTTGATGGAAGCATTGAGAGGCACAAGGTGATATTAGCAGCAAAATGCTTTACTCATAAATTTGGCATTGACTATGAGAAAACTTTTGCTCCTGTTGAACGACAAGAGACAATCAGATCAGTTATTTCCTTAGCTGCCCACAAAGGATGGAACATTCAACACATGGATGTGAAAAGTGCTTTTCTGAACGGATACTTGACTGAGGAGGTTTATGTTCAACAACCTCAAGGCTTTCAAGAACAAGGAAAGGAGAACCTTGTTTACAAATTGAAAAAGGCACTTTATGGCCTCAAGCAAGCACCAAGAGCTTGGTACTCACGCATTGATGGTTATTTCAGTGAGTACTACTAGAAGCAAAAGTGAACCAACTCTGTACTACCTAAAGCATGGTGTAGACATTCTCATAGTTTGTTTGTATGTGGATGATCTAATATTTATGGGTAGTAACACTAAAATAAATATGGAGTTCAAAAACTCCATGATGAAGCAATTTGAGATGAAATATATCGGTTTAATGTGATACTTCCTAGGCATGGAAGTGCATCAATCAAATAAGGGGATCTTCATATGTCAACACAAGTATGCTCGAGACATGATCAAGAAATTTTCCATGGAGCAGTGCAAATCGGTTGCAACTCCAACTGGACATGGAATCCAATTGAGCAAGGACGACGGAGCACCAAAGGTTGACATGACCACTTATAGGAGCATGGTTTGGAGTTTGATGTTTCTCACCAACACAAGGCCCGATATTCAATATGTTGTTTCTCTAGTTTCAAGGTTTATGGCAAGTCCATCTGAGTTGCATCTACAAGCAACTAAAATAATCTTAAGATATGTAAAAGGTACATTGGATTTTGGAATCCATTACCACAAATGTAATTATGTGAAATTAGTTGGATTCAGTGACAGTGATTGGTGCAGCAATATAGATGATAGGAAATCTACATCAGGGAACTGTTTTATTCTAGGGTCAGGACTAATCACTTGGAGTTCCAAGAAACTAACTATTGTAGCATTGTTATCTACTAAGGCTGAGTATATAGCCATCACACATGCTAGTACTCAATCCCTATGGTTGAGAAAAGTACTTGAATAGATTGGATAAAGTCAAAGTGGTCCAACTCAACTGTATTATGATAACATAAGTGCCATTCAGTTGGCATACAACCCAATCCACCATAGCAGATCAAAGCATTTTGATATGAAGTATCACTTCATCCGAGACATGGTGGAGCAGTAGATAGTTGAGCTTAAATATTGTAGCACTTTGGATAACATTGTAGATATATTCACCAAAGGCATGGCTAAAGCTCAATATATAAAGCTGAGAGATTGTATAGTCAGTCCTCTCAACTTTAAGGGGGAGAATATTGGAAGTTAAAATGGTAAAAAATTGTTTTACAACTATAAGCTTTGGACCTTACCCTTTTACCTCCTTGGACGACAACCGAGTCAGCAAGATTGGACGACATGGATGGTAGGAAGAGTTTGACTCCAAATTCTTTTTTTCCTTTCCTCCCTATTTTCCTTCCTCCCTAATATTTCTCCTAAGCTTTCTAAGTATTGGTTATTAGTTTATGTATTTAAGCAATGTATTTTCGAACCTTTCAAGGTGAATGAATATCAGAGATTATATTTTGAGCTCCTAACTTTTTGGTTCTATATCAAGATCCATGTCTTCCTACTGAAATCATAAATGAAGGTAACATAATAAGAGTAGCCCTCAAGAGAAAGTATCGGTGAGGGATCCCACACATCTGAGTGTACTAAATCTAATTTCTCTTTCTTCCTTTTTGGATCAAATTTTAGAAATATTACCCTTTTATGTTTTCCATATACACAACCTTCACAGAAACTCAAATCAACATCCTTGAGTTTTGGCAATAGTTTTATAGAGTGAAGGGTTTTCATCCCTTTCTCACTCATATGACCCAACCACAAATGCCATGCTTTCACATCATCCTAAGTAGCATAGTTCAATGTACAATAAGATGAGTTCTGCAGTAAATACAAAGTTCCAGTCAACTCACCTTTTGCAATCACCATTGAACCCTTTGTCACTCTCCATTGTCGATTTCTAAAATTAGTGTTTTATCCCTCCAAATCAAGTGCACTGGCTAAAATTAGGTTCCTCTTCAGATTAGGTTCCTCTTTAGATCAGGAATGTGCCTAACATTTTTAAGCACCCAGATATTTTTGTTTGGTAATTTTACAATCATCGTGCCAATACCCACAATCTCACATGGACAGTTATTGCCCAAAAAAACCTCTCCATAATGGCCTGGAGTATAATAAAAAAAGTACTCCCTATGAGAAGTGACATGATAAGAAGCTTCGGAGTCCATAACCCAATACTCACTCATGCATGTTGCTGCAAGAATCAGGGCATCCTGATAAATTGCACTGACAATGTTTACCTCTTGAGCATCATTACCATTACTGTCCTCATTCTTCTTTCTATCTTTGCACTCCATCTTGAAGTATCCACTCTTCCCATAATGCCATCAATAAATCTTTCTTTTGTCTCTGCTTTTATATCTACCCTCCGATTTTTCTTTATTCTATATTTTCCATCTAGCTTGGCCTTTTCCTCTTTCTTTGTTTCTACCTCTACTTTCTATAGATAGTGCTGCTCCAGATGATGAAACCTCCCTTAAGGTTTGTCTTCTCACATCCTCACTAAGGATTGTACTAACCAAATCATCAAATACCAACTTTCCAGATCCAGACATAGAACTACTCACTGCCATTACAATGCTACACCATGAGTCTGGTAGTGAATAAAGAAACCCTAAAGTCGTAACCTCATCATAAAAATAAATCCCTATAGATTTTAAAGAACCCATAATAGTATAAAACTTGTTAAGGTGTTCTTGGATAGATCCACCCTCTTGCAACTTCATAGTAAAAAGCTTTCTAATCAAGAAAATTTTATTTGAAGATGAGGGTTTTTCATACAACTTAGCTAGTGTATCCATGGCTCCTTTGGTGGTCTTTTCCTTCCCGATGTTGTATGCAATAGAATCAGCCAGGCTCAACCGGATCACCCCTAGTGCCCTCCTGTCTATCAGATCCCATTCCTCATCATCCATTGTCCTAGGTTTACCATTAGTCTCACCTTTTAGAGCCAATTACAGATCATCCTTCTGATACAGATAATCCTCCACTTTGGTTTTCCACATACCAAAATTTTGTCCAGTAAACTTATCCAGTTTTAACTTCAAAATTTCTCCCATTTCTCCCACTCGAACATAAAAATCTCCTGTGAGTGCCCTTTCCGAACAAGATCGCTCTAATACCAGTTGTTGGGAATTTACCATGTACAAACAATACACAGCCTATAAAAAAAAATAATAACAGTGGAAATAGAGAAACAGTTCAAACCCTAGTTAAGCCCCCATAAGCAAAATAGGAAATAATGCAATAAACAACAAGCAATCACACAAATGTAAAAGACACAAGATATACATGGTTCGGGAAATATACCCTACATACATAGAGAAACAATCAGTCCTTTGTATTAACAACAATACAACAATCTTGTCCACTTGTACAATGTCTCCTCCCCTCTCTTCCTCCAAACCAGAAAAGAGCATTCACATCTAAGATGATCTTTACAGTACAAAATATATAGAGATTCGTGACTTTTCCACTACCCAAAACCACATAGTGGTGTCGGAATACAATGGGCCAAAACCATGGGTTGAAACCACCCATATAGTTATCATGTTCTTTTGACAAGTATTTTTCACCAAGAAATACAGTTAAATTTTCAAAACCATTCACGTTCCTATTATTGATCATTGCCCATAAACAATATTTAATGGCCTTGGAACCCTACCAACAATATTTAATGGCCCTAGAAACCTGCCAACAATATTTAATGATAATTAATTCCTTTCTTATCAATTTGGCTCCATTACCCATTGTTCTTCTTTATCTTGAGCATGAAGGGTTTTTTGTACTAACATTGATCTACCCTTAACATTTTATTTTTCATCTTTCCTAGTTTTTGAAATTATTTTTCTAGACTCAGGAAGTATCATTTTACACCATCTAGCCTTGTGCCCAAAATTATTGAATTTGTAACATGTAACATAATCATCCATGAGAGGTGTAAAGGAATTGAAAATTTTATTGTATATTGCATAATGAATACAGTGTACAACTCTATGACCATATTTATTACAAGAAAAGCAATGACCATGGAATAAATTATGTAACCTGTTTGGATGTCTTGGAATTTGTGGAGAAGTCATCCTCCTCTTGTGATTAACTATTATCCAAGGTTCTCCTTTGCTTTCTTCCTTTCTGATATCCTTTGCTTGCTTATCCTTGTTTGAGGTTTCTGCTTTTTGATGACTTGATTCCTCTTTCTGTTTCTCATATTCTACATCTTGTAGAACCTTGGTCCTTTCAACTTCATTCCTTAGGTGGATAATATCTACTTCCAATATTTCACATTCTGTTTTCCTAGATCTCAATAGATCTATCATGTCTTGCTCAATCTTCTTTCCTTATTCCACCCTAATCTTGAGTTATGTGAGATTTTGTATAAGTTCTATCCTTGCTTCTTCATCTTCTTGAAATTGTTCCTTCAAGCTTGAATTCTTCTCTCTAAGTCTTTCCAATTTTTTGAGAGCGACAAAAAATTCTTCTTTTATGTCAAACATAGTCTCTTCTTCATTTTTAGAAGTCATGTGTGCTACTGATGGATCCTTGTCCAAGTTGTTAGTCTTTTTATGGAGAGACCCGCTCTGATACCAATTGAAAAACATGTTCTTATACTGAGAGGGGGGATGAACAGTATAAAATAAAACTTTTTGCTTTTTAATATAAATAATAGAATAAAAAATATTAAATAAGTAAACATCACACAAAGCATCACACATATTAGAGACATGATTTTACGTGGTTCACCCAATGCGGGCTACTCCATGGAGAAAATATTTCTTATAATTTTTTCTCAAATAAATTCTCTTGGGAATCCTTTCCCTACAATGTTTATGGACCTCTATCCAATGGATATGTTGATCCCCTAAATCAAGCTTGTGGATCTCTATTCATAGGAGAACTTCTCCTTTGCTCTGGCTGGTGAACCTCTAGAAGACTATTGTCTCCACTGCATTGGCTGTGGATATATCTCCACTGAAGACTTTTATCCCCACTCAGAAGACCTATCCTCACTGCCCTGGTTGATGTATCTCTATCCACCAGAGACTACCGTCCTCTCTAATCTGTCACCTCCAAATATCTATCTCAATTATGCACTGAACACAGTCCTTCAGTATAGCACAAATATGCTCAAAAATTCCACACATAACTTGCTCAAATATGCTCAACAAGTCCACATAGAACTTTCTCAAATCTGCTCAACAAGTCCACACAAAACTTTCTCAAATATTCTAAACAAGTCCACACAGAACTTGCTTAAATATGCTCAATAAGTCCACACAAAACTTGTCCAAATATCATAGAAACATAAAGAGAATTGTTAGAAACTCAATATGTTCTATATTCAATACTCAATCACTTTCTTAACTCAGATTAGAATATGTTTTATGGAACTTAAATAATCACTACACACATCCACTTGACTAGGATCAACCAACTCTACTCAACCAATCACTCAATGAAAAAACCCTTTCTCACAAACCCTAGTCCAAGTATATAACCATCAACTAAAAATATTTCCAACAATGCTCAACAACAATTCTCACATAACAATGATATTCATGTTCTTTTCAAACCCTAGTTCAAGTTCTTCACACAACCAATGGCTTCAATAACAATGCTTATTAAACAAGGTTCTAATCACAACTCTTTATTCCAGAAAACCTTGATGCATTAACTCAAACACTCTCAAAAGGAAACCCTAATCAATTCCTTTTCACTCCAAACTTATTTTCCATAAAACCAACCAATCAATTTTAACTTTGGAAAATGTGCACATACATTTTTCTTGATGATGAAGGAATCTTCTAAATCTGCCAAAATCTCAAACACTTCTTGCTAGGCTCAAAGAAATTATAAGGTGATTAATTTCCTCAAATTACAATGCAAACATTAAAACATACATACACCTTATCACTCCATCTTTAATAAAACATTCATCATCATTTACAAAATGTAAATTACCACTTACACCTTATAATCTCCCACTAATATTCAATGCACTCTCCTTTTCAAAATAACCTAATACAAGAAGCTCCTTTTATCCTTTTAATATTTTAATAAATCAATATTCCAAAACACTTTATTAAAATGAAAATTAACACCTTATTCCTCCAAATAATCAAAAATCATTTCCAACTAATAAACCTTTCATGCACCCTTTTTTAACTCCACACTTTAGGCAACACACAAAAATTAATTACCTTGCCTTGGAAGGGAATCGAACACACAACGCAGCCTCAACTAACGCCCTAGCCATGGCTCCCAATGTCATGCAAGCTAGGCGCTTGCTTGGAGATAAACGAGCACCACGTGCTCAAAACCTTCCCCGCTTGCCTTGCCAAAATGTGCACCTTCCTTGGTGCTCAACACCAATGCAACTACCATAAATAAAAATGTTATCGCTGAGTTTCGAACACAGACCTCCTTGCACCCAACACCCTAACATTGTCCTCTTTACCACTAGGCCACTTGCCTCATTGGCGCTTGGTATTTTGGCACAAGTCCCCTTGACGTTATTCACTGGTGCTTAAACAAAAATGTTCACTGCTCTTTCTTCCTTACCAATTCAAAACACTATTGCACGCTTCGATTATCGAGCAAAAGGATGATCTCAAATGCCTTTAAGGCATAGCTTATATACCAAATTTCTTCCTCCATGCATGATGTCGACGTTTGATTTACCCTCAACGATTTTTGGACATCGGTGCTCGAATTACCTTTGGAGCTTTATTAATTTATAAAATATTTAAATTCTTTTGAATTTAAATTTTATAAATTAATTCTTTAAACCCTATGGTTTTATTTAAACCATATTTCACTTTGCACCTTGGTATAAATAATATTTATTTATAAAATTTAAATTCATTTTGAATTTAAATAATTTATCAAATAAATATTAAATCTCCTTTTAACTTTTCAAATAATTTTTTTTGGATTTTTATGAAAACAATTTAACTTAATCTTCCACATAATATTTAAAAATATTATGGATCCCTTTGCCTTTAACCTTTGCAATTTTCCTCTTGACCTTTGACTTTATTAGAAGCTTCTTCCTGAATATCAATAACAACTTTGATAATTTATTTCTTGACAAATTTCTGGATATTAATGACTTCATTTCTTGATATCAATGACAACTTTGACTTGAGGACTCAAAATTTCCAACAAGTTTTGTCTTAATGAGAGGATTATGAAGGGATGCATCTCCTAGTTGTTTGAGGAGAGCAATAGTCAGAGTATTGAAAAGTCATGTAAAATTATATATTGGAGATAAAGCTTCATGCAATGTAATCCATCTGAATCATTCTTGTAATATTTTGATATAGTATATATTTGAGTTATATTTGTAAGATATTTTTGTTATTCTAATATTGAGATTCAATGTTATTTTGTATGACATTTATATGATTTATACTTGATCTTGGATAAATATTTCTTTGAGTTAATCTATCTGGAAAGCTAACAATGGTATAAGAGCCATGGAGTGTGGTTAAGAAGAGAGCCATAAGCTAAAGTATTCAAGTCACAAAAATTGCTATCAAAGATTTCTAGGAGCGCACATAGTACAATTTAATTGACATTTAAAAATTTATTGAAATGGAGAATCAACTATAAGGTGAAGCACATATAGCACAGAGAAGAAAAACATAAAAAAGGTAAACTTTTGCATGGTTTCATATAAATAAACTTTGTGAAATATTAAAGTTCTGTATTTTTCAAGGCATGCACGAGGAGATATAAGTGAAAAAGACAATTTTTTAGAGGAGAAAAAAAAAAAAAAACAAGAAGAAAATATTAAAAAAAAAATTATTTGGGAGTTATAAGTGGAAGTTGAAAAATATTTAGGAGAAATAAAATAAAAGAGAGCTATAAGGATATAATTTATTTGAAAAAATAATTAGGGAGGCATAAGGAAGCAAAAATATTCAATTGATTTTTTTTTAAGTGATTTTGGAAGATATAAGTTAAATGAAAGAATTTAATGATTATTGAATTGAGATTTGTTTATTAATTGACAATAGAGAAAGTTCATAATATTATATTGTTAAGATTGATTTGAATATTGAAATTAAGTGAGAAAGTTTTTTTTAGTAGAATTAAGTGAAAGTGAAATATTGATTAAACATTTAAAAGCTTGAATTAAACTTTGGAGAGATAAGGTATTCTACATAAAAGGAATTAATTGAATTTTTTTATTGAATTTAGGAGTTATAAGGTTGTCAACTTCAAAGAAGATGGCAAAAATAATTTTTTTTTTTTTCTGAACTTAATTATTAAAAGGGCCTAATTTTATCCCATAGAAAAACTATGGGATGTGGTGAATGGATAAAGAAACATTCTAGAAGACAAACACAAGAATTCAAAAATTTAAATATGATGATGCTAAAGCTTAGATGTTAATATCATTTGGCATATTTGATGAAATTCAAGCACGCATTAGTGAAACAAAAACTTCAAAAAATTCATGGAAAAATTATGTATGATATTTGAAGGAAAGAATGAGGTAACGATTTTACACCTACAATCACAATTATATGCGCTAAAAGTTCATGATGGAGAAAACATAGAATAGTTTATTTGAAGGATATCAAAATTAAATCAAAATTGCATACCTTAGGAGAAAATATTGAAGATAATCCCCTAGTTTCAATTGTACTTAGAGCACTTCCTGAATCATTCAAAATGTTGATCACATCTCTTCTAGTATCAAATAGAAAGGTGTCATTTGAATAATTGATAAATATTCTTCAACAATATGAACTTGATAATAGATTGAGAAATAATTTATGCAATAAGGCTCCTATATTAGAAAAAGGATATTTCACTTCATCACAAAATCAAAAACAAAAGAAGTATTGTCATATTTGTGAAAAAAGACAATACAAAATCTTGTAAGTATAATGCATTGACTAGGAAGGATCAAGACCAAGAATCTCTTGAAGGAAATCAGAGAGATCAGGGTAATCAACAAGGTTTTGTTGCACAATAAAGAATTTATAAATAGGAATCTTATGGCAAACCACATATGTATGTTATCAAGTTGTGAGGAATATAATAATGCCTTGAAACATATGATAGTAAATGCATGTTTTGACACAAGAAAAGATAGAGTGCAACTTAGATGATTTGATTTAGTTCATGATTGATCAGAAAAAGCTTATGCTATTATAATTGATGATGATAGGATTCAAATGATGGAAAGGATAGTGATGCTCAAAGTTGTCTTAATATTGAAAGAGATCAAGGTGATGAAGAATTTGGTTATTTTGAAAGGCATACTAAAGGAATTGGTTCAAAATTGTTAAATGAAATGGGATACAAAGACACAGGTTTGAGAAAGCATGGACAAGGAATGAAAGAGCCAATTGTACCATAAATAAGACCAAAATATGGTGGTCTTGGATATACAAGATAGACAAGTAGTAATAAATTAGGAACTAAATTCATGACAAGAAACAATAACATCAAATTAGTGACAGAAACTGATAGGATCAATAATAATGAAGGATATAATAGCAAAATAAAATTTGTAACAAGGAACAAATGTAATAATTGTGATAGATATGGACATATGAAAGAGAAATTTTGGAATATCCATTATTGTGAAACTTGTGAAGGACATAATCATTCTTAAAAATCTTGTCTACATAAAGAGAAGGAAAATAAAAAATGGATTATAAATGGATAAGTATGAATGAATGGAATAAGATGAAAGTAATGTTGTATGGTTTCTACAAAAGGAAATCAAATGTGATGAAAATCATATTTTATTGAATATAAAGAATGATATTGGTCTTGCCATGAATAAATGTGAAATGAATGATTATGACCCACGCACAACTTAGAAGATGGAATACAATGAAAGCACATGTAGTGATGATACTATAGATATGATAGTATTATGATTGAACTAAAGGTTGCCCAGAGGCATAGACCCAGAGGTCATGACCTGGAGGTAGTGACCCAAAGGCAAATACCTAGTGGTACTAACCCAAAGGTAGTGACCTAAAGGAAAAAAACTAGAGGTGGCTTAGAGACATTTATCCAAAGGTAAATACAAACAATTTATAAAGGTAAACCTATTGAAGGTTACATATATTCAAAAGTACCAAAGGAAAATATGAAGAACAATGACCAAATAAAGCAGAATTAGAGAATGAAGGAAAAAATCCTTCTTACCAAATAATGTAATGCAGGGGGTGTTGGAAGTATTACATTATTTTTCCCTTGTAATTATTAGTTTGATAGAATTATTTATATTTTACATTATGTATGTGTAAATATAATAGAAAGTGCAAGGTGTCAAGAGAGTGAATGAAGAATCACATTGATATGTGATAAGATGAGAGTTTTATCTTAATGAGAGGAATATGAAAGGATGTATCTCCTAGATTTTTGAGGATAGCAATAGTCAGAGTACTGAAAATTCATGTAAAAGTATATATTGGAGATAAATCTTTATGCAATGTAATTCATCTGAATAATTCTTATAATATTTTGATATTTTTATATATTTGAGTTATATTTGTGATATATTGTTGTTATTCCAATATATTTTGTATGGTGTTTATTTGATTTGTAATTGATCTTGGATAAAGCTTTCTATCAGTTAATCTATCTAAAAATCTAACACTATCTCCACAAAAATGTTTCACCCCATGGTATTAATAGGTCATCTCCTCCAAACCATGGGCCACCACCCATTATTTTATCCCTAATTTTCAAACTAGAGAAGATGATGAGGAAAAATCCTTTCAAAAGAAATGTCATAGGGTTGAATTCAGTTCCCATTTCCATATGATCTTAAATTGATTCTCTAGAAAAATATGGCAAGTGTATGTGGAAATTATATATTATTCTAGTTTTAAAAATCACTATATCATGCTCAATCATGCTATCCTTGATATTTAATTCTACTATAACATCTATGACATGGATAGATATTACTATGGATTCAATACTTTTGTCCCTAACTAAGGTGTCTATATTTATATCTATGGTGTCCATAAATTACTATCATTTTATTCCACCTATAGTTTTCTCATAAAAAAACTTTATTTTTTACTTCCCTAAAGATATGGAGTAAGAATCGAGTGGTATTAGCTCAACTAGTTAGATTCCTCAACATTTCAAGGAGGAGATCCAAGTTTGAATCTTGCCAAACAATATATGGATAATATCCAAATTTTATTGTAATACCATTGTGTTGATGATGTGATATGAGTGGATCCCATTTCAATCCCATATAACTCATTAAAATAAAAATATGTGGAGTAATAATATGTGAGACTCACTTATTGGTTGCAGTAATGCTCCCTACTAAAGAACACAAGCTTATACTGAGAGGGGGATGAACAGTATAAGACCACTATTTACTTTTCTTTCCCAAATAATATTATGCAATATAACAATGGAAATATCAACAACAATAACTAAAGCAATGCATAAATCAACACACACAATAGAGACACCAATTTAACATGGTTCACCCAATGTGGGCTACTCCACGGAGAAAATATTTCACTAAAATTTTCTCAACAAATCTCTTGGGAATCCTTTCTCTATTACATGTTTATGGATATCTATCCAAAGGAGATACCAATCCAATAATCAAGTTCATGGATCTCTATCCATAGGAGACACCAATCCCATCAGCTGATTCATGGATCTCTATCCACAGGAGAACTCCTTCTCCTCTGCTCTAGCTTGTGATACTCTAGAAGACTACTGCCTCCACTACACTGGCTTATGGATCTCTCTCCATAGAAGACCACTGTCCTCACTACCCTAGATAATGGATCTATATCCACTAGATACTAATTTCCTCTACTTTGTCATCTCCAAATTTTTCTCTTAGCTCTATCTCAAATCTGCACTAAACACAGTCCTTCGATCTAGCACAAATCTATTCAATATCCATATTTGATCTACATTAATCATAGTCCTTCAGTCTAGCACAAATCTACTCAATCTCTATCTTTGATCTGCACTAAACATAGTCCTTCGGTCTAGCACAAATTTGCTCAATCTCTTTCTCAAATTTGTACTAAATGTAGTCCTTCAGTTTACCATAATCTGTTCAATATCTGTATCTGGTCTGGCACAAACTTGTGCTTAAATATACACCAAACTCTATCCTCAAATATATCCTCAAGCCTTAACACAAAGCTTGATCCAGTCACTAATCAACTCTGCTAGATCTACCCCAAACCTAAACTCAAGGTTTGAACAAATTAATCAATCAACTCTGCTCCCAAGTCTTCTCTAAGAATTGCATCAAATATGCTCAACAAGTCCTCACTAGAACTTGTCCAATTTGCTCAACAAGTCTTCACCAAGACTTACCTCAAATTTTCTTAACAAGTTCTCACTAGAACTTGTCCAATCTACTCAACAAGTCTTCACCAAGACTTATCTCAAATCTACTTTGTAAGCTTCCACAAAATCTTACTCAACTCAATATATCACAAGAAAACCTCTTCCAATCACACAAACAAGTTTCACACAGATTCTTGTTTAAACTCACAAAAACATATAGAGAATTGTTAGAGACTCAATATGCTTCACACTTACAATAATGCTCAATCACTTTCAATCTCTCTATCAACTCAATCCAGAAATAAAGAACAATTTGTTTCACAAAACTTGAACTATCACTCCAACACTTCCAATCAATTATGCTCAATCAACTCCACTCAACCAATCACTCAATGAAAGCTTATTCAAAAATGCTTATCAAAAAAACCTCACATAACAATGATACTCGTGATATTTCACAAACACTAATCATGCACGTGAAGGCTCACTCAATATTTCCAACAATGCTTATCAAACAATTATTTTGACTCCAAATTAGCATTCACAACATCCAATCCAATGATATTTTTCTCACAAGGAAGATGTACCCATACCTTTTATTTTGATGGATATATGCCTTCAAAACATGTCTTAACCATAATAAAATTTTATTTTCCAACACTAGGGTTAGGTAGCCACAACCTATCTCAAGATCTCCATAAAATAATTTTCTCAAAAATTATTTTTCCATACAAAATATCAAATCCTTTTGTACACCTTATAATCTCTAAACTTACACAATCTAACTCAATAATTCCCTTATAAAAAAATGCACAACAATCTCCCTTATACACCTTATAATCTCCACACCTTATAAAATAAATTTCAATCACCAAAAATTAAAATACAATATTTTAATTTTTATTTTACTTTATAACTCCCCCAAGCACTTAGAACTCACGTCAATCTCTAAGAAACTTTAATTTTCAACACTTTAAAAATGAATAGCATACCTTTAATTCAATCTGCCCACAAACCATTTTTGGTGAATTCAACCACGTGATCTTGCACTCCCCAACACCCTAGCTCAAGCTAGGCCACTAAGTGGGCTGCATGCCCACATGAGACAAATGGTGCATGCTGTCCTAAAATATTACCTCATGAAAACAACCGAGTAAATCAAATGAAAACTTCTTTCTCAAGCAAAACGTCGATCACGTGGATCAAACCACGATCTCCTCCTTGCAATCCTTAGTACTTTACCAACTACTACCTACGCTACCGCCATCGATGGAATGTCAAATCACTTCACTGTCTTTATTCCCTTGTTTCCCTCAATCTTCTTCGAAATGTGAATCTTCTTCTTCCTAGGGTGCAACGCTCGAATTTCCTCCTCTATCTTGCATTCGAAGGTGTAAGTTCAACTTTAGGAAATGGAATTTATTTCCTATATATATGCACATTATTTTTGACTTCTCACGTCGGCCCATTTCAAATTTAAAAATTCAAATTTAGTTTTTAAATATTAAATTTAAAAACCTTTGCCTCCATTATTAATTTAAATTAAAATTTTAATCAAGGATTAAAATATTTTAATTTAAATTAAACCTTTTGTAAATTGCTCATGGGTCTTTTCAATTTGAACTTCATTTTTCTTTGTCTTGATATTTGGCCCACAATATTATAATAATATAATATTATTATTTAATTTAAACTTGCTTCTCCTTCCTTGGGTATTCATCCTTTGGGCCCTTTTTAGGCATATAATATTAAAAATAAATATTATATCCTATTCCTTTCCAAGACCTTCTTGCTTTTGGAAAAACCACTTGATGTCCTTAATGACGGTGAAATTAAACCAATATTCTTTTGACATCAATGACAACAAAACTTCTCAAAATTTCCAACAATCTCCCCCTTTGTCATTTATGGAAACCCCTTTATTTTTACCATTCTTTTTGTTTTCAAAAGTTGCTTTCCCTGAGAAACTTCTCCCCCTGACTGAATGCTCTCCCCCTAACTCAAATATATTCCCCTTTGTCATCAATGGCAAAGGGTCACATTTGGGGCTTGGGGCTAAGAATGAAACTCTTAGCTTAGCCCCTCCTCCACCTCCTCTTGAGGTGGTTAATTCTGGGGTGGGAGTATCTCTACTCCCAACATACACTAATATTTACCTTTGTCCACCTTCTTCCTCAACTGATCCTTTTGATTCCTCTGACTATTTTGTTTCTACTTGTCTCTAGAATTTTTGCTCTACACCACTTAGCTATGTGTCCAACATTATTGTACTTAAATAACTTAATGTTGTGATTCCTTGAAGGTGCAAATATCTTGGGGGAAGCCATATCCATTCCTATTATGAAACCTACAATTTACTGCCTTGTAACCAAACTAATTATAAGAGTAGCAATACCCTTGAAAAAGATGTCTATTTTTTAAATTCCCATATTCCTGTATTTCATGTGTCTTTTACTGTATAGCCTTGTACCCAAACCTGTGACATGAGGAGCATTGTCTATTGAAACTACCTTACCTTGATCCCATTGATCTCTTAGTTTCTTTTACCCTATGTTGCTTCATGTTCCATATGTTCCTCATTTGTGCATTGTTTCTTTCCTTGTTGAACTTTCTATTGTCCAACTCATTATCAGTAGTCTCACTCTCTCTTACACTCTCTTCTTCTGAAATTTCTTCTTCCTCAGAGATTGAGATTGACTTCTCTCCTTGTTTTTTTTGTACTGTTCAAAACCAAGACCTGTCTTGTTTGATGTAGGTTTTTGTGTCTTGATAATCTTATCCAATTTCTTTGAGCTTCTCCCAAACTTGTGTAACTTGTCCTTATACTCTTTTACTTCCTTCCTTAGTGAAGCTACCTCATGTTCTAACCTTTCACATTCTAAAACCTTTGCTTCTAACTTCTATTTGAATCTCCTTGTCTTAGCTATTGAATTAGTTATATCCTCTATAAGCTTTCTTTTCTCTTCATCACATTATTGAAATTTAAGCTTGAGTTTTGAGTTTTGCTTTCTTACCTCTCTTAATGCATAAAGGGCATAAATAAGATCACCCTCAAGATAAACTTCTCCTTTCTCTGATTATTCCTCTATTTTATTATCTTTTGTATCATATTCATTCCTTTCTGATTTATTTCCACTAGAAGTACTCCCTTCTTCTTCTATTGCCATAAGAAGATTTTCTTCTGGTGGACCTTCACTAGCATCTTTATATTTATCTTCACTGAAACAAAATCCACTCCTTGTACAACTATATTCAAGATGATTAAAGTTACCACATCTAAAACACTTGAGAATCATTGGTGCCCTTTTTATAACATCATTTTTTTCTTTTGCTAGAAATAGTACTTCATATTTGTCATTATTAGAGGAACTTTCATCACTATCACTTGAGCTCTTACCTGCCTTGTCTGCATAGAAACTCTTCTTATGCCTTTGTAAAAACTTCTTTCCTTGCTTGCCTTGTCCATCCTTGCTTTTCTTTTGGTACCTATGTTTTCTTATTTCCTTGTTCTTATGATCCTGTTTTTCTTCATCATTGCTATTTCCAACCTTTGGACAATCAGATGCATAGTGACCATATTTTCCACAATTGAAACATCTAACTAATTTCATACCTTTATATTTTTTTGAGTCCTTGTTCCTTCTGCCATAATTTACTTCTTCATCATTGGATGACTCATTGCTTGAATCTGACTTCTTACCCTTTGTATTCTTAGTAATTTTGAAGGTTGTTTCCTTCTAGGGATAGGTTCCTCTTTTATTCTCATCTCAAAAGCTATGAGAATACCATGTAATTCATCCCTTGTCAAAATTTCAATATCTTTTGCCTCTTCTATAGCTGAAATCTTTTCACTAAATATTTTTGGAAGTGACCTTAAAATCTTATCACAAACATCTGTTTCCTCAACTTTAAGTCCAAGTTCTTGCATGGAGTTAACAACTTCATCCACATGAAGTAGATATGCAACAATGTTTTCCTCATCCTTCATCTTTAGGTCTTCAAATTTTCCCTTGAAGTTTTGCAACTTTACCCTTTTGACCTTTTTGTCTCCCTCATAGATACCTTTCAACTTATCCCAAATTTCCTTTGTTGATGTGCAATGCATAACCTTTATAAAATTTATTTCATGCAAACCTCTCAAAATTCCATTCATTTCCTTTGAATTGTGATGATGTAGAATCTTACCATATTTATTTGTAGGTGGATTTTCTAGTGGTGTGTATCCATTTTCAATTGTTTCCCATATCTCATTTCCAAGTGCCATTAGATGAAATTTCATCCTTGTGCTCCATAGTGCATAATTTTTCCCATCGAACAATGGTGTTGAATTTAGTAAATATCCAATCTAAGAATCCATCTGTGTTCTTGTAAGATTTTTCTTCAAGTTGTTAAACTCTTTCGAAGGAACCCGCTCTGATACCAATTGAAGAACACAAGATTTTACTAAGAGGTGGGGGTGAACAATATAATACCACTTTTTACTTTTCTTTCCAAAACAATATTATGCAATATAACAATGGCAATATCAATAGAATTTTTTAAAGCAATTCACAAATCACCACATACAATAGAGGCACCAATTTAACGTGGTTCACCCAATGTGGGATACTCCATGGAGAAAATATTTCACTAAAATTTTCTCAACAAATCTCCTGGGAATCCTTTCCCTATTACAATGTTTATGGACCTCTGTCCAAAGGATACACCTATCCCCTAATCAATTTCATGGTTATATATCCACAAGAGACACCAATATCCTCAGTTGGTTCATGAATATCTATCCATAGGAGAACTCCTCCTCTGCTCTGGCTAGTGATCCTATAGAAGACTACTTCCTCCACTACACTAGATTTTGGATCTCTTTCCATAGAAGACCTCTATCCTCACCACCCCTGACTAATGGATCTCTATCCACTAGAGACTACTATCCTCTACTCTATCACCTCCAAAGCTTACTCTAAGCTCTGTCTCAAATCTACACTAAACATAGTCCTTCGATCTAGCACAAATCTATTCAATATCTATCTTTGATTTGTACAAATCATAGTCCTTCGATCTAGAACAAATCTGCTCAATATTTATCTCTGATATGTACTAAACACAGTCCTTTGATCTAACACAAATCTACTCAATCTCTATCTCAAATCTACACTAAACATAGTCCTTCGGTCTAGTAAAAATTTGTTCAATCTCTATCTCTGGTCTGGCACAAACCTATCCTCAAATCTACACCAAAATATGTCCTCAAATCTGTCCTCAAGCCTTAACATAAAGTAGGATCCAATCACTAATAAACTCTATTAGATTTAACCCAAACCTTAACTCAAGGTTTGAACAAATCAATCAATCAACTCTGCTCCCAAGTATTCTCTAAGACTTGCTTCAAATATGCTCAATAAGTCCTCACTAGAACTTGTCCAATCTGCTCAACAAGTCTTCACCAAGACTTACCTCAAAGTTGCTTAACAAGTTCTAACTAGAACTTGTCCAATCTGCTCAATAAGTCTTCACCAAGACTTGTCTCAAATATACTTTGTAAGCTTCCACAAAAGCTTACTCAACTCAATCTATCACAGAAAACCTCTTCCAATCACACAAACAAGTTTCACACAGATTCTTGTTTAAACTCATAGAAACATATAGAGAATGGTTGTTGGCAATTTTGGGTTTGAGATCCTAGCTTCTTGTCTATGAGTTATCATTGATGTCAAAAGGAACTGGCATTAATGTCAAGAGGATTTATTGGCTTCAAATTTTGAAGATTCCAAAGAATATTTTCTAGAAGATTTCGGAGAGATTCCATGTGGCAGATGAAAAGGTTTTTATCAAAACCATGGCAAGTTTAAGGGTTTTTATTAAAACCAGGTGGATGCATTAAGGGTTTTTCTCAAAACCACTCTCGACTTAATGCAAAGGCTGGAGACACTTATTAATTAAATAACTTAATTAATAAAACCTTTTAAAGGTTTTTTAATTAATTATTTATTTGATTTAGTGATTAAATTATTTTAATAATTTAATGGGTTCTCCACCTAAGGTCTAAGGTCTAAAAGACCTTTGATTATTTTTTAAATAATCAAAAGGGTTTCATAAACCCTAAAGTTGTTTCGAAGGCGCAAAAATAATATTAATTCGAAAAGTTCAAATTATCCTCCCGTCGACATCGTGCATAGCATGGAAGTTTGGCTATATAAGCCATAACCTATAGTCCAAAGCAATGGTGTTAAAGAAATTTGAATTGCGCAAAGGTTGGGAAGTAATAGCTACGACTATCATTTTTTCGCCACGTTTATCCGTCGCCAAAGGGTTAAGGAGAAGGAGACTCTTGCTAGCCTTCAAGCTAGCACCGTTGGCCTAGTGGCAACGACTGTTCTACGAAGGCACTTGAAGGAAGGTCAAGTGTTCGACTCTCGCCGTGGAGTGTGAGAAGAGTTTTTGTGCTCCGATTTTTTTCGGAGGCACTGTTGACCCGCGATTTTCGAAAGCATTTTTTTGGTAAGGTTTTTTAAATAAAATCTGCATTTTGTTAAAGAAGAAGTGGTTGGGCAGATTTATTTAAAATTATTTTTAAGGTTAAATGCTTCTTTGGAGATATAAGGTTGATAGTGTGTGGTTGAGATTTTTGGCTTGATTTTTGAGTGAGATTTGCGTAGAAGCTATTATTCCTTGAGCATGGTTTAATTAATTTGGAGAAATAAGGTGTAAAAGGATATATTGTTTATATGCTTTATATTTTTTGGTAGTTGACTTCTAAGGATTGGAGTCATAAGGTGTTTTATGGAATAAATATTTTTGTGGTTACTTTTATGATCTAACCCTAACTTGGTGGCAAAGTTGAGGGTGGTGTTGGTAACAGGTTGAAGAACTATTCTCTTCTTCCTCAAACAAAGGTATGGGAAACTTCTTCCATGTATGTTGTTGATGGTGTATTTTCTGAAATTGAGTTTGGAGTGAAAATGTTGTCTACTAGGTATTCTTGTTGGTGTAAATCCCATTTTCTGGATATTGAAGATTGTTTATGCATTAAAATCATTGATGAGTTTTTTGGGTGAATGCATAATTCTGGTTGAGGAAGAGGAAGCATTTTTGCACTAGGGTTTATGTTAGTAAGTCTTGCTACTTGGATTGAGTTGGTGAAACCCTTAGTTGGCTGTTTTGAGATTGATGGTTGAGTTGCTTCCATAGATATTGTTTTGATCAAGTTAATGCTTTACTTGATACATGATTTGGGCTTACTCCATTGAGATTGATTTGAGCAAGTTATTCTTTGCATTGGTGATTTATGTTGGTGGTTGTTTTGTTCAAATACCTTTGGAGGGAAAAGGATGTCTACTAGTTTCCTTTTCATGTAGTGGTTGGTTGAATGCTTCAAGGTTAATGTTGAGTTGAATGATGTTGGTTAAACCTTGTCTATAAGCATTGTTGTTAAAGCCCTAATTGGTTGAGAAAATATATTGGTTGTGGAAAGAACATGAGTATCATTGTTATATGAGATATTGCATGGTTGGCAATTGTTGGGTTATGTTTCATGTTCTTGAGAAAAGCATACTACATCTATCTTATTCTTTTGAGATTGAGATTGAGTTGAGATTGAGATTGGGAGTTAAGTATAGAACATATTGAGTCTCTAACAATTCTCTTTATGTTTCTATGAGATTTGAGATTGATATTGGGAGTTAAGTATAGAACATATTGAGTCTCTAACAATTCTCTTTATGCTTCTATGAGGTTGGTGAATCACATTGTGTCTCTAACAATTCTCTTTGTGGGTTCATGCTAAGCAATTATTTCTTGATAGACTTGTGAGTTGATTTGGACAGGTTCTAGTGAGGACTTGTGAGCTAATTTGGACAGGTTCTAGTGAGGACTTGTGAGCTGATTTGGACAGGTTCTAGTGAGGACTTGTGAGCTGATTTGGACAGGTTCTAGTGAGGACTTGTGAGCTGATTTGGACAGGTTCTAGTGAGGACTTGTAAGCTGATTTGGACAAGTTTTAGGGAGGACTTGTGAGCTGATTTGGATAGGTCCTTGCAGAGGACTTGAGGACAGAGTTGAAGTGGTTCTTTGAGAAGAACCTGAGGACAGTTTTGAAAAGTCTTTGAGAAGGCTTGTGTGCAGCAGAGATTGATTTGTTCAATCTTTATGAGTTGATCTTGGGACAGATCTGACAGAGTGAGGAAGAATTGTGCTGGACCGACTGACTGTGTTTAGTATAGGTTGATGAGTTGCTGTGGAGGTGATCGGTGAGGACAAAGGTCTCTTGAGGCTGAGCATTGAGGACATGAGATCTTCTATGGAAAGGAGTTTCACGTGCTAGCAGAATAAGAGGCAAGTGATCTTCTGAAGTATCATTTCTAGAGCTAAGGGGAAGGATTCTCCTTTGGGCAGGAGGCTCATAAATTCGTGCTGAGGGGAAGGATTCTCCTTTGGGCAGGAGGCTCATAAATTCGTGAGGAGGGGAAGGATTCTCCTTTGGGTAGGAGGCTCATAAATTCATGAGGAGGGGAAGGATTCTCCTTTGGGTAGGAGGCTCATAAATTTATGATGAGGGGAAGGATTCTCCTTTGGGCAGAGGCTCATAAATACTTGAGTAGGGGAAGGTTTCTCCTTTGGGCTGAGGCTCATAAACATTGTAATTGGGAAGGATTCCCAAAGAACTTTGAGAAAGCTTTTTAGAGAAAAGTTTTGTGAATGTAGCCCATGTTGGGTGAACCACGTTAAAATTGGTGTCTCATTGTATATTGGTTTATGCATTTCTTTGATATTGCTATTGGTTCATTGCTTTGCGAAGTTGAAGTTAAATAGAGAAAGTAAAAAGAGGTCTTATACTGTTCACTCCCCCCCTCTCAGTATAATCTTGTGTTCTTCAATTAGTATCAGAGAAGGTTCCTTTGGAAATTTTAACAGCTTGAAGGAAAATATTGTAAAGAACACAATGGAATCTACAAGTGGTAATGCAACACCTATTCTTGATGGGGTATATTTTGGGCTTTGGAGTGCTAGGATGAAGGTTCATATTATGGCTCTTGGAAATGAAGTTTGGGAAGTGATTGAGGATGAGTATACCATTCCTGAGCATGGTCCTTCTACTAAGGAAGAGATGCTCCTACATCATAGCAATTCAAAGGCAATGAATGCAATCCTGAAGGGTTTACAGAAGGTAGATCTTACCAAGGTGATTCACTGCAAGACAACTAGTGAAATGTGGAAACAGTTGAAGGTGGTTCATACAGGTGATGCAAATGTTCGAAAGGCCAAGTTGAGACACTTCAAAGGTATGTTTGAACAACTCAATATGAATGATGAAGAAAATATTAGTGACTATATGCTTCGTATGGATGAGATTGTTAACTCTATGAAGGAACTAGGTCTTGAGCTTGCTGAAAATGATATTTGTGATAATATTTTGAGGTCTCTTCCAAATAGATTTAGTGAAAATATTTCTGCTATTGAGGAAGCTAAGGATTTGGATAAGTTGAAAAAGGATGAGCTTCATAGTATACTTGCAGCATTTGAGTTGAGAACTCAAGTGAAGGTTGATGTTAAGAAGGAGGCAGCTTTCAAGACTACTAATAAATCCAAGGGTAAAGAGCTTCAAGATAGTGATGAGTCTTCTAGTGATGAAGAGGCATATTACAGCAATAAGGGCAAGTTCTCAATAAAGCACAAAGGTATGAAATATGTCAAGTGTTTCAATTGTGGAAATTTTGGTCATTATGCTACTAACTGTACTGCTGCCAAGGATGAAAGTGATGAAGATAAACAGGATTATAAGAGCAAGGATTCTGAAAGGCAAAGGCATCAAAGGAATAATAAATATGAGCAAAGCAATCAAGGAAAGAGGTACTCTCACAAACACAAGAAAAATTTCTACCTAGACAAGGCAAGTAAGTGTTCTAGTAGTGATAGTGAAAGTTCTTCAAGTGATGTTGGAAATGAGATGTTGTTCCTAACAAAAAAAGAAGAAGAAAAGAAACATAGATTTGTCCTTATGAAATGTTTTAGATGTGGAAATTTTGGACATCTTGAGGATGATTGCACAAATGATGGATTGATTTCTAGTTATACTATGTATGAGGATGCTTCATAAAATTGTAAGGAAGATCTTTGTATGGCTTTAGAAAAGGGTAGCACCTCTAGTGATAAGAAAGCTGAAAAAGTCATTGATGTTTCAAAAGGTAAAAAAATAGAGGAAGATATAGAGGATGGTGAAGTAGATCTTGAAGCTAAACTTGTTAGTGCTCTTAGTGCTTTGAAAAAGGAAAGAAAGAAGAATGCTAGACTCAATGATAAATTGGATGAATGTTGTATTGAGAGAGATGAGCTTATAGAAAGTCTTGACTTCTCTATAGCTAAGACACAGAAACTTAAGGATAAGTTAGAGTCTAAGGTTCTTGAGTGTAGAGAGTTGGAATAGAAAATGGCTTCCTTGAAAGATGAAACTAAAGAGTACAAGGAGAAGCTTTATAGGTTTGAAGATAGCATCAAAAAGGTAAATTCAATCATCAAAGATCAAAGAAGGACAATAGATAAAATAGGTCTTGGTTTTGGTAAGAAACACATGGAACAGGTTGGGGAATCTAGTAAGAGATTCTGAAAAGAAGAGAGTTCTGATGAGGAAAGTACTTCAAAAAAAGAGTCCTTGAGTGATAGATGCACAGAATCAAAAAATAGGAATCAAAAAAAGGGGAGAAAGTTTACAGGACCTAAGAGGTCAAATCAAGGAAAGTTTAATGGTAGATGTTTTGCTTGTCACAAGTTTGGTCACATGGCTTCACATTGCATGACTCAAGTGAGGAAGGTAAATGATAGATTCAAAGGTGGTAATTTCTTTCAAGGGTATTTCTACTCTTGTAAACAGTTTGGGCACAAGGCTAATAACAAGAACAGGGTTGGTCAGAACATATGGAGTCAAAGATCAGGTATGCCTCAAAGAAATAACATTGTTAGTTGTTATAAGTGCAAAAATGAAGGTCACATAGCTAGACAGTCTAGAGCTAAAATTCCAAGGTATAGGAACAGGAACATGGGTATGAACAGGCACAATAATCAAGACATGGATAAGAATAGGAATGATAACAAGAACAACAATAGTGACATGAACAGAAATAGGAATATGGACAAGGAGAACAAGAGAAGACATGGTAAGGCAGTTATAGACACTGATGAAGATCATTTCCTAATGGGAGTTTTACTCCCACCCCAAAATTAATCACCTCAACAGGAGGTGGGGGAGGGACTAAGCTAAGAGGCTCATTCTTAGTCCCAAGACCCAAAGGTGACCCTTTGCCATTGATGATAAAGGGGGATAGATATGAGTAAGGGGGAGAGCCTCAAGTCAGGGGGAGCTGATTTCTATACAACAATTTTGAGTTTCAGTGTTGTTGAGAAGCATGGTTTGCCATCAATGACAAAGGGGGAGATTATTGGCAATTTTGGGTTTGAGATCCTAGCTTCTTGTCTATGAGTTGTTATTGATGTCAAAAGGAACTGGCATTAATGTCAAGAGGATTTATTGGCTTCAAAGGTTGAATATTCAAAATAATATTTTCTAGAAGATTCCGAAGAGATTCCATGTGGCAGATGAAAAGGTTTTTATCAAAACCATGGCAGGTTTAAGGGTTTTTATTAAAACCAGGTGGATGCATTAAGGTTTTTTCTCAAAACCACTCTCAGCTTAATGCAAAGGCTAGAGAAACTTATTAATTAAATAACTTAATTAATAAAACCTTTTTAAGGTTTCTTAATTAATTATTTATTTGATTTAGTGATTAAATTATTTTAATAATTTAATGGGTTCTCCACCTAAGGTCTAAGGTTTAAAAGACCTTTGATTATTTTTTAAATAATCAAAAGGGTTTCATAAACCCTAAAGTTGTTTCGAAGGCGCAAAAATAATATTAATTTGAAAAGTTCAAATTATCCTCCCGTCGACGTCGTGCATAGCATGGAAGTTTGGCTATATAAGCCATAACCTATAGTCCAAAGCAATGGTGTTAAAGAAATTCGAATTGCGCAAAGGTTGGGAAGTAATAGCTACGACTATCATTTTTTTGCCACGTTTATCCATCGCAAAAGAGTTAAGGAGAAGGAGACTCTTGCTAGTATTCAAGCTAGCGTCGTTGGCCTAATGGCAACGACTGTCCTGCGAAGGCACTTGAAGGGAGGTCAAGCATTCGACTCTCGCCGTGGAGTGTGAGAAGAGTTTTTGCGCACCGATTTTTTTTGGAGGCACTGTTGACCCGTGATTTTCGGAAGCACTATTGACCCGTGATTTTCGGAAGCATTTTTTTGGTAAGGTTTTTTAAATAAAATCTGCATTTTGTTAAAGAAGAAGTGGTTGGGCAGATTTATTTAAAATTATTTTTAAGGTTAAAAGCTTCTTTGGAGATATAAGGTTGATAGTGTGTGGTTGAGATTTTTGGCTTGATTGTTGAGTGAGATTTTCTTAGAAGCTATTATTCCTTGAGCATGGTTTAATTAATTTGGAGAAATAAGGTGTAAAAGGATATATTGTTTGTATGCTTTATATTTTTTGGTAGTTGACTTCTAAGGATTGGAGTCATAAGGTGTTTTATGGAATAAATATTTTTGTGGTTACTTTTATGATCTAACCCTAACTTGGTGGCAAAGTTGAGGGTGGTGTTGGTAACAGGTTGAAGAACTATTCTCTTCCTCAAACAAAGGTATGGGCAACTTCTTCCATGTATATTGTTAATGGTGTATTTTCTGAAATTGAGTTTGGAGTGAAAATGTTGTCTACTAGGTATTCTTGTTGGTGTAAATCTCATTTTCTGGATATTGAAGATTGTTTATTCATTAAAATCATTGATGAGTTTTTTGGGTAAATGCATAATTCTGGTTGAGGAAGAGGAAGCATTTTTGCACTAGGGTTTATGTTAGTAAGTCTTGCTACTTGGATTGAGTTGGTGAAACCCTTAGTTGGCTGTTTTGAGATTGATGGTTGAGTTGCTTCCATAGAGGTTGTTTTGATCAAGTTAATGATTTACTTGATACATGATTTGGGCTTACTCCATTGAGATTGATTTGAGCAAGTTATTCTTTGCATTGGTGATTTATGTTGGTGGCTGTTTTGTTCAAATACCTTTGGAGGGAAAATGATGTCTACTAGTTTCCTTTTCATGTAGTGGTTGGTTGAATGCTTCAAGGTTAATGTTGAGTTGAATGATGTTGGTTAAACCTTGTCTATAAGCATTGTTGTTAAAGCCCTAATTGGTTGAGAAAAGATATTGGTTGTGGAAAGAACATGAGTATCATTATTATATGAGATATTGCATGGTTGGCAATTGTTGGGTTATGTTTCATGTTCTTGAGAAAAGCATACTACATCTATCTTATTCTTTTGAGATTGAGATTGAGATTGGAAGTTAAGTATAGAACATATTGAGTCTCTAACAATTCTCTTTATGTTTCTATGAGATTTGAGATTGAGATTGGGAGTTAAGTATAGAACATATTGAGTCTCTAACAATTCTATTTATGCTTCTATGAGGTTGATGAATCACATTGGGTCTCTAAAAATTCTCTTTGTGGGTTCATGCTAAGCAAGTTTTTCTTGATAGACTTGTGAGCTGATATGGACAGGTTCTAGTGAGGACTTGTGAGCTGATTTGGACAGGTTCTAGTGAGGACTTGTGAGCTGATTTGGACAGGTTCTAGTGAGGACTTGTGAGCTGATTTGGACAGGTTCTAGTGAGGACTTGTGAGCTGATTTGGACAAGTTCTAGGGAGGACTTGTGAGCTGATTTGGACAGGTCCTAGCAGAGGACTTGAGGACAGAGTTGAAGTGGTTCTTTGAGAAGAACCTAAGGATAGTTTTGACAAGTCTTTGATAATGCTTGTGTGCAGCATAGATTTATTTGTTCAAGCTTTATGAGTTGATTTTGGGACATATCTGACAGAGTGAGGAAGACTTATGCTGGACCGACTGACTATGTTTAGTACAGGTTGATGAGTTGTTGTGGAGGTGATCAGTGAGGACAGAGGTCTCTTAAGGTTGAGCATTGAGGACAAGAGGTCTTCTATGGAAAGGAGTTCCACGTGCTAGCAAAATAAGAGGCAGGTGATCTTCTGAAGTATCATTTCCAAAGCTGAGGGGAAGGATTCTCCTTTGGGCAGGAGGCTCATAAATTCATGCTGAGGGGAAGGATTCTCCTTTGGGTAGGACACTCATAAATTCGTGAGGAGGGGAAGGATTCTCCTTTGGGCAAGAGGCTCATAAATTCATGAGGAGGGGAAGGATTCTCCTTTGGGAAAGAGGCTCATAAATTCGTGAGGAGGTGAAGGATTCTCCTTTGGGAAGAGGCTCATAAATAATTGAGTAGGGGAAGGTTTCTCCTTTGGGCTGAGGCTCATAAACATTGTAATTGAGAAGGATTACCAAAGAACTTTGAGAAAGCTTTTTAGAGAAAATTTTTATGGATGTAGCCCATGTTGGGTGAACCATGTTAAAATTGGTGTCTCATTGTATGTTGCTTTATGCATTACTTTGATATTGCTATTGGTTCATTGCTTTGCGAAGTTGAAGTTAAATAGAGAAAGTAAAAATAGGTCTTATACTGTTCACCCCCGCCCTCTTAGTATAAGCTTGTGTTCTTCAATGGTTAGAGACTCAATATGCTTCACACTTACAACAATGCTCAATCACTTTCAATATATCTTGTTTTACCATAGAAACATATAGAGAATTGTTAGAGACTCAATATGTTTCACTCACAACAATGCTTAATCACTTTCAATCTTTCCTTCAACTCAATCCAGAAATAAAGAACAATTTGTTTCACATAACTTGAACTATCACTCCAACACTTCCAATCAATTATGCTCAATCAACTCCACTCAACCAATCACTCAATGAAAGCTTATTCAACAATGCTTATCAAACAAACCTCACATAACAATGATACTCATGATATTTCACAAACCCTAATCATGCACATGAAGGATCACTCAATATTTCCAACAATGCTTATCAAACAATTCTTTTCACTCCAACTTAGCGTTCACAACATCCAATCCAACAATAATTTTCTCACAAGGAATATGTGCCCATACCTTTTATTTTTATGGAGATATACCTTCAAAACCTGTCTTAACCACACTCAAAATTTATTTGCCAACACTAGGGTTAGGTAGCCACAACCTATCTCAAGATCTCCATAAAATAATTTTTTCAAAAATTATTTTTCTATACAACATATCAAATCCTTCTATACACCATATAATTTCCAAACTTACACAATCTAACTTAATAATTCCCTTATAACAAAATGCACAACAATGTCGCTTATACACCTTATAGTCTCCACACATTTAAAATAAATTTTAATCACCAAAAATCAAAATACAATATTTTAATTTTTCTTTTACCTTATAACTCCCCAAGCACTTAGAACTCACGTCAATCTCTAAGAAACTTTAATTTTCAACACTTTAAAAATGAATAGCATACATTTAATTCAATCTACCCATAAAATGTTTTCGTTAAATTTGACCACGTGACCTTACACTCCCCAACACCCTAGCTCAAGCTAGGCTACCAAGTGGGTTGCATGCCCACATGAGACAAGCATCGCATGTTGTCCTAAAATACAACCTCATGAAAATCGTCGAGCAAATCAAATAAAAACTTCTTCCTCAAGCAAAACGTCGATTACATGGATTGAACCACGATCTCCTCCTCAGCACTTTGCCAATTGTTGCCTGTGCTACCACCATCGATGAAATGTCAAATCACTTTGTTGCCTTTATTCTATTGTTTCCCTCAATTTTCTTTGAAATGTGAATCTTCTTCTTCCTAGGGTGTAGCGCTCGAATTTCCTCCTCTATCGCGCATTCGAAGGTGTAAGTTCAACTTTAGGAAATGGAATTTATTTCCTATATATATGCACATTATTTTTTGACTTCTCACATCGGCCCATTTCGAATTTAAAAATTTGAATTTAGTTTTTAAATATTAAATTTAAAAACCTTTGCCTCCATTATTAATTTAAATTAAAATTTTAATCAAGGATTAAAATATTTTAATTTAAATTAAACCTTTTGTAAATTGCTCATGGATCTTTTCAATTTGAACTTTATTTTTCTTTGTCTTGATATTTGGCCCGCAATATTATAATAATATAATATTATTATTTAATTTAAACTTGCTTCTCCTTCCTCGGGTCTTCATCCTTTGGACCATTTTTAGGCATATAATATTAAAAAAATATAATATCCTATTCCTTTCCAAGACCTTCTTGCTTTTGGAAAAACCACTTGATGTCCTGAATGATGGCAAAATTAAACCAATATTATTTTGACATCAACGACAACAAAACTACTCAAAATTTCCAACACCTACTTGCACTTGCAACTTGCTTAGCACAACCAATTAGGTCACAGTAAAAAAATTCAATTATGTTGGTGTATTAAAATATTAAAAATTTGAATTTATTATTTAATATTAATATACTTATCAATTAAAATTTCTTGTAGAAGATAATATCAATGCATCGTTGATGTTTCAAAATAATAATAAAAATATATGTAACTTAAATATTTTAATATATAAAATTTAGTTAATTAATAACTATTTTATGTTGGTTAAATGTGGTGAATTCAAGTGTTTAAAGTTTTTGGGTTTAAAATAGAGATTGAGATTTTATTTTTAGATGTTATATAAATTATATAACTATTTGGGTTAGCTATTGCATTAGTTTGGGTGTAACAAATCCAAATGGATGTGGTCATGTATGTCTTAAACAAATTTAACAAAATATATGCATCATGTTCATGGAAGATAACTAAAATTTTACTGCCAAAGGATATATATAATTACAAAATAATTATATTAAGTAGTTTATTAATGTAAAGACATCAAATGGAATGATCTAAAGTGGTTAAAAATGTGAGCTTCCAACATGGATACCTAGGCTCATCTTATCAAGTGATATGTGATGCCACAATAATATGGTTTGCTATAATATCATTATATGATATGTTCAAATATTATGGTAATATAGTCATGATGAAATATGAATGGGACCCATGTCAATCCCATATAACCAATTTAAGAAAAATTAATTAATTTAAATCCTAGGGAAGAGAAAAACTATTAAAAAATCCCATGGGGGTAGATGAGGTTGTTTACTGGTTATAATTACCCTAACCTTCAAAAAAAAGGTTTTATAAGTTAGAGTTTCCATAGTTATATTTTTTTATTGATTTTTCCTTTTATTGGCCTTCTAATCACTCTTATTCTTAGTTGCCCTCTATCTATTGATAGGCCCTCGAATGGGGTCATATGTGCTTACTTAGCATACCAATGGAGTAAGAGGTCATAAAATGATTAATATCTATAGTTTTTAATTCTCATGATGGGTCTCATATTGCTCTTGTAGGATATACCATTACATAGTCAAATCTTATAACCTTTATAAAGTAAGTGTCTCTAATGCTCTTTATACTTCAATTGGCCCTTTCATGTTGTCCCACTCAATCATTATGTCTCTTAGCCCCAACTTCTCCTAATATTAACCCTAACAATTTAGCCTTTACCCTTGTGATGATGCTAGGAGTCTTCTCATTATTACATTCAGATTTGAATGACATCCTTAGTCTTTGTTATTTAGTCATTAAATCTATTCAATATAGTTTGACTTCCTTAAACCTAATATGCTCTTGCAATTTGACATGGTTTCTAGTAATACTACTTACAGATTTCTTAACCCTTCCTTAGAACATTTGGTTTCACCACAATTTTACCTCCTGCTAGACATATATATCGTTTGAGAACATAAACCCTAATAAGTTTTCTACAATATTCTGTCTTCTTCTTTAATTACTTGGTCATTCTAGGTTATCACTAGTAATCCACATGATTTGGTGACCTTGATAACCACACCAACCCTAATGGAGTGGTTTAATAATAAGCACCAAGATGAAAAGTAAGCAAAAAAGCAATAAAAATAAGAAAAATTATATTATTCCTATAATAAAAATTTATGGATATACAAGTATTAAAATATAGGTTATAAAAGTATATATATATTGTTTACTTTTACTATAGTTATGTTTGTTATTATTAAAAATATGTAAAAGCATAAATATAGTTATTCGAAAGGATAGAGTGGTAATTTTTCAAGGGTGGGGGACCTGAGTACAACCCCTTTTTCTCCAAAAAAAAAAAGGTTTTTACAAACTATTTATAATTTGTATCCTTAGCTAAAAATAGAAATATATTGGCAACAAGATATTGTTTAGTGGTAGGGTTACTATTAAGGGGTGTAGTAGCTATGGTATCGATGATAGGATATTTTCCTTTGGAAGGGTTCTTGTTGAGGGGTGCAACAACTTTGATCTCGATGGAAGGATACTATTTTGTAGTAGGGTTACTCTTGATGGGTACAACAACTATGATCTTGATGGTAGGATACTATTTGTGGTAGGCTTACTATTGAGGGATGTAATGGCTATAGTCTTGATGGTAGGATACCGTTCTATGGTAGGGTTACTGTTGAGGGCTACAATGGGTATGGTATTTATGGTAGGGTTACTATTAACAAGTGTAGTGGCTATGGTCTCGAGTACCAAGATATTGTTCTATGGTAGGGTTCCCATTGAGGGGTATAATGGCTATGGTCTTGATAATAGGATATTATTTTATGGTAGGGTTATTGTTGAGGGGTGTAGTAGTTATGGTCTCAACCACAAGATACTATTTTTTTAGCATGGTTTCTATTTAGAGATGCAATGGCTAAGGTCTCGATGATAAGGTATTGTTATGTGGTAGGGTTCCTATTAAGGGATGCAATGGTTATGGTCTCAATGATAATATATTGTTGGGGTTATTAGAATGACCTCAATATAGTCAAATCAAATTTATTGGTGATTCAAAAAAAGAACTTAGTATTCTAATGACCTCCATTGAGTGTTGTGTGGATAAGGCTAGAGATCTTGAGGTTGATCAAGGAGAGAATTATTATACATATCCAGGTAGATATAAAACCTATGCAAAGTTGGTTATGGGAGTAGTGAATCCTAAAAAGGAATTTTTTATCTAAATCTAGAGAAAATAGAGGAAGTGTTGACTTTGAGGGTTCCATAGATTATTCTGAGTAGAACCTCCAAAGAAAGAGATAATAGCCTTGTTGGCAAATTTATTGGTGTCAGGCCAGATCTGGGCATCCCACAAGTGGAAACCCAAAGGTAACCTAGAGATTGTCGTACTAGCAAAAATATTTTTACTATTTAACTTCATGTCTAGTGAAGATATGAATGGAGCTTTGTTGAAAGGCCCATGGTTTTTTGGAAGAAGAGGGATCTATCTCTGAAAATGAAAATCAAGAATTGATCCAAATACTGAAAATATAAATATTACACCATTATGGGTAAGACTCCTAGGACTTCCATTCAAGTTCTAAGATGAAGACGTCATTGAAGAGATTACTAAAGATAAGATAATTAATAGCATTTGGTCCAACTACTCGATCCAAAGTAGCTATGTTGAATGCTTTTAATTTTCGTATGCCTTTAGCAATCCCTTCAATGACGTCTTCATCCCAAAACTCGATTGGAAGCCTTGGGGGTCTGACCCATAATGGTGCAACATTTATATTCTCAATATTTAGGTCAAATCCTAGTTTTTATTTTCAAATATAGAGCCCTGATATTCCAAAAAACCATGGGTTTTTCAATATATACCCATTCAAATCTTCCCTACACATGAATTTAAATAGTAAAAACTCATTTGCTAGTGTAACAATCTCTAGGTTACCTTTGGGTTTCCACTTGTGGGATACCCATTTTCTAACTGTATCTAGATCTAGCCTGACACCAATGAATTTTCCAATAAGGATATTTTCTCTTTCTTTGGAGGTTATATTCAAAATAATCTATGGAACCATCAAATTCAACACTTTCTTTATTTTCTCTAGATTTAGATCAAAATTTTCCTTGTTGGGGTTCACTACTCCCATAACCAGCTTTGCCTAGGTTTTATCTCTACCTATATCTAGATGAAAATTCTCCCCTGGTCAACCTCAATCTCTCTAGCCTTATGCCTTATCCACATAACCCTCAACAAAGGCCATAAAAAGACTAAGATATTTTTTGAATCCCTAATAAATTTGATCTAACTACATTGAGGTCATTCCAAGAATTGCAACTATATCCTACCATCAAGACTGTAGCCATTGTACCCCTCAATAGGAACGCTACCATAGAAAAATATCCTACCATTGAGACCACAACCACTACTCCCCTCAATAGTAATCCTACCATAGAATAATATGTTCCCACCAAGACCAAAATAACTACACCCTTCAATAGGAACCCTTCCATGGAATAATATCTTACTACTAAGATCATATTCATTGCACCCGTCAATAGTAACCCTACAATAGAAAAATATCTTACCATCAATACCATAACCATTGCACCCCTCAATAGGAACCCTACCACATAAGAGTATCTTGTTGTTAGGATCATAACCACTACATCCCTCAATAGTAAACCTACCACTAAATAGTATCCTATGGTTGATATTATAGTTATTGCATCCCTCAAAAGGAACCCTACTATATAATAGTATCCTACCACCGAGACCATAGCCACTGCACCCCTCAATACTAACCCTACCAAAGAATAGTATCTTGTCATTGAGACCATAGCTGCTACACCCCTCAATAGTAATCCTACCATATAATAGTACCTATCATTGAGACAAAATATTTTACACCCCTTAATAGGAACCCTACCATAGAATAGTATATTTCCATTGAGACCATATCCATTGCACCCATCAATAGCAACCCTAACATAGAAAAATATCCTACCACCAATATATTTTTATTTTTTAGCTAAGGATACAAATTATAAATATTTTGTAAAAATATATTTTTTTTCCTAGAGAAAAAGAGGTTGTACTTGGGTCCCCCATCCTTGAAAAATTACAACTCTCTCCTTTAGATCTTGAGAATTTACAAAAAAAAATCAATTTTAATCTCAATTGAGTTTCTATAGCTAGATACCGACTTCTTTTTTCATTAAAAAAAAAATAATTGTTGATTTTCATTCTTTGAATCTTCTTCAATTTTCTTTGCAAATACAAATATTTTGAAATTTAGCATCCATATTCTTGAGGTTTTTCTACAATAGCCTTCATAGTAAAAACTTTAGCTATACTATCTACGCTTTGCATCTCAGTAGAGTAATATTTTCAAAACATCATGCTATCATAGTAGACTTTATCGTATATAGATTGCTAGTTTCCTTCTTGAAGTATAAATGCAACCATAAGAAATATAATAAATAATATAGATGTAATCATATAAATATTATTAAATACAATAAATATTACCAATGGAAAACATTAAAGTAAATTTTAATCATGATTTGATTCAGGTAGTCAACATTTTCTTGTCAACTTCAGCTAAACTTACTACTTCCTCTAACCATGAAAACAATTTTTAATTTCATGATCCTTTATTAAAACCGTTTTATTGGCTAGCCTATCTACATATTTGTTCCCTTCCCTTAACGTATGTGTAAACCTAATTTCTTTAGACTTTGTAGAAAGGTCTTGTATTTTGAAAATTATCTCTTGTATATTCCATGGAGTCTTTGCTTTCCTTAAAATTACATTTATTACTAATAGTGAATTGCCTTACATCCATACTCTAATCCATTTCATTTGTTTACATATTTTTAACCCTTCCAAATATACCCAAGTTTCAACTTCATTATTTTTCTTAAATCCACCAGGGTTATGCATAAGGGGTCAGCCCTAAAATCTATTTATAAAATCAAGGCGAATTGTCTTGGAATCCCGACGATATTTGTAGAAGTATACATGGCGAATTGCATTTATTTATTTCCAAAAAATTTCAAATCGTGGCAAATTTCATTAAATTGTCTCCAAAAAATTTCAAATTGTGGTGAATTTTTTTGTGTTGGGGGCTATGAATATCGGTTTGCAAAATCGAAAAAATGTACGACATACTTAAAATATTTCAGCCTATATGAAAGACTTTAGGCTGACATGACGACCGATAGCATGACAATCGGCTTCAGGCATGACGATCGGCTACAAGAATACCGATCGGTTGCAAAAATACAGATCGACTGTAGGAACACCGATTGGCTATAGGAATGTCAATTGGCTACAGACATGATGATCGTCTGCAGGTATGCCAATCGGCTGTAGGCATACCGATCAATTTTAGGTATGACATTCAGCTATATGCATGCTGATCGGTTACAGGCATGATGATCAGTTGTAGGTATTGTTTTTTTACAAGAATATTGACCTCCCATATTTCCATCTTCAGTAGGTGACATTATATTTGTAAATAAAAATCTTTAAATGTTAGGAAATATATATAAATTTAAATAAAAATAGCAGACATCCCTTAAGATGAACATATGATCCTAACACACAACATGATAGGGAATACTTATCAATCATAGTTGCAGATAGTGCTTCTAAACTGTGTATGAAACATACTCTAAGAGACAAGAAGTAGTCTCTAACAAGAGAAATTCTCCTAACACACAACTAGATGACATTGATAGTTATCTACCACAGTTGCGTATAGTTCACCTATAGTGTCTATGAAACTATAAAAAAAGATATTTGGACAAAAGAACAATGGAAGAAGAATAATCTACCTATTTTCAATTGTGAATCCTCTACAATCGATAGGCTTTTGCTGACAGACACTTCCCTGCAACCGATCGACTTATATCGATCGATAGTCCCTGCAACCGATAGACAAATGCTGATCACACGTCCTTGCAATCGATAGAATGATACCGATTGATACCTCTGCAACCGATAGATAAATGCTGATCGATTTTCCTTGCAATTGATAGGATTATAATGGCAGATAACTCTGTAATCGATTGATAAATGTTAGTCGACAACACTACAACCGATCAACTAATGTTGATTGACACGGTCCTGCAACCAACAGACTAATATCGATCGACACATCTACAACCTACTAAAAAATATCGATAGATAATCCCTGCAATCGATAGGTAAACATCGATCGACAGTCCCTGCAACCGATAGATTAATACCGATCGACACCTCTACAATCAACCTACTAATGACGATCGACATGGTTCTACAATCGACTGACTAATGCCAATCGACACCTCTACAAATGATAGGTAAATGCCAATAAAAAATCCCTGCAATCGATAGGATTATGTCTATAGATATGACTTTACAACCAATCAGCTTATTCTGATAGACACAGGTCTACAATCAATCGGCTCATGCCAATAGATATGGCTCTACAACCGATTGGCTTATACTGATAGACATGGCTCTGCAACCGATCTTCTTATGCCGATAGATACGGCTCTACAATCGATTGGCTTACACCGATAGACACGGCTCTACAACCGATCAGCTTTTGTGAATAGACACGACTCTACAAACGATCGAATTACATCGACAGACACGACTATGCAACCGATCAACTTATACCAACAGATACAGCTCTACAACCGATCATCTAGTGTCGATCGACACTCCTCTGCAATCGATCGATTTATTTTGACAGTCACTCCTCTACAACCTTCTCAAGTTTTTCATTGTTTCAGAGCTATTTTCAAGTTAGAGTATTTTCAATGTATGTTTATCGGTACCCAGTATAGTATATATACGGGTAGTATATGAGGCGATTTGGGTGGGAAAAATAAAATAATTTATAATTTGAAGGTGATTTGGGCAGGAAATATAAAATAATTTATAATTTGAAGGCGAATTGGATGAGAAAATAAAAATAATATGTAATTTGAGGTCGACGAATTAAAATAAAGTTATGTTCCTGATTATCAACGATGGGCGAATTTACCCCAAAAAAAATTCCACCTCGTAAATTTCGAGCAAATGGGCCCCAGTGAAAGGATCCAAAATTAGCCTTTTCAAAATTTTAAAAAACCTAAATAGAGCCAATTTACGATATTTCGTGCTTATGCATAACCCTGAAATCCACTATTGAAAGCATAATGTAACAATATCTTACCCCTATTATTTCTAATTATTCCTCCTCCTGCTACTAGTCTTGGATTTCAATTAGACACTACATTAAAATTCAATTTGGCCAACTCCACTTCTAATGGTTTTCACTTTATATTATTCACATTCCTTTTTTTTCTCTTGTACCCAATGTCATAAGTCCATTTGGTGACTTGACTTCCTTTATCAAGGCTATCTAATTCAAGATTAGAGATTGGGTGATTTGATAGGGTTGGTTCTGACTCCTCTATGGCTAAACAACTCTTTCTTTACATTACCTCTAAATTTATTTCCTTTCATTTTATTATTATTTGATTCCTTTTTTATCCATAGAGTCCAAAGTATTGTATCTTTTGATATATCCTAGATTGTCTATGATTCCTCGCTTTTAAAAGTGCTTTGCCATTACTTTAACCATTCTTAAATTTTTTCATTCATCATCATACATTTGCCAAACATATCAACAATACATTGCCATAATTACTAGACTATTTAACAGTGTCCAAACAGATGGTCTATACTTTCCTTCTCTTTACATAGAATACATTATGAGGGGCCATGAAAACTTCTTTCATTACGTTATCCTAGGATAAAATTTTCCTATGATCTACTAGCCATATTGACTTTTGGAATGCTTATGATATCCCAAATATTTCTCTATATTCTTGTAGTAGGCCCATTTTGTTGGTGTTTTACACTATATTTTCTTCTTTCCATGTATTCTCCTAAGCTATTCAACTCCAAAAGCAGCTTATCCTTGACTCATCTCAAAATAATCATTGTTGTTATCTTTCTGCTCATCTGTCTCCTAGAAACAATGTCTAGAATACTTGTAAAAAATATTCTTTCCATTTGTATCTTCCTTCTTGATACTTGTACATAATATTTGAAGCCCTGTCACCATATTTTCTTGAATTAATCTCATCCATGATTCAAAATTAGATCTATATTGAGTGGTTTTTTATCACACCAAGTATCCATCCAAATAGAAAATTTTCCTCTACTTCCAACCACCCATATTAGATATTTAATAACTAGATCAATTATTTTTTTTGTAAATCATTCCATAGTATAAAACCATTTGGTAGTGAGAATGTAGTAAATATTAAGCTTGGGTTATTGGGATAAACATGCTTACTTAGAAGAATTATTTCCCATTGGCTCTGAATATTTGTATAATCTCTCAATTACTTTTCCCCTTGGAGCAAATTTTGCATTTGTAAGAACTCTTAAACCAAGACCTCCCCTAGTTTTATCATCAAACACCTTCTTCCATTTCACCAAGGGTAATTTCCTTTTATCATTTAATCTTGACCACAAAAATGGTCACATAATATAGATTAGACTATTTCCATCGATTTTGGCATAATATACAAGGACATATAATATGTTGGAATGGTCTATAAGACTGATTTAATTAGTTGCACTCTTCCTGCTAACAATAACCATCTACCTTTCCATGCTGGTAGTTTATTTTAAACTTTACTTACGACTAGATTTTAGAATTTTGTCCTCATTCTCCCTTCATTTGAAGGTATCTATAGATATGTTGCTAGCAAATTTACCTCCATTTGAAATAACCTACATATCCTTACTTTGATTCTAGCTAGAGTGTTTACAAAGTAAATTTTGGAGTTTTTCCTATTAACATTTTGCTTTAACTCTCTTTCATATCCTTTAATAGGTTATTTAAAGCTCTACCATAACTTATCCCTACCCTCCTAGAAAGTTTTGTATCATCTATAAACTATTTATGGGTGATGTTGTTGATGTTATTACTAGCCTTAACTCCACTTATTAGCCTATATATGTATGCCTTCTTCAAGTTCCTTCCCAATATCTTTGCCATAATGATGAACGTATATGGTGATAAAGGATATTCTTTTCTAAGATCCTCTTGGCTTTAAATTATCATGTTATTAGCCCATTGACTAGAATTGAATATGATACTATAAAGACAATCTTATATCCATCTAACCCATTTCTTCCCAAATCCAAAATTTTCTAATGCTACAAAAAGAAAATTCGATTTAACCCTATCATAGTATTTATTTATAAAAATATTTAAGATCATTTCTCTCTCTTTTCTTGAAGTTGTTGAATGCAATACTTCATGAGTTACTATGATGCTATCCAAAACATGTCTCCCTTTTATAAATCCTCCTTGATATTTTGACATAATTTTGTCTAACAATGGTCTTAATTGATTTGCCATCACTTTGGAGATTATCTTATATGTCATATTACATAGGCTTATGGGCCTAAATTAATCAAATAATTTTGCATCCTTCCTTTTTGCAATCAAGGTAAGATATGTTGTATTTATTTTATAAGGTATATATTATTTTACCCTAGACTGTTCCACTACCACCAATAAAGAATCCTTCATTATTTCCTAGTTATATTGATAAAATGTTGATGAGAGCCCATACAAACCTAGGTATTTACCTTATAAAAAGAGAAAAGAGCTAAATGAACTTCCTCTAGAGTAATAAGCCCAATTTGTTTGCTATTATCTTCATTTTTTATAAATCAAGGTACTTTTTGTAGTAATTTATCATTAAGAACTTCAATCTCCTCCAATCCTAGAATATTTTGTTAAAAAATCCATACTTTATTTTCTATTTCACACTAGTATTCAATCCAAACCCATTCTACTAATTTAATTCTACTAATTTTGGATTCTAGTCTTTGTGCTAGTGCCATACTATGAAACACTTTGTATTTTTGTCTTCTTTTAAAAAAATATATCTTAATTTTAAACTCCAAAATTTATTTTCTTTACTCAAAATATTATGATATTAACTACATAAATCCATTTTTATCTAAGCTTGGGTTATTATGCTTTGATGGTTTTTGGGCTATTCTATCTACTTAAGAATCATAATGACTAAGAGGGAGAAGAGAGAATAGCAGAGCTTCATGAACATATCATGTAATATTATATGAATAGAATTGTACAATAGCAAATGGAACTATGAGTCCATTATATACGAGGATAGGTTTCTTGTTCCTCACTCTACCTATGACACTTGGTCCAGGTTACATGAAACTTGGCATGAATACCAAATAATGGAATATATTCCAACAAGCCCCTATATTACATTATTTTGTATGAAGTTCCCTTGAGTTACATAGATGATCTCTGAATATTTGAAACTTGGTTTTCCCAAGAGCTTTTGTAAAAATATTTACTAACTGGTCTTCTGTAGGAACATGCTCCAAGATGATATGATGGTTCTTAAAGTAATATCTGGTGAAGTGGCATTGTGCTTCAATATGTTTAGTTCTTTCATGTATAATCATATTTTTTATCAAGTTGAGTACTCCTTGATTGTCACAAAATATCAAGGTTTAAGTTTGTTTGATACCCATGTATAATAACATGTTGTGGATGATCCACAACACACCCCAAAATTGGGGACCCACCTTTTTTGCATGCTTTCAAAGAAGATCTCAGTGACCCAGATGCTAAAAATCAAGAAAAAGGGGCAAAATTGCACAAGGATGAAAAGTGTCGCGATATCGCGACATGTCGCTCCGTCGCTTCCAGAAAATGAAAAGTGTCGCGATATCGTGACATGTTGCTCCGTCGCGGTCCAGATAGGAGAGAGAAATGTAGAATGAAAAAGTGTCGCGATATTGCGACATGTCGCTCTATCGCTGGTAGAAAATGAAAAGTGTCGCGATATCGTGACATGTTGCTCCGTCGCGGTCCAGATAGGAGAGAGAAAGGTAGAATGGAAAATGGTAGCGAAATTGTGACATGTCACAAAATCGCGGGTCAAACCAGTCAAACAGGGCAAGGCACGAAAAGCGTAGCGATATCGCGACAAAAATCAGCAAAGAGGCACGAAGAGGAAAAACGTCGCGATATCGCGACAGAAAACGACAAAGAGGCTCAAAGTGGAAAAACATCGCGATATCACGATAGAAAACGGCAAAGAGGCTCGAAGCGAAAAAACGTCACGATATCGCGACAGAAAATGGCAAAGAGGCTCGAAGCAAAAAAACGTCGCGATATCGCGACAAAAAGCGGCAAAGAGGCACGAAACGAAAAAGCGTCGCGATATCACGACAGGTCGCGGTTTCGCGGCTCCAAAGCAGCGAAGTGGTATGGATGAAAATATGTCATGATTTCGCGACATGTCGTGTTTTCGCTGCCAAATACAAAGAGCAGCCTGAAGCGAAAAGCGTAGCGATTTCGCGATGAAAATTTGGCAAAGTGTACGGAAGTGAAAAACGTCATGATTTCGCGACAGGTTGCAGCAAAAGGCATGTCGAGTGAAAAACATCGTGATTTCGTGACAGGTTGTAGCCAAAGGCGTGTCAAAGAAAAACGTCCCGATTTCACAACAGAAAAGCAGCAAAGTGTATGGAACAGAAAAACGTCACGATTTCGTGACATGTCGCGATTTCGCGACATGTCGCATTTTCACTGGCAAGAAGGCAAGAAGGCTATTGACAAGAAAACGTCGCGATATCGCGACATGTCACGTTTTCGCGGTGAAGGCAAAGGAACAAAGCTGCATGCTATTTTTTGTCACGATTTTCATGGGGCCGTTACAAAAGATGCAAAAAAGTGCAGAACACGTGGCATACATGTATAAGGGTTACAAAAATATTACAGTCATAGAATATTATCAAACGTTTCAGCATTAAACATAAATTCAAAAGCAATTCGAAAGGCGGGAATATGAAATGAAGCGATCTGGAAGATGAAGCGAAGCGTCACAGGACAAAACAGAGAGCATTGCCAGAAAGTATAAAAGTAGAGGCGTAGATTGGCACAAGGGTCGAAAACTGCTGGGAGCAGAGTTGTAGTGCTAAAGGCCAGAGAGTCATTCTGGGCCTGCTTTAAGGCTATTTTTCTTTCTTTTTTTGGTTTTGATAAAACCAGATGTTCTGCTATTGTAACAGGATTTATCTTTAATGTAGGAGTGTTCAGAAATTTGCATCTTGTGGGCAAGAAAGAAGGAGATCTTCTGTGCATGCTATGAGTTCAATGTTTATTCTTTCATATTTCAGATTTCAGATTTATAGATAATGTTAAATGCCACTTTTGTGGGTTGCATTAGGCGAATATTTGAAATCTGAATTTTATTTCAAACCCTAGGAATCAGCACTTAGCTTATTGGGATTGTGCGTGTTTGCAGGTCCAATAGGTTAGGTTGCATGCATGGAAACCTCACATCTTCGGTTTTGCCAGGATGGGATAGCATCAAACTGGATGCAATTTTAATTTCTTTTCTTTTGCATTTTATTTTCTTTTTGCTGTACTTTATTTTTCAGAAGCTCCAATTTTAATTTTTCAAGCTTTAAAATAAAATAAAAAAATTAAAAAACTTCAAAATCCATAAATAATTCCTTCATTTATGGCATTTCATTAAATTTCATTTTGAAGTTGCAGCATGGTCATATAAGGATCAGATCACATTTGTTTTATAAGGGTTCATGAACAATCATTAAGTTTCACAATAAAATAAACCACAGTGCCCCTTGTTTTCAGTTACTTGCAACCACTAAGGTGTTCTAAGCATTTTAATTAAATATCTTTATTTGAGATTATTAATACACAGATGCAAAATGCTAGCATAATAGGAACCTTGGAGAAATTACTTGTTTAATTTATTTGCAAGCAGAGGATTTAGAACCCGAATCCTATCGGAGAGTGTGTTTTCACAATTGGGTGAAAACACCACTCAACAGATTGGCGCTAGAAGGAGGGCCTGAAAAGTTTATTTTATCATGATTTTAGATGCTACGGGTTTTTAATTGTTTGAGAGATTTACATTGCTAAATATTTCAAGTCCATTTGATTAGCATCTTCGGCCTCTAACACCACTCAACGGATTGGTGCTAGGAGGGCCAAACAGGTTTATTTTAGTGTTATTTAAATTTAAATTTTTTATGCTTGTCCTCTAACACTCAGCCGATTGTAAAAGGACGACCTGAATTTATTTACTTGTTCTATTTTAATTCAGGTATGTTGTATATTATTCTAACACTTTTCTGATTGTTCATTCAGAAATATGTGATTTGATTTAATTTTGAAAATTTTGGTCTCATACAATTACTAGACATTTGATTTTAATAATTCCATCTCTTAGTTGATGCTAACTTGATTTTTTTTTTTTTAATATATTGCAGGTTAAATATTCAACAGATTTGGTTCTAAAATTACATTCTGAGTTCACTAATGGCAACACTTGAGGAGAAAATGGTATCCCTGAGAGCTGAAATAGTGTCTCTAAGAGAGAGAATGACATCAATGATAGAGGATCATTATGAGGGTTTATCTATACCTGTGGTACCCTATCAAATTCCGACAATGTTATTGGATTTTTTACGGTGTTTTAATCAAGAGATGCCACTAGGATACTTGCAAAAGCTGCATGTTTACAAGGATACATTATGTAAATTCCAAATTTTCTATGAGGAGGTGGCTTGTAAGTTATTTGCATACATTTTGGAAGATAAACCATTCTTTTGGTACAACCAACTACCCATGGAGGTTAGGACTTCTTGGATACAATCATTTTACCTCCATGTGTAAGGAGCCTAATGAATCCTTGAGTCAATTCAATGAAATATTTCGGGAGTTGCACTCCCAAATGTGGGAAAACTTTAACACGTTAGAAGAGGAAGCCATGGAAGTATACCTAGGAGCCATACACCCCACACTTGCTTCACTCATTGAGGAAAAGCTGAGTGGCTTGTCTCTAGAGAAAATTCATGAGGTCTTAGAAGAGATAGAACGACAAGGTCTTGAAGAAGAAAAGGCACAACATGTTCACATGAGAGATTGTTATTTTGATGCCAACCTACACCAACCATCAAACATAGCACCCTCCACTCCAATGATACCTAAGGTGAATGATCAAGGGGATGAATTTGAATACCCAAATTTTATGACCACCTTAGATGTAGTCCAAGAGGAGGTGCAAATTGCTAAGACAACATCCACTAGTGAGGATCATGTAGAGATACACGATTATTCGGATGAAGGGGTTCTAAATTCAACAATGTTTGATATATGTGAATGGATGGAACCCACCATAGAATTGAATGAAGTGGTTGAAAGTGAAATGGAAAGAAAAACAATAAATAAATTTGAAGATATGATAGAATTTCACCACTTGTTCTTGGAAGATACTATTGATGAGACGTGTAAAATTAAAGATCAAGAAATTCTTCACCCTCCAAATTATGATAATGAATCATGGTTTACTAATTTGGACAATGATAGCCTTATAAATTTGAATTCAAGAAATAACCCACTTTTGGAAATAATTGAACCATCTAAGGAAGGTGAAGATGAATTTGATGAGAAGCACATTGATGAATTGGAAGATGTTGAAGAAGTAGTTGAACGTCACCACTTGATTTTGAAAGATGATTATTATGATGCTTGGAAGAAGTGGGAAGACTTCACTCATTCCAAAATTACTAATGAAACTTGTGTGCCCATTGGTATACAGGACAACATAATCGCCTACTCAAAGGAAGATATTACAACTCCTGTACAATTTGAGGATGTTTTGGAAGAGGGTTTCAAATCTCATCAAATTTTGGAAGATTATAACCATCTTATTGCCAAGGACAAAGAAGAAAAAGAATTGATGAATGAATCAAAAGATCATGTCATAAATATCATGGAATTTCATGCTATGGATTTGGATGATGATTTTTACAATGGTTGGGGGAGATATGATGATGCATTCTTTTCTCACATCCCCATAGATGAAACTCATATTTCACTTGATATTGAAACTTCCACCTCACATGAAGAGATACCATGGATAGTGAACAAAGAATTAGAACCAAATGACAAAGAGATTGATCAATTGGAAGCAACTCAAATAAGTGATCATCAAAGAAGATTACTTGACATACACTTTGACCAAGAATGTTTGAGGACTGAAAAGGATGACCATATTTTGAATTTAAATAATGTTTATGGTGAAATGTCATTAAAGGTAAATGAAAAACAAGGTATAATTTTTAATCACACCTTTAATAACATTGTTTTAATGAATGGAAAAGAAGTTGATGCACTTGAATTGTTAAATAAAATTCATCAACAATTACTAATTGAATCTAGGATAAAAACTTTTAATGATCCTAATTTAGTAAATATCCTAGATGCTTGTAAATTGTTACACAAATTTGATTGGCCTACAAATTTGGAAAATGATTTGGCTTTGAAATTTGTAGAAATAGGCTACTACTTACAAAATTGCATATTTGAAAAGGATAGCCTAATTCTAAATCAAGGAGGGAATTATGAAGTTTACATTTTAAAGAATAGACATGATAAAATTAAAAATCATTTATTGTCTAATCATTTTAGTAATTTGATGCTCACCTATGGGAGTATTATTGGAACTAAATCAAATTGGTATGGTGAGCATGGCAAGTGGAAATTTGTTGCATTGTTTGGTCTAGTCTTGTTTGTGTTGGATTCCCACAACATTTGGCATGCATATCATGTTATATTTTTGTTGAAATATTCTAATCATGTTTGGGATCCAGGAAAGTGATAATCCAAGCTTTGCATCATCTTGTATTATATTGTACATTTGTATATAGATTTTGGTTTTTTGGGTTTTGGTTTATGTTTGCAAGATCGTTTTTTAAAGGTACTTTGGGTTTGGTTTTGGTTTGTGTTTTCAAATTTTCATTTTTGGGATTGCAGTTTGGTTTTGGATTGAATAAGTTTTAATTTAAAGTTGTGTGTTTATTTGACATGTTTTGTTTGTCTATAAAAAAAAAAAATGATGAAAAGGTTGCCTTGAGATGCTAACTTATGTTCTAGATCGGGGAAATATGAAACATTGGAATTGTGTTGTAGAAGCTCCACAAGTAACACAAACATTTAAATAGTATCGTTTGAAACTTGTGATGCATGAAGTAGTCAGTTTTATATGGCAATATTTCATTTGCATTTCAAAAGATAATGCATTCATATTACATCTCACTTTGCACATACATGCCATCTTAGTTGCAAATGCATTTCAAATACAAATCATTAAAGTGTGTCAAATCCTCTTAGGGTTGTGTTATAACATAAATATAAAAAATCCTAAGGTTGGAAACTGAGTCTTGAGATATCTAGAACCAAGCACATCTTATACACATTAAAAAGGATCTTGAGAAAAATGATCAAAACCTAACTTGGAAGAAAAGGTTGGGCGAAAGAGGTTTTTCATGTCTATCCTATTATGCAACATGATCCTTAAAACAATGGTTTTGACCACTTCCATAAAACTTAAAGCCTAAAATCAGAGTAGTAAGGATAGGGTTAAATCCTCATCGAAATTAGGTTGAGGATCCAACTCCCCAAAGCTTTGATTTGACCTACATGGAGTAGTAAGGATAGGGCATAAATTCTCATCTCGCTTAGGTTGAGAATTTGATTCCCCAAAGCTCCTATGTCTCATTTCATGATAAATCTTGGATTGGAAGGATCGTACTATTTGTCCTCTGCAAAGGATGGGTAGTCATCCCCAAGGTCTAAGCAATAAATTAATATTTTCCATTTTTATCTAAATCTTGGATTGGAAGGATAGTACTACATGTCCCTAGCAAGGATGGGTAGTCATCCCCAAGGTCCAAGAAGTAAAAAATTAATTTTTCCCATCTCATATTTATATTGGATTGGAAGGATCGTACTACTTATCCTCTGCAAAGGATAAGTAGTCATCCCCAAGGTCCAAAGAAATGAAGATAAGTCTTGGATTATGGGGTTAGGTATGCCCATGCATGGCAACATGTCTTGTCTAAAAAACAAGACCACTGATTGTCCAAAGGGTTAGACTATCATGACTATTTCTTCCATAATTGGTTAAATTATTTTGCTCAAAGTGAGGTAATGAATTCTAAATCAGAATAGAAAGGATAGGGTTAAACTCCCATCTTGGTTAGGTTGGGAGTCTGATTCCCCAAATTTTTGATTTCACATTCACTTGCACATGGGTTCAAGATAGTAGGGACTCATAACCAATGTTGGGATATAATAAAGTAATTAATTAGTGGATCCTAAGAGGGTTTGGCAATCTTGAATGTTTGTACATGATACTAGAAGAAATACCATGCCTTTTATAAAAGCAAAATCTCTTAGCATATTCATTAGGTTACACAAATCATTCACAATCTCATGTGCATTCATATAAAACTAACAATGGAATGTTGATCAATTTCAAACGATAGCGAATGAAATTCATTGCACACACTGAGCTAATACTTGATGATTCTGATGATTCATGTACTTCTGATCTTTGGGCATTTGTTTATATTACTTATGTGCTAACACATGTTTTTGAGTTTGTATACTTCCAGGTTGGGTTCTCACTAAAATGCTCAAGAGCATTTGACAGCAGAGTCACCATTTGTTGTGGCTGATCCACAACACACCCCAAAATTGGGGACCCACATTTTTTGCATGCTTTCAAAGAAGATCTCAGTGACCCAGATGCTAAAAATCAGGAAAAAGGGGCAAAATTGCACAAGGATGAAAAGTGTCACGATATCGTGACATGTCGCTCCGTCGCTGCCAAAAAATGAAAAGTGTCGCGATATCGCGACATGTTGCTCCGTCGCGGTCCAGATAGGAGAGAGAAAGGTAGAATGAAAAAGTGTCACGATATCGTGACATGTCACTCCGTCGCTGGCAAAAAATGAAAAGTGTCACGATATCACGACATGTTGCTTCGTCGCGGTCTAGATAGGAGAGAGAAAGGCAGAATGGAAAATGGTAGCGAAATCGTGACATGTCACAAAATCACGGGTCAAACCAGTCAAACAGGGCAAGGCACAAAAAGCGTAGCGATATCGCGACAAAAATCAACAAAGAGGCACGAAGAGGAAAAACGTCGTGATATCGCGACAGAAAACGGCAAAGAGGCTCGAAGTGGAAAAACGTCGCGATATCGCGACAGAAAATGGCAAAGAGGCTCGAAGTGAAAAAACGTCGTGATATCACGATAGAATACGGCAAAGAGGTTCGAAGTGAAAAAACGTCGCGATATCGCGACAGAAAACGCCAAAGAGGCACGAAACGGAAAAGCGTCGCGATATCGCGACAGGTCGCGGTTTCGCGGCTCCAAAGCAGCGAAGTGGTACGGATGAAAATATGTCGCGATTTCGCAACATGTCACATTTTCGCTGCCAAATACAGCAAGAGCAGCCCGAAGCGAAAAGCGTAGCGATTTTGCGACAGAAAGTTGGCAAAGTGTACGAAAGTGAAAAACGTCACGATTTCGTGACAGGTTGCAGCCAAAGGCGTGTCAAGTGAAAAACATAGTGATTTCGTGACAGGTTGCAGCCAAAGGCGTGTCAAAGAAAAACGTCACGATTTCACGATAGAAAAGCAGCAAAGTGTATGAAACAAAAAAACATCACGATTTCGTGACATGTCGCGTTTTCGCTAGGCAAGAAGGCAAGAAGGCTGTTGACAGGAAAACGTCGCGATATCGCGACATGTCGCGTTTTCGTAGTGAAGGCAAAGGAACAAAGTTGCATGCTATTTTTTGTCATGATTTTCATGGAGCCGTTACAGAAGATGCGGGAAAGTGCAGAACATGTGGCATACATGTATAAGGGTTACAAAAACGTTACAGTCATAGAATATTATCAAACGTTTCAGCATTAAACATAAATTCAAAAGCAATTCGAAAGGCGAGAATATGAAACGAAGCGATCTGGAATATGAAGAGAAGCGTCACAGGACAAAATAGAGAGCATTTCCAAAAAGTATAAAAGCAGAGGTGCAGATTGGCACAAGGGTCGAAACTACTGGGAGTAGAGTTGCAGTGCTAAAGGCCAGAGGGTCATTCTGGGCCTGCTTTAAGGCTATTTTCCTTCCTTTTTTTGGTTTTGAGAAAACCAGATGTTCTGCTATTGTAACAGGATTTATCTTTAATGTAGGAGTGTTCAGAAATTTGCATCTTGTGGGCAAGAAAGAAGGAGATCTTCTATGCATGCTATGAGTTCAATGTTTATTCTTTCATCTTTCAGATTTCAGATTTATAGATAATGTTAAATGCCACTTTTGTGGGTTGCATTAGGCGAATATTTTAAATATGAATTTTATTTCAAACCCTAGGAATCAGCACTTAGCTTATCGGGATTGTGCGTGTTTGCAGGTCCAATAGGTTAGGTTGCATGCATGGAAACCTCACATCTTCGGTTTTTCCAGGACGGGATAGCATCAAACTGGATGCAATTTTAATTTCTTTTCTTTTGCATTTTATTTTATTTTTGCTGTACTTTATTTTTCAGAAGCTCCAATTTTAATTTTTCAAGATTTAAAATAAAATAAAAAAATTAAAAAACTTCAAAATCCATAAATAATTCCTTCATTTATGGCATTTCATTAAATTTCATTTTGAAGTTGCAGCATGGTCATATAAGGATCAGATCACATTTGTTTTATAAGGGTTCATGAACAATCATTAAGTTTCACAGTAAAATAAACCACGAGTGCCCCTTGTTTTCGAGTTACTTGCAACCACTAAGGTGTTCCAAGCATTTTAATTAAATATCTTTATTTGAGATTATTAATACACAGATGCAAAATGCTAGCATAACAGGAACCTTGGAGAAATTACTTGTTTAATTTCTTTGGAAGCAGAGGATTTAGAACCCGAATCCTATCGGAGAGTGTGTTTTCACAATTGGGTGAAAACACCACTCAACATAACATATATTATATCCATAATGCTTTGCAGGTTATATCTCTTGTTGCTTAATATTTTTCTTTAGTAGATTATTATGCCATTGTATGTTGTTTCTTAGTGTGCCAAGATATGGGTCTTGATCCAAGATAGAACATGCACCCTAAAGTAGAATTTCTATCATCAATAGAGCCATATAATCTAAATATGAGTAACCCTATAGACAAAAATATTTAACATTCTTCATATAAGTTAGTCCATAATCAATAGTCTTCTTGATATATTGCAATATTATTTTTGTAGCTTTTCAATGAATTTCTCTTGGTTCTTGCATGAAGTGTGAAAGATAATTTACAACAAAGGCTAAGTTGGGTCAACTTTTTTTTTTTTTTTTTTTAAAGCGAAAAACCTCTTGTGAAGCCGCCTTGGTCTGAGAGACCACGAACAGGGGGTTCTACACCGTCAAAGTCACCCGAGGGTTGCACCCGACCCTGCCCGCACCAACATTATCAATTGGATTTTAGATACCCAATTCAGCTTTTTGGTAGGGTGGATATTTGAACCTGGGACCTCCCTTGGAGGATTGCCCTCTCCTCTCCAACTCACCTACAACACCTGGGTGGGTCAACTATTTGTTAAGTACAAAATACTTCCAATTAATTGGTGATACATAGTTGCTGAGACCAAAGGCATTTCATCAATTTTGGATAATTGAATCCCTTGTTCCATTGGTGTATCTTTCGGCTTACAATCCTTCATTCTATATTTTTCAAGTAAGGCTTTTGCATATTTTGATTGAGTAATAGTAATATTGTATTCACCTTATTGAATCTCTATACCAAGACAATAATTCATTAGACCTAGATATGTCATATCAAATACCTTTTCTATATCCCTTTTAATGTCACTTATTAGTTTTTTTGAACTTCCAGTAATTACTATATCATCAACATACACTATGAGAATCATTATACTATTTCTAATTTTGTTTGTATACAAACTAGGATCGAATGTACTTATTTTGAAGTTATGTTGTAATAAGTGATCGTTGATATTTATATTCCATGCTCTGGGAGCTTTATTTAAATCATATAATGATTTTTAAAAATTGCACACTTCATTTTCTTGTCCTTTAATAGTGAACCCTTTTGGTTGTGATATGTAGACTTATTTTAAATCACCAGTAAGAAAAACACTTTTTACATCCATTTGATGAAGCTTCCAACCCTAATGAGCTACTAGTGCACAAATTGTCCTGATAGTAGTCATTCTAGCTATTGGGGTAAATGTTTCTTCATAGTCAATTCCTTTAGTCTGAGTATATCCTTTGGCTACTAACCCAGCTTTGTACTTATCAAGTGTTCCATCTACTTTATACTTGATCTTGAAAATCTATTTGTAACCCACTATTTTCTTTCTTGGAGGTAATTTCACTCGATTCCATGTTTTATTCTTTTTAAGTGATGCATGTTCAAATTCCATAGTTGTCCTCCAATGTGAGTGATTTAGAGCTTGAAGTGTTGATGTTGGTTCTATTGTATTACTTAGTAATCCTCTATTTATTCTACTTTGACTACAAGTTTTAGGTCTAGTAGTGGTAATATCTGGCATTCTTTTCAGGTCTGATCCTTGAGAGTGTTTCTGAGTCATATTGATTCTTTGTTTTGAGGAATTGTATATATTTTTGAGTATTCCCTATTTTCTTCTTGAGATTCTAATTCTGATTCTTCACTAGTTATATCTTCCCCTGAGTAGTTTAAAAGAATTTTTGTGTCATTACTAGGTTTCTCTATGTCAATTCTTATTTTTCATCAAATATTACATATCTACTTATGTAAACTTTATTTGTACATGGATCTAATATTTTGTATCCTATATATTCATTGTCATAGTGTTGTAATCTATTTTTGTTCTTTTTCATTTTGGGATATGCATGTAAGCTTTGCAACCAAAAATGCTTAGTTTTCCTATATTTGGCTTTTGTCCTGACCATGCTTCTCATGTTATAACATGTTTGAGTATTCTTGTTGGTAGCTTATTTTGTATGTATGCTATTTTTTGAACTGCTTCTACCCAATATTGATGATCAAGATGAGCTTATTTTAACATACATATCACCATTTCTATTATTGATCCACTTTTTTTTTTTGCAATTCCATTATGTTGTGGTGAATATGTTGTAGTGAGTTGTATTTTAATTTCATTCTCTTATAAAAAGGAATAAAATCCTTTACATATAAACTCACCTCCTTTATCTGAGCGAAGTGCTTTTATAGTATTTTCTTATTCTTTTTCTACTTGAAGTTTGAATTGTCTAAAATGACTAAGTACATCTGATTTATACTTCATGAAATATACCCACATTTTCCTAGTGTAATTATCAACAAATAATTAAAAATACTTATGTACTCTAATACTAGAGATATTCATTGGCCCACATAAATCTGTGTATATCAACTCTAATGGTTTTTGAGTCCTATATTGTCGAAGTTCAAAAAGAATTCTATGTTGTTTTCCTGCTAAACATTCTAGAAAGATAGTAGATTATAGAGAGAGATTTGGTATTCCTTCAACCATTTGATATTTGAGTAATTCATTCATGGTAGATTCACTAGTATGTCCTCGACGCTTATGCCATAGATTTGAAGTTTTGATTGAAAAATGAGAGTGTGTAGTAATGTCTAGAACAAAAAGACCACTTTTATAGGAGCTCGATGTTATCTTTTTTCCTTGTTTAAGAATGAGATATTTTTTTCTTCCATTGGAAACTTTGAACTCTACTATCATATTCTGATCCATGAGTTGATAAACTGAAAGAATATTAGTAGTCAATCCCGGGACATATAATGCATTTTTTATTCCCTTTTCCATTTATCAAATCTACTATGATGTTTTTGATCCCCTTTACTTCATAAGTTTTACTATATACTATAGCAACTGGTTCCTCATTTATCTTGTGTAGAGAATTAAACCAATGTATATTTCCAGTCATATGTTTGATTGCCCCTGAATCTATATACCGATGATCCATGGTTTGTGAAACCTTAGAATTTTTAGTACGTGAACAAACTTGATAAAACCTTTCTAAACTTAGGTTTTGTAGAATCCTTATGTCTCCCTAGTGGTTAGAATGTATTAAAATTTTTATAAAGTGCTTATCAAGTAATAGTTCACCTTCTAGGTTTCATAAACATTACCTAGTTTTTTGAGCTCTGGCGATTTTGCGGGAATCCTTCTGCACTGCCGACAGGCCGAGGCTCTAGGGTTTCAGTTCGGAAACCTCTTCCAGCGTGTTTGGGGTTTGTTGCTGGCTTCTGGTCTAGGATCTTTCGGTGTCCCGGGAGGGCCCAATGGGGTCTCTTCCTGGTTCTCTCGAGGGAAAAAAGACCTCTTATGCGGAGATTTTACGAGAAAATCCTGCGTCTTCCTCTGCTAATGCTCAACATAGTGCCTTCCATCTGCTAGCAAAGAATGCGGGCAAGGGCTCTCCTGGGCACAGAATCAATGGATGTCTCCCACAATCTACATCAAGACCGAAAATAGTCATCTAACCAGAGCTGGTTGAAGACACGATAAACTACCGGGCCACTCATGATCTAATTTGCAAGTTCATGGGCATTCGACCCACCCTGCAGTTTTTGCATTCTTGGGTGAGACAAAACTGGGAGCCAATCGATGAGTACTCCTTATGGCCCATTAGCAATGGGTATTTCATTATTAGTTTTTCTTCCCTAATGGATAGAAACAAAGCATTTGAATCAGAGAAGAGGAGCCATGGCCCGACAGGGTTATTTGTCCAGCCGTGGAGAGCGGGTTTCGTCCCTCGCATTGAACCCACAGTTGTCCCGGTTTGGATCCGGCTGTATGCTCTCCCGATGGATTTTTGGGGTGAGCGGATTCTTGAATTGATAGGCAACTCTCTAGGTAGATTTTTGGGAGTTTCTAAGGATACCATTGAAGGAAATATTGTTGTTTATGCAAGAATCTGTGTAGAATTGGATATTAGTCAACCGCTACCAGCTGAGATGGAATTGGAGTTAGCAGGACAATCTTGGGTACAGCAGTTAGACTATGAAGCCCTACCTTTCCGATGTAGAGTCTGTCATTTGCATGGCCATTTGGCAAGGTTCTGTCCAAATATCTTGAGCACCAATGTGGATGCTACATAGGGAATGTCAAATCGCTCCCGAGGAGGTAAGTCCACTTCGGCCAAGGAACCACCTGTCATTCCCACTAGTTCTGAGGGCCAGAATTATGGCTTTGAACAGCAGAAGAGGAGAAGAAACAAAAAGAGAAATGGTAAGGAGCAAGCTCTTCCCAAGCCAACAAATCGGTATGAAATATTTAAATCTCTTGTGGATCAAGAAGACCAACCTATGGAAGGAGCAGATGGGATCCTTGAGGATAATATCATCCTTACTCATGCTCCTCCTTCCTCAACCCCTATCCTTGAACAGGCGATTGACTCCTCTGAGACTTCGCATCATGAAAACCCCGAGACTCTGGTAATCCACTCCCCATTCCAGCCTGTTATTAAAGATGTTTCCATGGGAATTGCAGAAAAGCTCAAAGAAAGACCAGCTCTTGGAATTTCCCAGGTGGAGAAGAGGTCGAAAAATAGTAATTCCCAAGGGGTGGGCAGGAAATCCAATAAGGATCTAATTGCAGTGCAAGGGGATAAGCTAATCAATGGAGGATTGGCAAGAACAATTGATTCGTATTGCTCCCAAGGTTTCCAATGATTATACAATCTTGGAATGTGAGGGGTTTAAACAGTAGAACCCATCAATCTGCTGTTCAAAGACTTTTAGAAAGAAGTAAAACAGACTTTCTACTCATTTAGGAAACAAAAATGTCATTAGACCTTATGAGTAAAACTGTCGGCCGAATCTGGAGGGGTGCTGGCCATATGGCAGTGGCTGCTCTTGGTGCCTCGGGAGGGATTGCTACTCTTTGGAATCCTTTGGCGTGGATAGAAATAGATCATATAGCCTGGAGAGGGGTCCTAACATCTCTTTTCAAGAATATAGTTATAGTTGAACAAGTCTTAATTACAAATTTCTATGGGGCTCAGAACATCGAAGGTCAGCGGTTTCAATGGAAAGCTGTTCAAAACATGAGGTCCTCCCGGGAATATTTTGACTGGATTATAGCTAGGGACTTCAATGCTAAATTATCCTCTAGATATCAGGAAGGTGGCATCCCTGTTCTGGATACAGGGGATCGGCTGTTTATTGCCCACGTCCAGGCCTTTAACCTTGTTGACATCAAAGGCCCTGGTACAAACTTTACCTGGACTAATAAGAGAAGAGAGCCATACAGTAGGAGGGTTAAGCTTGACAGGTTTTTGGTCTCGGAGGAAGCTTATGTTAGATGGAATATCAAATTCCAGATCTTGGAGGGCCCAGTCTCCGATCACTCTCCCATTTTGCTGGAGGGAGGGACTATGTCAGGAAAGTATTACAAACCTTTTAAATTTGAAAATTTTTGGTTGCAAAAAGAGGACCTACGAAGGAAAATTCCACAGTGGTGGGAAGAAGGTCGTCCCCCTTTTGGAACAGCTATGTTCAAATTTCATAAACAACTTCTCTTTGTTAAGAGTAAACTAAAACAGTGGAAGCAAACTAACAAATCTGATTTCCAGCTCCAACGGGCTCCCTTGCTGGACAGATGGAATGAGGTGCAAAAACAATTCAGAGAAGGAATTATTTCTGAGCATCTTAAATTTGAGGATGACGCTTTACGCAAAGCAGTTGAGGACATTGATAATCAAGAAGAGATCTACTAGAGACAGAGAGCTAGAAATACTTGGCTATTAGGAGACAGAAATACTAAATTTTTCCATCGCTCTGCCTGTGCTAGAAGGCAATTGAATAACATGGAGTTCCTTCAAGATGAGTTTGGAAACTCTTTTGACACTCTTCCTGATATGCATTCCCTATCTATGGAGTACTTCTCAAACCTCTTCAAGGAAAGTATGCAGCATGATGTGGAAGCTCAAAATGAAGTCATTGAGGGAATTCCCTCTATTATTTCTCATGAAGAGAATCAGTCCCTTCTTAAGCCCATTGATCATGATGAACTCAAGAAGGTGGTCTTCGGGATGTGCACAGGAAAGTCGCCTGGTCCGGACGGTTTCCCTATTGAGTTCTTTCAGGCCTTACGGGATATCTTGGAGGTGGACGTGTTGGCTGTCATTGAGGAATCCCGAATTAACAAAAGAATGCTCAAGGCTATAAATCACACCTTTATCACTTTAATTCCTAAAGGAGATGGGGGGCTCACATTTCTGATTTCAGACCTATTGCTTTATGTAATGTGATCTACAAAATTATCACTAAACTTATGGCTGAAAGACTAAAACCCCTTCTTCAGAATTTAATTTCCCCTGAGCAAGGGGGTTTTGTTGAAGGAAGACAGATCTTGGATGGAGTGATATTGGCTCAGGAGGCTATCCATTCTATGCATAATTCAGGTAACAAAGGAATGTTCATCAAATTGGATATGTCTAAGGCTTATGACAGAGTAGAGTGGGGTTTCTTGGTCAAGATGTTGGCAGCCTTTGATTTTTCTCAGGACTGGATTGCCTAGGTCATGAGCTGTATCTCTATGCCTTCCTACTCTGTTTTAATTAAGGGGCTTCCCTCGCCACCTTTTGGAGCCTCTCGGGGTCTCCGTCAAGGAGATCCCTGCTCTCCATATCTCTTTCTTATCTTGGCTGAAGGTTTAGGCAGACTCTTCCTGAGAAGAAGACGTCAAGGACAGATTATAGGAATTAAAATCGGAGCCGAAGTTTTGACTCATTTACAGTTTGTGGATGATACGGGCTTGGTGGGAGTTGCCAGCCTCAGAGAAGCAAGAGGAATCAAAGATACTCTTAACGTCTACCTCCGAGATTCTAATCAAGTCATCAATGAATCAAAATCAAAAGTGGTCTTCTTCAACCTTGATCAAAGGTCGCAAGAGAGAGTTATGGAGATTTTGGGTTTCACTCGGACCTCCCTTCCTGTTGTTTATTTGGGGGTTCCTCTGCATTACAAAAAACTGACAGCTGATTTCTGGAAGGACCTGCTAGATGGCATCAAAGAGAGAATGAATCACTGGTCTCATAGATGGTTAAGCTATGGGGGCCGACTAACTTTTTTGAAGTCTGTTATTCAGGCCATGCCTATTTACAAATTCTCAATTTTGGCCGCCCCTCCCTCAATCTGGAAAGAGTTGGACAAAGCGGCTAGAAGTTTTCTCTGGGAAGGTGCCAATGGAGAGAGGAAATGGGCCTTGGTTGGTTGGGATAAGGTCACCCAGCCCAAGGAAAAAGGTGGGCTGGGCTTAAGAAGTTCCAAGTTTAACAATCGGGCCCTGGTGCGAAAACTGTATTGGAGGTGGATTTCCCAGCCTTCGTCCCTCTGCAGCAGAATCCTTTCTAGCAAATACTTGGGTCTTGTTCCTCCCAACGACTTGGGCCGCTATCCTCTGGAAGGTAATGGTTCTCTTGTGTGGCAGGCGCTCAAGCTTGGATCTCGCATTATCAAAGATCAATTGTTCGGAAATTTGGGAGAGGGGAGAAGGCCCGGTTTTGGACTGACTCTTGGGATCAGCATCCTCCTATCCTTGCTTGTGTTTCTGATTTGCATCCGTTAAAAATAGCTCTTGAAGATAAAGGTTGGATTAATATTCAGAGCTACTTCACTACCAGCCAATTGGGGGAGTATAAGGTTAAAAAATTTAAGCGGCTGGGTGAATGGCCTATTCCAATCCCTCCGGAGCAGGCTCCAACTCTGGAAAATTTTTTGGCAGAAAGGTTTCTATCTGGGAGAGATGAGTAGGATGAGATTGCTTGGGGCTTTGGGAACCTTAGGGTTTATTCTATGAATGAGGGCTATGCTTCGATCCTACCTGAGCCCCCCCCACACTCTTTTCCTGTTCATGAATGGAGGAAGATATGGCATCCCAAGGGCTGGCCGAAAGTGAACTTCTTTGCTTGGCAACTGATGCATAATGGTATCTTGACCTTTGACAACCTCAAAATTAGAGGCATCATTGGCCCTTGCCAGTGTGTTTTATGTTATAGGAATGAGGAAACTGTGGATCATCTTCTGTTTGATTGCTCTTTCACACAGCAGATTTGGCACCGTTGGTTCTCCCACTTTAAACTTCAGGTGCTTGGAGATTTGTCCAGGACCAATTTATGGGAAAGTTTGGAAGAGAGGTAGATTTATATCTAAAGCTCTTCGATCTGGTCGGGAGCTCGGTTTCCTTTTTATTTGGTGGCAGGTTTGGTTGGAAAGAAATGCTCGTATTTTTCGTGAAACCTTCTCTTCGGTGGATGGGATTTGGCAGGTCATCTGGAGCAAAGTTGTGGAAACCGTTGCCATCTATGCTGAGAAGGAAAACCAGTCTGCTTCTAAGCCTTTGAGTGGGAGAGGTGCTGATCTTGAGAGACAGGTAAGAAGTTGTTGGAAACCTCCCCCAGAAGGCTGGGTCAAAATCAATACTGATGGAGCTGCTAAAGGTAATCCGGGCAATGCTGGCAGTGGTGTTATCTGCCGTGATCATGCTGGGACTGTGCTATATTGGGAATTGCAAGGTCTAGGATATGCCACAAACAATGAAGCTGAGGCCTTTGCTATTAAATCTGCCTCCATCTGGGCCGTCAAACATGGTCACAGAAAGATAATCATTGAGTCTGATTCCCAAATCCTGGTTGGTGCTCTTGATTGCTCGAGGAACTTTGCCTTAAAAGCTTGGAGGCTCCAGATTTTGGTTTCCCAAATTTTAGAGCTTTGGAAGGAAATTGAGGATGTGATTCCTGTTTATGCTAGTAGATCTCTCAATAAAGCGGCTGATTTCCTTGCTAAGTTGGGTGCTGAGAGAGAGGTTGGGATTCATCTGCATAGCAATTTTTCTATGGAGAATTCCGAGATCAGACAAGGCCTTGAACAATTTCTGAAATAATGTGCAAAGTTTTTTTTGCTAAGGGTCCTTTTTGTCGCGATATCGCGACATGTTGTGCTGTCACGGCCGTTGGCTGGTTACTGTCACGATATCGTGACAGGTTGAGCCTCCGCAGTCTTCGGTTGGTTTCTGTCGCGACATCGCGACATGTTGTGTTATCGCGGGTCACGATTCCGCGACATGTTGCGATATCGTGACATGTCGCGTTATCGCGTGACGCGATTCCGCGTCTTGTCGCGATATCGCGACATGTCACGATTTCGCGACTCGCGATTCCGTGACATGTTGCGATATCACGACAGGTCCCGCTTTCTAGGTTCGATTGGTGTTTTTGTCGTGCTCTCATTCCCTTCATGAAGTTGAATAGCAATGTAAATATTTCATCGCGTTTTCGTGACAAGTTTGAGTTTTGGAAGCTGCATGGTTCTTCTGTCGCGATTTCGCGACACTTTTGGCACTCAGGTGGCTGGGTGGAAAATTGTCGCGATATCGCGACCTGTAGCGCTGATGCGACAACGAGCTGGTTTTTGTCACGATTTCGCGACAGGTTGTGCCTTCCTGGCCTCTGGCGTATTTCTTGCACGATTTTGCGGCATGTTTGGCTCCTTTGCGACTGGTTGGTTTTCCGTCGCGATATCGCGACATTTATGCGGCTTGACTGCTGTTTACTGTTTCTGTCGCGCTTTCGTGACGCTTTCTGTGGGTGGCTGTCAAGGGCCCTTCCTGTCGCGATTTCGCGACATGTCGCGTTATCGCGCCTGTTGGTGCCGAAGTGGCCGTGACAGGTTTTCCTGTTGCGATTTCGCGACATGTCACTTTTTCGTGTCGTCCGTTCTCTGTGCCTTATGGAATCTAGTGTTGCCTGTGTGCACTTTCCTTGCTGTTTTGCTCGTGGCTCTGGCTTGGGATGTGTTCTCTCTCGCTTGTATCTGGTTCTTGTTTTAATACAAGTTTTCATTTTTTCAAAAAAAAAAAAACATGTTAGCTTTTGACAATAAAAAAAAAAAAAATAGTTCACCTTCTGGATTTATTTTTTAATAATAAACTCCTATCCCTCCTTATTTCTCCTATGAACTATGCACTTATCAATTTAAAGTGGTTCTCTATGGTGACTATGAGGCAAGAATGTGTAATAAATAATTTCAACACCTTTAAGTAAATAATGAACTTCCTTTTATACCACTTAATATCCAATAGTTTATTTCTAAATTCCAATAATCTATGTTTGATGTAGTATACCTTATAACTCCCTAATTTTGGAATATTAAAAATTAATAATATTTGCAATAATAATATTGATTTTTCAAGTAGAAACCCTTATATCTCTTATGGTGTTTAATTGCAAATATTCCACTAAAGTTATTTGAAATAATATGGATATGAGCTCCTTTGATTTGATTTCAAATGTATTAAGGTTGATTTTTTCTCCAATATAAATGATAAATAAACTCAACCTTATGATATACCCCTTATTACTCCTTTAATGAAAGCAATGTTAATCAACATAGAACCTTACCTTATAATGTTGTATTTCCTTGATAAATAGGCATTGTACTTCCTTGATGACGGACATATGACAGTGGCAGTATGTTTAATGCTCCTTTGACTCCTTGAATTCATGTCTTGCACCTTGAATATACTATTAACCACACCTTACTTCTTATATTACTTAATTTTGGCTAAAAATTATGCTTCCACACTCTAATTTGGGTACCTATAAGTATGCTTCTATGTTCTTGACATAGGCACCAAGTGGCATAAGCATTTCTCAAGACTTGATCTCCTCCTTAGGTGGTGTTTTGACTTCACTCTACACTTGACTCCTCAATGGTTATGCTTGGTATTCCAAAATGGTACGCTTCTCTTCTACATGAGCGCTTTTAATAGGATCTATATTCTTGAAGCATCAGCCATGTGGTATATGTGTTACTAGTGGTTACATTCCTTGATGGATGTTGGGTTTAAGTTTCTCTAATGCTCATTTCTTACTTAATTGAATAGCTATAATTATTATGCTTTGTAACCCCAAAATGATATTATTAACACTCAATTAGTGGACGTTACCTTCCTTTGAGCGCTTCTTTTTTAAACATATGTTAGGGAATATATGGGCACCTTAGGTGAATGTGCCAAGTGGCACTCTATTATTTTGCATGGAAGACTCTCCAACATCTCTTTCCCTTTGTATATCCTCTACCAATGAATGCCCTTTGTATTATTGTCTAAAAATGATTTATTTCCAAGAACTCGATGATGCTTGTGAGGATGGCTCTAGCTAAGGAAGTTCTCAAGAATTATAATGGAGGTTATATGGTGGCTATTGATATGTGTCTTGACTGGTGATACGTCTGAGTTGGACCCTTTGTAATACACCTTGCTTTCATCTTTCACTTTGTTGTAATATGTTGTTCTTGGTGTTTTGTTATACATAGAGTGCAATAGATGAATTTTCATCTTATGTAGCCCTTGTTCATTGCAGGTTGTCATCACCTTTGTGTTGGATGATAACATCTTCTAACACCTTAATGAGTTGTCTTTCGATTCTTATGAGTGGCTCTCCACTCAAACACCAATCCATGGATATCAAGTCCTTCGGATGGCTCATTTCTTAAGCACCTTTGCTAGTGCTTACCCTTTGCTAATGGTGGACGTTGAGCTCTTATGGAATGACTCTTATCTAAGAACTTTTGAGTGTGCTTTCCCTCTACTAATGATGAATGTTGAGCCCCTTTGTAATGGCTCCTCTTCAAGCACTTTTTCTAGTGCTAATGGTGGTCGCTTGTAGATAGAATGATAGGCTACGTAGAGTGTCCTTAAGACACTTATCTTTTGTCTTCCTTTGATGTAATATAAGATAAGTTTGGTGCTCGAAAAACAACCTATAATACCTCCTTATTTGCACCTAAAACTTGAGACTCTCCTAGTCTCGTTTTGTATCTCTTTACTGGTTTTGATGGTATCTTTATTCTCCACACCTTGGAGGAATATAAAACTGTAAGGTGGCTTCTCTAGGCCATAATAAGTTGTTGGTTTTGTGCACCGAATAGTGTCTCTAGACACTTTGATATATGTTGATTTGTGCACTTTGTTTTTTCACTCTAGCTTAACAACCAATGCACATAATAATCCTTTGAGAGTAACTAGTTTAATAAATAACTAGAATAGTGCAATCAATTTTCAATGTACCAGTAATATCTCTAACTCAAATAACTTAAGGATAATAATAATTTCACCTTATTGCTCCTATAAATGAACCCTCAAAGTAGTTTGAAATATTCACTTAATTTTCACTACAAATTAAAATACTTAGTGCACCTTAAAACTCTTTAAGAATAACTAGTATAGTGTAATATTGATCTCACCTTATTATTCCTTCAAATGAACCTTAAATAATGCACTATAAACTATGCAAACTTAATGTAGTCTTATTTAATTTAACTAAATAATAGGAAGGTGATATTTTTCTATCTTTAAAATATATCTAACTCCTATTTTAATGTGCAGGTAATAACCTTAAAAGAAACTCTCTTCTGCACTCCCTTGAAGACTTTAAAATGAATCCACTCCTTGTAAATTTTAAACTAATATGGTGCTTAATGAATATTAATAAACCAAAAATCTAAATTTCAACTAATGAACCTTTTGCACCCAAGTTGCTTACCTTTAAGATCTTTGAAGATGGTGGATGTCTTGGTTATTCAATTCACCAAATTGTTTTCCTTTACTGGATGAATTCATAGCTCTTCTTGGATGTCAAAAACAACTTCCTAATTCACCAAATTTCAACTTTGAAATCCTCTAAATTGCTACTTGAAGCTAGATCTTGGTGGCTTCAACTCTCATTCAATAGTCCTCGATATTTTGCTGAAATAACCAACAATTTCCTTTTGGTCTTATTGTCAGATGGCAATAATTGTCCCAAATTCTTCTTGCAAGAATTACCCTCCTTGAAATCCTTCTCAAGCCCCTCAAACCTCGCTCTGATACCAATTATGGTTTTTGGGCTATTCTATCTACTTAAGAATCATAATGACTAAGAGGAAGAAGAGATAATAGAAAAGCTTCATGAAAATATCATCTAATATTATATTATTAGAATTGTACAATAACGAATGGAACTATGAGTTCGTTATATAGGAGGATAGGTTTCCTGTTCCTAACTCTATGTATGAAACTTAGTCCAACTTACATGACACTTGGTATGATTACCAAATAATGGAATATATTCCAACATTCTCACCTTTTTAGAATTTTGAAAGTTTCTCTTTCATTTATTCTTTCTTCTCAAAGATGTTTTTTGAAATTGTTCTTGTTACAATCTTTTAGTTCAGATGTCATTAATTTAATCTATTTTGGTGGTGTATACAACCCACCATTTTCTAAATAACTCCATGCTTGTGTTATCATATGACTAAATTGAGGATGGTCTTCCCAAATTTGTTCATATTTAAAATATGATCTTGTTTTGAATTCACTTACCACCATTTTAACTCTTATTGGCTAGTAATTTGAACCAATCCTTATCAAGGTATTAATTTTAGCACAAGTCCCTTCATCTATGTTATCAATATTACATTATTTGGTACCTTGAGTACCATTGTAAATATTTATATTAGAAGTGTGTTTAAATGTTTATGTCAATAGTATATGTCAAGTTGTGAAGTTTTTTTATGTGTCATGTAATCAAGTGTAAGTTATGAGTGAAAGGTGTCATGTATGCAAGTGTGAGTTATGAGAGAAAGGTTTCATGTAAGTGAAGAGTTGTGTAAGTGAAGAATCACGTGTGATGTGTCAATATTAGAAGTAGGAAGTTATGTAATCATTAGAGAATTTTTCATAATGTAAAGGTATATGAAAGTATGCATCTCTTGTGAGTTTGAAGAGAGCAAAATTTAGGAATAGATAATACTCTTATGTAAAGTTATCTACTAGAGAAAATTTTGCATGCTATGTAACAAGTTTTAAATTAAGGAATTTTAGATTATTAATAAAGTTTATATTTGTGCAATGTTGCTATTATTTAATGAGAGATGATATATGCTTGATTGTGTGATCTTAGGAAATATAGACCTATGATATTTGGGCCCATTTATTAACAATGGTATTAGATACATATTGGTTCAATGCTATGTTGGTGAGAGCAATTTTATTTTAAGATATCTAGGATAGAGCGATTGTGAAATTCAAAGATATGAGTCCACACTTTAGGCTTTAGGAATACAAATCAGATATTTTAGCTACTTAGTTTATTTTGTTTGAATTTTTTTTTGCATGTTGTTTACCCCAAGCAATAAGGGTGTATGATTATCTTTGGCAATTATTCTTGAATGAACATAATTTGCATTATTGGGTGTTTGATTATGTATTTGATTTTGAATTTTGCAATTTATATGACTACCTCCTCAAGTGACAAGTTGATAGAGGAGATGGAAAATGATGAAAGTGATGAGTCGCTTGACCAAGATGAGATGATGATCTTGGGTGTTCTGGGTAACATTGATAATTTTCAGGCCCTATCAGCTTAGGGCACATTTCTATGGACTAATGTTTTTTGTGCAATTTTTTTTTTTTTTTTTTTTTTATGAGTGGACTTATGGTAATTTACTCATCCTATTAGATTCCATGGATAACCAATCGCTACAACCATCAGGTGACTAGAGTAAATCACTAGATACAAGATTCACTCAAGTCTTTTGAATTGATTTGACCAAAGGGGTTAGGTGCCTTTGGATCCTTTTGAATTGATTTGACCAAAGGGGTTAGGTTCCTTTGGAGCCTTTTGAATTGATTTGACCAAAGGGGTTAGGTTCCTTTGGAGCATTTTGAATTGCAATGTGACCAAAGAGGTTAAGTGCCTTTGGGGATTTTGATTGAAATTGTGACCAAATATATTAGGTACCTTTGGGGCCTTTGAATTGACAGTGACCAAAGGGGTTAGGTGCCTTTAGGGATTTTGATTAAAATTTTGACCAAAGGGATTAGGTGCCTTTGGGGATTTTGATTGAAATTATGACCAAAGGGATTAGGTTTTGAAATGGAATTGATGGTGAGGCAAAGGGCACAACCCTTGATAAAAGGATATAACCTTTTGAGCCTTGCAATTTATTTTATTGATGTAAATGTGAGGCAAAGGGTACAACCTTTGACAAAAGGATGCAAACTTTTGAACTTGGTAGTTGATATGTTGATTAAATGTGAATGCAATGCAAAGGGTGCAACCTTTGAAAAAAGGATGCAACATTTTGAACCTGGAAATTGATATATTGATTATAATGTTTGCATTGATAAAACCACACCAAAGTCTTTATGGTGAGGCAAAAGCACTTGATTGATTAAGCCTTTTGTTGGATTGGTTGATTTGATTGATTGGGGGGAAGTTGTGTTACCTTGAATATTCTCACGTTGGTTGATTACTTGTGTGATTTATTAATTGATGTGATTTGATTGATTCGATTGATTGTTGGGGAAGGTGTTATACCTTGATTGCCTTAAGTTTACATTGTGTTTGTTTGATTGATTGATTGGATTTGATTGGCGGGGAAGATGTGATACCTTGATTCCCCCCAAGTTGTTTTTTGTTTGATTGATGGTTGGGGGAAGGTGTGATACCTTGAACACCCCCAAGTTTATTGATTTCTTGATGTGATTTTTGGGGAAGGTGTAAGATCTTGAACCCCCCAATTGGTGTTGATGATGTGATATGATGATGCATGTATGTTAGATGAATATTTTTGATATGATAGAGCTATTATGTATGCATGGAACTATGTATGTATGTGATGCACTAATGACATGATGATGCAAAATATGATGTGTATTATGATATGTTTAAAACATAATGAATGAATCTAATATGCAAAAACAAACTAAGTGTAAGCACCACATAATGTATAAAATTCATTAATCAAAATGTTAACCTTTTCATAAAAGTCATACATTTGAAGGTGAACTATATGGAATAAAATATAATATGACAAAATATAAATGATGTATGCGGTATAGTGAGAGGACACAAGGGAAAAACAAGGCTTTGCATGAGACTCAAACATCCTAGTTGACCAGTCAAAAGTTTTATACTGACCATGCAAGATTTTGAAATATAAAAATTTGCTAGGAAGACCCAGATATTCAATATCATTGTGTGTGTATAGTGAAGTTCATGAATATGACGTGTAAGACTACCCCATTGTTAGGTCAACATTTATAGCCCATTACTATAATGGGAATCATACTATGGTCATCATTGTTAGAAATAGATTATATTACATTATTTGGATCATGTAAATATACCTTCCAAGGTACATACTTAGAAAATTAGATTACTTTAGGGGAAAGTTACCTAGTTTCTTCATGAAATGTAATAAATGCACAAGTGTCAATGTGCAATCTGTACATGTACAAGTTATCCCTTGCACAACTAGATAGAGTGTTGTCCAAGGAACTCATCTTCCTATATAATGGCCTTATTGCCATAGATCAGAGAGCATCACATTGAGCATCACTTACAACATCGTAGAGCATATCTTAGATAAAGTCACCCATATTTAATATGGGTGTAATTTAGTTCAGTAGCATTATTCATGGAGTGTTCATTTCCTCAAAATATACATTGTATTCATTTCTATAATTTCTATATATAGCATATTTTAGTCATTTACTTTCTTTTATATTATTTCTACATCTTGTGATTGCTATATTCCATTGCATACAACATTAAAATCTAATAGTGGTATTAGAGCTACAGTAGATCTAGCCATAGGAAAACCACCATTATAAATGAACATGAGTTTTTTATCAACTTGATGTGCCTTTGGACCAATCACTATCAAAAACTCTCAAAAGAGTCTAGGTGGTATAATCAAGGAGAGCCACAAGTGAGGATTGAAAGAAATATCAGTTTTAGAAATACGAAGATTGTATTTGGCTAGAGTATTTCCACAGAGTTGCAAAATAACTCTTGAAGACTAGGACTTAGCATTTAATCCACTAGATTGACAAATCAACTAGTGAAGATAATTCAATATATCTAGAATTTCTTAACTATTAACCAAATTTTCTTTTGTTACAAAAATCTAATTCTCAAAAGATTTTGACTCCTCCTACAACATAAAGCTAGAATATTTCAAATTCATTGCTTGAAGGTCAACATATCTTCATAGTGCAGAGATTAGTTCCTTGCCAAGAAAAGAATACTGTGAAAGAATTCTTTTGGATAAGAATTGTGGTGAAGTTAGGAGACATGAGATTGTTAGCTTTTGATGCTATATGCAATGGGAGATAGCAATCACAAGATGCAAAAATAATAATATGAAAGAAAGTAAATTTACGAGATGACTAAAAATATACTATAAATAGAAATTATGGAAATGAATACAATGTAGTTGTGGAGGAAATGAACACTCCATGAATAATGCTACTGGACTACATTGCACCCATCTCCAATATGGGTGACTTTATCTAAGCCCTATGATGCACTCTCTATGACACTATGCTATATGTGTTCTCTATATCTATGACTATGACAATAAGGCCATTATATAGGAAGATAGGTTCCTTGGCCAACACTCTATCTAGTTGTGCAAGGGATAACTTGCACATGTACAACTTGCACATTGACACTTGTGCATTTATTACATTGCATGAAGAAACTAAGTAACTTTCCCCTAAAGTAATCTAATGTCCTAAGTATGTATCTTGGTAGATACATTTACATGACCCAAATAATGTAATATGATCTATTTCTAACACCCCTCTGTATTACAATATTTGGGTATTGAAGACTTTTAGTCTTCAATGTGGATCTTCCTCCATTGAATGGTATTTGATTCTTCTGTGGTTGCTTCAGTCTTCAGATGATGCAAAAAATAGGCTGAAGTTGCAGGTTCTTCTTTCAATTGACCTTGCACTGTATTCCTCCTTCTTTGGATTCAACTTCTTCTTCTTCTTCTTGGTCTTCTATCCAACCACCTTTGTTGAAGTATTCATGAGTATCTTCATTTGGTTCTGATTGTTGATGACTGAGTAGAGCATGGTGCAATTGTCCTCTCATATTCTTGATTTTTCTATGCTTACCCTTTTGGTGTATTGGTCCTTCATTTTCTTCAACCTGTTCCTTTGAAAAAATGTTAGTATCATTTTGAAACATCATGATATCTTGTGAAATTTCCATTGAATCCAGGATATATGTATCTCCATGGATTGATCTTGTTGCCTTTATTTCACCTTGATTCATGATGAGACATGTATTGACTCCATCCATGTATCCAAAGTTGATCATGTAGTTGTCTTCTACTAATTTTCTCACAGAGATAAGATTGAAGGTTAATCCTAGAACATACAATACTTTTTGTAGTAGAATATTTGGAAATGATCTGTTGGGTGTTACACATCCATAACCATGTATGGGATAAGTTTGGCTATCTACAATTCTTAGCCTGTAGCCTTTAGCACCTTCAAGACAGTCAAACCATTGTATATTTTTGGTCATATGATGACTGGCTCCTGAGTCAATGTACCACATGTTTTCATGTTTCGTAGATTGGTTGAGGTAAGTTTCACATTCATTGTATGGCAATATTTTTCCCATTTGAAGAAGTAAAAATGGAGAAATGAGATAGGACTTAGAACCTTGAAGTATATAAGCTTGATTTTGATGAAACCTTTATTATTCCTTAGGTTTGTAGGCTTCCTTATGTCTCCCTAGTTATGAGAGTTTATACACCTAATGGAATTTTAGGTTTTGTAAAAGCTTATATTTTCCCAATGGATTTGCAACTTGATAATTTATGATCAATGCTGATATTACCAAGTTTTGTGGAATTCCTTATGACTCCCTAGGGATATAATATAGTGCTTTTGAAAAGATAGTTCAATTTTTGGTTGATTTTGTAAGGCTTTGTAAATATCAAAAATCAACTTTTATCTATCCCTTATTGCTCCTATTGAACTAAGCACTTTTTCTCAATATGTAGAGGTTTTAATGTTGGATTTATTTTGTCCCTTTTTGATGTGTTTGAGACAAGTATATATATAAGTTTCCAACCTTAGCCTAAAGATTTTGATAACCTCTTTTTAAATATCCCTTATGTTTTGATTGAAGTGAATCTAATTTCCAATAAGTTAATTTGAAGTAGTAACCCTTATAACTCCCAAATGTTGGAAAATTAGATCACAATAATATTTGCAAATATTTTAAATAAATTCTAGTAGAAGTCCTTATTGCTCCTATGTTAATATTGCAAATATTTTATTGATATGATATATTATTCCCCTTTTTGGATATTGCTTTCAATGTAGTTGAATTCTTTTAATTTCAACCTTATGACTCCCAAGTAAAAGAAAGCATATTATGGTGGAATAAAGCTTACCTTATATCATTCAATATTTGATGTTGTATTTGTTGTGCATGCACTGCAATATGGATGTTGATTCTGCAGCTCTTCTTTCAATGATTTTCTTGGAACCTTGGTGGCAAATAGACGTTCCAAATGTGGCCCTTCCATCAATGATTTGCTTGGAACCTTGGTGGCAAATAGATGTTCCAAATGTGGCCCTTCCATCAACGATTTTCTTGGAATCTTAGACATTCCAAATGTGCCATCACTTACGTCTGCTCTTGACCTTCCTTCTTTAGAGCATTGAAGGCTCTTCCATGCCTTGCTTCCACACTGCTGATGTACCCTATGATTGCAGACTTCGAACGTAAATGCTCTCCTTTCACTCTCTCTTCACTGCATTTAATGGCGGTCAATGATGGACAAGTGGCACCTATGTTTCTTGAGAGCACTTCCACTTCTTGTAATGCTATTGCATCGAACGTTACTCCTTTGTAACGTATGTAAACTTTCTTTGAGTGCTTGTAACTCCTCAACGTTGGTCTCTTGAGCATTAGAAATATGATAGGCGTTAGGGAATATTATGCCAAGTGGCATATGGACTTCATGCATGCATCTTTTGATGTAACACCTTCAAGAAGGAGATTGTAACTCCTTTATTATTCTTCTCCTTAGCTTGCTATGCTTTCTTGGGCAACAAGCAATATATTTTTCTCTGCAAGCAATTCGTGAGCCATCTTGGAGCTTCGAACGAGGATGGGGTAGCTCTTTTTATTTCCTCTATTGATGCTATTCCCAACGTAGCATCTATCCTTCTCTTTGTGCTTATGCCTTCAATGTGCTCCCTGTTCATGTTGATAGAAGTGAAGCTTGATGCATCTGTTCGTTGGATGTGCTCTATCCTCTTTTTTACGTAAATAGCTTCTTCTTGTCCTTGCAAATTTTGATGATGAACTTGCTATGATTTACGTAAATAATTTTGATAGACTTCCTTTGGCTTACGTAAATAACCTTGGTATGCTTGTTTTCATTTACGTAAAAGCTTCCTTTGTCTTGCAGGTCCGTTCCTGGAGAGAATGCCCTTTCATTGTTGGAGAACGCTCGATCCTTTGGCCCTTCTTTTGGTTACCTTTTTCCTGTACCTGTTGTGCCTATTGTGGCACCTTTAAATCTACTCCTTTCCCTGCGTTTGATGTATTGTAGAAGTGCAATACCATGTAACCTTTACATGTATATAGAACCTTTTTATTGCACCTTTTCTTGCACTCTTTTGCAGGCCTGAGTTTCTAATTTTTGTAGCAGATTAGTGAGTGCAAAATGAGGGTTTTGAGGATGTCTCTTTGGCTAGACTCCTTACCCTTTTTTCTTGGATGATTGATGGTGAATCCAAGCCTTGTAAATGCTGTAAAATGAAGCTTTCTTTTAGTTGCACTAACCCCTGAGTGCTTTGGATTTGAGATTCACCAAATCTCAATCTTTGAAGCTTCTTTTGGTTAGTTTCCTTTTGCATGTACTAACCAATTTCGGTGGCTTCTATTGGCCACTTAGAGTTGCAGGTTTTGTGCTTTCAAGAGTGTCTTTAGACACTTGATACAAACTAGATTTTGTAGCCTTTTTCAAAGTACAAAAACTAATTTCTTTTGAGAGTAATAATAGTGCAAATGAATCTTAAAAAATTTCACTTTTCAATGCACTAACAAATTACACCTTATCACTCCAATTTACTCTCAAAAAATAAATGCACTCAATCAATTTACTGCAACTAATCAAGAATAATCTAGAATGAATCTTCAAGACTTATTCTACAATTTTGTTATAAGCAAAGGTAGTAGGAGCTAGTCTTCTTTTTGCTTTCCAAAGTAGATGATAGGTAGTTGATAGATAGTTGGAATTCTAAATCTAATCAAATCCTAAAGTGCAAATGAACCTAAAAGGAACCTTTCTATTTTTGCACTTTTTGAAGACTTTAATTCAATTCTCCTATTTGTAACTTCAATTCAAATTAAGGTGCTTAAAAAAATCTGATAAGTAATCCAATTAATGAATCTACTTGCACCAATAGTTGCATACATTTTTTCTAAAATCTCTTTTGCCGCTTTTGTAGAGGATGTAGATCTTGGTGTCTAGGATCACCAAGTTGCTACCTTGTGTAGGATGTTGCAGCTCTTTGTAGGCTGCCTTGAACAACTTCATCTTCACCAAAATATGGTCTCAAAATTTCTTTCACGAGCCTAGGATTTTTGGTGGCTTGTTCTCCTCTTGTAGTCTCCTCCTTTTGCTATAGATTTGAAGAGATATTCATTTTTAAAGCGGTGCATTTTTTTGTGAGAGGTAATATCTAAATCTCCTGGATTTGGTAGGCTTCTTCTATCTGAATATTCCTTCAAGATTCTTGTCAAATTCTAACTTCAAACAGGATCTTCTTCTCAATATTATGAGTGTCTTGAGGTCTTCACTGGATTCTTCTTCTAGGATTTGGCACTCCTTGCCAAATTCTTCTCCTCTTGGGCTTGTTGTCGGATGGCGATAATTGTCCCAAGTCCTTCACTATCAAGGGCTTCTCCTTGGTAGTGGATTTCTCCAATGAGTTCTTCTTTGATGATTTCTTCAATAAGGCTCTCCAAGCCTTTTACTGGATGCTCGTTGAGACCTCTCCAAGGTCTTTGATCTCATAGCTGCTTTTGGTCTTCCTTGAGACATTTTTTTCAATCTTCTACTCCTGGAAGTGTTGGTGGTGAGATATTCCTCTGGATCTTCACTTATGCTACTTCTGTATTCGAGTAGGACTCTCCTAGTCCTTCTTCCAATATTGGAAGTTCTTCTCCTGATCTCTTTGCTTGTAGGTGTTGGATTGATTCTGAAGAAGATACTCTTCCTAGCTTTCTTGTAGGAAGTTTTCCCAACTCACTGAATCTCCTTTCCCTACAACAAAGTATTAGTACTAAAATCTTAATCTCCTTCTAAATCAGATACTCTTCTTGGAGTCTTCTTTAGGATCAAGGCTACTATGGCCTAATTTTAGTATCAAGGCTCTTGTGGCATTTTTTAGGATCAAGGCTTCTATGGCCTTTTTCTTCAATATCAAGGCTTATATGGCATTTTTTAGGATCAAGGCTTATGTGGTTTTTTTCTTCTGTATTTAGGCTTTTATGGCCTTTTCTTATTGATCAAGGCTTCTATGGCCTTTTTCTTCTGGATCAAGGTTTCTATGGCCTTTTATTCTTGATCAAGGTTTCTATGGACTTTTCTTTTGGATCAAGATTTCTATGGCCTTTTCTTCTAGATCAAGGCTCCTATATCATATAAGTTATTGTTTTGATGATACATAATGACACTAATAAAGTTATGGTGTTGGTAGTAAATCAAACGCAGTACTGTTGTGAGCAAACCTAAGCACACACTCAGAAAATAACATAAATTAGACGCAGTCGTCGAATTCGAGCAAGACGATGAGATCATTGAAATATCGAGATAGATGGTCTTGGAATTGGTATTATCAATTATAGTTTCACAATGAACCAAATGGAAAATTTACAATGCTATATGAAAATCATGGACGATTGTGGGTTATGGCAGCACACTGGTAATATGATTTAATACTATGTAATCGATGCATTCAAATGGTGGTAAGAAGGAGGTGATTTCAAAAGACTCACTAGGAGAATTCTAAATTGATGATGTTGGATTTTATGGTAAGCAAGTCAATATAATAGGCAAAAATGAACTTGAAAGGCCTGGGTGCTTTCAGTTCGTTTTTTCACCAATGGTCCCATTATGTAAACCATATTGATTCGATGAAATGCAGATAGGTTCAACGTATTATGCTCCACTTCTAAGGTTATCATTTACATATTTGATATGAATTATGGTGGTGGAAGTCCAAAATTGATATGGCATTAAGGTTTGGGATCAACTTAGGTTTTGTAGTTGTGGGATAGTTTGAAATTAAATCAAATATTTGAACTGATGAAATAATGATATCATATTAATTGGTCATGATATGAATAGAGTTAAATATATTCTCTGTCAATGCCACTGGAATTGTCCTATTGAGTAAACCATTAATAAGATACGATATTCTTTGGAAATTCACTTAATGTATCCAGCTAAAAATAACAAGATGATAAGTTTAGATTGGGAGATGAATTTAGTTTGAAGCAGTGATAGCATTCTGCAGGACCCTTCTATGGTTTCACATTTACATGATGCTCACATAATAGATCGTGTTTATGAGGATAATAGGAGCATTACTTCATGTATACGAATAAAAGCAATTACTTGTGTGTCAAAATGAAGTAGATGGCATGAGGGTGACATATTGGAATGGATTGATAATTTGGATTTACATGATCACTTCGTGATAGAAACTACCTGATATACGATCGTAGACTCAATATAATTTGAATTCATTAAAGGTTTACTATTGTTTAAAATATTGTTTCAAAACGATTCTAGTTTGACAGTTAAGTAATAATGTGGTAGATAATGTTACTATAAATATGTTATTACAAAATTATAAAGGAAAACAAGATTCGTACAACAACCATAATGCAACAGAATCAATATATTGAATAACGAGAAGTGGGAGATTATAAAATGCCATTGAAATGAAAGGAAAGAGGTCAGAAACTTTGTAGAGAGAAGACATTTTTAAGAGGAGTAAGGAAATAACAAAGCAAGAGTGAAGGCGGATTACACAGGAGATCACACAATGAAGTACAAAGATTTTTTGGAAGGAAATATTTGTAAGATTTTGAATAATGTATCAAATTTCATTTTATTAAAATGCACATGTCAATGGCATTTTAAAATATTAAATAATTTGAAATATTTTATGTGGTTAAGAGTCCTCAGAAGATAGCACTCATTTTATAGCTAGATTGTGTTAATGTTGATCAGTTTAGATTGAGTTTAAAATCTAGAAAGCTTCTATTTATTTTTTGTAATCTGCAGTCTGAATTTTCAATTTCATTTTATTTTCCTACCTTAATCTATTTATTTTATTTTAAAATTTTAGATTTTGGATCATAAACCCTAATTTAATATTATAAAGTTTTAAAACTTTATAATTAGGGTTCATGTTTATTCACCATTCAAATATTATGTAAATTTATATTTGGAGGAATAAACATTAAATTTTAATTGAAATGTTTCATCAACCCTAATTCAATACTATAAATTTTAAACTTTATAATTAGGGTTCATGTTTATTTGCTATTTGAAATTTATGTAAATTTATTTTTGGTGAAATAAAATTAATTTCCTTAGTTTAAATATTTCATAAACCCTAATTCAATATTATAAAGTTTTAAACTTTATAATTAGGGTTCATGTTTATTTACCATTCTTAATTTTACGTAAGTTTTTATTTGTGGAAATAAACATTAATTTTAATTAAAATGTTCAAAATGATTTATGCAAGTTTTAATCTAAAGTTTTAAGCATTGTTTAATTAAAAGGTTGTTTTGAGGTTTTAATTAATTTTGCATTGCATGAAGTTGAATTTAAATAAAAATTAATTATTAATATCAATATTGGGAAAGTGAATTTCATTAAGGATTACATCTAATGATTTTAAATCAAAATACCTAAAAACCAGGCCCCTTGTTAACAGTTGCTTGCAAATCACTAAGGTATTCTAAGCACTTATTTGACACATTTTCATAACATACAAGCACATTAAGTGAAAGGAACCTTGGAGAAATTTCTATTTCTTTGCAAGAGAGGGTTTTCATTTTAAAATCCTGACTGTGATGGTGATTTTACAATTGGGCAAAATTTCCACTCAACATAATTGGTGCTAGAAGGAGGGCCTAAAAGGTAGGTATTTGATTTTCAGCATTTTGAAGTTGTTCAAATTTTATGTCAATTAAAAAATGTTGCAAATTGAAGGATGTTCTTTAATGCTAAGTTTTAATTGATGTATATATTTCGATTAATTGTTAGTCATTTCATTGTTGTAAATTTTCAAATATATTTCTTTGACTAATAAGATTGGCATTAAAATTGTGTTCTTTAAAAAGTTCCCTAATGGCATTGTGTACTTCAACCTGGGCAAGAATTACATCTTGGATAGATGATTATTATAGTTGTCTAAACATGCCTACCCATCAAATCCTTGAAGGTGTAGAAGAATGTTTACCTCAGTTTAGGCATGATGTGACCTCGGCTGAGGAACATATTTAGAGATACAAGGACATTTTAATTTATTTGTAAATTATGCATGGAGATGTTCCTTGTAGGTTGTTTTCATACACTTTGGATGAGGTTGCATTGAATTGGTACATCCATTTACCTATAAGTTCTATCACTTCTTGGGCTCAATTAGAAACAACATTTATTAGTCATTTTGGAAAACTAGTTGACCCAGTTACGTTATTAAATCAATTTGTTTCTATTCATAAAGAACCTAATGAATCCATGAGTCTATTCAATGATAGGTTCCATGAGTTGTATACCAAAGTTGTGCCACATTACATCATTTTAGAAGAAAGAGCTACTCAAATATACATGGGAGCCTTAGACCATGTTACTTCTATGTTTTTGGGGAAACTTCTTAAAATTACCTCCTTGCCTAGAGCTTACGATGAGGTAATAACATTTGAAAAACAATTGATTTCTCAAGGTGTTAATATGGATCAATTATACCGACTTAGACCTAAGGCCCATTCAGAGTCAATATTTATCAATGAGAATTGTGGTAATCACGTTAATCAGAATATAGAAATTGATTCAATTTTGGAAATACATGAATCATCAAAAGTGAATAAACCTAAAGCTGTAAATGAATCTGAAAATTACATGGAAGAAATGATAGATTTTCATCATTTGTTCCAGGATGATAATAAGTATGATTTTCAAATAGGTAAAGCTCTAGAATTGAATAATCCTGAATATGATTTCATTGAATATTGTAATGAATTGTAGGAAAAGAATACCTTGGTGATGATAACACAAATGATTGATCATAAAAGTTTATTGCTCGAGGAAGATGAATTTTTTGAAATTGAGAAGGATGAGTTTGAGAAATAATCTGAAGATAACATGAATGAAGGAATTGAATCTCATCACATGTTGCAAAAATATAATGATTCTACTATTCTAGACCAAGAATGGGAATCATTCACTTCTTTCACAATTCCTAAAGAAATTCCTATTCCACTTGATGTTAATATGCAAGAAACTGAAAGTTGTATCTCATCTATGGATATTATATTGCCTATGCAACAAGATGATTCAATTTCAGAAACACTGGAGTCATCAAGAATGGTTGAAAGTGAGTTTGAGGAAGAATTTCTTGAAGAACTTGAAAATTACGAGGAAGATGCAATAGAGTTTCATCCCATGGGCTTAGATGACCATTATTATAATTGTTTGAAAAGACATGAGGAATCATTGTTTTCTCACATTCCTACTGATGAAATTTCTATTTCACTTGATATGCAGGATGCTGAAAATTCTACCTCAAATGAAGATTTTGCAATTCCCATGCAATCAGAAGATGGCAAGCCACTTGCAGAAATAGAGAAGGTTCCAAAATTCAATCACTTTGAAGATGAGTTTATTGAACACCTTGCTGAAATTGAAAAGGAAGAAATGGTAAATGTTTCTTATGACTCATTTGTTATGGATGAGGAAGAGGTAAAATCTTCTCTTTTACCCTTGACTACTAAAAATTTGGGTACAAATTCACATGATTGTCTTGGATATTCAAATAAAGAAATACCATTGGTGGTTAACAAGGAATTATAATCAACTTTTATTCATCCAAATGATAAAAATGTTGCTCTATTTGAAACAACTCAAGTGGTTGATCAAGGAGATGTGTTATTTGACACATCCTTAGATAAACAAGATTTATGGTTTGAAAAGGATGGGCATATGTTTAATTGGGTGCCTAATTTTGGTGTTTTTGAAAAGTAGGTGTTACATGAAGATGAAGGGCTACAAGATGATGATGATGATAGAGACCATGAGGAAAAAGAAGAAATTACAATGGCTCACCAAGTTTTGGTAAATGCTACTCATGATATGTTGATTGTAGATGACAAGGTAGAATCTTCACCCTTGTTATTGGCTTTGGAAATTCTAGGTAATAAGCAGTATGATGTTCCTTTGAATACTTATGCTATTGATGATGAAATATCAAGTGTTGTTAACAAGGAATTGGAGATAACCCTAAATTTTTTGCCATAAATAAAACAAAAGAAAACATGATTGAAGCTTTGAATCAAGTCCATAAGGAATTAATAATTGAATCTAGGATACAAACTCATAATGATTCTCATTTAGTAGATATCCTAGGCACTTGTAAATTGTTGCATGAATTTGATTGGCCTAAAAACATGGAAAATGAATTGGCTTCAAAATTTTTAGAAATAGGCTCTTTTTGAAAGACCTCATATTTGAAAAGGAAAGCCTAATTCTAAATCATGAATTGAATTGTGAAATCTGCATTTTAAAGAATAGACAAGAAAGAATTGAAAATCAATCATTGTCTTATCAATTTGATGAATTGAAACTTCACTATGGGATTGTTAATGGAACTAGATTAAAATGGTGGGGTGAAAGAGGTAGAATGAGATTTTTTTGTTTTGTTTGGCCTAATCTTATTTTGGTTGGATTCCTATAAAGTTTGGCATGCATATTAGGATAGATGTCTTTTAAATTGTGAAAATCATGTTTGGGATCCAGGAAAATGATAGCCTAAATTTTGGCATTATCTTGTACATATATTGTATATTTTTGTACATAGTATTTTGGTTTTGTATTTTTGCTTGTATATAGTTTTGTTGCTTTTGTTTTGTTAGTCATCACCTGTTTGTTGATGTTCATGTTGTTCGTGAAATTTTGATTTATTTCCATTTTTGGTTTGCAATAAAATTGGTTTACGCCAGATTTTGGATGTTAGTTCATATTTCCATTTTGTTGTTTAGCATTTTGTAAAAAAAAAGTTTGGTTTTGTTTCTTTTTTTGAGGTAATGTTTTGTAATGTGCGATAAACATTTGGGTGCATTTATTGATATTTTTTCTGTGTCATTTAGGATAAAGTTACCCGTTTTGAAAACATCTAAAACTTGAAGAAAAGGAAAGTGAGATTGTTAGTATGTATCCTTATGAATTTGGATCAAGATAGTAAAATTTGGAACAATGAAGCCATTTTGCAAAAGCTCCCACAAATATTGCATCACATTAAAAGGAATATTCTTTGAAATCTTGAAGGATGAAGTTATTCAATTTTGCAGATTAAGGTGAAAATCCAAAGTACTCAATTTTTTTAGCCTTACTTGATCTCTAACCCAAGTGGCAGGTGAATTTTGCAAAAGCAATATAAAGCTTGAATAAAACACAAGCAAAACAAATACAATGGAAAGTAAAGTCAAATCAATCACCATAGTCTAGATAACCTTCACCGGGGCTATAGATGCCTGACTAGCAGTGGAGCTATGTCTAGACTGAAATAAAGAAAAGAAGCAAAATGCAAAATTCATCTAATACTTGGGTGATTCAGACAACCTCTACCGAGGCTATAAACGCTTGGCTGGAAGTAGAGCAATGTCTCAAAGAGAGCAAGGTTACCTCCACCAGAGCTATAGATGCTCGACTGGCAGTGGAGCAATGCAGAGGTGCACTTAAAAGAGAAAAATTCTATAGCCTAACTACAAAATTGATAATGGAAATCTGAATAGTTTCAGGAAGACAAATGAATCACAGAGCACACACCGAGTAGAGGCAAATGATTTAGCTATTCCATTTTGAAATTATCTATTCACATTATTTGGATATTATTGATGCTTATTTTTTTGATGTTTGGGTTTTTTTGGTTTCAGAATTGGGTTCTTAAGTCCGAAATGTTTAGGAACATTTCCTAGTAGAGTCACCATTTGTTGTGACCACTTCACAACGCCCCAAAATTGGGGACCCACTTTAAAATTTTGAAAATCTTAAACATTTGTGTGTTTTGGTTGTCAAGTTTTTTTGGTCCTTTGTTCATTATTTTTTTTAATTCAGGTAATGTTTGTATTATTTTAGTTTTATTATATTAAAAGATTGGTATTTCTTTAGGTTAAGTTTATTTTTATTATAGGTAGTTTAAATGTTTGATTATTTAGAATGTTGATTTTTGATAGTTTTAAAAGTTTTGAAATTACTTTATTGGTATATATAATTAAAATATTTAAAATCAGTTTAATGTAGTTGTAAAAGGATTTTAATAAAAGTTTATGTTTTGTCTGCAAGTAAGCGGCGATCAACTCTTGGCATAATTCTCGAGATGGGTCAAGTGGATAAGCAACCCAATGATCATCTTCTAGGTACTCGATTCTAAGTATGAGGCGCTTTGATTATGTGAACAACTCAATAGAATGGTTAAGGCAGTTTGATGATTATAGAGTATTGTTTATGCTCTATCTAGTACATGTGGGACAATGGGAGGTATTGTTTTTAGGATGCATGATGACACTAATGAAGTTATGGTGTTGGTAGTAAAAAACATGTAGTACTGTTATGAGCAAACCGAAGTGCAAGCTCAAAAAATATGGCAAATTGGATACAGTCATCAAATTCGAGCAAGATGATGGGATCATTGAAATATTAAGACAAATGGTCTTGGAATTGGTATTATCAATGACAGTTTCACGATAAACCAAATGGAAAATTAGCGATGTTATATGGAAATCATGGATGATTGTGGGTTATGGTAGCACACTGGTAATATGATTTAATACTATGTAATCGATGCATTCAAATGGTGGTAAGAAGGAGGTGCTTTAAGCAGACTCACTAGGGGAATTCTAAATCGGTGATATTGCATTTTGTGGTAAGCAAGTCAATATAGTAGGAAAAAGTGAACTTGAAAGGCCTAGGCGCTTTTAGTTTGTTTTGTCACCAATATTCCCATTATGTAAACCATCTTGATTCGGTAAAATGCAGATAGTTTCAACGTATTATGATCCACTTCTAAGGTTATAATTTACATATTTGAGATGAATTGTGGTGGTGGCAGTCCAAAATTGACATGGCATTAAGTTTTGGTATCATAACAGGTTTTGTAGTCATGGTATAGTTTAAAAGTAAATAAAATATTTAAACTGATGAAATAATGATATAATAGTAATTGGTCATAATATGGATAGAGTTGAATATAATCTCCATCAATGCCACTAGAATGATCCTATTGAGTAAACCATTAATAAGATACGATATTCTTTGGAAATTCATTTAATGTATCCAAACAAAAATAACAAGATGACAAGTTTGGATTGGGAGACAGATCTAGTTCTATGTAGTGATAGCATTTTGCAGGACCCTTCTATGGTTTCATGTTTACAGGATGCTCATGAAATAGCTCTTGTTTATAAGGTTAATAGGAGCATTACTTCATGTATACAAATAAAATTAATTACTTATGTGTCGAAGCTACCTGATATACGCACGCAAATTCAATATAGTTTGAATTCATTAAAGTTTTAATATTGGTTAAAATATTGTTTTAAAATGATTCCAGTTTGATAGTTAAGTAATAATGTGATGGATAATGTTGTAATAAATATTTTATTACAAAATTATAAAGGAAAACAAGATTCATACAACAATCGTAATGTAAAAGAATCAACAGATTGAATAACAAAAAGTGGGAGATTATAAAAGGTCATTAAAATTAAAGGAAAGGGGTTAGAAACTTTGTAGAGAGGAGACATTTTGAAGAGGAGTAAGAAAATAAAAAAGCAAGAGCAAAGGCAGATTACATAGGAGATCACATAGTGAAGTACAAATATTTTGTGGAAGGAAATATTTGTAAGATTTTGAATAATGTATCAAATTTCATTTTATTAAAATGTGCATGTCGATGGCATTTTAAAATATTAAATGATTTGATATTTTTAATGTGGTTAAGAGACCTCAGAATATAGCACTCAATTTATAGATAGACTGTGTTAATGCTAGTCATTTTAGATTGAGTTTAAAATCCAAACAGCTTATGTTTATTTTTTGTAATTTGCAGCCTAAATTTTCAATTTCATTTTATTTTCCTACCTTAATCTGCTTATTTTATTTTAAATTTTCAAAATTTGAATCATAAACCCTAATTCAATAAGTTTTAAAACTTTATAATTATGGGTCATGTTTATTTGCTATTTGAAATTTACGTAAATTTATTTTTGGGGAAATAAAGTTTCTTAGTTTAAATATTTCATAAACCCTAATTCAATATTATAAATTTTTATATTAGGGTTCATGTTTATTTAACATTCTTAATTTTAGGTAAGTTTTTATTTATGGAAATAAACATTAATTTTTAATTTAAAATGTTCAAAATGATTTATGCAAGTTTTAATCTAAAGTTTTGAGAATTATTTAATTAAAAGGTTATTTTGAGGTTTTAATTAAATTTGCATTGCATGAAGTTGAATTTAAAGCAAATTTAATTATTAATATCAATATTAGGAAAGTGAATTTCATTAAGGATTGCATCTAATGATTTTAAATCAAAATACCTAAAAACTAGGCCCCTTGTTAACAGTTGCTTGCAAATCACTAAGGTATTCTAAGCACTTATTTGACATATTTTCATAACATACAAGCACATTAAGTGAAAGGAACCTTGGAGAAATTTCTATTTCTTTGCAAGAGAGGGTTTTCATTTTAAAATCCTGACTGTGATGGTGATTTTGCAATTGGACAAAATTTCCACTCAACAAGCCCTATGATGTACTCTCTATAACACTGTGTTATATGTGTTCTCTATATCTATGACTATGACAATAAGTCCATTATATATGAATATAGGTTCCTTGTCCAACATTCTATCTAGTTGTGCAAGGGATAACTTGCACATGTACAACTTACACATTGACACTTGTGCATTTATTACATTGCATGAAGAAACTAAGTAACTTCCTCCTAAAGTAATCTAATATCCTAAGTATGTATCTTGGTAGATACATTTACATGACCCAAATAATATAATATGATTTATTTCTAACATATATCTCCATTAATAAATTGAGAACTTCACACAAGAAGAAAATGCCATAGTAGCCTTGATCAATAAGAAAAGGCCATAGAAGCCGTGATCTAGAATAAAAGACCATAGTAGCCAAAATCTAGAATAAAAAAAAGGCCATAGCAGCCTTAATCTTGAAAAAGGCCATAGCAGCCTTAATCTTGAAAAATGCCATAGAAGCCTTGATAGAAGCATTGATACTAAAAAAATCCACAGAAGCCTTGATCCTGAAGAAGACTCCATAAGTGGTTTTCTGATTCAGAAGGAGATTAAAATTTTATGTTGTAAGGAAAGGAGATTCAATGAGTTAGGAAACTTCCTACAAGAAAGTTAGGAAGAGTATCTTCTTCAGAATCAATCCAGCACCTGAAGCAAAACTGAAGGCAAAGATATTAAGAGAAGATATCATTGAAGAACTTCCAGTCTTGGAAGAAGAAGGACTAGGAGAAATATTGCTCGAATCTAGAAAAATTGAAGATCTAGAGGAAGATCTCACCACCAACACTTCCTGGAGAAGAAGGTTGAATAAAATATCTCAAGGAAGACCAAAAGAAGCAACAAGATCAAAAGACCTTAGGAAGATCTCAATGAGAATATAGTAAAAGGATTGGAGAGTCTTACTAAAGAAATCATAAAAGAATTCATTGGAGAATACACTACCAAGGAGAAGCCCTTGATAGTGAAGGACTTGGTATAATTGTCGCCATCTGACAACAAGCCCAAGAGGAGAAGAATTTGGTAAGGAGTGCTAAATCCTATAAGAAGAATCTAGTGAAGACCTCAAGATATTCAAAATCTTGAGAATAAGATCTTACTTGAAGCTAAAATAAGACAAGAAGACTTGAAGACAGGAGAATCCTGTAAGATCCAAGATATTTTAAGATTACCTCTTATAGCAAGAAGGCATCATTTCAGAGACAAAGGCTTCTTCAAATCTACAGCAAAAGGAGGAGAATGCAAATGGAGAATAAACCACTAAATCAAAGGCTCATAAAGGAAAAGTTTGAGACCATATATTGGTGAAGAAGGAATTGTTTAGGATAGTTTACAGAAAGTAGCAAAATCAACATCCTCCACAAAAGTGGTAGAAGAGCTACAAAATATTTCAAAAAGGTATGCAACTATTGGTGCAAGTAGATTCATTAATTGGATTACTTATCAGATTTGTTTAAGCACCTTAATTAGTATTAGAATTGCAAAAAGGAGAATTGAATTATAGTCTTCAAAAGTGCAAAAAGAGATTTTTTCTTTTAAAGTTAATTTGCACTTAAGGATTTGATTAGGTTTCATAATTTCAACTATATATCAACTACTTATAATCTCCTTTGGAAATCAAAAGAAAACTACCTCCTACTATCTTACTTATAAATAAATTGCAGAATAATTCTTGAAGATTCATTTCAGATTATTATTGATTATTTGCAATAAATTGATTAGGTGCATTAATTTTAAGAGTTAATTAGAGTTATAAGGTAAAATTGTTAGTGCATTAAAAGTGAAAGTTTGTGATATTTATTTGCACTATCCTATTGCTCTCAAAAGATTGTTATTTGTGTTCTTTAGAAAGACACAAAAATAGAATTTATCAAAGTTTAAAAAGATAATATTAGTGCACAAATATCTGCAACTTTGAGTGGCCTAAAGAAGCCACAAAATCAACTCAATCCTCCAAGCATTGGAGAAGAAAATATCCACCAAAATAGCATAAAAGGAAGCCTCAAATGAGACTTGGTGAGTCTCAAGTTCAAAGCACAATAAGTTTTTTACAAAGAAATAGTGCAGAAAAATACAACAAATAGAGAGCTTCTATCAAGTGGTTACAAGCTTGGATCCATTTATAAAATATCCAAGAAAAAAGAGGAAGGTGTATAATCAAAGAGACAACCTCGAAACCCCTTATATAACATTCAAAATTTTGCCACAAAACCAAAAATTCTGACCTGAAAAAGGGGTGCAAATGAAGGTGTAATAAGAGCTATCTTATACATTAATATATTACATTGTATTGCACTATAATAATCTAGTTTATACAGAAAAATGAGACATATTTGAAGGTGTATCAAAGGCACAACATCCGTTGGAAAAACCAACTGAAGGAGGTTGTTCACTAGCGTCCTTTCAAGCACAGCAAAGAAGCCACTCTAAAGGCTTTTACTCTCTCATCTTGGATGAACAAACCTGCTAGAGCTAAGACAAAAAATCAAAGAGAGAAAATGGTGTTATAACAAAGAGCAATGCTTTCTACAAGGAGGGTGTATAACAGGTGAGAAAAAGGAAGATAAAAGCACCTGCTGGGTCGGCTTTCATGCACACCCTATGGAGAGTAAACTAAAAATACAAGTAAAATTTGAATGGGAATAAATTCTCTCTCACTTTAGGATCTTGCTAGATATCCAAAGTGTGAGTTACAAATTCGGGTTGAATGCTATCACTCTTTTCCACTTATGGAATAGTTTCAAGTGGATTATCTGTAAACCTCCAAGGGTTTTCAACTGTTGTTTATTGTTGTTTGGTTGATCGATCAGATTTGTATTTGTAAATAGATCTAGCTCTTTCAGACTTTAGTATATTAAATTAATAAATAATTTTAAAGAACATAAAAATAGATCTCCTTTAAATTAAAAATAGAGAGGGTAAGGTAGGGCAGAGAATAGAGGTAAAATTTTGTAATTTTAAATGTTAATTATTCTTTCAACTTGGCAAACTGTTATGTTCACTAATTGGGACAAATAGAATAAAAAATTATCAAGCTTTCTAATATTAACTTGTTATCTAGAAAAAGGTAGAACGGGGGAATAGAATAGAGTAACCTATTTAAATAACAATTTTTCTTATAACTAACAGGATGTATCCATGGATAGCAAATGCTCATGCACACAAACCAGAGCTATCAGTTCCAGATTCTCAAACTATGGATTTAAACACTTTCTTAGGATGAATAAGAGGATTAAGTGCTTGGCTATGCCACTTTATAGTAACAACACCACCAAATATCCCATGTCAATAACAGAAAAATTCTTCAGAAAAAATAGTTAAAAAAAAAAAAATACTTCTATTATAAATTCTTGCATCCTGAGTTTACATTCAATGGGAGTATTTATAGACTTAGGACATGCCCTAGTCTTTTCAAAATATATCTTCTCCCAGGAACTTAAACTAATATAAAAATCACATAATTGGGTCCTTACATAATAAAACATATTTAAATAGAGTTTAATCCAACTCCAACCATCCCAAAAATCTGCCTAAAAATATTACCATAAATGGTGGAGACACAATATGATCTTCTCTTCACCAAATGGAGACTGCATATAGATGTTGTCACTTTCCAACCAATTGCAGGCGTATTTCATTAAATGGGAACTCCATCAACCATGTCTGATAAAGTCTTTGTTTACGATGGGATTTGGAGAATCTGGGTGGATCATCAATTTTACACGTCTTCTATATTTGTACAACCACCTTTGCTTGGTTCCTGTTGAAATTCCAAGCCTACCATCACTTTTGTCATTAAATGTGTTTGCTAGCAAATTTCTACAAAAATTTAAAAAAGGGCCAAGGTTAGAACATTAGAAAAATAATTAATTTAATTTTCCTAAGGTTCAAACTTTAATTTTTTAGTTTTAAATTTTTAATTATTTTTCCAAAGTTTCCCATAAAATATTTTCTAGGTCTAAGATTTTAATTAATTTTTTATTATTATTTTAATCCCTAAGGTTTGATATTTTTATATCATTTACTTTTTATCTTCCTGATCTTGGCAATCACAAAACCTTGGCATGTCACGAAATCTTGGCAAGTCACGAAATCTCGCCCATTTTTCATTTTTTACTCTTCTTGAGCTTGGCAATCACAAAATCTTGGCAAGTCACAAAATATCGCCCATTTTTTTTAATCTTACTAAGATTGGCAATTGTGAAACCTTGGCATGTCACGAAATCATGACCATTTTTCATTTTTTAATCTTCTTGAGCTTGGCAATCGTGAAACCTTGGCAAGTCACGAAATTGTGACCAATTTTCATTTTTTAATCTTCCTAATCTTGGCAATCATGAAATCTTGGCAATCGTGAAACCTTGGCAAGTCACGAAATCTTGCCATTTTTCATTAAAGCCTTCGTTCAGCCATATTGATCCCAAAACTTAGGAAAGTTGCAAAATCATGACCATTTTTCATTAAAGCCTTCTTTCAGCCATATTGATCATGAAACTTAGGAATGTCACGAAATCGTGACCATTTTTCATTAAAGCCTTCTTTCAGCCATATTGATCGTGAAACTTAGGAATGTTGAAAAATTGTGACCATTTTCATTAAAGACTTCTTTCAGTCATATTGATCACGAAACTTAGGAATGTCATGAAATCGTGACCATTTTTAATTGAAGCCTTCTTTTAGTTTACCAGTCATTCATTTCTCTATCCTTTTCTTCCTACACTTTGTAAAATTTCTAAAAAAATGAACATGGATTCCAATGACCCCTTTCTTCTGTATTTTGGCACTTTAAAGGTTTTTGAAGGATCCTCCATGCTCAAAAATGATTTTCAGATTCCAAAAGTGAAATTAAATTGCCCAAAAAAAATTTTAGGTACCCAAATAAGCCAAATGGGTATCTGAATCTAGAGAAAAAAACCCAAAAAATCATCTCTGATAAAGAGATATTGCATTAAGAAGTTCGCTAGCTGTAAATAGAAACTACTATTTTTGGAAGGTAAGTCACACTTGAAACCCTAAAAAATTGGTACCATTGGAAAGGTAAGCTCAAGATCTACCACCCAGAATTTGAATTACTTCAAACGGATTCCTCTACCAAAAGATATAGCAATTGCAAAATTGAAGTAAACATTAGGGCAAGATGAAGATTTTCAAAGAACCTTAGAAATTGATTTTAATATTTCAAACCTTAGGAAAACCATTGAAAATTAAATTTCCTGAGATAATTAACCAAAAATAATGCCATCAAAGAATAAATATTCAAAAGAATTTAAATAAAATCAATGCACTAGGCAAGCATTTTTGACACCTTCATGCACGCAAAATTTAAGACTTCATGAAAACAAAAATTGGATAAAAAAAACTTGAAAACTTCAAGAGGGTCCCCTCAAAAATAAAAATTAATCATTTTCATAGTCTCAAACAAGTTTATTTTTAGTGTGATGTGTTGCTTCTCAACAACACCAGTTGGAGTGTTCCAGTATTCACATATTCAAAGCTGAAAATCGGTGCTCAAGCCTTAAGATCAATGCTCCTCAACTCAACCTGGAACAATCTATAGGCAAGTGCAACTGATAAAAAAAGGAGTTATGGATGTTACAAGGTTTAAAGAATCTCCAAGAAGGATATATTGAATAAGTGTTATAGAATATGGCCGTGCACAAGGAGGAAGTGATATTTGTCACTTAAGACAATACCCTAACGCTCCTCACTCAAGTGCTCATCTTCATAATCAAGGGAGTTACAAGCTACAAGTTGGTGCAATGAATATATGAGGAACACTTATCTGAAGGATTATCGAGTGCTTCATTAAAATAATGTAACATCCATCCATTACTCAAAAAGGAAAATAAGTATTCTCAGGCATCTTCTAATCCTCAAGCTCTCATGAAGAAACAAACGTGCCACTTGGTACTCAAACCAAGATTCTTCTCCATTTTAAGAGTGTCAATGACCAATGCATTCAGCAAGCATTTACATCCAGGGTCTGCAAACACAGGATATAGCGGTAGTATGGAAGCAAGGTGTGAAATACCTTCAATGCTCTGGATAAGGAAGGTCAAATAAAGACATTAACGGTGCCACATTTGGAATGTCAAAACCCACAAAGGTTCTAAGCAAATAATTGGAGGAAGATCCAAAGAAGCAACATCTATATTGTAGCCCATGCACAGTGAATACAGTGTCAACTATTGAATGATATAAGGTAAGCTTTATTCCCACTATAATATGTTTTAATTTCTTGGGATTTATAAGGTTAAACTTAGAGAAATATAACTACATTGAAAGCTATATCTTAAAGGGGAATAATATATCATATCAATATAATATTTACAATAATAAACATAGGAGCAATAAATATTTATACTAGAAATTATTTATAAAATATTTGCAAATATTATTGTGGTCTAATTAAAAGGGTTACTACATCAAATTGACTTATTGGAAATTAGATACACTACAATAAAAATCCTAAAGGGATATTTAAAAGAGATTATTAAAATATTTATGCTAAGGTTGGAAATTTATATTCTTGTCCCAAACGAATCAAAAAAATGACAAAAGAAATCCAACATTAAAACCTCTTCAAATTGGAAAAGCTCTTAGTTCAATAAGAGCAATAAGGGATAATAAAAGTTGATTTATTATATTTACAAAACCTTACAAAATAAACCAAAAAATGAACTATATTTTCAAGAGCACTAAATTACATCCCTATGGAGTCATAAGAGATTCTACAAAACTTGGTAATATTAGCATTTATCATAAATTATCAAGTTGCAAATCCATTGGGAAAATAAGCTTTTTAAAAAACCTAAAATTACATTAGGTGTATACACTCTCATTACTAGGGAGACATAAGGAAGCCTACAAACCTAAGGATCAATAAAGGTTTTATCAAAATCAATTTTATATACTTCAAAGTTGAAAGGTAGACTACTAAGGTTCTATCAAATTCAATTCTGAGAAATAGCAAGATCTATCATGAATGAAATTTTGAGAAAAGCTTTCAACAATGAAGAACTATTCCATGAAGTAGAATTTTACTCTCAAAACTTAATAGATACTTTATAAGGATATGAATATCTATCTACTAATGATCAAGATAAATTCTCCTTGTTTCTTAGAGAATCCAAAGAAGGTAAATTTACAACATTGATTAACTATCTTCATGAAATCCTCTTCACAACATGGTGGAACTCACAAATATTGGTTATATTTTCACCAAAAGAGTGTCTGATGGTTTGTCTATAATTAATTGTGTTTTTACTTACTCAACACAAGAAACAAGTTAGAAATAAGGAACAATATTATTGTGATGATATACTAACTTGTCATAAAGAATAAATCCCACCAGCACCAATGCAGAATCACAAGAGAAGGAATAAAAAGAAGAAAAAACATGGCATCATGAAGACTGAACCAGTAGATCACATACAAAAGGTAGAAGAACCTGCATCTACAACCACAACTCACTCTACATCACATGAAGATACATATTACCTGTTGAAACTAAACACAATAAGCAATGAAGGAGAATACATATTCTACTATCCAATGTAAGAAGATCCACGTTGAAGACTACAGTATTCAATACCCAAATAATGTAATACAAGGGGGTGTCAGAAATAGATTATATGACATAATTTTGGTCATGTAAATGTACCTTCTAAGGTACATGCTTAGGACATTAGATTAATTTAGGGGTAAGTTACCTAGTTTCTTCATGCAATGTAATAAATATGTAAGTGTCAATGTGCAAGTTGTACATGTACAAGTTGTCCCTTACACAGCTAGATAGAGTGTTGGCCAAAGAATTCATATTCCTATATAATGGTCTTATTGTCATAGATCAGAGAGCATCATATTGAGCATCACTTACAACATCATAGAGCATAACTTAGATAAAGTCAACCATATTGGAGATGTGTGCAATGTAGTCCGACAACATTATTCATGGAGTGTTCATTTCCTCCATAGTTATATTGTATTAATTTATGTCATTTCTATTTATAGCATATTTTAGTCATCTCGTAGATTTAATTTCTTTCATATTATTTTTGCACCTTGTGATTGCTATCTCCCATTGCATACAGCATCAAAATCTAACAATCATTACCCTAATTTTGTACATAGTTGGACTAAACTACTAGGCAATACAAGCCACCAAAAGCTTGCTCATCCGTAAGCTAACATTGGTATGTACAAAAGAATATTGCTAATGCGATAGACATGTCACCATATGTAAGGCTACTCCACTTCCAATCCAGGATCTATAGACCATTTCTAGTGATGGATATTACCCCATGGTTGTCAAAAACTAAGAATTCCAAGGATTCAAGCTCTTCACCCCATTTTTTCTTTTGATATTTTTTTTTAGGATACTTGCTTATTTTTGTGGAAGAGCAAGGGATTTTTTTTTAGGGATACTTGCTCAGTTGGTGGAAGAGCAAGGGATTTTATTGCTTTTGGGTAGGGGATAGATTTTCCTTTTGTCAATTCTCAAAATTCTAGACCATGTGCATAATAGGATGAATAGGGGAAATCTTTTGCTTAAGGGGTAAGGGCTACATTGTAGTGTTGTCTTTCCTTGTTCAAACCCATGTTTAAAAAATGTGAAATTATGTTGGTATTTTGAGGTATGCAAGGTATAATCAAAGCAATATCCTACCTTTAATATAAAAATAAAACTTAGAATGGTTGAATGACCTGAAGACCCTATTGAAAACCCTATAACAACTCACTAGGTGAATGGAAAATACAAACACCAAGAATAGGGAATGTGAATGGAAATGATTAGTTGGATGTGTGTATTTTCCTTATGAACTTTTGGAAACTAAGAGGTGTGCATAAAATAGTGAGTGGTATGGACATAATTTATGATGGTCATACAATATCTATACTATCTTACGAGGAACTCTTAATAACCATAAGATCACAAGAAAAAGGGCAAATGATGACAATAGAAAAGGTTTGATTAAGACTCATGATAGTCATACAAACATGGTGCTATGATTAGCATACAATAAACAATATAATGCTAGTGCAATGAAATAATATACCTAATGCAATTAATCAATGAAATACAATAATGTGTAATGCATGATGACATAAGCAATGCAATGTTTTTATATTTTTTTATTTCATTGTTTTTTATGATTTTGAATTTTTTTAATGTTTTTTATGTTTTTGTATTTTTGTTATATTTTATTTTTCATGGGGAAGGTGTGATACCTTAAGCATCCCCAAAGTGTTTCATGACTAGTGAGTGTGGGGAAGGTATGATACCTTGAGAATCCCCAAATTATTTTACTGTTTGTGATTCAATTGATGGGGATGGTGTGATATCGGTTGTCCCTACTATGGTTCTGATGGCAATCAAGATTCTAATTGGATGGTGAGCGGACCATATATGGCAAATATCTCCCTGTTGATAATATATTGGACCATATTTTTAAATGTGTAGCAATTATTGATGTCATGGCCCACTTGTTGATGATAGAGACAATAGTGATCTTCCCTATACGACCTAGATTTAGGTATGTTTGGGTTTATGGGATGTATTTTAGGTAACACAATTGTTTTTTCCTCCTATAAATTGTGAAAGATTGTCAATGTGGGATCGAATAGATTGGTCCAGGTACATGGCTAGATTTGGGAATGAGGTGGACAAGGTGGATGAGTTTGACGAGGTGGGTGACATTGAGGAGGTTGATGCAATTGATGTGGGGAGGGTATGATACCTTGATAATCTTCAAAAAAAAAAATTATCTGTGACATGGCTAATGGGGAAGGTGTGATACCTTGAGCATCCCCACTGTGCATTGCACTCGATGTGATGTGATTGATTGGATCAAGAGAAGTGATGGAAGTCGATGCCTTATATTGAGGTAAGGAGGTCTGGTTGATGTTGAGGTTTTGATTGTGTGGTGCAAGTAGACTGTCTATGGGAATGACCCCCTTCTCAATAAGATCTTGAACCAAATTTTTAAATTTGAAGTAATTATTGATGCCATGACCCTTCAATCTATGGTAAACATAGTAGTGATATTCTTTGTAAGACCTAGATTTAGGTCTATTTGGATCGTTGGGTTTCATTTTTGGTAAGGTGATTGTTTGTACCTTATAGAGTCATTGAAATATGGCTGAATAAGGTTTTGAAAGTGGCATATAATTGTGATCTTGATGCATGTTGTGCTTATCTGGTTGTGGTTGATTTTGAGGTTGTAAGGGAGGTGGTTTGGCCTGGGATGTGGTTTGTTGAGGTGGATTTTGAAAATGTTGGGGTTGTTGATGTAGGAGTTGATGAGGTTGATGATGACTCAAATTTAGCTCAATTTTCATGATTTGATTTAGGATTTATTGTAGGTCATTTTTTTGGTGACTCAATTGTATCTCAATGTTGGCTAACCAAGTTGATATATGTTGTAGACCAGGTGGAGGTGGTTGCTAGTATTATTGAGGGGGTTGTTGGTGTTGTGGAGTGAGGGGAGGTTGGTCATAGGCCTTGGAATTCGAGGGTGGTTGGGTGGATATTGATGGATTTTGGTGGTGACTAGTAGGTGATTGAGGTGTATTTGGTAGGGTTTGGAGAGGCATTTGTGATGTTGGGGTAATGTTAGATTGAACATCAGGGTGCATAGATTGATTTGGGTATTCCTGATCCCTTGTCACCATATAAAATAATTCCAACAAAACCTTGTTTTGGTGGAGTAGTGTGCACTTGATTAACATACTTAGGTTGTTCTATTTGATTGGAAGGTGTTGTTTTTGCTTCACATAAAGCAAAGGATCTTGGAAGACTCCTATATTCTAGTTCTTTGGAACAAGAGGATTATCAATCTGAATCTCTTGCCTCTCGATCATATTATTGAGTGGAATTTTACCCAATTGTAAATCACATGCACAGTTAGGATTTTTATTAGAAAACCCTTTCTTACAAAGAAATAAATATTTCTCCAAGGTTTCTGTTACTTAATGTGTGCATGTATGCTTGTGAAAATGTGTCAAATAAGTGCTAGAATACCTTAGTGATTTGAAAATAACTGTTAACAAGGGGCCTGTGTTGGTATTACTTTATTATGCTATGCTATTATTGTTCATTAATTAAAAGGGCTTGATTTCCCTTATGTACAGAAATAAAATGATGAATGAGTGCATGAAATTGATCTTAATTCATTTTTTATTTCTGATTTTTTAAAGTGATATATCCCTGAAATACAAATATGAAATGATGATTGGATTCATTTTATGTTGCTTTGAGCATGAAATAAAATAATTTAAATGACTAAATTTAAAATGCAATGGCCTTTGAAATATCATATAAATTACCCCCACATTAATGAAATTGTGATTTTCATAAAGGGAAGTTAATGTATTGCTTGCAAATAAAAATGTAAATCTTGAAATTTGAATCTCCTAGAGAAAAATTGAAACCATGTTAAAATTTGAAATTACAAAATTCTTTTTAAAATATGTGAAATTTAGATAATTTTAGAATTTTGAAATTGCTTCAAAGTACAACCAAAAATGCTCAAAATGAAAATTTAAATCTTATTCTTTGAATCCGTGCATCTCTTTTTGGAGTTTTAATTTTTTTTTTAATTTTTTTTTTTATTTACCAAATTTAAAAAATGAAAAAGTGTAAGGTTAGAAAAATAAAATAAAAACAAAATGAAATAAAACAAATGTAACAACTATGAAATTCCCCATAGAACCTGCAAACATTAGTATCCTACACAAAAAACAACATTAAAGTGATCCGCATTCATGCAATCCAACCTTTAATGAGGTGAAATCTTCTAAGGGAAAGTTGTAATACATTAAAAATCATAGACAAGTTAATCGTCAACATGCATAAAACTTGCCGAAATTCTAATATATTGAAAAGATAAGATTTTCAATATAAACTCAATACACATGCAAAATACAAACTTTCGAAAATGGCATCACATGGTGAAATAATCCATTCCAGTGTGGAAGGAGAAACTCCAAAACAAATCCAGTGCCAACGTTCTGTTTCCACCTGCAATCCTACCTCCAAGTCTCCAGCTCTTTTTTCTACATTTTCACTAATTTTTAAAGTTCTTCAGAAGAATCCTCCATCTCCTCTTTCTTTTTTGGTTACTTGCAGTTTTGGACGTTTCACTTCCTTTTCTCCATTACACTTCATTTTCATAACGTACCCTTTTTCAAAGATTTACTTTAAAACACTTACGTGTCACTCCTACATTATGGGTATCTTTTGATAAAGTCTCTATCCTCTCATCCTAGCTTTTACTGTTACTACCTTGGGTAACACTTTCTTTTCATAACTAGACTATTTATCTATACAATGTGTTGTAGAATAATGCCAAGTGGTGTATTTAATCTACCCCACACTCTGCAAACTGATGTTGTCACATTTATAATACATAAATGATAATGCTAGTGTTTTAGTCTCCATTTGAATATAAGAAATGAAGGACCCATTCAATAAATTTCCACGAGCACGAGCCCAATGCTTCCCCCGACATCGCATGCTCGACTCTCTACCACTTATTTATGACCAACCCTATGCACATATTAAGATACGTATATTTCCACCATCTAGATGAATTCTATCCTGACATTATATGGCAATGCTCCATTTTTTAAAAAGTAACACCTGTTATTAAACATAAATCATACATATTTCCTCCTCTAGAAGCCATGTCATGTATGCCCACAACTCCAAAAAAAAAAGTCTATTATCATTTCTCCTTGATTTCAGCGATGGTATACTGTACACCTATTTTTTTTATTATGATTTTGAGTGCATTTGAGAAAAAATCCCAAAATATCACTATCCTCCCCAGCTAACACTCTATTATTTCTTTGAGCGTTAGATGTTCACAGGCCCCTCTGGCTGCTACATCAGTATCCACATCCACACCGAAAATGCAATGTTCCCAATCGTAGGCAACCATACTCAATCGACATTAGTTCTAAATCATTATATGGATGCATCAAATTCATTTCTACTTCAATCCCCATCATCCCTCTTGTCTGATGTGGCATCGTTGAAACCAAACCTACATCCTTACTATATTAGCCACGTCCTACCTCTACTGACTGTATATATCTTGATCACAGGGTCTTCAAATATGCCTCCAATCATCTATGTTTTTACCTATGACATCCCTCACTTTTATTGACTCCTGTACTTCTACACTCTATGGTGCTATTATGCACTATCTGATTTCCCATGCTTCGTCGATGTCTCCTTTTCTACCCATAATAACGTTGAAGAGATAACAATACTAAAAAACAAGCCTACCATGTCAATGCACTCTAAGAACCATATCCTGAACATCAAAATTGCATCTGCATATTTTTACCTGGCGCATCACATTGTAAATCCCACTTGCACATACCTTTTGTATTTATTAATTACCTGCTAATCGAACGTATCAACTATCACCCTTTCGATCTGCACCTAAGGTATAAGGTACGAAACAAAATTCAATATCCCATAAACATGCTTTCCATGTTAGAGTGGGTCCCGATCCATGTCAGCCTTTGCATAGCTCATCATAGTATACTATGGTATGTAATTCACATACCAGTACCTATCGTTATCGAAGACAACAGAGCCCCAGAGGTGGTAGCATCAAAAAGAAGGCTTCTCCTCATCATCGTGCTTACTGCATCAGTACCAAATTACTACCAAATGATCTGTTTACACCCTATCCTAGTCAACATCACCATGTAATTCCATCTCGTCCACGGTGTTAATTTTGAATTGTTAGGTTAGGTCCAGGGCATTATTGGGCCAGTCTTAGACAACCATGACATCACAAACCCGTGATGTCTGAGCTGGCCATATCAAAATTCCATCCCTATCACCAGTTGTAATGCCTCTCTAGTGCGTATTACTGTAGCTTTAGTTGAGCTTTGCATAGTACCAAGTAATTCATTGTCTATGTTGCTATCGGTGTGCATCATTGGCTGGGTCCACCACATCATCTCCAGTGTTTGTCGTACAAGTTTACATTGTCAAATCGAACCCTACGAACAACAAAAAATATTCATTAGGTTTTTTGAAATATTATACTAAATTTAATTTTAACCTAAGACTAATAATCTAAAAAAATAGATAACTTTAGGGATAACTCAGGTGGAAAAGAGATAAAAAAATAGCAACTCTCAAGGAGTGGGTAGAAAATCAAATAAGTAATTGATAGCAGTTCAAGGAGACAAACTGATCATTGGAGGATCAGTGAGGACAATAGATTTTTACTGCTCTCAAGGTAACCAATTATTATACAATCATGGAATGTTAGGGGTTTAAACAGTAGAACCCATCAATTTGTTGTTTGAAGACTCTTATAAAAATGTAAAACATATTTTTTTCTTATCCAGGAGAAAAATGTCGTTAGATCTTATGTGTAAAAAAGTTAACAGAATTTGGAGGGGTGCTAGTCATATGGAAGTGGCTGCCCAAGGTGCCTCAGGGGGGATAGTTACTCTTTGGAACTCTCTTGAATGGAATTCAATAGAACATATAGCTTGGAGGGGTGTTCTTACATCACATTTTAGAAATAATGTCACAGCTGAACATGTTTTAATCACAAATTTTTATGGGGCTCAAAACCTAGATGGTCAGATGCATCAATGGAAATTTGTGCATAACATGAGAGTCTCAAGGGAAGATTTAGACTGGATTATTGCTAGGGATTTTAATGCTAAATTATCCTCTAGAGATCAAGAAAGGGGAACCCCAATTTTGGACCCAGGGGATCGACTTATGATTGCCCAAGTCCAGGCATTACACTTGGTGGATATTAAATGCCCTGGAACCAACTATACTTGGACTAATAAGAGGAGGGGGCCACATAGCAGGAAGGTGAAGTTAGACCATTTTTTGGTTTCAGAGGAGGCATTTGTAAAATGGAATATAAAATTTTAGATTTTGGAGGGTCCAGTTTCAAATCACTTTCCCATTTTGTTGGAAGGAGGGATCAAGACAGTGCAGCATCACAAACCATTTAAATTTGAAAACTTTTGGTTACAAAAAGAGGAACTTTGAAAGAAAATTCCATAGTGGTGGGAAGAAGGTCGCCCAACATATGGAACAACAATGTTTAGATTCCACAAACAACTTCATTATGTCAAAGATCAACTGAAACAATGGAGGCGAGCTAACAAGACAGACTTCCAGGTCCAAAGAGCTCCATTGGTGGCCAAATGGGATGAGGTTCAAAAACACTTTAGGGAAGGAACAATTACAGAGCAGCTCAAAGAAGAGGATGATGCATTGCGTAAAGCGGTTGAGGACATTGACAACCAAGAGGAGACCTACTAGAAACAGAGAGCAAGAACCACTTGGTTATTAGAAGGTGATAAAAATACCAAATTTTTCCATCGAACTGCTTGTGCTAGGAGACAAATGAACAACATGGAAGCTCTTCAAGATGAGAACGGACACTCCTTTGATACAATTCCAGGTATGCATTTCCATTCAATGGATTATTTTTCTAAACTATTTAAGGAAAGTATGGTGCAAGATGAAGAGGCTCAAAAATAAGTTATTGTTGTCATACCCTCTATTATCTCTGAAGAAGAAAATCAGACCCTACTTAAACCCATTGATAGAGAGGAACTGAAGAATGTAGTCTTTGGAATGAGCACCGAAAAAACACCAGGTCCAGATGGCTTTCCAATTGAGTTTTTTCAGGCCTTCTAGGATAACTTGGAGGAGGATGTAATGGTTGTTATAGAGGAGTCCAAAGGTAGTAAAAGAATTCTTAAAGCATTAAATCATACTTTCATTACCTTAATTCCAAAAGGGGAGGAGGGGGTACATATTTCAGATTATAGACCTATTGCCTTATGCAATGTCATATATAAAATAATCACAAAGGTAATGGTTGAGCGGCTAAAACCTCTTCTACATAGCATTATCTCCTCGGAGCAAGGGGGTTTTGTAGAGGGTAGGCAGATCTTGGATGGTGTGGTTCTAGCTCAGGAGGCAATCCATTCAATGCAAACATCTGGTAATAGAGGAATGTTCATAAAATTAGATATGTCAAAGGCTTATGATAGGGTGGAGTGGAGCTTCTTGTCAAAGATGATGGCAGCCTTTGGTTTCTCTCAAGATTGGATAGAATGGGTCATGAGTTGTGTTTCTACTCCGACATACTCAATGTTAATCAAGGGTCTTCCCTCGCAACCATTTGGAGCTACTCGAGGCCTTCGTCAAGGAGATCCTTGCTCTCCCTATCTTTTTCTCATATTGGCTGAAGGATTGGGTAGACTCATCTTGAGGAGAAGACAACAAGGTTTGCTAACAGGTATCAAGGTGGGTGAGGAAGTTTTGACTCACCTACAGTTTGTGGATGACACAGGATTGGTGGGAGTGGCTAGCTTCAGGGAAGCAAGAATGATTAGAGATACACTTAATGTCTACCTTAGGGCTACAAACCAAGTCATCAATGATAAAAAATCCAAAGTGGTCTTTTTCAATCTTGATCAAAGGCTTCGGGATAGAATTTTAGAGATCTTGGGATTCACAAGGACTTATCTCCCAGTGGTATACTTGGGGGTCCCTTTGCATTTTAAAAAACTAAAAATAGATATCTGGAGGAATATTTTGGATTGTATCAAGGACATAATTAATCATTGGTCTCACAAATGGTTAAGCTATGGGGGTAGATTAACTTTTTTACAATCGATCATTCGAGGCCATGCCAATTTATAAATTTTCTATCCTTGCTGCCCCACATACCATATGGAAAGAGTTGGACAAGATGGCTAGAAAATTTTTATGGGAAGGAGTAAAAGGAGAGAGGAAATGGGCCTTAGTAGGTTGGGAGAAAGTAAGCCAGCCCAAGGTAAAAGGAGGTTTGGGACTGAGAAGATCAAAGTTAAATAATAAAGCTTTGGTTGGAAAGCTTTACTGGAGGTGGATTTCCCAACCAACTTCTTTATTCAGTAGAATATTAACTAGTAAATATTTGGGACAGGTAAACCCAAATGAGGTGGGTCGTTTCCCTTTGGATGGTAATGGATCCTTAGTGTGGCAGGCTCTCAAGTTAGGATCTCAGGTAGTAAAATATAGATTATTTTGGAAAGTGGGGAGAGGGGAGAAGGCACGATTTTGGACAGATTCATGGGATCAATACCCACCTATCATTGTTGAATTTCTTGAACTGCAACCAATAAAAATAGCCATAGAAACCAGGGGATGGGTCCAAATTGAAATTTATTTCAACACTAGTCAGTTGGGGGATTATAAGTTTAAGCAGTTTAAGAAGTTGGATGAGTGGCCAATTTCAATCCCTCCGGATTTGACACCCATCATGACTAAAATCTTGGTAGAAATATTTCTCACAGGTAGAGATGAGGAGGATGAATTAGCTTGGGGCTATGGGAGCCTTGGTGTCTACACAGTGAAGGATGGATATGATAAGATCCTTCCAGAGCCTCCTCCTCATACATATCAGGTTGAGGATTGGAGAAATATTTGGCAGTCCAAGGGTTGGCCAAAAGTAAACTTTTTTGCTTGGCAGTTCATGCATAATGGAATTCTTACTTTTGATAATCTCAGATGTAGGGGAATCATTGGTCCATATCAATGTGTTTTATGCTACAAGAGTGAGGAAACAACTGATCACTTGATGTTTGAGTGCCCATTCACGTGCCAGATTTGGGAGAGATGGTTTTTATATTATAAAATTCAAGTTAATGGTGATTTGAATCGGATTAATATTTGGGAAAGATGGAAGAGGGGTAGATTTAAATCTAAAGCTCTTTGTATTGGTTGGGAGCTTGGATTAAACTTTATTTGGTGGCAAGTGTGGTTGGAGAGAAATGCCAGAATTTTTAGAGAAACTTTTTCTTCTTTAGATGGAGTTTGGCAGGTCATTTGGAGCAAAGTCACAAAAACTGTGGCAGTCTATGCTAAAGAGGAAACTCAGGTTGTTATTGGGGCAATGGAAAAGGAAGTTGAAGTGCAAGAGGGACAGGATAGAGCTAGTTGGAAACCACCCCTAGAAGGTTGGATTAAAATTAATACTGATGGAGCTGCAAAAGGTAATCCGGGTAGAGCTGGAATTGGAGTGGTTTGCCAGAATCATGTTGGAACAGTGCTCTATTGGGAACTGCAAGGCTTGGGAAGAGCCACAAACAATGAAGCAGAAGCCTTAGCTATCAAATCTGCTTCTATTTGGGCAGTAAAACAAGGTCACAGGAGGATAATCCTAGAATCAGATTCTCAAATAATGGTTGGAGCTCTAGATTGCATGAGGAACTTTGCTTTGAAAACATGGAGGTTGAGGATTCTTGTCACTCAAATTAAGGAATTATGGAGGGAATTAGATGATGTGATTCCAGTTTATGTGAGTAGAGATCTAAATAAAGTGGTAGACTTCTTGGCTAAGATGGGTACTGAGAAGGAGGTAGGGGTTCAGTGGCACAGTGACATGGCTATTGAGGATGAGATGATTAGGCAGGTTGGTGAGCAAATCCAGTGCTTAGCTAATTTGGATAACCATTCCAGAAATATTGTTTAGGAGATTTGTGCTTCAATGTAGATCTTCTTTTATAGTTGTAAACAGGTGAACAATCATTGTAGAAATATGGTTTAAGAGATTTGGCTCCAATGCAAATCTTCTTTTACTGTTGTAAACATGTGTTCTCTTTGACTAAGGCTGGGAAAAGTCTCATCCCAACTTGTAAATGATCTTTGTTTTAATACAAGTTTTTTCAAATTATTTTTCAAAAAAAAAAAATCTAAAACAATTATCACTAACAACCTAAAACAACACTAAACTAACGACCAAATAAGCATAGATAGTAGTATTTTAGTCTACTTACATATATTTACATATATGAAAATTTAAATATATATATATATATATATATATATATATAAACATATGAATTTTTATTATTATTTCCTTTTTTATTTTCATTTTTATTTGATTTTTTTGTTTCATATATATATTATATATTTTTTATTATTTTTCTTTTTTTTTAATTTATAAGGAAAAGGTTTGAAATGATTAAATTCAAACTATTAAAAACAACAAATAACCAACACAATCTAAACCTGACCAAACACTTAAATTAACAACAAAATTAAGTACTACAAATCTAACCAAAACCTAATATTTCTCAAACAAAATTAAACAAGAGACACTAACCAACAAGCACACCTATCAAAATTATCACTTAAAGATGATCTAAAATCCAAACAAAAATTTAAGGTGGGTCCCCAGACTTGGGGCTAGTTGTGCAATGGCCACAAAAAATGGTGACTCTACTAGGAAATACTCTTGAGTATTTCAGATGAAGAACCTAGTTTTGAAAATAAACAAACCAAAGATCAGAAAACAAACTATCTAGCAACCTCCAAGAAGGTGAGGTAGATAACTTCAAATGAAACACATGAAAATTTTGCTTTAGTTTAATGTTTGTGAAAGTTATTTAATTTTGGTATTCCTGAACATCATCTAAAATCCATCACCTGCTTTTTATTAAGGCTACAAAAATATTACTCATGAAAGAATGTACCTCTTCATTGCTTCACTGCCAGCCAGACATTTATAGCCCTAGTGGAGATGGCCTTAAGCTCTTCTAGATATTGCTCTATTGTTAGCCTGGCATCTATAGCCCTGGTAGAGATTGTATGAATCACCCAGGTTTTAGGTATACTTTTACATTTACCTTTTTTAATTTATTATTGAGCATTGTATGGCTTTGCAAAACTTGTACGCCACCTAGGTTAGAGATCACTTAAGGCTAAAGATAGAGTATGTAAAAAAATTTGCCCTAATTTGTAAACTAAGATGACTTCATCCTTCAATATTTCAAGACATACCCATTAATATGATGTGTTCATGTGTAGCCTTAGAAAAAGTGATTCATTGTTCCAAAATTCACTACCTTAGTCCCAAAATCTAGGAAAGATTACTAAACAACTTCATCCCATTTTCCTTGATCCACATGATAGGAAATTCATCCTTCATGACAAAGGAACACAAAAAATAGTCAAGAGGCCATAAATTAGCAGCTACCACAAAACACTACCACAAATCAAGGGAAAAACACAAAACGCAAAACTTGCAAATCAAAACTTGGAAATAAATCCAAAATTAGGGACCAAGCACAAAAACAAAAATATAAACAACAACAGTAAGAAAACTAAAACTATACACAATAATATACAATATGGTATAATATGATGCAAAATTTAGGCTATCATTATTAGAATAATAAATTATATCCTAAGTTGTTACTAGGATAATCTGTGTGGCTGAGATTAACTCAGTTGGTTATGACCCAATGGATCAGATTGTATGCCTTTGCTATTTAAGAAAGGCTCCTTTCATTTCAATAATAACAAATATTCCATTTTCTAACATGGTATCAGAGCAGGCCTTCCCTGCCCTATGAACCTGAGGAGCTTTTTCTCATGGGGGGATTTCCCTCATGGAAATCCCCCTTCTTTTTTCCTATTTTTTTACCGAGGGAGTATACTCTCCATATTTTGATGGATCAGAAACCAGATGCTTAAAATTTTAATTTGGGATATTTTTTAGTTTTTTATCCATATTTTCATTACTTTTTTACCACCGTGGTACGTTTTCGAGGAGAATATCGACTTAGATCAACACCAAACACCATTATACAAGATGCAGCAGCAGCGATAGAGGTGATCATAGCGTTAGTGCCTTGAGATGGTCGGATAACAAGTTTATAAAGTAGATTTGGTTATGATCTACAACTCAAAACCAAATCGTATATAACAAGTTCTTCTACATTTTTTAATAGTCATTGCATCTGCTTCTATGGTCGGCTTCTTGGAGGTCATTTTCATTGCTTGGAGAAAAACGCCTATTTTTTTTTAGTGTTGGAGGCTGAGTTGTTCAATTGTTAGAATAAATAATTATTCTCTTAAGTTCTACTAGGATAAACTTACTTTGAGTTACCACTATTCCATGAGTTGGGTGAACTCTTGTTTTAGACTAGTGAGTTGTTGTAATCCAACGACTCTTAATGATCAACTTGCTATTTATACAAAGTTGATCCATGGAATAAATCAATCAGTTCTATTTGTCTCTTCAAATATTGTAATTATTTGTAGTTCTACTCTTGGGAAATTCTAACATGGTACCAGAGCAAATAGATTCTACTAGGCATTCTCTCTTGAAGGCAGTTTCACAAATGAGTTCTTATCTTTTATATTTTTTTTAAAAAGAGTTTTTTCTTTCATATCCATTATAGACTGCTCATATTTCATCTACAATTTTTTTGTGAAAAATCTATTTATGGTTCTATCTAATATTGATTTACGAGTTTATTTTACATAATAGATTCTCCTTTAATTTTAGAAGATATTATAATGTCCCCTTTCTAAGCAGTCAACTAGTTGTGATGTTCTAGCCTATTCCCGGGTTCCCGTAGGCAGGATCAGTTGTGTGGGAGCCCATTGGGAGAGCTCAGATGATGTCAGAACGGGTAGTACTTCAGATTGCCAGTTTCTTGGACCGTTTTGGGCATCTTTGCAGGGACTTACTATTTATAGTAAGTCGGTGATTAGGGTTTCTGGTCCGGCGGACAGGGTAATGATATTCTTCGCCAAATTGGGTACCCAGATATCTCTTCAGTTGCTTGGTTTTGGCCCTTTCCGGGACATAGGTGCAGAGACTTACTATTTTTAGTAAGTCAGATTCAGGGGTTATCAATGGAAATGGAAAGTACGATTGGACACTTCGGCGAAATGGGTATCCCTTTCCATATTTTGTTTGGAGTTCCGGATTCCAGAAGGCAGAGATTTTAATGTGTAAAGTTAATTATATTAAATTAAATATTTAATATAGTTTACTTTATATTATTTTATTAATGGGGAGATATAAGATGGTATTATAGTCACTTAAAATAAAGTTAATATTATAGAGTGACTTTGTAAATGGGTCCTAAGTATGAACTTTAAGTTATATAACTTAAAGTATGTCTAAGAATCATGAAAGGGGACATAATAAAGAATAAAAGAATATTATAAGTGCAAAAAGAAGCTTCGGAAGGATGGGGTCCCTTGGAGAAATTATAAATTGAGGTTGAGCTCCTCATTTTGGAGGTTTTTTGGTGATTATTTTTGGATATCTCTTGGAGAGTATTTTTCTTGCAGCTGTTGCAGGGAATTCTTGGCTTGTTCGGAGACGGAAACCTCCAACAGGATCATCATCTTCGGGGTTGAGAGATACCCTCAGGGTGATTTTCGGGCATTCTCACTCAGGGAGTGCATTTGGATTACATTGAGCAGATTTTCAAAGTATTTTGTGAGGAGTTTGGTGAAGGGTTTCAGATTTAATTGCTGCATTTTAAGCTCCTTCCAGCTACAGCTTGGCCGTACATTTGGCCACCATTTCAGCATTGTGGCGAGGTGTTTATGCTAGGGTTTCTTACAATAATATTTGCAAATCCATTTCTCATGCCTAGCGACCAGTTTTGAAGGGTTTTTGCATTGTTTCCAAGGCAGATTTAATTTCTATTAGCAGGCCATACAATTCCATGTCTAGTCGTACATGTTGGTGAATACATTGGAAATCGTGCCAATCTGAAATCTGCAATTTACGGTGATTTTATGGTCAGTACCTGGTCGCCCAACATTTAGAAGCTATTTGTACTAATCTATGAACAATTTGATGCACTGTATTCGAAGTTTGAAATGAAATATAAGTTTTCTGGAGTTGCTGATAACCAGTGTTATTCCTATCATTTTCAAAAATTCATATCTTCCGGGTATGATCGTATTTTGTCAATTCCTTTTGTAGGAATTTAGATGAAGGTGTCATCTTGCTATTTCCAAGTTTTTAGAATTTTTTCATCAAGTAGTTTAAAAGTTGTTCAATTTCGAAGTTAGTGGTTTTGAAGCTGTTAAAACTCAGAAAAATTACAAAAAAAATCAGAATACTTCAAAAACCAAAAAATAGTCAAAAAACCAAACTCAGAACAGGGCAGCACATTACAGTGGTATCAGAGCCCAGCTTATTCTGCCAGCCTGTTTGGGTTCATATCTGGTGTGTGTTCTCATAACTTCTTCAGCTAAGAGTTGGTTAGTCCGGTGTGAAAATGGAACCACTCAGTGATGGGAATAGGTTTCAGCGTGAGTTTTTGGAGGGTCAGAGAAAGTTGCAACAGTCCATTAACCAATTGGCTGCTATGATGACAAATTCTCCACTTACAATTCCTCCTCAGGTAAAGGTTGAGCCTACAGTCATTGAATTACTTGATCAGTTCCAGCAGGAGTGGGAAGCTCTTGATGAGGGTTATCACGCCCTTATGACTTATGAAGATTACATTGATATGCGTATGAGGCAACAACCAAACGGAGATGAAAAAATGAGTCTTCTTGAGAAGATGAACAAAAAATCAAAACACAATGTTGATGGAGCTGAAGATTCAAAGACTACTGCTGAAGAAGAAATCAAATCAGAAGATTGTGTTGAAGACAATGGTCCATTACATGAGGTATGTGTAGTAGAATCACAGATTGATTCCATGGACATGCATGCACCGATATATGATGAGATTGCATCTAATGAGAACATTAAATCAGCAACATTGGATGTGACTGTGGAGCAAGTTACTGAAGACTCTAAGTTTGACAGTTGCCTTGATGAGTCTAAGGGAGATGATGCATACAATGACAAAATTGATGAAGGCACTAACAGTGATGAAGGGAAAGAGCATGGTGGGATTGTTTCAGATCTTAAGGCAGCCCCTATTTATGAGTTTCCTCATGATATTACAGAGCATGACAAAGTTGATTATGTTGCTGATTTCCAATCAGATTTCAGTGATGTTTTACCTCATCAGGACAGCCATAAAAATTCACTGAATAATGGGGTTATTGCTGATTATGATGCATTTTCAGATTTAATGCTTGATGACACAATTACCTATGTTGATAAGAACCTTGATGCATTTTCAGATGACCATAGGACTGATGTGTTTCAGAGAGAGCATGTGAATAAGGGAGTTCGGGACAGTCACACCTTCCTTGATCTGGAGAGCAACTCATTCAGTAAGGTAATTCCTCATGAAGAGTACAATGTTCATTTGATTTCTCAACATGGTGATCAGCTTATTGTACCATGGGATCCGGGTGTGTTGGCACCTAAGTTTGACGAAGAACCACTTGGGAATGAAATTCCTCTTGCCCCAAGTGATGAACTATCAGTAGAGCGAATGATAAGCAAAGAGGAAGCCAAGGCAAATGATTTTTTTGAAGACCATTGCCAGGTATATAATTCTGAAATTTTAATGCAAAAATCTGATTTTAATTCAAGGACTAGTGAAGACACAATTGTTGCAGCCCTATCCCGTGTTGATCACACTCATAAATTTGTTGAAGAGCTTTATTGGAAGGCTCATATTGAGAGGAGGCAAAAGGGTGTTGAAGGGATAATCTCTATTGCTGATTTACAAACATTGAAAGTAGCCTTGGAAACCATGAAATCAGATTTCATAAATATACTTACAGACAGGGATCATTCTATCAAGCTTGCTGAAGAGACCCTTGGTGCATTAAAGGGTAAAGAGGAAGAAGTTGATAGGCTCACTCTTGAGCTTGAGTCAACTAGAGTCTCATTATCAGATGCTCACATGACATTGCATGAAACTGAAAGGGAACTTGCTGCTGTTATAAAAACTAGAGAACAAGAGAATAAGGATAGAGCCATGGAGATTGGGCAGTTGGTTGATGAGCTCGATAGCATTCAGGAGGACTTTGAGTTAGTCCATTGTCCAATGAAATCAGATTATGTAAATTTGGATCAGTAGGTTAATTGGGATGAGCATAAGGATAATGACAATTTCCAGTGGGTCGGCAATCCATTGTTTGAAATGGATAGTGAGACATCATTTGATAACCCACTCTTCGAGATGCATGAGGTTGGCTTGCTTCCTATGACGGATCATGATGGCATTGATCGTTGTGACATGATGATAGATCTGGTGGTCACACCACAAGGAGAGGAGTTCATAGATGAATTAGTTGGTAATGAGGTGGAGCGACCCTGTGTGCTTCCTGCATGTATCACTACACCTTCAGTTGACCTTCTTATGATGATTGGTATGGCGCAGCTTTATCTTGATGTTACCACTTGGGAGGTGAGTTACTTCATTCAGGATCAGAGGTATGTGCTACCTAATGTTTTGAGAGACATATCTTGGGCATTGATTGGTCATGGGAGTGAATGTAGTGTTGTTGTCCCTCTTGTGATCAGCCATGTTTTGCATCCATTTGAATTCATGCAAGTGGATTGGAGAGAGATTCTGAAAATGTATTGGGATTTTGTTGAGTTGGTGACTCGTTGGGAGGTCATCTCAGCTAGCATTATGACCAGATTTAGCATTCATGTGGACAGATTTCTTATTTGCAGCAGTGGTTACTCATGTGGTACGCTGATTTTTCTAAAATCAGACTTTGAGATGCTTATTTTAGCTTTGGACAGCGGGATATATCTTCATTTTTGGACATCTTGTGAGTGTGGTTGCAGCCACTTCATGTTGATGATTGATATTTCTTCTGATATTACTCATTTGTTTGCTGCTGATTGGGAGTGTTGGGCTGTTTTGGTTCATTCACTTGACACTGGGAGATTTAGTGTCTGCATGGTGTTTTCAGATCTTGATGGCAGATGCATTCCCAAGATGATTATTTTCAGGATATATCCTGCTGACTCCTTCTATATTTGCCACTTAATGGAGAGTAAGCAGCACTTTTGTTGGACCATCGTGGAGAGATTGGTTGAGAATCATGCTTCCATGATGAGCAGAGTGTTTTTTCAGGAGCACAGGTTCAGTTGCTATCCGTACATTCTGAGGATGAGTTTGATGACATCAGAGGATGAACAAAGAGTTTTTCACTTTTTACTTGCGTGTGGGCAGCAGATTGCGGATGCTTTTTTAGTTGTCTGTTATGCATGGGATCACTTGAGGCACTACAGGAGTATGAACGTTGAGATGAGACTTCTGGATAGTGATTATGGAGGCAACTCCGGAGTGGTTTTTGCAGTTGCCTATGATGGAGATTACACTGATGCTACTTGTCACATGATATTTTATTCCAGCTCAGACAGGTATTTCAGTTTCAGCCTGGAGGGCGATCATGTTGAGGTGAGATCTGCTGAGCAGGATGATACCTTATTGTGCAGACTATTTTTCCTGGTGCAGCTGATCAGTTTGGACAATGTTAGTGCAGGAGTAGCCCATGCTGGGTTGATCACGCATGAGTCTCTTCATGACTTTGAGCTCAGTTTTTGCAGGCATATCAGTTCAGATTTTGAGCTTATCTTTGGGTTGCAGGAGCAGGATGTACAGTTTGAGCATAGTGGATTTTTTGTTGTGATCAGAGTGGCACAGCGTCAGCGTAGTGGATTTCTCCTGAGGGTTGTTTGGGATCCTGGTATTTTATATGACAGCAACCAGGAGTAGACAATTGACTGGGGCATACTTGAGTATTGCTTGGGGACAAGCAATCTTTGGGAAGGGCGGACTGTAATGTCCCCTTTCTAAGCAGTCAACTAGTTGTGATGTTCTAGCCTATTCCCGGGTTCCCGTAGGCAGGATCAGTTGTGTGGGAGCCCATTGGGAGAGCTCAGATGATGTCAGAACGGGTAGTACTTCAGATTGCCAGTTTCTTGGACCGTTTTGGGCATCTTTGCAGGGACTTACTATTTATAGTAAGTCGGTGATTAGGGTTTCTGGTCCGACGGATAGGGTAATGATATTCTTCGCCGAATTGGGTACCCAGATATCTCTTCAGTTGCTTGGTTTTGGCCCTTTCCGGGACACAGGTGCAGAGACTTACTATTTTTAGTAAGTCAGATTCAGGGGTTATCAGTGGAAATGGAAAGTACGATTGGACACTTCGACGAAATGGGTATCCCTTTCCATATTTTGTTTGGAGTTCCGGATTCCAGAAGGCAGAGATTTTAATGTGTAAAGTTAATTATATTAAATTAAATATTTAATATAGTTTACTTTATATTATTTTATTAATGGGGAGATATAAGATGGTATTATAGTCACTTAAAATAAAGTTAATATTATAGAGTGACTTTGTAAATGGGTCCTAAGTATGAACTTTAAGTTATATAACTTAAAGTATGTCTAAGAATCATGAAAGGGGACATAATAAAGAATAAAAGAATATTATAAGTGCAAAAAGAAGCTTCTGGAAGGATGGGGTCCCTTGGAGAAATTATAAATTGAGGTTGAGCTCCTCATTTTGGAGGTTTTTTGGTGATTATTTCTGGATATCTCTTGGAGAGTATTTTTCTTGCAGCTGTTGCAGGGAATTCTTGGCTTGTTCGGAGACGGAAACCTCCAGCAGGATCATCATCTTCGGGGTTGAGAGATACCCTCAGGGTGATTTTCGGGCATTCTCACTCAGGGAGTGCATTTGGATTACATTGAGCAGATTTTCAAAGTATTTTGTGAGGAGTTTGGTGAAGGGTTTCAGATTTAATTGCTGCATTTTAAGCTCCTTCCAGCTACAGCTTGGCCGTACATTTGGCCACCATTTCAGCATTGTGGCGAGGTGTTTATGCTAGGGTTTCTTACAATAATATTTGCAAATCCATTTCTCATGCCTAGCGACCAGTTTTGAAGGGTTTTTGCATTGTTTCCAAGGCAGATTTAATTTCTATTAGCAGGCCATACAATTCCATGTCTAGCCGTACATGCTGGTGAATACATTGGAAATCGTGCCAATCTGAAATCTGCAATTTACGGTGATTTTATGGTCAGTACCTGGTCGCCCAACATTTAGAAGCTATTTGTACTAATCTATGAACAATTTGATGCACTGTATTCGAAGTTTGAAATGAAATATAAGTTTTCTGGAGTTGTTGATAACCAGTGTTATTCCTATCATTTTCAAAAATTCATATCTTCCGGGTATGATCGTATTTTGTCAATTCCTTTTGTAGGAATTTAGATGAAGGTGTCGTCTTGCTATTTCCAAGTTTTTAGAATTTTTTCATCAAGTAGTTTAAAAGCTGTTCAATTTCGAAGTTAGTGGTTTTGAAGCTGTTAAAACTCAGAAAAATTACAAAAAAAATCAGAATACTTCAAAAACCAAAAAACAGTCAAAAAACCAAACTCAGAACAGGGCAGCACATTACAAATATTGATATTTGGCTCACTATAGGAACAAGTATTTGAATTTTTTTTTGCCAAATTGCAAATGCAATATAGGCATATCATTTTTCCATTTGTTCCTGCCATTTTTTCTTGTTCTCCATAGATCACAGTACAAGAACACGCTGGTCCACCTCTCTTGACAACGCTTTTGCCTTGGCTCCTCCTTCACAACCGTTGTGTCATCTTTGTGGAAAGTAAATTTGTGGGCGTACCTTTTTTTTCATGGAGATTGTTCAGTTTCGTGGCCTCTTTTTATCTCATGAATCTTTGTATTTTAATTAAAATCCAAAGTATATTTTTATGAGATCTTTTAATATTTATAAAAGCATAATTTTCGTGTCTCATCTCAAGAGATGTTGGGTCATTAATTTTAAATACCATAGTGCTTATACTTAATATTAAAACATGGCAAGTTATTTCCAACATTGCCAATGTCTATATCTTGGAGCATGGTGTTCTTTCTTCTCGTCTTCCTCAATGGGCATTTCGAAAGGATCTTAGAACTCGGCGGAAGCTAAATCTTAAATGATTTTCCCACTTCACTTTACTCTAAGATTCACCTATTATCCATTCTTTGGTGCTACAAGAAACATATTCAAATATTATAAATCCAAATGTGATGATTATTGCTCTCCCATCCTAGATTTCAATCAGCATCGTTATTTTTTTGAATGTGTATGGCTTTGTTATGTTGTGTGTTGCTTACCTTCTCTAATACAGTGAGTAATGTAGCCTTCCCTATATTGTAATTTTGCAAATCAATTAATTCTTGACAAACACCTTCGCATTCATTATCTTCTCTTCGCACTCCCTAATGTCTTTTGATCACTTGATGAGCACCTTCCCTAACGTCTTCTGCATCGCATTTTCAGGAAAAGGTAAACAAAGTATTATTAAATTTTTAATATTATATGACATATTAATATCCTCTTGAAAATGCAGTGTAATCGCAGGTAAACATTGATGTCCTTTTGGAGTGCATCCTCGAAAGTGTAGTGAAACTTCTCTCGCTGTTCATTGACAAAGTGCAGTGAAAATGAGACTCGCGCTCTTTCGAGCCTTTCGAAGACCCTTCTCTCGTTGTTTGAAGACCCATATATTTTTTGGACGAACGTCCAATCTGGGTCAGGTAATATTGTATTTTTTTATTATTTTTCTAATCCTCGAAAGTACAATAAATATCGTAGGTAATCTAGCATCCTCGGAGTACAGTGAAGAACAAGAGTCGTGCTCTTTCGAGCCCTTCGCAGACCCTTCTCTTGTTGTTCGTTGACGTCTCTTGTGGGGTTCAAGTCACCTATTAAAATTTTAGTGGGCTCTGTCAAAGCCCTAGAAGTGCTCTCTCAAGCCTTTTCATCTATTGAGAGGATTAATTAATCAGATCTTCTATTTAAAATTGGTTTTTTTATTTTTATAATAACCAGTACTAAAATAAAGATCTGCTTTTTGTATTTAAATATAACACCCTCTCATCAATTTGTTGTCATTTTTACTTCTTTAGTGACTTTTTTTTGCCACTAAAATAAAAAAGTGACAAGTTTGTAACCTCATAAATAATAATTTTTTTTTTTGGGGGGTTTAAAGGTGCCAACACTTGCACCTTTTTTCTAAGGCTTCAAGGGGGGTTGTTGTTATTATTGGTCATTGTTTCTTTATTTTTTGCATCATTGACTTTGTTCTAATCGTTTTCTTAAAAGTTCATTACTCATAACAACAATAGGAGATATTTTTTGATGTGAAACTAAATGTGGCTTTTTATTTTAGCCACTTGGTCATATGCTTTCATATCATTTCAGCTCTTTTAAAAAGAAATAATTTTCATACAATATATGCTCCTTTTTTTCAAATCATATAAAACTTAAAATAAAGCAACAAAATAAAATATTTTCATAAAGGCACTTCAAAATTTATAATCACCTATGTTCCAAGTATTGGACTTCTCACTAACTTATAGTTTCCCTCACGTAAGGGCGGGTTATTGAGAAATATGATATATCGATCTGGATGGTTATCATTACATCAAAAACCTATGTTCCACGTATCAATTCTACTCATTACTTATAGTTTCCCTCACGTAAGGGCAGGTAATTGAAAAGAATAAGTATAAAGGCCTGGCCAATTTTTCTTTCTTCATTAGCCTATTTTAATATATCAAATATTCTCATTTACTTATAGTTTCCCTCACATTAGGGTGGGTAATTTGAGGAGATTGGTATTACTATCAGGATTTTATTCCCTTCTTTAAAGCTCCATTGTATTCTCTAAAAACTTGAAGTTAAAGGGGGGAATTATTGGTTCACTTCAATTTTCTTTGGCAAAATGAATACAATTGATCCACTCACCCCTCATAACTATCATACATGGAAACCCAAAATATTAAATCTCATTTCTCAAAAAGGGCTCACACACCTGCTAGAAGAGAAGCAACCTGAATTTGAAAAGGACTATGAACTATTTGTTCGTAAAGGGAAAATGTATAAAATAATGGGTATTATAAGAACTAATGTAAATGAAAGCTTATGGTTTCACATTACGGATTGTAAAAATGCATATGAAAGCTGGCAGAAACTAAAGAACTTGTTTGGGAAAGTAGATCAAATAAGGTCAATGCAGCTAGAGGCAGAATTAACATCATTATCTCATGAAGAATTAAAAAATATTGTTGACTTTCTCACCAAATTTAAATAAGTCCTCACTCAATACAAAGGTAGTGGCAAGAACAAAATAAAATAAGAATGCATCTATCTAATTATTTCTAAATTAAATGGTGTATTTCAAATTTTTGCAACCACCTTTCTGTCTACAAAAGATGCTCTTGGTGCAAGTTTTTAAATGCCCTCCTTAGAGGAATTTTTTGATAGGCTAACTAGAGAAGAAATAAAACTTTCAAAGTATGATATCTCTTCCTCTTCCTCAAAATCCTTAGTAGCATCCACCTCTACTAAAGAAAAATTCAAAAAGAAAGAAAGGAGTCCCATAACTTGTACTCACTGCAAAAATAATGGTCATTCTATGAACAAATATTGGAAAAGACTACAACAACTAGAGGCAGCAATGAAGGATAAAAATATAGACACTAAGAAGCAGATAGGAAAAGCCTTAAATGTTCAAGGTAAGACTATAAACACTTCATCAAAATACTGGGTTCTAGATTCAGGAGCAACTCATCACATGACTTCCTCAGATGAGTCATTCACTTCAATCTCCTCAAGTTCAACATGTAGCATAGAAGTTGGTGACTCATCCTTTATCCCAATCAAAGGAAAATGTGACATATCCATTGATGGTGGTTATATCAATAATGTTCTCTATGTACCAAACATTGCAACAAATATCCTCTTCGTCTATCATATTTGTACTTCTAGAAAAGGCAAAATAATTCTCTTCTCACCAATAGGAGTTGAGATAAGAGACTTTCAAGACCCAAACTCTCTCATAGAAAAAGGAGATATTGATCACAACACTCGCCTATTTCACTTCAAAGGATTCAAAAATTCAAAAGGGGCCTCTTGTTTTTTTGCACATGGAGATCTTGAAAGCAAAATTTGGCATGAAAGGTTTGGACATCTCAGTTATAACTACCTAAAGGAATTGAACACCCATGAAATGGTAACAATATTGCCTCAAGTCTCTTCTATTGATGGAGTATGTCCTGGATGTGCTCTTGGAAAGAAAAATCAGGATCCTTTCCACCCAAGTGGTTCTCTAAAGGCCTTATCCCCTCTAGAGTTAATCCATAGTGACTTGATGGTCTTCCCAAAGCCTTCCTTCAAAGGAGCAAAATATGCTTTAACCTTCATTGATGATTTTTCCAGAAGAACTTGGGTCTACTTCCTAAAATACAAAAGTTACCCACTTCAAAATCTTCAAAGCCTTAGTTGAAAATTAGGCCTCTTGCAAAATCAAGCAAATTCATATAGATAATGGGGGGTAATACTTCAATAATGAGTTCTCAATTTTTCTATCAGGTCATGGCATAATTCATCAACATTTTATCTCCTATAATCCACAACAAAATGGTATTGCAGAGAGAAAAAATAGAACTTTAAAAGAAATGGTAAACTATATGCTCCACTCAAGAGATCTTCCAAAAGTTTTTGGGTAGAAGCAATTAACTGTGCAAACTATATTCAAAACCACACACCTCAAAAATCTCTTGGCCATTTGACTCCCGAGGAAGCATGTACTGGCTCAAAACCTGATGCCTCTTTCTTCAATATTTTTGGGTGTACTACTTGGGTGCATATCCCAAAGAAGAAAAGGAAGGCTCTAGATAAGAAAAGCAAAAAACTCATTTTTGTTGATTATTGTGAGAAAATGAAAGCATACAGGCTACTTGATCCCGCAACTCATGAGGTATTTTTTCATAGGAATGTTCAACTTGATGAAATATCCCCTCATAAATATCCTCAACCATCCTCTTCCACCATTGATTCTCTTGAGCCATCTCCAATCTTAGAGCCTCAATATAATGAAGAACCCAATTTAGAGATTAACGATCAAAATGACCAAGATGAGGATCCTATACTCCAAAATCCAACTCAAAGCCCTGCCACTCCAATTATTCCTTCCACAGTGCCTAAATGGGCTCGCATCATTGTTGAAGAAGCAACTCCATACATCCAAAATATTTCATCATCCATATTAAGCAACTCCATAGGCTCTGGTCTTGTCTATCATTCCATTTCCATATATCCTCAATCCTTCAAAGAAGCAACTGGTATTAAAGAATGGGATGATGCCATGGAAAATGAATTCTCTTCCTTAATCAAAAACAAAACTTGGGATTTAGTTCCTCTACCTAAAGGAAGGAAGTTAGTTCGTTGTAAATGGATTTATAGAACAAAATATGGACCTAATGGGAAAATTGACAAACACAAATCTTGCCTGGTAGCCAAAGGTTTCTCTCAAATTGAAGGGATTGATTATTCTAAAACTTTTTCACCAGTTTCCAAAATGAATTTTGTTAGACTGGTACTTGCTCTAGCTACTTTCCAAAAGTGTCCTATTTTTCAAATGGATGTAAAAAGTGCTTTCTTACATGGGGACTTAAAAGAGGATATATTCATGGAACAACCTATTGGATTCACTCAAGACTCCTCCCTTGTTTGTAGACTACGAAAATCTCTCTATGGCCTCAAACAAGCTCCTAGAGCTTGGTATGAAAAAATGGACTCCTTCCTTCTTTTCTCTGGTTTTTCTCATTATGAGTCTAATGCCACAGTCTACATTTGGAGAGATGAAGAGAAGATCACCTTACTTGTTATCTATGTTGATGATCTACTACTCATTGGTAGTGACATTTCTCACATTCAGACTATCAAAGACTCTCTTTCTAAAAAAATTAAAATGGTTGATCTGGGTTTAGCTCATTACTTCCTTAGGATTAAAATAAATCAAACAGATGTAGGAATTTCATTGTGTCAATAGAAATACACTCTAGACCTTCTTCAATGGTTTAAGATGATTTATTGTAAGCCCTATTCTACACCTTTTCAGTTTTGGACTCACTCTAAGTAATTCCTGCACATCCCCTCTATGCGATGCTACTCTGTATCGATAGCTAATAGGGAGTCTATTATACCTCACTCATACTCACCCAGATATTTCAAATGATGTTGGCTTGATATCTAGATTCTCACATCAACCTCATTTCAGCCATTGGCAAGCAACAAAAATAATCCTATGCTACTTGCAAGGAACTACTCAATTTGGGCTCTTATATGAAGGGAAATCCATGGATATCATTGGTTACATAGATTCTAATTGGACAGGTTCAATAGAAGACATATGTTCAACTTCTAGCTATGTCTTTTGTCTTGGTTCTTCACCAATTTCTTGGTCATGCAAAAAACAACAAGCAGTAGCACTATCATCTACAAAGGTAGAATACAAGGCAGCAGTTTTAGCAAATCATGAAGCTCTTTGGCTAAGTCATATACTAAGAGAAGTTGATTTTTTCCATGACAAACCTATTACTCTTTGGTGTGATAATTAGATCACAATTCATATTAACCACAATCTAGTTGAGCATTAGCGTACCAAGCACATTGAAATTCACATGCACTTCATTCGACAACATATTCAGAGAGGGAAAATACACTTGGAATATATTCCCACAGAAAATCAAATTGCAGATATCTTCACCAAATCCTTTCCTTCTCCACATTACATTCAGTTGTGAGAGAAACTTGGAGTAAGGCAGATGCATTAGAAGGTACAAAAGAGGTTTTTACATCTCCTTTCTTCTTATTGTTTCTTTTTCTTTGGAATATGGTTTTTTCCCATGTGGTTTTTTTTACCATCTCTCCTATATGTAATAACATTGTACATGAGTACCTCATCAGGCCCAGTTTTCAGGACTCATTTCTTTTTTCAATGAGGATAATATTTGCCATCCGAAGACATGCCTATTCATTTTTATTTTTGATAGATGGTTTTTTCCCATGTGGTCTTTTTTACCATCTCTCCTATATGTAAAAACATTGTACATGAGTACCTTATCGGTTCCAGTTGTCAAGACTCATTTATTTTTTCAATGAGGACAATCTTCGCCATCCGAAGACATACCTCTTCATTTTTATTTTTGATAGATGGTTTTTTCCCATGTGGTTTTTTTACCATCTCTTCAATAATAATCATTGTAAATGCGTAGCTCATTAGGTACTATTGCCGAGACTCATTTGTTGCATTCACCCCTAGTATAACTTAAGGGGGGTGTTAGAATAAATAATTATTCTCTTAAGTTCTACTAGGATAAACTTACTTGAGTTACCACTCTTCCATGAGTCAGGTGAACTCTCTATTTAGACTAGTGAGTTATTGTAATCCAATGGCTCTCAATGATCAACTTTGCTATTTGTACAAAGTTGATTCATGGAATAAATCAATCAGTTCTATTTGTCTCTTCAAATATTGTAATGCTTTGTAATTCTACTCTTGGAAAATTCTAACACCAATTTCACAAATTAAACTTGAGGTAATCACGTCGAAAAAATGTGGTCGATCTATTTGTACCACTGTGTTTTATTTCATCTGCAAAGATCTCTTTTTAAATAGTAGTCGATCGGATGGTGGCAGATGTTCATGTTGATCTACGAATTTCGAAGAGGATAATGGTGCAAGAGAGCAGTGATCATGACTAATTTGCAGTAAGAACGTGGTGCAACCTTCTACTATGGATATCTATTGATTGCATGTTAATTGACTTATTTTTCATGCCTTCTCTTCTTGCCAGCATCTGTGTGACATCTGCCATATGGGCAACTGTGGTGGTGCGCTCCTCAACTAGAGGTGTATTTTTTTTAATTGATATAGCTTGCTTTGATCACTACGCATGCAGGAGAACTCAAACTAGGTTGTGTAAAGAGACTTGGTTCATGTGACTATTGCTTTATCCATGAAGAGAAGAGCAGCACGTTTGATCAAGTTACATGCAATCACAGAGAGAAGAGTGGCATGTAATGGAGGGAACTAGCAACTTGTTTTCTAATCCGAAGAGGAATATTTTTTGTTGTTGTTTATTTGTGGCAGCATATGCGCCAGTTTTAGATGTGGCAGTTGCTACAATATTTTCATGATTTTCATGTTTTTTGGTAGGCAGTGTAGTTTGACAGAGACCTATGCATATTTCCTCGATAATAAAATTATTTCCTGAAGTTCTGGTATTAGTACGAGTCATATTCAAATATGGTGCTATGTTGCTATGTTTTCACCGACACTGCAATGCCAATGAACTTTCCTATGCACGTGATGAGTATTTCTTGGCATCCATAGAGGGGCTCTCATGTGGATCTTCGTATTCAATGACTTATTGAAGAGTATCCTTGAATTTGTGTTTCCAATAACAACTTTGTTGTGCTTACCTAGATATCTTGGTATGTCCACCAAAGAAAATTAAGCTCAGCCTCGACTGGAGAGCTGTGAATGTAGATCTCATGAAATTAATAGATAGTGCATGTATCCTGATGTTGAGGTCACTAGTGATGATATGGAGCCATAAACTACAATTGTAGGTGCAGGAATAAAATTGTAGGGTCATCAAAGTTGTGTAGACGAGTGTGCATGCTATTGTTGGTGCTATTCTAGAGTTTGCATCATAAGTACTATTGCATTTTGAGACCAACGACTGCTTATTTTGGCCCATATGTAGTTTTTTTCAATATCCGCTATGATTAAATGCCACTGTGATTTTATTTTTTGGGCATTTCAGTAGTATCTGTACATGAGCATTGGTATTTAAATGGCAAGAATACATTATTTCCCCCCATGTTTCCTTTTTGAAGCCATACCCAGCAAAATGGACAGTCATTTCTTTATTTGATATGACATGCTTCAGCCTTGCTGTTTCCAACACAAGTGTCGACGTTATACAATTTGATGAGTTAGCCAAGAAAATGTTGAAATTATTTTAGATCGAAACTATCAAATATGGTAGGTTACACTTGCAGTCAGAATTTTCTTAATGACGACTTCATGTGATTACAAATGTAGGCTGAATATTCTCTATGTGCGTGCCAATTTTGATAAAGTAAATATCAAAGTTGGTATAGGCCATCGCCAACAAAATAATACAAACTCTATTTTACGAGCATGTCCTATTTGTCAAAAGGTATCTCATTTTGTCACTCCAAGTGTGATATGGTATTCAAGACCAGAGGAGAAACAAAAGATCATTGTTCTAATAATTGCAGCTTTATCTTCAGTGAAATTGATGTCAAATAAAGACCAGGTTATGGTATGGTGTTCTTGAGAATTTTATGGCCATGATTTTTTATCGAACAACTTTATGGTTCATGTTTTTTTCACTCGTTTGTGGCTTTGGTGGCAATGACAGCTCCGATCGACCAAGCATGTCATATCGTTGTGAGTTTTGTGCCAGTTGTGCAAGTAACTGGAGAATTGGAGGCATTAATAAAGCAAAGTTGGAGTGGTGGCATTCAAAACAACGGAAGGAGCAGAGCTGATCCATGATCAACGGGCGATGACGTAGATTTTGGCGAAATTGATGGTGCTATCAACGATAGTTTTTTGGGGATAGGATAGTGAATGTTGCCAATCCCATGCATTACTGATTGATATTTTTTGGATGTACTTTCGGTGTTAGGTTACCCACAGTTTTTTTATGGTATTTTTGGTATGACTCCTCTGCGCGTCTACCGAGAGTTTTTTGATCATCGGTGGTGGTAGAGCAATAATAAGAAACCCCTGATAGCTTGCAAAGATATCTAGCGGGGGCATGCCTTCCAAGTTTTTTAGCCCATTGTCCATGTTTTTTTTAAAATGCCATCCAAGATTTTTTTGAAAAGGGGGGGTCATTATAATATTTTGCATTGCATTTATGGGCCATAAGGAAATGTGCTCTATTGAATTTACTTAAAACATTTTATTTTTTTAAGGCTCTTTCATAGATTGGAGGCATTTAATAAAGTTTTTTAAGTATAAAATTTTAAGTGGTCGCAAAAATAGTTCAAATTGGCTATTTTTTTTTTAGCCTTTTTTGAAATTTTTATTCAAAATAGTGGGCCATGTATTTTCTCCTACCATAAAATTTTTAAAACCTAGCTTACCCGAAAGATGCCAATAATATTCCCTTGAGAGAAAAATGAAGAACATTATTGTCAAATGAAGGCCAATTTTACACCTGATCATAGGGGTATTTATAGTCGTCGAAAGGTTTTTCCAAGACGAACACATTGGTGGTGTCTAATTTCCATTTTGAGGCAGTTTTACATATGTTTTTTGGTCTCAAATATATTGTATCATGGAGTGCATTCTCGGTTGAACCCGACACTCCCAGATATTTGTTAATGTGATCCTAGTATCTAGTCATCTCCTCTATATCACCTAGCGGTTGCAACGACTAGTTACCCATGCATTCTAGTAGAATGAGGAGGTCACCATAAGGACACGTTCGAGAGCTACTTTGGTACCCTCTCTTATTAATATTCCATTGAAGTAAGTTGTTTGTCCACTCAGTTAGGACCTTGTTATCAGCCCATTGTGCTCATATAGGTGGAAACCACTACTTATGCTTGTGGAGTCAATTTAGCTATCCCTTGTGATTCTTGTGGTTCTTTCCACACTATCTTCACACTCTTTTTTTGTGAGACACTTTGGTTTCAGGGGGTTTTCTTTAGTGATATTTTTCATGGTTCATAGCCTTGATCTATGTCACAAGCACCAATTTTGTATTTTTTTGAGACATCTTATGAGTCCTTCGTAGGCATATTGATGGAAGTTGTCATAGAGAGGGTTGAAGAGGACATCTTCCTTCCTCTCCATCCTCCTTCCACTTATTTTTCTTCTTCTATTCTGGCAGGTGATTCTCTTCCTTGTGGTTTTTCATCATCTCTCCAGCAGGTTTTTTTATGGATATATTGTACATGAGTACTTTATTAGGCCTTGTTATCGGGACTCATACTTGTGGATATGCCACTTGTTTAGTTTTGTTGTTTTTTTCTACCTCCTAGTATCACTTAAGGGGGGTGTTAGAATAATAAATTATATCCTAAGTTGTTACTAGGATAATATATGTGGCTGAGATTAGCTCAGTTGGTTATGATCTAATGGATCAGATTGTATGCCTTTGTTATTTAAGCAAGGCTCCTTTCATTTCAATAATAACAAGTATTCAATTTTATAACAATCATTTCCCTGGATCCCAAACACGATTAACATAATTTAAAAGATGTTTGCCATGATATGCATGCCACACTTTACAAAAATTCAACCAAAGTAATATTAGGCCACACAATACAAAACTTCTCATTTGGCCTCTCTTACCCCACCAATTTGATTTAACGATATTAGAAATACCATGTTGAAAATTTAATTCATTAAACTTGCAAATGAATACATGTTTTTCGGAAATTAGGGTTTCTTGGGAGGGTGGGGATGACAGTGGGCGGGAAGGCTGTTCTGGGAGAGCACGGGAGCGTCGGCAGGTCGAACCAGGGGCTCGGCAGGGTGGAGGGAGGGCAAACAGAGTCTGGGGACGCCGAGGAGTCCTTGCCAAGTCGCGGCAAGGATCCGCCAGACAAACGGGGAGATGGACCTCGGAAGTCATATGCTTTGGCAGTGGCCTCTGAAACCTTAAGCGGGCTCTTCTCCAAGGAGTTATTTCCGTCCGGGGACGAGTTGGACATCCCGACGGAAATTCTCTCAAGCTTTGTGGATTTCGAAAAATTTACCCTCATCGGTAAGTTTATTGGTGGTCGTCCCGACATGGAGACCATTCGCAAGTGGGCGTCTGGAAAATGGCGGACCTCTGGTCACTTAGAGCTGGCTGCCCTAACCCGAGGTTTTTTCACGATTAGGCTGAGCAACAAGGAGGACTACCGTAAAATCCCGGCCGGAGGGCCTTGGTTCTTGGGCCGTAGGAGTCTCTTTCTAAGGAAGTGGGGTTTGGACTTTAACCCCGATACCCATAATATCAACATTGCTCCAATATGGGTTAGGCTCCCGAGTCTTCCCCTTTTTTGCTGGCATGAAAATGTAATCAGAGGTATTGCTCGGTCCATCGGGGAGATGATCACTTTAGACCCTCCCACCAGAGCTCGAACTAGATTTGTCCAAGCCCGGTTCTGTGTTTTGGCGGACTTGGAGACGGACCTCCCATCCTCCATTACTCTGCGGTCTGGGGGTACTTTTCTACACAAGCAAGCTATTGTTTATGAGAATAGGCCAGCTTTCTGCCCTCAGTGTAGTTCTCAAGGGCATCTTCAGTCCAATTGTCCTCTCCAAAAGCCAAGGAAGAAGGAGCGGGATCCCTGCAACCCTCTGGAGCACGGTGAAGGTCAGATGAAGCACCCTTTTGCGAAAGGCCATGAATCTCCAAGTCCATCCAGGGACCATCTCGAATCCTCCTTACCAGAAGAGGAAATCACCACCCATCCGAACTCCGAGCAGTGTGGTGGGCGCCCCCAACTAGGACCACATGAGGAAAAGGAACAGGCCCCCCCCCTTATCACCACACAGCATGCATTCACCCAAAATTTATGACCGAAACTCTCCCGAGGCACAAAAGATATTGGAAGACTACCTGCTGGGAAGAAGAGGTTACCAGCCTGGTAATATTAGCCCTCGAATTACAAGGAGTCAAAAGCGAGGGGTGGATTTTGGTAGTGAAAGGAAGCAGGGCCGTCCCCCCAATAAGGAAAAGAGAGACAAAGAAACTGCGGCTGATGTTGCAAATGGAACCCAACGGTTGCTGTTTCAGGATGACTCCGATTCTCTGATGGGTGATGCGCTTATCCCAAAACCTCCCTTCCAGCAGGGAAAGGGAAGTAAGAAGAACCTCAAACCGTACGGATGAAATCCTGGATGTGAGAAGACTAAACGAGTGGCCATTTGGGCCAGGGCAAAATTTTCCAGCAGAATTTTCAACGGTTTGTTTCAGTCCAGTCATTTTTCTTGGATCCTATCCCACATGTATGCTTCGAATTCTGCCTCCGAGAAAGCAGAAATGTGGAAAGTCATTTCCCAGGTATGGGAGAATTTTTTGTAGTTTTCTTGGTTGTCTTCTTCTACTTTCCGATGGTCCAGCTTCTCCGGCTAGTTTTTGTTTTCCCAGTTATAATGGCCATGGTTTCCAGGATAATCAGGCAAAAATGCCTTACTTGTAGCCCTCGGGCAATTATCAGCTTTTTGTTTTTTTTTTGTATACAGGTTTATTCTTCCAGCCAAGAGGCATGAAGCACTATTTAGCAAGGCTGATTTTGTATATAAGGTTTTGGGATCCTCTATAAAAACCCACTGTTAATCTATTATAATAATTACCAAAAAAAAAAAAATACATGTTTTTCAATTATATTTTGCTTATTCAATGAGGTGTAAATTTCAAAATCTGATTTATCACTTTATATTGAGCTCTCACTTTCACAAAATCTGAATCTCTTGCCTCTCGATTATATTGTTGAGTGGTAATTTTGTCCAATTGTAAAACCACACTCACAATTAGGATTTTGATTAGAAACCCCTCTATTACAAAGAAATAAACATTTCTCCAAGGTTCCTTTTACTTAATGTGTGCATGTATGCTTGTAAAAATGTGTCAAATAAGTGCTAGAATACCTTAGTGATTTGCAAATAACTGTTAACAAAGGGCATATGTTGGTATTACTTTGTTAGGCTATGCTATTATTATTCCTCAATTAAAAGGGCTTGATTTCCCTTATGTACATAAATAAAATGATGAATGAGTGCATGAAATTGATCTTAATTCATTTTTTATTTCTGATTTGTTAAAGTGATCTATCCTTGAAATACAAATATGAAATGATGATTGGATTCATTTTATGTTGCTTTGAGCATGAAACAAAAATAATTTAAATGACTAACTTTAAAATGCAATGGCCTTTGAAATGCCATATAAATTACCTCCCTTTAATGAAATTGTAATTTTCATAAAGGGAAGTTAATTTATTGCTTGCAAACAAAAATGTAAAGCCTGAAATTTGAATCTCCTAAAAAATGTGAAACCATGTTAAATTCTGAAATTACAAAATTCCTTTTAAAATATGCGAAATTTAAATAATTTTGAATTTTGAAATTGTTAGAGTTACTATGGTAATTCTATTTATTACCTCATTTGGTTTGTTAGGGTAGTTAGTTATCTACCTAATGTTAGCTTAATCACTTTGTTAAGTGAATATTTCTTGTTAATTGTTAGCACTATTTGGTTAGTGGTTAGCTATTCCTACGGGCTAACTATAGCCTAAGTTGTACTATTTAGTCTATGTTGATTAATGAAATATTAGTATTTTTTCTAACAGAAATTGCTTCAAAGTAAAACCAAAAATGCTCTAAATGAAACTATAAAGCTTATTCTTTGATTCCGTGCATCTCTTTTTGGAGTTTTAATTTTTTTTTTAATTTTTTTTTTATTTACCGAATTTAAAAAATGAAAAGGTGTAAGGTTAGAAAAATAAAAGAAAAATAAAATGAAATAAAACAAATGTTGCAACTCTGAAATTCCCCATAGACCCTGCAAACATTAGTATCCTACACAAAAACCAGCATTAAAGTGATCCGCATTCACACAATCCAACCTTTAATGAGGTGCAATATTCTAAGGGAAAGGTGCAATACATTAAAAATCACAGACAAGTTAACCATTAACATGCATAAAACTTGCTAAAATTCCAATATATTGACAAGATAAGATTTTCAATAACAACTCAATACAAGTGCAGAATACAAACTTCCAAAAATGGCATCACATGGTGAAATAATCCAATCCAACATGGAAGGAGAAACTCCAAAACAGATCCAATGCCAACGTTCTATTTCCACCTACAATCCTACCTCCAAATCTCCAGCCCTTGTTTCTACATTTTCATTGGTTTTTAAAGTTATTTAGAAGACTCCTCCATCTCCTCTTTCTTGTTCGGTTACTTATAGTTTTGGACGTTCCACTTCCTTTTCTTTGTTACGCTTCATTTTCATAACGTACCCTTTTCCAAAGATTTTCTTTAAAACACTTATGTGTCACTCCTACATTATGGGTAGTTTTTAATAAAGCCTCTATCCTCTCATCATATCTTATAACTATTACTACCTTGGGTAACGCTTTCTTTTCATAACTTGACCATGTATCTATACAATGTATTGTAGCATAATGCCAAGTGGCATATTTAATCTGCCCCACACTCTGCAAACTGATGTTGTCGTATTTCTAATGGATAAATTATAATGCTAGTATTTTAGTCTCCATTTGAATATAGTCAGTGAAGGACCCATTTCTTGAATTTTTACATGCGTGAGCCCAACACTTCCCCATGACATTGTGTGCTTGACTCTCTGTCACTCATTTATGACCAGCCCTGCGAACATCTTAAGATATGTATATTTCCACCATCTAGATGAATTCGACCCAAACGTTAGACGGTAATGTTCCTTTTTTTAAAATAACACTTGTTATTAAACATAAATCATGCATATTTTCTACTCTAGAAGCCATGCCACATATGCCCACAACTCCAAACAATATTTATCGTTATCATTTCTCCTTGATTTCAATGGTGGTCTACTGTGCACCTATTTTTTTATTGTGATTTGAGTGTATTTGAGGAAAATTCCCAAAATATTACTATCATCCTTGGCTAAAAATCCATGATTTCTCTCAGCATTAGATGTCCATGGACCCCTATAGCTGCTACATCAGTATTCATGTTCATACCAAATATGCAGTGTTCCCAATTGCAAAAAACCATACTCAATCACCGTCAGTTCCAAATCACTACGTGGATGCATCTAATTCGTTGCTACTTCTTTCTCCATAATCCCTCTTGTCTGATGTGGTATCATTGAAACCAAACTTGCATCCTCGCTATATTAGCCTCGTCCCACATCTACTAATTATATATCTATCTTGATCACAAGGTCTTAAAATCCACCTCCAATCATTTATGTTTTTTCCTGTGACGTCCCTCACTTTCATCGACTCTTGTACCTCTAAAATTCATGCTGCTATCGTGCACTATCTGATTTCCCATGCTCCATTGCTATCTTCTTTGTTGTCCATAATAACATCGAAGAGATAACAATACTACAAAACAAGCCTGTCATGTCAATGCACTCTAAGCACCATATCGTGAATGCCAAAATTACCTCTGCATATTTTTACCTGGCACATCATACTATAAATCTTGCCTATGCATGCCTTTTGTTTTTATTAATTACCTACCAATTATATGTATTAACTATCACCCTTTCGATTTGCACCTAAGGTATAAGGTACAAAACAAAACTCAATATCTTGTCAACATGCTTACCATGTTAGCACAAGTCCCAATCCATGTCGGCATTTATGTAGCTTATCACAGTATACTATGGTACATAATTCACATGGTAGTACCTATCATTACCAAACATAGCAGACTCCCCAAGGTGGTAGCATCAAAAAGAATACTTCCTCTCATTTTCGTGCTTACCGCGTTAGCACCAACTTATTACCGAATGATCCATTTACACCCTGTTCCAATCAACATCATCGTGCAAGTCTATCTTATCCATGGTATTGAGTTCAAGTCATTAGGTTAGGTCTAGGGTGCTATTGGGCTAGTCTTAGACAACTACGATGTCACAAACCCGTGATGTTCGAGCTGGCCACGTCAAAAGTCCATTCCTATCACCACCTGCAATGCCTCTCTAGTGCATATTATCATAGCTTTAGTGGATCTTTACGCAGCACCAGGTAAACCACCGTTTGTGTTGTTATCAGTGTGCATCATTGGTCGGGTCCACCATGTCATCTTCGGTATTCACCATCCAAGTCTGCATTATCAAATCGAACCCTATGAACAACAAAAAAACATACATTAGGTTTTTTCAAATATGATACTAAATTTAATTTTGAAATCTAAGACTAATAATCTAAAACAATTAACACTAACAACCTAAAAAAACACTAAACTAATAGCCAAATAAGCATAGATGGTTGTATTTTAGTCTACTTACATATATTTACATATATATAAAATATATATTATTATTATTATTTTCTTATTTTCTTTTTTATTTTTATTTGATTTTTTTGTTTCATATATATATATATATATTATATTATTATTATTATTATTATTATTAGTTTATTTATAAGGAAAAGGTTTGAAATGATTAAATTCAAACTATTAAAAACAACAAATAACCAACACAATCTAAACCTGACCAAACACTAAAATTAACAACAAAATTAAATACTACAAATCTAATCAAAACCTAATATTTCTCAAATAAAATTAAATAAGAGACACTAACCAACAATCACACCTATCAAAATTATCACTTAAAGATGACTGGAAATCCCAAAAACCAAAACTTTAAGGTGGGTCCCCAAATTTAGGGCCAGTTGTGCAATGGCCACAACACATATCTTGCACTATATTTTTAAAGGAGTAGCATGGCTGGATGTCATGAACCCTTTGTCGATGGTAAATGCAGTATTGATCCTCCTTATAACACTTTGGTTTAGGCTAATTTAGGTCCATTCGATGGATATCAAGGAGATGGATTGCATGCACCTCACATAATCGATTGAAAGTCAATGTTAATGATTTTGGCAAAGGAGTGTATTATCGTGGTGGTCGACATTGTTGGCATTACTTTTGGTTCTATTGTGGATGATATTGGGTTGGTGGAGGCTAAGCTTGGTAATTAGGTTGAGCTAGTGGTTTTGGTGGTGCAGCTTGGTTTGAGGATCCAAGAATACTAAAAACAACTTAATTTACTGGGGCCACCTTTTGTTGTGTGTTGTCTCATTTAGAATTCTTGTTCATCCATTCCATTTTACGAAGCTCAATATAACCTTCTTGGACCTTAATATCCTTTATGACATTAGCCTATGCTAGGACCTCCTTGAAGGTTTTCTATTTTTGAAGTTGTAGCAAAAGTGATATGTACTTTGAACAACTCCTAGTGAATAATCAGGTAAGATCTATTATAGCCAAGGTGAAAGGTAGCTTTGTTATTATCACTCTCCACAAATTTTCATAGTCCATGACTGGATCATATTCAAATTGTCTAAGATTATACAAGTCATTCAATGTTGCCTTTTTTCTAATACTAAATGAAAAGTGTTCTAAGAATGCATTTGCAAGTTGTCCAAACAAATGGATGTTATATCATGGTAGATGATTATACCATTCTAAAGCAATCCCTGCAAGAGTTATTAGAAATGTTCTTAGCATGAGGGTATCATCATCCTAAAGATGAAAGCATACATTCATGAAATGAATGACATGCTCTTGAGCATCTTCCTCTCCTTTGAATTTATCTAGTTTTGGCATTTCAAAGTGCTCAGGATATGGAGGTGATGGCACTGATGGGTGCAATGGTTGGTTGTGAAGTTGGTACAAGGTAGGTTTTTATTAACCTATGCTTGAATTTTGCTTCTCTAAGGAATTAATGTGGTCTATCAGCAAATTATATGCATCTGAAAAAATGATTTCATTCACTCACCTCTACCCTCAAGGAGGAAGCAGAGGTGGTTGGGTGTTGTTAACACACTCATCCCTATAAGGTAATTCAGGGTGTGAGTCGATTGGTTCTTGATATTGTGATTGTGGTTCCTCATAATGATCATACTTTGGATAATTATATGGTCTATTTTGTTTAGGAAATTGGTGCCTTTGAGGATGTATGGGTAGCTGATTTGGTTGTGCACGAGGTGGAGAATTTTGGTTTGATTGTGATGGAAGGTTTTGATATTTTGCAGGGTGCCTTATGAGTTGTTGTATCCTATGGGTACTAGGTGTGGGTACCAATTCATCAAATACATTTTGTAACTACTCTTTTTGTACCCTTTTTTGATACAACCTTTGTAGGTGTGACCGTTGTTGGTCCACCCATTGCTGATTTAATCATTGGTGGTCTAATCGTAGTTGATCTAACTATTATTGTCAATTAATTTTTTGCCTATGTGCATGATGAGTGTGGTTTATTTTCTCAGATGTATAGGATTTTTTTACCCTTGTATATGTAATATGGATGGGCTTGTCTTGTCTCTTGCCCCTAGTAGGATCTACAATCTATTTTTCATGATCCCTAAAGGTCGCATTTATTGGAAATTTTGAGTATTTTGGTTGTCATTGATGGCAAAGGTAACCTAATTAAAAATTATCTTTTAGGTTGAAATATTAAAATTGCAAGGTAAATACCTCCATTGGAAAAGGAAGACAAGGTAGACAAAGCTCCTTTGAAAAAGGTTCATTATTTGCAAGGTTGAAGAAGTTCCCAAGGCAAAATACAAAGGTTTTAAAAATATTAATTATAATATTTAATTTAAAAGATTAAATATTATAATAATAAAAATTTGAATTTCCTTTGGCGCCAAAATTCAAATATTTTTTAAGTGGCAAAGCGCCGACGTTATTTTTCCTAATTTAAAAGTTCATATATAAGGTGGAACCAAAAATCATTTTGGGTAGTGTGGAAAAATATTAATCGACATTCGAATTATTTACTTCATCCTTTCGTAAAGCACAGCGCACGGTGTTCAAACGAAGGCAAAAAGGATAAAGAGGAAAGCACGTGTTTTAAAGTATATGAACGACACATGAAGTTCAATTAGGATTAGCATATGCTTATTTCCAACTGAGTGGGTAGCTCAGGTGGTAGGCAAACACTGCATAAGGCATGGCATGGAGGAGGTCTCAAGATCGAGACTCGACAACGATAGGTTATTAGCATTTTTTTGTTGATCGAAGCATCATGATGGTTTAAAGTGAAGTTTATGTACTGAGGTTCTTGTATGGGCAGCTAGTCCACACAGTGCTCCAGCATGTGCTAGAGTGTGGGCTCCATGAGGTCACACGCTCGAATCCCTGTGGTAGCAGAAGTGGTAAGGGCAAAATATTTTTTATAAAGTTTTTGCTTGATATTAGGGAGTCATAAGGGTTAATTTTATTAAATTTTAAATTTGCACTTAGGGAGTTATAAGGGTGTGAATTAATAGAATATTAAGTGCAAAGATATGTTTTAAAAAGCCTTCTATTTTGTAAAATATAAATATTAAGAGTGCTTTATATAGTTTTATTTTTGCAAAGTGCATAAATGAAAAATATATTTTGTATACAAGAATAGGAGTAATGAGGTGCAATAGTGGCTTGGTATTTTGTTGTAATTCTTGTATGGTGGAAAGTTCATATGAGAGTTTTTGTAAAAGTACTTTTGCTATCTAACCCTTGAAGTGGCACTAGAAAGATCAGTTGTTTTTGAGACAGGTTTTTGAGGACATATCTTCATCAAAGAAAAATAAGAGGTATGGGCATATCATTCCTTATTTAAGGTGTTTTTTTGAGTAAATGTTTCTGGAATATAAGGTGGAGATAAAAGGGTTGTTTGGTATGCATTGTTGAAAATATTTGAGTTAGGGTTTGAGACCTATATGTGCATCAATTGTTGAGAAAAAATTAAAATAATTGCATTAGAGTTTGAGATATTTTTGTGCTTCATTGTTGAATGATTTTGGAAATATTTGGGATAGAGTTTGAGAACAAGTTGTGTTTCCATTTTTGAAATAGATTGAGACATTTGTGTTAGAGATTGTAAACTACTTATTCTAGGTTTGAAGATAAGTTTGTGCATCATTGTGAAACATTTTGAGCATTGGTTTGAGAGACATTGAAAGAAATTGTAAAAGTGTTTGAGATCAATCTTGTGAGGGAAATTTGTGCATTAGTGTGATTGATCTTTGAGAGAAAATTTGCAAGAAATATAGATCAATTTTGTGAAGCAAGTTATACATTGTTTTGATTTTATTTGAAAGGGATTTTGCAAGAGATAGAGATTGGATTAGTTGAATGCAATATTTGTGAATGTGAAGAACATATTGGGGTTTTGATAGTGCATATCATTCTCTATATGTTCCAGAGTTTAAACGAATTCTAAGTAGAATATTGTCTATTTGAAGAAAGCATTTTAGCTTTATTTATATGCAATATTTGGAAATATTTGAGTAGGTTCTATGAGCAGTATTGAGGCAGATTTGTGCAGTCTTTTGAGAAGGCTTAAAGGCAGATTTGAGTAAGTCTTTTGAGAAGGCTTGAGGGCATATTTGAGTCTTTTGAGAAGGCTTGAAGGCATATTTGAGTAAGTATTTTGAGAAGGATTGAGGGCATATTTGAGCAAGTATTTTGAGAAGGCTTGAAGGCAGATTTGAGCAAGTCTTTTGAGAAGGCTTGAGGGCAGATTTGAGCAAGTCTTTTGAGAAGGCTTGAAGATAAATTTGAGCAAGTATTTTGAGAAGGCTTGAAGACATATTTGAGAAAATATTTTGAGAAGTTTTGAAAATAAATTTGGGTAAGTCTTGTGAGAAGACTTGGAGAAGCTTTGAGGCAGAATTGAGCAAGTCTTGTGAGAATAATTGGAGCAACTTTGAGGCATATTTGAGCAAGTCTTGTGAGAATACTTGGAGCATATTTGAGGTAGAATTGAGGAAGTCTTGTGAGAAGACTTGGAGTAGCTTTGAGGTATATTTGAGCAAGTATTGTGAGAAGAATTGGAGCAGCTTTAAGGTAGATTTAGGTAAGTCTTATGAGAAGACTTAGAGCAGCTTTGAGGTAAATTTGAACAAGTCTTGTGAGAAGACTTGGAGTAGATCTGAGACATAATTTAGCAAGTATTGTGAGAAGACTTGGAGAAGCTTTGAGGTAGATTTGAAAAAGTATTGTGAGAAGACTTGGAGCAGCTTTGAGCTAGATTTGGGTAAGTCTTGTGAGAAGACTTGAAGTATATTTAAGGCATATTTGAGCAAGTCTTGTAAGAAGAATTGGAGTAGCTTTGAGGTAAATTTGAGCAAGTCTTGAGAAGACTTGAAATAACATTAAGATAGATTTATGAGCAGATATAGAGCAGACTGGTGCTAACCTTATGATGAGATTTGGTGCATATTTGAGATAGTGTTGAGAGCAGTATTTAGAGTAAACTAGAGTAGAGGGGATAGAGTTATCCTATGGAAATATATCCATAAACCATAGTAGAGGATATAGAATTCTCCTATGGAGAGAGATCCATGAACCAGATCAAAGGGGATAAATTTCTCCTGTGGAAATATATCCACAAACTAGAGTAGAGGGGATAGAGTTATCCTATGGAGAGAGATCCATGAACCATAGAAAATGGGATAGAGTTCTCCTTTGGAGAGAGATCCACAAACTAGAGCAGAGGTGATAGAGTTCTCCTATGGAGAGAGATATATGAACTAGAGCAAATGGGATAGAGTTCTCCTATGGAGAGAGAACCACAAACCAAAGCAAAGGGGATAGAGTTCTCCTATGGAGATATATCCACAAACCAAAATATTGGGGATTGAGATCTCCTTTGGATAAAGGTCCATAAATATTATAATAGAGAATTGATTCCCAAGATATTTTTTGAGAAAATTTAGAAGAAATATTTTCTCCGTGGACGTAACCCACATTGGGTGAACCACGTTAAATTTATGTCTCTCATATGTGATTATTTGTGCATTGATTTGATTACTACTATTGATATTGCAATTGATAACATTAGATAGTATTGTTTGGGAAAGAAAATTAAAAGTTGATCTTATACTATTCACCCTCCCTATTAGTATAAGCTTGTGTTCTTCAATTTGTATCAGAGTGGGTTCCTTCAGGTAAGCCTAACAGCTTGAAGGAAGATCTACAAGAACACACATGGCAAGGAAAGGAAAAAGAAGAACCATGAGACCTAAAAAGGAAGAAGAATTTGATCTTGAGACTAAGATAAGGGAATAAGAAAAATCTGTGAGATGTGTTGATGTGGTAAAAGTGGTCACATGGCATTTTAATATCCACAAAATGGGTACGGTAGCAGTAAAGAAGAAAAGGAATTTGATTTTTCTCTCAAATAGATAGTTTCTCTAAGAGGAGAAGTGGAAATAGATTCAAATGATGAATCAAGCAGTGAAGAGGAAACTAACTTTGAAAAATGGAATAAGAAGGAACTAAGAATACTCAAATATTTTATTTGTGGTAACTTTGACCACCTTGCAGATCATTGTTCAAAAGTTGGGTATAGTAGCAGTGAAGATCTTACAGGAACACACATGGATGAGATACATAGAAATCTCACAGCCTATGAGATAAGGACAGAGAAAGATCAAACATCTAGAAGAGAGGCAACATTCAAGGATTCAAAGGAAGAAAGAAAAAACAAATGTCTTGGTTGTGGTAACATTGATCACTATACAACTAATTGTCCACAAGATGAATGTAGTAGTAGTAAAGATGAATAGGTATACAAGAAAAAGAAAGAAAAATAAGTCATGAAAATAAATACAAGCACCGTTAGAGCAAGCATGAGAAGAAGGTATTTTAAAAACACAATAAGATTTTTTATGTTGTAATAGCAAGCAGTGCTTCAAGTGATAGTGATGAAGGCCTCTCAGATAATGAAAAACAAGAAATTCTAATTTCAACAATAGAATAAAAAAAAGATGCTCATGTTGAAGATCAAGTAGAAGAGTATGAAGATGCTCTTGAAAACCAAGAATAAGAGAAAGATTTATAAAATGAAGAGTAAGCTACAGTTGATATAGAAAAGGAACTTGTTAAGTTGAAAAGGGAAAACTTATGTTTGAAGGCTTAAGTACAAGATGATGAGAAAACAAAGGCAAAGCTTCTACGAGATCTCACTGACTTAAAGTCAAGGTTGAAGAGGCAAAGAAAATTAAAGGTATAGCTGAATAGTTAAAGGTAAAAGAGTTAGAATGTGAAATATTAGAACATGAAGTGGTTTCTCTAAGGATGGAAGTGAAATATTCTAAGGAAAGTTGCACAGGTTTGGGAAAAGTTCAAAAGCTTTGGATAACATTATCAATGCACAAAGATCTTTATTTATCAAAATAAGACTTGGTTTTAAAAATGTCAAGAGGTACAAAAAGAGGAGTCAAGCTCAGAAGAAAAGAAATTTTTAGATGAAGAGATTGAAAAGGAACCTAAGACTTACGCTGATGTATTGAGAGGTGGTAGTATCAAAGAGAATGAAAACAATGCACCATAAAGGAAAAGGGACCATCATAGAGAAGGCAAAGAAAGGACCAAGAGACCATATTCTCCAAGGTAAGATGGATATTTCTTCCAGGGTTATTGTTACTCATGTAATAATTTTGGTCACAAAGCTATGCATTACAGGGTTCATGAAAAGAAAGAGTATGGTCTCACTAAAAGGAGTTTCAACTCATTCAAATATGGATATTTATTTCAAGGGTATTGTTACTCTTGTGATCACTTTGGTCATAAAGTGGTCCACTACAGGGTTCATGACATAAATGATTATGACTTCACTAAGAGGAACTTTAATACATTTACAACTTCTAAGAATTACAATATTAAGTTTTACAAGTGCAATAATCTTAGGCATAAAGCCAAGTGGTGTAGAACAAAGTTTCCAGAACTTCCAGAGACAAGCAAGAACAAGGACACTCAAAAGGATCAAAAGAGTATAGCTACAAAAATATTGAAAAATAAGGTTGACAAATAAAAAGAGCATTGTATGCTAGGAGTAGAGATACTCCCACCCCAAAATTAATCACCTCAAGGAGAGGAGGTGGGGAGGGGGCTGAGCTAAGAGTATTATATTTAGCCCCAAAGGAGCCCCTTTGCCATTTATTTCAAAGGGGAAGAGATTTGAGTAAGGGGGACAACATTCAGTCAGGGGGAGCAGTTCCTCAGGGAGAGCAGATTTGGAATCCAGTAGTAGGAAAAGGAATTTTTAGAAAGGGTTGCAATCAATGACAAAGGGGGAGATTGTTGGAAATTTTGAGTATTTTGGTTGTCATTGATGTCAAAGGTAAAATGATTGAAAATCATCTCTTAGGTTGAAATATTAAAATTGCAAGGCAAATACCTTCATTGAAAAAGGAAGACAAGGTAGACAAAGCTCCTTTGAAAAAGGTTTATTATTTACAGGGTTGAATAAGTTCCCAAGGTAAAATACAAAGGGTTTAAAAAGATTAATTATAATATTTAATTTAAAATATTAAATATTATAATAATAAAATTTTGAATTTCCTTTGGCACCAAAATTCAAATATTTTTTATCGACAGATGGAATTAGACAGAGGGATAAAAGGCAACCCATTTGCTGGGGCCTGGGAAGTGACAAGTGTACGGTACATAATCCTAGTGTTATTTTTAGTAAGTGCTAGGTGTTGTCTAGTTTTTGTTTTATCCTAAATAGTCCAGTGGCAAGTATAGGACTGTGGACTCTAAGTATGGCTTAATGTGGGTCTTGGGAAGATCCATTTTGTATTTTGATTATATGGGCTTGGAGCTAGAACCAGCCCATTTTGACTATGTAAAAGGTCTGTGGACCTTATAACCACCTCTACCTAATACCAAAAAAAAATTCAAATATTTTTAAGTGGCAAAGCGCCGACGTTGTTTTTCCTAAGTCAAAAGTGCATATATAAGGTGGAACCAAAAATAATTTGGGGTAGTGTGGAAAAATATTAATCGGTATTCAAATTATTTACTTCATCCTTTTGCAATTCACATCGCACAGTGTTTGAACAAAGGAAAAAAGGATAAAGAGGGAAGCACATGTTTTAAAGTAGGCAGATGGTGCATGAAGTTCAAGTAGGAGTAATGCATGGTTTTTCCCAACCTAGCGGGTAGCTCAGGTGGTATGCGGACCCTACGTAAGGCATGGCACAGAGGAGATCTCGAGATTGAGACTTGGTGGCAATAGGTTGTTCACATTTTTTGTTGATCGAAGGTTCAGGACAGTTTTAAAGTGAAGTTTATGCATTGAGGTTCTTGTGTGGGTAGTTAGTCCATGTGGTGCTCTAGCACACGCTAGAGTGTGGGATCCGTGAGATCGTGCACTTGAATCCCCGTGGCAACAGAAGTGGTAAGGGCAAAATATCTTTTATAACGTTTTTGCTTGATATTAGGGAGTCATAAGGGTTAGGTTTTGATTAAAGAGTGGCATAAGGATTGATATTAATAAAGCATGATTTTTGCCATTAGGGAGTCATAATGGTTAAGTTTAATCAAGTTTAAATTTGCACTTAGGAAGTTATAAGGGTGTGAATTAATAGAATATTAAATGCAAAGATATGTTTTAAAAAGCCTTATATTTTGCAAAATACAAATATTAAGAGTGCTTTATATAGTTTTATTTTTGCAAAGTGCATAAATTAAAAATATATTTTGTATACAAGAATAGGAGTAATAAGGTGTAATAGTGGCTTGAAATTTTGTTGTAATTCTTGTATGGTGGAAATTTCATATGAGATTTTTTGAAAAAGTACTTTTGTTATCTAACCCTTGAAGTGGAACTAGAAAGATAAGTTGTTTGTGAGATAGATTTTTGAGGATATATCTTCATCAGAGCAAAATAAGAGGCATGGGCATATCATTCCTTGTTTAAGGTGTTAAATTGAGTGAATATTTCTAGAACATAAGGTGGGGATAAAAGGGTTGTTTGGTATGCATTTTTGAAAATATCTGAGTTAGGGTTTGATACCTATATGTGCATAAACTGTTGAGAAAATTTTGAAATAATTGCATTAGATTTTGAGATATTTTTGTACTTCATTTTTGAATGATTTTGGAAACATTTGGGATAGAGTTTGAGAACAAGTTGTGTTTTCATTGTTGAAAAAGATTGAGATATTTGTGTTAGAGATTGTGAACTAGTTATGCTAGGTTTGAAGATAAGTTGTGCATCATTGTGAAACCTTTTGAGAATTGGTTTGAGAGACATTGAAAGAAATTATGAAAGTGTTTGAGATCAGTATTGTGAGGGAAATTTGTGCATTAATGTGATTGATATTTGAGAGTAAATTTACAAGAAAGATAGATCAGTTTTGTGAAGCAAGTTATACACTGTTTTGATTTTATTTAAAAGGGATTTTGCAAGAGATATATATTGGATTAGTTGAATGCAATATTTGTGAATGTGAAGAACCTATTAGGGTTTTGATAGTGCATATCATTCTCTATATGTTCCAGAGATTAAACAAATTCTAAGTAGGATTTTATCTGTTTGAAGAAAGCATTTTAGCTTTGTTTGTATGCATGATTTGGAAATATTTGAGCAAAGTTCTATGAGCAGTATTGAGGTATATTTGAGCAAGTCTTTTGAGAAGGCTTGAAGGTAGATTTGAGCAAGTCTTTTGAGAAGGATTGAGGGTAGATTTGAGCAAGTATTTTGAGAAGGCTTGAAGGCATATTTGAGCAAGTATTTTGAGAAGGCTTGAGGGCAGATTTGAGCAAGTCTTTTGATAAGGCCTAAATATAGATTTGAGCAAGTCTTTTGAGAAGGCTTGAAGACAGATTTGAGAAAGTCTTTTGAGAAGGCTTGAATAAAAATTTTGGTAAGTATTGTGAGAAGACTTGGAGAAGCTTTGAGGCAGAATTGACCAAGTCTTGTGAGAATACTTGGAGCAGCTTTGAGGTATATTTGAGCAATTCTTGTGAGAATACTTGGAGTAGCTATGAGGTAGAATTGAGCAAGTCTTGTGAGAAGACTTGGAGTAGTTTTGAGACAGATTTGAGCAAGTCTTGTGAGAAGACTTGGAGCAACTTTGAGGCAGATTTGGGTAAGCCTTGTTAGAAGACTTGGAGAAGATTTGAGATAGATTTGAGCAAGTCTTGTGAGAATACTTGGAGCAGCTTTGAGGTAGAATTGAGTAAATATTGTGAGAATAATTGGAGCAGCTTTGAGGTAGATTTGAGCAATTCTTGTGAGAAGACTTGAAGCAGCTTTAAGGTAGATTTGGGCAAGTCTTGTGAGAAGACTTGGAGTAGCTTTGAGGTAGATTTGAGCAAGTCTTGTGAGAAGACTTGGAGCAACTTTGAGGCATATTTGAGAAAGTCTTGAGAAGACTTGAAACAACATTGAGACAAATTTGTGAGCAGAGATAGAGCAAATTTATGCTAAACTTATGACAAGGTTTGGTGCAGATTTGAGACAGTTTTGAGAGTAAGCTTTGGAGTAGACCAGATTAGAGGGGATAGAGTTCTCCTGTGGAAAGATATCCACAAACCAGAGCATAGGAGATAGAGTTTTCCTATGGAGAGAGATCCACGAACCAGAGCAAATGGGATAAAGTTCTCTTATGGAGAGAGATCCACAAACCAGAGTAGAGGGGATAAATTTCTCTTATGGAGAGATATCCACAAACCAGAGCAAAGGGGATAGAGTTCTCCTATAGAGAGAGATCCACAAACCAGGATAGATTTCTCCTATGGAGAGAGATCCACAAACCAGAGCAAAGGGGATAGAGTTATCCTATGGAGAGAGATCCACGAACCAAAGAAAAGGGGATAGAGTTCTCTTGTGGAGAGAGATCCACAAACCAGAGTATTAGGGATTAATATCTCCTTTGGAAAAATGTCCATAAATATTGTAATAGGGAATTGAATCCCGAGAGATTTTTTTAGAAAATTTAGAATAAAATATTTCTCTATGGATGTAACCCACATTGTGTGAACCACATTAAATTTGTGTCTCTCATGTGTGTGATGATTTATGCATTGCTTTGATTACTGCTATTGATATTGTAATTGATAACATTGGATAATATTGTTTGGGAAAGAAAAGCAAAAGTTGATCTTATACTGTTCACCCCCCGTCTCAGTATAAGCTTGTGTTCTTTAGCATTGACGTGGCATTTTAGTTTGAAAATGAGTTGTGTACTCAAGCAATGTAGAGGCACAACATTCTTGAATTAACAATCTCTCTTGAAACATATTGGGGTGACTTTGTTCACCCTCATCTATAATGAATGCAAGAGCTGACATGGATTGTTTATGAGAATGGTGGTTAACACGCATATCCTCTTGATCATATTCTTGATTTATAGATAGATGCTCAGCTGGAGAATCCTGGTAGCAATCATCTTGGTATGGGATGTACTCTTGCACTGCTTCTAATGGGCCTCTAGGGCAAGCTAATATGCAAATGTGTGGCACTACCCTACTAGATCCCTTAGTGGGTGAATGATTATTTTTATAGAAATTAGGTAAAGTGTCTAGATCAAGAAGGTCTTCCTTCTGATCATATTTAGGACCTGTGGGTGCTTCTCGAATAGGGATTTCCTGAAGTTCAGATTCCCTATATAAGAGATCTAAGTTACTATGTGTGACAAGGTGCCAGTTAGGAATCGCAAGGTCATTTGGACTATATCATAGATGTTCTATTTCTCCTTGTGGGTATTCAACAATGTTTTCTCTTGATTGTGCTTGAATGTGTGTTGCTACCATTGTCTAAAATATGAAAATAGTAAATAAACAAACAAGCAAGAAAGCACTTTTTTTGTGTGTTTTTGAAATTTTTAATTTTTTTTTTATGATTTTTATTTAGTTATTTATTTATTTTGTGTGTTTTGGTTTTAATATCATATTCCTATGAAAACTAATAGGTAAATGAAATGAAAACTATGAAAGGTAGTTTGTGCACACCCCCTATCAAGGAATGCAACACAAACGATAAAAAGTGGCTTCCTAGGATGTTGGATATGGTTGATGGGTATCCTAAGAAAATAATTTACCTCTTGAAAGAGGTCACGTTGTCTGAGTCCTGCTACTTACCTAGTTGAGATTTTGCTTCACACTCGGGCATGCTTGGATAGTATCAATAGCTACAATCCACTAATTATTGAACCCTATGGTTAAGGGGTATTTAATCCTAACCTACCTCGAGACACACCCGATAGTATGGGACTTTTCAATGATGAATTTTAAAAAACCACTCATTGGGGTTGCAATGGTTTGTAAAGGGGTCAATCCATGGTGGGATATGAATGCCCATGTTGCATGATAATTTTCAATCATTGGTGATGAAATACAACTAATTTATGTTATATTACCTCATGAGTGTGTGGGTTCATTTTAAAATTTTTACAAAAATGAAATAGAGAGCATACAAATGATCTTTCACTAAATGCAAAAATGTACATTTAATATTCAAAAAACCCTATATGATATTCAACCTTTGAGTAGGCAACAAGGTAGACAAACCAAAAAATTGTAAATAAATACTCTCTCCCTGATATGACTACAAAAAAAGACCATATCGACTTTATACGACCATAGACAAAGCCTATCTCAACATACGATGATCACAAACAAAGACCATATTGACCTGAGATGGTTGTTGTCTAACTATTTTAAACTAACAAAATCTCTACAAATGCTTTAAATCTATCTTTTTCTACTTGCTTTTTTAGAAACAAAAGAGAGAAAGATAGCAAAACTTACCGTGAAATCCTATGTTTATAGAATATTTATCATTTTATCACTATTTTTGCTCCTCCTTTGGGGTCGTCTCGACCTGATATGGTTATGACTGTATACCTATAAAAGTAGAATTTTATTAGTAATCAATTAGAAAGCTAAAAAGGGGACTATGTCCCATCGTGATCACCATCTGAAAGCTCAAAAATCATTTACCAATAAAAATAATAATAAGCACATGTATGAATAAAAACACTGATAAAAATAGTAAATATGGATCTTTTATTGATAATCTATCTTTCTCAAGGTGTTACAACAACATCCCCTCAAGGTATTTTACGGATGTAATACGATGATTACAATGTAAGGGTTTTATTCCCCCTCTAAGTCATCCTAGTGCACTATGAACGATATTCTTGCTGATGCGGTTCATCTGGGAGTGGATTTTCTGTGATCGCTGCTTTTGATCAGATGTGAATCTTGGAATCTTCATCATTGTATGATCATGTTATCTGCACACAAAGAAATATGAAACATATCAAAAGTATACATAGGGACCATTGAGGTTGAACCCATATTAAATATGATAAATATTGAAATAGAAAGAAATCAAATGCATGAAATAAATGTAAACTAAATGCAAAAATTAAAAAAAATTACTTTTTTATGCTAATTTGAAAAGAAAATTGGAAAAATAAGATCTTTGGTCAAGATCATATCGGGTCGATATAGCCTTGTCTATGGACCGTCTTGGATTGATATGGCCTTATTTATGGACCAACTCGGGTCAAGACGGTTGCTATCCTAAAACTGTGTACTTTTGTGACCAGTTCTGGGTGGTGTTCGAGATACCCTAGGAGTGTTATTGATGGATTATTGCATTGTGGGATCGGCTTAATGGGTTGGATCCATCATTGGTGTGAAGATGCTTTATTACACGAAGAACAAGAGCTTGAATTCCAATCCTTGATAGTGATCCAATGGTATGGTCTCAACAATGGGAGGGCTTTTGGAGGATTGAATTAGGCAACACTTCATTGGTTGGGGAATTGGGGATTGAATATGAAAGCACATCATTGCACAAATTCAAAGGTTTTAGATCTCTTTCAACTGGGGGGTGAGTTCCAATTTATAGACTTCTCATGTGGAAGCTAATCATGGTAAAAGCACCCTGCATGAAAAAGCAAAGAGGTAATTCACATTAAGAAAAGCAAATGCTTATCTCTAAAATATCATGCAATTGATAATTGTATGCATTTTACTAAATTGGACCATGCAGGGTACTTAATGCCTTTTGTGAGATCATTCATAGGGTTAACTATTATTTTTGGCTACTAGTTATGCACCCTTCTATTTTAAAACTTACTTTTTGGTGGCCATATTAGGTCAAAATGACCATGGTTTTATGGGTAATTGTGCCCATTTAAGTGGTGAAAACCATTTTTTTATCCTTGAAGCTACCCAACATGAGTTATGTGGTCTAAAAGGAATCCATTTAGGTAGCCTCCTCAAAATGATATGTTTTAGGTATCTACAGGTATCATCATGATGCTTTGATTGCAAGTGGTCTTATCTTTACCACCTCGATAAAGGAAATTTATGAGTAGCCATATAGTCACAAGCATGGGGTGTACCAAATTTGATTGGATTGGAGTTTGATTTAGAAGATAAATTTTGCTTTTTTTTTCCCTAACAAAGGAGGGATTGTGGTAGTCTTAGCCAAAGCTATTGGACAAACACAATTCAAAGATTGAGTGTTTGATATTTATCATGTGTAAGACAACATTAATGGGTAATATCTACCCTGTCAAGCGATGAGTTGATTGTTAAAGAAGCAAAATAAAATGGCAAGGTTCTTGAAAAAGAGGTTAATGTGCAACGACAAAGTGGATAGGAATGATAAAAGTGATGAAGTTGGAGAAATTTTGATCGAGATGTGGACCGTACAAAATCATACAATCAAATTCAAAGTCAACCTTATGGATCTGTATGATTGAATTTGACTGCACAAATCTATACAATAGAGGTGTGTCTAACTATATAAAAGTGCAATCAAATGGTAGAGGGGTCAATTTTACTACGCGAGTTGCAGAAATTGGGAGAGTGATGGGTGAGGGAAAACAATTGACACATAACACTATCAGAGTGAATACACAAACTCATGAGATGGCCAATGGTGATAATGGGCCTAGAGGGAGAGGGAGTGCAGTGTGAGTTAGTTTATTTTTGCCCCTATATTTTCTATGTTGGAATTTTTAGAATAAAATGAACCATAGGGCCCAATTTTTAATGAAATTAAAATATAAAAAAATAGGATAACATAGGAGGAAATTTTGAATGAGTTATTGGTGGGGGACTTGTATTCATGTTTGTTTGTGACTACTTATTTTATTTGTTTGTATTTTTTGGCTGTGGTTTTCAATGTGACTGTGTGTGTGCATTGTGGTTGAATATTTTTCATATTTTTTAGCATGTGGTTTACTTTTTTTTGTGATGTTGGGTGTTTTTAGATAAATGGGTATCCAAAAATACCCTTTGTTAGCTAATAATACAAGTTCATATGGTCATGACAACCGTACGTATTCATATTATTTTTTTTGTGTGTGAGAGGGGGATGTTTGACATGGAAAAATGGAGTTTCAAGGTGTTTTAGTTGTGACATTGATTTAGAACAACTCTTGATGATATAAATGGGATGTGGAGTGAGGATGATCGATATTAGCTAAAGGCCATTGGATTTTATGGGGTTACACATATGGTGATCGCTCAATGTGATCATTTATACTTGTCAACATTATGTGAGTGATGGGATGATCACCTTGGGTGTAATGACCCAAAAACACATAAACAGAAAAATACAAAAATAGAAAAAGTTTTTTTTTCACTAAGGAGAGAGGTACATGAACCCTTCATGAGCCCCTAATCCACTAGCAAAAACCTAAATTTTCATTCTCCTAATTTTCCTTGGAAGTTACATCTCACGAATTACCCTAGCACAAATCCATATGTGTAGGCGTATAATGTGTTACTGTGGATAAGTCCATTTAATTAAATCCTAATATATGTTTCACATATAAATCAAAGGTCCATTTAATTAAATCCTAATATATGTTTCACATATACATCAAAAGTCCATTTAATTAAATCCTAATATATGTTTCACATATAAATCAAAGGTCCATTTAATTAAATCCTAATATATGTTTCACATATAAATCAAAGGTCCATTTAATTAAATCCTAATATATGTTTCACATATAAATCAAAGGTCCATTTAATTAAATCCTAATATATGTTTCACATATACATCAAAAGTCCATTTAATTAAATCCTAATATATGTTTCACATATAAATCAAAGGTCCATTTAATTAAATCCTAATATATGTTTCACATATACATCAAAGGTCCATTTAATTAAATCCTAATATATGTTTCACATATACATCAAAGGTCCATTTAATTAAATCCTAATATATGTTTCATATATACATCAAAGGTCCATTTAATTAAATTCTAATATATGTTTCACATATAAATCAAAGGTCCATTTAATTAAATCCTAATATATGTTTCACATATACATCAAAGGTCCATTTAATTAAATCCTAATATATGTTTCACATATAAATCAAAGGCCCTTCTTTTTATTTAAAACCATGATCTAAAACCTTTTGTAAACTATGGCTCTTTTACGTAGCAAATCTACAGTCAGTGCTAACACCAGACAAGGCACACCAAACATCCATGGCAAACCCAGTTTCCACTAAAACCATGGATGTTCTACTGATGCTGACTGGTTTTCTCAACATGCACTCCCTAAAACCTAGGGATTTTTCTTTTTTGAACAATACGCTTACTTGTCAAATGTTGTTCCAAGGTAAACAGAGTATTTGACATCGCTCTTTGCAAAAATGGTTAAACATGGTGCCCTCTCATGGTGCTAGGGATTCCTAACTCAAATGCAGCATAGATTGGCCTTACCAACAACACACCTCTCCCACTAGCATTGAAGTTCCCAATACAAGTACAACACACAGTGCTTCCAAGCAAGACTGGCTTCACTAAAACATAGATTTCTCCCACTCAAGGTAGTTCCAAATGAAGGTACATCGCACATCACTTCCAAGGCAAGAATGGCTTCACTAAAACAACCCAGTTCTCCCACTCACAATGGTTCCAAATGTGGATACAGTGCATAGCACTTCCAAGGCAAGAATGGCTTCACTAAAATAGCCTAGTTCTCCCACTCACAGTGGTTTCAAACGTGGATATAGTGCACAACACTTCCAAGGTAAGAATGGCTTCACTAAAATAGCCCAGTTCTCCCACTCACGGTGGTTCCAAATGTGGGTATAGCACACATCGCTTCCAAGCAATAATGGCTTCACTAAAACACACGGTTCTCCCACTCAAGGTGGTTCCAAATGAAGGTACAATGCACATCGCTTCCAAGCAAGAATGGCTTCACTAAAAACACATTTAATTAAAACCAAAGCTTAGCTTAGAATAACCCAACCTGTGGTTTCACTGAGATAGACGTTCGATGAAGTCTGTTGCCTCCCTTTTGTCTCCTACTGTGCTTCCTTTCCTCTACCTTCCCCCTCACTTCCTCTGTTCTTCCCTTACATTTTTTCTTCCCCTCCTTTTGTTCTACCTCTTCTTTACGTGCCTCCTCATTTGGTGGTCCATCTGCCACCCTCTTGAAGCTTGCGCCACTACCTTTCCATCAATGCCCATCCCCTATCCCTTGTGCATTCCTCCCATATTTTCCTTCTTTGGAAAGTTTAAGCATCGTAGGCCTTTCCTTAGGTTGCACCATGTAGGAATGTGGGATCACGACATATTATTTTAAAAATTTATAATATATTATAATATATCTATTATTCTTTTATTTAAATGAAATATCCTCTTTCAATTTATTCATAATTAATTAAATTTTTTTAATGAATTTTCTCTTATCACTAAAATAATCATCTTTAATTAATCTCAAATGAATTATGCCCACTATTAATTAAAATATCTATTTTTAATTAATTAAAATGAAAACTCCTTAATTAATTGCAAATGAAGTTTACCAATGAGCTCTAATGAGCTAATCATTATTTTCTTAAACTCCATTAATTAATTTAAAAGCATCTAAATTCAGCATATAACTTAATTTATTCTCTTTTACAAGGAAGATGTTTTGTTTTCATTTTTTAATATGGCAATTAATCTTATGCATATATAATCATCTTGCAATGGTTCTTATATAGGAGCTAAATCATCAAACCACTCAAGTTATGATGCAGTAGAAAGAAAACACATTTATACAATTAACCAAAGAGAGATTCTTTCCATAAATTCAATTACCCATCTTAGCCAAAGATTTTACGATAGCTTCTAGGCTATCAACTAAATCTCTAGGTAATCGAATATTAATGATTATCCCTTCCATAAATGCATGCCTATATGAAGGTATATATCCATGTTACCTTCAAGTACCTTAATCATAATTTCCCCTGATATTTGGTACCTTTATCTTTGGTGGGTAACTTTGCGTGTTCCACCTACGAGTGTACTTGATCCTGCACACTTGGAAATATGTTAGCAATAACATGCCCTCATAAATCAACTAAACATCGCATAGTTGGTTCAATTGTTCAAACTAAGTATCACCACATATTCAATTAATATATTATTTTCCTGTGTCTTAAAGTCAGCTAGGGAGGGTCATGACATTGGAGGACATATACAGGATATATAGGCTATCGATGGAGGGTTGTATTGTTATAGATATTGGAACTCAACAAAAGGGGACAATGATGTAGAGGGCCTTCAAACTAGGATAGTGAGTAGTGGATATGGGGAGTGGTGGGATATTGTATGAGTTATATTATCATGTAGAGGTATTGACACAAATACATGCACTAGTGATGGTACTCATCTCTAGCTATGTGCTACTAGATTCATCAGGAGCAAGGTTTCCATGGAACCTATTGGGTATTATTTGTGATCTAGTGGATATATTAGTTAGATATGCATGGGTGCCAATGCTACTATCTTAGACTTACAAAGAGCTACACAACATGAGGATGATGAAGAGGATAGGGCTAAGTTGTATTTTTTTGATACAATTATGGGTATGGAAACATATAGCAGTGGTGAGGCCTATAGAATTACCTTATGAGGTTCATAGGTTGATGGACATATGTATTGAGATGGTATACTAATAGTAATATATGGGTGAGGAGGCCTTACTAGGAAATATCGTATACTACCAAGGTAAATTTGATAGTTTGAGGCCTCAAGACATCAAGTGGTGACCATGGAGGGGAGCAAAAACATGGAGATGGGATGTGATAGATCTTTGTCGAGTGAGGTGATCAAGATGGGTCATTGGTTATAGGGACACATAGGTGGAGTTCTTCTAGCAAACTAGGGTGCTTAGATAGTTTGGATTACAATAGGGTTTTCTTGATCCATCAATGATATATTGGAGTATCAAGGGGTATCATGGTCAATGACCATGTATAGACCCATTGGATATGGAGAAGGATGAGGATGTAGCAATACTGCATGTGGATGATGTTGGGACCACAATAGAGTATGATAAATGGTGGGTGATATAGGGATGTTACCTAGGGTGAGTGTCATGAGAGGATGTGGATAGAGGGAAGGGTGTAGTGGCAACTAGTAAGGTAAAGGAGGCAACTAGTGTGGTAGAGGAGGAGGAGAAGCCACTTAGATGATTATTATATCATCAGATAGATGAAATGCCAAGCCCTTTAGGGATAGTAGTAGAGGAGGCACTAGGGATGGTATTTTGGGAGGGAGTTGATGATATTGTGTAGTGGTGTGTTGTTATGGATGCCATGGAGGAGGTCAAGATGTTTTGAGATCATGTTTGGTAGGTAGAGGTATGACTTACTAGCCAATATGCTACATGGGGATTGGTGAATATGGGGTTGCATACCAAGAGGAATAGGTTATAGAGTGAGAGAGACTCAACCCTATCATAGAGAGATGAGATCTAGAGGTTACTAGATATGTTGACCACTAAGTAGTATTAGGGTAAGGTAGAGAGGGAGGAGCTACGTAGAGAGCAAGATGCTATGGAATCCAAGAGATATACTTTGAGAGGAGAGAGTGGTTGAGGATGTAGGGAAATATGGTAGCTTTACAAGTAGAGATTGCTTAACTATGGCATGTCATGGAGGAGTATAGTTATATTTATGTGCACAAGAGGGATATAGTGATAGCTTGTGAGGATGTATTAATATCCCAAGTTTTAGCTATTCCATCTCACTTGAGTAATAGATATTGATACAGCCATATGAGCACACCATTAGTAGCTCTAGCAGTGTTATGGTTCATAGACCCAGTAGCATCTCAGGAAGGAGGATCAAATCTAGTGCATGGTGGTGAGATGCCATATATTATTAGAGGTGAGAGACCAAGAGTACAATAGGGGAGTGGGGAGACTCCTAGTATTCAGCATGGATGATTATATTTTAGGTGTTTTAGAGGGGTAACCATTTTTATAGATTATTAGTATTGGTGAGATGATTATGAGGATGTATATTACGATATATAGATGTAGCCTACAAGTGATTTTGATGATGTACTTGTGATTTTTTGATATACATGATCATTGTTTTGATGTTTGCAAGGACTTTATATGTGTTTATGGGATTTTTTTGATCTGATGATTTATTGATGTATGTGGAGAGATAGATAGGACATGTTAGATGACATTTATTTGATATGGTTGATGTTATGAATGAATATGTGTTGTTGCATAAGTGTATGGTTTAAACTTCATATGTGTTTGTTGAATCAAATTTTTGGATGTATGTATTTGAATTTCACAATCACAAATGGTTTAATTAATCAATGACAAGTTAACAGTCATACAAACATATTAACAAAACATAAGACAAGTGAACATGCAATGTACATGATGAATGCAACTCTAATTTTAAACATAGGTAGGCTATGAAAATAATGGTTTGATCATTAAGCTAATGACAATGAACAATGAATATAAGATCACAACGAATGAACATTGGAGTAATAATATGAAGAAGGATCTAGTTATTAGAAAAACTAGTCATGATGTTATTTGTTGCTATTTCCAAGGGATTTTATATCCTACAAGAATTTCTTGGAAGTCAAACACCTTAGTTTGAATAATCAAACTCATCTATTAGTCAGTCAATATCCTACAAAAATCTTGACCATCCCAAATAATATTAAGTTTATCATGGACCAGAGTGTGTGCAATGATGTTCATTTTTCCATTTTGAGTGAGGTTGGACTAACCAATTGTAAACTTAGCCAATATAAGCTAGCTCATCCACAAGCATGCAATGTTCTATACAAAATAATATTGTTAATGTGATAGGCATATCACCACTCGTAAGGTATACTCCATTGCTAGACAGGCCTTTACAACCCTGATGGATATTAGCCCCACAATCTATCAATATTATTCCACTACCATTCAAGCATATATAGCCCTGGTGGAGTTGTCTAAAATACATGAGAAAACCAAGGACAGATTGTTGGTAGATCTCTTTTCATTATTTGTCATTTTCTTTTGATTATTTGGTGCTAATTTTTGCTTTATTTTCTTTCTTTTTCTTTTTTTGTAACTTGCCCTATTTTAGATCCTTAGGTTTAGATCATGCGAATGATAGGATGAGAAAGAAAAATTTTACTTTATGGCAAGACTACACAAGGTGTTATCTTCCCTAAACTCAATTTTTTTTAATATTTGATTTGTGATTAGTCCAAGAAAGAACTCAAGTCAGTCAATGTATTGAGGATGAAAACCAACCTAATTATTATTTATGCTCTAAGGCTTATATAGGCCTCAATTGCCCAAAATACATTAACCATACACCCAAATCATGCAGGAGAAAAAATAGGGAGGAACGAATGCTAACTGATCTTAATTTCTAGCTACCTACTAACTTAATTATGAGGTAATTCTAGCTAATGGCCTACATGAGTTGAATATTCATGATAGATTATGTGAAAATCAAGCCTAGGAAAGAGAAAATAAATCTAGCCTAGGACTAACAACAAAGAATGTAATACCCTCATCATACCTCCTCACTCAAGAAGCATTGGAATACAATAATTTTACAATACGAGTGGAAGGGAGAGTCACCAAATACTACATATATATCTCATAGCCAATCATAAGAAGATTGCAAAAGCCTCAAGATGTCACTGTAGAGAAACAACGTCGAGAAATCACTCTCTCACCAAGTGAAAGACTAGGACAAGGAGAAAGTGCCTGCTATGAAAGCTATGGATTCTACTAAACATCTAGAACCTATGGAGGTAGTGCTAAAAGAGAGAAATAAAGTGCATAAGGTGTAACAACAAGAGGATTAGGAGGAGGTACTAATGAAGGAGGAGGAATGACCTCCTTTGTAGTGGAAGCATGAATGTCCTTAGACCAAGAGACTAAGGCAATCCTTGGTGATGACATCAAGAATTGGGCTTGTGGAAGATTATGAATAAGAAACATCTTATTCTTATGATGCATGGTGTATGGTGTATGTTTTGTGAAAAGCATCATACCTATCCCACTTATCATATTGATAGGGTTAGCCTAGAATCATGCCACAGTAGTCCATGGTAGTCATGTCACAAGTGACTCGATCCACATAGTGTGGACCAAAGGCAAAAGACAGTACAATATTCTATGATTACAAAGGTGGAATCCTTATCCTTCCATCCAAGTGAATACGGGGAAGAATGGGGTTTGACAAAAATTTGAGCTTGTCGACTACGGATTTATCAATGAGATTGGTTTGTGATTCGTTGTCAAAAATACAAGTCACATAATAGTTGTGTAGAATATGTGCTCTTGTGACAAATAGACTATCACAATTACGTTTGTGATGCATGAGGGTCATATGGTTGCATTTACCTTAAAGTTCTTCATAATTCCTAGCCTCACTTCCCACCTCAAGGGGCCCATCTTGTGGTGCCTCCTTTACAAGTAAACTATTCTTCTTTCTAAAGCACTCAAACTTGGTATGCCCTCATCTTTTACAATGATTACAAAACTTTTTACCATTAAAATAAGAGGAAGAAGAAGAAGAGGGGGAAGGAGTAAGATAAGAGGATGTGTGTACCTTTGCTGATTTTTGCGGCTACTGTTGCAATTGTTTGGGCACTTCAGAGGTATTGAAAGAGTGAGATGCACCTAAAATAGTAGAAATTTTCTCCTCTTCAAGTTGTGCTTTATTGTACACTTCATTCAAATGGTGCAAGGTGTATACTTTAACTCCCCAAAGAGTGGATCTTGCAGTATACTTCTAAAGTTATTAATGAGTTTTAGATTTGAGTCCATGATTCTATTTAGAATCCTCAATTTGTTAAATTTTTCAAAGTAATCTTGGACACTCATGTGGTATCCTTACCTCAAACAAAACCATTGGAATTCAAGACCTTCATCAAAACTAGAAGAATAGAATGTTTACTGAAATGCTGTCACTAAGTCTCCCAAGTGTCAATGGGATCCTGAGTGCTTTGGTGGTCCTCTATTAAGACCTTGGTAATGCCTGAAAGCTTGAGCTTGGCAAAGGAGACTTGGTCTTCTTTGTGAATTTTTCTACAGGCATACCAAGTATCCATATCAAGAATCCAATTTTTGAGGATGTTTGGATATTAAGGTCCATCACAAAAGTTTGACCTCGTATTTGACTTGATTGCAATGGTTAGGGGCTAGACTAGATCCACTAGGACCAATTATATTTTGAACCTTATCAACCAAGAGGCTAACTACAAAAGCTATGGTGGTCATTTGTTCTACCAAATCAGTAGTCATTTATCCCCTGGTGTAATCGAGGAGTGCTACCAAGTTGTCTCAAAATAAGTACAAAATTTTACTTCAAAGAGAAATTACAATGGTGCTATTTTTCAAGCACTTACAATAAGCCAAAAAGGCTTTACAATTTTTTGCCTCTTAGACAATTACAAAAGTGTTTCCCCCAAGCTTTGATGATTACAAAATATTACAAAAAATTGTAAAAAATTGAGCCTTATAGGCTTTTAAAATACTTTTGTGAATAGTGTTAAAGGTGTAATTGCAAAAGTAATGCAATTTAGTGTTTAATAAAGGAATTTAAACAACCTGAATTAATTAAATTTAATTAATTAATAATTTAATTAATTAAAAGAATATATATATATTATACCTCTGGAAAAAAATGTCTTGGGCTATAGCCTGACTATTGTGTAGCCTAAAATAGTCAATGAAAGTAAGTAGGGTCACATCAATGAGCCACAAGTGGAAAACTAACAAGCAAACCAGTGCTTCCATGTGGCACCTCCAATAATCTAGGACCAACAACCGTGCTACCAACGATCACTGCATGGAGTTCTAACCACCTCGTGGTGGTCGAACATATAACAAAGGTTGTTTTGATTTAAGCCTTCCAAAGTCCTCCTCCACATTGAATATAGGATAAAAAACCATAATAAACCAAAGATGGTTTGCTTCTATATCCCACCAAAAAAAATATAGGTTGAATCAGCCACTTCAAGTTGAAATAGCAAATTGGATGGTGAAACTAGTCGTTGGAGGATTGGACATCTTCAAATGCTAGAGGACTTCATACTACTACTACAATTATTATTGTCATTCATGATTGAGCATTTTGGTTCGATCAACACCGAGAATGGATCTAATTTGTAATTGGTTGCTCAAAAATAGGTTGTCTAAGACCTCGAGGTTACCTAGGATTAAATATAGAAATATTGTTCCCTAAGTTGTGTGATTTGGTATCTCTTAGGGGTTGATCCATTCTTATGACACATGCAGGAGTTGGATGATCATCATCGACTGCACTTAGATAGAAGATGAAGATGAATTAGTTGCAAATATCATCGTTCGACTACACTCAAATAGAATATGAAGAGATAGCTTGCCATTCTGTCAATCTCCAGTGGTTCATAGGATGCTTGGAGTAGTGATAGGCCCTACCATTCCTATTAAATAGTGTCACCCAAACTTGCTTCAATGGTCGACACACGGCCTCCAAAATGAATATATAAAATGCACGGGTGAGTTTTTATTTTAGTGTGTGACTTTTATACCACATTCATCATGGAGGGGCTGTAAGAGCTCTTTAAAAGCAAAAGGGCACCTAATTTTTATTAATTCTCTAAGGCTTATATAGGCCTCAATTTCTTGAAATACATTAACCATATACCCATATCGTGCAAGAGGAAAAATAGGGAGGAACAAATGCTAACTAATCTTGATTGCTAGCTAACTACTAACTTAATTATGAGCTAAGTCTAGCTAATAGCCTACATGATTTGAAGACTCACGATAGGTTTATTTGCAAATCAAACCTAGGAAAGAAATCAAATAAATCTAACCTAGGACTAACAACAAATAATGTGATGTCCTCATCATAGGAGAATCCTAAAATCGCTTTAGAACATAACAAAATTCGATAAATTTTGATTGGATAAACTAGGAATAGTTGAATAATAGAAGATATTTCTACTACCAAGCAACCTAAGAATAGGATTGAACAAGACATTACAATAGTTGTGATAACTAGAATATGTTTATTAACATTGTGTGATGTACAGAGGGTGGTTATGTGCAATATGATTAACAAGACAAAATGAAGTACAAGACCTGACAGTTAGACACATGACAATGATATGAACGCATGATGCATATAAATGGAAATAGAAGTGTGTAACCAAATATGTCAGTGATTAATTATATGAATTTAGGATTTTTCAATGTGTATCCATGGATCCAAAAGGTGACCAAATTAACATGATATGATCTGAATGTTATTTATGCATGAATGCTTAATGAATAAAAGGTAAAATAATGATGTGAAAGAAGTGCAAATGCTTGTGGTAGAAGATAAATGTGGGAGAAAAGAATTTGGATTGGAGGAAGAATGGTGGAAAGAATATATTAGAGAGAGGAGCAAGAAGGAGAGAAGAATGGGAAAGAAGAGAAGGTATCAATCAAAGGTATGTAGCCACTTGTGCATGACCATACAACATTGATGAGGAGCCTAGGGATAAAATGAGGGAATAAGAGAGGGGAAAATATTTATGGAGAGGAGAAGAGAAAATAAGAAATGAGAAAGAAGCTAATTTAATTAAGAATCCTTGAGGTAACTTTGTTGATTTGGTAGAAGACTGAATTTGAAAGAATGAAATATTGATTTTAAAAATTGTTATTGCATTTGTTTGTTTGTTTTGTTGATGTTGTTTTTTTTATTGTTTTGTTTTTGTTGTTTTTGAGATAAGAATGTACAAGAATTTGAGAGCCTTATGCAATGTGATTATGCATAGAAGGCATGGATATGGATGATATTGAGGGGTTTAGGTTCCTCTATTCCTTCGAGGTTGGCAAGCTGATAAGCTTCAGAACCAAATTTTTCTTTGACAACATAAGGTCCTAGTCAATTAGGAGTGAATTTATCCCTCAAGTGGTATGGTTGATTTGGATTTTGTTGATTATATTTAAGAACTAGGTCTCCAACTTGGAATTCACACTCAAGGACTTTGTTGTTGTATGCATGCTGAACATGATCTTGGTAAACCCAAAGATGATGAATAACATTGATTCAACATTCATAAAGAAGTGTAAGCTGGTCTAAATGAGCTTTGCATGCAGTGTCATCATCAATGAATTCTTGAAATGAAATTTTCAAAGAGGGGATTTCCAAATCAAGGAGTATAATGGCCTCAACACAATAGAATAATGAGGATGGAGTTGCTCCAATGGATGTGTGAATGCTTATTTTGGATTCCCATAGTGCTAAAGGAATTTTATTGTTCCAATCATGATGAGACTCAGCAACCACCTTGTGAAGGAAGGAACAAATGGTTTTTTTAGTGGCTTTAGCTTAGCCATTTCCCTAAGGATAATAAGGAGATGAGAAGCTATGTTGGATGTTATATTTTTTGCACATTGCTCGAACCTCCTTATTCTTGAAGGATGTACCATTATTTAAGATAATTTTAGAGGGGACACCAAAAATACATATGATGTGATGCATGATGAGTTCCACAATTTTAAGACCCATTGTTTGGACTAGAGGAATGACTTTGACCCACTTTGTAAAGTAATCGATTGTTATGATGATGAACTTGTATTTTCTTGATGATGATGGAGAGATATTGCCTACAAGGTGAAGATCCCAATGGGAAAATTCCCACATGGATTGGGTGGGCTATAAATCTTGTGATAGTAAATGGGCTAAATTGGTGTGTTTCTAGAAATTAATGCATTTCTTGACATATGTGCAAAAATCATGTTCCATAGTGGCCCAATAATAACCCATGCACAAGATGCAATTAGTGATGGTGATTCCACTAAAATAGCCACCACAAGCACCATCATGAGTTACAAAGATAATTTGGTTGGCTTCATGTGGTTATAGGAAGTGAAGGAGGATACCACCATAGCTATTCTTATAGAGGATATCACCTAAGAGGGTGTATCTCATAGCTTTTTATTTCCAATGTGATGCAAATTAGGGGGAGCATACTAAGCTTAAGGTAATTCTTGATTTGTGAAAATAAAGAATCATAAGACTCTACTTGGATAAAATTGATATCCACATCATCAAGAGAGGTCTTCTAAGAAATAAAATATTTATGGAGGGTTGTTACATATACATGGGTTTCTTTATCATGTAGGTTCATATGTATAAGGGATTTGAGAGAGGGTATGGTGTTAGTGAAGAGATTTTCAAACCTTGGATAGGCTTCAATGTTATACCATTTGAATTGATATAATAAGTCTTCTAAAATTTTCTTGTACTGTTGGAGTATTTTGCATCTAAATTGATAAATACCCTTCAATTGATTGACAATGAGGAGTCACCAATTATGTGAATTCACTTGATGCACATTGAAATTATTGTTTTGAGGCCAAGGATGAGAACTTCATATTCAATGTTTTTTTTGGTGTAGGGAAAGTCAAATTTAAAATATAAAAATGAGAAGATCACCTTAATGTGTGAAGAAAACTACTTCAGAACCTCCCCCTTACTTGCATTGAGAACCATAAAACAATAGTGTTGGGTTAGCTTTATCTTTAGGTTCAACATGATCTTCAAGCTCAGTAGCATGAAAGATAGAGTCATCCAAAAACTTGATGATGAGAGGTTTATCGTCTATGAGTGGATCTTTGCAAGTTGATCTACAATGAATTTACCTTTTATGGATTTGTTATTGATGAATTCAAGGTTGAATTATGTTAAAAGCATTATCTATTTTGCAGTTCTACTGCTATTTTAGGATCTATCCATCATGTATTATAATGGATTTTTACTGGAAATAACATACTTGGTATAGTTGAGCATATAATGTTGAATTTTATTAGTAGCAAAAGCTACTGCTAAGTACACCTTCTTGATATAATTATATCTTGTTTTATAGCTCATCAAAGTTTTACTAATGTAGTATAGGGCCTACTCTTGACTGGCCTCATTCTTCTGAGCCAGTAGGGTTCCTAAGGAAAAATTGGTTGTAGAAATATATATAGGTGAAAGGGGAAACCTAGCCTAGGTGGGGGAAAATTAGTGGGGATGTGAAGTATTTCTTGATTTCCTCAAAAGTGTCTTGACATAACTGATTACATTCAAATGTGATTCCATTTTGTTAGAGATGGTTTAACGACATGCACTTATCTGATAGTTGCATGATGAAGTGATGAATCGCTTGGATCTTACCTTGCAAGCTACATAATTGCTTTAAATTTTTAGGGGTAGCATATCTTTGATGGACTTTACTTTATTTTTGTCCCCTTCAATACCCGATGATGAATACTAGGAATTTGCCTAAGGTAATACCAAAGATGCACTTTTTAGTATTTAGACTTACATTATGTTATAGGATTCAATCAAAGACTTTGTGCAAGATATTGATGTGTTGATTGTGCTTCTTGTATCTATCCAATAAATCATCCACATAATATTCCATAATTTTATGTATGTAGTCATGAAATATGTAGGTCATGGCACGTTGACATGTTGTGCCTACATTTTTAAGGCCAAATGGCATGACCTTATAGCAAAATATCCCCTAGGGGTGGTGAAGGATTTCTTGTGTTGATCATCAGGATTAACTTAAATTTGATTATAACTTGAAAAACCATCAATCAAGGAGAGCATTTCATGACTAGCTATGGAATTGACTAATGTATTGATGTTAGGCAAGGGGAAGTTGTCCTTGGAACATGCTTTATTGATATCATAAATTTTTGTGCATATGTGTATTCCCCTATTATGCTTTCTAATGGGTACCATTTTTGATACCCACTCAAGATAATAAATTTATTGAATAAATCCCATGTCTAAGAGTTTTTGCAACTCTTATTTTACCATTAAAGTGATGGTGGGGTGCATTTTCTTGAGTTTTTGTTTTATCAGCTTTGTGTTGTTGTTGAGGGTTAAGTTTTCGACCACCAAATTGGGATTGGGACTAGGTATGTGTATAGGACCAAGCAAACATCTTATTAAACTATATTAGGATCTCTGTGAAGCTTTTTTTCTCTTCATGGGATAGGTTTTTTTCAATTTTGATGATGCAAGGATTGGCAGGGTTAGAAATGAGTTCATTGTATATTGTGTCTTTCACAAGCATGTGGGAACCATCCTTGAGTTGAGTGGAAGTGGGGATGAGGTGTAGATTAGCTTTGGAATTATCTATAAGGACTTCATAATCATGAATGACTTCAACTTGGTTCATAGAAGAAGATTGAGAAGGAAAGGGAGAAAGATAAGAGTTGGAATGTTCTATCAACAATTCTGAAGGGAGAAAGTCAAGAGGGGAAGGATTGGAAGGAAGTTGTTTGAATTCAATACAACTTGGCTCAATTTAAAGAATCTTGTTGAGATGATATACATAATGAAGTGGGGAAAAAACATCAATGACAATCATATTTACAGTATTATGGTGATGATGTTGAAATATAGAGGTGCTAGAGGGTGTAGTTGATACTAATAGGCTATGCGGATGAAATGGGAATTATTGTAGGATAGGTGGAGGAGGCCCTAGTTGATAAAAGGGCCAACCAAGTAGAATGATATGGGGTGGTTGATCATTAAAATTATTAGTTATGGGGGTGATACAAGATGACACATATTTAGAGCTATCAAAATTTATTAAAAGATAATCAAAATTCTCATTAAGCTTATCATCATAAGTATCAGATGAAGCATTGTGGTTCAAGGAAACTTGAAAAAAGTTAACAAGAATATCCACCATGGATTGTAGGGAGCAATTCATTATGGGATAAGCATGCTTAGGATCTATGTATTCATCAAATTATCCTCTAGAGTGTCAAGATAAAGTCTTTAGAGTTTTTCCTCAAGGAGGTCCATGTGGTTACAATGATAGCCTAAGCTATATTTATCTCTAGGTTGCTGGTAAGTCGAATTGATAAGGTACCATGGGCCTTACTCATAATAACCTAAGTTAAATTCTTGCCACTGGAAACATTGAAAATATCCCATGGTAAAGGAAGAGTTGGACATATAAATAATATTATCATAAGACTATGTCTCAGGATATTTGGGCTCAAGCTTTTTTGAAGAGGTGTTAATACCTTCATAGATAAAATTCATCTAATTTGACAAGGAACTAATAGGAATAACTATGTCAATGTTTAAAGAGACATCTCGAGGATGACCAAAATATCATATTGACTAGAAGTTAGAAGGGGAGATATGAGCATTATGTATAGTGCACTACCCTAGACTTGTACTAGACATAAGGATCGACACATGAGATGTCCTGTGACATGCTTGCTATGGTGGAGACCCTCAGTTGTACAATACTAGAGAAAAAGAAGAGGATGATGAAGGTTGAGATTAAAAAGAGAGGTTTATTGGCAAATGGAGTAGGCTCATCAATTTGAGAGTCAAATTGAGTGGCATGTTGTTCCCAAGAGTGAATTATCTAGGAGTAGGTGAGTTGGAAAATATAGCATGAGTGAATTGCAAAGTAGCTTGAGAGGACTCAACAGGATGAGAAGGACAAGGGTTGAAGGATCCTAGGAATGAAGATAGTTGAGGAGAAATTTTGGAAGGAGTAGGAATAGGGAAGCACTGGAATTAGTGACAAGAGAAGGTGATGGTCTAGGGGGAATGCAAGTTGAATACAAGGGAGGAGAGGAAGGATTTGTCAAGGAAGAAATATGAAGAGAATGGTTTTTCACTAGAGAAATTGGTTGAGTAGAAGGTGAGGGTGTTGATTGTGTGGGTGCGGTAGGTTGAATAGTTGTAGGGGCAATATGGGTATAAGAAAGAGTGGGATCTTATGGGAGGGTTACCATATTGTAAAACTTGAATGAAACATCATCAACAGGGATGCGGTGCACCTATTCCTCATGAAGTTACTTCAAGCAGTGATGGAGGGTGGAAGGTATACACAGGATATCCTAAATTCATGGTCTTCCAAGAAGAATATTGTACTACATCTCTCCTTAAATGACATGGTACAATATGTGTATGGTTTTGATGCCTGCATAAATAGGTAGGACTATCATACCCAAATTCCAGCACAAGATGCCATTGAAGGCCCACAAGTTGAGGGTTAGTGTAGTAAGATAACTAGATGGTATGTTAAGGTATTGCAAGGCCCTAATGGAGATTATATTGAGGGAGGATCCAGTTTTAATCAACACATATTTTAATGTGGTTCCATCGATTATTCCATGATGTGCATAGGGGGATCATCCCCTATTCCCTCAAGAGTTGTGAGATCATGATAATAAAATATAATTGAGGTTTGCATGCAGGTTATTAAACCACCCTTAAAATTATAAAAGCTATTATTGTCATTAGTTTCAAAATATATTGATCACAAAATGTTGTTTAGGGCTTCATGATGAGGTTGAGACTATTGTAGAAGGTCATATATTGATAGTTTTGTCAATGTTATTTTGAGTTTATGTGCAAGGCTACTATGTATAGTTATGATAGGTAGTTGAGGAGGAGTTTTGACTTGCATAGGAGGTGTAGTGGAAGAAGAGAGCATGGCAAAAGGATCATGCTACTAAGAAGGTCGTGCCTGATAAAACTAGTTTTTGGTTATGTCTTTAATCATCCCAACAAAAACTTGTTGGGAAGGGACACCATTGACTTGATTAATCCATTGAGACATAGGTTGAGATATCGAGGTGTCAACCTATGTTTGTTGCATCCCATGCTTATGTATTTCTTCATGATCAAGTAGATCTTGAACCAAGTTTCTAAAGTTGTAGCAATGATTAATGGCATGCCTATGTTGGTGATGATATACATAGAAGTGGTGCTCATTATACTAATTTGGATTGACTCAATTAGGATCTTTTTGTCTAATATCAAGTAAAGCAAGGTTTCTTGTGTCATGCAACTTTTAGAAAATATTGACTAACGACTCTGAGATGGGATTCTAGCTAAGTGATGGATGAGGAGGGAATTGGTTACGAGTAAAATATTGGTTAGGTTGGGTAGGGATAAAGGCATGCCCAGGGTGTTGATAGCCCTAGCATTGTAGTTGAGTGTTTTTTTGTTGTGGAATATTTGTTGCACTCAACATGAATTTATTGGTTTGGGGAGCTCTGGATGTGTTAGGGTTGGTTTTTCCCTTACTAAACTTATTGGGGAAGTCAATATTCTTGCAAAACTTGACCTCACCCTATTGTATCTTGATATTCTCTATAAATTTTACTTGAGCAATGGTGTCCTCAAATGAATGATATTGCTACATTTGTAGAGTTGCAGAGATATGCTTGGTGCAATGCTTAGCAAAAATTTTCACAAACTCAATGGGAGAATAGATAATTTTAAATCATTGATCACCCCACACCATATAGAAACATAACCATTAATTGGTTCATCATCAAACTATCACAAACTATAAATATTAGGTAATGATATTTTCTTCTTGATGTTTATTGAGAAATGTTCCAAGAATAGATTTGATAATTTCTCAAATGAAAATAGGTTGTGTTGGGGCAAGTTGTTGGACTAGTCCAGGGCTTGGCCCCAAAGTAACAAAGGAAAATTGTGGAGCATGAGGGGTCACTACCATTGATATGGTAGCAAGCAAAATTATAATTCTATAGATGCTTTTTTTGGTCTTCTTTGCCTTTGACCTTCTCAAATCTAGGTAGCTTAAACCAATAAGGGTATCAGTGCATGGGAACGAGGGGATTAACAATATCATTGCAAATTTGGATATAAGTGGGTTTTTGTGTCCCATAGCCACTTATCCAAAATTCAATATTCTTGAGTTGTTCCGTCATTATTTACATTTTATCAAAAATAGGGTTATGAGCTGCTAGAGGAGGTTGGACGAGTGCATCTATACAAGGTGGTTTAGGGTAATAGGAGTAGGGATAGGTATACCGGTATGGTGATGGAGGTGAATAAGAGGGATTGGGAACTTGGTCAAACTAACCTATGGGATTTTCTTGAGAGGAGGAAGGTGGTGGTTGAAGAGATGATGAATAGTATGGATGAAGGGGGTAAGAGGATGGGAGGTTGATAATTTTGTGTAGTCCATTTATTAGGTTGGGCCATAGGAGGATGATTAGGGATTATAGAGTGGTGACTTTGGATTTAGGAAGGTCGATGCTATGTTGGAGGAATATGATGCTGGGTTGGATGCATCTGATGTTGGGTTGGAGGAATTGGATGTTGTGTTGGAGGAATTGGATGTTGGGTTGTAGGAATTGGATGTTGTGTTAGAGGAATTAGATGATGTGTTGGGGGATATTGATACTACTATTGCATAGCCCATTTATTAGGTTGGGCCATAGAAGGCTAATTTTGAAATAAATGAGCTTGATTTGGAACTTTGGGAACTTGGTTGTGAACTTGATGTGGAACTTTATTTGTGTTGTGGCTGATCCACAACACACCCCAAAATTGGGGACCCACCTTTTTTGCATGCTTTCAAGGAAGATCTCAGTGACCCAGATGCTAAAAATCAAGAAAAAGGCAAAATTGCACAAAAATGAAAAAGTGTCGCGATATCGCGACATGTCGCTCCGTCGCTGCCCAAAAATGAAAGTTGTCGCGATATCGCGACATGTTGCTCCGTCGCGGCCGGAAATGAAAAAGTGTCGCGATATCGCGACATGTCAAGCTTTCACGGCCTAGGCAAGCAAGAAGAGGCATTGATTGAAAATTGTCATGATTTCGCGACATGCTGTGAAATCGCGGCCCAGAGAGGAGAGAGAAAGACAGAATGGAAAATTGTCGCGAAATCGTGACATGTCATAAAATCGTGGTCAAACCAGTCAAACAGGGCAAGGCATTAAAGCGTCGCGATTTCGCGACAAAGAAGGGACCGAAGCGAAAAACGTCGCGATATCACGACAAATGGAAGCAACAAAGGTACGAAAGGAAAATATGTCATGATTTCGTGACATGTCGCATTTTCGCGACCAAATATAGCAAGAGCATCCCAAAACAGAAAGGCATCGCGATTTCACGACGAAAAGCTGGCAAAGTGGTACGGAACGGAAAAGCGTCGCGATTTCATGACAGAAAGCCGCAAGATAGCTCCAAGTGAAAAAGCATCATGATTTCATGACAGGTTGCCGCAAAAGTGAACAGAACAAAAAGGTGTCACGATTTCGTGACATGTGGGGAAGTACGGGGAGGAAGAAAGCGTCACGATTTCGTGACATAAAACGACCAGACGTACCGAAATGAAAAGCGTCACGATTTCATGACAGGAAGCAAATATGGTGGTACGAAAGAGAAAAGTGTCACGATTTCGTGACATGTCACGGTTTTGCATGAAGGTTGGCAAGGCTGTTGGCAGAAAAGTGTCACGATTTCGTGACATGTCCTATTTTCACGATGCAAGTGGAAAGGAGCAAGGTTGCATGCATAAAAACGTCGTGATATCGTGACATGCTATTTTTGTCATGATTTACAAGGGGCAGTTACGAAGCATGCAAAGGAAACGTGAAACACGTGGCATACAGGTGTCAGGGTTACAGAAGCGTTACATGTAACAAAGAATATCGAACGTTTCGGCAGCGCACATAAAGTCAAAAGCAACAAAAAGGCGAGGAATTCAAAACGATGCATTCTGGGAGGTGAAACGAAGCGACGCAGGGCGAAACAGAGAACAGATTGATACAAGGGTTGGAAATTGCTGCTAGCAGAGTTGCAGAGCCAAAGGCGACAAGCCATTCTGGGCCTGCTATTGGAGCAATTTCCTTCACTTGTTCTGGATTTGTTAAACCTGGAACATTCTGTCATTGTAACTGATATATTATTTTAATACAGAAAATACAGAGAGTTGGCATCTCATTGATAAGAAAGAAGGAGTCATTTTTGCATGCAAGATTTAATGTTTTATCTTTCCCTTTCAGATTTCTAGGCTTCTAGGTGAAGTTTAATGCAAGTGTTCTTGGTTGCTTCATGCGAATTTCTAAATCTGAAATTATAGTAAAAACCCCAAAAACCCGCACCTAGCTTATCTGGATTGTGCGAATTTGCAGATTCAATAGGTTAGGTTGCATGCAGAAAACCTCATTATCTTCGATTTTGTCAAATCGAGATGGTAGCACTCTGGACGTAGTTTAGTTCATCTTCTTTGCATTTCTTTTATTTTCAATTCTTTATTTTATTTTTTGCATTTTAATTACCATCATTTAAATAAATAACTGAAAATCCATCAAAGTTCGAGATCGAAATATATTCATCTCTTAGATTTATTCACTTTGAGTCCATTGCAATTTCAAATTAAAATAAACCATAGTGCCCCTTGTTAACATTCACTTGCAACACTAAGGTATTCCCAGCATTTAAATTGAACAACATCATTGGTATACAAAGAGCTAGCATAACAGGAACCTTGGAGAAATTATCTGTTGTAATTTCTTTGCAAGCAGAGGATTTTGGGACTCAGATCCTATCGGAGAGTGTGCTTTCACAACTGGGTGAAAACACCACTCAACAGATTGGCGCTAGAAGGAGGGCCTGATTGGTTTACTTTATTTTGATTTTCATACATAAGTAATATCTTTTTTATTCGATTTTGAAATTATCTCTTAAATCTCACAAACGGCTAAACTGTAGCATTTGTTTTTTTGTTGCAGGTTTTCTTGGAGATAATCGAGAGTTTCATCAGGCAGCTTGGACCCACCGCGTCGTATTGCGACTAGGTCCCAAACAACCAGGGAAACCATATTCCATGACCTTACACTCACTGGTACTCCCAAGAATAAAACCAAGCAAGTTGTAAGCCTACCAGTCACAAAAGATCTTTTTTCTCCAGGAACCTCGAGCGGACCTACACCAGTGGTATCAATTGCCACTAGTGCACCTATTGTCAGTACCATTTCCACCGCTCTTGTAGGGTTGTCCTCATCGATTTTGAGTCAAATGGCTCAACCTCCAGCAGCTCCTTGGTATGGAGCTAATAATATCCCTTTGAATATTGCAGGGGATATCCATGAAATCCCTAAGAACATAGAAATATTCTTGCCCAAATATAAACCAGATGGCCCAAGAACGGCAGAAGAGCATATCCAAGCTTATAGGGATGTTTTAATAAGGTTGCAAGTCCAACATGAGGATGTGGCTGGCAGGATTTTTCCCATGAGCCTAGATCCAATAGCCTATGAATGGTATATATGCTTGCCTATTGGTTCAATCACTTCATGGGCACAAATGGAGAATGCCTTTGTTAATCAATTTAGGTCACCTTTGGATCCCGCAACCATCTACAATCAGTTTATTACATGCAAAAGGGGCCAGGGTGAACCAATCAGAACCTTTAATCAAAAATTCCAAAAGTGCTATAATAGAGCAGTTCGGCATTTTGCCATAGATCCCACAGTGGCCTTGCAAATATATTTTGGGGCATTGGATCCCATGACAGCCATGTTTGCAAGATGAAATCCTCAAGTTACCACGCTCGCTCTAGCCTACAATGAAGCCATGACCATCGAGCAGCAAATGACACCACAGGGCTATGGATTTCCCCAGATGCCTATGATGGGACAATATGCTCCATATGGTCAAGCTCCCTTGGCAAATCAGATCATGGCACCGCAAATGCCAAGCATGAATGCCTTCCCATATCAACAACCGTATCCACCAGCACCTGCTTATGCACCCATTCCAATCCAACCAATCACATCCATTCCACCCGTTCCCGCATTTTTGCAAAATAGTCAATCGACTATGCAAGGAACCAGCCAAGTTAATTCTCAGGCTATAGTTCCTTTCCCAAATCCAACTCCGATTCAAAGTGTCAATCCATACGTGAATCAAATTCCTCAAAACCTGACCCAAATGTTGAATCAAGACCCCACCAATTATGCAAACCCAACGGGGGTTAACAACAATGTAATTCCACCGAAGGAGATTTATTCGGAGGTCGAAGAGCTCAAGAAGATAGTTCATAAACTGAGCAATGACATGGTTCAAAAATAGAAGTATGAATCCCATGCCCCTCACTCAAATCAAAATTTTAACAATAGAGGGAGACATTGGAACACAAAGCCAAACAATGGGGGAGTACCTGCCCCTATTGCCAATCAACTAGATACTTCTGCAGGACCTAGTCAATCCAGTTCCCTTTTGAATCTTTCCGATTTGGCATGGGAAAAGGGGTGTAGGTTGCACAACACAAAAGAGCACAATGAGAGGAATTGTCCCGAAATTGCTAGATACACTCATTGTCTCCAAGCCCAAGTTGATGACTTGGAACTGGTGTCAAATGAGGGTCCATCGCAACATCAGGATGATAACATTATGGTGGTGGAAACTTTATATCGTCAAGAAGGTGAGAGTGAGGAAGAAGAAGACGAAATTTTGGAATAGGAGGTGCAAGCTTTTCGAGAGTTTAGAAAGGGGAATCACGGATACCATTTGAGAAGTAAATCTAAAGCCCCTAAAACCTCATCAACACCACCAAACAACTCTATCCTTCCTCCGGATACTAAGGCAGATAATAATCCTCCTCCTCCACTTAGAAGAGAAATGTCTAATGACGTGCAGAAGACAGTCAAATTCAAAAAACCAAACTATGACATAGTGGAGGATCTAAAGAAGTCCAAATCTAGCCTTTCGTTCTTAGACGCGGCTAGATTGCCTGGCCAAAAGGAGGCGTTGATAAAGGCTCTAAACTCACCTGATCAAATGTGGAAGGGAAAGGAAATTGAGTCCCATCTGATTTTACGAAAGGAGAGACGGGATGTCCCGCCATTCTTATTGACTCGAGAATTGCGGGTAAGAATTTGCATAACCGTTTGGTGGACACGGGTGCCACGAGCAACCTCATGCCTTCGGAGATATGTCAAATGCTAGGTCTACAACCTGTTTCATCCAAATGCAAGGTTTTGCAATTGGACCGATCAGAGGTAAATGTGGTAGGGACCCTATATGATGTCAAAATTCAATTAAATTCTGAACCCAGGGTCCAGCAAGTTGTCGACATTCTGGTTGTTAACATCCCAAGTAGATATGGAATGCTACTTGCAAGGGATTGGATGAAAACTCTGAATGGTTATTTTTCAACAGATTGCTCACATATGTGGCTACCCTGGAAAGGAATTGCAAATCAAATCAGAGTGGAAAATGAACCGAGGCTTAAAGAAATCATAACAGAATTTAACAAGCCGAATGAAGTTCAGTTTTCTGAGCCAGAACTGGGGGTCTATGCACTTGATGTTGAGGAAGCTACTGAAGAGCCTAAAAAGGAAACATGTCATGGTGGCTCTTTTGAGGAAAATGATTTCACATGGTTGCTCAGGTTTGATGGATCCAAATCTAGACAGGGAGCAGGAGCTGGAGTCGAGCTCACTGGTCCAGGAGGTAAACCATTATTGGCTGCTTATAGATTGCAATTTCCTTGCACGAACAATGTGGCAGAATACGAAGCACTGATCTTTGGTTTACGTCTAGCATTGAGCAAACAAGTTAAATGCTTGAAAGTATTGGGAGATTCTGAACTAGTAGTCAAGCAGATTAAAGGACAGTATACATGCCGTGATAGGAGACTGAGCCTTTATAGAACTAGGGTTATGGACCTCATTGAGGAATTCGACGCGTTCAATATAGCCCTTATTTCTAGAAAAGGAAACCGAATAGCAGACTCTCTTGCAGTCACCGTGGGCATGTTAAATCCAATGGACATAAAAAGGTGTAAAAAGTTCTCCATTGAATTGGTTCCTTGTCCATCAATACCCGATAATGTCAAGAATTTCCAGGTTTTTGAAAATGACAGACACATCTTCAAATTTGTCACGAACTCGGGTATTTTTGAAAATTAGGTGATTGATGAGGAGCAAAGGTGGCAAGAAGAAACAGAAAACGAGAGTGAAACTGCATGTCAATCCAACAAAATACCTAAAGACGTGGTTTCATTGGAGAAAATGTTCGATATGGGATACAAGACCAGAAAAGGAAAAAAGGTCCCACTCCCCAAAGATGCATGTGATCTAATTAATCTAGGGAGTGCAGACAATCCAAAGGAAGTGTACATTGCAAAGGCATGTACAGCTGAAGAAAGGAGCAACATCATACATGCATTGAAGCATTACATGGATTGCATTGCTTGGAATTACAATGAGCTGAAAACATACAACCAAGACATCATCACACATACCATCCCTCTAAAGCCGGACTCCAAGCCTTTTAGGCAAAGACAACGAGTTGTTAACCCGCTATTGGAGCCCTTAATAGAAAAGGAGGTCAAAATATTATTGGAAGCGAAGATCATTTTTCCTGTTAGGCACTCAACCTGGGTTGCTAACCTCGTTCCAATAAGAAAAAAGAGTGGAGAGATTAGGCTGTGTATAGATTTTCGAAATCTTAATAAAGCCTCTCAAAAGGATAATTATCCATTGCCATCCATTGATGAAATTCTACAAACGGTAAATGGATCTGAAATGATGTCTTTTCTTGATGGGTATTCTGGATACAACCAAATTCTTATACATCCAAATGACAGGATGAAAACAGCCTTCACCACCAAGTGGGGGACATTTGCCTACAAGAGAATGTCGTTTGGACTGTTAAATGTTGGTGCAACATTTCAACGCGCCATGGACTATGCATTCAAAGGGCTTATAGGCAAATGTATCATTGTGTATGTGGATGATATTCCAGTATTTTCAAAGAAAAGAGAAGACCATGTCAAGGATTTGAAGAAATTTCTTCAAAGATGCAGAGAACATGGGATTTCCTTAAATCCCAAAAAGTGCATTTTTGGAGTAACAGAAGGAAAATTGCTTGGTCACATCATTTCAAAAGAGGGCATATCCATTGACCCAGAAAGGATACAAGCTATCCAAAACTTGCCTCTCCCGGGTAGTAAAAAATAATTGAGATCTTTCTTTGGGCAGGTTAATTTTGTGAGGAAGTTTATCTCAAGCTTTCTTGAGATAGCCAAACCTCTGAACAAGATGCTCAAGAAGGATGTAGATGTCAAATGGAACGAGGAAAGTAGGGTGGCCTTTCAGAACATCAAAGATGCCATTTCCAGAGCCCCTGTCCTCATAAGTCCAGACTATTCTAAACCTTTCTATATTTATGCTTTCGCATCGAAACACTCTTTTGCGAGTGTCTTGACCCAGAAAGGTGAGGATAGTGCAGAAAATCCCATAGCATTTTTGAGTGCCCCTTTAAAAGATGCTCAATTAAGGTATTCCATCCTTGATAAGCAGATGTACGCACTTTTTAAAATGGTAAAAAAATTTAGACATTACATTGTGCAAAGCAGAGTTATTGCCATCGTGCCTAACCTGCTGTTAAGACCATGTTTTTACAGAACGAACTAGGTGAGAAAAGAGGGAAATGGATTTCCACCATCCAAGAGTTTGATCTTGAAATCCAACCTATGAAACTAGTTCGAGGACAGGGACTGGTGAAGGCGATCGCTGAGAATAATCCGCAAATGACATGCCAATATTCAAATGCAGAATACATTTCTAAGGATGACTGGTATGTTGACATTGTGCAATTTTTATTGAATGGTAAGTGTCCTTCTAATCTGAATTCAACTCAAAGAAGAGCTTTAAGACTTAAGTCTGTCAATTATCTGATGAAATCTGGTGTTCTTTACAGGAAAAATCATGAGGGGATCTACTTGAGATGCCTGAACAAAGAAGAAGCTGCCAAGGTGTTGCAGGAATTTCATGAGAAATATGGAACTGGTCATGGTGCGGCAAATGCTACAGCGCATCAAATCCTGAGAGCAGGATACTACTGGCCCCACATTTTCAAAGATGCACATGCCCATGTACGATCTTGTCACATTTGTCAAGTAGCTACCAATAGAGAAAGAAATGCAGCCATGCCATTACAACCTATAGTTGAGATGAGACCATTTGCACAATGGGGACTAGATTTCATTGGGGTTATTAACCCAAATTCTTCTGATTCCCATAAATTCATACTAACAGCTACAGATTACTGTACAAGGTGGACAGAAGCAATTCCTACAAAACATGCCACCACAGACGTTGTAATAAGATTCCTTGAGGACCACATTATAACAAGATTCGGAATGCCCGATTCTATTGTCAGTGACAATGGTAAAGCTTTTATTTCTACGCAATTTGCAGATTGGGCATATGACAATAAAGTGAGTTTAAAGTTTGCATCTAATTATTACCCTCAAGGAAATGGTTTGGCCGAATCTTCAAATAAAAATTTGTTGAATATCATTAAGAAATTGTTGGAAAAGAACCCTCGGGATTGGCACAGCCAATTAAAGTTTGCCCTTTGGGCAGATAGGACCAGAGTAAAAGAATCCATAGGGAATACTCCCTATCATTTGGTCTATGGACAAGACCCGATATTTCCTGCAAACTTGAAGTTGCAAACCTTGCATTTCATACAAGAGTACTTGGGGACGGATGATCAAGTTGAAGCCAGGTTAAGTCATTTGTTGCACCTTGATGAAAAGAGGGAAGAAGCCATGAGTCACATGAATAAACACCAGGAAGTTATCAAAATATGGTTTGACAGAAGGGCTAAAATTAAGTCCTTCAGAATTTCAGATTTGGTGTTACTATGGGATAAAAGACATGAGGAAAAAGGGAATCATCAAAAATTTGATTGTCTTTGGTTAGGCCCTTATCAAATTTCAGAAATTCTCGAGAAAAATACCTTCAGGCTAAAAACTTTAGAAGGGAAGGATTTGATGTTACCGGTTAATGGGCATGTTTTAAAGCATTATTTTAGCCCTTAGGTCGTAAGAGATTGATGTTATTCTTTTCGGTTTTGGTGGGGATTTTCATATTTTGTTTTCATTGTTTAGGATTGTTAGTCTAGTTAGGATTTAGGTTGTGGGTTTGATTTCAATTGACATGCTTTGTTTGTTTTTATAAAAAAAAAAAAAAGAGAAAAAAAATAAGAATTGAGATGTCAACTTATGCTTAAGACTAGGAGAATATGAAATATTGGAATTGTCTTGTAAAAGCTCCACAAGTAACACAAACATTTTAAGTTATATCGTTTGAAACTTGTGATGCATGAAGTAGTCAGTTTTGTATGGCAAATATTTCATCTCGCAATTCAAAAGATAATGCATTCATGTTACATCTCACTTTACATATACATTCCATCTTAGTTGCATATGCATCTCGGGTACAAATCATTAAAGTGTGTCAAATCCTCTTAGGGTTGTGCTATAACATAAATGTGAAAAAAATCCTAAGGTTGGAAACTGAGTCTTGTGATATCTAGAACTAAGCACATCTTATACACATTAAAAAGGATCTTGAGCAAAATGATCAAAACCTTGCTTGGAAGAAAAGGTTGGGCGAAAGAAGTATTTCATGTCTATCCTATTATGCAACATGATCCTTAAAACAGTGGTTTTGACCACTTCCATAAAGCTTAAAGCCTAAAATCGGAGTAGTAAGGATAGGGCTAAATCCTCATCGAACTTAGGTTGAGGATCCAACTCCCCAAAGCTTTGATTTGACCTACATGGAGTAGTAAGGATAGGGCATAAATTCTCATCTCGCTTAGGTTGAGAATCTGATTCCCCAAAGCTCCTATGTCTCATTTCATGATAAATCTTGGATTGGAAGGATCGTACTACTTGTCCTCTGCAAAGGATGGGTAGTCATCCCCAAGGTCTAAGCAATAAAATTAATATTTTCCATTTTTATCCAAAGCTTGGATTGGAAGGATCGTACTACATGTCCCTAGCAAGGATGGGTAGTCATCCCCAAGGTCCAAGAAGTAAAAAAATTAATTTTTCCCATCTCATATTTATATTGGATTGGAAGGATCGTACTACTTGTCCTCTCGCAAAGGATGGGTAGTCATCCCCAAGGTCCAAAGAAATGAAGGTAAGTCTTGGATTATGGGGTTAAGTATGCCCATGCATGGCAACATGTCTTGTCTAAAAAACAAGACCACCGATTGTTCAAAGGGTTAGACTAGCATGACCATTTCTTCCATAATTGGTTAAATTATTTTGCTCAAAGTGAGGTAATGAATTCCAAATCAGAATAGTAAGGATAGGGTTAAACTCCCATCTCGGTTAGGTTGGGAGTCCGATTCCCCAAAGTTCTGATTTCACGTTCACTTGCACATGGGTTCAAGATAGTAGGGACTCATAACCAACTTTGGGATATAATAAAGCAATTCATTAGTGGATCCTAAGAGGGTTTGGTAATCTTGAATGTTTGTGCATGATACTAGAAAGTTTAGGCCTTTACAAGAGCAAAATCTCTAAGCATAGTTATCAAGTTACACAAATCATTCACAATCTCACATATGCATTCATGTAAAACTGACAATGGAATGTTGATCAATTTCAAACGATAGGGAATGAAATACATTGCACACACCGAGCTAATACTTGATGATTCTGATGATTCATGTACTTCTGATCTTTGGGCATTTGTTTATATTTCTTATGTGCTAACACATGTTTTCGAGTTTGTATACTTCCAGGTAGGGTTCTCACTAAAATGCTCAAGAGCATTTGACAGCAGAGTCGCCATTTGTTGTGGCTGATCCACAACACACCCCAAAATTGGGGACCCACCTTTTTTGCATGCTTTCAAAGAAGATCTCAGTGACCCAGATGCTAAAAATCAAGAAAAAGGGCAAAATTGCACAAAAATGAAAAAGTGTCACGATATCGCGACATGTTGCTCCGTCGCTGCCAAAAATGAAAAGTTGTCGCGATATCGCGACATGTTGCTCCGTCGCGGCCGAAAATGAAAAAGTGTCGCGATATCGCGACATGTGCTTGCTGATCGGGCCCAGAGGAGAGAGAAAGAAGAATGGAAAATTGTCATGAAATCGTGACATGTCACAAAATCGTGGTCAAACTAGTAAAAGGGCAAGGCATTAAAAGCGTGGAAAGCGACAAAAAGGAAGGGAAAAATGCGCGATATCGTGAAAAAAGTAGGAAGTGGTACGAAAGAGAAAATATGTCATGATTTCATGACAGAGTTGAAATGAAAGAGCCGAAATAGAAAGGCATCGCGATTTCGTGACGAAAGTGGCAAAGTGGTATGGAATGAAGAAGCGTCGCGATTTCATGATAGAAAGCCGCAAGATAGCTCCAAATGAAAAAGCGTCACGATTTCACGACAGGTTGCCGCAAAGTGTACGAAATGAAAATGTGTCACGATTTCGTGACATGTGGAGGCAAGTACGCGAGAGCGTACGAGGAAGAAAAGCATCACGATTTCGTGACATAAAGTAGCCAGACAACCTGAAAGGTGAAAAGCGTCACGATTTCACAACAGAAAGAAAATATGGTAGTACGAAAGAAAAAGTGTCATGATTTCATGACATGTCAGGTTTCGCTGTGCATGAAGGCTGACAAGGCTATTGGCAGAAAAGTGTCACGATTTCGCGACATGTCCTGTTTTCGTGGTGTAGGTGGAAAAGCAAGGCTGCATGCATAAAAACGTCGCGATATCGCGACATGCTATTTTTGTCATGATTTACATGGGGCGATTACTGAACATGCAGAGGAAACGTAGAACACATGGCATACGAGTGTCGTGGTTAAGAAGCGTTACATGTTAACAGAGAATATCGAACGTTTCGGCATCGAACATAAATTCAAAAGCAATGAAAAGGCGGGGAATACGAAACGATGCATTCTGGGAGGTGAAACGAAGCGACGCAGGGCGAAACAGAGAGCCGTATCAGATAGTATAAAATCAGAAGCGCAGATTGATACAGGGGTTGGAAATTGCTGCTAGCGTAGTTGCAGAGCCAAAGGCGACAAGCCATTCTGGGCTTGCTATTGGAGCAATTTCCTTCACTTGTTCTGGATTTGTTAAACCTGGAACATTCTGTCATTGTAACTGATATATTATTTTAATACAAAAATACAGAGAGTTGGCATCTCATTGATAAGAAAGAAGGAGTCATTTTTGCATGCAAGATTTAATGTTTTATCTTTCCCTTTCAGATTTCTAGGCTTCTAGGTGAAGTTTAATGCAAGTGTTCTTGGTTGCTTCATGCGAATGTCTAAATCTGAAATTACAGTAAAAACCCCAGAAACCCGCACCTAGCTTATCCGGATTGTGCGAATTTGCAGATTCAATAGGTTAGGTTGCATGCAAAAAACCTCATTATCTTCGGTTTTGTCAAATCGAGATGGTAGCACTCTGGACGTAGTTTAGTTCATCTTCTTTGCATTTCTTTTATTTTCAATTCTTTATTTTATTTTTTGCATTTTAATTACCGTCATTTAAATAAATAACTAAAAATCCATCAAAGCTCGAGATCGAAATATATTCATCTCTTAGATTTATTCACTTTGAGTCCATTGCAATTTCAAATTAAAATAAACCATAGTGCCCCTTGTTAACATTCACTTGCAACACTAAGGTATTCCAGCATTTAAATTGAACAACATCATTGGTATACAAAGAGGCTAGCATAACAGGAACCTTGTAGAAATTATCTGTTGTAATTTCTTTGCAAGCAGAGGATTTTGGGACTCAGATCCTACCGGAGAGTGTGCTTTCACAACTGGGTGAAAACACCACTCAAAAATTTGGAATTCAATTGGGAATTTTATTAGAAAATGGATTAGGAATTTTATAGAAAAGGAGACCACCCATATGGAGAGGGTGAAAGAGGTTGGAATGCTGGAACATTAGGTAGGGTTGAAGTCTAAGAAGGAGGTGTAGTTAATAAATTACTCTGATTAGGATGAGGAAGAAGAAAAGTTTGATTTAAAAAGGAATCTTGACCATAAGGAGGAGAGGATAAATAATTAAGCTAAGAGTGAGGAGGAGGATGGGGATTAGAAGAGTCAAGGTGCACATGTTGTTGAGAAGAATAGAAATAAGGGTACTGAAGATAAGGAGGATATCGAAGATTGAATTAAAATAAGAATTAGAAGTAGGTAAATGGAAAGGAGGTGGAGGAAGGGTAAAAGAGGAATGAGGGAGATAATTTGGATAGATAGAATAAGAAGCTCCATGCATGCTAGCTTGAAAGGGATTTGAAGAAGGGGAATTTAAGAAAGGATTGATATTGATAATATTGGATTCGAGAGGAGAATTTGGAGGATAGAAAGTTACTGAAGGGAGAGAAGATCCAGAATGATAAGGGACCCCCATGCATGGATAGGAAAATGAATTATAATTATATAAGGTGAATGGGGGGAGTGTTTAAGGAGGATGATATTATGATGAAGAGGTAAGATTAGAAGAAGAAGTTTCGAATGAGTTAGGAGGAATAGGAGGGTTGAGACTATACCCATGGTTTGGTATATTGTGTTGGGGTCAATTTAAACATGTGAGAATGAAGAATAGTTAATTTTTGGGACATGAAGAGAGGGCAATGAAACTCAAGGTGAGTCTTCCTATGAATTATGAGAGGAATATGAAGAATGATTGCGATAGGTCATAAAAGGAATCAAATCAGGCTCAAAATGCATAATATGTGGATAAGGGATTGGAGAAAGGACACTCTTCCTAGGACTCATGGGTTGCAAGGTATGGATGGCATGTTATGCTAGGCATTGTTTGTAGAATAAAGCCCCAAGTTGCAACATGTCACTCAGCTCTTAGCTATGAGAATAGGTGGGTGGATTCTAATGTGGAGTGGGGGTTGCTTCCTATGGTTGGCTGAATGGGTTGGTTGAAGGAGGGGTTACCTGAGTTGCTTCCATAGCTAGGGATCTTGCTCCGGTACTTGTATTTATGTAAGGACCATGATGGAAGGGTGGAGGATAGGAATATGATTGTGAAAGGAGATTACAACTTGGTATAATCAAGAAGTGTAATTGTCTCTACAATTTTTATTGAAATTGTATCTATTTGTATGGTTTTTAGTGTGATCATACATGTTTGTACGGTTCTATCTATGACTATACTTTTTTTTTATTTGTTTGTGACTATACTTGTTTATATAGTTATGTTGGAAATAGGTTACAGAGGCTAGAATGGTGAGAAAAATAGAAAAGGAGGGTTTTTAGACTATTTACAAATATGGTTTTCTATTTTTGTGGTAGTTTTGTGAAGAACCTAACTAATCAAACAAGTGATTTTGTAGACAAGCAATTTTAAGGTGAATGCATTTTTGGATGTGATTTTGTGTTGATGTGTTTTGAAATTGATTAGATAGGTACTCTTTTTGTAATTTTTGTTTTTATTTGATTTTTTATGTTTTTGATGTGTTTTAGTTTTTGAAGACCTCTAAAACAAAGAAACGGGGTAAATGGATGTAATCTACTAGGGTATGTCAATGTACATTCTTCAATATACTCAAAGGCATGTAAAGATATATAATGCACAAATAGGAAAAGGATTCCTAAGATGGATATGGATTGAGGTAACCAAGAGGGGAAAAAGAAACCTCTTATGCAAGAGGTGGCATTGTCTAGGACCTATGGCAGCCAATTCAATGTTTGCTTCACCCTCAATCAAGCTCGATCAACAATGATAGTTGCACACTCACAAATTATTTAGCCCTATGAGTAGAGGCATCTATCCTAAACTACCCTGAGATAATCCCAAGGGTAGTGAGCTTTCTAGTGATGCAGTCTGAAAAACTACTTGAAAGGCTACTATGGTGGCTAGGGGGTGAGTCAATGGTTGGAGATGAAGCCTAATATTGTTGATCTCAATTGACAGTTGGTGGTGAAATCCAACATCGTCAATGTGCATAATACAGACAAGTGTGTGAGAGTGTTTTTATTTTTCCTTTTTAAATTAAAGTGCAAAAATAAAAACTATGTTATGAAAGAAAATTCAAAACTTTTTTATTGTTGGAAAGTAGAGTGCTTTTAAAAGAAAATAATTTTTATTCAAGAAAAATGAAAATTGATGTTTTGTAAACAAGGATTTATGCTAAGAACAAGAAAATGCAAGATTTTTTGTCTTGAGAAATATCTATGTTAATATTTTCTTGGTTGTAAATCTGTCTATAGTGGTCAAGATGTGCATGTTAAGGTGATGATCGTATTCTTAGAATATGTACGAGTTAGATCCAAATCTATATCAACTCACAAAGATGAATAAATTGAAGGTTTTCTTCAAACCTTATGCAAATGATTATCCTAAGCTACTAAAAGACAAATGCAAAGCATAAAAACAAAGAACTCAAAAGGGGATCACCCTTGAGAATGAAGCTATGCTGATGCGATGAAAAGAAAGGTCTTTTCAAAACTACACAAGAAAGGAAATTGGGTGCTTTTGAAAGTTGACCAAAGCAATTTGGTGTATTTTGAAAACAAAAAAGAAAATTTAAAGCTTTTGTAAGATGACCAAAGCAATTTGGTGCATTTCAAAAAATTAAAAAAAAAATTAAAGCTTTTGTAAGATAACCAAAATAATTTGGTGCATTTTGAAATTAAATTTGACTATTTGAAAAGATGACCAAAGCAAATTGAGGCATTTTGGAAACAAGATAGTAAAATTTGAATATGACCAAAGTAATTTGGGGCATTTGAACTAAAATTTGAAAAGGAAATTTTTATTTTGCAACAAGAGAGGAAATTTGACTAAAAAGCAATGATAGAAGTGTCATATGGGCTTAAGCTATTTGAATGTTGTCTAGAATGCTAGACAGGCTCTAGATTGCTAGTTTTTGTTGTTTGGATATGACTATATGGCTTTATGCAGTCCATAGTTTGATCGTACCTATCTATACGATCAACAACAGGGGGATTTTTTTTAGGCTCTTTCTACTGCTGCTAGTTTTTTGGCCATAGAAAAACTAATTTTTTGAAATTTTCCAACAAAACCAAAATATATAAAGTTAAATTTCGTTGAAATGTGTATCAAAGGAAACTAAGGCTAAACTATTAAATGAAAGCTATAAAATAGAATTGAAAACAAATTTTTTTGTTGTGAGAGGCTGGAAGGTGAGAAATTACACCTTAGGACACCATTTTGTGAGGTAGTTTGGCCTAAGAAGGTAATTTGATGATGGGAAGGCAAAGGGTGAAACCTTATACCTACCTGCAATGATTATGGTTATCGTGATAGTTGTGATTGTTGTGTAGAAACTAGTACTTGCTTTGAGTGGGCCTAGTTTTTGGATATCTTTAGTGATCGTATGGATCCATATGGTTCTAAATTTGATCATAACCCTTTGTATAGTTCTGGATCATAGACCAAAAAAGGCTTCTGCCTTAGACATGATTTGATGTATCAGGTCTTTGAGAGTCTATGTTGGATTTTTTGACCTAAAACACTCAAAAATATAGAAAAATTCAATGAGGTAGCTAAGAATATAACAAAACATAACATAAGGATTTAGAGGTCCCACTGTGATCACCAAAATGTACTCATAAAAATCAATCCTTTTTCAAAATTTACCCCATGGACTACAATATGGGTCTTCCAAGGAGGAAACCCTCTTTCCAATAAACCAGTAATGGAGCCAAGGCTTTCTATGAGCATCTCAAGGAAAAATGGGTTTACTGCACGTATACCATTGCTAGATGAATAGGTCCTCTAAACATGCACAACCCAAATTAGAGAGTTAGTAGCAATTGTGGCCTATCTTTAAAAAACCCTAATAGATAAAAGATAATGCAAATGAAAATATTCTCCATTGCATGATTATAGTGTTGAAATAAGTGTAAAATAGATAAGATAGTAACAATTACCTAAATCTATGATCTACTAGTATATAGTTGTCTGGAATAGGTCCCTAAAGGGAATTGTACCCTTGGGTATGATCCAATTTGACCATACCTATACCCATGGACTCCAAATGCACATTTCAATATTTTAACAAAGAGTTTTTCCTTTTTCAATAGGTAAATAACTTTATCAACATGAGCTAGGTGATATTTCCAAGATTAGTTGTATATTAAAATATCATCAAAGAAAACTAAGACACACTTATGGAGATAGGGCCTAAAAACATGGTTCATGAGGCTTTGAAAAGTTGATGGAGAATTTGTGAGACCGAAGGGCATGACTAGGAATTCATAATGATCATAATGAGTATGAAATTTTTTTTTAGGGATATCTTCTTCTCTAAATCTAATTTTGTGAAAAGCCGAGAATAGGTCTAGTTTAGTGAAGTAACTAGCATCATTTAATTCATCCAAAAAGTCATCAATGACTGGGATAGGAAACTTTTTTTGATGGTAATCTTGTTAAGATGATGAAAATTAGGACACATGCACCATAAGTTATCCTTACGGTGTACCATCACCATGGGGGTTGAATAAGGATTGATGCTTGAAAGAATGATTCCATTGTCTAACATTTATTGGACCAACTTCTCAATTTCTAATTTTTGGGGTTGAGGATAGCGATAAGGATGCATATTAGGAGGTAGACTATCAAGAATTATATGAATGGCATGATCATGTGATCGCTTAGGAGGTAGACCCCTTGGTTCACTAAATACTTCTTCATAATTATCCATAATATCTTGAAGATCTCTTGGAAGAGTTGTAAGAGAAGAGTCCAAGGATTGAGCCTTGATGAAATTTATTTAGGCAATAAAACCAACCATCACCACCTTTCTTCAATATCTTATCCATGCTATGTGAACTCACTACCCTAGAATGAGGAGGTTGAATCCCCTGAAGACAAATGACCCTTCCATTCTCTATCCACTTGATGTATAATTTTTGAAGATTAATAATGACATCACCAAGCTAAGATAACCATTGTGCTCCCAAAATGACATGTGAGCTCCCTAAGTGCATAACAAAGAGAGTACCTATCCATTTATAATTTCCCATTTGGATTGTAATTTTACATGTTCGACCCACGCACTGATAATTACCTCCATTTACAATAAGGACTTGAAATTTATCTTGATTAGAAGAATGGATATACAAATTCAAGGATTTGGCTATTTTATAATCTATGAAGTTATGTGTACTTCCTGAATCAATCAACACATTATCATGTTGGCTTTTAATGAATCCTTATACCTTGATAGGATGATGAGTTTGGATACCCATAAGTGTATGTACCAAAAGAGCCACTGTATCATCCTCTATATTTTCATCATTTGTTGGTTCTATAGATGGCTCTAGTTGAGAAAAATATTCTTCCTCATCAACTAATGCCTCATCATATTCTAAGTGAAAGTTTTGATGTTGCACACAAGCTTAATCTCTTGGGTGATGAACACAACATTTAGAGTAGAATAATCTTGTGGAATGCTCAACATTATGGTAAGGTTGGTTAGAGTTGAAATCTCAGTGATATGGAGGACCGATATCTTGAAGTTTTTGTTCTACTACTTGAGTTATATGTTGTGCATCATCTAGGGTATAGGGATCATACATTTCAACTTCCTTGAAAATATTATCCTTAAGATCATAGAAAAAAGTGGAAACCACCACTGCTAGACTTAATTCATGTGTATAGGTGAGTAGACTAGTAAATTCAGAGATATAGTCATCTAGTGATCTCGTTTGCTTAATTTGCATAAGATGAATCACGAATGATGTGGAAGATCCCTTATCGTATCTTCTAAGAAATTTTTCCTTAAATTCAGGCTATTAAATGGGACACTAATTTTCATGAATTTGCCATAAAAACCATTGATATGCTTGTGTACATAGTTTAGAAGCTATAAAAGCAACACGACCTATTTTTAAAATATGGTGTAATCGGATAAGGCCTTCCATTTTTACCAACCATCCACAAGGATCAGTCCCTTCAAATGTGGGCATGTTAATTCGAGGAACTTGAACATCATGAGGCCATTCCAAATATTTGGAAGCACCTCCTACTTCTGGGTCTAAATCATTGGTGAAGCCTTGGTTAGAAGTAATTTGTCTTTGATGAATATTTAAAGGTTTGAGATTGAGAGCATTTTGTGACCTGGGGGTATGAGGAGGTGTTGCAGAAGTTATATGGGCTTCAATGGTTCTTAGTGTAGTATGAATGTCCTTCAACATTGTTTCTTGTTGAGTAAGATATTGACGTAAGGGGGCATCCACATTATTGGGAATTGGGATAGATTCCCTAGGAGGAGGGTTATTGAGAAAAGGATTGACATTATCTAAAGAAGGTGAAGCCATGGAATTTATTGAAGAATAATGGTGTTGGTTGAGGCTATTGATTTTGGGAGTATTATGATGCATACCTTGATTTCTAGGTTGGCACTTTCTTTTCATAAACACATTATCTGGTTGGGAATTACGTTGTAGTCTTCCATCCATTCCTTGAGTCCACTCACAAAGTTCACTCATGCAATGGCTAAGCTAATGGAGTAAAAAAAATTGAATATAAATTCCTCCAAGTATAATGTAATTCTAATGTCTTTAGTGGCAATAATATATATTTGTCAAATTTTGTGACAAGAAAATTGCTTGTAAAAAATTGCTAAAAAGTTGTAAAAAATTGGCAATGTTTTCTCAAATATTGAAAAAAATTGGGTCCAATTGTATAGTTTGAATTCCAATGGCTTAGTAAATCATTTTAATTTTTCCAATGGCTAATTGGTCAGTCAAATCAACACCCAATAGTAATTTCAAGTTAAATCACCAGCGGAAGGGACTACCCCGAGTGTGTACATGTGCACAAGGGATATGTGACTCCCCAAGGGTTGTCACACTTAGCATGTGAAATATCTTATAAGGCCTAATTGGACCCTACTAGGACCAATGTGGGATATGAAAAACCTAAATTATAAGAAAGATTTAGAATCCGCCGATGCAAATATTTGGTCAACCAGTAATAATCAACTGTTTCAGATCAAATTTGTTCGATGATTTACAGATAGCGACACTGACAAGTGGTGCTCCAAGGAAGTGCTACATTGCATGTGGGTGCAAGTGGGATTGACCAAATCATTTAAGTATAGTATGTGTGCCAATGATTATAAACCCAATGAGATCTCGTGGCCCCTTGAATGTGGGATTAATTCCCAAAAGGAAATTCTAATAGTTTTTCCTGTTCATGTTGGCCAAAGAGAAATGGATGGAGGTTAAAAAACCATTTACGATGGTCAAAAATAGGAGACAAAAGTTTTGTCAAGATACTAAAATCACCTAATACCTGAATCGTGATGCCTAATACTCCTGAAGTCGCCATGTGTTGTTTAGGGTTAGAATTAGGTTTAATAATTCATTCATCGATTTAATGATTTTGTGCACAAAGTTGATCCACTGGTGGTGATTCCTACTGGTGATTACTTAACTTGTGGTCTACAAATTATGTTTCAAGGATTGCACTGATTCATTTCAAGGATAACACTGGACGTAGCGCACGTAGTTGAATCTTTAGATTTTTAGAAATTACATGTAAAACTTTAATTTTTTGCAAAGTTTTGTGAAATGTCTAATCATAGCCCATATTTATACTGATGCATTAATTGGACCAATCATCAGCTACAATACTTACACTCAATGAACAATTTAATGTAAAAAATATCTAGCATATACTCTTGATCATCAGTGAAATCTATTAGAAGATGCTATGGTAATAGCATGTATGTTGAGGTAAAATAGATACTTCACTCAGATTGGATTGCCAAATGTTGATAGTAACTATGGTTTAAAATTCTAGCTCTTGTTGTATTGAGAAACAGGTTTGAGGTAAAATCGATGGGTGGTTGCAATAGTCATAGCCTGATGTCAGTTGTCTATAATCAGCCTGAGAAGGTTTACTATGCACAGTGGTCAAAAAAATAGTGTAGCTATGGAGATAGTGAGCTTGTAGAACGGGATAATAATGATGAAATTCTACCTGGGGATGTGTTGGTCACGAATCTTCCACAGGAAAGGATTTTCTAAAAACTATGCACCCTAGACCCGGCCAACATTGAAAGGCTGGGAGAAAGAGATGTCTCCCAGACCAATCTCTAGAGAGGGTTGGTTCCCTTACTAAACTAAGTTTGATTTCAGATTAGAGTTGCTGGAAAGAGATGAGAAATACGCAGAAAGAAACAAGAAATTACGAAAAGAGATGGGAAATATAGTCGTAGGCCAAATTTGTTAGATCAGGAAAGAATAACAGCAGATCACTTTGAGTACAGCAACAACATATAACATAAGATATCAACTTAATTCACTTACAACCTTGCACAGAAAATCCCTCCAAGATCACATTCCAGAACTCACTCCCTCACAAGCAATATTTAAACTCAGCATGCAAAATTCAAATGAAGCAGCAAATAAGAAATATGAGTGTATATTAGGAATGTAAATAACAGAAGGAAAAATCACACAGACAGCTGCTCGCAAAATCAGAGGCCAAGTATCTTTCATTCATGCAATGAACTTCAAGCTTTCAGCAAAAGTTTCTCTCTCAATCCCTTTTCTGAGATCTACATTGGTTTATATAGAAGTCTTGCTTCTTTACAATCATTTAAAACTTGCGACGGACCTCCTCGAGATCTACAAAAATATGCAACAAAAACAAGGAAATCATCCCCTTAGACCAGCCTCGAAGAAACCAGACATTAAATGCAATAAGGAGTCGGTCGTCTTCATTAAATTGTCGTTCTTGAAAATATGCTTGAACCGTTAGAAACCACGAACAACAGCTTCAAAAAATGGAAATCTTTAATTCTGGTGGTTTGAACACGTTCTTCTACCTTGCTTGCATCGGAAAGCAGCAACACATTTAATTTTGGAGCTTTGAATCATCGAAACTCACAAAACTGCATCGGGCCATTTGAACTGCATTCTGGCGCGAAACTGTAACTGGTCGTGAAAACGCGATAGGTCACGAAATCGTGACGTATTTTTTCTCCGTACACTTCTATCGCCTTGGAACCGTGAAAACCAACCATGTCACGAAATCGCTACAGGTTCGGATTCTTTATCTCCTTCACTACCTTGAATCATAAAAACGTGACACGTCATGATTTCGCGACATCCGTACAATTATGTTCTTTCTCTGCTCTGTTGCCGCGAAAATGTGATAATTCCTCTACTGCTACTGCATGTTCTCTTCCATGTCACGAAAACAAGACCAGGCACGAAATCACTACAAGTTCCTGCATTTGGTTCTTCCGCTCCAAAATGTCGTGAAATCGCTACGCCAACCTCCTTTCTTGCCCTCATCTCCAGAACTGTCGTGAAATCCCGACATCAAATATCGCTTCCTTTAGAAATGTCACGAAATCGCGACCTATTCATGTCTAAAGCTTCTCTGTCTCCACCTTGCCGCGACCATGCAACATGTAGCGATTTCGCTACAAAGTTGATTCTCATTGCCTATCACTTGGTTATGTCACGATTTTGTGACGGTTTTACCCTGCTCTGCTCCATGCCATTATAAGTCGTGAAAACACGCATGTCACAATTTCGCTACAGTTTTACCCCCTGCTGTCGTTGACTGCGTTGACTACGATTTTTTGACGCATCGCAAAATTGTGACAGTTTTTGACTTTGCTCTTTTCTGCCCTTTTGTGTCGCGAAACTGTGACAAGTCATGATTTCGCGACGGCTTGGCTTTTGTCTTCTCTCTCCTCGAAAGACCCACAATAACGCGACATGTCGCGATATCGTGACGGTTTTGAAAATGTGTCCTCCATGCTGATTTTTGTCGCGATATCGCGACAGTCTTCGGACTTAGTCTTTTTTGCATCAAAACCTGTAAAGAAGTGAGAATTGCAACATCTAATGCATGAATAAACAACAATCAACACAATGTGGCAAAAATGCCAACATTCTTGGTAGCTCGCGGGGTATACAGTTCTGTTGTATGCAAGAATCCTAGGCCTGAATCCATTGGGCAACAGAGTCATGAAAAACTAAGAACAGAAAGCTGGTTGCTGGGGTTCATCTCGGAGGACTGTTGCAACAACTTTTGCTGAATGAATGAAACTCAAAGAATCTGTATTTAGCTAAACTGACCATGGAATGGAAATGATGAATGATGGAATAATGGAATGAAGGGGAGGATGTGGTAGACAGTAACAGAGTGCTTCTGTGCTACCAGCTGCTATGAAAGGGGAAATGGAAGTGAATGGAATAATGGAATGGAAGTGATAAGATGATAAAAGAGGTGTGAACCGTGGATAAACTATGATAAATGCTAAAATGACAGAGAACTTAGAAGAAAAGGATAAGAAGAAGCAGGAATAATAGGAAGGGAAAAAGAAACAACAGCAGTGGCTTGATTACTGCAGAAGAAAAGGAGTAGAAGAAGAAGGGAATAAAGAAGGGAAGGGAAGAAAGAGTAAGGAAGGGGAAGGAAGAAATTAATAGGAAGCCACTAACTGCTGGGATAGAAGAAGAAAAAAGAAAAGAAATACGTACCTGCGGGCTCGCATGCAAAAAGAGCCAAAGTGGACAGAGGAAAACAATACCTTTTTTTTTTCTTTTTTTCTTTTTTTTGTTTTTTTTCTTTTTTCTACTATGTACAAGGCTTACGACATGATTGGCATGTCACCACCACAAACCCAGTCTCAGGGGTTATCCGGTAAATCTGCAGTGTCCCAACCAGATTTGATCATACTTGAGTCGGTCCTTAAAATTGGGATTACCTCCTCCTAAAGTTCTCCATGTTTCAGACACGGGCAAGTTATCCTGCATGCTAGTACCCATACAATTGACAAATAATGTAGCAAAGAAATTTGCCACATGGAAGGCTCCTGTAGGTACCAGTTGTAGTAATGACTGAAGCCAATACCACCATCTTGAAGGGTTCCCTGGTTGTGGACTGAGAACAGGTTCCTCCAACTCCTGGATCTGATCACAAAAATTGTCCAGCGACAGTCCTTTCTCCAGGATCTCTTCAGGCTCTTCCTCTTGATGAGGCATATTCAATAGGTTTTGACTAAATGCTTGCGTGTTGTGCACAGCTATGCCCTCATCAGGTTCTGGAACTTGAATCTGTTTCTCTCCTTGGCTCATCTCCTGATAGACATTGCAAGCAACCATATCATCTATTGCTGGGAAAGTGCTTGCATGTTCCCATCATTGGATTTGGATGAAATCTGCCCCTTGAGTTCCACACAACTGCATTTCAGGACTCTGCACAGTATGTGGGATCTGCCATCATGAATACTGCGCGGGATAAGGGACTACTGGAGAAAATAATGGAGTTTCTCCCCACGGTAATTTTCCTGAGAGGAGCAAAAGTTGTTCTGCTTGCACTGCTTCCTCAAAAATTTGAGGGAACCTTCATTCACCTGATTGCAGCAAGATGAGGCTTATATCTGGATGGAAAGCTCAAACATAGAAGAGGTGGGCTTGGGTGGGTGTCGGTTGGATCCTCTCTGGAATTCTCTTCCAGCTTCTTGAGAATTGGACATTGAAATCTGTGATGCTCTCTAGAGGTGCTCTCGTGATGTACATTAGAAGTTGAAAGGGATCCTGAGAGCCGTTAAAGGGATCTTCATCAAATATTTTGATTAGTGCTCCTGCTAGGTCATCCCATGAGCTGATGCTTTGACGCCCGAGCAGTCTATACCACTGCAACGCCCTTCCTTCCAAAGACAGAACCAGAAGTCTGATCATAACATCTTCGTGAACTATATCATGGATGGTTGACAAAGCAACAATATCTTCAATATGCTCTAGAGCCATGCCCTCGATGCCATCATATTTTGTTAGGGCTTTCAGGGCACTTTTGGGAATCTCGTGCCGGATTTGGAGATTCAGAGGGCCAAGATCATCCCATCTAGGACAAACCCTTGCCATTATAGCAGTGGTCTACGAAATCATGGCTATCGCCATTAAGTCAGAGTCACCAAGTGAACATTATTTTCTTCGCTGTAAGGTCAAGGCTGCTCACCAAACCTTGATTCCTCCGGGGTATCTTCTTTTAGATCTTAAAAAAAAACTCTACGATCAAGAAATTCGGATCTTTAGCTCAGCAGAGTCGCCAGATGAACTTACACATCTCCGCTATGAGGTCAAGATAGCTCATCAAAATCTTGATACCTCCGGGTGTTAAACAATGAAACATACAATCTCACCGATTATGGATCTTTTGAGACAGAAGAAGTCTGTCCCACCGGGCGTGCCAAAAACTGTTGGTCACGAATCTGCCACAGGAAAGGATTTTCTAAAAACTATGCACCCTAGACCCGGCCAAAATTGAAAGGCTGGGAGAAAGAGATGTCTCCTAGACCAATCTCCAGAGAGGGCTGGTTCCCTTACTAAACTAAGTTTGATTTCAGATTAGAGTTGCTGGAAAGAGATGAGAAATACGCAGAAGGAAACATGAAATTACAGAAAGATATGGGAAATATAGTCGTAGGCCGAATTTTTTAGATCAGGAAAGAATAATAGCAGATCACTTTGAGTACAGCAACAGCATATAACATAAGATATCAACTTAATTCACTTACAACCTTGCGCAAAAAATCCCTCCAAGATCACATTCCAGAACTCACTCCCTCACAAGCAATATTTAAACTTAGCATGCAGAATTCAAATGAAGCAGCAAATAAGAAATATGAGTGTATATTAGGAATGTAAATAATAGAAGGAAAAATCACATAGACAGTTGCTCACAAAATCAGAGGCCAAGTATCTTTCATTCATGCAATGAACTTCAAGCTTTCAGCAAAATTTTCTCTCTCGATCCCTTTTCTGAGATCTACATTGGTTTATATCAAAGTCTTGCTTCCTTACAATCATTAAAACTTGTGACGGACCTCCTCGAGATCTACAAAAATATGCAATGGAAACAAGGAAATCATCCCCTTAGACCAGCCTCAAAGAAACCAGACATTAAATGCAATAAGGAGTCGGTCGTCTTCATTAAATTATCGTTCTTGAAAATATGCTTGAACCGTTAGAAACCACGAACAACAGCTTCAAAAAATGGAAATATTTAATTCTGGTGGTTTGAACACGTTCTTCTACCTTGCTTGCATCAGAACGCAGCAACACATTTAATTCTGGAGCTTTGAATCATCAAAACTCACAAAACTGCATCGGGCCGTTGAACTACATTCTAGTGCGAAACTGTAACCAGTCGCAAAAATGCGATAGGTTGCGAAATCGCAACGTATTTTTGCTCCGTACACTTCTGTCACCTTGGAACCGCAAAAACCAACCATGTCACGAAATCGCTACAGGTTCGGATTCTTTATCTCCTTCGCTACCTTGAATCACAAAAACGTGACGCATCACAATTTCGTGACATCCGTATAATTATGTTCTTTCTCTGCTCTATTGCCGCAAAAATGTGACAATTCCTTTGCTGTTGCTGCATGTTCTCTTCCATGTCATGAAAACAAGACCAGGCACGAAATTGCTACAAGTTCCTGCATTTGGTTCTTCCACTCCAAAATGTCATGAAATCGCTACGCCAACCTCCTTTATTGCCCTCATCTCCAGAACTGTCACGAAATTGCGACGTCAAATTCTTTCTTATCGCTTCCTTTAGAAATGTCACAAAATCGTGACCTATTCATGTCTAAAGCTTCTCTGTCTCCACCTTGCCGTGACCATGCAACATGTAGCGATTTCGCTACAAAGTTGATTCTCATTGCCTATCACTTGGTTATGTCGCGATTTCGCGACGGTTTTACCCTGCTCTGCTCCATGCCATTATAAGTCACGAAAACGCGCATGTCGCGATTTCACTACCATTTTTCTGTGCTTCCCTCATTGACTGTGTTGACCACAATTTTCCGACACGTCGCGAAATCGTGACAGTTTTACCCCCCTGCTGCCGTTGACTACGTTGACCGCAATTTTTCGACGCGTCGTGAAATCGTGACATTTTTTGACTTTGCTCTTTTTTGCCCTTTTGCGCCGCAAAACTGTGACAAGTCACGATTTCGTGATGGCTTGGCTTTTGTCTTCTCTCTCCTCGACAGACCCGCGATAACGCGACATGTCACGATATCGCGACGGTTTTGAAAATGTGTCCTCCATGCTGATTTTTGTCGCGATATCGCGACAGTCTTCGGACTTAGTCTTTTTTGCATCAAAACCTGTAAAGAAGTGAGAATTGCAACATCTAATGCATGAATAAACAGCAATCAACACAATGTGGCAAAAATGCCAACAGGATGAAATCCTTGTGTGAATAAAGGTAATTGGTCATGGTTGCTAGCTACCTCCTCTTGGTGAACAATGGATTTTTTACCAACCTCTCTTACAAAAGAATGTCACTTGGCAATGCAATAATTCCTTAGGTGAACCCGATCTCCTTTGCACAAAAAATTCTTATCTAGTATCATGCTCTGATACCAATTGCAAGGAAACTCCTTGTAAATATGTGAATATCAATTGATTTAAGAGATCAATAAGAAATGGAGAGTAAAATAAATGAATCTAGCCACTTAGAGAGGGTGAAGTCTCTTGTGATATACGCAATAAGAAATAATTATTATTCGATGATAAAGTGAATGAATGATTCTACCTATAAATATATGAATTAATCAATGAATAGATGTGACCAAGAAATGAACCGATGCATCTACTTTGGTATCATTACATACAGTTGGATCTTTTTCAAACACACACTTCTTTTGGATAGGTGGTTCTATCGATCATGTGGGAGCTCTTGCCCTAGTTTGGTGACTTTTTGAATTTACACATATGAATAGTTTACAATACAAAATGAGGCAACAAGAGGTACATGAAATCATCCATGGAGGGAGGTAGCAAAGGAGGTTTGTGTGCAATGGAGGCGATAGTGATTTTTGCAAAATTTTGGTAAGCAAATGTGTGTTCTTTCAAAATTGAGAAAATGGAATTCTATTTATAGAATTTGGTCAAGGTTGGGGGGGTTGAGATGTCCTATCAGGTGGCATGTGAGGTGGAGGTTTTTACCATACCTCATAAATACCCTTGGATAGATAAAATTCCTCATCCACCCACATGCATTAAATGGGCATGGGTGCACCATGCCTCATAAATGCATGGGGGAGGAAAGTCTTCACCCATTTATGGCATGGTGGATGATGAATCATCAATACCTTTAATGCACATGGGTGAGATAATTCCTCACTCTCTTTATGGCATTGAATGGGTATGATAAGGTGGAAAGGCTAGGCTAGGGTAGGCTAGGATTAGGTGGAAGCTAGGCTAGTCAAAGGGTAGACTAGGTTGATATGGCCCTAGAATAGGATTAAGGGGTGGTCACATGGTGACCAGGGGCTGATCGTAGAAAGGGGATTAGGTGGCCAAAGGGGCTAAAGAGGATGAATAATGTTTTTTTGTAAACTAATCAAATTTTGATGAAATTGTAAATTGATTAACCAATAACACTGCACAAGGATAAATGTGATATTTTTAGGTGTCTACAAATACATTATTTATGTACAGCATAAAAAACCTTCCCAATAATCTCCCACTTGTATACATTGCATAGGGTGACAAATCATTAAATTATATGCTAGTGGAAAATCCTTATATCCAATTGACACCAACTAAAATTGTGTATGTTTATGGGCTTTGTCAAAGCATCAAAAATATTTGTAAAAGTGTACACGTTCTTGATCACAAGCCTCTTATCCTCCACTATATCAAGAACAAGGTGATACTACACATCAATGTGCTTTTCTCACATATGAAAGTAGGGTCTTTTGCCAAGTTGATAGCACTTTGGCTGCCACACTAAATTAGAATTGTATCCTACTTACTTGATATTGAAACACAATCTTTGAAATCAGATTGCCTCCTTGTATGCATAATTATTTGTTATATATTTAATCTCTATCATCCAAATAGTAACCACATCCTATTATTTTCTCATCCAACTTATCACACCACCAAAAAATATTAAAATATACCCACTAGTAGACCATCTACTATCCACATCTCCAACCTAATATGAATCTATGAATCCATGTATATCCACTATCCTACTCAAAGTTTGTCCTTTTTAGTAGAAAATAGAATAATATGAAGTGCCACAAAGATATCTATAGAATATCTTCACTATAATATAATACTTCTTGCCTATATTGGACTTATACCTACTAAAAATTCCCACTATGTGGGCAATGCCTAGTCTTGTAAACCATCGCATACATTAGGCTACCAACTAAACTTGCATAAGGTACATAAATCATGTTCTATATATCACTTGGTGTTAATAGGCATTGATCTATAAAAAGATTTTTTCCTATAGAAATGGGAGCACTCACTGGTTTACAATCATGCATATTAAACTAATGCAACTTCCTTTGACTGATTTAAAGTTTTAGTTAGCTCTATCCCTCCTAATCTCCATCCTTTAGAAAACCTTAGATTCCCTCAAGTCCATATCAAATTCAATGGAAATCTAAGTTTTAAGAGCCCTGGTCATATACTTACCATAACTAAAGTCATGTCATCAACATAAAGTGAAATAACAACAAACTAATTACCATCTTGTTTAAAGTATGAATAGTGATCAGACTTAGATCTAATATAACCCAACTTCAAAATATATGAATTGCACTTTTGATACCACATATATGGGGACTAATTTAGAGCATAAAGGAACTTATTTAATATACAAATTAATTCTTCCCCTTACCCTTCCCTATGAAGTGCTTTGACTATATGATGTAGATCTCCTCCTTCAAATCCCCATGTATAAAAGTTATCTTCACATTCATCTATTCAACCTCAATGTTGAGTGCAACAGTAATAGACAACAAAAATATAATAGATGTCAAATTTACAATAGGATATATTATATCAACAAAATTTATTTCCTCTACCTATAGATAGCCCTTAGCCACTAACTTTACCTTGTACATTTTCATCTTTCCATTAGAACTAATATTCTTCTTGAAAACCCATTTGCAACCTACAGGTTTCCTATCCTTAGGAATTTTTACTAGGTCCCATGTACTGTTCTTCTCCAGCACTACCTTATCTTCATCCATAGCCTTCTTCCAAGGTTTGTCTATAGAATTCATTACCTCCTTCATAGTTCTAGGATCATCATTGTTAGTACATAAAGCAAACATTTATCTAAAATTAGGTAGGCTATACCTATCAAGCTCCATTATCTATCGAGTGGACCTCCTAAAGCATGGGGTTTGAGGTTGTTGTTCTTATTTCTTTGAAATCTATAAATCAACATCCTCTTTAGGTTCATCATAAACCTTTTTTTTAGCCTCAACTATAGACTTCTTGTTTTTTTGGCTTAAACTACACCACTCTCTTCTCATCTTTAGGTTGCAAGGGTTTAGAAGAAAATATAATCTCCTTAAAAATTGCATTTCAAATGTACACTATCTTTCTAGTCTCATGAATCTAGAGATTGAAGATGCATTTCTCCACTTTTAAATCCAACTTGGATCTCTTTTACTTAGGTAAATGTAAATATATCTCAAAATTGAAAGCCCTGATATGCTATAATGAAGGCTTTATTCCTAAAAAAGCTACCTTAGGGATTTTATCCATTAGAGCTAATGTTAACAACTCCTTATTTCTCCTAAAATAAATTCTCCATTTCCATTAAAATAAAACATAAATCAACTATGTTTTTGCAATAATAATCACAGCCCTAATGATAAAATTTAATTCCCATTAAATACCTTATAACTCCAAACTTTAGGGCTAATAAAAATTATTAAAGGCAAACATGTAAATACCTATCAAGGGGATTCGAACCCCCGTCCATCACACATCGTGAGCATCTTAGCCGTAGCTAAGATTCCAACCGAGCCAAAGTGCTTGTTGGAAAAGCAAAGACCAAAAGGGCCTTTAATCTTCCTTTGCCAGTCACAAAGGACAAAGTACCAAAGCGCTCCCACACGTTGTCGTCAAGGGGATTCAATCCTTGATATTTGCACTGCCCACAGTCTTAGCAAAATTGATACGCCAAATCACCATGCCTTATACCACGTTTGAGATTTCCAAATCGTTGCACTTTCTTCGCTGCTTCCTTTTCAACAATTCGCACGAGCTCTTTCGAATTCCAAGGCAATTAACACATGAGAGCAAGGATGATTATTTGGTTTAATTGCCACCCATTTATATAGTGTTTAATAACACTTTGAAGACATCTAAAAAAATATTAAAATTGTATTTGCATGATGACGTTGGCGGGAAACTTTCCATTTAAATTTGAATTTAAATTTTAAATTATTAAAATTTAAACCAAACATTAAAACTCAAATAACTCCATCACAGGGGTACATTTTTCGATGAAATGAAATCCCAATGTGGATTTTTAAGAAAAACCTAGATCAAATCTATTGTCCATGGTTTTAAATAAAACATTTTATTTTTCCTGCCTTGGTTTTCACAAAAACCCTTCGTAGATTTTTATATTTATTGCTCTATTGACATCAATGACAACATTTCAGCTTAGGGACTCAAAATGTCCAAAAATCTCCCCCTTTGTCATTTATGGCAACCCAAATCCTTTTACTAAATTTTGAACTTCATTTCTGCTTCCCCTGGGGCTTTGCTCCCCTTGGCTCAATGCTCTCTTAGATATGAAATCTCTCCTCATATCCAAAAACTATCCCCATAATACACAAATCTCTCCCTCTTTGACATCAATGGCAAAGGGTCACCTTTGGGGCTCGGGGCTAAGAATTAAGCCTCTTAGCTTAGCCCCTCCCCCACCTCCACATGAGGTGGTTAATTCTAGGGTGGGAGTATTTCTACTCCCCGAAAGCACTGTTCTCTGCCTTTGTCTTTTCCTTTTTCTTTTTGCTGAATTCTCTCACTGTTTCTTTTCGAGTCATCATCCTTGTTCCTGTTCCTATTCTTGTTCTCATCCATGTTCCTGTTCTTGTACCTATTCTTGTTCTCATTCTTGTTTTCATCCATGTTCCTGTTCTTGTACATGTTCTTGTTCTCATTATTTTCTAAGTCTCTTTTCTTTTTTGAGTCTCTGTTCTTGTTCATCTTCTTATTTCTGTTCATGTTCCTGTTCCTATTCCTATTCATATTCTTGTTCCTATTCATGTTCATATTCCTGTTCCTATTCATGTTCCTATTCATGTTCCTGTTCATACTTGTTTCTGGAATATTTTCTCTACACCATATTGCTATGTGACCATCATTATTGCACTTATAACACTTAATGTTATTATTCCTTGGATGTGCAACAGTCTTAGGATTTCTCCTGGTGAAGCCATATCCTCTTCTATCATGAATCCTGTAATTTATTGCCTTATGACCAAACTCATTACATGAATAAAAATATCCTTGGAAAAGTTGTTCTCTTCCATATACCTATCTTTCATGTGTCCTGCACTATGAAGCCATGTGCCCAAACCTATGAAATGAGAAGCATCTCCCATTGAAGCTTTCTTGCCTAGACCTCATTGGTCTCCTGTTCTGATTGTTGTTCCATTTGTATCTTCTTTTTCCATTCTCCCTGTTGTACCCACTACAATCTGACTCATCCTTAGAAGTTTCACTTTCACTTACATCTGAGAATCCCTCTTCTGAAGTATCTTCTTCTGATGTTATTTCTTCTTCTTCAAGACTTGAAGTAGACTTTGTCTTTTCTTGTTTCTTTCCAAAACCTATACCTATTGAACATGATGTTCTTTTTTGTCCACAAATGAACTTATCCAAGTTCTTAGAGCTATTTGTGAAACTCTTCATCTTGATCTTGGATTCCTGTAAATATTTACTTAGAGTAGCCACTTCTTGTGCTAACTTCTCACATTCCAAGATTTTTGCTTCTAACTTTTCTCTGAACTTACTTGCCTTGGCCTTTGACTTCTCTAAGTCCTCTATGAGAAATAATTTTTCTTCATCATATTATTGAAACTAACTTTCAATATTAGAGTGTTGCTTTCTTACATTCTTCACTGTGTCAAGAGCATAGATAAGTTCACCTTTGAGATCATAACCATTCTCTGTTGAGTAGTCCTCTATTTGTTTACCTTTGTCCATATCATTTCTTTCTTTTGACTTGCTTTCTATTGTATCACTCAATTCTTTATCTTCTAAATCCATTAGAATATTCTCATTTGATCTATCAAGTGCATCTTAAAAATCATCATCACTGAAACTATAACCATCTCTTGTGCAATCATCTTCAAGGTGTCCAAATTTACCACATCTAAAACACTTGAGAATAACTGGAGTATTTTTCTTAACTTGATCTTTTTCCTTAACCATGAACAAGACTTCATCTCTATCATTGTCTAAAAAACTAGCATCACTATCAATTTGGTACTTACTTGGATTATCTGCATAGTATCTTCTCTTTTGCCTTTGGAAAAACTTCTTCCCTTGTCTGTTTTGTCCATCCCTATTTTTCTTCTGGTACCTGTAATTTTTAGATTCCCTATACTTGTGATCCTATTTTTCTTCATCATTATTGATCTTTAGCTCTTTGCATTCTATTGCAAAATGTCCAAACTTACCAGAATTAAAGAATTTAATAGATCTCATATCTATTGGTCTTTTGAACCCTTTATCTCTTCTACCATAGTTAGCTTCTTCATCACTAGAAGATTCATTGCTTGATTCTCTCTTATTACCCTTTTTCTTACTGTCCACTTTGAATGTAGCTTCTTTTGGAGGAATATTATCTTTTTTTATTATCTCAAAAGTTGTAAGCATACCAAGCAAAGCATTTCTTGTTATATTATCACTATCAATTGATGTTTCTATGGTAGAAAATTTTTTACTATACCATTTTGGAAGAGTCCTCAAGATCTTGTCGCAAGCATCAGATTCATCAACCTTCATTCCAAGACCTTTCATCTCATGTATAAGTTCATAAACCTTTTTGAGATAGTCACGAATGCTTTCATCATCCCTCATTCTTAGATTCTCAAATTCTCCTTTTAGATTTATGATATTTGCTTTCCTGACATTTTTATCTCTTTCATATATGGTTTGCAAGAGTTCCCACATATCTTTTGCTATTTTACATTCCATTACCTTCATAGATTCTGATCTACGTAATCCTCTTATAATTGCATTCATAGCTCTTGAATTTGTATGCATGAGAAACCTACCTTCCTTATCTGTAGGAGGATTAATTTCTAAATTGTACCCAAATTCCACTGCATCCCAAACTTCATTGCCAAGTGCCATCAGGTGAAATCTCATCAGCACACACCAATATAGGAAGTCACTTCCATAAAATACTGGTATTGTATTATTGAAGGCCTCATTCTTTCGATTTTTTTGATCCATTATGTTCTTAGACCGCTTTTCCTTCAAGTTGTCAAACTCTTCTGAAGGAACCCGCTCTGATACCAATTGAAGAACACAAGCTTATACTGAGAGGGGGGGTGAATAGTATAAGACCACTTTTTACTTTTCTTCTCAAATCAATATTATGCAGTGTATAGATAACAGTATAAATAGAAGTAATCAAAGCAATGCAAAAAACACCACACACAATAGAGACACAGATTTAACGTGGTTCACCCAATGTGGGCTACCTCCATAGAGAAAATATTTCTTCTAAATATTTCTCAGATGATCTCTTGGGAATCCTTCCTAGATTATAATGTTTATGGACCTTGGTCCAAAGGAGATGTTGATCCCCTAATATCAAGTTCGTGGATCTCTTCCACAGGAGAATTCTTTCCCCTTTTGCTCTGGCTAGTAATCTTCTAGAAGACTCTATCTCTATGTTGCACTGACTGGTGGATATCTCTCCACTTGAAGAATTCTCACTCAGATCTTATCTTCAATTGTCTTGGCTTCTGGATCTCCATCCACTAAGACTCTATCCTCTATAATTTGTCACCTCCAAATCTCTGTCTCAATATTGTACCAAATACAATTTAGTTGATCTAGCACAGTTCTACTCAATCTCTTGCACTAAACATAGTACAGTTTGTCTAGTATAATTATGCTCAATAGGTTCACTCAGAACCTGCTCAAATATGCTCAACAGGTCCACACAAAACCTATCCAAATCTGCTCAACAAGTCCACACAGAACCTGTCCAAATCTGCTCAACAAGCTCACACAGAACTTGTCTAAATCTTCTCAACAAATCCTCTCTAGGACTTGCTCAAATCTACTCAATAAGTCCTCTCTTGGAATTGCTCAAATCTGCTCAATAAGTCCTCTCTTGGACTTGCTCAAATCTGCTCAATAAGTCCTCTCTTGGACTTTCTCAAATTTGCTCAATAAGTCCTCTCTTGGACTTGCTCAAATCTGCTTAACACGCTCTCACATAACTTGTTCAATCTCATAGAATCATAAAGAGAATTTTTAGAGACTCTATATGTTCTATACTCAAAGTACAATCAATATCTCAATTCAATCTCATAGAAGCATAAAGAGAATTGTTAGAGACTACTCTACATATTCTATACTCAAATATCAATCTCAACTTAATAGAAGAATAAAGAGAATTTTTAGAGACTCAATATGTCATATTCTTAAATCTCAATCTCAACTCAAATCAATCTCATAGAAGCATAAATAGAATTGTTAGATACTCTATATGTTCTATACTCAAATCCCAATCTCAACTCAAATCAATCTCATATAAGCATAAAGAGAATTGTTAGAGACTCTATATGTTCTATACTCAAATCCCAATCTCAACTCAATAGAAGCATAAAGAGAATTTTTAGAGACTCAATATGTCCTATTCTTCAATCTCAATCTCAACTCAAATAAGAATATAGAATAGTTTGTTTTATGGAACTTGAACAACCATTTCATACATCCACTTGACTAGGCTTAACCAACTCAACTCAACCAATCACATCAAGGAACAACCCTTTCTCACAAACCCTAGTTCAAGCATGTATCAACCAACTCAAAATGTTTCCAACAATGCTTTATCTCAAATCTCACATAACAATGATACTCATGTTATTTTCTAGATCATGTTCAAGTTCATTTCATCATCAATGGGCTTCAACAAAAATGCTAATGAAACAAGGTTTAAATACAACTCACAAATCAGAAAAACCTTGAAGCATTCAACCAACCATCTTCACAAAGGAAATCATAATCAATCCTTTTCTCTCCAATGATATTTCAGAAATAAACCACCACAAACAATCAATAGGAGAATGTGTCCATACCTTTTTGATGCCAATAAGTTATCCACAAAATCTGCCACACTTAATCACAACTTTCCTTTTTAATATTAATAAGGGTTAGTGGTCTTTTAAATAATCACAATATAAGCATAACTTAATCGACACCCTTTTCACTCCAACTTCATAAACACATCCACCAAAGTATATTTTAATAAAAACCCTTATTAAAAATAACCCACAATAAATCTCTCAAAATCACTTTAACAACAACTCCTTATTTCTCCTAAAATCAATTCTCCATTTCCATCAAAATAAAACATAAATCAACTATGCTTTTGCAATAATAATCACAGCCCTAATGATAAAATTTAATTCCCATTAAATACCTTATAACTCCAAAATTTAAGGCTAATAAAAATTATTAAAGGCAAAAACATAAATACCTCTCAAGGGGATTCTAACCCCCATCCGTCACACACCGCAAGCGTCTTAGCCACGGCTAAGATTCCAATCGAGCCAAAGCTCTCATTGGAAAATAAAAGGCCAAAAGGGCCTTTAATATTCCTCTGCCTGCTACAAAGGACAAAGCACCAAAGCACTTCCCACACACTGCCATCAAGGGGATTCGATCCCTAATATTTGTGTTGCCCACAGTCTTAGCAAAATTGATATGCCAATGCGCCACGTCTCATACCACGTTTGAGATTTCCAAATCGCTGCACTTTCTTCGCTGCTTCCTTTTCAACAATTTGCACTAGCTCTTTCGAATTCCAAGGCAATTAACACACGAGAGCAAGGATGATTATTTGGTTTAATTGCCACCCCTTTATATAGTTTTTAATAACACTTTGAAGACGTCGACGTAAATATTAAAATTGTATTTGCATGATGACGTCGATGGGAAACTTTCCATTTAAATTTTAAATAATTAAAATTTAAACCAAACATTAAAACTCAAATAACTCCATCATCGGGGCACATTTTTCGACGAAACGAAATCCCGATGTGGGTTTTAAGAAAAACCCAGATCAAATATGTTGTCCAAGGTTTTAAATAAAACCTTTGATTTTTCATGCCTTGGTTTTCACAAAAACCCTTCATAGATCCTTTTGACATTTATTGCTCTATTGACATCAATGACAACATTTCAGCTTTGGGACTCAAAATTTCCAAAATAAATGTTAAGTATATATATAGATATATATATTGATTTGGTTAGTGTGATAAATCCCTACGACTGACACATAGGGATGAGCAGTCTCCTCCCATCCATGACCCCTCATAAAGCAAAGAGCTATACTTAGCTACACTTATCAATAGGGAATTTAGCACATATCCATAACACACCCACCCCTTCACACACTCGCCCACGCCACGGTTTGAACCTTGAGCCTCCTGAAGAAGAGCCAATGCCCGAACCGTTGTGCTTTCCCCCTTGGGACAAATGTTAAGTAAATATTATCATTTATAAATGTTCAAGTATAATTCACAACATTATACTTTAATTTATATTATAAATGTATACTTTTAATATGTTTGAGAGTGGTTTCAAAATCATCGAGTCTATAATATTAAATGGTGGATTTTGACACATTTAGGATTTTTCTAGGAATAAGATAATTTAAGGATTTCAAAATTCTAGACTTGGTCAATATTTAAGAATCATTTTAAGACATGTATAACTATATGAAACTATAGCCAAGGCCACTATATGGAAATTAAGTGATATTCTTGAGGTAATCTAAGTAGTAAGTCATAGGGTGGACCCTATACTAGTTGTCTTAGATAGAAGGGAGTGTACCTAAGGTATCTAAGGATTTTGAGCATCAAGGCCTTTCATCCTCTTACACAAGCATCCATCACCTAGGAATTACTTCCAACACACTTTCACATTCATATTTTACTTTCACAAATTTTCTAGTATATACACCCTTAATTATGAAAGATAAGATTCATTTCAATCATGATTTAGGTAATAAATTTTATTTATTTGATCCAATATAAATAAATACTAATGAAATATAAAAAAAATTAAAACTCCATGGCTCGTGTTATTCCTTAATTTTTTTTTTAAGTACCTTACCTCTTTGCTATGTATGCTAGCAAACATATAGAAATTGACTAAAGTAGTGATCCTCCCTCTAGGATGGATACAAGATTAAATATTTTTTTCAAAGCATTGTCTTTAAAGTATATTAAAAAATAGTCATTAACTAGTACGAAGTATAATGAAGGATGTAGTAGTAGGCTCGAAGTCTCACAAAATATCATTTATCAATAAAAATATTGACAATTTTTGTTTTATTTGGAAAGCAACATTAGTTTTTCTTTGATAATTTTATTTTGTATACTTTCTTATAGTAACTACATCAAAATGCATTTGGTGCATCGACAGATACAAATTAAAATATAATTTTACATGTAAGCTAAAATAGGACATATAACTTTCACAGCAATGTCATATTGACACAAAGCTCCATAGCGCAAGAAGGTAAGTAAGTTGTGGTGGATAAAAAATGTGAAGAGATCATGTATGTTCTTCTTACAAATCATATATCCATTGTTTTATAGTGTCCTATGGCAGGTCTCTTTATAGATGTATCCAAGGCTTGAATATCATTATTTCAATATTTAAATTAAGCATCTTCATCATAAAATTAGTGATATCATATTTGTACAAGTAAATGTTATATATTTTCTTTTTTATACGTATGAGAATGATAACATTATTGGATATTACCACTATAAACCCTAGCTTGGTAGGTTAAATGAATTCAAACACCCAACCCTTGAGGGCATTGAACTGGGAAAACTAGAAAACACTTAGTCGTTACTATCTAGTTGTTGGTAGTTTTACCACACTAAATTTCATTGTAAAAAATTCTAAGTTTAAAATATGAATGATGTGTTTTTGCTGGGGTTGCTTAATCCTTGTTGATTTCACTTAAACATTTTCATTCCCTTCCTTTCAATAAATTCACCAACGAAAATAAAAATGAATGTTTTCGCTAGCAAAAAGTAAGAGGCAAAGACAAAGCAAACAATTACGTTGCATAGTTTCACCAAAAAAAGAGCATTGTATTAATTTCACTGGAAAAAAAATTTGAAAAGGAATATGATTTTACCCATTCAAAGTCAAATTTGCCCTTCGTTTGGGCAACTTGCCAACTTCGATTGATTTCAAAGCGAAAATAGTTGGCGAGCATCATTTGAATAAAAACATGTGAAAGTCAAAATCAATCCAAGTGGGGGCAAAATTCATTTTCGCCCTCCTTTGGCAGTGAAATTAAGTATTTCCGTCTTAGTTCCTAGTAAAAGTCATTTTCACCCCACATTCTAGAGAAATCCCCTTAGATGGAAAAGCATAAGCAAGCAAGGTCTCATTTTGGAAAAAATTAATCAAATTAATGGTGAAAGTACATGCTTGGGCAAAATTGCCAGTGAAACTTTATTTTCATCCCACTTTAATAACAAAATTCATTTGCGCCCAACGTCTCAGTGAAAGCAATGTTCGATTGAATTTTTGGGCAAAATTACATTCACAACGAAATTCCTTGGTCAAATTTGTCCTTGCCATTTCCTCTTGCTGAATTCTTTTCCAAGAACGATTTTAGTGCAGATCATTTTTGAGAAAGACCAAAGGCTAATGAATTTAATTTTTGTGGTGAAGAAATTAATATTTCCAGAATTATTGTTGAAGGGTTGTTGATTTTTGTGTGATCCTATTCATTCTCGAGGCACCATCCATTGATTTCACCCCTTTTCCAAATGAAGTTGATTCTCGTTGAGTCTTCCTAGAAAAAATAAAGTTTTGAGGTGCAATATGACGAAGTAGCAACTAAAATTTATTGTTCAAGCTCCCAATTCTTGCATGATGCTACTGTGTTTCGATGCACCAACGTATGAAATGATTTTCCATCATCTATTCTTGCTGATTTTTCAGGAACTTTCCACCAAAATAGGATGATTTCTTCCAAAAGAATGCATCGATTTATGCATTGCTATTGTCGAGGAGGAAATTACTGTTGTTTTATCTTTGAATAGCCAACATTTTTTTTAATGTGCATTTTATTAAAGAGGTGCAATCCTCTATAAATACTAAGCATTTTGATGTAAAAAAAGGAGGAGAAACATTCTGTAAAAAGACTCTTTAAGTTCAATTTTTTGCCTTAATCATAAGACGTTGAGCTCTAGTTCTTGGATTAGTTGTATATATTTTACTTTCTTCCTGTCATTTCTGTTAGATTCATGAATATATTAGATCATTTAAATTTTGCATTTAGATTTAATTTTTGATAGAGAGTGAATGTTAAAATGCTTATTGGAAGTTGCATATGCATTCTGTGAGTGGTTTTTGTGCTTATCTTTTGGTTAAATGTTGTTTAGAGCTTGATGTGGTTATTTTACTACTAGTTAATCCCCCATAGTATTTGTTCAACTTAAAGTCATATTTCCATATCTTTCTATTATTTTCCATCTCTTTCCATTAATCTCTATCCCTAAGCTTTAAACTAAATTTAGATTAGTAAGGGATCCAGCCCTCTCTAGAGACTGGTCCGAAGGACATATCTTTCCTTCGGCCTTTCAATTTTGTTCAGGTCTAGGGCACATATTTTTTTAATTAGGAATATTTGTGACCAACAGTTTTTGGCATGCCCGATGGGACACATAAAGGTCCACTGTACATAATATAAATATTTAATGTTCATATTTTTGTTTTCCGATTAGAATATCTGGTGACTCAGTTTTACCTAGAAGCCTCCAAAATGTGAAGTTGGTGAAAGCTTTACTTCATGATAACAATATCGAAGGCCAAAAATTTTGAATATCCCGTTGAGTTTTTTGAGTTAGAAATACAAGAGTAGAGGGAACACCCTATATTAGTTTCCTCAACTATCCTATAATTTGCTACATCTTCACAGGAATTTGGACTGTTCTCACTTCCTGCAACTTCCTCAAGCACTGCCACTAGAATTCCTCACTAATAAAATCCTACTACTTATATGGCTCAACCTCCAGCACGACAGTTCCAAGCATGGAATAACTCCAGAGCTTTGCACTTGCAAGATTGGAACTCGAATCCTATTCCAACAACTACACTAAAAGCTTTGCCTATGTATGATGGTACTATAAATACAACTTATGAGTATGTTTCAAATGTGACCTCTCTGGCTTCTATTCATAATATCATGGATAAAGATATCATGGTCAGATTGCTCATACTCTCTCTCAGAGGGAATATGTTGTATTGGTACCAATCCTTACCTCCCAATTCCATAACCACATGGGACTAATTAGTGGATTTGATGATAAGATATTTTAATTAATAAGCTGATCCTTTTTCTCTATTACATCATTTTACCATAATTTAGAGGTATCCATAAGAATAAATCATCGATTTCAATGTTAGGTTCTCCCGGACTTGGAAAAGAGTCCTCGATGATCTTCAGCCAATGAATGAACAAGTTGCATTTTACTATCTTTGATCTTTCAATTCTGGCATCAGTATGAGTATTTGATAGTCTAATATCAACACATTTCTTTATTTGTACTCTCAAACACAAAATGTTGAGGCCAATCTGATTACTATTGGTAAGATGCCACCAAAGATGACAATGCTGATTTTTCCTGATGTCCCACAAAATTTACTTTGCATCATCTTAGCCCTAGTCTCCCATGTATCATGTCCCTTCTTGGAGCACTAGTGCTTCTCAAACCCTAGCAGTTTCTATCCTATAATTTCTTGCTCTAGTTCCATTTCTTGCATTACCACCTCCATTGGTACCTTTGCCAATACCAACACCCCCACCTTCAAATATTGATTCTCAAGTGGAAGTATTACAAGAGCTGCAATCAGCCATGAGAACTCTCACAAACAAGATCACATCTATGGAGAGAAGAGATGCTGAAAGAAACTTCCAATCCAGAAGATATATTCCTCTAATTTTGAGAGAGCAAGCCGCTACAAGTGGTAAGGCTCTTAAGAGAAATTCACCTGTGTTGGTGAATGAAGAAGCTGGCTTGTTAGAAATTTCTACTGATATCCAGTATTGGTGTTCTTATTGTAATGATCCTCATGATGAAGGAACTTACATGGTTCATCAGAACTATGTGTAAACACTGGCTGGTAGTTGGCTCAATATGATTAGAGAAGCTCATCATAACTTCATGATTCCTTTCATGGAGCAAGTATCAGTTCTTACAAAAGCTATAAAAAGGCAAATGATAGTAATTTCAGCTAAAATGGAGCCATTGAAGGTACCTATTGATACAAATATGCAGAGTGAGCAAAAAAATCACAAGAAAAAGCACCTATTCCTGCACCCAAGCCAAATGCACTTATCGTATTAAAAGATCTTTTTCCTCCACAAGCAAGGGAAATATTGCAAGCAAATGCCTCGACCTCACATCCTCAAGCTAAAACAAAATAAGAGGCCACATAACGGCTCAAATACTCATCCTTGACCAAGTGTCATAGGGTAGTGTTGGAACCGATTCTTGCATCCATAGGATTTCGATTGTCATGCTACAAGAATCCATTTGAAACCAATGAGCTATTACAGGCTCTGGTCAACCTACCTCATTGTTCTATTAAACACAAATATTGCTAAAGAAAACTACAGAACGGGTAAGGAAACCCCAATGGTAATTCTATGACTAAAAATCTAATTACACGCTCCAGATTTATATTATACTATATGTATTAAAATGACCAAGCAAGAAAACAACCATTTGTTATGCCTTATGTAGACCAGTGCCTAGATTCATTGGGTTGTTATAGCAATTTAACAACAATTCTATCATGAAACAGAAATAAGGGGAGGAGAAAAATTGGCGTTCTTAATCTTATTCGAATATCACAATAAAACCAAGAGTTAACCAATGAAAGAAACGTATATAATGCATTCAAATAATGTAACCCATTACACAGTGACACACAATGCTCAGACAAAGATATAATAGAAAAGAGACTCATAATTGTATTGATTTCATAAAGTTTACATGCAGAGTGGGCAGAATGCCTTTTAACTCTATTTTTCTCAAAGAAAATATATCAATACAATGAAAAGATCTTGTTCAAATAATGTAACATGTCTCTCCTACTCTCCTTGTTCCAATCTGGTAATAGCAGAGTCTCTAAATCTCAGGCTCAAAAAGGTAGGAAATAATCTCAGCTTCTTGAACACTTTCCTATCACAATCCTATAAAGCAAAGGGAAGAATAAGAAATGAGAAAGGAAAAATAGACATAGAAGGGGATACAACAACACAACTAATAGGGCACTCAAGTATACCTCTTAGAAAAAATGCTATTCTCTAATTGCTTGATGCAGAACTTGATCGTAGCTGCTTCCTTTTATAACTGTAGGTTCTTGATTATGTTATTTCTGGTTCATTTCTGGCCTTACACTTGTCAGCATCTGATTGAACTTCAAAAATTGGTACAGTTGGCTTCCACTACTCTTGTTGTTTTGGTTGTACTCTCTTCTTTGAATTTTTCAACAATAATTCAATCTAACCAGTGATGGAGGTGTTAGGAGAACCTTTTTCTTTTTCTACTACTTCTTTATGTATTGTTTCTCCTTAAACTACTGTCGGGACTTTTTCTGTTGGCTCAGGTTTCTATTGTGATGAACTTGCTTCCAGCTATTGATCATGAGTTTTAACTTCTTTCCCTTTTTGGACTTTTTGCAACTTTTTTATTTGCTCAGTTATTAATCTCCATACTTCTGTATCAAATGTTGCTACAATCCTCAACATATTCATCTCTTGCAAAATTCTATTTTTTGTATGGCAATAAGTGGGCCTGTTCCTTTCATATTGAAAGAGTAACATCTCTACAGTATTCACCATAAGAGTAGTTTGTCTAATCATTTCCACCTCATCACCTGGTTCACACTCAAATATTTTAATGGTACGCTTGAATACCTCTTCTATATCTGAGGCCTCTAAGCATTGGTCTAAGGATAGACCAATATCTCCCATCTTTTTTTATTGCATCTTTTATCAGATTATCCATTTCATTTACAAAATTAATCCACCTCTCTCGATTTTCTCCAAATAGGACTGCTTTAAAAAACTCAAAGCTAAGCTGAATTTTATTGCCATCATTTGTTATTATCTCTTGTCCTTGCAGTTCTTCAAAATGGTCTCCTATAAAATCCAGGGTAGGGTGGATGACTTCAAAATCTTCTTCTCTTTCTTGTAGTAATGTCAAAATTTCTTGAGCAGTCACTTGGATCACCCTTATTTGTCTAAACATCTCAGAAAACCCATTGGCATGAGCTCTTATTTTCATTAACATGTCTTTCTTCATTGCATTTAGATAATAGACATGATCTTGAATCTTCACCACTGAAGGGGGTTGTGCACTTGAAGTATCTCTTTTGGCCAATTCTTCCTGTTGTTTACTTATTAATGCTTTCAATTCTACTTTTTCCTTCTCCTCTTTTTCCAATTGTTTCCTTAGCTCTGCAATTTTCCCAATGAATTGGTCTATGGCTTGATTTTGCATTGCCTTGACAACTTTGGCCACTTCACCTTCTTTCCCTAGTATTGATGAGCCCCCTGTTTCCTCATTGACTTTGAAGACTAGTGGGTCTTGTAGAGTAGGAAGATTTATCTCTGCTATATCTGATATAGTTGCTCCTAATTGTGATTCTTCTACAAACTGCTCTTCTATATTTCCCATCCCTGCCACTAACTGTAGTTCTTGTTCATTTGCAGTAGTGAAAATATTCTGCTCATCTATCCTTTCTAATACAACCTTTGTGGAAGGTAAAGATAGTCTGGGCTTCTTATTTTCTAAGGTGGTAATCTCTGTTTGCTTCTTCACCTGGTGGCCTCTGAATAAGCTTCCAATCCTACTTGTTCTTCTCATATTCATTTGCACCACTGATGGAATTTTAATCTCTTGATTCCTTATTGTTATAGTGGTAGGGACAGCCATGGGTGCTAATTTCTTTACACTTGTTATAGCTAAGACCCTATCAAAAATAGGAACTATAGCCTATTATGGGAGAGAAGACTCCGGAGCAGGTGTTGTTACAATCTCCTTCCCTTTATTTGTACTCGGGTTTATGGAAGCTTCTTGGGAAGTGCTTGGTGTCGCCTCTATTCTGAGATGAACACCTTCGAAAGGCCTAACTTGTTGCTCTACTATGTCTACAGTATTCACAATGACCTCCATTAGGTCAATACCCTATTCTTCTATCAACTCTAATAGGGGATCTTCTTTGATTGCTTGAACTGCTCCTGGAAAAATGGGTGCTACAGACTCTACTGAAATTTCTCGAAGCCTTCTTAATTCTGTAGGGTAATCATAGGCCTCATGAACCTGTGTGCTGCCTCTTTTCTTGGGAGGGAACTCATTCCATACAATTTGTAAATTTGTCCCCTTTTCTATGGCTTCCAATAATATCTCTTCAAAAGGGTCTGCACGATGTAGTATTCGAGCATATTCTCTTTTTTCCATCATTTTGTTGTATATCCCTTTTGGGTCATAAAATCTCCAAGTTATCTCATCAAATCCCATGTTATCCAACTCAAACATTCCCTTGAGCAGGGAAGGGTAGCCAACAAATATATAGTCCCCAAATTGACAGGGAATATTGAGCCAAGGAACTTTACCATGTTTCTTTACCAGTCTCATTTTGGCCTCTTCGGCTACCTGCCTACATAGTTCCAAGGCTGCTAGAGATAATGGACAATACTTTGGTAATAGCTTTGGGGGAATTTTGGCCCCATAGAGCCTGATATAGGTAAAACCTTCTGTGAAAAAGAAATCCCCAATCTCCTTTTCTTTGATGAAAGCCCTTACTCCTAGCCCTAATCTCTCAGGGAGCATCCCAGTTAAAAGCCAATGGATTTCTACCATAAAATGATCATAGAACCAACCTAAATGAGTGTGCCCTTCATGTATCCTCCAAAAATTGGTCTGAACATAGGGGTTGTCGATGACTTCTACTCTTCCCTGGGCTTCTTCTCCCAATTGACCCGCTATCAGATGGATGAAAAATGAGTACTGAGAGAAATGGGGCATCTCTTGTCTTTGTTCAAAAATTGCCTTTTTTAATTCTATCATTTCTTCATGTATTTGATTACTCAGTTCTAATTCCCAGGCGTAAATTGGGGTGTTATGTGCCCGATTGCATTGTGCAGCTAAATATAAAGTCCTTTTAGTTACTGTACTGAGATCCTGTACTCCTAAGACTATGTTTATCATATCATAAAAATCTTGGACCCATGGCTTTAAAGCAGTTTTCCTAATTGGAAAATTCTTTTCTATTTTCTCATGTGTATCAAACAAAGTTTTAAAAACTTCCATGTCTATGAACATACGAGATTGGTGTTCGATTACCTTTTGCACTAGAAAGGTGGTATACTCCATCAGATTGAAGACTTCTTGGATGTGTCCGACTTTGATGTTGAATACCGATCGATTCTTGTTATCTCAAAATGTCCTTGTTCTCTCATCATACGCCACTGCCATCCACACCATTAAATCTGATGAGAAGTGAACCTTCGGGCATATCAACTTCCCGAGGTTACTGTTCCATCTATTTCTCCTAGGAAAACCCTTGTATTGTAACCTCTGAGCTCTGTGATGAAGATCAACCATTATCCATGGTGTCCTATTATCATTCTCTATTACATGATCAAAACTCTTGATACAAGCGTTGTCAATCTCGTACTGTTGTGTTGGAGTAGGTTTTTTATTTGCTCCACATTTTTGAGCAAACTCATGCATTGTGCTGCCGGGTACAGGCGACCTAGAAATCTCAGAGTATGGGGACCTATCTGTGATGAATTTTATGGCTTCCCTAGTGTCTTCGGGTACAAAAATGTCTCCCCATGATGCCATTGATCTCAATGTAGTAGGTCGGGTCCTTCTGTGATAGTGAAGCTCAAAAATCCTCTTCTCTCTGTACTTCTTGTGTATTAATCTCTGCTCTTAACTTGCTAAGGTGGTAATATTGACTGATCTTCATGAGATCATATATAGGGTGGTGAAATGGGTTTGATAATTTTGCACATTTTATCATCAATATGATGCCACCAACTATTGTTTAAAATTGGCCAAAGAAATTTTGCCAACGCATCCCTTTCTGGAGTTGAGCGTTAATGATGGGTAATGTTCCTCATCCTACGTGTCTCGGGGCCTTTTGGTTTGTGTGCCTGTAATCATTAAAACTTTTACTATTTGTCATTGGAACCTTTTTTATCTGATGTGGAACTGGAATGTGTGATAGGGATGACTTCCATTTTGAATCTCATGCCACCTCAGCCCCAAACGATAACTAAATCTTGGGGATTGATTATATTTTAATTAGGCAGTAATCATCCTCGGGATCTTCACAAGATTTGGTTCTTGGTGTGAGTGCCTACCATTATTATCTTGAATGCCCTTAGCTTCCTTGATTCAACCATGATCAAGCTATTTTACCTTTAGATTGTCGTTGGATCATTTATAGTTGGATATTCTTGCTCTTAATGGAGTGCTACCATCAGATCCAAGGTGGTTGATTCATCGTTTAGACCTTTGATCTATGCTACCATCAAATCCTGAAAGGATTAGCACAACCATTGATGTCTTGGGACCTGTATGATTGTTAGTCTACCTATTTGTATATAAACCTTTGTAATAACGTGACATATTAGTCATCGTCTAATCATGATTTATCAAAGTTAACCTAGAGTTTTAAAACCCTTAATGATAGTTTATTTAGAATAGGCATCTTATAACACGCTCACTTTTTTATGCGATCACCGTTAGATCATACCATGGTGTAGGTGCGACCGTTGGATCTTCCGACCATGTGCAAGGTTTAGCTAAAATAGAAGGGGTAGATTATAATGCATTTAATTAATCATTCGATAAAATAAACCTTTAGACTAAACCTCGATCATTTTTATCACTACATTGGATCAGAGGGCAAATGATGGGCTTTTGTCGGATCTCTTGATCCTTTATTGGGGTGTTTTATTTCGATTGAGCGCATCCGTTTGTGTCTTCTATAAAGCTCGTGGATTTCCTGTATATACTCAATAACCAAGGGTGTATCATTAGATTTGATTAACCTTGATTAAGTTAAAGGGGGAATTTTAGCAATGTATTATACCCTTATTAATGCATAATTAAATACTTGTTACCTTTGTCTTTACCCGATATCCTACCATCCATGATTTTGGTGTGGTCGTTGGATCTTCGATAGCTATTGGCATAGTCGTAGATCTTGGTCAACCTATGGGTTAGTTACCAAGGGTTACATGAATTTAACTTTGATTAAATTGAAATGGGGATGATTATCCAATGTATTATACCCTTTTTAATCTTGTTTTAATAGTTTAATTAATCTCATGAGGTTTTTACCTTTTTAATGCATCTTCTATGGGTGTGCTATCGTTGGATTGGATCTAGATCGAGTGTCATTTTCCAATTAAATTGTTTTGTTTAAGGAGTGTATTTTCTAGTGATAATTTAATTTGAATCTTTGACCCATGTTGGACTCGTTAAAAGCTTTGACTCTTTGGAGAGCATGCATCCATCGGATTTAGCTTGGTTCAAGCGCATCCATCCATATCGGCAGAGTTGCATGGGTTTTAATAATTTTTGACCTTAGGTTATAATATTTTTAAACCATTTACTTTTGGACTTAACCTTTGATCAATTTATTTAAAGTCAAACCATATTCGAGCACGGCCTTTGGATTAGATCTAAGGTGCTCAATTTTTAATTAAATGGGGTGCATGCCCTCAAGATTTTAATTAAAATACCTTAATGCTAACTTAATCTTTTCGACTTTAGACCAAGGTATTTAATTAAATCAATTTTTAGAATACCTTAGGGTTTTAAATTTTATCATTTGATTTAGACCCAAGGGAAACTTATTTTAGGAGGTTCGGATTTTGGCTTTAGAATCTGATTAATAAAATTTTGCCCTATCCACTTTTGAGATATTTGAGTAATAAAAAGAGGCACACTTTATTAACAACCAAGGTTAGACTTCATCAAACCAACCAATGAAAAATCAAGTTACTCACACCAACTGAAGAAGTGACCAACATTATGAACATTTTGATTGAAACCAAAAATTTAAATTTGGGGGTTTCAAAGGATTTGGCTCCAACATAGGCTAGGGACAAAGTGTTGAAAACATGAGGCACTTGAGAACCATAGAATCTCCTGGTTTTATTTGCAGAAAATGAACAAAAATAAAAAACTTTAAGGTGATAAGTAAAACTTAAAAATAACAAAACATTACAATTTTTATATACTGAAAAACTGTATAGTGACCAGATATCAAGGTTATAGAGTATTTGAAAACTGTAATTCCTTTTATTCAATTTTGAAAAGTAGGGTCAAATTTTTAGAAACATATGAGCTTTTGAGATATATTGTAATGCTTGTTCTAGCTAAGTTATAAGATATGATTACACAAATATTTGTCAAAGCCATTTACTTCATCATGTTTATGCCCATGTGTGTGTTTGTGTATTCATTTTGATTTCTAAGTCTTTCAGAACTTTGCCATATCTGAGAAAAATAATTAAGCCTAATATGTGATTTCACTCTAAAAAAATTTTGCCACTTCTATAGGGCTCCACTGCCAGTCAAGCGTCTATAGCCCCGGTGGAGTTGCTTCTAATCCCATCTGGTTTTACCCTACTACCAGTCAAGCGTCTATAGCCCCAGTAGAGGTTTTCCAAGATATCTCAGGCAGTGACTCAATTTAACTTTATTTTTTATTTTTCTTTCTCGTGAGAGAAGTACTTGGATATATAAGCAAATTGTGCAATGAGTATGCCTGAGTTGAGGATTAGTTTCTGGCTATAAAAGATGAGTGTAATGATTTTTAGCTTAACCACCCTCTCAAAGATAACTTGGCTCTTTGGACCTTTGAAGTCACTTTAAGTATCATTTGTAATGTGAGGCTTTGACATGATGTTTCAATCAGCTTTGTTTTCCTTCTGTTTTATCTCATATCAAACAACTATTGCATAAACACTCATATTTTGAAAATTGTAAACCTCATCAAAATCTAAAATAAATCTCCTTTTTCCTTATCATTTTTTGTGGAATCAATAGTAATGTATACTCATCAAACTAAGAATATCATGTGTACAGTAAACTCAAAATTAAACTAAACAAGAAAAGAAAAAAGTAAAGCACTCTGTTTTTGGGGTTTTCTGTTCTTTTCATTTTTTTTTTTTTTTATTTTATTCACCTTCAACAGGGATTGTACATTTTGAGGTGTTGGCCATTAATAGGGATAGCCATCATTTCACCCTGCAAGGTCTACAACTTGTATGTATTCTGGCTGATAACATGGGCTATTTGGTATGGACCAATCCATTTGGGTTCAAATTTACCTTTTTCACCATGTTTATCATTTTTAGGATCCCAATAGATGACTATATCTCCCTGAGAAAAAGGAGTACCCTTGGCTTTCTTATTAAACAATTTCATGGTTTTCTGAGTTTGTTCCATCATTCTATTAAGGGTCTCTCTTCTTTGTTCTTCCAATAGGACAATTTGGTCAAGCCTTCTCTGTATGGGGTTGGGGTTTTCATGGTCTTGCATTAGGAGGGAAAGTGCCAATTTCTCTATTTTTGAAGGTAATAAGGCTTTCTCTCCATAAACCATCTCATAGGGGGTTCTTCCTGTGTTTCTTTTGACAGACAACCTATCAGCCCATAAAGAAAATTTAAGTTCACTGTCCCACCCCCTTTTGTTCTTACCTAATGACCTTTTTATTCTTGTTATTACATTCTTATTTGATGACTCAACTAGACCATTTCCTTGGGGGTAATAATTAGCAGAATGGGATAATTCAATTCCATATTCAACACAAAATTCTACCATTTCATATGAAACAAAATATTGTGCATTATCTGTAACCAGCTTTTGAGGAACCCCAAACCTGGTCAAAATGTTTTCTTCTAAGAATTTGATGATAGTGGTAGTATTGGATGTTCTCAAAGGTGCAACTTCTACCCACTTTGTGAAGTAATCTGTTGCAGTTATGATCCACTTGTGTTGGCTAGATGAATTAGGCTTGATCTCTCCAATTAGGTCAATACCCCATTGTGTGAATGGTGCCTCAATGATTACTGGATTGAGGGGCATGGCTGCCAAATGCTTCTTTCCTACAAAAACCTGGTAGTTATGACAGTTCCTAACATATTTATATACATATTTAAAAATGGAAGGCCAATAATATCCTGCTCTCATAATTTTATTAGTTGTAGCTCTTGGAGAAAAATGTCCTCCACAGAAACCATCATGAAATTCATTGATTATTTTTGGGACTTCACTTTCATATAAACAAACTAATAATATTCCATCAAGGTGTTTCCAGTATAGCACACCATCCTGTATGTAATATTTCTGAGCTTGAAGCTTGATTGACCTCATTCTGTTTGTTGACATATCTTTAGGGAATGACAGAGTTTGTAAGTATGACAATATTTCTTCATACCATTTGCATTCAGTATTATTGATTCTTCTGACATCATATGCCTCATCTATTGTGAGAACATTTTCAAATCCTTCTTCTTCTTTTTGGCCAACAATTTAGCTAAACCCTGCCCTTTGATAGTTTTAACTATTTTGAATTCAACATCATATTGCAGAAGCTTTACCATCCACCTTGCTGGTCTTCCTAATGGCTCTGATTGGGAAAAAATATCCTTTATTGCTATAAAAGGAATACAACAGTAAACCTTATTTGAGCCAAATATACCTTTGAAGTGTTCTAAATATTGGATGACTGCATAAGCATGTTTTTCTAGCAAGGTGTATTTAATATGTGCTCCTTTTAGCCTTGAGCTCATGAAGGCTATTGGCCTTTCATTATTTTCATCATCCTTCTGTGAAAGAACTGCAGCTATAGAATGTTCAGATGCATAAGAATAGATGTTAAAATATTTGGCATAATCTGGGCAACTTAGGGTTGGAGTGGTTGATATGGCTTCTTTAATTTTGTTAAATGCTTCCATATTTTCCATTGTCCATTTTATTTCTCCAGTTTTCTTAACCATGTCATTTATGGGTTTGGTCATCTCTGCAAAATTTGGGACAAATCTTCTAATGAAATTTATCTTGCCAAAGAATGACCTGACTCCTTTTAAATTTCTAGGAGGGGGAATTTTGGAAATGGCTTCAATTCTATCTGGATCAATGCTTATTCCTTTTTCTAAAACTATATGTCCTAATAAATTTCCTTGTGTAGTCCCAAATATGCATTTCTTGGGATTCAAAGAAATTCCAAATTCCTTGCACCGAGCAAAAACTGTAGTTAAATGTTCTAGATGATCCTCTGGATTCTTAGAAAATACTGTGATATCATCTAGGTATACAACTACAATTTTGAACATTAATCCTTTAAAGGCAAAGTCCATTGCTCTTTGAAAAGTAGCACCTGCATTCATTAGTCCAAAAGGTATCCTTAAATATTCAAATGTGCCCCAGGGTGTAGTGAATGTTGCCTTATGTCTATCTTCTGGATTTATCTGAATTTGATTGTACCCTAAAAATCCATCTAACAGAGACAATCTTGTTGAGCCAACTACTGCTTGCAATAATTGTTCCATGTTGGGTAATGGGTAATTATCTTTTAATGAACTCTTGTTTAAATTTCTAAAATCTACATAGAGTCTAATATCCCCATTCTTTTTTTGACTGGTACTAAATTGGATATCCATGAAGAAAATCTTACCTTTCTGATTATTTTGGAATCCAGTAATTTTTGTACTTCCTTTTGCATTATTGGGTGCAGAGTTGGATTGTATTTCCTCTGTTTCTGTCTGAATGGTTTGGAATCTTCTTTCAGGGGTATTATGTGTGTCATTACATCTATTTTGAATGTTTTTAGATCTTCATAAGTCCAAGAAAAATGTTCTTTGTTCTTTTTCAAGAAACTGATATATCCAGCTTTTTCTTTAGCAGGTAAAGCCATGTCTACTTTCACTATTCTGGGTTCTTTCATTGAGCCAATATTAATATCTTCAGATATCACTTCTCTGCGTAAAGGCTTATAAGCTTTGTCAAAATCATCAAATAGACTTTCTAGAGAAACCAATCCTTTGGGTATTCTATTAGTTTTCAACTGGATTACTTCTACTGGCTCTCCTATTTGGTCTTTTAGCTTTTCTTCATATTTTTCATCATAGATTACATCTGCATACTAATTTTGTAGAGTCATAAAATCTTTAATATCTATGTCATCTTGAAAGACCTATAGATATACTATGTTATCTGGCATAGAAGGTTTATAAACTGAAATAGTTGGGAATCTATCCATATATTCTGTAGTTATCTCTGGGTGATCTAGACCTGAGGTATTTACAACTAAAATATCTGCAACATGATTTTGTTCTCTAGGAATATATGAGATATTGAAAGCTAAGAATTTATCAATTTCTTCCAATATTGCATTTCTATATTGCTTAAGCCTAGGATGTTTAGTCTGATATTTACCTTTGATCTGTAGTATAATAAGCTCTGCATCCCCTGTTACAGTCAAGTAGTTAATGCCTAGCTCTTTTGCTTTCCTTAGCCCTAGTAGTAAAGCTTCGTACTCAGCTACATTGTTTGTGCAAGGAAATTGTAGTCTGTAAGGAATACTAAGGTAATTTCCTTTAATATCAGTCAAATTTACACCTGCACCTACTCTAGACTATGATTTAGCTCCATCAAAATACATGGTCCACATTTCTTGAGTCAAAACTCTATCTGATTCAGCATCTACTATTTTTATATCTTCTGGATCCATGTTCTTTGCTTCTGGTACTTCCACCAGGAATGGGTTGTGCCATATTGAATAAACTCCCATCCCTTTTTCTTCCATAGAGTTAACTAAGTTAATCATGGTTTCATCTATTTGAATTAACTCTATGGAGTGTTTGTTGAATGGTTCCCTTCTCAAAATTATATTCTCCTTATCTGATATTGGGATTGTAGCATAGGACCAGTCCAATTGAATTGAACCTCCTAGTTGTTCTGCCCAATGTCTACTGAGTAATAATGAGAAAAATGGGTCAACATCAACTACTGCAACATCCATGACAATGCCCTTTTTGGGGTGTTGATCTAGGAAAACTAACAATCCAGTTATCACCCCTACACAAGGAATTTGCCTACTATCCATTACAAAAATAGGGGCAAAATCTCTAGTACAGATTAATCCCATTTGGTCAGCTATTAGCTTAGGCATGATATTATGTGAAGCTCCACTGTCTAGCATGCAATTATGAATCACATATCTTTCCCCTTCATCTGAATTATATCTTAATGACACATAGAAGGGTCTGACAGAGGATGGTGATCTTGTATCATGTTGATTTTGTCTAGCAGCATGGCAAGTTGGGTCTTCTTTTTGTTCTACTAATCCAAATGCTCTGCAGACTTGTTCTCTGTACTATTGAACTTTCATAAGTTCTCCAAATGTGATATTAACCTTTTGCTTACTGAGTTTTGACCCAACATCAAATTCTATCTTCTTTATATCCAATGGTTTATTACTTTCTTCTTTGGGAATCTCTTCCTCTGATTCTATTACTTCAGGAGTAATATTTTTAGGGTTCCTATCAGTTTTCTCTTTACTGATATTTTTATTGGTGAAAGTTTGTTTTCTTGTTTCACTTGTAGAGGCTTTCTCTATCCTTTCGAGGACTGTTCTATTCCTTAAATTCAGAACATGGGTTGCCTCTAATTCTTCAACCTCTTGAGCAGTGGGGATTAATTTCCCTTGCTTCATCTTATCATATCTTGACTCATGTGATTTCTGCAAGATTTTAGTTCCTTCGGTTACTAAAATTTGAGGATGATGATTTGAAGCATATTTATCCATATCTTCTTCAAACAACCTTTCTCTGGATTCATCTTCAATAGACCAACAAGCATTGATTCTTATATCCTCTTCTGATTCTGCATGCATATCTACATTACGTTGATCACTTAGGTGAATTCCACATGCATCAGGGTTATGGGGTGCATCACAAGTAGAGAAAAAATAGGGAAACCCTTCTGCTACATTAGCAGATGGTATAGGGTTAGGAACATTGTTCTGATCCCTATCAGAATCTCTGTTTTTCTAGTTATTGTTCCCATTATCTCTATTCCTATTTCCTTCTTCAAAACCATTGTTATTTCCCCAATTCTTATTGAAATTTTTCTTGAAAGGAGGATGGTTGTCAACATGAGATCACTCTATCTGTGAAGATTCACCATTATTTCCATTTCTTTCAATTCTTGCTAACCTTTTGTTCATATTATTGAACATCTCAATCATTTGACTGGTCAATTTCTCCATTGGATCAATTTTGGTTCTTCTTTGTATATCAAATGCCACCCTTTTGGGTTTTCTCTCAGGTAGGTTGACTTCTAGAGAATAGGGCTTCATCTTACCATTGTCAAGCATATTTCTTTCTATATCCATTGCTTTTTCCATACAACCATCAATGGTAGTGGCTTGTTCTTGCCTTAACTCATAGTTAAACTCTCCTTGAAAAGCATTCTTATAAAAACAAATAGACTGAATATCACTAGGTCTAAGGTTGGTAGGGATTTTGTTCCTAGTCTTTGAAAATCTTATGTTGAAATCACTAACAACCTCATTTTCTTTTTTCTTCATAGTGGCTAGCTCAGTTAACAATGATTGTTCATTTTTCCTTTCACCATATTTCTTTAGAAACACATCTTCCATTTTGGTGAAGTTTGGGATATCATTGTTAGGAAGGGAATTAAACCATTCTCTAGCATATTTTTCTAAAGTCTATAAAAATAGTCTTAATACTACATCTTCATGTTCAACTTCTAGACTATCCATTGCATATAAGAAACTTTTGATATGATCTTCTCCAGTCACTGCACTATTTCCTAAAAATTTAGGGAGGTATTTGTGAGCTTTACTGGGTAAGGTATTTAAATTTACTGGTAATACAAAAGGCCTATATCTGTTAGTCCTCCATAAATGAACATTAACCTGGGCCATTGCTATTGTAGGATTCAGATTCACAGTAGTAATACTTATAGGAATGTGAGGTTGAGTAATCTGGATATGATCTAATGGATTATTTACCTCAGTATTACTATTATAAGAATAATCACATATATCTTCTATAACAGAATTTAAACGTTCATCTATAATAATAATATTCTGATTTTTCTTTATGTACTTTTTACTTTTAGAATTTGATCTACTATTATAAATAGTACTCTTGAAAAGTGGAGTTTTATGGGTATGTATAAATACCTCTAGATTCTCAAGTTCTAGAAATAGCTCCTTACCACTTCTCCTGGTGTTCGCTAGCACATTATGTTCTCTCCTTTTTTTTTTTTTCTTCTGGGTTCGTCTAGCAGAGTCACCAGCACCGGGGTGCAGAAAGAACAGTGTATGCTTTTATCAAGAATGCTTGATATTATCACTCATCCTCATAGGAGTCGGTTCTTGGGATAATTCAAGAAAATCAAGAAAAAGAATTTTCAATAAGATCAAGAAAAAGAAATTTCAAGAAGATCAAGAAACGTAAAGAAAATAAAATTGAAAAACATGGGTAAAATAAAGAACGTAGAAAATGTAAAAATTAAAACAAATGTTCTTTATTCTAACTGGCCACCCATTGATTAAAAATAATGTCATAAAATCCAGGTTTAGAATTAAAATTTAAGAAGAAAAAAAAATAAGTATCCCCAACGATGCAAAAAACTATTGGAACCGATTCTTGCATCCATAGGATTCGATTGTCACGCTACAAGAATCCATTTGAAACCAATGAGCTATTACAGGCTCTGGTCAACCTGCCTCTTTGTTCTGTTAAACACAAATATTGCTAAAGGAAAACTACAGAATGGGTAAGGAAACCCCAATGGTAATTCTATGATAAAACTTTAATTACACGCTCCAGATTAATATTATACTATATGTATTAAAATGACCAAGCAAGAAAATAACCATTTGTTATGCCTTATGTAGACCGGTGCCTAGATTCATTGGGTTGTTATAGCAATTTAACAATAATTCTATCATGAAACAAAAAGAAGGGGAGGAGAAAAATTGGTGTTCTTAGATCTTATTCGAATATCATAATAAAACTAAGAGTTAACCAATGAGAGAAACGTATATAATGCATTCAAATAATGTAACCCATTACACAAGTGACACACAGAGCTAAGACAAAAGATATAATAGAAAAGAGACTCATAATTGTATTGATTTCATAAAGTTTACATGCAGAGTGGGCAGAATGCCTTTTAACTCTATTTTTCTCAAAGAAAATATATCAATACAATGAAAAGATCTTGTTCAAATAATGTAACAAGTCTCTCCTACTCTCCTTGTTCCAATATGGTAACAGTAGAGTCTCTAAATCTCAGGCTCAAAAAGGTAGGAAATAATCTCAGCTTCTTGAACACTTTCCTATCACAATCCTGCAAAGCAAAGGGAAGAATAAGAAATGAGAAAGAAAAATAGACATAGAGGGGATACAACAACACAACTAATAGGGCACTCAAGTATACCTCTTAGAAAAAATGTTATTCTCTAATTGCTTGATGTAGAACTTGACCGTAACTGCTTCCTTTTATAATTGCAGGTTCTTGATTTCATTCCTGGTTCATTTCTGGCCTTACACTTGTCATCATCTGATTGAACTTCAAAAATGGTATATCTGGCTTCCACTACCCTTGTTGTTCTGATTGTGCCCTCCTCTTTGACTTTTTCAAATAGTAATTCAATTTAACCGATGATGGTGGTGTTGGGTGAACCTATTTCTTCTTCTACTACTTTATGTATTATTTCTTCGTCAACTGTTATCGAGAATTTTTTTGTTGGCTCAGAATTCTATTGTGATGAACTTGCTTCCAGTTGTTGACCATGAGTTTCAACTTCTTTCCTTTTTGGGATTTTTGTAGCTTTTTTATTTGCTCATTTATTAATCTCCAAACTTCTGTATCAAATGTGGCTGCAATCCTCAACATATTCATTTCTTGCAAAATTCTATTTTTTATATGGCAATAATGGGCCTGTTCCTTTCATATTGAAAGAGTAACATCTCTACAATATTCACCATAAGAGTAGTTTGTCTAATCATTTCTGCCTCATCACCTGGTTCACACTCAAATATTTCAATGGTATGCTTGAATACCTCTTCTATATCTGAGGCCTCTAAGCATTGGTCTAAGGATAGACCAATATCAATTCTCATATTTCTATTGCATATTTTATCAGATTATCCATTTCATTTACAACATTGATCCACCTCTCTCGGTTTGCTCCAAATAGGGTTGCTTTAAAAAACTCAAAGTTGAGCTGAATTTTACCGCCATCATTTGTTATTATTTCTTGTCCTTGTAGCTCTTCAAAATGGTCTCCTATAAAATCTAGGGTAGGGTGGATGACTTCAAAATCTTCTTCTCTTTCTTGTAGTAATGTCAAAATTTCTTGAGCAGTCACTTGGATCACCCTTATTTGTCTAAACATCTCAGAAAAACCTTTGGCATGAGCTCTTATTTTCATTGACATGTCTTTCTTCATTGCATTTAGATAATAGACATGATCTTGAATCTTTACCACTTAAGGGGGTTGTGCACTTGAAGTATCTTTTCGGGCCAATTCTTCCTATTGTTTACTTATTAATGCTTTCATTTCTACCTTTTCCTTCTCCTCTTTCTCCAATTGTTTCCTTAGCTCTACAATTTTCCCAATGAATTGGTCTATGGCTTGATTTTGCATTGCCTTGACAACTTTGGCCACTTCACCTTCTTTCCCTAGTATTGATGAGCCCCCTATTTCCTCATTGACTCTGAAGACTAGTGGGTCTTGCAGAGCAGGAAGATTTATCTCTGCTATATCTGATACAACTGCTCCTAATTGTGATTCTTCTGCAAATTGCTCTTCTATATTTCCCATCCCTGCCACTAACTGTAGTTCTTGTTCATTTGTAGCAGTGAAAATATTCTGCTCATCTGTCCTTTCTAATACAACCTTTGTGGAAGGTAAAGATAGTCTAGGCTTCTTCTTTTCTAAGGTGGTAATCTCTGTTTGCTTCTTCACCTGGTGGCCTCTGAATAAGCTTCCAATCCTACTTGTTCTTCTCATATTCATTTGCACCATTGATGGAATTTTAATCTCTTGATTCCTTATTGTTATAGTGGTAGGGACAACCATGGGTGCTAATTTATTTACACTTGTTACAGCTAAGACCCTATCATAAATAGGAACTATAGCCTGTTCTGGGAGAGAAGACTCTGGAGTAGGTGTTGTTACAATCTCCTTCCCTTTATTTGTACTCGGGTTTATGGAAGCTTCTTGGGAAGTGCTTGGTGCCACCTCTATTCTGAGATGAACACCTTCGGAAGGCCTAACTTGTTGCTCTACTATGTCTACAGTATTCATAGTGACCTCCATTAGGTCAATACCCTGTTCTTCTATCAACTCTAATAGGGGATCTTCTTTGATTGCTTGAACTGCTCTTGGAAAAATGGGTGCTACAGACTCTACTGAAATTTCTCGAAGCCTTCTTAATTCTGTAGGGTAATCATAGGCCTCATGAACCTATGTGCTGCCTCTTTTCTCGGGAGGGAACTCATCCCATACTTCCTGTAAATCTATTCCCTTTTCCATAGCTTCTAATAATCTCTCTTCAAAAGTGTCTTGACGATGTAGTATTCGAGCATATTCTCTTTTTTCCATCATTTTGTTGTATATTCCTTTTGGGTCATAAAATCTCCAAGTTATCTCATCGAATCCCATGTTATCCAACTCAAACATTCCCTTGAGCAGTGAAGGGTAGCCAACAAATATATAGTCCCCAAATTGATAGGGAATATTGAGCCAAGGAACTTTACCATGTTTCTTTACCAGTCTCATTTTGGCCTCTTCGGCTACCTGCCTACATAGTTCCAGGGCTGCTAGAGATAATGGACAATACTTTGGTAATAGCTTTGGGGGAATTTTGGCCCCATAGAGCCTGATATAGGTAAAACCTTCTATGAAAAAGAAATCCCCAATCTCCTTTTCTTTGATGAAAGCCCTTACTCCTGGCCCTAATCTCTCAGGGAGCATCCCAGTTAAAATCCAATGGATTTCTACCATAAAATTATCACAGAACCAACCTAAATGAGTGTGCCCTTCATGTATCCTCCAAAAACTGGTCTGAACATAGGGGTTGTCAATGACTTCTACTCTTCTTCGGGCTTCTTCTCCCAATTGACCCACTATCAGATGGATGAAAAATGAGTACTGAGAGAAATGGGGCATCTCTTGTCTTTGTTCAAAAACTACCTTTTTTAATTCTATCATTTCTTCATGTATTTGATTACTCAGTTCTAATTCCCAGGCGTAAATTGGGGTGTTATGTGCCCGATTGCATTGTGCAGCTAAATATAAAGTCCTTTTAGTCACTGTACTGAGATCCTGTACTCCTAAGACTATGTTTATCATATCACAAAAATCTTGGACCCATGGCTTTAAAGCAATTTTCCTAATTGGAAAATTCTTTTCTATTTTCTCATGTGTATCAAACAAAGTTTTAAAAACTTCCATGTCTGTGAACATACGAGATTGGTGTTCGATTACCTTTTGCACCAGAAAGGTGGTATACTCCATCATATTGAAGACTTCTTGGATGTGTCCGACTTTGATGCTGAATACCGATCAATTCTTATTATCTCAAAATGTCCTTGTTCTCTCATCATACGCCACTGCCATCCACACCATTAAATCTTATGAGAAGTGAACCTTCGGGCATATCAACTTCTCGAGGTTACTATTCCATCTATTTCTCCTAGGAAAACCCTTGTATTGTAACCTCCAGGCTCTGTGATGAAGATCAACCATTATCCATGGTGTCCTGTTATCATTCTCTATTACACGATCAAAACTCTTGATACAAGCATTGTCAATCTCGTACTGTTGTGCTGGAGTAGGTTTTTTATTTGCTCCACATTTTTGAGCAAACTCATGCATCGTGCTATCGGGTACAGGCGGCCCAAAAATCTCAGAGTATGGGGACCTATCTGTGATAAATTTTATGGCTTCCCTAGTGTCTTCGGGTACAAAAATGTCTCCCCATGATGCCATTGATCTCAATGTAGCAGGTCGGGTCCTTCTATGATAGTGAAGCTCAAAAATCCTCTTCTCTCTGTATTTCTTGTGTATTAATATCTACTCTTAACTTGCCAAGGTGGTAATCTTGACTGATCTTCGTGAGCTCATATATAGGGTGGCAAAATGGGTTTGATAATTTCACACGTTTTGTCATTAATATTATGCCATCAACTATTTTTTAAAATTGGCCAAAGGAAATTTTGCCAACACATCCCTTTCTGGAGTTGAGCATTAATGATGGGTAATGTTCCTCATCCTACGTGTCTCAGGGCCTTTTGATTTGTGTACCTGTAATCATTAAAAATTTTGCTATTTGTCACTGGAACCCTTTTTATCTGACATGGAACTGGAATGTGTAATGGGGATGACTTCCATTTTGAATCTCGTGCCACCTCAGCCCTGAATGATAACTAAATCTTTGGGATTGATTATATTTTACTTAGGTAGTAATCATCCTAGGGATCTTCACAAGATTTGGTTCTTGATGTGAGCGCTACCGTTATTATCTTGGATACCCTTAGCTTCCCTGAGTCAACCATGATCAATCATAGCATCGGATAAAGATCATTTGGTTTACCTTTAGAGTGTGCATTGTCGTTGGATCATTTTGAGATAGAGTGCATCCGTCGATCTCGAAGATGCATTGGTTTACTGTATCTTTTGTCTTGACTTTGACTTGTTCATGGTCGTCGGATCTTCTTGCTCTTAATGGAGTGCTACCATCAGATCCAAGTGGTTGATTCATCATTTAGACCTTTGATTTATGTGCTACCATCAGATCCTAAAAAGGATTAGCGCAACCGTTGATGTCTCGAGACCTGCATGATTGTTAGTCTACCTATTCGTATATAAACCTTTGTAATAACATGGTGTATTAGTCCTTGTCTAATCATGATTTATCAAAGTTAACCTAGAGTTTTAAACCCTTAATAATATTTTATTTAGAATAGGCATCTTATAATACGTTCACCTTTTTACGCGATCACCGTTAGATCATACCATGGTGGAGGCGTGACCGTTGGATCTTTCGACCATGTGCAAGGTTTAGCTAAAATAGAAGGGGTAGATTATAATGCATTTAATTAATCATTCGATAAAAGAAACCTTTAGCCTAAACCTCGATCATTTTTACCGATGCGCTACCGTTGGATCAGGGTGAATATGGGTGCTATCGTTAGATCTCTTCGATCCTTTATTGGGGGTGCTTTATTTTGATTGAGCGCATCCATCCGATTGTGTCTTCTATAAAGTGCGACCATCAGATTTCCTATAGCTGCATACTCAATAACCACAAAGGGTGTATCATTAGATTTGATTAACCTTGATTAAGCTGAAATGGGGAATTTTAGCAATGTATTATACCCTTATTAATGCATAATTAAATCTTGACTTTACCTTTGTCTTTACCTGATATCCTACCATCCATGATTTCGATGTGGCCGTTGGATCTTCGATAGCTATTACGTAGTCGTAGATCTTGGTCAACCTGTGGTTAGTTACCAAGGGGTACATGACTTTAACTTTGATTAAATTGAAAGGGGGATGATTATCCAATGTATTATACCCTTGTTAATCTTGTTTTAATCGATTTAATTAATCTCATGAGGTTTTTACCTTTTTAATGCATCTTCTATGGGTGCGCTACCGTTGGATTGGATCTAGATCGAGCATTGTCATCCGATCTTCCCAATTAAATCGATGGTTAAAGGAGGTGCATACCATAGTCATTTTAATATGTGGTCTAATTAAATCAAGCGCAACCATTGATGTTTTTGATTCATTTGTGCGCTATCGTTCGATCTGGTGGACTAGTCAGATATTTAATTTGAATCTTTGACCCATGTTGGACTCGTTAAAAGCTTTGACTCTTTGGAGAGCGCGTGTCCATCGGATTTAGCTTGGTTCAAGCGCATCCATCCAGATCGGTAGAGTTGCATGGGTTTTAATAATTTTTTACCTTAGGTTATAATATTTTTAAACCATTTACTTTTGGACTTAACCTTTGATCAATTTATTTAAAGCGCCATCATCCGATTAAACCGGATTCGAGCGCGGCCTTTGGATTTGATCTAAGGTGCTCAATTTTTAATTAGATGGGGTGCATGCCCTCAAGATTTTAATTAATGACCTTAATGCTAACTAAATATTTTTGGACTTTAGACCAAGGTATTTGATTAGTCAATTCTCCTCCTTACTCTAGAATACCTTAGGGTTTTAAATTTTGATCATTTGACTTAGACCCAAGGGAAACTTATTTTAGGAGGGTCGGATTTCGGCTTTAAGAATCTGATTAATAAAAATTTGCCCTATCCACTTTTGAGATACTTGAGTAATAAAAAGAGGCACACATTATTAACAACCAAGGTTAGACTTCATCAAACCAACCAATGAAAACTCAAGTAACTCACACCAACTGAAGAAGTGACCAGCATTATGAACATTTTGATTGAAACCAAAAATTTAAATTTGGGGGTTTCAAAGTTGAGTCAAATTTGGCTCCAAAAGGTAGAAGCTACACAACAATATCAAAGCAAGTATGAGGTTGCTAATAAAGGAAGAGAATCCAGTATATCTATGTACAAAAAATTTAAAAATTTGAAGAAGATTCCCTCCAAGATAAGTCTCCATGATGCTTTGCAGTTGCCTAGACAAATTGATTTGTTACAAGAATCACTGAGGTCTATTAAAGATAATGAAAAGAATCATATTCAGACTATTTTAGCCCAAAAACTAACAACTTCAGCTACCAAAAATAATAGGCCACTCCCTTGTTACTTATCACTTAGGATGGAGGGTTGGATTGTGCATAACTGCATGATAGACTCTAGTGTTGCAATAACTGTCATCCTGAAGGCAGTTTGTGAAGTCATGGGTATGGAATATACAAGAAGTAGCATAGGTGTCTTACAGTTGGATGGTACGCCTATAAAAATAGTGAGTATCATCAAGGATATCCCCATTGTCCTACATAAGATACCTCAGATCACTATGATCCAAGAGATGGTTGTAGTTGATTTAGAGTCATATTTCAATATGTGCCTCTCTAGGGAGTTTACTGCCATGTTGGGAGGGTATCTCTCCTTGGATTACTCACATTTGGAAGTCCCTTTAAAAAGAAAAAGTATCTGAATCTATAATGAGAAGCCTTCCATGTTCCATGTAGAGAGGATCTAAGAAGAAGAAAAATCCATGGACTCTGTAAATATGATGACTGAAGAACTAGGAGGATTGGATTTAATGGAAGAATTTCTGGATGAGCTTCGTACAGAAGATGAATTCTCCATGGATTATTTTAATGCGATTATTGAAATAGATTTTGGTTGTTACTCCATCACTAAGCCTAAAAAAACTAAAATGAAGATCAATATCCTACTATAGACCATCTATGGAAGCTCTACTTTGATGGAGCAAGATGTAAAAATGGTGTAGGGGATGGAATCATTCTCATTTATCCTTCTGGAAGACAAAATACATATTCATACTAGCTGACCTGGAGTTGTACAAATAATGTTATCAAATATAAAGCGTTGTGCTTAGGATTGAAGAAATCTGAGAAGCTCAGGATCAAACAGTTGCAGATTTTTGAAGATTTTGAGCTGATTGTAAATCAGGTAACTAGTAAGTGTCTTAAAGCAACACAATATAAAGGTATATTACAACAAGGTTTTGGATCTATTTGATTCCTTCATAGCATTTAATGTTCAATCAATTTCATGAGAACATAACAAGCATGCAAATCTCTTGGTATCCCTTGGCACCAAATTTTCTATAGTTGAGCACGTGGTGCAGAAACCCAAAATTGTAAGGTTGGTTTATAGGCCTTCCATTCCTAATAAGAATATCTATTTGCAAGTGTTTGAAAGTGATTATAATATTTTGAACTTCCTGATACAAGAAGCCAGTAGTGTGGAAGAAATAAAACTCAGATCACTATGATCCAAGAGATGGTTGTAGTTGATTTAGAGTCATATTTCAATATGTGCCTCTCTAGGGAGTTTCATCAAGGATATCCACATTGTCCTACATAAGATACCTCAGATCACTATGATCCAAGAGATGGTTGTAGTTGATTTAGAGTCATATTTCAATATGTGCCTCTCTAGGGAGTTTACTGCCATGTTGGGAGGGTATCTCTCCTTGGATTACTCACATTTGGAAGTCCCTTTAAAAAGAAAAAGTATCTGAATCTACAATGAGAAGCCTTCCATGTTCCATGTAGAGAGGATCTAATAAGAAGAAAAATCCATGGACTCTATAAATATGATGACTGAAGAACTAGGAGGATTGGATTTAATGGAAGAATTTCTGGATGAGCTTCGTACAGAAGATGAATTCTCCATGGATGATTTTAATGCGATTATTGAAATAGATTTTGGTTTTTACTCCATAACTAAGCCTAAAAAAACTAAAATGAAGATCTTTGATAATCAATATCCTACTATAGACCATCTATGGAAGCTCTAATTTGATGGAGCAAGATGTAAAAATGGTGTAGGGGATGGAATCATTCTCATTTCTCCTTCTGGAAGACAAAAGACATATTCATACTAGCTGACCTGGAGTTGTACAAATAATGCTATCAAATATAAAGCGTTGTGCTTAGGATTGAAGATATCCGAGAAGCTCAGGATCAAACAGTTGCAGATTTTTGAATATTTTGAGCTGATTGTAAATCAGATAACTAGTAAGTGTCTTAAAGCAACACAATATAAAGGTATATCACAAGGTTTGGGATCTATTTGATTCCTTCATAGCATTGAATGTTCAATCAATTTCATGAGAACATAACAAGCATGCAGATCTCTTGGTATCCCTTGGCACCAAATTTTCTATAGTTGAGCACGTGGTGCAGAAACCCAAAACTGTAAGGTTGGTTTACAGGCCTTCTATTCCTGATAAGAATATCTATTTGCAAGTGTTCAAAAGTGACGATAATATTGTGAACTTCCTGATACAAGAAGCCAATAGTGTGGAAGAAATAAAACTCAATGAAGAATAACTGGAGGGACTGATTCAGTTGAAGAATAATCATATCCTAAAAGGATTAATTTCACTCAAAAGTCTCTTTGATCAAAATGATAGAGTTGAAAAACATAATATCAAAGTAGATGAGAAGGAGTACACTAAACTGTAGTTGGGACCCAAAAAATTCATCAAGGTTGGAACTAATTTTACTCCAGAAGAGCTTGAGCAAATCAAGAAGTTATGCCATGAATTTCTAGATATTGTCGCCTGGAGTTACCATGATTTGAAAGGCTACAACAAGAATGTGATCCAACATACAATTGAATTGCAAGGAGTAAAACCCTTCAATAAGAAATAGAGACCTATAAATCCTAAAATTGAGATCCTAATGAAAACTGAATTGCTAGAAATATTGGAAGAAAAAATCATATAGCCAATCAAGCATTCTACCTCGGTAGCTAATTTGGTCCCTGTGCGGAAGAAGAATGGAGATATTCTCCTGTGTGTGGATTTTTGGAACTTAAATCAGGATTCTCTAAAGGATCATTATCCTCTACCACAGATTGATCAGATTCTTCATATAGTTGTAGGAGCTAAGATATTTTCTCTGTTGGATGGATTCTCTAGCTATAACCAGATTTGGGTCAAGGACGAAGACCAATACAAAATGACATTCACCACAAAGTGGGGTACATTTGCTTATCAACGAATACCTTTTGGTCTTTTGAACACTGGTGCAAACTTTCAAAGAACGATGGATGTGGCTTTTGATGAGTTATTGAACCGAGTCATTATAATTTATTTAGATGATATGACTGTCTTTTCTCATAATAGGGAGCATAGTTTGTATTTGAGACAAGTGTTTGAAAATGTCGAGAGTTTGGGATATCCATCAACCCGAAGAAGTCTATCTTTGTGATGAAAGAAGGAAATCTCTTGGGTCATGTGATCTCAAAAAAATGTTTAGCTATTGATCCAACTAGAGTTGAAGCTCTTTTGAAACTTCCACTGCTAGCCAACAAGAAAGATTTGCAGTCATTTTCGGTCAGATCAACTTCGTCTAAAAGTTCATTGTAAATTTTGCTGAGGTTGTGAAGCCAATGATCAAGCTTTTGAAGAAAAATGCAAAATTCAAATGGATTGAGAAAATGAAGCAAGCATTCAAATAAATCAAGGAGAGAATTGTCCAACTCCTATTTTGATAAACTTTGACTATTCAAATAATTGTATCCTTTACACCGTTGGTGAGAAAGAAAGTTATGAAGCTATGCTCATGTAGAAGGGAGATAATGGTTATGAGAAACCAATTACATTCCTAAGTCAAGTCATCCAGTTGCACGAAGAAAAGTATAATTTTATTGAGAAGCAAGTATATGCGGTAATGAAGTCTTTGAAGAAGTTTCGGCATTTCATTTCACAAAGTAAGATGATTGTCTATGTCATTCTTCCAAATATTCGAAGTTTCATTATTCAAGGTGAGCTTGGTGATAAGAGAGCTGGTTGTGTTTCCAAAATTCAAGAATATGATGTTGAAATTTGGCCAACCAATCTGGTTCATGGTCAAACACTATGCTAACAGCTCGTGAAGAGTGTTGCTTCTCAATGGATGGTGTCGCGGTATGAAGATGCAATAAGTCGAAGTAACCTTGCTAATCATGCTTCAGTTGATCATGATTGGACAGAGGACCTTGTCAAATTCTTTGATTTAGGAAGGTGTCCTTCACATCTCAATGCTTCACAAAGAATAAGGTTTAGAATACAGGTCCTTAAGTATGTTTTTCTGCCAAGTGGATTGTTCCACAAAAATATTGATGGAGTACTTCTCAAGTGTGTCAAAGAATCAGAAAATAAGAAAATTTTGGAGGAGTTTCACTCTAGTTTATCAGGTGGTCACTATGCAGGGAGACCCATGGCACTAAATATTATCAGAGCAGGTTATTTCTGGCCTTCCATTTTTTTAGACGTTTAGAATCAGTCAAAATTATGAAAAATGTTAAAGATACATCAGTAGAATCAGAAAGGTGTCTTTGCCTCTTCATCTGATCCAAGTAGAAGCACCATTTCAGCAATGGGGTTTAGATTTTATGAACATAAATACATATGTACTATAATCGATTACTTCACCTGATGGGTTGAAGCAATCCCAACCAAGAAGGCAAACCAGGAGGAATTCATCAGTTTCCTTGAAGGATTGATCACTTGTTTTGGCATACCAGATGCGATCATAATGGAAAATGGAACTTCATTCATCGGTGCCAAGATCAGTGAGTTTGTGGGTAAGTATGGTATTTATTTAAAATATTCATCAAATTACTATCTGTAGGGAAATGATTTGGTTGAATCCACAAACAAGAATCTACTAAGAATTTTGAAGGGGACTCTTGGTGATAATAAGTGGATTTGGCATCTACTTTTGAACCAAGCTTTATGGGTGGATCGCATCTCAATTAAAAAATCTATCAAGGCATCCCCTTATTCTCTGGTGTATGGTAAGGAAGCAGTCTTGCCTATTCACATTGAATTGCCTGTCCTTCAATATTTGCAAATGCTCGATGATGAAGGTGACAAATTTGATCCCATGAGTGTGAGGTTGGCTCAGCTTTCATGGAGCATGCCCAAATGATACAAAAATGTTTTGGCAAGAAGACTTCTTAGAAGGCATTCAAGGTTGGTGATCTTGTGCTTAAGTGGAATGAGAACAAGGCGAAGCCAGGAAAGCATCATAAGTTTGAAATGATATGGGAGGGGAAATTCCAGATTTTGAGTGTGAATCAAGTCAATTCATATTATTTATAGGACATGAATGGTCGTGTGTTGTTGATTCTAGTAAATGGCTTCATTTGAAGGCCTACCATCAGTGAAAATTTTAGATCAAGTATGTAAATATGTACATAGTTTTTCAAATGTCATTTCATTTTAAAATAGCTAAGTATTTCTTTTGGATATATATATAATAAAAATATGGTAGTTTCGCTAGGAGAATTAATTTTATCCCCAAAGCAGGTGTTTTTTCCTCGACAATACATCTCTACTAGAAAAATTTATTTTTGCCCCAAAAACATTTTAAAGCCTTTGGGTCATATTTCGGGGGCAAAAACATTAAAATAAAGCAGGTAATTTCTTCGGCAAAATTACTAAAGGTATTTTTGGGTAGCATGGACACATGTGTTTTTTTAAAAAGGTTTTATTTTTCAGAGCATAAGATTAAAATGTGCTCCTATTATTAATTGCCGAAAAGAAAAGACAAAAGGAAAAATAAGGAGGGAAGAAAGTAGAGAGGGGAGGGCTCTGGTCTCTCCCCTGCTCCCCCTCCCATGGCTCCTGGTTCCTGCCCATTCCCTGGCTCAACCCAGGTCATCCCTCTCGGAGAGTGGTTATTTGCAGATGATATCCTGGGGGGAGATCCTTCTCCACTATCTGCGCCCCTCCCGGTCGGCTAGGGTTTCCTTGGTTGTTTTTTTAGACTGGTGCTTCCCAGGGATCCCTATTTGGTTGGGGATCCCTTCCCTTTTTCCCTCAGGCTTCCCCCGGGGTTTTTGTAGGTTATTCACGTGGATCTAGTCCCCTGCGTTTCTCGGTGTGATGGAGGTGACATTTTAGGGTTTGGACAGCTTTTTGGGGTCTCCCTTGAGGTCCTCACAGCTTTGGGGGTGGTTTGGGGGGGCCTCTTTCCCCCTTTTGCTTGTGAATCCTCGACGGGATCCTGGCTGCTGTTATTCCCATGTGGAGGCTTCTTCGTGCTGGCTCTGCTCCTTGGTGGACATCCTGGGCATCTGGTTTGGCCTTGGGGGGGCTTTTCCCTGTCTGGGTTGTTCCCATTCCCAGTCCCAGTTCCCTGAAGCTGCCTCTGTGCTTGGACGGGATTCTTGGTCCCTGCTGCTGGGTATCCTTTTTCTGTTGCATGTTTCATTCTTGGGGGGGTCTGATCTATGCATGCAGACCATAGATCCCATTGTTTTGGTTCCTAAGGATCCCATCCCTGTGACTGTTTCCTCTTCCCGCTCGGGATTCCCAGTCCCTGGATCCCTGGTCCCTTAACCTACTGTTTATTTTTGTTTTTTCGGGATGGGATCCTCTTCTATTTTCCCAGGGCGGGTTCCTCGTGGTGCAGCTCTCTGGTCGCTTCCTGATGGGCTGGATCCTCTCTGTGCTGGCTGTCGGCTTCCTGTAGGATGGCTCTCGCTGAATGAAATGTTTTCCCGGTGGGCGGGATGGTTTCTCCACAGGGCGGGATCCGCCAAATCCACCAGTTTTCCCGTGAGGCGGGATCCTTTCTTTTCTGCTGGTTTCCCGGATGGCGGGATTTCCTTGTTGCTTCCCGCTAGGCGGGACTATTTTTGGTGGTTTTGACTGCTTCCCGCGAGGTGGGATTTTATTGTAACGATTTTTCTTTGCTTCCTGCTAGGTGGGATCTTCTCGATGGTGGTTTTTGGCTACTCCCCGCTGGGTGAGATCTCCAAAACTACTTTCTTTCTTATTTGTTTGTTTCCCGCTGAGAGGGATTGTTTCATGCTTACTGTTACCGTTGGGCGGGATTTCTGTTTTGGTGTTCGGTTTCAAGGGATTGATGCCCTAGGCCCATTGCTTATGTAATTAGGTTTTGGGATCCTTGTTAAAACCCACTATAAATACAAACACTACTTACCAAAAAAAAAAGGAAAAATAAGAAAAGAAAAAATTAAATTAAAAAAAAAGATGTTTTTCATCTGAAAAAGGCATTTCGCCCTGCATATCCTATTTTGGAGCGAAATTCCTTTTTGCTCCACCAATAGTTAATTTCGAGGTGAAAACTCAAGATGAGAAATAAAATTTCACATGCTTTTTCAGGTACTCCAGTTGGCAAAGTTATTTTCAGCATGGAAGGGGGCAAAATTAATTTTCACCTCGCCTTTTTCAGCAAAGACTCTCAGTTGCATTAAAATCTTGCTTTTTCGGTAGTAAAGCTTTTTTGGGGCATTATAAATTAATTTAAAAATTCCAAAAAGGTAATTTCGTAAGTGAAAGCATGGGAAGGTATTTTCGAAGCTCCAATTGAACAAAACTATCAGTTGCAAAGGGCTAATTTCAGTCTAGTTGACGTCTCTAGAAAAGCAAGTCATCCGAAAAAGTGGTTTTTGCTGGCATGAGATAATTTTAGAGTAAAATTTAATTAAGTGCATGAGATCAAGCTAATTTCATTGGAAAAATTCTCCAAAGATGTTTTTGACATCTAAATTCAATGAATTTACTAATTTTTCCCTAAAAAGCACTTCCATCATGTGTATGTGGTATTTATATTTCCTAGGGTTAGCCACTAAATAACCAAATTGCACCCTTCAGAGTAAAAAAGTGACTGGGCACGACATCCAAAGAGGATTTACAATGCAAGGGCATTATTGGTAATTAAAAATCATAAGAAAATGTGTTGAGCAAGAACTAAGGAGTACGTTTGCCCAGATTTCTCAGGCATGCCACATGCATTAAATCGAGTAGTTGAAAGCAAAAATTATAAATAAGGTGAACCAAAAGCTTGCAGATAAAGAAAGATCAAGAGTATTTTCTCTAGAGCATTGCAGGATCGTCACTCATCTTTGCCAAATTATTGCTTCGTTGTAGAACTATCAGAGTGTTCAAGTAAAATTACTAAAGGATGAATATGGGGAAGAAAGTTGTCGAGGCAAAGAAAATGCAAAAAAAAAAAAGAGGTAAGAAAGCTAAAAAATCCAGGTGAAACAAAGATGAAGAGCTTGATCTGTATTATGATGCACTGGCTCAGATTGGTGACTGCATCATTTCAAACAAGGGCATGGAAAAATTGTTCCAGGATGTAGAAGTTATTGTCAGATAAGGCTTGATGTTAGAAAGCCCATTAACTATTGCGTATCATGTGCATTTTTTGGTACCTATGTATACATGTTCACGCTTTCCTAGAAATGGTGCTCGTTATTTCAAAATTTTATAACCCTGCCATAAGATTTATTTGAAATAAAAATGGAGATAGATTATATATCATTTCATCTAAGGCAGTTAGAGAAACATTCACTTGTGGGGTTATACCTCCTCTAGACATTATGTTCAGAAAGTTAAATCTTAGGGAGCAATACGAGAGGTACCGATTGACTATGGCATTGCACCAGTTCATGGAGAATCAGCTGATAGAAACACCATAGTTTGGAGAGCTTTCAACTTTGCTAAAGCCTCTGACAAATTTTAAGAGTCCAAACATGTTTTCCATGTTGGCCTGGTTGATTGGTCTTCCTACCGATTCTACGGTACATAAATGGCAAGTGGTACTTGTACAATGTATTTCACAGGTATAATTCTATGCTCCAATAGTAATGACGGTGAGAACGGATCTGATTTTATTTGACTGGATGGATTCCATGGCTCGAAGAATACACACCTAGTTGTAGAGAGTGCAGAGTGGAGAAGAGGTAGTATTCAGACATTCTTTATTTTTAGCATGGTATTTCTTTTTCCACATGCACCAATATTTTTCATTTATAGATGTCAAGCTGACTAATAATACAGACAGGAAGCTGCCAGTTTATTTATGGTCTCTAAGTTTGTCCAGAAAGGATTCATATTGTAATTTCAACCGAATGTTCTTGGGCCCCATCCTCAAGCTTATTTTTGATACATGTGAGAGAGTGCCAAGGGTGATGAGAGAGGATGTTGTCACGAAGGAGATAGGTGATATTTTATTATTGATGCAAGGCATCATTGTACAAATTTTTGGCTTTACTGGAAAGCTATTTCTCCTTCCATATTTTGCTATAGAGAACCTTTTCACATTGGAGGTTAACTGTCAAAATGATTTCATTAATGACGTCTATGATACGGGTCAAGGGAAATGAACCACATGTACCATGCCATTTTGCTTCAACGATATTGAAGTAAAACATGTTGGAAAAAATTATTTGATCATAGAAACCCTCTACGACCTTGGCTTGGTTGATTCGCCCCAGTAGTGGAAATACGATCCTTTGTATCATTTCGCGATATTGATCAAAGTAAAAAGTTTTCATTGTTGTCCCAGGACAACTATTGAATGACAGAGAAATAATCCAAAGGGGCTTGATCTCGAGTGGTATGTTGAGAATATGATGACGCTCCCACCATGGCATGACTTCTATGAGATGGAGTCCAAATATAATTCTAAAGTCCACAAGCACCAAATTCCTCCTCCAAGCCTGTTTAGCAAAATGAAGGTTTAGTTGCCCACTAGTCTGAGGAGAAAATCATCAATTGGTGGATTATGATGGCCCACCAAGAAAATACTGGGTCACCCTATGGCCTGGAAATGGATGATATGTTTTCAAGCATCTATGATAATTATTTCCAGAATTACCAATCGATATTTTTTTCTAAATTATACCTCAAAGTTTTCAAATATCTAACAGTGAAGAGATCATGACCATAGAAGAGCAACATGTGGATGAGGAAGCACCACTTGTGAAAGAAGAAAAATAGTCACCACCAAAAAAGCAACCTCAGCGTAAGAGAAGAAATGAAAGTGAGGTGTTTCCTTTTCCAAACGTCACCAAGAAGCCGAGAACTGGTGCAATCTCTTCGTCTAGCACAAACCCCCCTCCTATAGTTGCAGCTACACAGGCTAGAATTTCAGAAACTCTTCCTTTGGTCTAGGAAGAGCAGCTTGGCCAGGATATGGAGACCATAAATATTGAGAAGGAGCCAGAGGAAGAATAGGCCAAGGAAGAACCAGTATCATAGCCACTCTCATCATCAGCTCAAATGGTTTTGGAGCCCGAAGGTACATTTTCTCTATCTTCTTCCCTTGATCATGAGCATTTGGTGACCATTGCATCACATTCAATGGTTTTCACTTCTATTTCACCCCCATTTGGCATGCCTTCCACTTCCATTTCACCTCCTAGTTCTCAGTTACTAGTCACCAATGCTCCCTCTTCTTCTATTATCTTTTCTTCTATTTCCCTTTCTTTCAGTTCTTTCACAGTTGCACCCAATACATTTTCATGTTCATTTTTAGTCCCTCCATATTCCATCCCAGTTAGGTCTACTGCGGCTATAAGTACACAAGCACCATCTCGAGTAAGTGTAATTGTAGCTGAATCCCACCTTTCCATTCCATTAACTGCTCCTTTTTTTGCTTCCCTTCTCAAGCCAAACCCTCAGTAGGCTTGTTTTTCATTTTCTCCATTTCTTGATTTGTAGGTACTGCCAAAATCAGAGATAGAAGTTGTGCCAAAGCATCATGTTATAGCAAAAATAAATCGAACCCATAAGATTTCATCACAATGGCTGAAAAGCCATAAGCAAAAAGAGGCTCAAGCTCCAGCAAATATGTTGAAGAAGGTCTCCTTTGACCTCGAAGCTATGGAGTCCAACACTGTAAAGATGATCCCCTAGGTATAGAAGTCCTAAGGAGATATGGCTCCAAGTGATTATGCTTATGAAGTCATTACAGAGGACCTAACATAGATTGATACTATAGAGAAGATGGAGAATATTTAGGTGGAAATGAGCTCGCTGTACTTGCACGATGAGCATTACAAGAAGAAATTTTTTGAGGTTGAGGCAAAGATCATCGAGTTAGAAGAAACTCTGGCTGAAAATAGGACACAACTAGAGATAGTGAAATCAGAGGCAGAGCATTGGTAGCGAAAAGTGGAAGACTTGGAGAAAGAAACCAAGGAGCATCAAAAAGTATGAGAAGAAGAAGAACAACATATGTAGACATTAACTGCCCAACTAGAATATTTATAGAATCAACTGGTTGAAAAAGCCACACAATCAGTGGGTTTCTCCAAGGAGAAAATCAAGAAAGTTCACCATTTGACTGAAGATTGTGTGACAATGGCAGCAAAAGCACTCATGGTTCTGTTGTATATTCATGAGGTCCGAATAGTAATTATACTTGGTGAGCAAACATTGGAGCATGTCAAGGAGCAGCTGGAACCAAAATTAGATATGGCACTAAAAATTTAGGTATTAGCTCAATTTGACATCTGAATTAGACCAATGAGCAGGATGGATCGAGCTTGATCCAATGCTAGGATTACATTGCGTGGCTATTTTTCCAAATTGGAGGCTAGAGAGGTCCGAAATCTGATTACTATGTTCGAATAGGAGTGTTGCATTTCACTTGTTTATTTTAACACTATTGTTGATGTCGGATTCCCTATTTTCACTGATGATTAAGGGGAAGTTTGATCGAAGGTAGAGTTGGAGGTAGTTTGGCAAGATTTTACAAAAGATACCTCAGAGATCGATATATGGATAAAGCCAATTATAGAGGAACATGTACTACCAATGCCATTCATGAAGAGGCTCACCTACATCGAATCATCCCTGTTGGAGCTAAGTTAGAGAGCTAATAACACTAGCTTGGACCACGTCCAAACATTGTGCTTCGTCATTGATTCACTGAATAATCCCTCTATGTTCAATTCAGATTCCTGGGTTGAGGCAGTTGTAGTATATGAGACTACCATTGTGAGTCTCGTAGAGCAAGAATAACGGGCACAGGCGAAGAGAGAGCGAAAGAAGGCCGCCAATCAAGGGATTTATCTGATGCAGTCAGTAAAAGTGACAGTTGAACCCAATGGATGAAGGCTTGGGGTCGATTGCATCCAGATAAAATAAATACCCCGAGAGCCGCCAAAGTGTTGGCAGTTTTGCCACACTTAATTTCATTGTAAAAAATTCTAAGTTTAAAATATGAATGATGTGTTTTTACTGGGGTTGCTTAATCCTTGTTGATTTCTCTTAAACATTTTTGTTCCCTTCCTTTCAATAAATTCACTAGCGAAAATAAAGGCAAATATTTTCGCTAGCAAAAAGTAAGAGGTAAAGACAAAGCAAATAATTCCATTACAAGTAGTTTCGCCAACGAAAGAGCATTGTATTGATTTCACTGGTGAAAGCAAGTGAAAGGGCATTAAGATGATTTTGCAGCAAAAAAGAAAAGGAAAAGAAATATGATTTTGCCCAGTCAAAGTTAAATTCACCCTTCTTTTGGGTAACTTGCCAACTTCGATTGATTTCAGAGCGAAAACAGTTGGCGGGTGTCATTTGAAAGAAAACATGTGCAAGTCAAAGTCAATTTCACCCCAAGTGGGGGTGAAATTCATTTTCACCCTCCTTTGGCAGCGAAATTAAGCATTTTCACCCCAGTTCCTAGGAAAAGTCGTTTTTGCCCCACTTTCTAGCGAAATCCCCTCATATGAAAAAGCACAAGCACACAAGGTCTCCTTTTGGGTAAAATTAATCAAATTAATGACAAAAGTACATGCTTGGGTGAAATTGCCATTGAAACTCTATTTTCATCCCACTTTAATAATGAACTTCATCTGCACCTGACGTCTCAGCGAAAGCAATGTTCGATCAAATTTTTGGGCGAAATTACATTCTCAACAAAATTCCTTGATGAAATTCATCCTTGCCTTTGCCTCTTGCTGAATTCTTTTCCAAGAACGCTTTCAGTGCAAATCATTTTCGAAAAATACCAAAGGCTAATGAATTTAATTTTTGTGGCGAAGAAATTAATATTTCCAAAATTATTGTTGAAGGGTTACTGATTTTCGTGAGATCTTGTTCATTCTTCAGGTACTGTCCACTGATTTCGTCCCTTTTACAAATAAATTTGATTCTCGTTGAGTCTTCCTCGCAAAAATAAAGTTCTGAGTGCAATACAACGAAATAGCAACCAAAATTTATTGTTCAAGCTCCGAATTATTGCGTGATGTTGTTGTGTTTCGATGCACCAAAATCTGAGACGATTTTCCATCGTTCATTCTTACTGATTTCCCAAGCGCTTTCCACCAAAATGGGATCACTGCTTCCAAAAGAATGCGTTGATCTGTTTGTTGCTTTTTTCAAGGATAAAATTGTTATTGTTTGATATTTGACTAGCCAGTATTTTGTTTTAATGTGCATTTAATTACAGAAGCGCAACCCTCTATAAATACTAGGCATTTTGATGTAAAAAAAAAAAAAAAAAACATTTTGCTAAAAGACTCTTTAAGTTCAAATTTTTGCCTTAATCAGAAGATGTTGAGTTCTGGTTCCTGGATCAATTGTGTATCTTTTACTTTCTGCTTGTCATTTCTGTTAGATTCATGCCTATATTAGATAATTTAAATTGTGCATTTGAATTTAATATTTGATAGAGAGTGAATGTTGAAATGCTTATTGAAAGTTGCATCTGTAGTCTGTGAGTGGTTTTTTGTGTTTGTCTTTTGGTTAAATGTTGTTTAGAGCTTGATGTGGTTATTTTACTGCTAATTAATCCCCCACAATCTCTGTTCGGCTTAAAGACATATTTCCCATATCTTTCCGTTAATCTATATCCCTAAGATTTAAATTGAATTTAGATTAGTAAGGGAACTAGCCCTCTCTGGAGATTGGCCCGAAGGACATCTCTTTCCTTTGGCATTTCGATGTTGGTCAGGTCTAGGGCGCATCTATTTTTTAAATTAGGCAGATTCGTGATCAACACTAGCCTATCCTTGTCTGGGTAAGTCTCGGTTTAAACCTTGGACCTTCCCAAAAAGAAGCCAAAGCCCTAACCATTATGTTGTCCTTGTCTACAAGTAAATGTTATAGTTATCAGGCATAAACTTTATTGTTATTTTTGTAATCTCTTCTTTATTAGGAAATGCTAGAAAATTTTATAATACTTTAAAAAAAATTAAAAATTATATATATATATATATATATACTTTCAAAATTCTTAAAATTATTTTTTCAATTAAAAAAATAAAAATAACATTAAAACAATATAATCTTTTAGTTAAAAATAAAAAATTAAATATTAATATGAAAGTTTGACTTTAATTACTAGCACTTGGCTCAATCTTGATCACAAGAAAATTTAAAAAACTTTTTTTTTTTCAATGAATTTTCACAGGTTTTTATGAGGGATTTCAATCCCCTTTTATTGAATGGAGTTTGAACCTTGAACCTCTTAAAAAATGTCAAAACTCTTTCCATTGTAATAAGCTTACACCTATCAAATTAAAAAAAAAACATGTTTTAAAATCGTTATATATTTATATAATATCATATGCAAGGCATATGTGGATATATAAGAAATAAAGTAATGCATGGCCATTATATGATATAAAGTAAACTCCTTGGATTTTTTTTTAAATGAGGTTTGATTTAGGATGGAACTTGCACGTTTTACTATAAATTTTAGCATGTTTGGTAAAAACAAAATCCAAAAGATCTCAACCATTAATAAAATCAAACCAAAACAACCCACCAACAAACACCCACTACAATCAACCTATTTTTTTAAAATAGAGTCTATTTACTGGAATCTTATGAGCTTAAGACTACTGCAACTTGTTAATTTGTTTTCATATTAACTAGAGAAGCAAAACCATGCTACTAAAGTTTGTGCACATTGACATAGAAGCAATTTGATCTGATGTTGATATTGCAGTCAATTCCAATGAACAAAACCAGTTTGCTTATCGTTCAAACCCCTTTTATCACTTGTACACGTCAATCAAATAGCTTTCAATCCTATCACTCAGAATTATTCTTTACAATTCATTATTGTGTTTGTCTTATTATTAGAGCTGTAATGTCAACCAAGTTGGGATATTTTAATCAAACTTTTAAAATTTTAAACTTAATGTTGTTGTCTTAGGAATATTATGTTTTTCCTAGTTCACTTCATAGTTAAATCTTTTCTTACAAGATGACAAGTTCCTCTAGTGGAAAATTTTGATTTATATCTAAATATGATTTCCAATGTCATGTGCCCATATGATTCTGCTAATTTGTAGATGTCAACACACCTTTTTCATTTTATTAAGCTGCTTGAAAAGTAATAACAGTTAAAATATTATTATTATTTTTATTTGGATGAGTTATGCAGTACACTAGATTTAAGATTAAAGGGAATTTTAACAAACAAAATTAGTTTACTAACCAGATTAAAAAGTTGTTTGATAGATTGATTTTAGAAGAATAAGGAAGTTATATTTTGGGAAGTAAATTTATGATAATATTATTATGGTGTATGAGACTCTTTATTTTTTGTCCTATTCCAAAATAAATAAGATAATTATCAAACTCGACATGACCAACACCTTTAACAAGGTCAATCTTCAATTTTTAGAAAAAGTTTTCATAAAGTTTGGTTTATCAATTCATCTAGTAAGATGGATAGGAGCATGCATCAAAGCTCCCTAGATCTCCCCATTAATCAATGGAGATCCTTCTTCCTTTTTCAAAGCTTCTAGAGAAATCTGCCAAGGTTGTCCCCTTTTACCATACCTCTATATTTTGCTAGCAAAAACTTTACAAGAGCCATAGCCAACATGAAAACGATTGGAGATCTTCAAGGAATCAAATTTGATAGAGGTGTTAGACTAGTCATGCATGCCCAATTTGTTGATGACATTATCCTGTTGGAAGAAGCAACTAAATACAATATTAGAAAGTTCAAGAGTTGTCTCTATTGCTTTGAAGCAGCTTTGAGAGCTTTAATCAACTGCAAAAAAAATAAATTTGACACAATCAATACCTCTCCTATTGAAAACAGAGGGTTTACCAAAATGCTTGGATTTAGGAAAGAAGTTGATCAACACTTAAGATATCTAGGAGTCTCGATGGGTTTCCATCTCAAACCAAAAAGAAGTTGGGAACTAACCATTGAAAATTTGTAAAAGTGAGTGCAGACTTATAGTATTAGATTTTTGAGTCTTCCAAGAACAATAGTATCAATCAGTTCAGTCCTATTCACACTCCATATATACTAGCTCTTAGTTTACCATGCTCCTAAAAGTATTTTGTAAGTTTTTGATGGAATAATTAGGAGTTTCCTTTGGTAAGAAGGTAAACAAAATGAAAAAAGAATGTTCCACTTGGTCAAGTGGGACTCAATTATAACAAGGACAGATAAATGTGGCCTTAGAACAATGAAATTTGAAATTATCAATAAATCTTTGGGAGCTAAACTACTAAGCTGACAAAATCCCCTTGGAAAAAGATCTTGAAATCTAAATATGCAAACTCCACATCAAGATTACATCTTTTAATAAATGTAAGCATAAAACCTAGAGCATCTCTAATTTGGAAGCATATAGTAGAAGCCAAAAATTTGATCCTTAGCAAGGTCTCCTTGTTCCCAGGAGATGGTTCTCAAATCAATCCTTAGTATAACCTTATTCTTGGTAAGCCTCCCTTACTTAGTAGTTGTAATCTAGAACACTTTAATATTCACAAATATCCGAGCTTAATGATCTCCTACATTGGAGCAACAACACAGTGGAATGGTTGAATCCTATATTGCCACCATCACTAGCAGCAGAATGGGATCATTTCAAGAAAAAAAATAGCAACATGAAATTATTAAGACAACATTGTCCAGATCAACTTATTTGGGGAGAGATTAACAAATCAAGAGATTATAATGTCAAAAGTGATACAAGGATTCAAATGTTTACCTAGTTGGTCTTACAGAATAAGACTATAACAGGTGATAATCTCGAAAAGAGGAATATAATGGGTCCCCATGTGTGTTCTATATACATGAATAATAATGACACCATGATCAGCTTGTTCTTTGAGTGTAAATCAACTATTCCAATATGGATTCAAGTAGCCAATTCTTTGGGCTCTCCCCTATCAGGTTCCTTGAATACGAAAGAGTGCCTAATTAATTGGCAATCTAAATACAAATGGGACCTCAAAGGGAAGCCACTAATCAAATCTCTTTGGACAACCATACCTTTCTTCATTATTTAGAACATTTGGAAAGATAGAAATAGATTGATCTTTGAAGGCAAAGGGGAAAAAAACCGTTTTCTCTCAAAAAGAATAGTTTGAAGAGTAGTTACTAATTTGAAAGTAGTCTTTAAGCATAAGCAGAATCAACAAATCTTGAATGCTCAAGAATTAAATCTAATCAATCAATATGATCTTCAAGCCTTTGTTTTAGCCAACACAAACATTCCTACTTTTACTCCTCCAAATATTCTTCTTCCTACTTTGTTCTTTTATGGGGTGTCCAAGGCAAATCCAGGCATAGCAATAGTAGGGGGTGTGATCATGGCAGAAGGAAAATCACCTACTATCAATTATTGCATCAATTTAGGTGCCACTTCTAACAATGTCACAAAGGCATTGGCTTGTGAAATGGGAGTGAAACTGGTAATAGATCAACAAATAAAAAATGTGCATATCTATGGAGACTCTGCCCTCATTATAAAAGCTCTCTTTAGCTTCACATTATCTTGAATAGAATAAAGATGCTCATTCAACAGTTTACTCATGTCCAATTTTTCCACATTCGAAGGGAATTTAATAAAAAGCAAACACACTCACCAACAATGCTATAAGGCGAGAGTGTTTCATTCTTAGAATCATAAGGAAAGGAGCTCAACAATAGAGGATTAAAGTACAAGACAAGAACATGAAATCAACAAAACAAATGCAAATTCCAAAAATACTTATGACTCTAACTCTAGTTTTTCTAGTTGGAAAAATTGGTCGCTCATGCATCTGACTCATAGTATAAGTTCTAGAATTTTGTCTGCGTTATGGATTCTCTAGTGTTGAAGTCCTTCAAATGTTACAAAAGTCAAAGTTTTTCGTAAGACTTGAGCACTAAAGTTTTCATAGACTCGCACACCGAACTTCTAATTTTGGTGCCATTTGTCTGAGTGATGTTTACTTGCATTTTGGATTATGGTATATTTCAAAAAATCTGAACTTTAACTTATTCTTTTTTCAATGCCTTCTATTTTTTGGATGCCTCTGATTTTTCGATGCTTGTAGAGTTTCTGACATCTCTAATATTTTCAGTGGTTATGGAAATTTCGTAACTCCTATGGATTTTGACGCCCTTCCTAGCTATAAAGTCTCTAATTGTTCTCTTGTTAAAATGTTGTCATTTGTTCCTTCTTTCAAACATTTCTCTAAGCTATATATTGGATAAACTTGTTTTGCTCTCTGGTTAATATAAATTTTCTTCTCTTTTAAAAAATAATACTATAATTGTCAAACATAAACTTGATTATCATCTTTGTAATCTCTTATATATTAGAAAATGCTAGAAAAATATATAATATTCTAAAACAAAATTTGGAGATTTTATATATGCTTTCAAAATTTTGAAAATTTCATTTACAACTAAAATTTAAATTTAAAATTAAATTTATATTTCAGTTAAGAATGAAAAATAAAAAGTAATATTAAGGATGGACTTTAATTACTAGCACTCCTGGACCTTATCTTAATGACCATAAAAGTAAAAAACACATGTTTTTGTCTTTGGAGGACATCTAAACGGTATGTTATATTATTGGTGTTTTATTTTGATGACCTCCTTTCAAATCAAGGGGAAGGAAGCCCACTCTTGCTATACCTTAGAAAAATGTGACCTCACTTATATTACCTATTATACTTTACATTACTTTAAAAAAATATGTATGTATAATGTCATATGCAAAGCCTCTCTTAATATAATGTCATATGCAGAAATAAAGTAATGCATGGACCATTATATGTTAAGCATCTCCTGATATAATGTCATATGCAGAAATAAAGTAATGCATGGACCATTATATGTTATGAAGTGAACTTCTTAGATTTTTATTGAAAGAGACACTACCGACTCTTGTGAGCTTAACAATATTGCACCTTGTTAATTTGTTTTCATATTGCAAATAGACAAAAACAAGTATATATATATATATACATAACCATCCTACTAAACTTTGTTCATACCGAGATGGAAGAAATTTGATCTGATGTTGATGTTGTAGACAATTCCAACGAACCGAGATGGAAGCAATTTGATCTGATGTTGATGTTGTAGTCAATTGCAATGAGAATGTTAATGTGAACGTCTACGAACAAAACCAGTTTGCTTATCATTCAAACTCCTTTTATCACTTGTACACGTCAATCAATTACCTGTCAATCCTATGGCTCACAATTATTCATTACAATTTATTATTGTGTTTTGTCTTATTATTATTATTATATTGGTTAAAGGGGAGCTGCAATATCAACCAAATTGGAAATTTTATTCATACGGATCAAACTTGCATTGTTGTCATTGACTTAAAGAATAAAAAGATTAAAGGAGATTTTTCAAGATATTGTTTCCATCAAATATAAGATTTTTATTGTTCAAATTTTTATATTCATTTGGTAATAGCATTAATAATAATTTATGGAATTTTTTTACTTGAAATATATTTTATTTGATAGACAAATAGGGAGTGAGTGCAGTTGGAAGTGAGGAGGAAGTGTAAGCAAGAAGTAGAAAGTAAAATAAGATCCAGTTAAGAAAATCCAATGTGAGCCAGGAGCAAGTGCTAGCTAAGAGGTAGTTTGGAATATGACAAGCACACCTTTGATTGAAAATATGGATGGTTTGCAAGTCGAGCTCGAAGAAGATTAGGTAGGAAACTTTGAGGCAGGTGTTTTTAATGTTTTAATGGTGTGCAGGTCCTAGGGAATCTGCAGAATAGGCTTTTTGACTTAGGAGTCCAGCCATGGTTAAATATGGTAAAAGGAAAGCTCAAAGGAGTGAAGAAGTGGTTTGATTTAAGCTGAGAGAAAGGAAAACTCATTATTCCAAACATCCTACCAGACCTAACGATGGCCCAAGGAGCAATGAACTTAATGGAAAATTTTATCGATGCTCGACCAGATTTGGACACTATAAGAAAATGGGCTTTGATGAAATGGCGCCCCTAAGGGCACATGGAGATAGTGACATTTCCTAAAGAGTTTTCATGATCAAATTGAATTATGAAGAGGATGAAAATCGTATTTTATGGGGCAACATATGGTTTTTTGGATGCAAATATTTATTTTTATTAAAATGAGGGCCTGACTTTGGCCCAAATAAGCGAAGCATTCATCAAGCTCCTATTTGGGTTAGATTATTAGGTTTACCCTTCTAGTTCTAGCATGAGGAAGTGCTTATAGGTATTGCTAAAGAGGTTGGAATTTTGGTTGTGATTGATCCTACAATGTTAGCAAATTCGAGGCGGGTGTATGCTAGGATATGTGTGAATGCCAACCTGTAAAAGGAACTCCCCAACTCAATAGAACTCATTTCTAAACATGGATGTTGAGTGTAGTCTATCGAATATGAGAACAATCCATCAAGATGTGATTCTTGCAAGAAACCAGGGCATTCAAGAAATGCATACCCTAATAAGAAGAATGAGAGCAACCCTCAAAAAATTTGGCAAAGGAAGGAGGCTTCAAATTGGAGATCCAAATAGGTGGGAGACCCAATCATTCCAATGGAGAATAAATCGAATAATTTTGAGGTCCAAGAAACCCCTATTGAAATATCGAAGACTCAAACAACGAAGGAAGGAAAAATTATGGAAGAAGTGATTCAGGTGAACCTCATCGATCAAAATCCCTCTGTCATTGAGAAAGAAAATTTTAAAACCTAGGAACCCTCTTATGACAAAACTAAATTTGTGAACTAAAACTCCTTTGCAAGTCTTTAGAATCCAATGGTTGAAGTAGATTATGACATTCAAAATAGGAAAACTAATCAAAAATATTGTGAGGCATCAAAGGAAGAAATATGATAACAAGGATGAGAGTTCTCTAAGGGAAACACCTCACCAAAAGGAGAAAAAATAGAATGGAGAGATATTTAAGAATAGACCAGAAGAGAAAATAGATATAGAGGAGTGGGAGTCTTCAGAGGATACAAATATAGAAAATCTGAAGAGGATTTGAAGTTATTGACTCTCTTAAAGCATGCAAAAAAAAAAGTTGATGTGGGCTCTTCTATGTCTAAAGGAAGGCAAAAAATTAGAGTGGTTAGATCTAGAGAGGCAACAAAACAAGTTGTAGATGGTACTCATAAGGTTTTAGATTTGGGTGGGGGTAATAACCCACCAAAATCTAAGAAATGATTTTTCTATCTTGGAACATCAAGGGTATGAAAGCCCTTGCAAAATATCGGGTACTTTGAGAGATGAAAAAATAATATTAACCCAGTATCTTCTTTATCAAGAGACTAAGATTGATGAGCAAAATTTTCAATCGGTTAAAAATGTCATTTGGAAGGAAACGGATCTGGTGTGAAGTTCAGTGGTGGGATCCTTTGGAGGTGTATGGACTCTGTGGGACCCTAGAAGATTTGATGGTCAATGTATTCAAAGAAATGAAAGGTGTGTGTTTGTCCTCCTGACTTGTAAAATTATAAAATTTTCTTGGGTTATTTCCAATGTGTATGCCCCAAACACTAGGGAAGGAAGAAAAAGGGTTTTGGAGCTCCTTAGTAATCTTCATGATGTGTCTTAGTGGCCATGGATAGTTTTTTGGGATTTTAATACACCCTTGTATCCTAGTGACAAGAAGGGAGGTAGTTTGGGTTATTCTAATAGTATGGAGGAATTTAATGATTTTATCTCTAAATGTGAATTGCTAAATTTAGATCTGAAAGAGTCTAAATATACCTAGTCTAATAGGATGTTAGGAGGCAACTATATTCAAATTAGATTGGATAGAGTATTAGCATCCTAGTATTGATTAATTCACTATGATAACTATTTTCTTAAAGCCCTCTCTAAGATTACCTCTGATCATTCACCACTACTTTTGGAAGTGTTGGAGGGAAGAATAGTTAAAGGTAGACCCTTTATATTTGAGTTAATGTGGATGTCACATCCTTCTTTAGCTCAAAATATTTTAGAATGATAGAAAATTGATATTAGGGGATCCAAAATGTTCCAAGTCTCTCAAAAGCTAAAAAATGTTAAGAAAAATGTAAAGGTTTGGAACAAGGAGGTTTTTGGTCATTTAAGAGAAAGAAAAAGTAATCTAAAAGAGAGAAAAAGAATTGGGGGTGGACAGAGGAATTAGATAGAAAAGAAAAGATGTTTATTTCTGATCTCCACACTTTATTAGCCCAGGAAGAAGTCCATTGGAGATAAAAATCTAGGTCTTATGGATCAAAAAAGGAGATTGAAACACCCGGTGTTTTCATCTCATAACTATTAGACATAGGGTGTATAATAGAATGAGACCTATCACGCATGCCCAATTTGCTGATGACATTATCCTGTTGGGAGAAGCAACTAAATACAATATTAGAAAGTTCAAGAGTTGTATCTCTTGCTTTGAAGAAGCTTTGGGAGCTTTAATCAACTACAAAAAAAATAATACACAGTCAATACCTCTCCTATTGAAAACAAAGCGTTTGACAAATACTTAGATTTAGGGAAGGAGCTGATCAACACTTCAAATATCTAGGATTATCGATGGGTTTCCATCTCAAACCAAAAAGAAGTTGGAAACTAGCCATTGAAAATTTGCAAAAGTGAGTGCAAACTTATAGTAATAGATGGTTGAGTCTTCCAAGAAGAAGAGTGTTAATTAAGTCAATCCTATTTGTGCTCCCTATATACTAGCTCTTAGTTTATTATGCTCCTAAAAGTTTCTATAAGTATTTGATGGAATAATTCAGAGTTTCCTTTGGTAAGGAGGTAAAAAAAATGAAAAAAAAGTTCCACTTGGTCAACTAGGACTCAATTACTATAGGAACAGATAAAGGTGGCCTTGGAATAATGAAAACTAAAATTATCAACAAATATCTAGGAGCTAAACTACTATGGAATTTATCTAAGCCTATAGACTCCCCTTGGAAAAGGATATTGAAAGCTAAATATGTAAACTCCACATCAAGATTACATATTTTAAGAAATGTAAGCATAAAACCTAGAGCATCTCTAATTTGGAAGCATATAGTAGAAGCCAAAAATTTGATCCTTAGCAAGGTCTCTTGGCTCCCAGGATATGGTTCACAAATCAATCCTTATTCTGACCTTATTCTTGGTAAGCCTTCCTTACTTAGTAGTTTTAGTCCAACCCTTAAATAAAAGCTTCAACATTCATAAATATTTAAGCTTAATGATCTCTTGCATTAGAGCAACAACATAGTGGAATGGTTGAATCCTATATTGCCACCATCACTAGCATCAAAATGAGATCATTTCATGAAAAAACATGAAATTATTAAGACAATAGTGTCCAGATAACTTATTTGGGAAGAAATTAACAAATCCAGAGATTATACTATCAAGAGCAATACTCAATTGCAACTAGATGGAGCTCCCAAAAAAAATTTAGTCTCTATTTGGAAAATAAATTTACCTCCAAGGATTTAAATCTTTATCTAGTTGGTCTTACAGAATAATATTCTAACAGGTGATAATCTTGAAAAGAGAAAAAAACGCTTCTATAGGAGCATGGAGACCAAGTTTCCAATCCCTTGGGCCTCATAGTACTAGTGGGCGTGTTGTGTCAGCATAGCCGACTACGTAAAAGGTTTACCCGATGCAACTAGAGGTTATAGTGGTGACAAGGAGCGAGATTCGAACCCACAAAGAGGCATAGAAAATTGTAATGTGTTACCAATTCCTCTAGTATAATAAAAAAAAATCTTGAAAAGAGGAAATAATGGGTCCCCATGTGTGTTCAATATGCATAAATAATAGTAACATCATGCCCCACTTGTTCTTTGAGTGCAAATCAACTAGTCCAATATGGATTCAAGTAACCAATCATTTGGGCTCGCTCCTATCAAGTTCCTTGAATATGGAAGATTGTCTAATTAATTGGCAATCTAAATACAATGTGACCTCAAAGGGAAGTCCCTAATCAAATCTCTTTGGACAACCATACCTTTATTTATTATTTGGAACATTTGGAAAGATAGAGATAGATTGATATTTGAAGGCAAAGGGGAAAAAATAGTGCTCTCTCCAAAATAATAATCTAAGGAATAGTTACTAATTCGAAAGCAGACCTTAAGCATAAGCAGAATCGACAAAGCTTGAATGCTCAAAAATTAAATATAATCAATCAATATGATCTTCAAGCCTTTGTTTTAGCCAACACAAACATTCCTACTTTTACTCCTCCAAATATTCTTCTTCCTGCTTTGTTCTTTGATGGGATGTCCAAGGCAAATCCAAGCATAGCAACAATAGGGGGTGTGATCATGGTAGAAGGAAAATCATCTACTATCAATTGCATCAATTTAGGTGCCACTTCTAACAATATCACTAAGGCATGAGCTTGTGAAATGAGAGTGAAACTGGTAATAGATCAATAAAAAAAAAGTGCATATCAATGAAAACTCTTCTCTTGTTAAAAAAACTCTCTCTTCAGCTTCACATCATCTTGAATAGAATAAAGATGCTTATTCAACAGTTTACTAATGTCCAATTTATCACCTTCAAAGGGAATTTAATAAAAAGCAAACACACTCACCAACAATACTATAAGGCAAGAGTGTTTCATTCTTAGAATCATAAGGGAAGGAGCTCAACAACAAAGGAGTGAAGCACAAGAACGTGAAATCAACAAAACAAATGTAAATTCCAAAAATACTTAAGACTCTCACTTTAGTTTTTCTAGTCCTTTGGAAAAGTTTGGTGCTCTTGTATCTGACTCATCATATAAGTTCTAGAATTTTTTCTGAGCTATGGAGTCCCTAGTGCCAAAGTCCTTCAAGTGTTATGAGCGTTGGAGATTTTGGTAAGACTTGAAAACTGAAGTTTTCATAGACCCCACACCGAACTTTTGATTTTGGTATCATTGTCTGAGTGATGTCTTCTTGCATTTTGGATTATGGTATATTTCAAAAAATCTAAACTCTAGCTTCTTTATTTTTTTGATGCCTTCTACGTTCCAGTGCCTTTGATTTTTCAATGCTTATGGAGTTTTTGGCATCTCTAATCTTTCTGGTGCTTATGGAAATTTTATAATTCTTATTGATTTTGGCGCCCCTTCTAGCTATAGAGTCTATAATTGCTCTCTTGTGAAGACATCATTATTTATTCTTGATTGTTCCTTCTTTTGGATAGTTTTTTCAAGCTATGTATTGGATAAACTTGTTTTGCTCTAATTAATATAAATTTCCTATAATTATCAAATGTAAACTTAACTGATCCGCCCATGTAGAGGAGTTGGAGAGCAAGTGGGTAGTTAAACCTCTCTAGTTGCTGAGAGGCCCAGGTTCAAATCTCTCGCCTCACATGTTGCGGATATCTTATGTAATGGCTTACAAAAAAAATTAACATTAAGACAATAAAATATTTCTGAAAAATAAAAATTGATACCGATGTTGGACTTACTAGTACTCCTCTACCCTATTTTAATGACCATAAAAGTTAAAAATACAAGTTTTTATCCTATAGAGATATTTGAACGACATTTCATTAACGTTTTATCTCAATTTAAATTATAAAAAAGAGAACCTTATAACCTTAGTTCAAATCGTACTATATCCTTCAATTATATTACCCCTTATAAAACACATGCAAAGCATCTCTTGATACAATGTAATATGTAAGAAATAAAGTAATGCATTTTTTTTTTTATATATAGAAGCAATGGTTACAATCACGATTTTTAGTAACTACCAGCATAGCTGGTAGGGTTCAAACTATCTACGAAGGCTCCCAGGACTTCCACCGTCTCGGTGACCGTAATATGTTATGAAGTGGACGTCTTGAAAGGGACACTACCGACTCTTATGAGCTTAAGAATATTGCAACTTGATAATCTGTTTTCATATTGCAACTAGACAGAACAAGTGAATATATACATATGGATAATCATGCTACTAAAGTTTGTTCATGCCGACATGGAAGCAATTTGATCTGATGTTGATGTTGTAGTCAATTCCAACGAACTTTCATGCCGACGTGGAAGCAATTTGATCTGATGTTGATGTTGTAGTCAATTCCAACGAACTTTCATGCCGACGTGGAAGCAATTTGATCTGATGTTGATGTTGTAGTTAATTCCAATGAACAAAACCAGTTTGCTGATCGTTCAAACCCCTATTATTCCTTGTACACGTCAATCAATTAGCTGTCAATCCTGTGGCTCACAATTATTCATAACAATTAATTAGTGTTTATTATTCGATTGGTTAAAGGGGAGCTGCAATATCAACCAAGTTGGATAGTTTAGTTAAACTTGCATATAATTTTTTTAAAGATATTTAATGGTATGTTATTGGATTGTTATTTAAGTTATTTAAATTAAATTACTCAAGTTTAAATCACTACGAAGGAGGCCTGAGACCCTAAATTGTACCATCCATTATATTTTACCTTATCTTTATCAAAAGGAATATTTATTTTCCAATCAAATATCTACTTCACATCACCCTTTAATATTTTCCTTATAAGATGACAAGTTCCTCTGGTGGAAAAAATTGGGTTATATCTAAATATGATTTCCAATTTATGACCCTACTAATTTCTAAATGTGCAACACACCCTTTTCATTTTATTAAGTTGCTTGAAAATTAATAACGATTAAGGTAAAAACCACGGTATGGACGAGTGTGTGAGAGGCCACGGTATGGACGAGTGTGTGAGAGGGTGGGTGTGTGAATGGTTGTGTGTTTAGATCTCTATTAATAAGCTCAGCTCTCACCCTTATCAAAGGTCATGGTTGGGATGGGGATGCCCAACCTTGAGTGTCGATTCTAGAGGTTTCTCACACTAACCTCAATAAATAATAATAATCACGATTAAATTATTATTTTTATTTGGAGATTTTTTAAGATATTGTTTCCATAAATAAGTGATGTGCATTAAATATATTATTTTTATTGTTCAAATCTTCATATTCATTTGTTAATAGTATTAAAAGTAATCTATGAAGCCTTTTTAATTGAAATATATTTTATTTTTTCAAAGAAAATATTGATTATTAAGACAGTTGGAATTCACAGTATTTTCCAAAAATATTCTAAAAATCCTATGCAAAATAATGGAAAAACAAAATAAAGACAACAAAGTAGTTGAAATAGAGAGAAATGGATAGACAAAAAGAATACGAGGTGGGTGCCCATGGACACCCCACAATCTCACATATCACAAATTGATGTATAGGATATAATGATACCTAATACCCAATTGAATATTAATTTCAAGTTGATATAAACTTAACATGAAGGTTAAATTATGGTATGATAAAAGTGATAAACCTTTTAAATTTTGGCAAAAATGAAAATGACCCTTTTTCTAAAATTATAGAGTCAAAGGTGCTAATTGCATAAAACATAATATCAAATGTTGCTATGATTTAAAATTTGCACCTCTAGACTATGGGGCAATAGTCTCATCATTGCATCCTTTCATAAGGTCAATACTAATCGGAGGTCAAAAAACTTTAGAAAATATTTCCTTAAAACTAGAATTATCAATATTATGTTTGGTTTGGTAAATATGGTCTTTCCATCTTCTAACGAAGACATCAATACTTTCATTTGGTAATTGTTTGGCTATAAAAAATTAATGAATGGAATCATTAGTTGGCATTCTAGCTATAAATTTAGATTTAAACAAACTGGCTAGTTTTTCAATGCTAGTGATAGAACCTTTAGGTATGTTTGCATACCACTCTAACATGAGTCCTTCAAATGATCTTGCTAGCACGTTTATAAAAGCATTAGGATTATAGGCTATCTAATCTTTATAGGATTTAAAGAATTCACAAAAGAAAATTTTGCACCATCTTTGATCCATCATAAGAAAATGAAGATGTTGAGGTAAGGTATAGGTAGTAATGTGAGGCACACAAGGCTCATTATGCCACTTATTAAGTTTAGGATTTTTCACTTGGAGAATGTTGGAAGGTTGTTTTCTTGTAATTTATAGCATAGGCATGATCCTTGGGATTTTTCTGGGTGGAATGGTGCTCCTGAGAATATTTTTTGAGGAATTGGTTATTGTTGTATATGTAAATATTATAGTTATTTTCTTAAGTCCTCCATCACTTTTTGAGATTCGCATTTTCTATAACTTGTGTAGTTATTTGAGTCATTTTCTAATATTGAATTTGGGAATGTTAATTTGCTATATTTTATTGAGTCATCTTTTGTTGATTCACTTTGGGTTGAGACACTTTCTATTGGTTAACCTTTTATTATTTCACCTTGTGTTGAGTATGGGCATTTTGACCTTGAAACTTAAAAAAAATTCCCTTACTCTTATATAAGTAATTGCCTAGGTGAAGGATTATAATTAAGCATGCCTTTAAAATCATTAGGTTGTTTTTATATCATCTTTTTCCCTTATAGGTTAAGTAGTAATTATTTTTGTTCCTCCCTAAACAAGTTAGCAAGGCTAGGATTTATATTTATTATCTCTTATATATTCGTAGATATTGGCATTTGCTTTTCTTGTTGAACCATTTATTTAGCTCCAAGTTGAGAGATGTTATTGGCTTTTTTTCAATATTTTGTTGTTGATGGTGGGACCTTTCATACTACATCATCAATATTGTCGTAACCCAACCTTAGTATATATATATATTAAACCTAAATATCCCTAAGTTTAAACTCCAATCACCTTTAACTTACTAATCATTCAATATATTCATCCTCTATTATTCCACTATGTTTTCTTTTTGAGGCTCACCCATACCTACCACTTACATATGTCCATCTAGGTAAGTGTACTAGGTGTAATTATCCTTTTGACAAATTATCCTTCTCACTGTCCATAATGAGCTAGCTTTCAAAGAAGCACACTGTCTATTTCACCCCACATAAGTCCATCTATGTAGGTTTCATGAGAGTGAATGGATTGACTATCCTTCTCATCTTCACAATGAGCTAGTCATACCATTTGTAGACCTCTTTCCAATTCTTTTTTTGTGGACTCAACATCATAGCTAAACATTATTTTCATTTAGATTTAATATGATTCACTACTCTTTAAGTTTATCTTTTAGTGCAAGGAGGTTAATCACTCTCATTCGTATGATTCATTTCTTGAATACACCCCACAAGGTCTTTAATGATACTTTTGGAGTAGTATTCAACCAATCTCTCTAAATAGTCATTTACCAACATGACATAAGCAATTCATGAAGTTATTGACTGACAATAATTAAATAGCCCAAGAGTAGGTTTTTTTTAATGTTAAGGCCTCACTTACATAAGATTATAAATGATCCTTTAATTATTCAACATACACTAGTCTTCTTGAAATCAAATAACTACAACCAAATAAACAATGCTTTATAATGAATTACTATCATTTAAAAGAACCATTCCCATAACTATTAAAATTAAAGAACAATTCCATCATAAATGAAAATATCCACAAAATATTTGTACAACATTATTTACCTTGGGAAACCTAAAGGAAAAAACCCAATCATAAATCTATTCTATCTTTATTCATAAAGATTGAATAATTACAATCAACCAAGGATTTCAAATAAACCTATAATACCAGTTTGGAGTTCCATGACTCTTTTAATTATAATCTAAACTTGCCTATCAGTTCACAAGATTAATCTAGTTCCATATACATAACAATAAGCTCTTTTATTACAACATTTAAAAGTATAATTCAACTTCCCCAGCTAGATCAACGGTGTCCATCCATCCTTTATTCCACCATAATAAACAAACCTGTTATAAAATTACTTCATAAATATTAGATATAAAACCTAATTTTGATGAATTTTAATCTATAATCCTTGCTACTGAGTTCAATTACCAACTAGCATAAGATAAACTCAAATTCTACTACGAGCAGTATTTCAAAACATCCATCGTCACCAAAATTAAATGGAATTATTTCTTTGAGGAAGCGTTACACAAGGTAAACTCTATATTAATATCTAACTAAGGCTTTCGCTCAAACTAACATGACTCAACCCATGGTCCATGTCTTTAATAACCCAACGTAGCACAAAGGTTGAGCCTAATTTTCTAACATGAACATAACACACCCACTACTCATTATAGACAACAGTTCCAAGGAAAAAATAAACTATGAGGTTGTCTGACATAAATGTATTGCGAAGATCTACAATTTTGATTGTGTATAGAAATTTTAGATAATGTATGAATCATGAATATGACAATGTAAAATCAACCAATCAAATGAATATGGTTTGATTAATATGTATGCACTAAATGACAAATGCAACCGTATTTTTGTTAAGACATTTGGATTACTTAGACATCTAGCCTAACTAATTACACGTTTGGTTGTTGTGTTAGATGTCTAGAACCATAAGTTAGATAGTAAACACAATTGTTAAGGTAAATAGGTAGTTGGGACGATTGAGACAGTTTGGTTGCACTAACTACCTGATCTTACCTATAGATACCCCCCCATTTCATTTTGTAATCGATCCATACTTGTCTGTAATGTAGAGATGTGCAGTAACTGTTAATATAGAATGTGTGTTGTACGAGATTGCATCTATGTTGTAGTGTTGTGTTGTAGGTATTGATCATAGCTTGACACAAGAGCATGTATTATTGTAAGTTATTTTCCTGTTGCAGGGCATGTTGAGGAACCTTGAGGACGAACAATGTCTAGACCCTGAAATATCAACCCATGTGCACATCAATCTAGTCATATGGTTCCATAGATAATTGTTCAGACGTCCATCCCTGACGTCTAGCCAACTGTCTTGCCAAGACATCTAGCCATTTAGCCCAGAAGTTTAGCCATCTAGTTTAGATGTCCAGTCATCCAGTCTTGATGTCTAGCCATCCAGTCCAGATGTCTGGTCATATAGCCAGCTAACCAGTCCATAAATATAGTTCATATGTCTAGCCATCTAGATATCTAGTCATCTAGTCCAGACGTCTGGTCATCTATTTTTAACATCTAGCCCAGAAATCTAGCCATACGTCTTAGATTTCTAGATTATCTACCTCAGATGTCTAGTATTTTAAGCATATATCAAGACTTGTCAACTCATACTTGCAAGACATGATGATTGTTGTACCTTGGCCTATCATCTCCTCCTAGTTTATCATCATTCCCTCATCTTGGGAAGTACTTACCCTTGTCTACATTTAGCATTGTTTCCTAAAAGCAAAATTTGGATTGAGAAGTACAGGTGACAAGATAAGGAGGTGAATGAGACAAAGAAGAGGAGGAAGGAGTCCAAGATAACCAAGAATAATTGTACGACTGGTGAATATAATAACACATGATGAAGAAGAAGTTTTACAATCCAAAGTGGAAAGAGTGTGGGATCTAGTAGAAGATAATAATCCAAGAGTAGAGACGTTGTTGGTGACAGTAAAAGGTGAAGATCAAATAGTAGAGGAAATTCCTAGTATTTAAAATGAATATTTGATGGTAACACCCGAACCAGTGGAGAGGAGTTGGTCGATGGATATAGAAGTGGGAGACTTTGTATCGTAGCAACCATGTATCGGTTCATGGGGAGGAATACCAAAACCACATCTCGTATACTTGCGAAGGAGGTTGTGAAGTGGTAGTAGGAGGATATTTGACCAAAATTTCACACAATCAACGATAGAGTGAGAACCAGAGAGAGTTCCACCACGCTCACCACCAAGATATTCACCTAGTGGGACAACCATAATGGTACAAACTACGCCTCATATAGAGAGATAGAAATGTCCACCTTTACATGGGGAATGAAAGTAATATCTAACTCATCACATGGGAACTTGTATCACCATTTGGAGAACACATGGGGTAACATAGGAAACAAAGTGGTTGCGACTATTTCTAGCCACTGTGTAAGAATGGTAATGGATTGGTATTTGAAACAACATTGTACCAAACCATTCACCCAATGGACCCCTTGAAGGATGCATTCATTTAATAATTTCAACCATTAAGATACGATACAAAGATTATCACTGAAATATTTGCTACAAAATAAAAATTAAATGAATATATCTAGAGCTACGCTAGGAGACTGATACAGTTCACAACTAAAATGGAGATACCATCGGCTAATGAAATGGTAAAACATTAGTTCTTGTATGGATTACTACATAAGTATTAAAATAAGATGAAAGAAGTACCATCCTTGACACATGCAGAATCCCTAGAGAAATAAAATAACTTTGAAAGTGAGGCCAAGAAAATAGCTACAGGAATCGGTGGACAACCAAGACACGAAGAATATGATAGTGATGAAGAAGACAAAGTGCAAAGTGCAATACACTCCTTTCGAAAAGAATTTGATAAAATTATAAAATAAGTCAAAGGAGAAACCTGAAAGGATAGGAAGGATATTTGGTTCTCTGACTGCAAAATAGAAGGACATGCCAACACCAATTTTCCAAAGAAAGCTTATTGCAACATATGTGATATTGCAGGTCACCTAGTAGCGGATTTTCCATTCAACCTGAAGGAAGAAAGACACCAAACATTAACAATCCAATAGGGAAACCAAGCGGATACTCTAAGAAATGGACAAGGTGCAACAAGCGATGGATATAGAAATAACCACAGGGAAGGAATACAAGGAGGATAGAGTCAACTGCAGTACGACTCTAAAGGGAGACCTATAATTCAATATCGAAATTATCAAGAATGGGGCCATTTTATGAAGAATTACCCCCAACACCAGAATACAAACACTACTGGTGGTAATAATGTTACCCAGATGTGTAGGTGGTGTGGTCCAAGGAACCACAAGGAGGCTAACTACCCAAATAAGGCAAGTTCCAGTGGAACATAGAATGTCAATTTTATTGACGTTGGTGATATAAGTACAGTGATAGATAGGGAAGATGAAGTCCTAGCTGTAACAAGGACACAAGCTAGGAAGTTGGAAGAATATCCAAATCTTGCCAAGGAAAAAGAGTGATGGTAGGAAGCACAGGAATTGATAAAAATAGAACTATAAAAAGGAAAGCAGGATAGGCTAGTTCTAGAGAAAGCTATAAAGAAGGTGGATATTCTAAAGGATAAACAAGCATCAATAGAAGGCTTGGTGACATAGGTGTTGAATACGATAGTAGAAGTGAATGTGGTTAGTCTATTCAATATAGTACCTGAGTTATATGCTACAATGGGAGAAGTAAAAACAAAGAAAAGAGAAATCCGACAGGTAGCACACATCAAGCAAGGACAGTTCATGAATCCAATGATACTAATGATTGAGGCAGGAAAGAAGCCAACCTTAGCTCACATGGAGATATTGGACCACAATTTGAATCATTTGATCATTTATGGAGGATCAAGTGCAAACGTAATGCCTGAAAGAATGTAGTGAAATATTGGCCAACCCATAATAAGATCTCCATACTTCAAATTGTATGGAGCAGATCAATATGGCATCGAGACAATAGGCGTGCTAATGAGCCAAAAAGTATGTATAGTAGAACAATATTTAGTACTATATTTTGTGATAATTGTGATGCAAAAACTAGCATATGATGCATTACTGGGGCATGGATGGTTAAGAACAATAAAAGTAAACCACAATTGGAAAAAAGAACATCTGAACTTCAATAAATTCCAGCATAGATATTTGATCAATCTAAAGAACCAGGAAGTAAGCCAAGAGATTATGAGTTCTGATGACTCGAGAGTTTCTTCCTCGAATAAAGGTTCAGGATATGAACCAGATGAAGAAGGAGTACTACACTTAGAGGATTGCATGGAAGATATTTATAACAAAGACAAAGGCTTACTCCACTGGCAACAAGAAGACTATGAAGTTTTTCCTCCCCAATGTTTTTGCATTGATGCAAGAAATAAAATTCTAGAGGATGAGAAAAAGGAACCAAAAAATACATAGAGTAGTAAGAAACAAACAACAATAGAAAAGGATAATAATAGAGAGAAATGGACATTCCCCAATAATTTTATAGAATAAACGATGGGAGACAAAATCATTGAAGAAAAGCCTACCCATCCCATAAAGTTTCTTAAAGCAAAAAATGAACCTGAATCTATTACATATGAAGGACCGATAATGATTCAGGTAAATTTGTGAGAAGATGGCAAGGAGAGGATGATTAATGTGCAGATGTTTGGGACTCAATACTGAAGGCAAAAAATTTTAAAATCTTTATGGATTATAAGGATATATTCTCTTAGACACAAATATCTGAAGGGATTTCCACCAAAAATTTACGTACACAAGATTCCCCTGATTGAAGATGCACAAAAAGTAAGAAGGTGACCATACAGGATGAATCCTAAATATGTAGCACTGGTGAATGCTAAAATTGATAAAATTTTGGATGTAGGTATTATTTTCAAGGTTACGACAAGTGAGTGGGTGTCACCAATCATGATTACCTTGAAGAGGAAATTTGATAAGATTTGAATTTGTGTAGATTTTCAGAGCCTCGATGTCATAACCATCTGTTGAGTGGTGTTTTCACCCAGTTGTGAAAGCACACTCTCCGATAGGATCTGAGTCCCAAAATCCTCTGCTTGCAAAGAAATTATAACAAAGTAATTTCTCCAAGGTTCCTATTATGTTGGTTCTAAAACACCAATGATGTTGTTCAATGTAAATGCAGGGAATACCTTAGGGTTGCAAGTGGATGTTAACAAGGGGCACTGTAGTTTACTTTAATTTGGATTTGTAATGGACTCTGAGCTTTAATGGATTTTCAGTTATTTATTTAAATGACTGTAATTAAAATGCAGAAAACAAAATAAGGGTTTGAAAATGAAATACATGCAAATGAAGATGCAACTAAACTACATCCAGAATGTTGTCATCAATTCGATGAAATCGAAGATAATGAGGTTTTCTGCATGCAACCTAACCTATTGAATCTGCACTTATGCACAATCCTGATAAGCTAGGTGCGGGTTTCTAGGGGTTTTACTGTAATTTCAAATTTTAGGCCTTCGCATGAAGCAACCGAGAGGACTCGCATTAAACTCCATCTATAAACCTAAAATCTGAAAGGGAAAGATAAACATCAAATTATACATGCAAAAATGACTCCTTCTTTCTCATCAATGAGATGCCAACTCTCTGTATTTCTGTATTAAATGGTATATCAATTGCAATTACAGAATGTTCCAGGTATAACAAATCTAGAACAAATGAAGGAAATTGCTCCAAGTGCAGGCCCAGAATGGCATGCAGCCCTTGTCTCTGCAACTCTGCTAGCAGCAATTTCCAACCCCTATTCAATCTGTGCTTCCAAGCTTTATACTGTCTGGCACGGCTCTTCGGTTCACCTGCATCGCTTCGTTTCACCTCCCAGAATGCGTCTTTTCAAATTCTCGCCTTTTCGATGCTTTTACTTCATGCTCGATGCCGAAACGTTCGAAACCTGTCGCTGCATGTAACGCTTCTGCAACTCTGACACCTGTATGCCATGTGTCTCACGCTTTCTGTGCCTTCTGTAATAGTCCCATGAAAATCATGACAAAAATAGCATGCAGTTTGTTCGCCTTCCTGGCCATGAAAATGCGACATGTCACGAAATCGCGACATGTCACGATATCGCGACGCTTTCCTGTCAGCAGCCTTTCTTGCCGTCACGCCCAGCGAAAACGTGACATGTCACGATTTCGTGACATGTCACGAAATCGTGACGCTTTCCATGTCCGTACGCCTTCGGCTGCTTCTTGTCGCGAAATCATGATGATTTTTCATTCGGAGTATCCTGTGGCTTTCTGTCACGAAATCGCGACACTTTTCTGTTTCGTACCATTTTCCCGCAACCTGTCGTGAAATCGCGACGTTTTTCCACTTCGGGCGCCTTCGCTGCATGCTGTCGCGATTTCATGACGTTTTTTCCTTCCGTATGCCTCGGCTTGTTTCTGTCATGATTTCGTGACGCTTTTGTGCTTCGGACCCTTTCGCTCGATTTTGTCACGATTTCACGACATTTCTTACACTTCATGCCTTTGGCTGCAACCTGTCACGATTTCGCGACGTTTTTCACTCGATGCTGCTTTGGCTGCAACCTATCGTGATTTCGCGACGTTTTTCCCTCGACGCTGCTTTGGCTGCAACCTGTCGCGATTTCAGAGTTTTTTGTCGTGATATCGCGACATTTTTCCCTCTTCGTGCTCATCCGCTGCTTTCTATCGCGATATCGCGACATTTTTCGGCTTCGTCCTGTTTGACTGGTTTGACCCATGATTTTGCGACATGTCGCGATATCGTGACACCTTTTCATTTTGTCTTTCTCTCTCCTCTTTCGGTCGCGACGGAGCTACATGTCACGATTTCGTGACACTTTTTCATTTTTCGACAGCGATGGCGCGACAGGTCACGATTTCGCGACATGTCGCGATTTCGCGACACTTTCTATACTTGTGCATTTTTGCCCCTTTTTCTTGAATTTTAGCATCTGGGTCACTGAGATTCCTTTTGAAAGCATGCAAAAAATATGGGTCCCCAATTTTGGGGTGTGTTGTGGATCAGCCACAACAAATGGCGACTCTGCTGTCAAATGCTCTTGAGCATTTTAGTGAGAACCCAACCTGAAACATAGCACAAACTCGAAAACATGTGTTAGCACATAAGCAATATAAACAAATGCCCAAAGATCAGAAGTACATGAATCATTAGAATCATCAAGTATTAGCTCAGTGTGTGCAATGAATTTCTTTCCCCATCATTTGAAATTGATCAACATTCCATTGTCAGTTTTGCATGAATGCATATGCGAGATTGTGAATGATTTGTGTACCCTAATGAATATGCTAGGAGATTTTGCTTTTATAAAAGGCATAGTCATTCTTCTAGTATTATGTACAAACATTCAAGACTGCCAAACCCTCTTAGGATCCACTAATGAATTGTTTTATTATATCCCAAAGTTGGTTATGAGTCCCTACTATCTTGAACCCATGTGCAAGTGAATGTGAAATCAGAACTTTGGGGAATCAGACTCCCAACCAACCGAGATGAAAGTTTAACCCTATCCTTACTATTCTGATTTAGAATTCATTACCTCACTTTGAGCAAAATAATTTAACCAATTATGGAAGAAATGGTCATGCTAGTCTAACCCTTTTGGACAAGCAGTGGTCTTGTTTTTAGACAAGACATGCTGCCATGCATGGGCATATCTAACCCCACAATCCAAAACTTATCTTCATTTCTTTGGACCTTGGGGATGACTACCCATCCTTTGCAGAGGACATGTAGTACGATCCTTCCAATCCAATATAAAGATGAGATGGGAAAAATTTTATTATTTATTATTATTTTTTTTACTTCTTGGACCTTAGGGATGACTACCCATCCTGGCTAGGGACATGTAGTACGATCCTTCCAATCCAAACTTTAGGTGTAAATGGAAAATATTAATTTTATTGCTTGGACCTTGGGGATGACTACCCATCCTTTGCAGAGGACAAGTAGTACGATCCTTCCAATCCAAGATTTATTATGAAATGAGACATAAGAGCTTTGGGGAATCAGATTCTCAACCTAAGCGAGATGAGAATTTATGCCCTATCCTTACTACTCCATGTAGGTCAAATCAAAGCCTTGGGGAATTGGATCCTCAACCTAAGTTCGATGAGGATTTAACCCTATCCTTACTACTCTGATTTTAGGCTTTAAGCTCTATGGAAGTGGTCAAAACCACTGTTTTAAAGATCATGTTGCATAATAGGATAGACATGAAAACCACTTTCGCCCAACCTTTTCTTCCAAGTTAGGTTTTGATCATTTTGCTTAAGATCTTTTTTAATGTATGAGACGTGCTTGGTTCTAGATATCTCAAGACTCGCTTTCCAACCTTAGGATTTTTCTTACATTTATGTTATAACACAACCCTAAGAGGATTTGACATACTTTAATGATTTGTACCTAAGATGCATATGCAACTAAGATGAAATGTATGTAAAGTGAGATGGAACATGAATGCATTATCTCTTGAATTGCAAATGAAATGGTTTGTCATGCAAAACTGACTCTTTCATGCATCACAAAATCAAACAATATAACTTAAGATGCTTGTGTTACTTGTGGAGCTTTTACAGGACAATTCCAATATTTCATATTCTCCTAACCTTAAGCATAAGTTGACATCTCAAATTTTTTTTTTTTTTTTCTATCAAAATAAACCAAAACATGTCAATTGAAATCAAATCCACAACCAAAATCCTAGCTAGACTAACAATCCTAAACAATAAAAACAAAAACTGAAAATCCCCACCAAAACCGAAAGAATAATATCAAAATCTCACAACCTAAGGGCTAAAATAATGCTTTAAAATCTGCCCATTAACCGGTAGCATAAAATCTCTCCCTTCTAAAGTTTTTAGCCTGAAGGTATTCTTCCCAAGAATTTCTGAAATCTGATATGGGCCTAACCAAAGACAATCAAACTTTTGATGATTCCCTTTTTCCTCATGTCTTTTGTCCCATAGTAATACCAAATCTGAAATTCTAAATGATTTAACTTTGGCCCTTCTGTCAAACCATCTTTTGATAACTTCCTGGTGTTTATTCATGTGACTCATGGCTTCTTCTCTCTTTTCATCAAGGTGCAGCAAATGACTTGACCTGGCTTCAACTTGATCATCTGTCCCCAAGTACTCTTGTATGAAATGTAAGGTCTGCAACTTCAAATTTGCAGGAAATATCGGGTCTTGCCCATAGACCAAATGATAGGGAGTATTCCCTATGGATTCTTTCACTCTGGTCCTATCTACCCAAAGGGCAAACTTCAATTGGCTGTGCCAATCCCGAGGGTTCTTTTCCAGCAACTTCTTAATGGTATTCAACAAATTTTTATTTGAAGATTCGGCCAACCCATTTCCTTGAGGATAATAATTGGATGCAAATTTTAAGCTCACTTTGTTATCGTATGCCCAATCTGCAAATTGCGTAGAAATAAACGCTTTACCATTGTCACTGACAATAGCATCGGGCATTCCAAATCTTGTTATAATATGGTCCTCAAGGAATTTAATTACAACGTCTGTGGTGGCATGTTTAGTAGGAATCGCCTCTGTCCACCTTGTGCAGTAATCTATAGCTGTCAATATGAATTTATGAGAATCAAAAGAATTTGGGTTAATAACCCCAATGAAATCTAGTCCCCACTGTGCAAATGGCCTCATTTCAACTACAGGTTGTAACGGCATGGCTGCATTTCTTTCTCTATTGGCAGCCACTTGACAGATATGACAAGATCGTACATGGGCATGTGCATCTTTGAAAATGTGTGGCCAGTAGTATCCTGCTCTCAGGATTTGATGCGCTCGTAGCATTTGCCGCACCATGACCAGTTCCATGTTTCCCGTGAAATTCCTGCAACACCCTGGCAGCTTCTTCTTTGTTCAGGCACCTCAGGTAGATCCCTTCATGATTCTTCCTGTAAAGAACACCAAATTTCATCAGATAATTGATAGACTTAAGCCTTAAAGCTCTTCTCTGGGTTGAATTCAGATTAGAAGGACACTTACCAGTCAATAAAAATTGCACAATATCAACATACCAGTCATCCTTAGCAATGTATTCTGTGTTCGAGTATTGGCATGTTGTTTGAGGATTATTTTCTGCGATCGCCTTCGCCAGTCCTTGTCCTCGAACTAGCTTCATAGGTTGGATTTCGAGATCAAACTCTTGGATGGTGGAAATCCATTTCCCTCTTTTCTCGCCTAGTTCATTTTGTAAAAACATGGTCTTAACAGCAGAGTCAGGCACGATGGCAATAACTCTGCTGTGTACAATGTAGTGCCTAAATTTTTTCACCGTTTTAAAAAGTGCGTACATTTGCTTATCAAGGATTGAATACCTTAATTGAGCATCTTTCAAGGGGGCACTTAAAAATGCTATGGGTTTTTCTGCACTATCCTCGCCTTTTTGGGTTAAGACACTCGCCAAAGAGTGTTCTGATGCAAAAGCATAAATATAGAAAGGCTTGGAGTAGTCTGGACTTATAAGGACCGGGCCCCGGAAATGGCATCTTTGATGTTCTGGAAGGCCACTCTACTTTCCTCGTTCCATTTTACATCCACATCTTTCTTGAGCATCTTGTTCAGAGGTTTGGCTATCTCAGAAAAGCTAGAGATAAACTTCCTCACAAAATTAACCTGCCCAAAGAAAGATCTCAATTCCTTTTTACTACTCGGGAGAGGTAGGCTTTGGATAGCTTGTATCCTTTCTGGGTCGATGGATATGCCCTCTTTTGAAATGATGTGACCAAGCAATTTTCCTTCTGTAACTCCGAAAATGCACTTTTTGGGATTTAAGGAAATTCCATGTTCTCTGCATCTTTGAAGCACTTTCTTTAAATCTTTGACATGGTCCTCTCTCTTTTTCGAGAAAACTGGGATATCATCCACGTACACGATGATACATTTGCCTATGAGCCCTTTGAATGCATAATCCATGGCGCGTTGAAAAGTTGCACCAGCATTTAACAGTCCAAACGACATTCTCTTATATGCAAATGTCCCCCACTTGGTAGTGAAGGCTGTTTTCATCCTGTCATTTGGATGTATAAGAATTTGGTTGTATCCAGAATACCCATCAAGAAAGGACATCATTTCAGATCCATTTACCGTTTGTAGAATTTCATCAATTGATGGCAATGGATAATTATCTTTTTGAGAGGCTTTATTAAGATTTCAAAAATCTATGCACAGCCTAATCTCTCCACTCTTTTTCCTTACTGGGACGAGGTTAGCAACCCAAGTTGAGTGCCTAACAGGAAAAATGATTTTCGCTTCCAATAATATTTTAACCTCCTTTTCGATCAAAGGCTCCAATAGCGGGTTAACAACTCGTTGTCTTTGCCTAAAAGGCTTGGAGTCTGGCTTCAAAGGGATGGTATGTGTGATAATGTCTTGGTTGTATGTCTTCAGCTCATTGTAATTCCAAGCAATGCAATCTATGTAATGCTTCAATGCCTGCATTATGTTGCTCCTTTCTTCATCTGTACATGCCTTTGCAATGTACACCTCCTTTGGATTGTCTGCACTCCCTAGATTAATTGAATCACATGCATCTTTGGGGAGTGGGACTCTTTTACCTTTCTTGGGCTTGCATCCCATGTCGAACATTTTTTCCAATGAAACCACGTCTTTAGGTACTTTGTTGGATTGATACGCAGTTTCAATTTCATTCTCTGTTTCATCTTGCCACCTTTGTTCCTCATCAATCACCTGATTTTCAAAAATACCCGAGTTCGTGACAAACTTGAAGATGTGTCTATCATTTTCGAAAACCTGAAAATTCTTGACATTGTCGGGTATTGATGGACAAGGAACCAATTCAATGGAGAACTTTTTACATCTTTTTATATCAACCGGGTTTAACATGCCCGCGGTGACTGCAAGAGAGTCTGCTATTCGATTTCCTTTCCTAGAAATAAGGGCTATATTGAACGCATCGAACTCCTCAATGAGGTCCATAACCCTAGTTCTATAAAGGCTTAGTCTCCTGTCACGGCATGTATACTGTCCTTTGATTTGCTTGACTACCAACTCAGAATCTCCCAAAACCTTCAAGCATTTGACTTGTTTGCTCAATGCTAGACGTAAACCAAAGATCAATGCTTCGTATTCTGCCACATTGTTCGTGCAAGGAAATTGCAGTCTATAGGCAGCCAATAATGGTTTACCTCCTGGGCCAGTGAGCTCGACTCCAGCTCCTGCTCCCTGTCTAGATTTTGATCCATCGAACCTGAGCAACCATGTGCAATCATTCTCCTCAGAAGAGCCACCATGACATATTTCCTCTTTAGGCTCTTCAGCAGCTTCCTCAATATCAAGTGCATAAACCCCCAGTTCTGGCTCAAAAAACTGAACTTCATTCGGCTTGTTAAATTCTGTTATGATTTCTTTGAGCCTCGGTTCATTTTCCACTCTGATTTGGTTTGCAATTCCTTTCCATGGTAGCCACATATGTGAGCAGTCTGTTGAAAAATAGCCATTCGGAGTTTTCATCCAATCCCTCGCAAGTAACATTCCATACCTACTTGGGATATTAACCACCAGAATGTCTACAACCTGCTGGACCCTGGGTTCAGAATTTAATTGAATCTTGACATCATATAAGGTCCCTACCACATTTACCTCTGAACGGTCCAATTGCAAGACCTTACATTTGGATGAAACAGGTTGCAGACCTAGCATTTTACATATCTCTGAAGGCATGAGGTTGCTCGTGGCACCCGTGTCCACCAAACAGTTATGCAAATTCTTACCCGCAATTCTCAGAGTCAATAAGAATGGCGGGACATCCCTTCTCTCCTTTCACAAAATCAGATGGGACTCAACTCCCTTTTCCTTCCACATTTGATCAGGTGAGTTCAAAGCTTTTATCAACGCCTCCTTTTGGCCAGGCAATCTGGCCGCGTCCAAGAATGAAAGGCTAGATTTGGACTTCTTTAGATCCTCCACTATGTCATAGTTTGGTTTTTCGAATTTGACTGTCTTCTGCACGTCATTAGACATTTCTCTTCTGAGTGGAGGGGGAGGATTATTATTTGCTTTAGTATCCGGAGGAAGAATAGAATTGTTTGGAGGTGTTGATGAGGTTTTAGGGGCTTTAGATTTACTTCTCAAATGGTATCCATGATTCCCCTTTCTGAAATCTCGAAAAGCTTGCACCTCTTGTTCCAAAATTTCGTCTTCTTCTTCCTCGCTCTCACCTTCTTGATGATATACTGTTTCCATTACCATAATATTATCATCTTGATGTTGCGATGGACCCTCATTTGATACCAGTTCCAAATCATCGACTTGTGCCTGAAGACAATGAGTGTATCTAGCAATTTCAGGACAATTCCTCTCATTGTGTTCTTTGGTGTTGTGCAATCCGCACCCCCTTTCCCATGCCAAATCTGAAAGATTCAAAAGAGAATTGGATTGGCTAGGTCCTGCAGAAGTATCTAGTTGATTAGCAATGGGAGCTGGTACTCCCCCATTGTTTGGCTTGGTGTTCCAGTGCCTCCCTCTATTGTTAAAATTTTGATTTGAGTGAGGGGCATGAGACTCATACTTCTACTGTTGAACCCTGTCATTGCTCAGTTTATGAACTAATTTCTTGAGCTCTTCTACTTCTGAATAAATCTCCTTTGGTGGAATCACATTGCTGTTAACCCCCGTTGGATTCGCATAATTGATGGGGTCTTGATTCAACACTTGGGTCGGGTTCTGAGGAATTTGATTCCCGTATGGATTGACACTTTGAATCGGGGTTGGATTTGGAAAAGGAACTATGGCCTGAGGATTGACTTGGCTAGTTCCTTGCATAGTTGATTGACTGTTCTACAAAAATGCAGGGACAGGTGGAATGGATGTGATTGGTTGGATTGGAATGGGTGCATATGCAGGTGCTGGTGGATACAACTGCTGATATGGGAAGGCGTTCATGCTTGGCATTTGAGGTGCCATGACTTGACTTGCCAAGGGAGCTTGACCATATGGAGCATACTGTCCCATCATAGGCATCTGGGTAAACCCATAGCCTTGTGGTGTCATTTGTTGCTCGATAGTCATGGCTTCATTATAGGCTAGAGCGAGTGTGGTGACTTGAGGATTTCGTCTTGCAAACATGGCTGTCATGGGGTCCAATGCCCCAAAATATATCTGCAAAGCCACTGCGGGATCGATGGCAAAATGCCGAACCGCTCTATTATAGCACTTTTGGAATCTCTGATTAAACATTCTGATCGGTTCCCCCTGGCCCCTTTTGCATGTAATAAACTGATTGTAAATGGTTGCGGGATCCAAGGGTGACCTAAATTGATTAACAAAGGCATTTTCCATTTGGGTCCAAGAAGTGATTGAACCAGTTGGCAAGCATATATACCATTCATATGCTATTGGATCTAAGCTCATGGGAAAAAGTCTGCAAGCCACATCTTCATATTGAACTTGCAGCCTAATTAAAACATCCCTATAGGCTTGGATATGTTCTTCTACTGTTCTTGGGCCATCTGGTTTGTACTTAGGCAAAAATATTTCAATGTTCTTGGGGATTTCATGGATATCCCCAGCAATATTCAAAGGAGTATTGTTAGCTCCATACCAAGGAGCTGCTGGAGCTTGAGCCATTTGACTCAAAATTGATGAAGACAAACCTACAATAGCAGTAGAAATATTATTGACAATAGGAACACTAGTGGCAACTAATATTACGAGCGTAGGTCCACTCGATGTTCCTGGAGAAAACAGGTCTTTTGTGACTGGTGAGCTTACGACTTGCTTGGTTTTATTCTTGGGAGTACCAGTAAGGTCATGAAAAATGGTTTCTCCGGTTGTTTGGGACCTGGTCGCAATACGACGTGGTGGGTCCAGCCTGCCTGATGAAACCCTCGATTATTTCAAAGAAAAAAAACCTGCAACCAAAGAAAACAAAAGCTGCAGTTTAGCTGTTTGTGAGCTTTAAGAAAAGATTTCAAAATTAAATCAAAAGATATTATTCATGTATGAAACCAAAATAAAGTAAACCGATTTGGGCCCTCCTTCTAGCGCCAATCTGTTGAGTGGTGTTTTCACCCAGTTGTGAAAGCACACTCTCCGGTAGGATCTGAGTCCCAAAATCCTCTGCTTGCAAAGAAATTATAACAAAGTAATTTCTCCAAGGTTCCTATTATGTTGGTTCTAAAACACCAATGATGTTGTTCAATGTAAATGCAGGGAATACCTTAGGGTTGCAAGTGGATGTTAACAAGGGGCACTGTAGTTTACTTTAATTTGGATTTGTAATGGACTCTGAGCTTTAATGGATTTTTAGTTATTTATTTAAATGACTGTAATTAAAATGCAGAAAACAAAATAAGGGTTTGAAAATGAAATACATGCAAATGAAGATGCAACTAAACTACATCCAGAATGCTGTCATCAATTCGATGAAACCGAAGATAATGAGGTTTTTTGCATGCAACCTAACCTATTGAATCTGCACTTACGCACAATCCTGATAAGCTAGGTGCGGGTTTCTAGGGGTTTTACTGTAATTTCAAATTTTAGGCCTTCGCATGAAGCAACCGAGAGGACTCGCATTAAACTCCATCTATAAACCTAAAATTTTAAAGGGAAAGATAAACATCAAATTATACATGCAAAAATGACTCCTTCTTTCTCATCAATGAGATGCCAACTCTCTGTATTTCTGTATTAAATGGTATATCAATTGCAATTACAGAATGTTCCAGGTATAACAAATCTAGAACAAATGAAGGAAATTGCTCCAAGTGCAGGCCCAGAATGGCATGCAGCCCTTGTCTCTGCAACTCTGCTAGCAGCAATTTCCAACCCCTGTTCAATCTGCGCTTCCAAGCTTTATACTATCTGGCACGGCTCTTCGGTTCACCTGCGTCGCTTCGTTTCACCTCCCAGAATGCGTCTTTTCAAATTCCTGCCTTTTCGATGCTTTTACTTCATGCTCGATGCCGAAACGTTCGAAACCTGCCGCTGCATGTAACGCTTCTGCAACTCTGACACCTGTATGCCACGTGTCTCACGCTTTCTGTGCCTTCTGTAATAGTCCCACGAAAATCATGACAAAAATAGCATGCAGTTTGTTCGCCTTCCTGGCCGCGAAAACGCGACATGTCACGAAATCGTGACATGTCGCGATATCGCGACATGTCGCGATATCGCGACGCTTTCCTGTCAGCAGCCTTTCTTGCCGTCACGCCCAGCGAAAATGTGACATGTCACGATTTCGTGACATGTCGCGAAATCGTGACGCTTTCCATGTCCGTACGCCTTCGGCTGCTTCTTGTCGCGAAATCGTGACGATTTTTCATTCGGAGTATCCTGCGGCTTTCTGTCGCGAAATCGTGACACTTTTCTGTTCCGTACCATTTGCCCGCAACCTGTCGCGAAATCGCGACGTTTTTCCACTTCGGGCGCCTTCGCTGCATGCTGTCGCGATTTCACGACGTTTTTTCCTTCCGTACGCCTCGGCTCGTTTCTGTCGCGATTTCGCGACGCTTTTGTGCTTCGGACCCTTTCGCTCGATTTTGTCACGATTTCGTGACATTTCTTACACTTCATGCCTTTGGCTGCAACCTGTCACGATTTCACGATGTTTTTCACTCGGCGTTGCTTTGGCTGCAACCTGTCGCGATTTCACGATGTTTTTCCCTCGGCGCTGCTTTGGCTGCAACCTGTCGTGATTTTGCGATGTTTTTCCCTCGACGCTGCTTTGGCTGCATGCCGTCGCAATATCGCGACGTTTTTCCCTCTTCGTGCTCATCCGCTGCTTTCTGTCGCGATATCGTGACGTTTTTACCTCTTCGTGCTCATCCGCTACTTTCTGTCGCGATATCGTGATGTTTTTCCCTCTTCGTGCTCATCCGCTGCTTTCTGTCGCGATATCGCGACGTTTTTCGGCTTCGTCCTGTTTGACTGGTTTGACCCGCAATTTTGCGACATGTCGCGATATCGCGACACCTTTTCATTTTGCCTTTCTCTCTCCTCTTTCGGCCGCGACGGAGCTACATGTCGCGATTTCGTGACACTTTTTCATTTTTCGACAGCGATGGCACGACAGGTCGCGATTTCGCGACATGTCGCGATTTCGTGACACTTTCTATACTTGTGCATTTTTGCCCCTTTTTCTTGAATTTTAGCATCTGGGTCACTGAGATTCCTTTTGAAAGCATGCAAAAAAGATGGGTCCCCAATTTTGGGGTGTGTTGTGGATCAGCCACAACACCATCGAATATTCCTTTATGATTTCTTTCACAGATTCCATCCTGGAAGAAGTAGTAGGACATGAGATCTACTCATTTTTGGTTGGGTTCTCGGGGTATAACCAGATTAGCATTGTAGAAGAAGATAAGCTGAAAATAACTTTTATGGTGGAAAATGGAATATACGCTTATAATCGTATGCCATTTGGATTGTCCAATGCACCAGCTACTTTTTAGAGAATCATCCTATATATCTTTGATAAGATGTCTGCAAGGAATTTCAAAGCCTTCCTCGATGATTGGTCCTTATATGGGAAGACACAAGAACATTTGAAGTCACTAGAGGAATGCATGAGCTTTTGTAGATGAGCTCGGATATCATTAAATCCAGGTAAATGTGTCTTGATGGTACCATACAGGAAGCTGCTAGGGCATATTGTATGCCAAGAGGGTCTCAAGCCCGAACCAGATAAGATTCGGGTAATACTGCTAATGGAAGATCCATATGATGTAAGCTTGGTGAAAACCTTCTTAGGAACAATGGGATACTATAGAAGGTTCATTTGCAACTATGCATTAACTTCTCATCCACTAGATGCCCTTACACATAAGGGTATTCCTTTCCATTGGATAGAAGAGCACCAAGGAGCTTTTGAGATCTTGAAGGCACATATGTTAAAGGTACCTATCCTAGTTTTTCCAAACTAGGAGAAGGAGTTTCATGTGCATGTTGATGCTTCAAATTATTCTATTGGATGTGCATTGGCTCAGGAATGTTATTTTGGGTTGGATCATCCCATATACTTTGCAAGTCAGTTGTTGTCTCGAGATGAGAAAAACTATAGTACAATAGAGTGCGAAGCACTAGGGATGGTGTACATAGTACAAAAGTACCAACACTATTTTTTGGCTAACCCTTTTGCTTTCTATGTGGATCATCAGGTGCTATTGTACTTGATCAACAAGCCAACAATCTATGGATGAGTGAGTCGATGGCTCATCACTCTGCAGGAATTCATGTTTCGGGTGGTAGTAAGACCAAGAAAGAAGCACGTAATTGTGGACCAACTATCAAGGATTCACTCAGGAGAACTTGTAGAAGGAGGAATACCATATGAATTCCTCGATGCATAGTTGTTCATGATAAGTGTGATACCTACATGGTATAAAAATATTGAGGATTACCTATAGATAGGAGAGTTGCCAAAGGAGATGATGGTAGTTGAACAGAGGAAGGTGATTATGAAATCTACACCCTTTACCTTGATTGTAATTTTACTATACAAGATGGAGGAGGACCACATTCTAAGATGATGTGTGATGGAGGATGAAGTACAATAGACCCTGAAGGAGGCACATGAAGGATTGGTCGGAGGACATATGGGACCTGATGCAACAACAAGGAAAGTGTTGTTGGTAGGCCTATGGTGGCCTACTCTATTTCACGATGCCAAGAACTTTGTTAAGGCATGTGATATGTGTCAAAGAACAGGGAAGCCAATAAAAAGAGACTTCACACCACTCCATCCATCACAACCTCAAGAACTTTTTGAAAGATGGGGTTTGGATTTTGTAGGTCCACTAAGAACAAGTCATAAGAGAAAGTGTAGATACATCGTAGTCGTAACTAAATACTTAACAAAATGGGTCAAAGCAAGGGCACTACTTGATAATTCGGTAAGAAGCATGACTCACTTTTTGTATGAATAGGTTATCACACGATTTGGCATACCTCTTCAACTGAAAAGTGATAGAGGAGGTCATTTCGTTAATGAAATTATTTAGAATTTGATGAAGTAATTTAGGATCTTTCATTCCTTGTCAAGTCCGTATTACCCCAGAGAAAATGGGTAGGAGGAGGTGATAAATAAGATCTTGGTTTCTATTCTATACAAAACATGTGCAATTGAAGGTACGGATTGGGAAGAATTATTATCAGTAGTTTTATGGGTATATAGAACCACATTTAAACCGACCACAAACCACACACCCTTCCAATTAATGTATGGATAGGAGGCGGTAGTACCAGTAGAATTCTTGGTAGCCAACTTGAGAGTAGTTGTTGATACCCACCTAAATGATGATGAAAGCATGGAGGAAAGACTCACAACATTGGTACAACTAGGCGAGAAAAGGGTGTTAGCACAATGGGCAATGAATATTGCTCAGCAACATCAAAAATATTGGCATGATAAGCACCTTAAAAAAATGAACCTGAAGGTTGGTGATATGGTTCTCAAGTACAATGGTAAAAGGGAGATCAAGCTAGGAAAGCTGAAGACCCTATGGCTTGGACCCTTTCAGGTAGAAGAGGTATTGGATAATGGGGTTGTTTGATTGAAAATTTGGATGGAACAACTTTTCCCGAAGTAGTAAATGGCTCCAAATTGAAAGTATATAAAGCAAAAGTGCAGATTAATATGATCAAATTGGAATCTAAGGAGGACACATCTGGTAATCCAAATGAAGAAGAACAACCAGGTATACGATCCTACGAAAATGGTGGACCAAGTAACACTGTTCGAGAGGATGAACCATCCCACCTAGAATGGTTTTCTGGAAGAGAAGAAGAACTAGTGATAGAACAAATGGAGTTGGAACCTAATGTACGAGTTCTAGAAAGCGAAGTAGAAAATCGGCTTCAGAACATTACGTACTTAGCTTCACAAGGGCAAATACCAGAAGTGGAGGATTATGAAGGACAAGGAGCTAAAATCCTACAATGAATGGCATTGGAAACACAATGATTGCAGGAGGAATATGAGACTCTTCGTCAGTATAATGCATAGTTGAGGGAACAAGTTATTCAAGAACTGGATGGAACTATGTAGAAAATGCAGCAACGACAAGATGCACATAGAGCAAAATGGGCTGAAAGAGATCAAGATGATTTTAGGAGGAGCCCGAATGGTAACTCACCAGATAGTAGTGTATTCTTAGTGGATCTAGACCACTCAATACTAGAACACCCTTAGAGGCAAGAGAATCGAAGGCTAGCGGTAGGTGGATTGGAAATAAGAGAAAATAAAAGGAACAATGTAGTTTCCTCAACATATTTAGATAGTTCATCCACAGCAACACTGAGAATCATCCTGAATACAGATGACTCCTCAAAAGCAACTTCACCATTTATTAGACATCCTCGATGACATGGAAAATCACCAAAAAAGAGTAAAGTAAGGAAATCACAACAGAACTTGGCTTCTAGTAGTGCATATCAGATAAGTCGAGAAGAAGCAACCAAGATTCTATGGCGAGATGTCAAGGAAGTAACCGAATGACCAAAGTATGATGGATGGTTGAAAGACTCAAGTGAGGATGAGAATCAACCTCGAGACCCTGATATACCACACGCCAGTCCTAACCCAGACCATCGGAGACAAAGAGATGAAATCCACCATCAATGAGTAGGGGTTAGATTCCTTGAAACTGCACAAGTGATTGAAGATGATGAGTCTCTAAGCCCACAAGATGAGTACAATGAAGGAGTAAATGAAAATACGATACCTGAATGGCCAGAACCACAAGGATGGAGAACACCATATGTAGGAGCCATGAGATGCCCAATGAAACATGAAGAAGTGGCTAGGTATCGTATGGTGGCTCTTGATTTGTGATAAAACTAAAGAGAAGTGAGAAGATTACAGTAGCGAGTCCAAGAAACCTCTAAACGACCAATGAATATGGTAGGAGAGGGAAATGACTCAAGTACAGATTCAGCTTTCTCGAACGAGTACCAAGAAGCCCTAACTCATTGTGCACTGCAACGACACTTTGAGGAAATGATATGGCGAAGGAGATTGATAAGTACTAATAAGAGATTGAGAATCCTGCACCAACTAACACCTACAAGTTAGCAACACCCACCAGAAACACGTGCACAACTGATACACCAGGCCAGAAATAGAGACAACCTGGGCAATCCCGGGAGTTCATCAGGACTTTCGAGATTTCTTGACCAAGGGAGGAGCATGGTTGACCTCCATCCCGGTAGCTCAAGAGGAATAAATTCCCCTTCGACTACCCATAGGTCGACTAGTCCACAAATTGGACCGCAAGGACCATCTGAGGACTTAGTCCAAGCCAACCCATCACTACATGCTCCTGAGAATAGACCTCTGGGTCTACCTCAACGAGCTCGTGGGAATCAAAGACGTCATCAAGAACGATCGAGGGACCAATCGAATATCGGAAATTTGGGAGTACGATAGCCCCACACTAGGGAGATTCGATCGGCAAGAGGAAGAGGATGAGTCACACCAACTCATGGAAGACAGGGACCCCAAAATAGGAATTCCTACCAGGACTAGGTAGACCAAGGATGGGCAGTCGTCCATTTTCAGATTGATAGACTTCGAGGTCGAGGCTATGGAATGGGAATATTCTATCGTAACATTGGACAGAGGGAGAATCAACCTTCCAATGATCGGGTGACCAACCATCAAGAGCAAGGGAGAATGGTGGTCCACTATCTTGATGACTGTGTGATAATTCAGTAGGGAGACGGGAGCATGGAATGAATTTGTCAACAAGAAGAATCAACCCATTTGGACCTTGGTAACAACCATATGGATGATGCAACCACACTTTTGGATGGAGAAGACCATATGGAAGATGTCTAGAAAGAAATAAGTCATTTTGTAGATGTCTAGCAAGAAAGTAGTCATCAGAAGATGTTTGACAAGAAAACAACCATTTGTTAGAGGGGGCAAGATAAGATGACATCACTAGAAGCAGACATCTGGGAGAAATTGGTTAGATGTCTAGAAAAGAATCACATCATCAACGGATGGAATAAGAACATCCAGATTGGCAATTTATTCCAAAAAAACTAGAAAGACATGATGAATAGTTTCATATGGAAACTCCGTGAAGCTAGAATAATCACCGCAGTCATCAACAGGCAGAGGAACAATAAAATGGTGATGATTTAAGCAGTTTTGAAACTGGTAGTCATCACCAGGAAGATAGTGCATCATATACCCTAGAAGTATGCATCGACATTATCGTGCGCTTCACCCTACGATGTTAAAATTATAGGATGCAATTTTGCAAAAATAATAAAAAAAAAATAAAAAGAAAAAGAAAAAAAAAATAGAAAAGACAAAATAACAAAAAAAAAGATGAAATAAGGTAAAATATGTTAGACATATTGTCCATGCAGAACTAGTGATGTGGTAAGCATGCAAATGACTGGGAGTTAGGTGGCAGTTGAACAAGTAGTTATCAGGGTGGCAACATTCCTATAAATTGGAAGCGTTGGGCATTGTTTGTTTCATTGCTTTCAGTTTATGCAGGAGCGCAGGAGAAGGAGAGACGAAGTTGGGTAATAGGTGCACCAAGGATTTATGCAATACGAAGTATAAGACATCATCTACATTGGTAGTTGTAAGCTTCATGGAGGATTTTTTCTTTTCAGTGCAAGTGCAGAACCCTACCTTCATAAAAGCATTCAGCCTACCTAGAGGAAACCTAGCCTTCCAATTGTGTCATAACTATTTGAAGGGAGAAGTGCTTGACAAAAGGGAGAGGTGAAATTTTAGCCAACTTACATAAGACATCATCTATAAGGGATACATCCAGTCGATAGGTCTTAATGTCTAGCCATTCAACCCAAATGACTAGTTGATCACCTCAGATGTCTAGCCATCTAGCCCAGACTATCAGTCGAACACCTCAGACATCTAGTTGTCTAGCCCAAAAATATAGTTGATTGCTTTAGATGTCTAACTGACCAGTCTATATGACCAACTATTTGTCTCAAACATTATCTCACATAGTCGTCTAACCATAAAACTCAAATGTCTAACTAGGACATTTTGACGTCCAAGTAGAAGTCGTTACCAAAAGCCGAGACGTCTAGCAAGATTGAGTCGTCTGAAGTGCAGGAGACATCCAAAAAGGAGAGTATGAGCCATCAAAAGCCTGGACAACCTCCAAGGCAATCCAAAGTAGGATTCGAGTCCATTATGGTAAAAAGACTTTGACATCAACAAGAAATGATGCACAAACAAGTGCCAATCCCAGACAAGGGGCAGACTCGAGCAAAGTAGAAGTCACATGGAACTAAGCAGCAAGGAACTAATTTCGATTGAGGAAATCACATGGACTTGCCCTACGGGTGAGTTTTATCGATAATGGTGGGAAGCAACACCAATAAAGAGTTTGATAAAGAAAAATATGTTGGAAATCGGAGTAAGTTTTATTCTATAGATACCCAGTTTTGACAAAGAATTTTTCAAGAGGTATCTGGTGCAGATGCTGTAGACATATAACCTAACTTGGAATACTAGCATGGTACAGGTTGCTGATCGGACCATAGAAGTGGACTTTTCTCCTAGCGCATTCAGGTAAACTTTTGGACTCCCCAAGAAGGGCAAACCGGTAATCAATGAATGGGGAGATCCCAAGAAGACTCGGCAGTTGATATTGGGGGTTACTAACCTCACAGAGGAGGCGGTGGAAAGTATGTTAGCAACTCACGGTGGTAGAGGAGTAAAACAGTCCCAACTGAAGAATAATGAGTTGTAGTGCATCATGAATGTTCTAATGGCTAGACTATCAGGGGAACAACGGAGTTTAGATCTTCCCATCTGGTTGATCCTATACTTGCTTGGGATAGAACAAGGTGTACAATACGACTGGGCAACTCACTTGGTGGTTTGTATTCAAAATTTTTTGATGTGAACAATGAAGAATTTTTTGATGGCATTTCATGCCATAGGATTACTCTTGGACGCAGTTTCAAAGGTAGCAGTGTCAATTCTAGACTTTGATTTACCTCAGCAGATTCTAGATTTGGCCCCAACTATCTTGTAGTGGAAGAATGCCAAACCATAGGTAAAGAAGTTGACACCGGTAAAGAAGTAGTGGGTGAAGCAGATCTCCCATAAGCCGTCACGATAGGAGAAGATAATGATCAATTTAGAAGGGGAGGATACGGTTGCACCTATGGTTGAGGTGAAACAACCCAAAAATCAAGTCACTGCGCCCAAACCAGAAAGGAAGAGGAGGTTATTTGAATCTCCATCCCTTCATCTATTCTAGATTTGGTGCAAGTGATTACCATGGAAAAAATTGCTCGTAGTAAGGAGGTAGCTCGAAGATTGGTGCAACAGATGACAGTACCCTGGGAAAAGGTCAACTTTGACATTCCTCAGACCTTGCAAAATATAGCAGTAGGAACAAGTGTTGGGAATATAGGACCTAAGGACTATTTGATGGAAGCTCATGTTCGGGCTCAGAGAACAATGTCAAACCTATCCGTTCCACCTATAGTTACAACAACTTCCTTTGTAGCTTCTCTGCGAGCTGTGTCCTTTGTAGATATTATCGTAGCTGAAGAAGCTAGAGCAGCAATACCCACAAAGATTCCGGTGGAACCTGTAATCAGCAGAATAGAGGAAGCTTTACCTTCTCCGAATATAGACAATATAACACCTAGAATAGAGCAACATCCCATAACAATAGATGAGGTAGTCTCTTTGGAATAGAATACTAATATAGAAGAGGGAGAGCAACTATAGACATATGTGTCTCAACAAGGGATTGGAACAAAAGGTGACAGTAGTAAGGTTGTAGTAACAGAAGGTAAGGAAACCAAAAATACCATTGATCTCTCTAGAAAAGGGAAAGAGATAATATAGGAATAAGAGGAATGAACTCAAGATGCATGGTCTGAATGTTTTCTAGTGTAGCTACCGAATCTCATGGATCCTTTGGATGATATGGATGAGCGAGTAGTGGAATGTTTTACAAAGTTAACAAAAATAATGGAAAATTTGCAGTTGCAATTTAACATAGCCTGTGTTGGTCAATGGAAGAAGTGGTAGTCTATGGCGAAAGAAGAATTGAACATATTGGTAAAATGGGCCACACAAGGTCCTTGGTGAGCAGAAATTTCTAGCATCTACCAGACCCAGCCTTGGACAATGCCCACCGCACACTTGTCAACAATGGAGGGAGTTGAACAATTGATCGAGAAGATGCCAACCCTCTACTTGGAATCTGGATAGGTGTACATTTGTGGCCACAACACTAATCCTTCTTCCTAGTAGTTCATAGAGCAAGGATCGTAGGTGAAGTTAGCACCTGAATTACTACCTATGTATCGACAATACAATTTCTTAGCCCACTTGTTATGTTGGCTAGGAGAAGGTATTAAGTACTTGCATACAACCAAGAAAATGGTGGAGAGTGAATTGCAAGAGGCACAAGAAGATGTGCAATGCAAAGATAAAACACTTGAAGAAGGGAAGGCACGTATGGAGGCTGTCATTCAAGAGATCCAAAAATCATCATGAGAACTGAAGAGCCTTCATACTCAGTTAGAAGAGAAAGCACAATAGATTACCACTCTAGAAAATGAGGTGTCACAACAAAAACAAGCTAAAGAATTGTTGGTTAAGCAAACTGAAGCATTAGCAGCTCAAAAAAATTAGAGTGAGCTAGCCTGGAAGCACGAGATGAGCTAGCATGAAGAGACTTGGCAAACAAATTTGGCAATGGTATAGGAAGGATTATGGTAAGCACAACAGCATGAGGTAGCTTTGAAATAAGAAATGACATCAAAGGCCTCATCTTCATCCACAATTTCAGTTCCAGGGCTGAAAGAAATTTTTATACAACGAGAGACTGAACTATTGAATAGGCTTGAGGAGACAAAAAATTGTGCCAATGCCCTAGGAGTGGAATGGGGTAAATACTTCAATTATGCCAAGCAACTTAAGGTAGATAACGAGGCTCTATAGATGCAATTGGATGAAACCTTACCAGCTACAACTCACAAAGATGTTGAGACTCCTCAGAGTGAGCGGAGAAAGTCATTGAGGACATCGACTTCTTTGAAGGGGAGGATAGATGTAGACAACAATTCCAAGCAAAAATAAACTATGAGGTTGTCTGACATAAATGTCCTATGAAGATCTACAATTTTGATTGTGTATAGCAATTTTGATAATGTATGAATCATGAAGATGATAATGTAAAATCAGCCAATCAAATGAATATGGCTTGATTAATAAGTATGCACTAAAGGACAAATGCAGCCATCTTTGTGTTAAGATGTCTGGATTAGTTAGATGTTTGGATTAGACGTCCAACCTAACTAATCAGATGTCTAGCTATTGTGTTATGCGTCTAGCTGTGTTAGACGTATGGAACCATCAGTTAGACAGTAAATATAATTGTTAAGGAAAATAGGTGGTTGGGATGGTTGAGATGGGTTGGTTGCACTAACTACCCGATCTTACCTATAAATACCCCCCTATTTTATTTTGTAATCTATCCATACTTGTCTATAATGCAGAGATGTTGTGCAGCAACTGTTAGTCTGGAATGTGTGTTGTACAAGATTGCATCTGTGTTGTAGTGTTGTGTTGCAGGTATTGATCATAACTTGGTACGAGAGCATGTATTGTTGTATGTTGTTTTCCTATTGTAGGGCATGCTAAGGAACCTTGAGGACTGGAGAAGGAATGCTTAGTGGAAGACATCTAGACCTTGGAAGATCAACCCGTATGTGTATCAGTCTAGCCATATGGTTCCATCGACAACTATTCAAATGTCCATCCTTGATGTCTAGCCAACTATATCACCTAGATGTCTAGCTATCTAGCCCAGACATCTAGCCATCCTATCTAGACATCTAGTCTAGATGTATAGATGTCCAGTCCTAATGTCTAGTTGTCTAGCCAACTACCCAGTATAGACGTCTAGTGTAGATGTCTAACTAACCAGTCTAGACATCTAGCTGACCAGTCTAGATGTCTAGTTGTCTAGTCTATAAATATAGTCATCTAGTCCAGACGTCTAGCCATCTATTCTTGACATCCAGCCCAGATATCCAATCGTACATCTCAAATGTCTAGACTGTCTACCTCAAATGTCTAGTATTATAAGCATTTATCAAGACTTGTCGACTCATACTTACAAGACATGATGACTGTTGTACCTTGGACTATCATACCCTCCTAGTTTATCATCATTCCCTCATATCGGTAAGTACTTACCCTTATCTACACTCATCACAAGGATAATTTCCTACATGATTTTTTTACATTGAAATCTATGCAACAACACAATGAGCTCAGCATCACATTGGATTAGTGATTAGAAAACTAAAAATCTCTACCAAGTTTGAAATATTCCACATCACTAGTGGTGTAGTAAATCACCACTTAGAGTGGTGTTCCTTTTGAGTTGAATGGACCTAGCCTAGTGGTCCACTAGAACGTCTCTTCCAGATCCCAAACACAAACATAAAGATGTAGATTCCTAACAGTTCAATGCACACAGAAGGGAAAATTATTGAGAATTTTACGTAAAATGTAGCCTAGACAAAAGACGCAACAAGAATATCATAATAATACATCAAACTTCGGCTCATCTTCGACGAAGGATTCAGACACACATTACCATCCTAAATACAATGCTTTCAAGAACCATCCAAAACATCCTATACAATCATTAATTAATGACTCCTATGTTATTCAAGGTGTAGTATTTTGACAAAAAGTCATCAAAACATATACAAGTTCATGACCTGAATACACTCCTTTTAATACCATAAAACAATAACATAAAACCCCCCATTCAAATATGGAATATTGCTAGGAGCAACTATTCCATTGATGTCTCAAATAACATTTCCATCCATTAAAACTATGGAAACAAAATTCCAAAGTTTTGTTACAATGAAGTAAAATCATGATAACATTAAAACATCGCTTACACAGAACTCTTTACTTATCTCTAAAAACTCTACTTCCATTTTCCATTGCAGAGAAAGTTTATTTAATCTAAACATTCTAATAGTAACATTAATAAATTTCTCTACCATTTCTTATGTTTTAGGTGGCACAAATAGTTTTCATTTTATTTTCAACATTAGAAAATATAAACACAAAACTCCTCAAAATGTATCCCTTCCAACATAAAATGACCTAATAATCATTTTCCATTCACAAGCATCCAATTTTGAATGTTTACAAGTAATACTTACAGATGTTTTTCTTTTTTAGGTGAGAGTCAAGCAATTATTTAACCTGATTCTACGTCACACTTTGCTCCAGTGAACTCTGACACCAAATCCCCCTGTCTAACATCCATATCTCTTGTTTTTTAGTCCCCCCACCAAAAAAAAAAATAACTACTTCCCTTCTCACCGATGGTGAAATCACTATCCCTCTCCATTTGCCATTCACATCTTTACTCATACTAACCACTCACTCCACTTTTGCTAACAATAATTAATATATATATATATATATATATATATATATATATATATATATATATATATATTTTTTATTGCAACAAGAAACTCATTTATTAATCTTATAATCTAGTAGACGTATTTAAATCCAAAACTTGAGTTAGTCACACGTCTAAAAAGAATACTTCCACCATGAAATGGACAAAATATTATTTTTCAAATATGCCCATTAGTAACATGCAGATGTAAATATACTTTTGGTATTTATCCATCTTCCAAGTCTTATCATCCTAGGAAAATCATAAGGCATGACGTTAGTACAATGATTCTAAATTAAGATGTACAAAAAGGTTAGAACCAGCCCATAAGATAAGTATCAATCAGTTCAAGTACTCTATAAAACTCAATTGAGATCACAATATTATCTTTGTGAGTCATATGTCCTACATAACTTAACACATGGGATAATCAATCATTCCATCAATAAAATATATAAGTCATTTCAATTAAATGTATGTTCTTGCATATCTAATTATGAAATAGTAAATTATTTCATCAATAACAACACAACAAAATCTAAATCCACCCATATAACAAGTTTTCCAAGGGATGGTCATGACATCCTACCCCCTTAGGCTTAACACAGTCTTTTGTGTCTCAATTAGTTCAAATATGCAATAACATTTACATAGTATTCTCAAATAGGAATGGAAAGTGTCTCTACATATCTGCAACTTTCTCCCAAGTAGCATTTATTTCAGAGTAGTGGTCCTACTAGACCTTGCATTGCTCCAAATTTTCTTTCCTCATTGATTTGGAATGAAACTCAAGTATCTTTACTAGTCGAACCTCTATAGCCTTTGGATTCACCATTTGTAGATTGTAAAAATCCCACATATGATCAGGGTTAGCTATATATTTTCTAAGCAATGAAATTTGAAAGATGTCATGAGTCTTTGAAAAAATAGGTGGTAATACAAGTCGATATACCACAGGATGAAGCAGGACTGGAAATACAAGCAGAGAAAATCATGAAATTTTCATTAACAGAGCCTTAAAATTTGAATTACAGAAGATACAAAAATGGCCAACCCCGTTACAATGCATGAGTTGTTTCTTATAGCGGCCCCGATCCCTTTTCGACATCATTACACAGAATGCGAAGTTGTTTCTAACCGCCCACACGAATGTTCTATCGTCGCCTGCAAAATGCTGCCAGGTGTCTCCAATCAGCATGGCATGTAGTGGCGGAGTGTTCTGCAGCCGCCTGTCCATCCACCCTCTGAATCATCATTCCCAGGAGTGCTCCGAAGACACCTGCGTTGCTGCCACGTGCCCTTCTACAACGACCTCTACAGCCGCCTGTCCGAGTGGAGTCATGAACGACCTGTCGTATTCTCTCCTTCGGGCCGCGAAAATGTGACGGGTCACGAAATCGTGACATCCTGGCCCTCCGTACTCTCCTTCTGTCTTCGGGCCGCGAAAACGTGACATGTCACGAAATCGCGACGTCTCTGCCTTCAGCATTCGTTTTCTGCCTTCGGGCCGCGAAACCGTGACAAGTCATGAAATCGCGACGTCCTTTCCCCTTGGCGCCCATCCGCAAAATGTGTCACGAAATCGTGACAACTTTCCTCCTCGATGCTTATCTGCAAAATGTGTCACGAAATCGTGACAACTTTTCCCTTCGGTGCCTATCCGCAAAATGTGTCACGAAATCGCGACAACTTGTCTCCCTGGCGCCTTTGTCCAAAATGTGTCACGAAATCGTGACAACTTGTCTCCCTGGCGCCTTTGCTCAAAATGTGTCATGAAATCGTGACAACTTGTCTTCCTGGCGCCTTTGCTCAAAATGTGTTGCGAAATCGTGACAACTTGTCTTCCTAGTGCCTTTGCTCAAAATGTGTCACGAAATCGTGACAACTCTTCCTCCTGGCGCTCCTCCGCAAAATGTGTCGTGAAATCGCGACAACTTTTCTCCTCGGCACTTAACTGCAAAATGTGTCACGAAATCGCGACAACTTTTCCCCTTGGCACCTCTGCTCAAAAAGTGTCACGAAATCGCGACGATTCTTCACCTTGGAGCCCATTCTTCAAAAGTGTCACGAAATCGTGACAGCTCCGCCCCTTTGCGCCTTTCTCAAAAAGGTGTCACGAAATCATGACAGTTTCGGCCCTTGGCGCCTTTTCTCAAGAAGTGTCACGATATCGCGACAGTTTCGGCCCTTGGCGCATTTTCTCAAAAAGTGTCGCGATATCGCGACAGTTTCGGCCCTTGGCGCATTTTCTCAAAAAGTGTCACGATATCGCGACAGCTTTGGTACTTAGAGAAAAAAATATTTTTGGATGATGCAAGATTGCTCTTCCACCTCCGGATGCTCCTGCATCAGACACCCGGGGTGAATTTGAGAAGTGACCTTCACTTCTGATCCATGTCGAGGTAGACCCGTGCGGTCAACCTCCGCCTTCGACAACCAAGTCGCATCTTCTATGGGCCTGCCTTTCCATTTGATCAAATATTCAGAATAACACCTATTCCGAGTACTTCGGCCCTCACGCGTATCAAGGACTTCTTCTATCTCATCTGTGACTGGAGTGGCCGTGGGAATGCTCCACAAATCCGGGCTTGGTGTTGCACTGCTATCTCCTTCATGATACTCAACCAAATCTGAAATGTTAAAAACGGGTGAGATGTTAAGTTCACTCGGCAACTCCACCTCGTATGCATTACCCGAATCCCGTTTTCCAATGATCCTGCATGGCCCAAACTTCTTCATCTTCAGCTTGTTATAGGTCTTGGCAGGAAACCTCTCTTTTCTTAGATGGACCATGACGGAATCTCCTACTTCAAACTCCTTAGCCCGGCGCTTCTGGTCTGCCCTGGCCTTATACTGAGTATTCATCTTAGCAATGTGCCTTGTCACCTCCTCATGCACTCCCTTCAGGTGTTCAGCAAAGTCTTCGACTTCAGCACTTGCATTTTTCTCTTGTATCCATCCTTCTCAACTCTGAAGCATTTCTTGGGCTGCTCCCATAGATTATCTAGAATGGCGATTTATTGGTACTCCTATTGACAGAGCTATTGTAAGCGAATTCTGCCTACGGCAAAACTAAATCCCATCCCTTGGGCTTGTCTCCGACCAAGCATCTCAGTAGATTGCCCAAACTCCTATTTACCACCTCTGTTTGGCCATCTGTTTGGGGGTGGTATGCAGAACTAAATTTTAGATCCGTCTTCAGTTTCTTCCACAGGGTTCTCCAGAAATACCCTACAAACTTGGTATCCCTATCCGACACAATGCTCCTTGGCAGCCCATGAAGGCGTACCACTTCCTTGAAGAATAAACCAGCCACATGGACCGCATCGCTAGTCTTCGGCAGGGAATAAAATGAGCCATTTTTGAAAACCTGTCCACTACCACAAATATGGAGTCGTGTCCCCTCTGCGTCTTGGGTAAACCAAGAACAAAATCCATACTAATATCCTCCCATGGCCTTTCGGGTATGGGTAGTGGTTGATATAAACCAGTAGGCTGCCTCACACCTTTTGCCATCTGGCATATCCTACAACTTTGCATAAATTTTGCCACATCTTGTTGCAATTGCGGCCAGTAGTAGTTTTCACTAACAAGGGAAATGGTCTTGTCTCGACCAAAGTGTCCAGCTAAACCTCCACTGTGCTTTTCCTTGATGAGATTCTCCCTCATTGAGCTCCTCGGAATGCATAATTGGTTCCCCCTGAATAGCATTCCATCTTGAATCAAAAAATTTAACCACTTAGTCCTGTCCAAAGTAACAGGCGCAGTGCAGGCTTTCCAAGCTTCTGCGAAGTCGGGGTCTGCAGGGTATAAACCCTTGAGCTCAGCAAACCCAACAACCTCCACCTTCATCTCCATCAGTAAACATTGCCTCCTACTCAAGGCATCCGCAACTCTGTTGGACCTCCCACTCCGGTGCTTCAGCACAAAGGTGTAGCTCTGCAGGAACTCCACCCATTTCAGGTGCCTCTGATTTAATTTCCCTTGACTGTTAATATATTGTAGTGCCTGATGATCAGTATACAGAACAAACTCCTTTGGCAACAAATAATGCCTCCATTTCTTTAGAGCCTGAACTATGGCATAGAACTCCTGATCATATACCGAATACTTCTTCCTGGCATCATTGAGCTTCTCACTAAAATAAGCAACAGGCTTACCCTCTTGGCTCAATACGGCCCCTATGGCACTACCACTCGCATCACAGTCTACCCGAAACACCTTGTTAAAATCTGGAAGTGCTAAGACAGGTTGCTCTGTGACCTTCTTCTTCAGCATAGCAAAGCTTTTGTCTGCTCCAGCTGTCCACTTGAATTCCTTCTTGTTCCCCCTCATTGTCTCCGTAAGGGATGCGCAAATACTGCTGAAGTTTCTAATGAACTTTCTATAGAAACTGGCCAGACCGTGAAACGATCTCACCTCAGTCACGCTTCTTGGAGCAGGCCATTCTATGATAGCCCTCACCTTTTCGGGGTCCATTTTGAGACCATCTGCTGAGATAACAAATCCCAGGTATACTAACTCCCTCTTCACGAAGTTACACTTCTTCAGATTTATCAGCAACTGCTCCTCCCGCAGTTTCTCAAAAACCCTCCTGATGTGCATCAGGTGTTCCTCCAGGGTTCTGCTAAAAATCAAGATATCATCCAAGTAGACAATAACAAATTTGCCTAGAAATTCCTTCAGGACTTCATTCATTAACCGCATGAAGGTACTCGGTGCATTGGTTAGCCCAAATGGCATGACCAACCACTCATACAACCCCTCTCTGGTTTTAAAGGTTGTCTTCCACTCATCCCCTTCTCTAATGCGGATCTGATGGTAACCACTTTTCAGGTCAATCTTCGTGAAGTACTCAGCTCCACTCAAACAGTCCATGATATCATCCATCCTTGGCAGTGGGAATCTGTATTTGATAGTGATCTTGTTAATTGCTCGAGAGTCTGTGCACATTCTCCACTCCCCATCCTTCTTGGGTGCTAGTACTGTAGGTACTGCACATGGACTAAGACTCTCCCTAATCAACCCCTTCTTTAGCAGATCTTGAACCTGCCGGTTTAACTCCTCAGTTTCTACAGGCGTCATTCTGTGTGTAGCCTTATTCGGCAAGCTCGATCCAGGCACCAAATCTATGTGGTGACCGATCTTCCTAACAGGTGGTAAACCTTCAGGAACATTATCGAAAATGATATCTGGAAACTCCTCTAACAGTCCCATGACTTCCACTGGAGTTTCCTTGCATTCTTCTTCCCTAACCCTAGGGATTATTGCATAGCACATATGATCTGGCTTCAGGCCATCTAAAAATCTTCTTCCATCAACTAGACAGACTCGTGCACTGCTGCATACCTTCTCATCCGCCTCCTTCAGGGGTTTCAACTTATGGCGAACTCCATTTTTTGACAAGGAATATGTATTGGCTCGACCATCATGTACAACACTTCGATCAAACTGCCATGGTCTCCCAAGCAACAAGTGACATGCATCCATGGGCAAGATGTCACATAGGACCTCATCACGGTAAGTTCCAATGTTGAACTTCACCGAGGCATTGCTCATCGACCAGCACCCGATGGTCCTTTTGTAACCATGCAATCCGATAAGGGTGCGGGTGTTTTCTTCTCTCCAGCTGCAACTTAGCAACCATCTCCTCAGAGACCAAGTTGTCAGTGCTTCCATTATCGATGATGATGTTACAGACCTTGCCTGCGCACTTGCATCTTGTGCGAAATAGGTTGTTCCTCTGATCTGCCTTCTTTTCTTCATTCAACAAGACTCTTCTGATGATCATCGCTTCTCCTCGTTCTGCCTCCTCAGAGTGCTCAGATTCGACACCTTCGTCTGCTACAGCAGCTCGGGCCTGACCCTCAGGTCTTCGATTTGGCCTTTCTTGATGCTGCGGGCAGTTGTATGCCCGATGTCCTTCTTCTCCGTAGTTGAAGCGAGGTTCCTCGAAAGACACCTCTTCCAAACCCTCTGCCCCAAGGCCTACCTCTTCCCCTCGGGTAGTTGTTGTTCTGATTGCGTGGGCGTTGGGTATTCTCCTCTTTCTCCTCTTTCTGGTTTTGGCTACTGCTTGCTTCACCAGTCTTCCCCAAATCTCTGTATCTTCCTCCACTGGTCCTTCCACCAGCTCTTCCTCCATGATCCTTTCCTCTCTGCTTACCATCAAATCTCCTATTCAGTTTCTCCTCCACTTTTAATGCAAACTGGTATGCATCCTCAACCGTGCTCATTCGAACTAGACTCAGCTCTTCTTGGATGTTGGTTCTCAATCCATTGATGTATCGTGCGACTTTCTCCTTATTCGCCTCAGAATGGCCGGTTCTAATCGAGATCTGATAGAACTCCTCCGTATACTCCTTGACAGATTTACTTGCCTGTCTAAGACTCTGCATCTTTCTCAACAGGTCCAACTCATAATCCGTGGGGATGAATTGCCTCTTCAATTTCTCCACCATCCTATCCCACCTGGTGATCTTTTCCTTTCCCCTCCTGTTCCTTTCTAGCTGCACTCCTTTCCACCAGATGCTAGCATGTCCCTTCAACTTTGTTTTTGCGAACCTGATCCGATTTGGATCTGAGATCTCTTCATACTCGAAATATTCCTCCATGTCGTTGATCCAATCTATCAACTCCTCGGGATTGAGATTCCCAGAATAAGTGGAGACATCAAACTTCGGCTTCTTCTCGATCTGGGATATGGCCCTATACAACCTAGCTTCTGTTGGATCCAACGCTTCTTCCTCATCAGATGGACCCTCTTCTTCCCAAACTTCATCTTCACTGGGTTCCTCCCTTCTTGGCTCAACTCCTCTTCTGATTTCCTCCTGCAGGGCTTGAACTTGCCTCTGCAAGGCTCTAAGATCGACCTCTGCTCCCCTATTCCTCACACCACCATGGTTCCTATGCGGAGGCATCCTGCTCGCTTTCTCACAACCCACAACCACAATCCTGGCGCAAACTGCCTCACTGTCGGCGATCGGTTCGCGCACTCAGAACCTTCTGGCTCTGATACCACTTGAAGCAGAACTGGAAATACAAGCAGAGAAATCATGAAATTTTCATTAACAGAGCCTTAAAATTCGAATTACAGAAGATACAAAAATGGCCAACCCCCGTTACAATGCATGAGCTATTTCTTATAGCGGACCCGATCCCTTTTCGACATCATTACATAGAATGCGAAGTTGCTTCTAACCGCCCACATGAATTTTCTGTCACCGCCTACAAAATGCTGCCAGGTGTCTCCAATCAGCATGGCATGTAGTGGCGGAGTGTTCTGCAGCCGCCTGTCCATCCACCCTCTGAATCATCATTCCCAGGAGTGCTCTGTAGACACCTGCGTTGCTGCCACGTGCCCTTCTACAATGACCTCTGCAGCCGCCTGTCCGAGTGGAGTCATGAACGACCTGTCGTATTCTCTCCTTCGGGCTACGAAAATGTGACATGTCATGAAATCGTGACATCCTGGCCCTCCGTACTCTCCTTCTGTCTTCGGGCCACGAAAATGTGACATGTCACGAAATCGCGACGTCTCTGCCTTCAACATTCATTTTTTGCCTTTGGGCCGTGAAATCGTGACAAGTCACGAAATCGCGACGTCCTTTCCCCTTGGCGCCCATCCACAAAATGTGTCACGAAATCATGACAACTTTCCTCCTCGGTGCTTATCTACAAAATGTGTCATGAAATCGTGACAACTTTTCCCTTCGACGCCTATCCGCAAAATGTGTCACGAAATCGTGACAACTTGTCTCCCTGGCGCCTTTGCTCAAAATGTGTCACGAAATCATGACAACTTGTCTCCCTGGCGCCTTTGCCCAAAATGTGTCATGAAATCGCGACAACTTGTCTTCCTGGGCCTTTGCCCAAAATGTGTCGCAAAATCATGACAACTTGTCTTCCTGGCGCCTTTGCTCAAAATGTGTCATGAAATCGCGACAACTTGTCTTCCTGGCGCCTTTGCTCAAAATGTGTCATGAAATCGCGACAACTCTTCCTCCTGGCGCTCCTCCGCAAAATGTGTCACGAAATCGCGACAACTTTTCTCCTCGGCACTTAACTGCAAAATGTGTCGCGAAATCGCGACAACTTTTCCCCTTGGCACCTCTGCTCAAAAAGTGTCACGAAATCGCGACGATTCTTCACCTTGGAGCCCATTCTTCAAAAGTGTCACGAAATCGCGACAGCTCCGCCCCTTTGCGCCTTTCTCAAAAAGGTGTCACGAAATCGCGACAGTTTCGGCCCTTGGCGCCTTTTCTCAAGAAGTGTCGCGATATCGCGACAGTTTCGGCCCTTGGCGCATTTTCTCAAAAAGTGTCGCGATATCGCGACAGTTTCGGCCCTTGGCGCCTTTTCTCAAAAAGTGTCGCGATATCGCGACAGCTTTGGTACTTAGAGAAAAAAATATTTTTTGTTTGGAGCTCTTCGACCTCCGGATGCTCCTGCATCATAGGACTGATATTTTTGTAATATCAAAAGGTCCAAAAAAATGAGGATCTAGTTTGATGGACTTGATAGCACTCTTATTTGGTCTCACCCTCAAAAATACTTTGTTACCTATAGTAAAATCTCTTGACAATCTCTTAAGATCAACATAACTCTTCTAATGATCCACAACTTCTTTAAGCCTTTCTTTGATCGTCCTTAATTGTTGCTCTATTTCCTTGACCATATCTGGTCCAAGCACAATCTTTCCTCTATATTATCCCAAGATAATGGTGTCCTACACCTCTTGCCATATAGAGCTTCAAATGGTGCCATGCCTAAGGTCGAATGGTGACCATTATTGTAGGAAAATTCTACCAAGTGTAGGTAATCTTCCCATCGGGTTTTTTGATCCATACAATACATGCAAAGCATGTCCTCTAAAACCTAGTTTACCCTTTTAGTTTTCCCATCAATTTTTGGGTGATATGCAGAACTAATGTTTAGCCTAGTGTCAATGACATGATGTAAAGTTTGCCAAAACTCGAATGTGAATCTTGAGTTCCTATCTAAAATGATCACTTTCAAAAAACCATGAAGTCTGAATATTTCCTTAGAAAATCCATTAGCCACAACCATGACATAATCCTTGGTATTTATGGGTAAAAAATGCACAACCTTTGTCAATATGTTGACCACAATTAGGATTACATCATGATAGAATATGGTCTTTGGTAAACCTACAATAAAATCCATCAAAATCACCTATCATTTCTATGCAGGTACATCATGAGGTAACAATAGTCTTGTAGGATGTTTGTTTTTTGCCTTTACTTTCTAACATTCAAGATATTGGATAACAAATTCAGTTATGTCCCTCTTCATTCCTAACTAGTAGAAATTTTTCTTCATATTTTCTCTTTTTTACCCCTCATGGGTGAGCAAAATATGGAGATTTGTATGCTTCATTCATGATCATTTTTCTCAGTTCACTAGCCTCAAGAATTACTACCCTATCCTTATAACATAAGAAGCCATATTTGAAGTTGAAATCGTTATTTTTTTCGAGTTTCCTTTCCATATTTTCCTAAATTCGATTGCAAAACATATCATGATGTTGCATTCCCTTAACTTGTTCTATCAAGTCTACATGGATGTGAGATAAGACAACTATGTGTCTCCTTCTATTGAGTGCATTAACAACCTTATTTTCCTTCCCTTTGATGTATTCAAAGTCAAAATTATATTTAGTGAGAAATTCCATCCACATTCTATGTATAGTATTCAACAAGGGTTGAGTAAATATGTATCTCATAATTTTATGGTCTGTCCTGAACTCAAAGGATCTCCCTACCAAATAATATCTCCAAATTTTAAGAGAAAATACCACCGCTACTAATTCCAGATCATGGATTACATAATTGACCTCATGTCATTTCATTTTCTTTGAACCATAGGCTACCACTACCCCATCCTAGGAGAGTACTCCTCCCAACCCTTCCAATGATGCATTTGTACATACAAAAAAGCTACCCTAAGGTTCTGGTATCTTTAGTATGAGAGGTGTAGTGATTTTTTGTTTTAGTAGATCAAAATCTACCTCACATTTATCTGTCCACTTGAACTCTTTTCCCTTCCTTTAAAGGTTAGTTATTGGAGCAGTTATTTTGGTGTAATCCTTCGCATAACTCTTATAATATCCGGTAAAACCCATAAAAATCCATACTTCCATCACATTTATGGCTGGTGACCAATTTAGTATAGCTTCTATTTTATTAAGATCCACCACAATCCCTTCTGTTGATACAATATGACCTATATATTGCACTTTTGACACATAAAATTCACACTTAGAAAAATTTCCATATAATTAATTTTTCTTAGTAGCTCCAACATGATCCTAAGGTTTTTTTCATGCTCTGTTTGGGAATATATAAAAATGTCATCCAAGAACACAAGAATAAATCAGTCCAAAAGGTTCCTAAAGATGTTATTCATCAATTTCATAAATGCTACTAGAGCACTCATTACACCAAAAGGCAAGACAGTAAACTCATAATATCCATAACAAGTTTTGAAGGTTGTCTTATGGGTATCCTCTTCACGGATCCTTAGTTTATGGTATCTAGATTTAATATAGATATTTGAGAAGATAGTGGCATATTTGAGTTGATCGAAGTGATCTTTGATTTTGGGAAGAGGATATCTATTTTTAATTGTTTCCTTGTTCAACATCATGTAATCTATACGTAGTCTCAAGGAGCCATCCTTTTTCTTAATGAATAGAATAGGTGCACCCCATAGTGACACACTAGGTCTAATCAATCCTTTCTCTAACAACCCTTGTAGATGCACTTTCAACTCCTACATCTCTATGGGATTAATTATATAATGATCCCTATGTATAGGCTCTATTCTAGGTTGAAGCTCAATTGTGAAATCAAATTCTCACTTTGGAGGTAATCCAGGTAAGTCGTTTGGAAATACATCCCTAAACACCTGTAGTACTAGGTGTTTTCCAAACACCTCTTCCTTATTTTCATTTCCTAATTCATTTATCTTGACTACATAAACCATTCCTCCCTTTGTAATGATTTTAGTAAGTTGCATTGTAGAGAGGATCTAGGGTCAAAAATATCCTTGTAGTTTGTACACCCTCTGTACTTTCCTGCCATCTTTTGAGTACTCAATCCATCTATCCTAGAAATTGATTACACCCTTATGCACTGGTAACCAATCCATTCCTAGCACTATATCAAATGCATGCAATGGCACTATGTATAGGCTTCCAATAGTCATACCACTAGGTAAGGTAATTTCTATCATGGGATAGCACTGATTTACATAGTAGGTTAATCTTAAACCATACTCGACCTTCCACCCATGTGCCAAGATTATTGGCCTTTTTGGTATATCTTTAACTAAGCTAGTGGAAACAAAACCATCTGTAACACCACTATCAATCAAAATTTTAATACCAAATATCTTACCTTTTATCAGTAGGGGAGTGGCTTGCCCTTCCAGATTCTGATTTCCTATTGTTGCATAAATATTATGTGCAGGTTACTTATAGGTGGACTCTTTTCCCTTTGAACTCGGCCTTTTTCTATATGGATATTTATTGGTATAGTATGGTCCACCACAATCAAAGCATCCATCCTTAGATCTTGGGTGAGTATTATGCTTTTGTCCTTCTTCTTCTTTTACTTCTAATGGAGGATTGACTTTACCCTACGATGGTGGTCTATTATTCTCGTTGTTGCAATTTTTAGGATTACGATTCCTCCCTTGGAACCTCTTCCTAAAATTTCCTTACTTCTTTTCATTCCTTCTATCCTATCTAGGGGAACTCTTATTTTCTTGCTCCCCTTACCACTTCATGAATCCTGCATTGTTTCTTTTCCTGAGTGTCTATTTGTCCTGCTTAGAAGCTCCCTCATAATCAAAGTAGGGCTTAAGATAGGTCTCAACTTTCCTATCCAAGTCATAGGCCTTATGTAGAGTATTAGACATCCACAATATTTTAGCAACTTGACAAATTTTTGGTAATATGCATCCACATTTTTATTTCCTTGTCTAATATTGGTGAACTCTTCAAATTTCTTAGTATAGAAATGTTCAATGAGGAAACTTTATTTAAAAGCTACTACAAAGTATTCCCATTTCAAATCAACCGCAACCTCAATTCCATTTTCCTCACTGAATGTTTCCTACCAATCCAAGCCAACACCTTGTAGGTGTAGAGTGGCATAAGATGTTTGGGTGCCAATGGAATAGTTCTTCATGTTATAGAAAGTTTCTATATCCTTCATCCAATCTTCGACTTTATCACCATCTTCCTCTCCATTAAACTTGGAATATTTTAGATGTTTCATATCCTTACCCAATTCTGCCTCCAATTGTATTCTAGCCTGTTGTGCCTCTAAAAAGGTTTCATTTCCTTGTCCTACTCTAGAATTTCTAGCTTGTGAATCTTGATTCACTATAGACTCCAATAGTTATTTATGTGTTTCCATTTTTTCCCTTAATAAAGCAATTGTTATAGTGATATCCTCCCTCTTATTATTCGAAGCATATATACCTACATATTTGGTCCTAACATCTACATTATTTTATCATGTCTGCCTCATATCCTTGGCCACACACAAGAGAGATAGAAGAAATTATTTCACAATTTCATCTTCGAATTGTTTCTACTATAAACTATTTACCTAGTTATCTTAACTAGACAATCAAGGTCTACTACACTATTCATGTAGATTTAATATTTACATGATACACAACCTATTACACACCTTCATCTATTCTTGCATAAGATAGCTTGTTTTGTTGGACATTTTGAGTCCCTAAGTCAAAGTTGTCATTGATGTCACCATTGATGCCACCAGATGGAGTCATCATTAATACCAAATATTTCAGCAGGAAATAAAGGTGACAAATATGGTCATTTGATATTCAGCAAGAAGGCAGAAGTTTGAGTGAAACAGTGCAAAAGACAGAAGTTAAAAAGGAGTTATAATATTTATTTTATAAATTATTTAAATTCAGGATGAATTTAAATTTTATAAATAAATATTAAAAGGTACTTTATCAAAGGTGAAATATTATAATGGTTAGAAGTGCCATGGTGAAAACCCAAAATAAAATATTTGTAATTTTCATTACAATATTTTATATTGCAAAAGTGGGTTTATAAAGTCTAAAAATATCTTAATAAACCCAAAGGTTGGGTTTAAAGGTTTAAGACCAAAGAATATTTTAATAAATCCAAAGGTTGGATTTAAAGTTTTAAACAAGGCAAAGTTTATTTCCGTCGACGTCATAGAAGCCAAAGGGAAGCATCCAATGTTTTTGATTTAGTGGAAATGCATATAAATACCATGCCCAAAGTTGATTTCCGAATTATCCTTGCTCGAATTGGAAAGAGAAAGCATACGAATTAAATGCAGAGCTCATGAGATAGAATTGCAAAATTCGTGTTTGACTTGACGACGAAAGGAAACAAAAGCAAGCGCGTTGATTAGTTGGAAGCCAACAAGGCACCTTGGCCTAGTGGCAAGTGGGCTGCAAGCTTACATTTTGGTGTGCATGGTGGATAGTGTTCGAATCCCATGAAAGCTTTTGGTGGACGTGTTGAAGGTGCCAATCGTTAGGTGCATACATTTTGCAAGGCAAGGAAGGGGTGTTGAAGCACGTGGTGCTTCTTCCTTCCCAATGAGCTTGTAGCTCGTGTGGTGGTTTGCACCATGGGCAAAGACGTTTGTGTGGGCTGCGTTGAGAGTTCAAAACTCTCCAAAGGCAAAGGTACATTTTTATGTTTTATTTTATTAATGCCTAAGTTGGAGGTATAAGGTATTTGGTGGTTGAAGTCTTTGCATTGTGATAAAGGTTGGTAGTTGAGAAATACCATTAGGAGTTATAAGGAGAATTTTATTTTTATTTTCAAGTCTTAAATTTTGCTATTGTGGAATATTGAAAGGTTAAGACTTTGTGGGTTGTATGTTATTTTGAATAAAGGGTTTTGTGATTATTGTGAGGATATTGCTTATTGTTTAAGTTGGAGTGATAAGGTGTAATTGTGATATTATTTTTGTGATATAAAAATTATCCTCTAACCCTTATTGAGTTTGTCAAAGAAGTAATTGTGAGTGTGGCAGATTTGTAAGGGCAACTACTCTTCAAGAAAAGGTATGGGTAAAATTCTTCTTTGTTGAGTTAGGTGATTGGCTTGATTGAAAATTAAGTTTGGAGTGAAAAGGATTTGATTAGGGTTTCCTTTTCAAAAGTGGTTGAGTTAATGCTTCAAGGTTTTCTGGATTGAGAGTTGTGATTAAACCTTGTTTGATAAGCATTATTGTTTAGACCATTGGTTGAGTGAAGTACATTGAGTTAATGCTTAAAGGTTTTCTGAATTGAGAGTTGTGATTAAAACCTTGTTTTATTAGCATTGTTGTTGAAGCCAATGGGTTATGCAAAGAACTTGAACTTGAGTTAGAAAAGAACATGAGTATCATTGTTATGTGAGATTTGTTGTTGAGCATTGTTGGAAATATTTTGAGTTGGGAGATACATGCTTGGACTAGGGTTTGTGAGAAAGGTTTGTTTCTTGAAGTGATTGGTTGAGTAGAGTTGATTGAGCCTAGTCAAGTGGATGCATGAAGTGGTTGTTCAAGTTCCATAAAACAAACTATTCTATATTCTGATTTGAGTTGAGATTGAGCTTTGAGAATAGAACATATTGAGTCTCTAACAATTCTCTTTATGTTTCTCTAAGATTGAGTTGAGAAGATGAGCTTTGAGTATAGAACATATTGAGTCTCTAAAAAAATTCTCTTTATGCTTCTATGATATTGAGTTGAGAAAGTGATTGAGCATTGAGTATAGAACATATTGAGTCTCTAACAAATTCTCTTTATGCTTCTATGAGATTGAGTTGAGAAAGTGATTGAGCATTGAGTATAGAACATATTGAGTCTCTAACAATTCTCTTTATGATTCTATGAGATTGGACAAGTTCTTGTGTGGACTTGTTAAGCTGATTTGAGGTAAGTCTTTGAGAAGGCTTGTGGACTATTTTTGTGTGAGCTTTTGTGGAAGCTTACAATGTAGATTTGAGCAAGTCCTAGAGAGGACTTATTGAGAAGATTTGGATAGGTTGTGTGATTGACTATTGAGAGATATTGGAAAGTTGTGTGAGATGTTGAGAAGATTTGATAGAGTTGTAGTGGACCTTGTTGAGCATATTTGAGCAGGTTCTGAGTGGACCTATTGAGAAGATTTGAGTAGGTTCTAGAGTGGACCTATTGAGCAGATTTGAGCAGGTTCTGAGTGGACCTGTTGAGAATATTTGAGCAGGTTCTGAGTGGACCTATTGAGCATATTTGAGTAGGTTTGAGTGGACCTATTGAGAAAAATTGAGTAGGTTTGAGTGGACCTATTGAGCATATTTGAGGAGGTTTTGAGTGGACCTATTGAGAATATTTGAGAAGGTTCTGAGTGAACCTATTGAGATAGAGATTTGGAGGTGATAGAGCAGAGAGGACAGAGTCTCTAGTGGATAGAGATCCATCAGCCAGGACATTGAGGATAGGTCTTCTGAGTGAGGACAAGAGTCTTCAAGTGGAGAGAGATCCATAGTCAGTGTAGTGGAGGTAGTGTCTTCTAGAGGATCACCAGCTAGAGCAGAGGAGAAGGAGTTCTCCTATGGATAGAGATCCATAAACCAGATTTAGGGGATCAACATCTCCTTTGGATAGAGGTCCATAAACATTGTAATTGGGAAGGATTCCCAAGATATTATTTGAGAAATTTTTAGAAGAAATATTTTCTCTATGGAGGTAGCCCATATTGGGTGAACCACGTAAAATTGGTGTCTCTATTGTGTGTGATGATTTGTGCATTGCTTTGGTTATTGCTATTGATATTGCCATTGATTATATTGATTAATATTGTTTGGGAAAGAAAAGTAAAAAGTGGTCTTATATTGTTCACCCCCCTCTCAGTATAAGCTTGTGTTCTTCAATTGGTATCAGAGTTGGTTCCTTCGGAAGAAGTTTAACAACTTGAAGGAAGATCCTACAAGAACATAAATGGCAAAGAAAGGCAAGAGTAGAAGCATGAGACACAAGAAGAAAAGAACACCTATGGTCATGAAAGAAAAGGAAGATGAGTTTAATATTGTTGTGTTGGGAGGACAAATGGAAATAGATTCAAGAGATGAATCAAGTAATGGAGAAATATCCAGACTGATAAAGTTTTGTACTAGATGTGGAAAGACAGGTCATCATGCAGCTTATTGTTCACAAGAAGGTGAATAATGTTTTGTCTGTGGTCAACTTGGTCATGATGCAAGTTATTGGAATGGGTTTCATAGTAATGAATATGAAGATGATTCTCTCAGATCTAAAGTTCTAAAGATTGATTCAGAAAGAGATAACAGGAATAATCAAAGTATGTATCAAGAAGAAACTCCACTTTGGACAATAGAAGAAATTGAAGAAGAGGAATATTCAGAAAAAGAAAAGGAGGAAGCCACTCTTAAGGAACTTATTGAATTGAAAAAAGAGAATTTAGAATTGAAGGCTCAAATACAAGAAGATGAGAAATGTAAGACAAAGCTTCTATAGGATATCTCTGACTTGAGAGATAAGGTTGAAAAGGCAAGAAGAGTTGAAGAAGGTATGATGAAACAATCAAAGATAAAAAAGATAGAATGTGAAAGGCTTATGGTTACTCTTGAAGAATTAAAAAGGAGAACTCAGGATTAAGGGTTCAAGCTCAAGAAGATGAGAAAGCAAAATCAAGGTTTCTACAGGAACTCACTAACTTCAAAATCAAAGTTGAAGAGACAAGAAAAATTGAAGAAGGTATGGCCAAAAAATTAAAGACAAAAGATCTAGAGTGTGAAAGATTAGAGCATGAGATAGTTTCACTAAGGATGGAAGTAAAAGGTTCTAAGGACAAGCTACACAAGTTTGAGGAAAATTCAAAGACTTTGGATAGGATTATCAATGCACAAAGGTCATCAGTCACCATAACAGGACTTAGTTCTAAAGAAGAACAAGGGAAACAGGAAGCAAAAAAAGGAGAGTCAAGCTCAAACACCAGAAAAGAAGAAGAGTCAAAATAAAGTAAGTAAAAGAGAAGAGTGAGACTTCTAAGGATAAGTTGGACAATAGAAAGTTCAACAAAGAAAGGAACAATGCACAAGTAAGGTACAGATGGAACAAGAATCAGAATAGACTAGAGACCAATGAGGTCTAGACAAGGAATCTTCAATGGAAGATGTTTTTCATGTCACAGGTTTGGGCACATGGCTTCACAGTGCAGGACACATGAAAGATATGAATATGGGAAAGGATAGCTTTTCCATGGGTATTGCTACTCATGTAATGAGTTTGGTCACAAGGCAATGAATTGCAAGATTCATGATAGAAGAGGATATGGCTTCACTAGGAGAAATCCTAAGACATTTGCACCTCCAAGGAATAATAACATTAAGTGTTATAAGTGCAATAATGATGGTCACACAACAAGATGGTGTAGAGCAAATATTCTAGAAATAGGTATGAACAGGAACATGAATATGAACAGGAACATGAACATGAACATGAACATGGATGAGAACATGAATATGAATAGGAACATGAATGATGATGAGAATAGGAACAGGAACATGAACATGGATGAGAACAAGAATAGGAACAGGAACATGAATGATGACAGGAACATGGATGATGACTTGGAAAGAAACAGTCAGAGGATTCAGAAAACTCAGAAAAGAAGGGAAAAATATAAAGGTAAAGAACAGTGCTTTCGGGGAGTAGAAATACTCCCACCCCAGAATTAACCACCTCATGTGGAGGTGGGGGAGGGGCTAAGCTAAGAGGCTCATTCTTAGCCCCGAGCCCCAAAGGTGACCCTTTGCCATTGATGTCAAAGGGGGAGAGATTTGTGTATATTGGGGAGAGATTTGATATTTGAGAGAGCATTGAGCCAGGGGGAGCAATGTCCCAGGGGAGCAGAAGAAAAAGAAAGGTCAGGTTTCAGTAAAAGGATATGGGTTGCCATCAATGACAAAGGGGGAGATTGTTGGACATTTTGAGTCCCTAAGTCAAAGTTGTCATTGATGTCACCATTGATGCCACCAGATGGAGTCATCATTAATACCAAATATTTCAGCAGGAAATAAAGGCGACAAATATGGTCATTTGATATTCAACAAGAAGGCAGAAGTTCGAGTGAAACAGTGCAAAAGACAGAAGTTGAAAAGGAGTTATAATATTTATTTTATAAATTATTTAAATTCAGGATGAATTTAAATTTTATAAATAAATATTAAAAGGTACTTTATCAAAGGTGAAATATTATAATGGTTAGAAGTGCCATGGTGAAAACCCAAAATAAAATATTTGTAATTTTCATTACAATATTTTATATTGCAAAAGTGGGTTTATAAAGTCTAAAAATATCTTAATAAACCCAAAGGTTGGGTTTAAAGGTTTAAGACCAAAGAATATTTTAATAAATCCAAAGGTTGGATTTAAAGTTTTAAACAAGGCAAAGTTTATTTCTGCCAACGTCATAGAAGCCAAAGGGAAGCACTGACATTTTTGATTTAGTGGAAATGCATATAAATACCATGCCCAAAGTTGATTTCTAAATTATCCTTGCTCGAATTGGAAAGAGAAAGCATACAAATTAAATGCAGAGCTCATGAGATAGAATTACGAAATTCATGTTTGACTTGATGGTGAAAGGAAACAAAAGCAAGCACGTTGATTAGTTGGAAGCCAACAAGGCACCTTGGCCTAGTGGCAAGTGGGCTGCAAGCTTACATTTTGGTGTGCATGGTGGATAGTGTTTGAATCTCATGGAAGCTTTTGGTGGACGTGTTGAAGGTGCCAATCGTTAGGCGCATACATTTTGCAAGGCAAGGAAGGGGTGTTGAAGCACGTGGTGCTTCTTCCTTCCCAACGAGCTTGTAGCTCGTGTGGTGGTTTGCACCGTGGGAAAAGACGTTTGTGTGGGCTGCGTTGAGAGTTCGAAACTCTCCAAAGGCAAAGGTACATTTTTATGTTTTATTTTATTAATGCCTAAGTTGGAGGTATAAGGTATTTGGTGGTTGAAGTCTTTGCATTGTGATAAAGGTTGGTAGTTGAGAAATACCATTAGGAGTTATAAGGAGAATTCTATTTTTATTTTCAAGTCTTAAATTTTGCTATTGTGGAATATTGAAAGGTTAAGACTTTGTGGGTTGTATGTTATTTTGAATAAAGGGTTTTGTGATTATTGTGAGGATATTGCTTATTGTTTAAGTTGGAGTGATAAGGTGTAATTGTGATATTATTTTTGTGATATAAAAATTATCCTCTAACCCTTATTGAGTTTGTCAAAGAAGTAATTGTGAGTGTGGCAGATTTGTAAGGGCAACTACTCTTCAAGAAAAGGTATGGGTAAAATTCTTCTTTGTTGAGTTAGGTGATTGGCTTGATTGAAAATTAAGTTTGGAGTGAAAAGGATTTGATTAGGGTTTCCTTTTCGAAAGTGGTTGAGTTAATGCTTCAAGGTTTTCTGGATTGAGAGTTGTGATTAAACCTTGTTTGATAAGCATTATTGTTTAGACCATTGGTTGAGTGAAGTACATTGAGTTAATGCTTAAAGGTTTTCTGAATTGAGAGTTGTGATTAAAACCTTATTTTATTAGCATTGTTGTTGAAGCCAATGGGTTATGCAAAGAACTTGAACTTGAGTTAGAAAATAACATGAGTATCATTGTTATGTGAGATTTGTTGTTGAGCATTGTTGGAAATATTTTGAGTTGGGAGATACATGCTTGGACTAGGGTTTGTGAGAAAGGGTTGTTTCTTGAAGTGATTGGTTGAGTAGAGTTGATTGAGCCTAGTCAAGTGGATGCATGAAGTGGTTGTTCAAGTTCCATAAAACAAACTATTCTATATTCTGATTTGAGTTGAGATTGAGCTTTGAGAATAGAACATATTGAGTCTCTAACAATTCTCTTTATGCTTCTATGAGATTGAGTTGAGAAAGTGATTGAGCATTGAGTATAGAACATATTGAGTCTCTAACAATTCTCTTTATGCTTCTATGAGATTGAGTTGAGAAAGTGATTGAGCATTGAGTATAGAACATATTGAGTCTCTAACAATTCTCTTTATGATTCTATGAGATTGGACAAGTTCTGTGTGGACTTGTTAAGCTGATTTGAGGTAAGTCTTTGAGAAGGCTTGTGGAATATTTTTGTGTGAGCTTTTGTGGAAGCTTGCAATGCAGATTTGAGCAAGTCCTAGAGAGGACTTATTGAGCAGATTTGGACAGGTTTTGTGTGGACTTGTTGAGTATATTTGGATAGGTTTTGTGTGGACCTATTGAGAATATTTGAGCAGGTTCTGAGTGGACCTATTGAGCATATTTGAGCAGGTTCTGAGTGGACCTATTGAGTATATTTGAGCAGGTTCTAAGTGGACCTATTGAGCATATTTGAGCAGGTTCTGAGTGGACCTATTGAGCATATTTGAGCAGGTTCTGAGTGGACCTATTGAGCATATTTGAGCAGGTTATGAGTGGACCTATTGAGCATATTTGAGTAGGTTCTGAGTGGACCTATTGAGCAGATTTGAGCAGGTTCTGAGTGGACCTATTGAGAATATTTGAGAAGGTTCTGAGTGAACCTATTGAGTAGAGCTTTGGAGGTGATAGAGTAGAGAGGACAAAGTCTCCAGTGGATAGAGATCCATCAGCCAGGACATTGAGGACAGGTCTTCTGAGTGAGGACAAGAGTCTTCAAGTGGAGAGAGATCCATAGTCAATGTAGTGGAGGTAGTGTCTTCTAGAGGATCACCAACCAGAGCAGAGGAGAAGGAGTTCTCCTATGGATAGAGATCCACAAACCAGATTTAGGGGATCAACATCTCCTTTGGACAGAGGTCCATAAACATTGTAATTGGGAAGGATTCCCAAGATATTAATTGAGAAATATTTAGAAGAAATATTTTCTCCATGGAGGTAGCCCACATTGGGTGAACCACGTTAAATTGGTGTCTCTATTGTGTGTGATGATTTGTGCATTGCTTTGGTTATTGCTATTGATATTGCCATTGATTATATCGATTAATACTGATTGGGAAAGAAAAGTAAAAAGTGGTCTTATATTGTTCACCCCCCTCTCAGTATAAGCTTGTGTTCTGCATGTTTCCCTACGAACTATGCTTTGATACCAAATATAATAATCCAAACTTAGTATATATATATTAAACCTAGATATCCCTAAGTTTAAACTCCAATCACCCTGAACTTACTAATCATTTAGTATGTTCATCCTCTATTCTTCCAATATGTTTTCTTTTCAAGGCTCACCCATCCCTACAACTTTTACATGTCCATCTAGGTAAGTGTACTAGGTGTAATTATCCTTTTGACAAGCTATCCTTCTCACTATCCATAATGATATAGCTTTCAAAGAAATACACTATCTATTTCACCCCATATAATTCCATATATGTAGGTTTCATGAGCGTGAATGGATTGACTATCCTTCTCATCTTCACTATGAGCTAGTCATACCATTTGTAGGTCTCTTTTTAATTATTTCTTTGTGGACTCAACATCGTAGCTAAACATTATTTTCATTTAGCTTTAATAGGATTCACTACTCTTTAAGTTTATCTTTTAGTGCAAGGAGATTAATCACTCTTATTTGTATGAGTCATTTCTTAACTACACCCCACAAGGTCTTTAATGATACTTTTGGAGTAGTATTCAACCAATCTCTCTAAATAGACATTTACCAACATGACATAAGCAATTCATGAAGTTATTGGTTGATAATAATTAAATACCCTAAGAGTAGTATTTTTTTAATGTTAAAGCCTCACTTACATAATATTATAAATGATCCTTTAATTATTCAACATACACTAGCTTTCTTGAAATCAAATAACTACAACCAAATAAATAATGCTCTATAATGAATTATTATCATTTAAAATAACCATTCCCATAATTCTACATACCAAACATAATATAGTCATCGACTATATTATGAAATATTACATTTGATTATTATTTATAGTGTCCAATTGTTTTGTTTGAAAATTATCTGTCATCTTATCATTCTTCATTTGCGTATTCGCATACTTATTGCCCTTGTGGCGGGTATCTGCCCTCCTTGAGTGGCATTGATTTAATCATTTCAGATTTCATATTTGCTTTCTTCGTTCGTTCAAATTTGATTACATTAGTTCTATTTATTGTGGTGACATAAATTATATCAGTGTATGGGTGTATGTTTTTTGAGAACAAGGCAGTGAGGGGTAACTTGAATCCCTCCAAGTGGTATCAGTGGTCTTTGATCTAAGCTAGGCATCTTCGCAGGAAGGGAAGCGTTGGTTTAATAATCATGAAAACATCACGATTACCTTCTGTAGCCAAATAAAACTAATCACACAACCTTAAACCTATTTTTTCTACTAATCACATTAGGGAAATCGTGTTCGGGAAGCTACAGTTGCGCCCAATCAAAATGAAGAATTAAAGTTGAACAAATTCTAAACTAAGCAGTAACCATTAATAATACAAAACATTCAAGGCATTCATTCGAGGTTTCAAATAAATTCAATGCAATTACAGGGTATTCTAATCATCAAACCAAACATAATAGAATCGTTGTATGTTCACATTCATGGTATAAATTAGCATATACAAGAAATACTTCTCTCACAACCTGGATAAAATGAAGGTATACATATCGCCAAACAAATCACCTCTCATAGTAAGGAATTCTCACCAAGTATGGTCCCAGTAGACGAAACACACCATTCACCATTCCAAATCCATATCAGAAACATCCTGCAACCAGCGTCCTCACAGTGGAACATCGAGCCAATAAACACAAATAATTAAACACTTTTCATGGAAATTCTTAAGGTTAGCAGATATTTTATTTTTATTTTTTAATTTTAGATTGGCAATTATCCCACATTTAGAGTGGGATTGTTGCGGAGGGGTTTAAAGTGTGCAAGTCACGTCTACTTAGCTATGACTTCGATCACGCTAGCTAGACTCCTCGTGTGTGTCCTTTTGTACCAATTTTTCTAATAGTTCCTTGTGTCGTATGCTTCTATAGTCCCTCCATGTGTTAGCTATAGGTTTCGTGTTTTGTGTGTCATTGTTGTGTCATCATCGTTCGTCCTTCTGTGTTCATTTCATATTTCATGTGTCGTTGTCACCTTCCGTGTCTCTTAGCTATCGTATCCTATCACGTCAGTTTCACATCATCCAGTATTTAACATCTCAGTCAAGTGTCATCGTTCCTAGCTGAGTCATCAAGTTCTTCATGTCATTGTTGTGTAATGTGTTCCTATCAAGCTGGTCCTATCGAGTTGGTTGTGTCCTTCGTGTCTCGTGTCTAGGTTAGTGTTAGGTTGGTCAAGTTGGGTCTTGTCTTCCATTGGGTTCACGTCGTGTCCACTTGTGTCATCGTCATGTCTTGTTCCTTGTCGCGTGTCACTTTTCAGCCAGTTGTCTTTCGTCGAATCGAATTCGTGTGGTTAGTTGGTGTTGAAAAATTGCTAACCAAAAGTCATCAAAAAATTGTCACAAGTTGTCATCGAATAGTTGTTAAAATTCATTCAAAACTTGTTCAAAACTTGTTCAAAATTCGTCAAAAAGTTACTAATCAAAATTCATTGCAAGGAGACCCAGCAAATCTACGTCACAGTTGGAGTGATATTACCAAGCGGAAATTAAACTTATTTTTTGCCATAATACATTAGCATTTTACAGAATCAAAGACGATTTCTGTATTAGTGCATGAGCATACAGTGGACCAAAGGACCTGACGATCGTCTATCAAGATCAAAGACTCCCAACAACACAAGAAAAAATTAAAGCACAATTCCATCATAAAGGAAAATATCCACAAAATATTTGCACAACAACATTATTTACCCTCGAAAAACCGAAGGAAAAACCTAGCCATAAATTTGTTCTATATTTATTCATAAATATTGAATAATTACAATCAACCAAGGCTTCTAAATAAGTCTATAATCCTAGTTTGGAGTTCCATGACTCTTTCAATTACTTTTTGAACTTGCTCGTCAGTTCACACGCTTAATATGGTTCCATATACATTATAATAAGCTCTTTTATTACAATATTTAAAAGTACAATCCAACTTTCCTAATTGGGTTAACAGTGTTCGTCCATCCTTTATTCCACCATAATAAACAAACCTGCTATAAAATTATTTCATATATATAACCCAATTTGGATGACTTTTAATCTATAATCCTTGCTACTAAGTTCAATTACCAACTAGCATAATTTAAAATCAAATTCTACTATGACCGGTATTTCAAAATATACATCGTCACCAAAATCAAATGGAATTATTTCTTTTAGGAAGTGTTACACAAGGTAAACTCTATCGTAATCTCTAACTAAGGCTTTCGCTCAAACTGACATGACTCAACCCATGGTCCATGTCTTTAATAACCCAACGTAGCACAATGGTTAAGCCTAATTCTATAACATGAACATAACACACCTACTACTCATCACAAGGATAATTCCCTACCTAATTTGATTACACTGAAATCTATGCAACAACACAATGAGCTCAGCTTCACATTGTATTAGTGATTAGAAAATTAAAACACTCTACCGAGTTCATAGTATTCCACATCACTAGTGGTGCAAAAAATCACCACTTACAAGTGGCGTTTATTCTCCTCTATTATGAGTCGAATGTACCTAGCCCAACACTCCACTAGAATGTTTTTTATAGATCCCAAACACAAACAAAAATCTATAGAATCCTAAAATTTCAATGCACACAAAAGTGAAACTTATTAAGAATTTTACATAGAACGTATCCTGGAAAAAAGAGGCAATATGGTTGTCATAATAATACACCAAACGTCAGATCATCTTCGATAGAGGATTCAGATACACATTATCATCCTAAATACAATGCTTCCAAGAACCATCCAAAACATCCTATACAACCATTAATTAATAACTCCTATGTTATTCAAGGTGTAGTATTTTGATAAAAAGTCTTCAAAACATATACAATTTCGTGACCCAAATTCACTCCTTTTAATACCATAAACAATAACATAAAAACCCCCATTCAAATATGGGATAGTTTTGGGAGAAACTATTTCATTAATGTCTAAAATAATATTTCCATCCATTAAAAATATGGAAACAAAAATCCAAAGCTTTGTTCCTATATTCAGCAAAGTAAAACCATGATAACATTAAAACATCTCTTACACAGAAATCTTTACTTCTCTCTCTAAAAACTCTACTTCCATTTTTCATCACAAAAAAGGTTTAATTAAATCTAAACATTCTAATAGTAACATTAATATATGTCTCTACCATTTCTTATTTTTCAGGTGGCACATGGACAGTTTTATATTGTTTTCAATCTCAAAAAATATAAACACAAAACTTCACAAAATGTATCCCTTTTAGCATAAACTGAGTTAATAATCATTCTCCATTCACAAGCATCCAATTTTGAACGTTTACATGTAATACTTCAGATTTTTTCTTGTTCAGGTGAGAGTCAAGCAATTATTTAACCCAATTTTCCGTTACACTTTTCTCCAGCGAACTCTGGCGCCAAATACCCCATATAACCTCTAAATATTTTTTTTCTTTTTTAGTCCCCCAACCAAAATAACAAAACAATTTCTTCCCTTCTCATCGGCAATGAAATCACTATCCCACTCCATCCGCCATTCACATATTTACTCCTACTAACCACTCACTCCACTTTTGCTAACAATAATTGATATATTCGTTTTAATGTCACAACAACAAACTCATTTATTAATCTTATAATCTAGTAGATGTATTTAAAGCCAAAACTTGAGTTATTTCCACGTCTAAAAAGAATAATTTTGCCATGAAATGGATAAATTATTATTTTTCAAATATACCCATTAGTAACATGCGGATGTATATATACATTTGGCATTTATCCATATTCCAAGTCTTATCATCTTGAGAAAATTATAAGGTATGGCATTAGTACAATGAGTCTAAATTAAGATGTATAAGAAAGGTTAGCACAAGCCCATAAGATAAGTACCAATCAGTTCAAGTACTCTATAAAACTCAATTGATATCACAATATTATTTCCATGAATCATATGTCCTACATAACTTAACACATGGGATAATCAATCATTCCATCAATAAAATATATAAGTCATTTCCATGAAATGTATGTTCTTGCATATCTAGTCATGAAATATTCAATCATTTCATCAATAAAAATATAAAAAAATCTAAATCCATCTATATAACAAGTCAGCCAAGGGAGGATCATGACAAATATTTCTTATACATATTATTGAGGATGATCTCTAAAGAGTACTTGACAAATCCAAACAACATATATTGTATTTGTACAAATTTATTGATATCATAAGGAGAAACACTTATATATAAAGGTTGCTCATATTATTCCCTTTCTTGTCCTTGCTCGAGTAATTTTCATTGGTATTCTTTACAACTAGTGGGAATATATTTTTCTAGTTCTTCTTGAGAAGCACCTTTATATTTTGATTCATCGCTAATTAATTATTCATTATCACTAGAGAAATTTCTAAGCCTTAATGTAGAGGTGGAGAAGACATCTTGTCCTCATATTGGTCTTGATTTTTAGGGTAAATTTATTCAGACCAATAAGTGAAAGTTATGTGTTTTTTTTAATGGGTATAACTGAAATTTATGTTATTATAATCCTTTTGCTCATTTTATTGACAAACATGCTTGTTTCTAGTTTAATTTTTATTCAAGATATGTAAATATCATATTGGAAAAGAATGCCACTTGGTTAATAGTAACTTATTTATCCACAAAATGTTTTTGAAAGGATTGCCCATGTTACATTCCATAGAAAATAGCTAAATATGAATTTCAAACAAGAGTAGAGAGAGAGAGAGAGAGAGAGAGAGCTAACTTGTTATATGGATGTTTGATGAATATGGTTTGAATTCCTTGAGTGTCTTTGAGATCTTGAGTGGTCATTGATGTCTTTGAGATCCTTCTTTGATTTCTAAGCTTCTTAGTTTATGGGGATATCAACCATTGGCCTTGATGTAAGGACTCATTTATAAGATAAGAGCTAATTTAGGGGAGAAGAAGATGAGTTTATTCTTATATATGGAGATGAAGGTTGCTTGAGTTTTCCTTTAAAGTAACTTGGGATATTTTGGAGAGGGACCTAACACATGGTGCTAGACAAAGAGTAAGAAGGAAGATTAAGTGTCTTCTCTTTATTTCATCTAATTTGACCTTGACTACCACTATTTTTCTTAAATTTTGGTTAGAACATGGTTTGAAATTATTCATTTGACTTGGTATTTATAGGAATTGACTATTTAATTCATTAAGCACGTCAATCGAAACTCATTGATCTTGCTAACCAAGGTTTGAAAGTGAATTTGAACCTTATGCAACCAAACAATTCTATTTGTAGGGTCAATTTAGAAAAAGATCTTAAAAATGGTGAATGCACCAAATTTAACATTTTGATGTGCTATTACGGTGCACTAGTTGGCTCTCCTTGAAAAATCACAACTCTCTCCTTTGGAGCTTGAGAGTTTACAAACATATTCAATTCTCATCTCAATTGAGTTGATATAGCTAGATACCTATATGATTTTTCATAAAATGTTTGAATTCTTAATTTTTATTTTCTGTTTTGTGTGAGTATAAATATTTCATAATTCAACATCCTTCTTGACATTTTCCTACAATAGCCTTCACAATACCAAAACTCCACCTCTACTATTTGTGCATTGCATCTTTGTAAAGTAATATTTCCAAAACATCGCACTGTCATAGTTTGGTTTACCAAATCTAAATTGCTAGTTTCCTTCCTAAAGCATAAGTGCAGCCATAAAAATTGTAGTAAATAGTTTATATGAAAACACATTAATGTTATAAAATAAAGTAAATATTACCAATGGAAAACATTAAAGTAAATCTTAATCATTATTTGATTTAGGCGGTCAACATTTTCTTGCTAGCTTCAGCTAAACTTACTACTTTATCTAACCATGCAAAAGAGAATTTAACTTCACGTTCCTTAATTAAAACCCCCTATTGGCTAGCCTATTTGCACATTTTTTTCTTTCCCTTAACATATGTGTAGACTTGATTTCTTCAAACTCTATATAAAGGTCTTGAATTTCCACAATTATCTCTTTTACATTCCATGGAGACTTTGCTTTCCTAAAAATTACATTTATTACTATGAGTGAATCACCTTCCATCCATACTATGTTCCATTTCATTTGTTTGCATATTTTTATCCCTTCCAAACCTTCCCAAGCTCCAAATTTATTATTTGTCTTAAGTCCACTATTGAAAGCATAATTATATAAAACATCTCCTCTATTATTTCTAATTATTCCTCCTCCTCCTGTTGGTCCTGGATTTCCTTTAGATGCTTCATCAAAATTCAACTTGACCAACTTCATATTTGGTGGTTTTCACTTTATATTGTTTTTCTTCTTTTTATTTCTCATGTACCCAACATCATAAGTCCATTTGATGACTCTCTACTTTTAGATTAGGGATTGGGTGAGTTTATAGGGTTTGTTTAGACTCCTCTATGGATAAAAAAATCTTCCTTTTCATTACCTCTAGACTGATTTCCTTTTCTTTAAATATTCTTCTATTCCTTTCTAGCCATACAATTTAAAGTATTTTATCTTTTGATATATCCCAAATTGTATATAAAGCCTCACTTTTAAAAGTTTTCTACCATTTCTTTAATCATTCTTCTATTCTACCTTTCATCACCATGCATTTACCAAACATATTAAGTATCCATTGCCATATATTCTGGACTATTGAGAAGTATCCCAAGATATGTTCTATACTCTCCTCCTTTTTACAAAGAACAGATTGTGAGGGGCCATGAAAACCCTTTTTCATAAGGTTATCCTAGGATAAAATTCTCATATAACATACTGGTCAAACAAACATTTTGACTATCCCAAATATCTCTTCATATTCTTGCAATATTCCTATTTTGTTGATGCTTTACATTATATCCACTTCTTGTTGTGTATTCTCTTGAGCTATTCAACTCCCAAATTAGCTTATCCTTGGATCCCCTAAAAATAATCATTGTTGTTATCTTTTTGCTCAACTACCGCCTAGCATCAATGTCTTGTATGCTTGCGAAAAATATTCTTTCAATTTGTATCTTTCTTCCTGGTCCTTGTACATAATGTTTGAAACCCTATCAACATATTTTTATTGAAATAGTCTCATCAATGGTTTCAAAATTGGATCTAGATTGAGTGGTTTTTTATCACACCAATTATCCATCCAAATATAATTTTTTTCTCCGGTTCCCACCACCCAACTTAGACCTTTAATCACTAGATCAATTAATTTTTTAAAAGAATTCTATAGAGTATAACCATTTGGTAGTGTGAATGCCATAAATATTAAGCTTGGGTCATTGAGCTCAACACACTTAGAATATTTTTTTCCCATTGTCTTTGACTCTTTTTGTACAATCTCCAAATTAATTTTCCCCTAAGAGCTAAGTTTTCATTCGTAAGAACTCTTAAACCAAGACCTCCCATAGTTTTATCATCACACACCTTGCTCCATTTCACCAAAGGAAATTTCCTTTTATCATGTAATCTTGACCACAAAAAAACACACAATATAGATTAAAAATTTTCTATTGATTTTGGCATAGTATACAAGAACATATAATATGTTTTTTCAATGGATTATATGGGATTTAAATGGGCCCTACCTATAGTACACCATCACCACATAGTGGTATTACAAAAAATCTTAGATATTATCCATGTATCATTTGGCAAGATTTAAACCTGGATCTCCTCCTTGAAATGTTGAGGAATCTAACCGATTGAGCTAATGCCACATTGATAAGGACATATAATATGTTGGAATGACTTGTAAGATTGATTTAATTAGTTTCATTCTTCCTACTAATGATAACCATATACCTTTCCATATTGGTACTTTATTTTGAACTTTACTTATAACTGGACTATATAATTCTATCCTCATTCTCCCTTCAAATAAAGGCATCCCTAGATAATTTATTGGTAAATTTACCCCCATTTGAAGTAACCTACATATCCCTGCTTTGATTCTAGTTGGGGTTTTTATGAAGTAAATTTTATATTTTTTCCTATTAACTTTATGCCCTGATGCTCTTTCTTATTCCTTTAATAAGTGATTTAAAGCTCTGGCCTTGTTTATCCTTACCCTCACAAAAAGGTTTGTATCATTTACAAACGGTTGATGGGTAACATTTTTGATGATATTACTAGCCTTAAGTCCACTTATAAACCTATATTTATCAGCCTTCTTCAAGTTCCTACCCAAAACCTTTGTCATAATAATGAACAAATATTGTGATAGAGGATCTCCCAGTGTAAGACCTCTCTTGGATTTAAATTATTTTGTTACTAACCAATTGACCAACATTGAATATGAAACTATAGAGACATAAAATTTAGTCCATTTGATTCATTTCTTGTCAAATACAAACATTTTTAATATTGAAAAAAGAAAATCCTATTAAAACCTATCACTAGCTTTACTCATATCAAGTTTTAAGATCATTGATCTCTTTTATTGAAGCTATTGAATGCATAACTTCATGTGCTACTATGATCCCATTCAAAATTTGTCTCCCTTTCACAAATAATCCTTACTCTTTTGAAATTTTTTTTTCTAATAGTGTACTTAAATGATTCACCATCACTTTGGAGATAATCTTATATGCCATATTACATATGCTTATGGGCCTAAATGAATCACATAATTATACATCCTTCTTTTTTGGAATCAAGGTATTTAATTTATAAGGTATGTATTGTTTTTAGACTGTTCCATTACCACCAATAAAAAATCATTCACTATATCCTAATTATCCTAATTATGTTGATAAAATGTTGCTTACAATCCATTCAAACCTAAGGATTTATCCTTATCAAAATAGAAAAGAGCTAAATGAACTTCTTCCAAAGTAATAGGCTCCATTAGTTTCCTATTGCCTTCATCTGTTATAACCTAAAGTACTTCTTGTAGAAGTTTATCATTAAGAACTTTAAACTCTAATTTTGATAAAAAAAAACCTGACCTCCTTTATAATTTCAATTTGATCTTCAATCCGAACCCCTTATGCTGATTTTATTCTACTAATTATGGATGTTGATATTTGTACTATTGCCATCCTATGAAAAAACTTTGTATTTTTATCTCCTTTTAACGAAGTTTATGTCGATTTTAATATCTAAATTTCTCTTCCTTACTCAAAATATTATGATATTCACTAAGCAACTCCCTTTCCTCCGAGCTTGGATTATTATGATCACCTTTTTGGAATTTTGAAAGTTTATCTTTCAGTTCTTATTTCTACTAAAAAATGTTGCAAAATGTGTTCTTGTTCCATTCTTTTAATCTAGATGTCATTGAATTAATTTGTTTAGGAAGTGTATACGACCCACCATTTCTTAAAGAATTCCACATTTGTGTTATCATATCAATAAATTGAGGATGGTCTTCCACATCTGCTCATATTTAAAATATGATATTTTTTAAATTCACTTAGCACCATTTTAACTCTTATTGGATAGTGATTGGAACCAATCCTTGTCAAGGTATTAATTTTAACACAAGTCCTTTCATCTAACCAATGATATTTTTTTTTAAATAAAGGGGTAAAATTTATTGATAAAAATTCTAGATTATAGAGTACAACTGAGCTTCCAACCAGGACTCAAATAAACAGCCAAACAGGCTAAAACCACTAGACTAGAATGACACCCAAAAAAGACAACAAGAAAAAACCACATTAAGTCTGTACATCCTTGTGGATCAACTCCCACAGGCGTTGAGAGTCCCTAGATGAGAGACTCTCCCAATTATCGATACTCCAAGGATCTAGCAGCTCAGAAGCCCTTTTGTCCAGGTAATGAGCAACCACATTCCATTCCCTTGGAATGTGCACAAAGGATATAAATTCGAAATCTTCACTCATTCTGAGAATCTAAACGACTACAGAGGCCAACTTCCAATTAACTTCCTCCACCCTTTTACTGTTTAAAATATTAACCACAATTTGAGAGTCAGACTCGCAGATAATCCTATGCCAGCCAAGAGAAAACCCCCTCTGCAAGGCCTCAAGAATTTCAAGAGCTTCCATAAAAATTTTGGAGTGAACACCTTTATAAATGGAAAAGAAAAAATTGACACCACCAGTAGAATCTCTCCCAACACCGCCAATTCTAGCATGTCTAGGATTACCCCTGGATGATCCATCAGTATTAATTTTTAAAACTCATCTAGGGGGTGGCCTCCACATACCATCTCTCCTAACCTTCTTGTTGAGCTGAGGAACCCTACTAGGGCTAGAAGAGTTCACACCATCCCCAAAGAGACCAGGGCTTATTGTACCTTCTTCTCCCTAGAATCCAAAAGAGGGTCCACATCACATTTTCTATGGATGGTTTCCTAAACCATATACAGGATCCTTTGCCAGATATGTTGAATAGCCAAATAACTACCCTAAAATATGTGTTGGTTCCATTCGAGCCAAATTTTCCAGATGATGCAAGAAGGGCCCAAATTCCAAGCCACCCAAAGGAAGGGGGCCTTGGTCGGAGGTCTACCCAGACTACTCCAAAACTCCACCAGGGACAGCACGTGAAAACATGGATGGTTCCAGGTGCTCCACCAATGGTTCCAAATGTCTCTGGAAAAGGAGCATTGGAAAAATAAATGAGAAGAGTCATCCTCATTCTTACTACAAAGGACACAAAAAGAGGGACCTTGAAATCCCCTCTTCCTCACATTATCCCAAGTGAGGCATTTATTACGAGCTACCAACTAGAGAAAGAAGTTACATTTTGGCTAGGCAAATTTGTTCCACACCTTTTTCCACCAAGTGACAGGAAGACTCCCATACTTTTGCTTATCAAGAACACGATAACAATAGGCTACCGAGTAGGTTCCCTTAGGATCAGGGTTCCAAGCTAGAATATCTTTACCCCTCAATGAAGAATAAGGTCTCCCCATAATAATAAGAGCAAGCACCTCTCTATCCTTGGCCAGTCCCCCCCAGGGCCATTCTTGTGGATCTTTCCACTGTACATCTCCATATTTCCAAAATACTAGATTTTTTAAAGTCCTCCACATGAGACCAACCTACTTCCAAGAAAAAAATGCTTAGGGAATGTAACCTAGGATATTGATTCAAGATAGGAGGGTGGCCATCCCAAGAATCCTCCCAAAAAAGAGCATTTGATCCCTAATTGCAAATCCAGAACAAACCCTACTTGATTAAATTAGCTCCTCTTTTCAGAGTGTCCCAGATAATAGAACCTTTCCCAACCAAGCTGACTCTAGGGATCTCAGCCTCATAAATACCTCTCAAGTATTTACAAGATAATATTTTAGCCCAAATCTAATCTTGAGAGGTACACCATATCCAATAAATTTTTGCAACCAAATCCTACCCAAAAAGAGTTGTCTATCACAACCCAAGACCTCCCTCTTGCACCGGCCTACATATAGAATCCCACATAACCAAACTCCATTTAGATTGATCAAGTTTTCCAGACCATAAAAATTGTCTTGACAAAGAATCCATGTCCTTGATGAAGTGAGAGGGAGCTATTTGTACAAAACATCTATAAATGGGTAAATCTTGAACAACAAATTTTAAAAGCAACACTCTACCTGCAGTGGATAGCCATCTAAAATTCCAGTGATTCACCTTCCTTCTAAAATTATCAAGCATAGACTGCCAAGAATATCTAGGTAGAGGATGAGATGAAATTGGAATACCAAGATAAATGAAGGGGGGAGTCCCAACATGGAATATTAGAATGCGAGCAATCTTGGATTGAATAAGAGGAGGGGTATTGAAGAAGAAAATGGAAGACTTATCCTCATTAATCAACTATCCAGAAGCACTAAGATATATGTCAAGAGATTGTCTAATATTTCCAGCTTCCCTGATAGTGGCAACTCCCAACAAAGTAGTATCATCAACAAATTAAAGGTGGGAAAGAGATGGCAAACTACTATCCCACTTCCACCCTTGAATGATACCCTGCATGACTTGAGACTTGAGCAATCTTCCCAACCCTTCCACCATAATGATAAACAAATAAGGAGATAAAGGATATCCTTGCCTCAATCCCCTTGAGGCCTCAAATAGATTTGATGGCTCATTATTAACAAGAACAGAGAATGAGGAAGAAGAAACACAACTCATCACCCATCTAATCCATTCCTCCTCAAATCCAAAAGCAGTAAGAACTTTCTGAAGAAAGGACCATCTGACTTGATCATAGGCTTTGGCCATGTCCAACTTAATGAACATAGTTTTCTCATTAGAAGTTTCTATTGAGTGAATAGCTTTTGTAGCAATAACAACCCCATCCAAGATTTGTCGGCCAACAACAAACCCTCCTTGCTCCTCAAAGATGATTTTGTTCAACCATATCTTCAGTCTCAGCAATAATTTTTGTGATGATCTTATACACAACATTGCAGATAGCAATAGGTTTGAACATATCCAAGGAATTTTCCCCCTATTTTTTGGGTATAAGCACCACAAAGATAGCATTTAGGGCCCTTAGCATCTGTTTGTTCTTTTGGGACTCATGGACCACCTCCAAAAGATCAAATTTAATTAAATCCCAAAAATCCTTATAAAACTCAATTGGGAATCCATCTAGGCCTAGGGCTTTTCCTTTTTTCATATTGAATACAACATTTTCCAACTCCTCAAGGGAAATTGGACCCATCAAGTGCTCATTCATCTCTCTAGAAACAATCGTTGGAATACAGTTTAGAATAAGCTTTTCATTCTCATCATATGATAGGGAGTCCTCCTTGAAGAGAGGAAAAATACCTCTTAGTCTCTTCTAAAATATCCCTGAAAGAAGAGAGTAGGGCACCCTGAGAATTCACAAGAGAGGTAATCAGGTTACCATTATGGTGAGCCTTAACTGAGTTATAAAATAAGGTTGTGTTCCTATCCGCTTCCTGAAGCCAATCTACTTCGCAACCTTAGATTCCTCAACAAGAAGCTCCTTCGTGAATCCCTGATCTCTAATATTCCTTGAAGCTTCTTCCATCCTCCTAAGCGCTGCCAGCATAGCCAAGGAAAGATTCCCAAAATTTAGTCTATTCCATCTCTTCAATTTATGTTTTACAAATTGTAGTTGCTTCATAAAGGAATACATAGCGGTACCATGAGGAGGTTTGCTAATGGTCCACAAGCCTCGCATGAAGTCATGAAGCTTAGTATCACGAAGCCACATAAGTTGAAACTTAAAGGAGGGATATTTTTTAGCCCTAACTCCAAAGCAGAGATTTTTATAGGCCAATGATCAGATCCCCTACCCTCCAAAATCATAGAACTAGCACTTCTGTTATTACCCATCCAATAACTGGCAATCAAAAACCTATCCAGTCTCTCTAAGATGGAAGCTTCCCCACACCTTCTATTGTGCCAAGTAAAGATCCCATTATCTGGCTTGATGTCAACCAAGTTTAGGGCCTGGATATGAGCACTGAAAACAGAAGAAAAAGGCTCAAGACAGTCCACCCCACCACGTTTCTCCTCCAGATAAGTGATAGAGTTGAAGTCTCCAGCCAAAATCCATGGGTACAGGGGAACCAAACTTCTCACAAATCAAATGTGCTTCCACAAATTCACTTTACCATTGTAATCAATAGGAGCATACACATTTGTAAGTAGGATGGTTTCACTAGATTCATTATCATGCCCAACCATTGAAATAGACCATCTGCTGGAAATCCAAGTAAGTGGGGATATCTTAATCAAATCCCATAAACAAGTGACACCACCAGCATATCCACATGCACCAATACACTGGCATTACCCTCTTATCCACAACTTGGGAGCAATATTGAACATACTATCAATAGCCAATTTAGTCTCCTGAATAAACACCACATCCGAAGAATGCACACGAACCAAATCACGAATAACTTTTTGTATAGGGATGTTGTTCAACCCCCTTACATTCCATGAGAGGATAATCATTTTGGGGGGTTATAAAAATGGGAGTCCAATGTTCTCACCCAGCTTTAATACACCAAAGTCTCCCCCATTAACTTAATTTTATCCTGGTCCTTCTTCCGACCCACCTTCATATTCTTATCCGAAAAACTTTTTTTAATTATTTTCTATTATAATCCCAACACCGTAGGAGTTTTGCAGTCCAAGGATGACTGCATCAGTGCCTGAGTAGGAGAGGGCATAACTAAATTTGTACCACTTTCCAAAATAGTTTCCCTTATAGGGCTAGACCCATTCATGTCCCCTATACTCAGATCCAAAGGCATTTGTTCTTCATTTAAACCCCCTAGATCCGATTCCTTAAGTTCCCCCTCAAGAAGAGACATCTGATTCAGCCTTGTTATATTTACATCAGGTAGCGACATTTTAGGTATCTCCATACATTGATCAAGATCATCTAATATTTCAAAATGGTTGAGTAGAGCATCTGGCTGGCTATCCTTAAGGTCTTTGTTTGCCCTTTGTCCTCTGTTTCGGGATTTTACCAAAACAAAACCTTCCTTATCTTGTTCCCATTCCTTTATCGGGGCTTTTCCTTTATCCAAACTTTGTCTAGACCGAGAGGGCCCAGGATTTGAAGCCAGGGCATTTTCTTTGCAGGTGGCCATATTCACGGCAAATCCGGAAACAAAATGGAAGAGCTTCATAGTCAAGTTTTTGAACCCATGTAGTTGATCCAAATTGTATTTCAATAGAATCTAGAATAGGATTATTTAAGTCAATTTCAAAACAAATACGAGCAATAGAGATTAACTTTTTATCCATTGTCTGTTGTGACGGTCCAACCGGCTTCCCAAGCAGAAGGGCAATCTTATGCAAGATATCAGTTCTCCAGAATTCCAACGGGATCCATGGAAGTCGCACCCATACTGGAACCCATGATGACCTCTCCTCTGATGGGTTGAAACCCACATTCTAGGGTTTAAGAAATAGTCCCACTTGGTTATAGAAATAAGGACCCCCTTCAAATGCTTTGTTATGATCTGCAATACAATAGAAAACCACCATAAAATAGTTGTTCGCACTCAGCATCACCTCCACATCGCCTTTAGGATTCCAAGTTTTCCTAACCCAAGCCTCCACAAATGGGATAGAAATTTGGATGCCCAAAAATTTACCAATAAGGGTATTTTTGGTTAGATAATCCACATCTTCCGCCACCGAGTCTGGTTGAACCACTAGAACTGATCTGGCTTCACATCGTTCCAAAAATCCATTGTTCTTTAACAAGCGGTTCCCGACATGCACTGGAAAATCATGTTCCTTCCAGTCATTTTTAGATGAAAAAGCATCACGAGCAAGCACTCTTTGTGTCAAACCCAATGCCATCAGGACATTCCTCCAATTTTTTAGACCTCCTCCGGAAGCTACTGCCATCCCCGCAGAGCAATTTTTCTTCATCAAACCCTAGCAGAGTAGTTTTTCCTCATCAAACCCTCTCCCTGGAATAAAAAAATTTTAAATCCAAAATACATCTAACCAATGATATAAGAGTATGCATCTGTCTATTTTTTTTGCTATTATATTCTGGCCTCTCCTATTTTTGGTCCATGTATAGTTGTCTTCTTCAAACTCACCCTTCCATATATTATTGTTTTGAATAAAAGCTAAGAAATATCTCATACTTTGAATTAATTTCTTAATTTTCCAAAAAAAATTATCCAATTTGATTATGGTATTAAAATATCCTATAATCATGAATCAATTTTCTTGATCTTTACTTTTCATAAAGGCTTCAATCCCACTCCATACTTATAATCATGAATCGACTTTCTTGGTCTTTGCTTTTCATAAAGGCTTCAATCCCACTCCATACTTCTAATTTGACTAACTAAATTGTAGATCCATAAATATTGACAAGGATAAAACAAATATTTGCAAAATAACAAATGATTAAAGAGGCTATCCACTACCTAAATTTATAAAAAAATTAACATTAAAACAATTTGACCTTTCAATTAAAAATGAAAAATAAAAAAGTATATTAAAGTTTGAGTGCACTCCTCGGTCGGATCTTAATCACCATAAAAGTTAAAAACACGTTTTAAAAGTAATATATATCAATATAACCCCCAAGGTCTAGGTGGATTGGTAAGTGCTAGTCTCATTGGGCACTTACCAAGAAGAGACCCAGGTTCAAACCTTGGGGGAAGTCTGTTGCAAAGGTAGTAGTATAATTTGAATCCTCTGAGTGTGTGCCATCTTGATGATGATGGTACGAATCCTAAGCACCCGATGGTCCATTTTACATTGGGTTATAATACCAACAACAATGGTACTAATACCAAGCACCCAATGGTCCATTTCATGTCGGGTTATAAAACAACGATGTGGAATATATTTGGTGGATGCAACCCTTGTGGTTTTAACCCTACGCTTGCCAACTACTAAAAATAGTGTGGTTGTAACCAATTCTCCTAACAAGCAATATATATATATATATATATATATATATATATATATATATATATATATATATATATATATATATATATATATATATAATTTCATATCTAAATCATCTCTTGATATGCAAAGAATAAACTAATGCATTGAACATTATATGTCATCAAGTGGATGTCTTGGATTTTTATTAGAAGGAATACTACCGGCTCTTATCAACTTAACAATATTGCAACTTGTTGTTTTGGGACAACGTAATGGTTTGGGTTTTGGTTCTTCTTCAAGATTCAAAGTTCAAACCGTAGCATGTGTGTAGCTATGTGTTAAATTTACTATTGATAAGATCAACTCTTCCCTTAGAAGAGGTCATGGTAGGATGGAAATGCCCAGCCTTGAGTGTCCGGTGTAAACATAAAGATTCATAAATATTTATATCACCTTGCAGAGGTCACAATAAAGTCCTCTCCAAATTAGTTTTGAGGGTGCAAATATTTTGTAGGATACACCTACCATTGGTTCTTTATTGTAACAATTGTATAAAATTGGTATTAAATCCCTAAGAGGGATATCATTGTAACCTGCATGTGAAGGATAATTTCAATATTAATGAGAAGGACACCATTTCTTTATTTCTTGTTCTAATATTGATGGTTACATGATTATGCTTTCAATTTTATTTCATATAATTGCTTAGGTGTATGATTTTTGCATACTATAGTGGTGATCACGGTGTGGGACTCTTTCCACATTTCACAATATCTATCACTAATTACCTGTCTTCTTCATTTTTTTTAACTACAGGTACCACCATCCTTGGAAGGAATAGTTAGCAGTCACAGTTGCCCTACCCTATGATGGCCAACAGACCCCATCTCTCTACTCAGAGATGGCCCCAGAGTAGAATCGCAAAGTCATAGAAGAAACACCTTCATCGGATGTAGGCTTCGCCTATGAGTTTTTCTATACCTAATTTTCCTACTTTTCATAGAGAAAGTTAAAATTTCATGTTTAATTGGAAAATATAGAAGAATTTTTAAATTTAAAACATTCTGCTTGTGATCACCCCTAATTCAGATGGTCTTTGTTCTTGGCTGCTGCTAGGTCAGGCAGCCCCTATTTTTTATCATCTTCATGTCATACAACCTCTACTACAAACCGTCTTACACAAATATGGCCTTTGTTTGCTTACTATGTGGATTGTGTGCTTGTTGCTTGTGCAAGGTCTAACATAATTTTAGGGTTTTACAATTCTATATTTAAAATATTTTTACTTAGTAATCTAAAAAATTAAATGTTATTTTATGCATTAGCAAAAATACATCGATTGCTCTATGATTGTATTTATTTTCGCATAAAGTAAAATGAACCCAAACACATCACACATCATATTAAAAATTAGTGAGTTGGAATTCACACCCAACTATTGATCAAGACCAATAATGGTGGTCGTTATATCCACCTCGTTGGCTTGTTTGTGGTTATTTCATACCCTATTTTGGCCAAGACCAATCCAAGACCTATTATAGTGAGGACTGGTAGGGCCTGGTTTCCCTCATCAAGTTTGGAATTCATCACCAAACTTTAGTGGATTTCATCACCAAGTCTGTGTGAGAGTATATAGATGAAAAATCTTAAACTAAGTAATATCATCAACAAAAGTAAAAACTTGAATAAGAAAGCAATAGCAACAACAAATCAAAATACACCAGACAGTTTAAGACTCACAAAAAAAGTTAAATAACATAATCATTTTGTATACTTTATTTGTTTCCTTTATTGTATGCTTAATCAAAACATAATGGTCACTACACGTAGCCATGCTTAATCACAATTTTATGCTATGGAGAACTTACAAGAAGGCCTAGAACATCTTTTCTACAATCTAGAATACTTGCTCATGTATGAACGATGGACTAGTAGCCATCGTGATGAAAATTCCACTCATGGAGGATCTGACCATTGAGGTAACCCTACCAGGAGGATACCTATGGGATCTCCATGTGATAGAGAAGATGATATTCTCAAACCACACTCATATCATGTTATTTATAGATAGGATCCACCATTTGAGGGGCCAAGCAGGGCAGTGGCATGAATTTGTGTCCCCAATCAATCTGTGTACCCATATAAGCATGGGATAGGATATATACCTCTACATAGAATAGATAAGCAAGTTACTCCACCCGATAGACCTTGGATGAGTAGGAAGTTTAACCATATGAATATATATTGTGATCATCCTCCTCATAGATCAACCTCTTCTATTCATACCCATGTTGAGGATGAGTGAGACAAAGACCTAGTGCATCCTATCCTAATCTATGGAGAGTGCTCCACTCGGTTACACTATACTCTTGCACCATATTTGCATGTAGATGACACTCATAGGATCGATCATCGAGTAAACATAGCTTCTCTAGATCGGGAAAAAAGGATAGATTCTCCTACTATGCTCATAGAAAGATCCAAATCCCCTCGTGTTAATACGAGAACTTGTGGGTGTAATTTGCACCCCATCCTTTTTGCAAATATTATGCTTCTCTTCAAGGAGTTCCCTAAGTTTTGAATACATTGTTTGATGGGTGGAAGACATCAAAGTAGCAGCAGCAATCACGGGTAGACCAAAACATCGGGTGAACGGTAGAATGAAGCAGGGCGGGCGACAAGAGTAGGAAGATGGGCACCTAACAATGTACATGGAGGTGACTAGTTTGAGGTATGTTGCTCCCAAGGTGCTTCAATACCTGTCACTCATCGCCTAACCAAAGGATGACCAATAAAGGAGAAGGATGAGGTAGTTGTGATTTAATGAATTGAGCAAAAACATCAAAAAATACAAGGGTCCAAATCCAACTAGTTGTATTTGTGGCCATCTAGAATATCGGTGTCATCTAGTGGAATAGTGTACCAGTGTGGTGCTTGTCTACTACAAGGATTGTCTTCTCACCTACCGCCATTAATGTTTAATTTTGTAATTGATGTAAATATACCTATAAATAGTGGAATGTTGGTCATTTCTAAGGGTGGCTCTTTAGCTATTACAATTCATATGTAAGGTTTACCTCTATGTATATACAAATTCTACACTGTTTAGTCTTTGATTTTGCCTCCTTATTCTTTATTAATTGTATGAATAATTATTTCTATCCAGTTGCTTAAGTTATACCATGTTATTTTGCTATCTATATTCCATGGGGTTTACTTGATTGATTCAAGAGTGTGCATTCATAGTTATGTGTTGTGGGTTTCTTTCTATTAAAACCAATCGAACATGAGCGCACTGATCCTACATCCTGGATCTCATGCACCTATTCGTTGGTCCTAGAATTTACCTCCCACATGTCGCTAATAGGATCCAAAATAAATGCATAGATTGGGTGATTTATTAGGTGTAGGGTCTATGTTTTATACATGGTATGTCACCTGCATATATCTTGATGCGGCTATACCTGTCCTTGTGAGTTCTAGCTACGATCATTTTATTTCTTCTCTCTTTTTCCCTTTTCTTGTTTTACAGTGTAGGTAGCTAGAACCACCCTTGAAAGAACTGGTCTTCTCCATATATCATCCACCCCATCCCAAAGAAGTGGTTATTCTATGCTTAGCTCTGATCTGACTCCCCACCTGATGCATAGTTGGTGACCAATAATTTTTTGTGACTCTACTAGGGAACTCACTGAGTTTCTATGTTTCAATAAATTAGAGTTCAGTGGCTCTCTTATTTACCCATATCTTCTCAAATTCACCTAGAAACTCCGACTATGTGGCATGTCCAAATCATGAGACCAGTCACCCGCTCGCACTGAATATCCAAACATCTCAAAGAACTCAAGGTATGATGAGTAGCCTTGACCTCACTAGCAAAGATAGCATGCTCATCTGGTGACTTTGACTCTAGCATCATAGCTAGGACCTCTGAATACTAGTGCTTTAATGGCTTAGCCACTGTTCCCTTAGTGCAATGACCCCAATCCACCAAACCTTCGTTGCTCACATAAAATTACCAAGGATGCCTTAAAATCCCTGACCAAATTTAATGGTACCTTGGAAATGGCTCGAGAGAACCTTGAAGATGTTTTTGCACTAGTGCCCCTCCATGGCATCACCCACAAAGATATCATGATCAGGATTTTGGTCATGTCACTAGAGGGAAAGGTGCTACTGTGGTACCACACCCTTGGACGGAGAACCATATGCTCATGGTAGTACTTGGTAGGAGCCCTCATTGATACATTTGATAGCTCCATGGATCCCTTCCAACTCTTGATGCATCTCTCATACATCAAGAGGGCACCTTTCAAACCACTCATTGACTTCAACATTTAGTTCAAGAGGAGATGAAAGAAGATCCCCCTTCAGTACCAGTCATCACCTATCTAGGCTCACTTGTACTATGTTTGAGCCCTAAGATCGAATATAGACCTCCTACTACTACAATCTAGGGAAAAGAGATTTCCTCAAATATTTCAAGAGGTCGTACGAGTAGAGAAACTGCTGCTCCAAGTAGAAATTATATCTTTAGGGGACTTCACCCTCCCATCCCCATTTCCATCCACTGATGTATCTTTATCAATTGCATAGTGCCCATCATGGATGTCATATCAAGTTGTGCAGGAGCCAAAAATGTAGTCTAGAAGAACACAAGGAACGGATGTCATCTCGAGCCCATGCAGGGGAAATGCAAGCACCATCCTTGAAAGTGATAACTTTGATGCTTGCACTCTTCCCAAAAAAATGGAGGATCTAGACTAGGGTAGAATTTCCACCTGCAAAGAGGGGGTATTTTTGCACCATTTTTGTATCTAAGGACATGATGTGCAGGGGCCAAGTCATCTTGATGGTGGTATAGTTAGTCAGCATCCTATTCTCGAGGAGGTCCCACCATCAGTAGGTTCAATTGATGAAGTTTGTAATAATAAGAGCACGAGGACGGTGGAGGCGTATGAAGTAGGGATTTCACAATAGGTGAATCCCTAGGTTTGGCAACATCAAATCCTATTGCCATATGAGCCAATATGAAAGGAAGGATATCATATGGCAATATTCATTTCCACACTGATCATCAACTACATAAGTATTGGTATGCATGATGATCTACCAAGTTGTGGATTCTTCATGGCTTGGAAAAGCTAGCAATGTCATTCAGGCTATAGAAGGTGCATCAAGTACAATACAATATGGTCTAGTCACTGTAGATTCACTGGATGAGGTCCATAGTGAATCAGTAGTTGTGGTGTACCACTCACACCATGATTTTATGTATATAAGCTAGCTAATAAATAAAACCACTCTGAGCATGCATCAGAGTGGCATCATCTGAATCTTGGTGATGGAGGAGGACCATCAAGATCCTTCATCTTGAAATTCACCCATGTTTTCTTCTTAATTGTTGTTGTGACCCCATGTGCAATGGACCTAAGGCTCAAAATTTAGGCATCTCAACAAAAAATCTGGTAAAATATATCTCTTGCTTCTTGAAAGCAGCATTCACTCATTGAACTATGGGGAACAAACTCTACAAGACCTCGAAGGGTAGAATTAGCATGTATGAAAGAACATGAAGCTGAGAATGGAGCTATGACTAAAGGTTCCTTGGAAGAGTGGAAAATGCAAACAAGGCCTTTACAATATTATGTCAAGAAGAGGTGTTGCACCAGAGCTGGAAAATACCTTTGGCATTATGTCTATTATTGAATCTGCCATGATATTTGATGGGGTATGTTAGCAGGAATACAGTCTACGAGGGTGTCTCGTGGATTGCTTTCCTTTTTGTTTCTTTTATTTCAATGCAGACTTTGCTTCCTTCTCTTTCCTTAGTTCTTCACCATTTTTGACTGATAATATTAGTAGCAACTAGCTTCTTGCTTCTATTGCTTCCTATGTTTCCTTCGCTACCATATTTCCCTCTTATTCTCCTTACCTAGTTTTGTTTATTGTTTCTTCTTGTCATATCTCTTCTTTTCTTCTCTTTTGTCCTCATGCCCCTCATTTTCCATTCACCTTTGGCTTTCTTCCTCCATTGTCTTGTAGCTTTCCTCGGCTACTTTTTTTTGTGCCCTCATTGTCCCCCTTCCTCCTTTTGTTTTGTGTATTTCAAAATGTAGCATTTTGGGTCCTCCTTTACCACAAGGGAAAAGTCCCTATGAGTCGCCAAGAGTGTGGGTGTAATTTTGTACACCATCCTTTTTACAAATATGATGCTTCTCTTCAAGGAGTTCCCCATATTTTGAAGATATTTATGGATGGGTGAAAGATATCAAAGTAGCAGTAGCAATCATGGGTAGACCAAAATATCAAGTGGATGGTAGAATGAAGCAGGGCGAGCAACACGAGTGAGTGTACATCTACCATTAACCTTGGGTGGAACTTCCCAAAAGACCCACCAAAATTCTTGGGTGGATATTGTAGACACCAAAATCCAGCCACTTGTAAGTCATCTATACCTTCCTACCAGCCACGTGTCAGTCATCCATCCTTCCCGCCATTATTTGGCCCAAATCCACACTTTCCCACCATTATTTGGCCCAATTTCACTTTTCCTGCCATTTTTCATCCCCAAATTTATTTAAATTAATATTTATATATATTTTTTAATATTTTAATATATTTTAATATATATATAAATAAAGTTTAAGTGATTTAATCTGAGCCATCCATCCTTCATTTAATCTCATCCGTCCATCCATCTTAATCCGTTTCACAACCTAGATTTATTCTCTACCCTTAGATCCACTTTAATCTTAGCCACACGTTCAAAGTGTCGTTAAAACCCTAAAGTGTGCCCTAAGAGTAGATTATAAATTGAGTCACCTTGATGGCTCAAACCCTATCTATCTCTTCGGCTAAACCTACCTATCTTTCCTATCTAAGTCTGGAGTTGGCTATTGCTGTTAATCCTAAGTATTCTAAGTCTTCTACGGCCCTAAGTCTAAACTAAACCCTTTTGCCGCATCCATCGCCGCCGCCTGGTCTCGCCGCGTTAACAGGAAAAGGTATAGATTCGTCTAAAGCAAGTAATATTTCTTTATGTATTAATCTGCTATTGAATTCTGCATTCTGTTTATTTTTATTTCATAAATCTAGGGTTTTAGATCGTTTCTGAGGGCTCACATAGTGGAGCCCTCTTATTAGTTTCTAACTCTTTGATAATTTTAATGTGTGCAGGATTCTAGTGGTAGATCTGATTTGTTGATAGCAACTGCTTAAGCTGGAGTGGTCCGAGACAAAGGATACAACGAAGCCCACTCATTCTGTTGAGGTTAAGGATACATTCTTCGGAGACGCCACCACATTGTGCCAGCTAGGGTTTCGGAGAACCCTAGCATAAATTGTAACTTTGTATCACGAAAAGGGTTATAGGCCCTGTTGTACTTAAAAGGAGTTTCTAAACTCCATTGATTAATAAAAATCGTTCATTTTGTACAACTGTTCTGCATTCCTTTAATTGTGATTTCTTTATTTTTGTTTGGCGTTGTATCTTTAATCTACAGATATTTCAATGGGTTAGCATGGGCAGATGAATTATACAACCCCACCCATGGGGAGGAGATAGACTCCCACCCATATTGGGTGGGAGATACAAGTGCAAACGGTATGGGACCTCAGAGAAATGCCCACCCTCACTCCCCAACACCCCTACGAGTGGAAGGAAGAGTAAATAAATTGCTCGCCCAACATCCAAGGCTCCCACCATCACCTAAAATTCAAATAGAGGACTTATCCACTTTTCCAGTAGTTTTGGCACCTGACAAAGTACATGGAGGTGACTGATTTGAGGTGCATTGCTCCCAAGATGCTTCAATACCTATCACTCACCACCTAACCATAGGATCACAATTCTAGTAGAAGGACGAGGTAGCTATGATTTAATGAATTGGGCAGAAAAATCAGAAGATCCAAGGGCCCAGATCCAACCAATTGTATCCATTGCCTTCTATAATATCAGTGCCATCTAGTAGAATAGTGCCAGTGCAATGCTTTTTTGCTGTAAGGATTATCTTTCGGCCTACCACCATTAATGTTTGATTTTGTAATTGATGTAAATATACCTATAAATAGTGGAATGTTGGTCATTCCTAAGGGCATCTATTTAGCCATTACAATTCATATGTAAGGTTTACCTCTATGTAAATACAAATTTTGCATTGTTTGGTCTCTGATTTCATCTCCCTATTCTTTATTAATTGTATGAATGCTTATTTTTGTCTAGTTATTTAAGTTATCCCATGTTATTATACTATCTAGATTTCATGGGGTTTACTTGAGTGACTCAGGAGTGTGCGTTCATAGATATGGATTGTGGGTTTATTTCTTCTAAAACCAGTCGAATAGGAACACTCTGATTCTGCATCTTAGATCTCATGCACCTGTTTATTGATCCTGGAATTCACCTCCTGCCCATCGCTAATAGGAGCTAGAACAAATTTCTATATTGGGTGATCTGTTAGGTGTAGGGTCTATGTTTTGTACATGGTATATCACTTGCATATGTCTTGATGCGACTATACATATCCTTGTGATTTTTAGTTACGACCATTTTATTTATTTTCCCCTTTTCTCTTTTCCTATTTTGCGGTGTAGGTAGCTGGAACCACCTTGAAGGAACTATTCTTCTCCAAAGAACGTCTGCCCCATCCTGACATGGTCGTTCTATGCTTGGTTCTGATCCAACTCCTGGCTTGATACGTGGTGCTAAATTGGTGACAAAAAAACCCATAGACCCCACATAGTTGATCAAATAGATCAGTTACCTAGGCCTAATACTAGTCAATGAGAGCAATTACTCCAAATATAGTTGGATGATTTGCGAAAATATAGAGAGCGCCTAGACCAAGAACATGTAGAACAACAAAGACTACACCATCAGAGGTTGTATGAACATAGACTACGTGAAGAAAGGATTCTCGAACAGATATTGCATGAGGAGCAATCGCATAGGGTAGCTTACGATAAAATCCCTACGCCTAGCACATATAGGCAACAAGCTAACCTAAGACTAATGAAAAACCATCCTCCTCCTACGTCTATTCATCATTCTCGACCGTGATAACATCAATTGCTAAATCATCCAAACTATGAGACATATGAAGAGATAGAACCTGAGTACCAGGATCAAGCGTATCCTGAGTCACTTTGTGAAGATGTGGCTGATGATTACATTCAACCACCTTGGTCTAACAAAAATATTCCACCTCCTCCTCCTAGGAGACCGATTCAAGAGAATGAGATCATATCATCTCATGCATATAAGGTCCTTACAGAGCAAATTAAATCACTGGAAAAGCAAGGAATGAGCTACCAAAATCCAACATTGCGTAAACTATGCAATCAACCCCTTCACCCATCAGTTCCTTGTCCTCCTTATCTAGAACACTTTGAAATGCCAAAACTGGATAAATTTAAAGGAGACGAAGATGCACAGGAACATGTAACAAGTTTCATGAACTTGTGCTTCCAGTTGCAAGATGATGATGCTTTGTTGTTGAGAACCTTCTTGATAACACTCTCTGGCATAGCTTTAGAGTGGTATAATCAACTACCAAGACATAGCATCTCTAGCTTTGAATAGCTAGCCAACACCTTTCTAGAATGCTTCTCATTCAATGTCAAAAATAAGGCCAACTTAACTGACTTATCAAACCTTCATCAATTTGATGATGAGCCAGTTATGGATTACGGAAATAGGTGGAGAAAGATAATGTCAAAATTACCTTTCACTATACCAGTTTCAGAACTTACTCGAATGTTTACAAAAAGTTGCTCGAAACACATCTCGCTTCTTCTTTAGTTGCAACAATACCAAACATTTGAGGAGGCTTTGGTGCAAGCCAAAGTTATCGAGGACATAAAGGTCTAGGAGGGAGATATAAAACTCTAAAAAAAGGAGTGGAATAAAAATCCTCGAAACAACTACACTCAACCAAAACCAGCTCCAGTCAATCAAATTGTTTTGAATGTTCCTAAAATGGAGAAAGCACCCCAATAGCCTAACTATCAGGCTCAACCCCCTCCAATGCAATATAATAATCAGTGCCAATGGAACCAAGTGCAAGATCAGCCACACCACCCTCCTCGCACTTATATGCCACTACCTGAGTCTCTGGCATCCCTCTTCAATCGATTATGTGAGGCAAAGGCCATTACCTTACTCGAGATCCACTTGGTAGATCCTGCCCACCCAAAACCTAAGGGGTTTAAAGAGGATTTGTATTGTGTTTATCATCGATAAAAAGGTCATGATATCCAAGCATGCTATGGATTTAAGAACCTGATACAAGACATGTTAGACAAGAACCAATTACAAATCGACAACCCTCTTGCCCCTGATAATCAACAAATGGGTATTTTTAAAGATCCCTTACCCACTCATGAGGTCAAGGATGATCAAACTAGGCATGTCAATGAGATACATACGGATCCACCCACTCATGGATTCGTAGGTATGATTAACATTATAACAAGAAATAAAAGGTATGATCAAGTCGTACCACCTACATCGTCTATCCGAATCCCTTATGCACCCTAGCCCTTACCAGCTCAAAACCCTCTTCCAGGTCCACCACCTCCATCGATGATAACCATCAGGAATAGGCTTACGCAAAGCCTACAAATGGCATCGATAAAGCTTTCCATATACGAGCTTATTCAACAATCACCTAGACATAGGGAAGCTCTTATGGAAATTTTAAAATCCATCGAGCTTCAGCCCCGAGACCCTAATGCATTCACAAATTTTGTAGGGCATGTGCAAAAATGTAAAGAGCCTTTGGTAACCTTTTATGATCATGAAATAAAATAGGTACCAACAAACATAGTGGATCCCCCATTACATATTATCACTTGTATCAATAGGATCCCATACAAGTGAGTATTGATTGATATAGGTTCATCAATCAATATAATAACAATGACCACTTTGGAGCATTTGAGCCTTCCAACATCACACATTGTAGCATCTACCTTCACGCTATGAGCTTTCAATGATGCTTTATGCTCAATAGTAGGCACAATAGTCCTACCTATCCAGGTGGGACTAAAGATAATTTTTGTATTGTGCCATGTGCTAGAAGGAGCAATGCAATATAATATATTGCTTGATCACCCTTGGATCTGGGACATGAAATGTGTTCCTTCAATATTACATCAATGTATCAAATACGTACATGAAGGACAAGTTCATGTGGTCCCTTCGGATGATGAACCATTTAAGTACGTAAATCATGTCAGTAATCCAAGGGAGTTTATTCTACCCTCGATGCATCTGGATATTCGACCAAGTTCCCCCATCAAGCATCCAGAGCACCCACCAAAATCAGCACCTACTAATCCACCCACTTCATTACCACCACCTCCACCTAAACCATTGGCTACTTTAGATATTCCTTCTTCGTCATCGGGTCCTTCGATCAAATAAAAGTTGAAGGTACCTATGGAAGATATTCCAACAAGTCATCCCCAATATTTCTATGATAGAAATTTTGATTCCTATGGAAGAGGAAGAATCACCTACCATAATGGATGACTTACCTCACCCCACATCCCTCACATCATCAATGACATCATCCACATCCCAAGTGACAATTCACTTAGCCAACCCAGGGCTCATAGAATATTTGGTACAAAATGTTACATTTACACCAATTATTGAGTCCATGCAAGACATGGGAAGACCTCATGTTCCCTCCTTTCCAATTGGAACTATCGTACCCCTAGGTATACCACCTAATCAAATAAACTTCATATATGGGGGTTTCAACCAATCCATAAATCAGTCTCCTATGATTAACCATGATAATGAACCATTCATAGGAAACATATATTATATGTCAAATCCTAATTTTGCTCTGAGATATTTCTACCATTGCCATTGGCATAAAAATGGCTTAGGTCTTTATGAGCAAGGTCTCAGAACACCCTATTTACCATAATACCAATTACCCATAGATAAATTTGGTTTAGGGTATTCCATCCATGTGTCGGATGAGCTCTTGGTTGACTCCCTACAATGCCTAAGCTTAGGTTTTGGGGAGGACATTGATGATAATGAATACGTCGACCTCAACCCTTCTCATCTACTGGGAGATCATCTCCCAATCACAATGGTCTCCATCGAGCCTCTTGATTCTATCAGTGAATCATCTGATGAGACCAACCAACAAGAGGATTCCAAACTCGATGATAATCCTAAGAATGATTGGATTGAAGAAGATGATGAATACGAGGATGAAATAGAAGTAGCATACCTAGGTCCTCACTACCTTCATCACCTTAACAACTATAGAGGAGATGTCGAGCCTATTAGGCCCCTTGTTAACCTAGATGATATCTATCATAGGGTGTTTCCTCCCCTACCTAACTAGAGGTAGCTACTACCACTAGAGGACCCAATCATCTTATCTACTCCTAGAGCAGATCCAAAAATCCCATTTCCTCCTAAGCCACATCTAGCACATGTAGAGCCATCTATAATCGATAGGTTCTCCCCATGCGATAATGGAAATTACCAACCATCCATAAACATGATTTCCATTGACCTAACCATACCTCTCCATAACCCCAATGACCCTTCAAAGTCATTGCACCTCAATCATGAGGCAATTGAATTTGATCGCATCGCATCACCACCATCGCCTGAGGAGTTCTTCCCATGTGAAGAGATGCTACAACCATTCCATTTCTCTCCAAGGCCACCTTGAGATGTCTATAATACTGAGGTTGAATCTGATATGATAGATCCTCCAAATCTAGTGGATGACATCTACCTGATCCCTACACCTCATCAACTTGAGGAGGGATCTCATATGTCAATTGAGGAAACTTTTGATGTAGATATTGGCAATGACCCTAACAATCCTAAGAAAGTAAAACTAGGATAGAGTCTATCTCTTGAAGAACGTGCCATCATCACATCTCTTTTGATAGAAAAATGTGACATGTTTGCTTGGTCATATAAGGACATGTCGGGTCTTGATCCAAATCTGGTCACACATAATCTTACTCTAGACCCAAATATGAAGTCGATCAAGCAAAAGCTCAGAAAAATACATCCAAAAATCACCTTAATGGTGAAAGATGAGTTACAAAAATTGTTGGATGTGGAATTCATCCAACCAATTGATTATCTAGAATGGGTATCTAACATGGTACCCATAGGAAAACCTGATGGGAAGATTTGTATCTGTATGGATTTTAGAGATCTAAATAAAGCAACTCCCAAGGATGCATTCCCCTTACCTAATATTGATGCTCTAGTAGATGCAACTTCTGGTCATGAAATGTTATCCCTTATGGATGGATTTTTAGGCTATAATCAAATTTGGGTCAAGCCCGAAGATCAACATAAAATAACCTTTACTACACCATGGGGAACATTTTGTTATAAAGTTATGCCATTTGGCCTTAAAAATGTTGGTGCAACCTATCAACGAGCCATGACATACATCTTTCATGACTATATGCACAAGATCTTAGAAGATTATATAGATGATTTGCTCACCAAGTCTCTCTTGCATGAAGAGCATGCAAACATTTTATGAAAAGTCTTCGATCGCCTGATAGAGCATAACGTCAGGCTAAATCCTAAAAAGTGTGTTTTCGAAGTTACATCAGGAAATTTTTTGGGATTCATAGTCTCCAAGCGAGGGATCAAAGTAGATCCTACAAAGGTCAAAGCAATTTTAGAAATGCTTCCCCCCACTAACATTAAAGAGCTTCGTAGCTTGCAAGGAAAGGTAGCATCCATCAAATGCTTTATAGCGCAATTATCGGATAAATATCGACCCATGAATCGACTGCTACATAAGGGGGTCCCATTCAATTGGGATGAGGAGTGCCAGAAGGCCTTTGATGAGATAAAATAGTACCTAGCATCATCACTAGTATTAGCTCCACCTCGACCAGGTGTGCCTTTCTTGCTATATATTTTAGCCATAGATTTTGCTCTAGGGACCATGTTGGCCCAGAAGAACAAAGAAAATAAAGAATAGGCTATCTACTATATTAGTCACACCTTGGTCAGTTATGAGCTTAAATACACATACGTTGAGAAGCTCTGCTTAGCAGTGGTGTTCACCACCAAAAAGCTTCACCACTACATGTTAAGTCATACAATGTATGTCATCTCAAAAGAAAATCCTTTGCGGTATATGATGAGTCACACATATCATAATACGTGAACCATAAAGTGGATCATGCTATTGATGAAATTTGATCTTGAATTCATCAGTTAGAAATCAATCAAAGGTCAAGTCATAGTTGATCAGTTAGTAGAGGCTCCTCTTTAGGATGACAAGCCTCTTGTAATTGAGCTACTCGATGATGCAGTGTTCACATTGTCGAAATCACCCAAACTCAAAGAATTAAAAAATAAAGTAGACATGACTTTGTTCTTTGATGGTTCAAAATGTGAGCAAGGGGGTGGTGCAAGGATCATGTTTTTCACATCGTAAGGAGCTCCTATGCCCTTGTCTTTCAAACTTGACTTCCCTTGCACCAATAATAATATTGAATACGAGGCTCTCATCTTGGGTCTCCAAACAACTATCACCATGAAGATTAAAAAGCTTAATATCTTTGGTGACTCCTTGCTCATCGTAAACCAAGTCAAAGGCATTTATCAATGTAGATGTCCTATCTTGAAATCTTACAAAGAGCTTGTGGATAAATTATTAGCCAAACTAGAATGGTATGACATCGAGGTAGTCCCTCGTACATCTAATCACTTTATGGATACAATGGCCTCTTTGGGATCCTTAATCCCACAGAACCCTTTCGATGATTTTACAACCATCCATGTTAAAATGCTCTCATAGTCAATGATGTTGCGTGAGGCTTCAAACAATAAAGAATTAGTTCACATGATTCATATAGAACCAAATCAAGATTGGTTCTCCAAGGCACAAGACTTTCTAAAACAAGCATCCTAGGGGTCCTTGATCTCATAGGGTCCTTCAGATAATGGCATGACCATTCACCACAAGGTTGTTTCCCAATCTACATTTGTGCATGATGAATCACAATAGGAACAAGTTGTTCAGTCAGTTGAAGCACAAGCTTATCAAGATTGGCTCATCCAATTAAAATATTATTTGAAACTTGGTAATATCCCTTAGGGATTATTGCATGTCACAAAATGAGCATTTAAACAAAAAGTGACCAAGTATGTCTTGTTAGGAGATATTCTCTATCATCGAAGCTATGATGGACTCCTCCTTCATTGTCTCGAGCCCCAAGAATCTGCTTGGGCAATCTCGCAAGCTCATGATGGTACCTATGGTGGCCATTTCAGTGGCATGGCTATCATCAAGCGCATCCTTTGAATGGGTTATTATTGGCCCACAATGGAAAAGTATTGTTGCACATATGTCAGGAAGTGCATAAAGTATCAACATCATGCCAATCTCTCACACCTACCATCTCAGGCCTTACAACCGATTCAATCGGTGTGGCCTTTCTCTCAATGGGGATTTGATCTAATTGGGAAGATCTCTCCTCCATATTCAGGCCATCACACATTCATTATAATGGCTACTGAGTATTTTACCAAATGGGTGGAAGCAATCCCTTTAACCACTACGACTAGAGCTCGTATTATGGAGTTCATACTCCATAACATTATATGTCATTTTGGTATTCCATCCAAAATAATATCGGATAATGGGACATCATTCAAGAACAAATATGTGTGGGCCTTAACATCCAAATATAACATTCAACACAACTTTGCAACACCCTATTATCCACAAGCAAATGGGTAGGTAGAGGCCTCTAATAAAATTATAGTTGCCATATTGAAGAAAACCATCAAGGAAAACCACAAGGATTGGCACCTTCAACTACCTCTAGCTTTATGGGCTTATCGAACTAGCATTCGGACACCCACTAGGGCAACCCCATTTTTGCTAGTGTATGGCATTGAGGCCATTATACCCTTGGAATTAGAAATTCCATCATTGCACATGTCATTGAAATAATTCATCGATGATGACACCTCACGACAAGCTCACCTTGATCAATTGACCCTTCTTGATGAACGATGAGTTAATGCTCTTGAGCATCTACGCATTTATCAAGATCATCTTAAATGAGCTTATGATACAAAAGTCCATTCAAGAGACTTTAAATTTGGGGATCTTGTGCTCAAAGAGAACCAACAGAACTCAAACCTACCACCTCATCTACGAGATAAATTTATGGCCAATTGGTTAGGTCCCTTTATCGTAATAGAGAAAATAGGGCCAGGAACTTATCACCTAACTTCGCTAGAAGGTGTTGAGGAACCCGAACCTCTCAACATTCTTCATCTATGGGCATTTTATACCTAAATAAAAATCATAAAACAATCAAAATTACAAAAACAACAAAAATTATCAAAAATACCAAACAAATCAGAAAACATAAAAACACAAAAACAATACAAAATATAAAAATATTTACATTATGTTATCATGCATTTCATTGTATGCATTGATTAGTTGCATTGCATTAGGCATATTCATCCATTGCACTTGCATTAGGACAAGTCGTGTTTACATTCTTATGAATGACACCATGTTTGTATGCCAATCATGAACCTCAAATCAACCTTATCAATCATCAACATTCACAGTTTTCTTTATGAGATTTTTCTTATTAAGAGGTCCTCATAAAATAGGATAGATACTGGATGAATATCAGCAATGATATTTAGATGGCCACTAACTATTTTATGCACACCTTTTAGTTTACAAAAACTTGTAGGAAAAACCCTTACATCCCACATATCATTATCATTCACATTTCCCTTGTGAGTAACTATGTTTTTCAACACAACTAATGAGTTGCTATAGGGTGTATACTAGGGTTTTTCAGTCATTCAGCCATCCCTAGTTATCTTTTCAGATTTTTTAGAAAGCTATCTTGGCTTTTAGAAGGTAAGGTCTCACTTTGATAGTACCTTGCATATGTCAAAATCCCAACACAATTTTACACATTAACAATCCAAGTTTGAACAAGGAAAGATGACACTACAAAGTGGTCCTTGTCACCTTAAGCGAAAGGTTTTCCTTGCTCATCTTATTATGCGCATGGTCTAGGATGCTGAGAATTGACAAAAGGACAAGCTCCCCCTACCCAAACAATCCCTTTGCTCTTCCACAAAATGAGCAAAATTCCCAAAACAGAACAAAATAAATAGTGATTTTCATCACTAAGCAAATCCCTTGCTCTAAAAAAAAATAGTGGTTTTCACCACTAAGCATGAGCAAGTATCCCAAGCAATTAAAAGAAAAGAAGGGGGTAACGAGCTTGAATCCCTGGAATCTTCAGTATTCAAAAGCCATGGGGCAATCTCCATTACAACAATGGGTTGAATGAAACCCACCTAGCAATGGAGTAGCCTTACGCATGGTGATATGTCTATCACATTAGCGACCTTCTTTTGTATAGACCAATGTCAGCTTATGGTTGAGCTAGCTTTTGGTGGCTTGTATTGCCTAGTAGTCTAGTCTAACTACGTCCAAACTTAGGATAATGATGACCATAGGGTGATCCTCATTACAACAATGGGTTGCATGAAACCCACCTGGCAATGAGGTAGTCTTATGCCTCATCTAATACATTCACTTTGCACACATAGGGATATTGAATATCTAGGTCTTCTTAATAGGCTTGTATCTTTTAGGAGTCTTGTGTAGTCAGTATACAACTTTTGATCAATCAACTAGGGTGTTTGAGTCTCACAAAAAACCTCAAAATCCCCTCATAGCACCAAATCATCTCATCAACAATCATAGTTTTCCTTATGAGCTTTTGTTTATTAAGGGGTCCTCATAAAATAGGATAGATACCGGATGAATATCAACAATGATATTTAGATGACCACTGACTATTTTATGCACACCTTTTAGTTTACAAAAGCTTATAGGGAAAACCCCTACATCTCACATATTTCATCTCACATATGCATATACAAATGTATAACTCTTATGATAAGGTTAACATTTTAATTCATGATTTTTATACATTTTATGGTGTCTACCATTAGTTTGTTAAATACAAATTAGATTCATTCATTATGTTTTAAATAATTAAAGCATACATGTACAATTTGCATTAGAACATCCATATAAAATTAATGCATTACATACACATTACATCCATCATATCAATAACAAGAATTAAATGCATAATCAATTAAATAAATTTAAAAATATGCATTTAACATTAAATATTACATCCATATACACATACATAATAGTGCATCCATACATCTAGACTACAAAATCTAGTCATACATCCATCACCTAATCATTGCATATCATTAGTACATCGTATGTATAAATCAATACATCATATAATCATCACATCCATCACTACATCCATAACATAAAATCAAAACATAACATAAACACATAATGAGCCATAAATGAGATATCATATATATATATATATATATATATATATATATAAATAGTACATAATGATACAAAAATACTCGTAGGCTACAATAGTGTAGGTCCTCGAACCTTACACCCAAAAATAATTAATACATAAGATAAATCATATGGGGCCTACACCCCTAGAGTCACCTCCACCCTCAATATCATCCCTATGATGTTGTCTTGAGCCACTAGCCTTTGACCATGCTAGTGTGGATATCGATGTATGACTGGGTCACACTGATGACTACCTAGACAAATTGCACCAGCTTTACTGAGATTCCCATTCTATAGACCTCTCAGGTAACTACTGCCATGTATCCTAACCTGACCCTCCAAATCGACTATATAAGCCATATTAGATCGATTTTAGGCTAGGTACTCCTCTAGTAGGCCCCATAACCTGCTAATCTTAGCATCTCCACCAAATTTTATTTGCCCCTGAATCACCAAAGTAGAGGGTATAGCCTGACCTACAGTCACGGTAGTCAACTAAACCTATAGAGCATCTCACTCTATTATCCTAGCATCTCACTTTACTGTCTTGGTAGTCATCTATATCTATAGAGTGTCCCACTCTACTATAACTCTATCCCTCTTTGTAGTAACTCTATCAATATCTATCTACGTTATGGCTACTTAGACCTTGAGGAGATCTCTCTCCTTAGAGAATCCCCTCCACTACTATTGCCCACTACTGAGCTAACTCTAGACTATGGCGAGGGTAGTCTCCCACTCTACTAGCTACCCCTATAGAGTCTACACCCAAGCTCTCAACTGTACCACCTCATCTATCGGGTCATCCTCATCCCCCTCACCCTTATCTTGTAGCTCCTCTACCTCCTCTGTAGCTTGACCCTACTCTCCCTCTATCCTATGATGCACTCATCACCCAACCTCATCCACACCCTCCTCCACTACTACCTTAGTAGGCCTACCCATCGGACCACCTCCCTACCATAGTCGGGTGACCCACCAGGTGTCATACTCTATATTGGTCCCTAGATCTGCTAATCTTATCTTAGCTACTATCGGATCCTCCTCATCTGCTAGTGCCTCCACTCAAGGCCACACCAATTGTGTCTCATCTTTGTAGTGGTGATAGATGATGGGCTCCTCCTAAACATCTTGATATATCCTAAACTATCATCTGATGTGAGAGTAGTGGAAGTACTCCTTGCTTAGTGTCATGGTGCCCAATGAGCCACCATTCATACCTCACCCACCCTAGATACTCCATAACCTCTATCCAATGAGGGAAATCCAAGTAGGGCCTCCAAACCACCTACTCTAGCCATAATCCCTCCAAAGATCCTACATAGTGCGATAATCTACCTGCCTATGGTCAGCTCTGACCTATCTCTCGATCTCATCGCCATCGAGTCACATACCCAATATCTGTGTCACCCATATCAGCTCATGGCACTAGCAGTCCCACTGCTCAATCTACTCGAATGTGCTCCCATCCCCATATCTGGAGGAGCATACTGCAACCCAATCCTATCTGACTTCGATGTTGTATCTCGTACAGCTCATCATATAAATGAGCCAATAGGGTGCTCCCCATGCCATGATGATCGACTGTTGAGTATCGCACTCAATCAGATCCTACACCATGTCAAGGAGGTTCCATGGGAACCTTGCTCCTAAAGAATCTGGTAGTAGGATGTTTGAGATGATGTACATCACTATTGCATGTCATCGAGTGAACACATGGGCATCATACCAGGCTCTGATGAGAACCCCACCATGGTCCATCCATGCTAGTGCAACATCTGCCTACCCTCCAAATATCCTCTGAAGCACTCTCCCCCACTGTAGAAGGGGAGTGGAGGTGATGGGGCATCCCTCGATCGGAATACGAAATATCCTGTAGACATCCTCCAATGTCACAATCATCTCACCAGTAGGGAGATGAAAGGTGTTGGTCTTGCTATCCCATCGATCAGCCAGGGCCATCAGATAGGCCTGATCTGACATCACTATGGGTATGCACACGACCTGTTTGAGGCCAATCACCTCAAACCACACCCAATCCTCATCTGTGAGTGGACCCTACAACTCCTAAAATAAGGTGGGTTCCCTATAATAAGCCATCAATATCTGAAGCCCAAAAATCACACAAATCAACAAAAATATAAAAAAAAAAAAAAAATAGTTTCAAAAAATTAATAATTTTACATTCAAAATGCAACCGCCTCAGCCTGAGACGATCTGTAGAAGAGGTCACCCTACCCTAGGATGGTCGTCCCATTTATTAAAAAATTTAACATTGTATTTTGAACACTGCTACCCTACCCTAGGATGGCCCCCAAGCTACCAAATGGGAGTCACCCCTACCTAGGATGGTCGTGCAGTGGCATCTAAAAACATGCTTGAAAGCATTCAAAATTTCAAAAAAAATTAACACCTACCCCTAAACTAGCCTAATCTAGATTACCTAATCTAATGTGAGGTTCATTGCCGACAAGTTTAGTGAGGTTCATTTTCCAATTACTTAGTGAGGTTCATTTTAATTTGTAAAATTACAAGAGAGGAACGAGATTTCTACCTTCCTAGCATTATCTCCTCCGATGGTCAATGCCTCGGGATTATCCATCATGATAGAAGTTTAGGTTTTTAGTAGAATTATTGATAGGAACCTACCAATAAACTAACAATACCATAGAACAAATAGTAGAAAAAACATCAGTTTGTATTAAAATAAAAAGTTACAGTCTTAAATTGTGGGCCTCTTCAAGGGAGCAACCTCCTTTATGAGCAAAGCTCCAATACAATGATATTCCAAAGATGTCATCCTTTGTTACATTGATATTTTTATAAATTTGAACTAACCCTAACCCTAATGCTGAAGGGGTCCCATCCACATGCAAGTGGGGATTCCCATTTAGGAAAATCAACTAACCCTAACCCTAATGCTGAAGGGGTCCCATCCACATGCAAGTGGGGATTCCCATTTAGGAAAATCAACTAACCCTAACCCTAATGCTGAAGGGGTCCCATCCACATGCAAGTGGGGGTTCCCATTTAGGAAAGAAGGGGTTTATTACATAATAACATTAGGATAGGTTCCTAACATACCATCCCCCTTCAAAAATATTTGTCCTCAAAGCTAAATATGAGGAAACTATAGCTGGAATTGTTGGAGAGGTTCTCATGTTGCATCTTCAGGGTGTAAACCACATCATGGGATGAAGACTTCAACTATGGTGTGATGTGAGCCACTGGTCCAATCTACTGTGAGATCTGAAGGGTCCAAAAAAATGAGTTGCCAATTTATGATGTGCACAAGACTGGATTCGATGAATGTCCCATTCATCAATAATTAAACTACACTTAGAATGAAGTTGATCAGTCTATAGGCAACTCCATATTTGAGCTACGATCAAGTTGTCCTTCCATGGCTGTAAAAGTTGAGTGCACTCTTGAAGGGTTGCATCCATCGCATGGGCTTTGGAATTTCTCGATACATATGAAGAGAGTGATGGAGGGTAAGCTGTTAGTCAAAAAGTGACTAACTACAAAAAAATAGTTGATGCACCCTTTTTGCATATTTTTAAAGAAGACCGAAGTGGCCCATATGCTAAAGAACAAAGAAAAAGCAAAATACACTAAGGAAGAAAAGTGTCACGATTTCGTGACACGTCGAGTTTTCACGGCAAAAAATAGCAAAGAGGGAAAGCAGGGAAAAAAGTCACGATTTTGCGACTTGGCTTATTTTCGCCAGAAGAATAGAAAAACTGCTAAAGAGACTAAAAGTGTCACGATATCGTGACATGTCCCTTTTTCGTGGCCAAAAGCAACAAGAGGAAGCGAGGAGGCAGAAGTGTCACGATTTCGCGACATGTCACATTTTCATGATCAAAACCAAGACAAAGAGCTATGGAGGCGAAAGTGTCACGATTTCGTGACATGTCACTTTTCGATCAAAACCAAGACAAAGAGCTATGGAGGTAGAAGTGTCATGATTTCGTGACATGTCCATTTTAGGTCAAAACCAAGACAAAGAGCTATGGAGGCGAAAGTGTCACGATTTCGTGACATGGTCAATTTTCGTGATGCAAAAAGAAGAATCAGGTTGAAGACATAGAAATGTCATGATTTCATGACATGTTGCATTTTCGTGACTCAAGAAGGGCAGACAGGCAGAGAAACAAGAGTGTCACGATTTCGTGACATGTCTGGTTTTCGCTAAAGAAGCAGAGTATATTTTTGGCAACTGGAGCATGCACTGACATCAGGTGCTGATTTTTGGAGAATGGTCAGTTGATTATAACCTGGCAGGTCCGCTGGATGATTGCAGAATAACAGGCTCATCTAAATTTAGCTAGAAGGAAATCTATCTAATCTACGGGAAATCCATTGTATATTCTTAGAAACTGTAGACAATTACTTGTAATTGATTGAGGAAATTAAATGTACATAGTAGAAGATACTCTTTTTAGGGTATAAATAGGAGTGAGTCGACCATGAAAAAGGGTCGGCTCTTGGACGTTTACAGACTTGATGTACATGTGCTGGATTACAAGCAATAAGAGATATTCTTCCTCTGGCTTCTGAAAATCTGTATGCGAGTGTATGTATCTGGTGTTTTAACTTTTATTCATTCTAAGTTTTATAATGTATCTATTCTAAAATCTGGATTGTGCACGTATAAACCTTATTTCTAGAGTTGAATATTAAAGATATTTACATGTATTTTAGATGAACATCTAAAATCGCACTCAAGAATTCATGTTTTCTATAGGAAGATATAAAGAAAACTCTGAAGGTAGTAATCTGCATCATCATTTTTTTTTTGTTGTCTAATCTGTACCGTGAGAAAAGTTCTAGCTTAGGCTATATTTCCCTTATCTCTTGTTTCCCTTTTCTCTAAAAAACTCAAAGGAACCAGCCTTCTCTGGAGATTAGACAGATGATCTCAAGCAAGGTCTGTCTACTCAATGTTGGCAAAGTCTAAGGCGCAACACTATTAACCGAAGGCAGATTTTGTTCCAATAGTTTTTGGCATGCCCGGTGGGACAACAAATCCCACAGTATTATATAAGTTTTGGTGTTTTACTTTAGAGCCTTTTGTTTGAAAATCTCAAGAAAAAACTACCTAGCGACTCCATTGCAATAAAATTTAGACCATAAAAGAAAGACCTTGTCTAAAATTTTTTGGTTATATAGCCATATGATAACCAGATCCCAAGCTAGAAACTCTGAAGAACCCATCGAGTTCTTTGAGCTACATCTCGAAAGCCTAAAAGCACACCCTGTGCTAGCCGCACGATCAAATCCACCTGGCACCATTAGTACCTCTTCAACACCCATTGTAGGAGCATCTGCAAGCAATCCTATAGTAGTTGTAACTCCTTTAGCAACCATGGCAGTTGCCCCTACCCCAACGCATCTTGTGTGGAACCAAACTGGTCCTTTGAACTTAGGAGCACACCACCAAATTCCACAAGCTGCACTAAAAGCATTGCCGACCTTTGATGAAATAGGAAAAACAATAGATGAGCACTGTTTAGATGTATCATCGCTAGCATCTATTTACAATATCACTCAGGAAGATGTAATGGTCAGATTGTTGGTTATATCTTTGAAAGGAAAGATGCTCTATTGGTACAGAGCACTTCCCGCTGGATCCATTACTTCTTGGGCAGTGCTCGTCGACCGTCTGGTCGATGAATTTAATATACATGCGGATCCTTTCACATTGCTGAATCAATTCACTATCATTGAGAGGCATCCACAAGAAGAAATCCAAGATTTCAACATCAGATTTACCAGAACTCGTGATAGAGTACCTCAGGGCCTAAAACCCATGGAAGAACAAGCTATATGCTATTATTTAAGGGCTTTTGATTCAGATCTCAGTATGATAATAAGGCAATCCCGTGTAACCACTTTCCCTGAGATATATCTAGAGGCAGCAAAGGGCGAAGCTGATCTGATCGCTACAAAGAGATATCCATCAAAGAGTTTATTGCCAATTGTACCAAAACTTTCCCAAGCATCAATTTCTAAACTCCCTATACTCCCATCAATGCAAGCTCTCCCAGCTATAGCCACACCTCCTACACTCCTTGCATTACCAGCCCTACCCCTTGCATCAGCTCCCCCGAATGACTAGTACACGACCATAATTGATACAATGAAAACATTGTCAAATGAAATGGCATCCATGAAAAAGAGGGAAGCTGAAAGGAATATTCAAGCAAGAAGATTTCCACAGATACAAAAATAAGGCACTTCAACGAGTGGTAGAGGGCAAGATAGAAAAAATGTGGTGTATGCGAATGAGATAGGAGATAATGGAGAACCCACTAATTCTGATTATTGGTGTACCACTTGCAATGATCCTCATGGAGAAGATTCATGCATGATTCATCAACATCATGTGCAAGCGGTTATTAATGAAAGAGCCAAAGAAATCGGCAAGGGACAGGTGAACATAATCAGAGAGGTCCACCACAATTTGGCAATGCCATCCGTGGAACAAGTCTCAGTCCTGACAAGATCGGGAAAAAAGTCATTACAAGTCGACCCTAAGGAACTCCAACCACTAGGTTTTCCTCCTGCCCCTAGGGCAACTCCGTAGAAAAACCAGTCCAATGAGAAAGGACGTTCTGACCCTCCTCAGACTTCTGCGACTACACCAAGAAAATAATTTCCTCCTAGAAAAGGGAGCGAGTCTCAAGAACAAGCGAAGGAAAGACTCAAATTTCCTTCATTGACAAAAATGCAAAGAACAGAAGCCACGCAGGTCTATAGAGACAGATATGACGCGTCGACTAGTGGAAGGGAAAAAAGTGTTGAGGTATCCCCAGCTGCAACCCTTTCATTCAACATTGCAGAAGAAATGAAGAGGACTCCTTCCAAGATAAGCATGTATGATGCACTGCAAATTCTTGGTCAGATTGACCTCCTCCAAGAATCCCTAAATTTAAAGAATGATACCTCCTCCTCAAATGTTATACAAGCAAATGTTGTGTCAACCTCTGGAAAAAATAGACCGCCCCCATTCTATCTATCTTTGCAAATGGAGGGGTGGATAGTTCACAATTGCATGATTGATTCAGGGGCCACAACTACGGTGATGCCGAAAGCCGTATGTGACATAATGGGGATGGAATATACTCGAAGTCATCCTGGGGTGTTGCAATTAGATGGTACTCCAGTAAAATCCATCGGGGTGATCAAAGATATCCCTATTCAACTCCACAGAATACCAGAAGTAGTCGTCATACAAGAGGTAGTCGTTGTAGACTTAGAACCATATTTTGGTATGTGTTTATCCAGAGAATTCATGGCCAAAATGGGCGGTTATCTGTCTCTAGATTATTCTCATTTGGAGGTACCTTTCAAAGGTAAAAGAGTCAAGATCTACAATGAAAAACCATCTACTTTCCACGTAGAAATACTGGAGGAAACAACCACCGTCAACATGATGTCTGAGGAATTGGAAAATATCGATTTAATGGAAGAAACCCTGGAGGAACTCCAATCTGAGGATCAGTTTTCAATGAAAGACTTCAATGCTATGATAGAGACAGAAATGGGAAGCTATTCCATTGAGAAACCAAAAAAGCTCCCTATTGTTGTCCCTAAAACAGATGATTCGGCCAACCAGTTATGGAAATTGTACTTTGATGGGTCAAGGTGCAAAAATGGAGCAGGAGCTGGAATCGTTCTGATTTCACCTACTGGAAAAGAAAAAGTCTTTTCATATAGGTTGACATGGAGTTGCACCAATAACGCAGCTGAATACGAAGCTTTGTGTTTGGGACTTAGGAAAGCTAAAAAACTGGGTGCAAAACAACTGCTGATCTATGGAGATTCAGAGTTGATTGTTAAACAGGTTACTGGAAAATGCATTTGTAAGCAACATTACCTAAGGGCTTACAAAAACAAAGTGTTGGATCTATTGGAAAATTTTGAAGCACTAAACATGAAATCCATTTCCAGAGAGAAGAACACACATGCAGACCTGTTAGCATCAGTAGGATCAAATTTTTGCCCAATCAGTAATGTTATTCAAAGTCTAAAATAGTCAGACTTATATACAAGCCTTCTGTGCCCGACAAGGACATTTTTTGGCAGGTATTTGAGAATGATGAGCAGATCCTAGATTTTTTGATTCATGAGATGAATTGCTCTAGAGATAGAGCGTTACAAGAAGAGGACGAAGAGAGCCTTATTCAACTAAAAACAATCATATCCCCAAGGGACTGATCACCCTGGAGAGCCTTTTTGACAATAGCGACAGATCTGTAGGTCGAAGGATCAAGGTAGATGAACGTCGGTATAAAGAAGTAGAACTAGAACCGGGCAAGATGATCAAAGTAGGGACCGATTGTATAGAAGTAGAACTAGAGCAAATAAAATGGTTATGTAGAGAGTATCCGGATATAATAGCCTGGACTTATAGTGATCTAAAAGTGTACAGGAAGGAGGTCATTCAGCATACCATCGAACTAGAGGAAGGAGCTAAACCTTTTAGGTAGAGGCAGAGGCCTGTGAATCCTAAAATTGAAGCCTTGATGAAATAGGAGTTGTTAAAACTCCTACAGGCTAAGATAGTATACCCAATCAAGCACTCTACCTGGGTGGCAAATTTGGTTCCAGTCCGTAAGAAAAATGGAGAAATAAGACTATGTGTCGATTTCAAAAATTTGAACAGAGCCTCTTTAAAGGATCACTATCCTTTACCCCATATTGACCCAATCCTTCATACTGTGGCAGGAGCAGAAAGGTTTTCTCTGTTAGATGGCTTCTCTGGTTACAATCAAGTTTGGGTGAGAAATGAAGATCAATATAAGACTGCATTCACCACTAAGTGGGGAACATTTGCATACCAAAGGATGCCCTTTGGATTATCTAACGCAGGAGCAACTTTTCAAAGAGCCATGGACGTAGCTTTTGGGGAGCTTGCAAACAAAATTATTGTCGTCTATTTAGATGACATGACCGTATTTTCTCACAACAAAAAAGACCATGCCACTCATCTGCGGCAAGTATTTGAGAAATGTAGGGAATTTGGAATATCATTAAATCCCAAAAAGTCTATTTTTGTTGTGGAGGAAGGAATACTCCTTGGGCATGTTATTTCTAAAGTTGGGCTTTCAATTGACCCTGATAGAGTGAAGGCACTTCTTGAGTTGTCACTTCCAGTTAACAAGAAAGGTTTGCAGTCCTTCTTTGGGCAAATAAATTTCATCAAAAAATTCATTGCAGACTTTGCCCAAATAGTTAAACCAATGACTGAATTATTGAAAAAGGATGCTCCCTTCAAATGGACAGAGCCAAGGAAAGAAGCTTTCCAAAAAATTTTAGAAGCCATCGCTCAAGCTCCTGTGCTAGTTAACCCTGACTATTCACGAGGTTTCATACTATATGCCATCGGAGAACAAGATAGTTATGCTGCAGTTCTCACTCAGAAAGGAGCAGATGATGAAGAAAGACCCATAGCCTTCCTGAGTTCCACCATGCACAAACACGAGGAAAGGTACAACTTCATAGAGAAACAAGTATATGCAATTATGAAATCCTTGAATAAGCTAAAACACTTCTTATCCTCGAGTCGGACGATGGTTTATGTTATTCATCCCGATGTAAGGAACTTCATAATTCAAGGAGAACTGGGTGAAAAGAGAGCTGGATGGGTGACTCGCATCCAAGAGTATGATGTAGAAATACGTCCTACTAAAATAGTAAGAGGGAGAGCTTTGTGCCAGGAATTGGCCAAGCAAGCTACAAGTGGATATGGGGAGAGCCATCCCATCATGGCAAACACTGAGCAACATCAAGATAGAGTAAGTTCAGGTTGGATCGATGACTTTGTGAGGTACTTTCAGACTGGGTCATGCCCTGAAGATATGAATGCTTCCTAGAGAAGGAGATTCAGAACCCAAGCATTGAAATATACCCTTCGAATAGAAGGGTTGTACAGGATTAATATAGATGGTGTATTGTTGAAATGCATTCCCGATAATGAAAAGCAGAAAGTGTTAGATGAATTTCATGGGGGTCTCTCAGGGGGACATTATGCAGGCCGAACCACAGCTTTGAAGATCCTTAGAGCTGGGTGTTATTGGCCTTCCATCTTCCTAGATGCATACAAAGTGACCCAGAGGTGTGAACAGTGTCAGAGGTATGTGGGAAGGAACAGGAATGCTCCTATGCCCTTAAAAGCTATTCAAGTCGAGGAACCGTTCCAATAGTGGGGGTTGGATTTTGTTGGTATAATAGAGCCAAATTCATCATCAGGCCACAAATACATTCTCACTGCCATGGACTACTTCACCAAGTGGGCAGAAGCGGTACCCACAAAGAAAGTTGATTCAAAAGTGGTGATAGAATTTGTCGAGAGTCTAATCACAAGGTTTGGCATACCAGATTCTTTGATTACAGACAATGGATCTCCTTTCACTAGTGCAAAGATGATCGAATTTTCCAGTCGATATGGAATTTACCTGAAGACTTCCTCTAATTATTACCCACAAGGTAATGGATTAGCTGAGTCTACTAATAAAAATATTTTAAGAATTCTGAAAAGAACATTAGAGGATAATAAGAAGAACTGGCACTCACTCCTGAATCAAGCCCTGTGGGCCGATAGAATTTCAATCAAGAAATCAATCAATACATCACCATATGCTTTGGTTTATGGCAAAGAGGTTGTTTTGCCGATTCACATGGAGATACCCACGTTGAAATTGCTCAACCAAGTTAATGAAGACGAAGGCCATCCAATGGATGCCCGGCTGATGCAACTTCTGCAGCTTGAAGAGTCTAGGGAACAGGCTTACAATCATCATCAAAAGCACATGGTAAAAATAGCTGGGTGGTTCGATAAGAAAACCACTTTCAGGAAATTCAAAACAGGTGATCTGGTGTTAAAATGGAACGTCAAGAAAGCAAAACCAGGACACCATGACAAGTTTGACGCGTTCTGGGAGGGGCCATTTGAAATTATTTCAGAAAAGCAATTCAATGCCTTCCAGTTAAAATATCAGGATGGATGGGTTCTACCCCTCACGGTGAATGCATTTCACCTAAAATTATATTTCCAGTGAAAAGGGACAGATCGCCATTATATGTACAGTATATTATAGGTTTTGAAGTTTGTGAATATTTCCCTTTTTCGCGGCCTAATAGGGATCATTTTTGAGGACTATCAGAGTCTGACATTTTGAAATAAAATTTGGAGGGAAAAGTCCGCCCTTGTTATTTTGCATTTTCAAATCCGGAGTTGCCACGTGGTCGCCTGAGAGTCGACAAGAGGGAATGATGAGAAAATAATGTTTTTAAATATGTTACGTGTGTTTCTCAAAATATTTCTAAAGATCCACCGTCGAATGTTTCTAAGCAACCACGTGCCCAGGGTTCAGTGGAAGAAGATAATAAATCTGTCAGGGAGCATCTTTCTCGGCATGAGATAATTCCCAGTCCCCAAGTGGGTTTTTAATGAGCCAACGAGCATTTTTGGAAGTTTCCTAAGGAAGGTGGCGAGAACGAAAACCAAAGAAAGATGGACGAATCAAATCGACCAACCATCATTTAATGCATTAATTTTGCATGTCCTCCTAAGCTATATAAAATTAAATTCAAGGATTTAGAGAGACATTTCACCATTTGCAAACTTGCTGAAAACTCCTGAAGAAGAAAAAGAAGCGAGGAATTTTCTCTGAGATGCTTGAAAAGCCAGAAATCTCGCCAGCTACTGTTATACCACCACACTATAGCGTAGTGAGGAAGGAGTTGTGAAGCAATCAGAAGAGGTTCAAAATCTGTATACCTGATAATTCATAATGGCTCCGAAGAAGGTGAAGGACCAGGCAACATCTACCTCATCACCCCCGACTACTTCGGTAGTAAAAGGAAGGGAGGGGGACAACACTAGTTTTATTGACAGAGACTCCCAAATTGCGGATACAATCATAACATGGAAGGACCCGACGGAGATTCGGAGCAATATAAAGAACCGGGTAGCAACTGGGGTTTCTGCGTCTTCTCCTTCGACATTTGCATACCATTCTTTCTTGTACTGGTATGTATATATTCCTGTTCATCCCTGCCCAGAATTGGTAAGAGCAATTGCAAATTTCTATGATGAAAAGGAGAGAAAGATTAGAGATTTTTCAGGGAGGGTTTTGTTTTCTCTGTCCAAAAATGCTTTTGTTTCTGCTTTTGCTGCGGGTCGTGTCCCTCCCTTAGAACCTAATAAATTTGACCCCTTAGAATAGGCTACATATTTTGGCTCGTCCAAAAAGGTGAGGGGTTTCCTAGCCACTCAGCTAAAAGATCTTCCAGAAGGGGTAAATCCACCAGAACCCCCAATTGACAGGGCAACTTTTAAAAACCCCGAACTATATTCCATCCTGGCCATGATTGCTGGACTAAAAAATGATGAAAAGGTTCAGAAGTGGCAGGTGGTTGTAGCAGAATGTTTGTCGAACCCCAGAATGTATGATTCGATGGTTATGAGCAGGAGTGTGAGACCTATTTTCTTTGACTGGCCTGAGTTTTTAAGTGCAGAAATTCATGAGGGTTTGGCGGCATTGAAGGCTGGAACCCAGTTTTCTTTCAGATACACTTCATATTTGGTATGGTTATTCTTTTATTTTATGTCTCAAGAGTTAGCTTTCATTTCAAAGAATGATAAGAATGAGAAGGGAGAAATTTTTCCGGTATATGAATGGACTAATGTGTTATACAAATCCGAATCATATTATGATTTCAATAGGGAATTTTTGGGCCCTGCACTAAAAATCATGTATGGGCAAATAACAAGATTGACCCCCAAAGTGGAAAAGGTATTGCAAACCAAGTTTGCAGAGGAGGGGGATTGGTTTATCCTAACACAAGGAGTATGCATCAGATTGTATGGGTTTACTGACAAACCCTTTTTACTTCCTCATTATGTGACTGATAGAGTCTTTGCCTTAGAATATGTTAGGCAAACAGAAAGCATTAATGTCAAATTCGGGATTGGAATTGGGAAAACCAGTACCTGTAATATGCCCTTTAGTTTTGAAGGAATTACTATTTCAAAGAAAGGGCAAAATGAACAAATAACAGAGTATTTGAGGAAATTGGGGCTTATTGAGATTTCGCAAAGATGGAAATATGACCCCATAAACAGATTTTCTGAGAGACAATCTATTTTGAATAAAACACATAAAAAAGAATTTCATGTTAAAGTCAGGGATGATATTGAAGAAAATAGGAATAACACAGAAGATAAACCCCTGGAGTGGCACATAGAGAAGATGGAGCCTTTGCCTCCTTGGCATGATTTTTATGAAGTAATTGTTCAGTTTGACCCAGAAAATAAAAAGGCTCATCAGTTGACGGAGGGCAAAATCACCAGGATTCAGAAGAGTAGACCAGATTGGGATGTGGCAAAAATTTGGGAATGGTGGGTAATGAGAGTCCAGACAAATTCGATTTCATCAAGATACCCCACCAAAAATGACAATCTGTTCGAAACTCGGTATACTAAAAACCATGACTCCTGGGGAGGAAGTTTTCCTGTTAGAATCCCTCCAAGCATAGGAAGTAGTCATTCTTCTACTCCCGAAGTATCCCAGCCACCTGAAGAATCCCAGCAGCCCAAAGCGGGTAAAGGAAAAGAAATTGTAGAGGCTCAGAATCTTCCCCTTGTTCAGACCAAACCTAGGACATCTAGGAAAAGATCGATAGAAGAGGTTTTTACTGAAGAACAAGGAAAGACTTATAGTTCGAAGGCCGCCCAGATGATGTTGAAAATGGGTTATGATGGAAAGGGGCTGGGCAAAGAAGGATAGGGGAGAGTTGAACCTATTCTAGTCCATCAAAGAGAGAAACGTCTAGCACTTGGGGCAGATACTCTGACGTCCAGACATCATTCCTCAAAAGTTGTAAAATTCGTTCCACCTGCGGACTCGGATACAGAATCTGATGAACCCGTAGCAGAAAGAATGAGGAAATTGAAAATGATGGCTGATAGAAGAAAAGACAAGAATATTATTCAAACTTCTTCTAGTGATCAAGAGCCTCTAGATACAGAAGACAACTCAGGGAAAGGGACTCAGGAAGGTGAACCAGCCCATATAACTGAAGGAAACACTGATGCAGATGCTCAGAAAGTTGAGCATGAAACTTCACAGAAGGAGGTCTCACGCGGCCCACCCATTTCGGCTCAAGAGAGCCAAAAGAGTGAAAATAAAAAACAAATTTTGGTTAAAAAGGAGATCCTGACGGTAGGAGAGCAGCAGGAGAAACAAATTATAAACTTGGACGAAAGTGATGAGGAAAATAAAACTCCTGATAAAGACAAAATACAGAGTGAAGAAATGACCGTCAGTGAACATGAAGGAGAAGAAGAACACCAACAACCAATCCAACCGAAAATAGGTATGTTTTCTTCACTTTCTTCTTCTCATTCTCCTACTCATTCCCATTGTAATTCTCCTTCCTTTTCTAAAATCAACAAAAATATAATGTCCTTGCCAAAAAATTACCTTGTTCTCCCAGAAATGGCAGCGTTCTCCCAGAATCCGCTAAATGTTGGATCCGCAGTTGCTCCCATTCCTTTTCTCCCTAGCATTGACATCCCGGTGGCTGGAGTTACAACTTCTCAAGGGACTGAGTCACACTCCACCATGGCCAAGATTGAAAATCTGAAGAAGGTGAGCAGGAATGCTTTAGATTGGTGGACTTCACATTCAGCTGAGAATCCTAAAGCACCGACTACTGTAAGAGAAATCATTGCTTTAGATCCAGCCAATATGCAGAGGAAGAAGTTGAAGTTAACTCCCATTACTAAGAAATCAAAGGGAGAAATGACTGTGGAAGATTACCAGGTGGAAGAGATAACTGAAGATATATCTCAACTGCCTATGCAAGATGAGTGGGTGAAAGCCCAAGCACATTTTGGGACCATATACTTACAGGGAGGACACTATCAAGAAATGTTTTTGAAGGAAAAGGAGAAGAGGAAAGAATTAGAGGCTGTAGTGAAAGAACAAAAAATAGTAGAGAAGGCTCTTACTCTGGAGGCTAAAAAATGGGAGAGTAAATTCAGTGTCACTGCCAGCGAAGTGGAAAAGGGTAAAGAAAAGTTGAGTATAGCAGAAGCTCAGATTCAGGCATTAAATACATAGGTACAACAACTACAACAACAATTGGTAGACCAACAAAACGCTCCTTCCGAATTTTCCAAAGATAAAGTAAAAAACATGAGGAAAGAATTGTTAAAGGATTTGTTACCTTTAGTATTAAAGGCTAAACCTTTATTATTTTATTTAGCTAAAGTAAAGGAAACTACCGAAGTAGTAAAACAGGAATTTGGAGCTGCTGAAGCATTTTTGTTGAAAAGAGAAGATGCGGCTACTAAAATTCAGATTTTGTCAGAAAAGATGCCAGGAAGCATGGAAGCCAAGCTCAGAAGCGAAGCCTGGTCTCAAGCTAAAATCGCAGCAAAAAACTTCTTTAGAAAGTTTAAATTGATCGCACAGGGAAATAAGTTTCTGCAAGAGCTTGAGGATGAAGCGAAGGGGTTGCTCCAAAACCTTGATTTGGCTATCCATAATGGGCTTCCTTACCTCTGGGATGATGGTTCAAAAGTTTTGAAGGAAGAAGTCCTTTCGGCATCAATAAAAGCTTTTGTTGAAGATGAAACAGACATAGACGGCTGGCAGGAACCTGTAGAAGAAACACAGGTCATGGAAATGATCCAGAGGCTGACACAGATTAAAGCCTATTTACAAGAGCTAATTTTTAGGCAAAAGATCATTTCTTATGATAAAGTGGAGGAATTGCAGTATGTATATCAACTCTTCATTGATTCTTCTGATTTAGAAGATGAAGACTGGAACCAAGTCTGCAAAACTTATCAAGAGATAATTACAGCAATGGATAAAATCAGAAGATCTAAATATCAGGGTCAACAGCCAGTAGCCAGAGCTGGGACCAGCTCTCAGAATTGATTTTTTTTGTGTTCCTCAGGAAAATGTTAAGTCCCTAAGCGGTAGAAAAAGGTTTTGATAAGGTAAAGATCACTTATATTCCAAAGTGCATTCTTTTTCTTTTATCTTTGCTTTTTCACTTGAAATTTTACTTTTCGCAACTGTGTTGGTGACTCCGTTTCCCAATGGATGAAGGCCTGGTCTCTATTTATTTTTGCGAGCAAAAAATCCCCTGGAAGGCACCAAGAATGTTAGTCAAAAAGTGACTAACTACAAAAAAATAGTTGATGCACCCTTTTTGCATATTTTTAAAGAAGACCGAAGTGGCCCATATGCTAAAGAACAAAGAAAAAGCAAAATACACTAAGGAAGAAAAGTGTCACGATTTCGTGACACGTCGAGTTTTCACGGCAAAAAATAGCAAGGAGGGAAAGCAGGGAAAAAAGTCACGATTTTGCGACATGGCTTATTTTCGCCAGAAGAAAAGAAAAACTGCTAAAGAGACTAAAAGTGTCGCGATATCGCGACATGTCCCTTTTTCATGGCCAAAAGCAACAAGAGGAAGCGAGGAGGCAGAAGTGTCACGATTTTGTGACATGTCACATTTTCGTGATCAAAACCAAGACAAAGAGCTATGGAGGTGGAAGTGTCGCGATTTTGTGACATGGTCAATTTTTGTGGTGCAAAAAGATGAATCAGGCTGAAGACATAGAAATGTCATGATTTCGTGACATGTTGCATTTTCGTGACTCAAGAAGGGCAGACAGGCAGAGAAACAAGAGTGTCACGATTTCGTGACATGTCTGGTTTTCGCTAAAGAAACAGAGTATATTTTTGGCAACTGGGGCATGCACTGACATCAGGTGCTGATTTTTGAAGAATGGTCAGTTGATTATAACCTGGCAGGTCCGCTGGATGATTGCAGAATAACAGGCTCATCTAAATTTAGCTAGAAGGAAATCTATCTAATCTGCAAGAAATCCATTGTATATTCTTAGAAACTGCAGACAATTACTTGTAATTGATTGAGGAAATTAAATGTACATAGTAGAAGATACTCTTTTTAGGGTATAAATAGGAGTGAGTCGACCATGAAAAAGGGTCGGCTCTTGGACGTTTACAGACTTGATGTACATGTGCTGGATTACAAGCAATAAGAGATATTCTTCCTCTGGCTTCTAAAAATCTGTATGCGAGTGTATGTATCTGGTGTTTTAACTTTTATTCATTCTAAGTTTTATAATGTATCTGTTCTGAAATCTGGACTGTGCACGTATAAACCTTATTTCTAGAGTTGAATATTAAAGATATTTACATGTATTTTAGATGAACATCTAAAATCGCACTCAAGAATTCATGTTTTCTATAGGAAGATATAAAGAAAACTCTGAAGGTAGTAATCTGCATCATCATTTTTTTTGTTGTTGTCTAATCTGTACCGTGAGAAAAGTTCTAGCTTAGGCTATATTTCCCTTATCTCTTGTTTCCCTTTTCTCTAAAAAACTCAAAGGAACCAGCCTTCTCTGGAGATTAGACAGATGATCTCAAGCAAGGTCTGTCTACTCAATGTTGGCAAAGTCTAAGGTGCAACACTATTAACCGAAGGCAGATTTTGTTCCAACAAGTAACCAGGCACAACCTCAAAGGAAGTCATTTGGAAAGTTGTGTGAAGGAAAATGTTGTACCACCATTCGACCAAAGATAGCCACTTAGCCCATTGGGTTGGATGCACAGAATAGAAACAATGAAGATATGTCTCCAAGCACTTGTTGATAATTTTGGTTTACCTATTTGTCTGTGGATGATAGGTTGAGCTCATTTGCAGTTGCGTCCCCTAAAGTTTCAACAATTCTTACCAATATTGACTTGTAAAGGTGGGGTCATGATCAGACACAATGGATTGGGGCATACCATGGAGTCTAAAACTAGAGTCTAGGAAAAGTTGGGCAATAGTGAAGGTATGGTATGGATGGACAAGGGAATAGAAGTGAGCATACTTTGAGAGACGATCCATCACCACAAAAATCATAGATATACTACCTGACTATGGAAGACCTTCAATAAAATCCATGGGTATTTTTATCCAAGGTATGTCTTTAACTAGTAACAATTAAATAGGGTCTGGAGTGTGGACCATTTTATCTTCCATCCATTGGCCTGTATCACATTGGCCCTTGAAGAAACCAATGATATTCATTGTCTGAGGGGTTGACATGGATCAAGATCTCAGGTGGTGAGTTAGCTTATGGTTCCTCTGCATCTAGTTCATCTAGTTCCTATGGTGAGTCATCTTGTGATTCCTCTGCATCAGGTTCCTCTACATTTGGTTCTTGTGGTGAGTCATCATGTGGTTCTTCTACTTCAGGTTCCTCTATATTTGGTTCCTATGGTGAGTCATTTTGTGGTTCTTCTACATCGAGTTCCTCTACATCTAGTTCCTATGGTGATTCATCATGTGGTTTCTTTGCATCTGGTTATTGTGGTAAGTCATCTTGTGGTTCCATCAGAAGATCCACTTTAGTAGCCACAATGTCATCTCTTGCGGGCACCTCCATCTTATTTGGGGGAAACTTGGTAGGGATTGTGGGTTTGTTCAACAACAATTTAGAAGATCTGTGTTGGGCCAAAATGTTGTGCTCAGCCCAACGAGCCAACCCTATGGCTTGTATGATGGATTATGGTTGGGACATTTGGACTTTGGCCTTGAGCTCATATTTTAACCCACTGATAAAGCAACATTGGAAGAAACTCTCATTCAAGCCCTTTGTCCTGTTAGACAATCTCTCAAATTGGGTCTGATATTCTTAAATCGATGAAGTTTATTTTAACTTTTTCAAGGCATAATTGAAGGCCGCATACTCATTGGGCCCAAAACAAGAATGCAAGTGGGACTCAAAGGTCACCCAAGAAAGGTCGAGAGTGGTGCATTGTAACCATTGGGTCCATTGTCGGGCTTTCGATTCAAAATGAAGAGATGTTGTGGAGACTTTTAGATTGGGGGGAGTATTATAGAGTTTAAAGTATTGATTTGCTTGACACAACCATCCATCAACATCATGGCCATTGAACTTAGGAAAGTTCAATTTAGGCATCTTGAAGGTAGTACCATAGTAAAAGGTAGGCATTTTGTTTTTTTTTCTTTACTTATTTTTAGAATTAGGATGGAAACACTATTTTAGGATGGGGACCACTTCGATGTCCATTCGATCTGAGCACTTTGTGAGGGGATATACTGGCTTATTTGACTTTTTGTTATCTCTGGTGTAGTGCAAGTCGATGTCGGGGAAATTTATTCAATTTAGACTTAAAATTTCACAAATGGGTCCTTGAGGATCTTTGGTGCAAAATAAGGAGCTGCTTCTAGTCCCAAAATTTCAGGCCAAATTGACCGACCGTTGGGAAGTTATGGCCTTAACAAGAAAATTTAAAAATTATCAATTAAATCGGAGCAAAATTTGACCAGGAGATGCCAAGGACAAAAGTGTTTGGAATATCATGTAGAGTCATCTAGTAAATTTTGAAGTTAATCTAAGCTCTGAGTGAAGATATATCCCTATTTTTGGGATCAAATTTTATGTGGAATTTTTGGCCAAAAAGGGCTACTAGAAAAATGCTAAATTTGAGGAATTTTGAGAAAATAAGGAGTTAGGACTCAAAAATTCTGTGAGAGGTGTAGAAGGGGCTAACTAAGATAACAAAACAAATCTGAGGATTTTTGGGGTTGTCTAGGGCTTTTTGTGACATTATTAGTGCTATTTTTCCTCATTTTGGTTTAAAAATTATGCAAAATAGAGTAATCATAAAACCACTACAATTTCTTCATTATAACTCTGATTTGCACGATTTTTTATTTTTTTGCAGTTCAAAAGTTGGGTACTAGATCAACTGTCTCAACCTTGTCACTGTCTTGTCACTTGCAATGTAGTTACTGACATTGTTCATGCCACTGACCTAGGGATTCTTTGTAATGTGTAGTTACTGACATTGTGCTTCTTCACAACATATTCGCAGCACCAATGGTGATTTTTTTAATGACAAAACAATGTGTTTCTAGCACAGACTCTTATCACTACAGCGCAGCCTATTTTTAATGAAATTTGCTACAAGAAATAGCAATATTGCACGTCAAAATTACGCCCACACTTCTTAATGATAATATCCTCATGATCTCAGCGTGAATCCCCTCTCGACAATTTACAAATCTTACCATGTATTTCACAGTGCTACCTCACAGTGAACATTAGAAAAAGCTTACGGTATTTGCAGATCTGAACTCGCAAATTGTGATGGGCAGATATTATCTATCTCACTTCCCAATATCTGATACCAAATGTGAAATGAATTCACATACAACATATATTTCTTCTAAAAATTGGTTATAATATATAGAGCTTGATCTAACATATCATAGTTCAACATGAATGATTTGAACTATCTACACCAACAATCTCCAAGTTTAGAAGATACTAACCTATATCATTTATTTCCTCTAACAATACTAACATAACCCTAAAATATAGTTACGTAGGAATAAATTTAATATAAAATATTAAATTCCAACACATTGACAGTTCTATTTTTTATCTTGACAACCTGTAGTTTTTTACTATTGTAGTTGACTATTACTGTTACTGTTACTAACCCAACTATTATTCTTACTGACCCGACTGGTACTATCGTTGACCCTACTATTACTACCACTGATCTGAATGATACTAAAATATTTTAGACTGTTATGGACACTTGCATACTTTGTCCTAACTACTGGTGCATGCAAAGTGTGTTCTTTTGTTAGAGAGAATTCCTTCGTATGCTCACTTTTTAGGATCGTGAAAGCAAGTTCAATGGAAGAGAGAGATGTTGTTTTTGTAGGTTAAATTTTGAACAGAACTAGGGTATGGTATGTAGAGGAGTATGTAACATCCACAGGCCCTCTACTATACCGCAATGATGAATAATAGTGCTCAGAATAATATTTCAAGCCACTACCCAAGGAGGATTCCACACGTACCCTTGAGAACACTATCTACCTCTTTGATAGTATGGGAGGGTAATCATCTAGGATGTTGTATCCCATGGACTATGGATGATACAAGGCCAAAAAGCTTCTTACTGGATAAAATTTTGTTTAACCTAGAATGGTCTCCTAATACACTCAAATATGTGTGGGAGCTTGATTCTATGCACGAGTGTTGTTTGAGGCTCAAGTATTGGAGCACGATCGCCCCTCACTTCACTAGATGCTTTATGGGTAATCTAGCTTAGCCAATAATGATAGCTCCTTCAGAATATTATAGAATCCCTAACACAATATTTCTAGCCTACTCAACTACTATAAAAAAGACTGTATTTTTTTGCATTTTTTGGGTTTGGCTATTTTTTTGGGGGGTAAAGGAAAACAAAAATGAAAAATATAGTAAAATTATATCTAATATGCGAAAATGGATGGGCAATAATCGTTGTATTCATAGTAGAACTCGGCCCTAGAAAGTGCTCTAATACCACTTGATAGAAACCTTCCAATAAACTGAGAATACCATAGAACAAACAGCAAAAAAAACATTAGATTATATTAAAAGAAGAAGATATAGTCCTGAATCGTGGGCCTCTTCGAGGGGGCAACCTCCTTTATGAGCAAAGCTCCAATACAATGATATTCCAAAGATGTCATCCTTTGTTACATTGATATTTTTATAGATTCAAACTAACCCTAACCCTAATGCTGAAGGGGTCCCATCCACATGCAAGTGGGGGTTCCCATTTAGGAAAATCAACTAACCCTAACCCTAATGCTGAAGGGGTCCCATACACATGCAAGTGGGGGTTCCCATTTAGGAAAATCAACTAACCCTAACCCTAATGCTCAAGGGGTCCCATCCACATGCAAGTGGGGGTTCCCATTTAGGAAAGAAGGGGTTTATTACATAATAATGTTAGGATAGGTTCCTAACAATTTTGTGTTAGAAAACTCTCTCCTCCACCTCACCTCTCCTTTTCTCTCACTACCAGCTATGCAAATGACATCAAAAATTTGTAAAATTTGATTTTATATTTTTTAAATTTTGAGACCACCCTAGGGTGGGATGATCGCATTTCGGTGTGATCATCCTACCCTAAGACGGTCCTAGGTTTTGCAAGTTGCAACCGTCCTACCCCATGATGGCCCCAAAATGACAAAAGTTGCAAGTATTTTTTCAGCATCATGAACATCAACTGGGACATTTAATAGCATATAATGGTCCATTTTAATCAAAAATGTCAACAATATAAAAAAATAATTAAAACAAAGCTCAAGTGAGCCCAATACCTAGTAATTTACCCTACGCACTTGGCGGTTGCAATGACTTGTTATCCATTCAATATGGTAATATGGGTAGGTTAGCATAAGGCCACTTGAACCAAAAATAGCTCTATCATATTTGAAATGGTATTATCTTAATTCCCTAAGAAATCCATGCAGCTAGACCAATCCATGGGATACAGATATACATTTTATTCCCTTATTCTATCTTAGCAAATCATTGAATACAATGATTCACCTCGAGATCAAATAAAATTGTTATCATTTCAATTTCCTAAGAAAGCCATGTGGCTAGACTACTCCAAGGTATAGAGATGTACAGTTACCAATAATGGTTGAAATCACAGCTATAATAGGATTTCCCCTTTCATATTTGTAAAAGTCCTAACAGAGCCCAAACAAGTCATCTTGGTCAAGCGACTCATCACTTTCATCAATTTTCATCTCCTCATCGACTCGTCGCTTGAGGGGGTAGTCATAATCACAGAATTCATAATCAAAATCAATAATCAAACAATTAATCATGAAAATTATGTTCTTCCAAGAATCATTACTAACAACTTTCACACACTTCCCTCTTTGTTGGGGTAAAAAGCAAAAATATTAAACCATAACTTTGTCAGTCTGAACTATAGTCATGTAGTAAAATAAAACTACCTGAATACCTTCAGATTGTAAAATTTTACATAAAATTAAGTCCACCAAAGTGTTGGAGGAAATGATTCAAATATGCATGTTTTGTTTGTGATTGGGACATCTAAATTTGATCAAATTAATGAACATAAATCAACCTTCAATTTGACTTTAGGTTATCTATTTTTGCTACGTGTTGTGCTTTCACACAATGCATCTCAAAAATGGGCATCTTTAGATACCTAAAATACATAATTTTGAGGAGACTACCTATATGGACACATTTTCAGGCTATATGACCCACCCTGGGCATACCTAAGGCTTAATAGTGATTTTTATCACTCAAGCAAGGGTGAATTGCCTTTTGCATCCTGGACTGTCATACCCAGGAACAACCTCTAAAGGCCACCCCATCCTATAATGACCAACATTCATAGCCACTCTACCCTTGGACGATCGTACCTGTAACAAACTCAGGCTCCCAAGTTGAAGAAATTTTAATTATAATATAGCTAAGCATCAACTATCAAGCACGAGAAGGTTCTAGAAGTGGTGTTTGGTATTCCTAGATCCTAACCATTTCTTGATTCTTGGCTTCTCCTACAAGCTAAGATTCCTATTTGGAAAAGTTATAAAAAGGTGCCTTGCCTTCATTCAAAACCCTGGCTATTTTCTATAATGAAGTGCTACCAAATTGTTCCTAAGTGATCTTGCTTATTCTCCATAATGAAGTGCTACTGGATTTCATTCATGGAGCTCTCAATTGCAATAATGGAGTCTCTTAGAGTTTGAAGATCAAATTCAATACTCTTTCATCATCAAACATCTCGATTGTGTGATAATTTTTGCAGTTTAACCATGTTTCAAAGAGTGCAACCCTTGAAAATAAATTCCATAAACCAATCCTAGCAATTTCCGCATCAGTCACAAAGAATTCTTCTAGTTTTCAATGGTCATCTTATCTCGAGACGACCCATAGGTTCCACTACCCTAGCCTAGGATGGTCAGCAACCCAAACCGCTTTGCCTCATAATTACCTCTTGATGATATCTATTTTTACTTTTTTTCTTAGTTACAGTAGGTTTAGTAGTATTCCATTTGTTTCCTAACATATTTTAATTCAGTATTTCATGCATTTGTTACAATATTTCAACATTTCTTTTCAGTTTCTTTATCATGAAGAAGGGCCTCATCATGAAAGGCTCCATAAATTCTATTAATGTCTTGTTACTATTATTGTGTGCACATTTTATGTCTCTATAGGAGCTATTCAACATAAATATTCATCAATATTTATCTCACCTTGCGTAGGTCACAAGAAACTCCTCCCCAAATTAGTTTTGAGGGTGCAAATATTATGTGGGATACACCTACCATTGGTTCTTTATTGTAACAATTGTATCAAATTGGTATTGAATCCCTAAGAGGGATATCATTGTAACCTCCTTGTGAAGGATAATTTCAATATTAATGAGAAGGACACCATTTCTTTATTTCTTATTCTGATCTTGATGGTTACATGATTATGCTTTCAATTTGATTTCATATAATTGCTTAGGTGTATGATTTTTGCATACTACACCAACAAGAACCATATTTGAAACCCATTAAGGATAGTAAATGGGTTGTATGAAGCCCACATCTAGAAGATTTTTTAGTTCTTATTTAACCATGAGGGTGATGGTTGAATGAAGCTTCCTAAGCTTTTGCTTTACTAGCTTCACATTAGGATTGAGAATGATATTATGGATAACAATATTGAGTCAAGGCTAGGCATATCCTTGTAGGACCATGAAAAAACTTGCTTATATTCTCTCAAGAGGGTTGTGAAACTTTTGCACTCTTTAGGCAAGATCCTCTTTCCAAGCTTGATAATTTGAGGGTTTTCAAGGTTAGAGCTGAGGTTAATGTTGATGGTTTTATCCATGAGCATATGGAAACCATCCTCTAGTTGGTGAGGTATTTGGATGAGGTGAATATTATTTGTAGCATTTCTAGGAAGAGGGGAATTGATATCACTGAATTTAACCTAATAGATAGAAGAGGAAGGAAAAGAAGGAGGGATGTAAACATTTGGATCTTGAATAAATTGATCGATAGGAAATAAATTAGTAGGACGAGAAATGTGGTTGAAGTCAATGGCATCAAGGTTAACATGGAGAGGACAAGATGAATCAGTTGGATGATGAAGGAGAGAAAAGAGGTCAATGGAGGTCATGTTAACCTAATGATGTGAAAGGGGCAGATTTCTAGAAAACGTTTTTAACAAAACCTCATGATGGAGGAGCTAGGCGAGAATAGGTGGGAAAATATTAGGTTGAGGTGGTAAGGGTCAAGGTGGAGGTTGAACAAGAAGGTTAGGATGCTTGGGAGGGAGGAGAGCAAAAAGTATAGGAAGTGGAAATGGAAATAGATGAATATAGAAGTTATCATCATCTGAGGGATCAGTTATAGGGATAATGGGGGAGGACTCCTCTTCTTAACTATCAAATGCAATAGAAAGTGTTCAAGGTATTCTTCAAATTCATCCCTCAAAGTATCGAATGGGTAAACATGGATGGTGGCTACTTGGAAAAAGTCATCAAGAAATAAGTGTGTATATTCAGGGTCAATATATTAATTATCTTCATCATCCTCCTCTTCAAGGAGGTCAACATAAGAACCTTTGTCATATCCTAACCCTAATTTATCACTAGGCAACTAGTAATGAGGCTCAACAAGGGTTCATGTGCCTTGCTCATACCAACCAAGACCATAGTCATGTTAATGGAAGAATCAAAAGTAGCACAAGGTGAAGGATGGATTGGATAAATAATTAATGTTAGCATTAAAACATAGCTTAGACTCTCGAGGAGGAGCTTGTTCAGCAAAAATATCAAGTATTTCATACACAAAATTGGTATGATTAGAAGAGGAACCAAGGGAAACATTGGTATCAATGGTCAAAGAGAGACCATGAGGGTGACAAAAATCTTGAGTTGATTCTATCTTAGGAATGGAGGTGACTGTCACATCACGTACAAGGTATTCCTCAATACTAGGGTTGGTCATATGTACATTAACGTGGATAGGAAATTGGGAAGAGGATGAGAGAGTGGTGTGATTCAAATATGAGGATGGTTGTGGAGGTGGAGAAGGGGATGAAGATGTGTGGGCTATAGGTGCATGCTCAATAAAAATAGAGGGAGAAAGTGAGGCATCCAATGAAGGGATTTTCTTGGATTACAAATATAAAATAATGGTTGGAGAATGTTGGGAGGTTTTTCGGATGTTAGGTGTTGAAGTGGGGGTGATGGAAGTAGGAGAGGTTTTAGTGGATGAAGTAGGATAATGTGTGGATGAATGAAATGTGGTAGGTAAAGGGTTAGAAGTAGGATATGGATGTGGGTATGAGGGTGTTGTATTAGGCATACGAGTGAAAAAATTGGGAGGAGTACAAAAGTGAGTATAAGGAGGAGTAGGAAGAAGGGGAGCATTAGGGGAGAAAGCATAGATAATGTCCATAAAGGAAGAAGAACAAAGAGTAGTGGCTTTTAGAGGAGAGGGCTATGTAAGGAAATGGGGATGATGAGAAGGCTATGAAGTATAATGATAAGGGGAACAAGGCGGTTGCACCAAAGGGATAGGAAGTTGATAGTTAGGGTAAGGATGAGTGAAAGGTGGGGGATGAGGATAAGTGGAAGGGGAATAAAGTGAAGAAGTTATAATTAAAGTTGGTTGAGGTGGTGTTGGTTGGGTAGGTTGAGAAGGTTGGGTAGGTGTGAGGGCAAAATGTGTAGATGGAAAAGGTAACTCATGTGGTTAGTGACCATATTGTAGTACTTGAATGGCTCATCATCAATGAGAATGCAATTAACATGATTCTCATAGAGTATGGTAAGGACTATTGTGTTGAGTGTCAAACATATAGCATCATTGAAGGCCCATAGAGTATAAGTGGAAGTGTCAATGTGGGAAGGGGGAAGGTTGAGGTGCTTAAGGGCAATGGATGTGATGATATTGATCGATGAGCCAGTGTCAACCAAGACTCATTTAAAGGTGATGCCATCCACATAAGTGATTATATGCATGGGCAGATTTGAAGCTTCCATTGATATGGTTTTGATTTCATGATCATAAAATGTCATATTAGGCTCTACACAGGCCCTTATGTTATCCATAAAGTTAGCAAAAGTATTAGGATATTAAGCTTGTAACTCTATATATTTGAGGATATTTATTAAAGCCTCCCTATGTGGGGGAGATTATTGTATGAGCTCATAAATTTATAGTTTAGCTGATGTCATTTAAGACTATGGATGAGTCATCTCATGAGTTATATGATCGGTTATGGTGGGAAAGGTGCAACTGGGACCGATAGAGGTGGCACAATTGAAGAGGATGGAGTATTAGAAGGGCCAATTGGTTGTGATTGCTTGTTAGGATAGTGTTGGTCTCTAGTAACAATATGAATCATTCCAAAAAAACCTTGGTGGTATGGGGTTATATTTATGTGATTAACTTGATTTAGAGGGGTGGTTGAAGTTGATACTCCATTGTAGAGTTGTGATGTCCCATGTTACAGTAAATAATTTTGGTATATACCAAGGTTTTGGTTAGGAGGGACAAGAGGGTTATCAATTTGTATCTCCTCCTTATCAATCCTATTTTGTACTAGATATTTAAATTATATTCAATCATTAATATCATGGCCCTTTTGATGGTGATAAACATAATAGAGATATTCCTTGTATTATTTGTACTTGTTTATTAGGATCTTCTAGCTTGATTTTGGGTAGGGAGATTGCTTGGCCTTCACAAAGTTTTTGGAATATGGCTGACAAGGGCTCAAGTAAAGGAGTGAATTTTTTATGAGACCTATAAATGTGATGAGGGTGGAAGGTTAGGATAATGAAGAGGGATTTTGGTATTGGTGTGGTGGAGTTTGGGCTTGATAGTTTGGTTGTTAGGGTGGATAGGAAGGGTGTTGAGTTAGAGGAATAGGGGAACTTGAGCTGCTAAGAACCACCTATTGACTTAAGGGTTTTTGGATTGATTATGGTTTTTGTCTTTTGTATTCTTGTTAGAAAATTATTTCTTTTTTAACTTAATTTCTCCTTCATAGACCTTTATGTCCTCTATAACATTTGCTTGAGCCAAGGTTTCCTTGAAGGTGTGGTATTATTAAAGTTATAACAATTATGAAATATGCTTCATACAACTTCAAGTGAAGAGATGAGTTAACTCAATGATAGGCATAGATAGTAGTAGGTAATTAGTTATAGCTCATCATCGAGTACCATAATCAATGATAGGCTCATCATCAAATTATCGAAGGTTGTAGAGATCTGTCAAGGTTGCCTTCTTTTTTATATTGAGAGCAAAACACTCCAAGAAAATATTGATCAATTGCTAAAATATATAGAGGTTGTGTTAGGGTAAACTATTATACCAGTCTAGGGTGATTCCTACCAAGTACCAGAAGAAAGTGTAAATCATGAGGTAGTCATTTTTGCTGATGAGATAGCAAGCATTAATGTAATTGCTCACATGTTCTCTAGGGTCCTCTTTCCCCTTGAACTTTTCTAGCTTGGGTAGCTCAAAGTGGTAAGGGTAAATTGGTGGAGGAACTGAAGGATGGATGGGTTGGGTATGAATTTGGCTAAGAGTGGGTTTTTGATAGCTTGAACTCATATATTGCAACTCTAAAGAGTTGACTCAACTGACCAAAATTTGAATCTCATCTTACGAGTTCTATGGGGGTTGAATAAGTTCAGCTAGCAAGGCAAAATAGGAAGCCTCATGAGGAGGATATAGATAAGTATAATATTGAGGATGGGGTTCATAAGAGTACATAGTTAGGTGACTAGATGGTGCTTGAGGTGCTTGGTAATAAGGGGGGGGTTGTGAGGATGGTTGATGATAGGGGTTGTAGGTGTTTGGAATGGGTTGAGTGGGTTGATAGGTAGGAGGTATGTTGGACAAGTTAGGCTACCCAATTGGATATTGAGGATGTGGAGGAGTTGATTGGTATTGGTAATTTATTTTTTTATGGTGTGGGGGAGGTTGGTATTGAAGATGATGATGGGGTTGAGGGTTAGAAGGTGGAGCCTTATAATGCCTAGAGGGAGGCTTATTAGGAATTGAAAGAGTTTGATAATGAATTAAATGAGGATTTTTTTGGTTGGGTGGTTGTTAAGTGGTGACTTTAGAGTTTGGTGGGGGTTGGTTTGGCGTCAATTGTACTTGGTTTTAAAGATGAGGATATTGGTATTGAGTTGGAGGTTGTTGATATTGGTTAGAAGGATATTGAGATGGATTGAGAGTATATTGTTGATATTAGCTTGGTGGTTGTTGATTTTTGGTAGGGAGTTGTGTTGATGACCATTGTTGAGGGTTTAGTGGAGGTAAATATGCTTTGATGGTTTTTTGGAAAGACTCCCATATGGTATGTTGGGTAAAGAAGATATTTTGGTTGGCTAAAAGAGGATTAGGGGGTTTATGATAGTTGTGATTTGATGTGGTTGTTGTGGAATAGCAATATTATATGAAATGTAAGAGGATTGTTAAGGGCTACTAGCAGGTGCTTATGGCAAAGAAGAATAATTAGAAGAAGAAAGAGGGGGTTGAGATTGAGGAACATATGAATATGAGGGATAAGAAGAAGCTGAGACTAAAGCTATAGAAGGAGGAGGATGAGGAGGAGGAGGAGGAGGAGTATATGAGGTTGCAATGTTTGTGCCAATAGGGAGAGTATTAGTCAAAGGAGGATTGGTAAAGGAAGATGTGATATTGTTAACATTATATGAGGTTTGTTGATCTAGAAATTTAAAGGAGGTGGGATGAGTAGATGTGATAATATGATAAGGAATATTGTTTTAGGTATGATGTTATTGTTTTGGATCGAGTGATGGATAATATGAGGCTATACAAGTAAGGGAAATTTTGAGGAAGAAGCATAATTGGAAGGGGATGCATTATTTGAATAAATTACTATCAACACATTATCAAGGTTTTGGTATGCTTGGACTTGCTCTTGGGATGTGGCATAGATGGAGGGTTACATAATAAGGAGGAAGGTGATGTTGGGTCGATATAAATCTAGGGGGAAAGAATATTGGTCATGATATTGGGCATGTGAATGGGAGGATTCACTTGGAGATTCGGGCAAAACCATCTAGGTGATATGGTCATAAGCTTCATATTGGTGATGTGTATGATCAAGAAAGAGGATGTGATTAAAGTAAAAGTCACCACTTAATGGGTGGGAAGTATCCTCAATGTGGGTGGGCAGAGTGAACAAAGTAGGAGTTTGGGTAGAAGACTACATGGCAAGTTGATCCTGAGCATGCGCTTGACTTCAGGTTTGGACCATAAGCAGATGAGAACAAGATAGAATGGAGAAGGAAAGGATGGGATTATTGGTAGGATGAGGTAAAGGTAGATTTTGAGAATGTTTTTACGGTTTTAGTAATGGTTTGGATGGTTTTGGTGAATGGAAAGCACTATCTACACAAACAAAAATTCAAGCAAACAAAAATAATGTTGATGTTTTCGTTTGGTTTTTGGTTTTTGGTTTTTTGTTTTTGAGGTTTTGGGATGTCTTAGCTGAGGTGAAGGAAAATTTAGGAGGTTGTTTATTTGTTTTTTTTTGCTTTTCTTTGTTTGTTTAAGTATGTTTTGATGTATTCCTAAACCTAGAAGCTACAAAGGGAGTGGTTTTAATGAATTCTATAAAAGGTGTGTTTATGCCCACTAATATGATAGAGAATTTGGTTTCACATAGCCTAAGGGAACAAAATGAACCTCCTGAGAGAGGTCACATTGTCTAGGTCCTACTACTTGCCTATCTGAGCTTTCATAGATCCTCGATCAAGCTCAGAAAAAAATGATAGTTATGATTCCATAAATTTATTAAGTCCCTTGGTCAAAGGGTGTCTAACCTCAATATTACCCTAAGCTAGTTCCAAGGGTAACCATTTTCTCAGTGATGAAATCTAGGTTACTATACGTACTAACTAGGGTTTCTACAGGCTCAACCGATGGTTGGTGGTGAAATTCAATGTTATAAAGAGGTTATCCTCACAAAATTATTGTGGAAAATAGTGTAAAAAATGTGTGAGTATTTTTATATTTGGTGTTTTGATGCCTACTTTGTAATGCAAAATTGAAACCATAAATACCTAAAATAATGCAATAAAACACAATGCCTAAGATGTGCCTATGACTACAATGGAACTAATCCTAGACACAAAATGGTGACAAAGGATACTAGCTAAAGAGGCAGACCTAAAGTAAGATGTAATAAAAAGTCCTACTCCTAGAGAAGAGACAAACAAGAGATAAATAATCCTAAGGATGAAAATGAGGGATGACTATGGCAACCTAGCTTTGAAGATGATCCTAGTAGAAAATAGAAGCTAAAACTGAGGGAAGAATTCAAGAAGTGATAAAGGAAGACCTCAAAATGTCTTTGGACTTCACAATATGTAAAAAAATTGGTCTATAGAGATAGTCGACAGAGGTGTGATGATTACCTAATCATAGATGGTGACTATATAGTCGCAGGTGGTAATTACCTAGTCACAGAAGGTGACTAAGAATACAACTTAAAGGTAAATTTTAGAGAAACCCAAAATGGTGTAGTTTTAATAGGATGATGGAGGAATTGTTAATAGTGACTATATTTGTCCTAATGATCCTAGACTATCCTAGAGAGTAAGAACAATAATGAAAATAGGTCCATGTTATAAGAAATACAAAGAAGATGCCCGATATGACCTACAAAAACTATGAAGATACATAAAAGCCAAAACCTATTCTAAAGCCAAAACCTATTCTAAAGGGGACTAACTATACCTATGGAAGGATCTATTATAAGAAGATGTAAGAAACACCTAACCTACATTAGTGAAATGCAACGAAGGCAAAAAATAACAAGCAAATATTCTATTAAAAGAAAAGCAACTAATCTAGGACTAGCAAACAACTATTCTAAAGAAAATAGAAATGCAACTAATCTATAAAAGAAACAAGAACTATATTATTGAAATGAAAAGCATCTATTCTATGAACTAAAAACAATCAATAACTATGCTATGAAAATTAATAAAAACTAGACTAAGTAAAAGAACACAATAAAAATTGTTCTAAGGAAATAAATAACAACTAAATTAAGCAAAAGAAAAGAACAACAACTATGCTATGGAAGGAAAAAACAACTAAAATAATAAAATAAAGACAACTAAACTAAGCAAGTGAAATCACTATGCTAAAGAAAACAACTATACTAAAAGAATGGAAAACAAGCTATACTATGAAAGTAAACACTATAAACTGTGCTAAGAAAGTTAGAACAACTATGAGAAATAGCCTAAGAAAACTATTCTAAGAAAATTAAAATAACCTATACTAAAAAAATGTAAAAGAACTATTCTATCAAAAACACATATTTTAAAGCAACTAAGATAAATACAACTATTCTAGTAAGGGAAAAGCACTTAACCTAAAGGTAAATAACAATATCTAAGATACACAAGGATAAAAAAACTAACTAATTGGGGAAATGAAAATTCACTATCCTAAAAGTCTTGATAAGAAACTAAGCTAAGAAATAAAAACCTATGATAGACTAGGGGATCAAAAACCTAAGCTAAACTAAAAATATTAAAATCCTATGCAAATCTAAAAGGGGGGTAACACCTACCCTATGAATCACCAAACAAAGAATAATAACAAAGTAATGATGAGTGATAAAAACCCTTAAACTACTGGCCTACAAATTTTATGAGGTGTAAGGAAGTTGTAGGTTACCTCTGGATCTAAGACACCCTCAATATTCTTAGTCAACAAGGGGCTAATGACTAGCAGCAATCGGCAAAGGCAACTTGGAGTCAATAGAGGCAACTAGTATTCAACAAGTGTGACTAGGTGAACTTTCTCTTGGATGATGTAGGATCCCATTATGTTTTTGAAGATATGTAACACAAATAGAAAGCAAAAAAGTTAGAAGGGCAGAAAATTCAAACAAAAAGAAATATAAAACCCTAAGGAAAACACACCTAACATACTATGCTAAGAACAAAAGTTAACTATATTTAAATACTATGCAAATCATAGAATGCTAAGTGTGTTAAGGATAGGGTCCCATGGTGGGCATCATTTTGTAGTAATAAGAAAGCAACACCATACATAAACAAGAAAATGAATTTTTATTACACAATCTTGCTTTTGCTTTTACAACATGCCCACAAAAGGGACTTACAACAAGATTTTTCTTGTATAAAAAGTAAGCAATGAAATAATGGTATTCTCTAAGCTTTCTCTTGCTTCATATGAATATTGATGTAGTTATGGTGATGCTTGATTGTTCTTGAACTCAATCTTGTTACCTCCAACTCTAGGATACCTACACACAACACAAAGAAAGGCAGTTAGTGATAACAACAAGGTCTTCCAAGGTAAGGACTAAAATTTAAGGGAATGTTTTTCAAAGTTCACAAAAACTTGAATAAGTATTACAAAATAATCCAAAAATATTAAAAAACTTTTCCAAAGGGGATATCTCACCTGCCTTACCTTTATGTAGCTAGTTTGGGGCTTGTACCTATTATCCAAGTACAATTGTCATGTGTGTGTTGATTGTAGTTGTGTATCTAGTTGGGGGCAACTAATTGTGTCTGTATATTCAAAAGGGGGTTATCAATTGGGTCTTGAGAGTTGGTAGTGTCTTGAAACTCCTAGTGGACCCTCCTTAGTAGAATTATAGCCTCTATTGGAAGTTTTGTGTTGATTAGGCATTCAATATATGAACACCTACAAAGAAAATGTTAGTAAAGATCTCCAAGGGTCTCCAATATGAGGATTGGTTTTAGCTCTCAAAGGAGAACACTTGTACTCAAAGGATTAAGCACTTGAAAATGGCGTTGAGGTTAGAAATAAATTAGCAGCATGAGGGTATGGAAATCATGGAATTATTGCTAATGAAGGAATCATAAAGGTTATTTATTGCAATTTTCAAGGAGCGAGGTTAGGATGACAAGGTAATGAGTTGTCCTTAGGTGGCATCTAGGTGGTAAAACGTAGGTGAGTAGAAAAATCTAGGAGATCCCATGTGGAAAATGGTGCACCCACCTCCATAAATAGTCTTGGTTGGAGAGTCCTTGAGGGATACAAAAGGAATTTAAAATTCCTTTTATGTGCACCTTGGGTGAAGAGCAAGGGATTTTTAAATTATCAAAAATGTGAGGTGGAAGGGGGATGTACATGTAGGATTAAATGAATTTAATTATGGAAGGGTTGACTTGGGTTTTAATTGAATTTTTAATTCATTTAAAAATGGAGGGAAAATGGGTAAGAGGGTTTAGCAATAACAAAGATTCAACAATGGAGGATTAATAACAATCAATAACATGCTAATACAATATTACAATTATGAAAAAAACTCCAATATGCTCCAATAACCTGTATACAATCTCTCATATTCATAGAAGAAGAAACCCTTGCATATATAGGCAAGGGTGAGGATCATAAACAATGAGTGCACAATTAGTTAACAAGGAAAGTAACTAATTGTGGACATGAGATCCAAAAAATAAAAAGAAAAAGCAAAAATCTAATCACTCAAATTAAGGAAAGAAATCTAGAGAAATTTAGAAAAAATATCCTATGAGTGGATTATTCTTATTTAATAAATAAGAATAATATAATTAGTAGCTAAGTATATCTAGTAAAATAAAGACTAAGGTGTAATTATAATATTACACCAATAGGTAGGAGGGTTTAGACATTAAATGGTGGAGCTTCTAAGAGATTTCATGAGGATTGGGGGCAGATATAGAATTATTAGAATTTACCTTGGTATTTTGTAAATTAAATACATTTTCTTAGGGAATTGTCAAAAGGGGATTAGAAATAGGATTAAGTACTTAGTAAAGGGTGTAATTTGGCTTAATGGATATTATGAAGAATTTTGGGGAATTTTAAATTGTGTAGGATTTCTAGGGATAGGATGGGGATTTATTATATACTTTTTCTTTGAATTGGAATGGGTATTAGGGCATAATTAGAGGGGCTAAGGCCTAATTAAGAGTTGAATTAGGGAGATGGGATACTAACAAGAGTGTGCAAAATTTAAGGGAGACTAGAGGGAGGGAACAAGTATTTATGAGGAGAGAGGAGGATTAGAAGAATTAAGTAGGGGTTGGGGAAGTTTAGGTGGAATTAATGAAAATTAGGAAATTATTAAAGGAATTACAAAGGTTTAGAAGGGTTAGGATAGGGGTAGAGAAACTAAAAGGAGGGTAAGGAGGAAATAAAGTTTATGCACAGTGGTGAATATTCGTAAATTGGGTGAATATTAGGATTTCCAAAATTGGAAATTGGTGAATATGAGGACCCTTGATGTCAGCCCATTTGCCTAAAATTTTTGGGACCAATTTTTTCTTAGGGTCAATTCACCACAATATATATCCAAATATAGGCATATTTTTAATCATTGGAAATTTATTTTTGAGCCTGATCTAATGTTGGTGTTTTTATGAAGTTATAAGGTGACTTAATAGATCAAAAAATTCCCAAAGATGACATTACTTTTTAGAGCTTCAAATGCCCCCAAATTTTGGTGTGAAGATGATTGATTTGTGAAGAACACAAGCTTATACTGAGAGGGGGGGGTGAACAGTATAAGACCGCTTTCTACTTTTTCTTTCGATTCAACTTGCAGTTCAATATTATGCAGTGAATATATAACAGAATCAAAAATAGAAATCAAAGCAATGCATAGAATATCATCCACAATAGAGACACAACAATTTACGTGGTTCACCCAACGCGGGCTACTCCACGGATAAAATTTTCACTAAATTTTATCACCTCAAATTCGGGAAACATGTCCCGATTACAAAGTTTATGGGCACCAACCCAAAGGAGATACCTTCCCCTAGCTCTGCTCAATCTAGTGATCCTCTAGAAGACCTCTCGCCTCTGCAGCCCTTAGCAAGTGGAACTCTATCCACGGAAGACACCGTCTTCCCCGCTCTGGTTGGAGACCTCTGTCCTCAACTCTTTCACCTCCAAAGCTGGTCCTCTTATCTGCACCAAACACAGTCCTTCGGTCTGGCACTTATGTCCTCAAAATTTGCACCTCTGCGCAAACACAGTAGCACTATTTTCGCACACTCTGCTCCTCGACGATCGAACTTCTCCCCGCACTCTGCTTCTACGAAAGTCACACTTCGAACGCACACTTCGATCGATGATCAAACTCTCCAAACAACCCTCCTTTTATACTGACAATCTCAAGATTAGATTCTTGATCTTAGTCGACTGTATATCCCTAAAACAACGTCGACTGCACAACCCTACACTTCGTCGGCTCAAGGTTAACTCGTCGGCTTCAACCGCCTCTGCTGTTCTGTAGCTTTTCTCGCGAAACTACAACATGTCATGATATCATGACACTTTTATAGTCATACACCTTCTATAGCCTGTTGTCATGAAATCGTGACCCTTTTTGCCTTTGTCTGCCTTGACTACTTCCTTGTCATGAAATCGTGACACATCTGACTTTTGCTGACGTCATCTGCAACTCTGTCATGAAATCGTGACACTTTAGTCTTCATGGCCTTCTTCTCTTCCTATGTCATGAAATCGTGACATTTTTGATGTCGTACTGACCTCTCCTCTTACATTCCCCTTCATCTTTTGTGCTTCATCTTGCTTCTTCATTTTAAATCGTGACACTTCCTCATACTTTCTTTTCTTGTCATGAAATCAGATGAACTTTCTATTCTCTCAACTGTCACGAAATCACGATGCTTTCATCTTTCGAAAGCTATCTTTTTCTTGTCACAGAAATCGTGACACTTCTGCTTTCGCCTTTCTCCGATGTCATGAAATCACGACGCTTCTCCTTTCAGACTCTTCTTTAGCATGTCACGAAATCATGATAGTCCTCACTTGGAACTTTGCATCATGTCACGAAATCATGACAGTTCCTGAATAACTTTCTCTCTCTTCGATCTTGTCATGAAATCATGACCTCACACTACGGACTCTCTCTTCTGCAACATGTCATGAAATCGTGACACTTTTTCGTCCATACAGCCTCCTTTCGGTCATGAAAATGTGACATGTCGCGAAATCGTGACACTTTCCATCTTGCTCTCTTTCTCTGCCAACATGTCGTGAAATCGCGACAGTTTTGCTAGCTTCGTCTCTATCTTCCAACATGTCGCGAAATCGTGACACTTTTGCCCGAACTTTCTCTCTCCTCAAACATGTCACGAAATCATGACAGTTTTGCCAGCGCTTTCTCTCTCCTCAAACATGTCACGAAATCGCGATAGTTTTTCCAGCCTGCTGCATACTTTTTCTTACTTGTCTTTTTCTTGATCTTTTGCAACTGGGCTACTCTGATCTTCTTGGAAACTCACTGTCCATGTTGAAACCTTCATCAAGACACATTCTTTGACATCAAACCAAATTGCTTCAAGACCTTCTTGACATCAATGACAACATCTACACTTAGAGCAAAGGCAATGTACCCAAGGTACCCAAAATTGCCAACAATCTCCCCCTTTGTCATTGATGGCAAACCTTAACTGAAAACACTAGTCAAGAGCCAAAACTGAAACCAACCTGATCCAACAACTGAGAATCTGCCTTTGAAGTTTTTGCTCCCCCGACTTGAAGCTCTCTTCTTCACTCATGAAGCTCTCCCCCTTACTCATATCTCTCCCCCTTTGTCATCAATGGCAAAGGGTCACCTTTGGGGCTCGGGACTAAGAATGAGCCTCTAGGCTTAGTCCCTCCCCCACCTCTTGATGAGGTGATTAATTCTGGGGTGGGAGTACAACTCCCAATTTCTCCCTTAGATACTCAAACGTATCTCTTGGAAGAGGTTTTGTGAAGATATCTGCAATCTGCTCTTTAGTAGACACATATTCTACCTTGACCTGCTTATCTTGCACTTTCTCCCTTAGAAAGTGATACTTGATGGAAATATGCTTTGTCCTTGAGTGCATTACCGGATTTTTGGAAATACTTATGGCACTAGTATTATCACAAAATATGGAGATGGGTTGTTCATGCTTGACTTTGAAATCCTCCAAGGTGGTTTTCATCCATAGAACTTGAGTACACCCAGCCACTACTGCTATGTATTCAGCTTCTGCCGTAGATAAGGAAACTGAAGGTTGTTTCTTACTTAGCCAAGAAACCAAACTCTTTCCCAGAAAGAATGCTCCACCACTGGTGCTTTTCCTGTCATCATTACTGCCTGCCCAATCTGCATCTGTATAGGTTGTGAGAGTGAAATCATCACCTTTGGGATACCAAAGCCCAAAGTCCATAGTGCCCTTCAGATATCTGAATATCCTTTTAACTGCTATAACATGAGAATCTTTCGGAGCTGCCTAAAATCTGGCTACTAATCCAACAGCCTGCATGATATCTGGTCTGGTAGCTGTAACATATAATAAACTGCCAATCATTGATCTGTACAACCTCTGATCTGCCACTGGAGATTCATCATCTTTACTCATCTTGCACCCTGTAGTCATTGGAGTACATACAGGTTTGTTGTCCATCATCCCAAATTTTTTTAACATTTCTTTGATATACTTTCCTTGAGAGAGAAATATACCATCTTTTGATTGAGCAATCTGAAGACCCAAAAAGAATGACAGCTCTCCAATCATAGACATCTCAAATTCCTTCTGCATGGTGTTAGCAAAATCTTTGCACATCTGGGTATTATTTCCCCCAAAAATGATATCATCAACATAGACAACTACAATCAGCATATCATTACCTTTATCCTTAATATACAAATTGCTATCTGCCATACCTTTCCTGAAACCTTGCTCATGAAGGTACCTGTCAAGTCTTGAGTACCAAGCCCTAGGTGCTTGCTTTAACCCATACAAGGCTTTTTTTAGTTTACACACATAGTCCGATTGATCTGAGAGAGACACGCCTTCTGGCTGTTCTACGTAGACTTCTTCATCCAAAACTCCATTTAAAAAGGCTGATTTCACATCCATTTGATACACCTTGAATGCTTTGAAGCTTGAAAGGGCCAAAAACATTCCGATGGCTTCGAGACGAGCAACAGGAGCGAACGTCTCTTCGAAATCAACACCTTCTACTTGAGCATAACCTTTGCAAACCAATCTGGCTTTGTTTCGACAATATTTCCATCCTCATTGAGTTTATTTCTGAATATCCATTTTGTGCCAATGACATTCTTGTCCTTAGGTCTTGGAACTAAATCCCAAGTTTCACTTTTCTCTATTTGATTTAGCTCTTCATCCATTGCTTTTACCCAAAATTTATCTGCACATGCTTCACTGAAATCTTTTGGCTCAATCTGAGATAATAATGAAATATTTGTAGAATCGTGTGACGGAATGACTCTTCTTCTAGTTTGTCTGCTGTTTGGATCACCAATGATCAAATATTTGGGATGATGTTTCTGAACATATCGTGACGGAGTTTTGGGAAGCAGCTGTTGTTTTTCCTCTTCTTCATCTGAAACCTCTCTGAATTCTTCTTGACAGATTTCATCATTGATTTCCTTGACAGGTTCTCTTATCCCTGTCTTTTCATCAACTGTTACATTTATGCTCTCTACGACTGTATGCGTTCTTTTGTTGAAGCATCTGTAAGCCTTGCTTCTACTGGAATAACCAAGAAAAATTCCCTCATCACACCTAGGATCAAACTTACCCAAATTCTGATCTTCCCTTCTGATGAAGCACTTACTCCCAAACACTTTGAAATGTTTTACTGTAGTTGGTCTTCCTTTCCACAACTCATAAGGAGTTTTATGATGATTTACTCTAAGTTGGGCCCTGGTGATAATGTAGATTGTTGTATTGACTGCCTCTTTCCAGAAACCATCTGAAAGTTTCGACTCATTTAACATAGCTCTAGCCATATTTTCAATAGTTCTATTTTTTCTTTCAACTACTCCATTTTGTTGAGGAGTTCTTGCTGTTGAATATTCTCTTTTAATTCCCTGTTGCTCATAGTATTCCACAAATTCATTAGAGGTGAACTCTCCTCCTCTGTCCGATCTTAAGCATTTGATTCTCTTTTCAGTCTCATTTTCAATCATTTCTTTGAAAGCTTTAAATTTTTCAAAAGCTTCAGATTTTTCTTTGAGAAAGGTAACCCAAGTCATTCTAGAATAATCATCTATAAACAACATGAAGTAGCTTTCTCCCTGAATGCTCTGAGTTCTGGTGGGGCCACATAAATCAGTATGAATGAGATCTAATGGTTTTGAAGAAGTATACCCTTTTGATTTAAAACTGGTTCTGGTCTGTTTTCCATGTTGACAAGGACCGCAAATGGTGTTATGGGGCCTTTTTATTTTGGGCAAGTCTCTAACTGCTTCCTTGTTACTAATGTTGACAAGATTATCAAAGCTCAAATGCCCCAATATTTTATGCCATAACCAACTCTCATCTTCTTGAGTTAGAAAACACTTTTCCTTTTTTATCTCACTTAGCATGTAAAGATTGTTTGGAGTCCTTGTAGCACTAGCAATGAGTTTTCCATTTTTTTCTTTACGAATCTCACATCTATCCGAAAAGAAAGATACTATGTGTCCTTGATCACAAAGTTGACTCACACTTAGAAGATTATGTCTTAGACCTTCTACATAAAGCACATTTTCAGTTTTAGATTTCCCATCCAAGCTAAGAGTCCCTTTACCACAGATTTTAGCAGACCTGTTATCTCCAAAACTAACTGTTCCTCTGTTTGTGTTTTTTAAGACCAGAAACTTTTCCTTTTCACCAGTCATATGTTTTGAACAACCACTATCAAGATACCATTTCTCTACTTTGTCTTGAGCATGAAAAGTAGTTTGAACTATCATTGACTTAGACTTGATCTCATTTCTCTTTTTAGTGAACTTAAGGCTAGGTCTATCCAAACTGCACATCCTTGCTATATGCCCAACATTCTTGCATTTGTAACACATGACATTTTTATCCATAAGAGGTGCAAAAGAGTTAACATTTTCCTTACTATGGCTATTCACGGATTTAATGCAATGTATAGCTTTGTGACCAAATTCCTTGCAAGAAAAACAGTAGCCATGGAAAGTATTATGTAACCTGTTTTGATGCCTTGGATGATTGTTCTTCTTGTGACCAACTGGAATCCATCGTTCTTCAGGCTGAAGATTGATCTTGTTGTCTCTTCTTCCTGTCATGATGCTTGAGAATAGAACTCTCTTCCCTGAAATTCTTAAAGCCCAGAAGAATTCACTTTAGAGATCGAACTTAACCTCTTCATCCTTTTCTGAAACTGTATGTTCTTCTGATAGATCCTTCTCCAAGCTGTTAGGCTTTTTCTGGAGAGACCCGCTCTGATACCAATTGAAGAACACAAGCTTATACTGAGAGGGGGGGTGAACAGTATAAGACCACTTTTTACTTTTTCTTTCGATTCAACTTTCAGTTCAATATTATGCAATGAATATATAACAGTATCAAAAATAGAAATCAAAGCAATGCACAAAATATCATCCACAATAGAGACACAACAATTTACGTGGTTCACCCAACGCGGGCTACTCCACGGATAAAATTTTCACTAAATTTTATCACCTCAAATTCTGGGAAACATGTCCCAATTACAAAGTTTATGGGCACCAACCCAAAGGAGATACCTTCCCCTAGCTCTGCTCAATCTGGTGATCCTCTAGAAGACCTCTGCCTCTGCAGCCCTTAGCAAGTGGAACTCTATCCACAGAAGACACCTGTCTTCCCTGCTCTGGCTGGAGACCTCTGTCCTCAACTCTTTCACCTCCAAAGCTGGTCCTCTTATCTGCACCAAACACAGTCCTTCAGTCTGGCACTTATGTCCTCAAAATTTGCACCTCTACGCAAACACAGCAGCACTTTTTTGCACACTCTGCTCCTCGATGATCGAACTTCTCCCCGCACTCTGCTTCTACGAAAGTCGCACTTCGAATGCACACTTCGATCGATGATCAAACTCTCCGAACAGCCCTCCTTTTATACTGACAATCTCAAGATTAGATTCTTGATCTTAGTCGACTATATATCCCTAAAACAACGTCGGCTGCACAACCCTACACTTCGTCGGCTCAAGGTTAACTCTGTCGGCTTCAACCGCCTCTGCTTTTCTGTAGCTTTTCTCGTGAAACTACATGTCGCGATATCGTGACACTTTTACAACCGTACACCTTCTATAGCCTGTTGTCGTGAAATCATGACCCTTTTTGCCTTTGTCTGCCTTGACTACTTCCTTGTCATGAAATCGCGACACATCTGACTTTTGCTGACGTCATCTGCAACTCTGTCGTGAAATCATGACACTTTAGTCTTCATGGCCTTCTTCTCTTCCTATGTCGCGAAATCATGACATTTTTGATGTCGTACAGCCTCTCTCCTCTTAGAGTCGCGAAACTATGACATGTCACGAAATCATGACATCTTCCTCTCTTGAGTCTGTGTTTGCCTTCTGGTCGCAAAACTATGACATGTCGCGAAATCGTGACATCTTCATCCTACTGGCTTCTTCACTTCTGCCTGTCGCGAAATCGTGACACTTTCAGCATCCGTACGCTTTTCTTTCTTCCTATCATGAAATCACGACGCTTTCAACTTTCAAAAGCTTTCCTTGCAACCTGTCATGAAATCGTGACGCTTCTCAGCTTTCGAAAGCTATCTTTGCTGCCTGTCGCAAAATCGTGACACTTTTGGCTTCCATACGCTTTCTCCACTGCCTGTCGTGAAATCATGACGCTTCTCCTTTTAGACTCTTCCCTTTGCTGCATGTCATGAAATCACGACAGTCCTCACTTGGAACTTTGCATCATGTCACAAAATCGTGACAGTTCCTGAATAACTTTCTCTCTCTTCGATCTTGTCGCGAAATCGTGACAACTCACACTGTGGACTCTCTCTTCTGCAACATGTCACGAAATCGCGACACTTTTTCGTCCGTACAGCCTCCTTTGCAGAATGTCGCGAAAATGCGACATGTCGCGAAATCGCGACACTTTCCAACTTGCTCTCCTCTTTCCAACATGTCATGAAATCGCGACAATTTTGCCAGCTTCATCTCTGTCTTCCAGCATGTCACGAAATCGTGACACTTTTGCCCGAACTTTCTCTCTCCTCAAACATGTCACGAAATCATGACAGTTTTGCCAGCGCTTTCTCTCTCCTAAAACATGTCGCGAAATCGTGACAGTTTTTCCGGCCGCCTACATGCTTTTTCTTACTTGTCTTTTTTTTTATCTTTTGCAACTGGGCTACCCTGATCTTCTTGGAAACTCACTGTCCATGCTGAAACCTTCATCAAGACACATTCTTTGACATCAAATCAAATTGCTTCAAGACCTTCTTGACATCAATGACAACATCTACACTTAGAGCAAAGGCAATGTACCCAAGGTACCCAAAAATGCCAACAATTTGATTTGCTTAGAATTCGCCTTGATTTCGATTAGGATTCACTATTTTTTACAAGTACATTTTGGGTCCAACCCCTTATGCATAACCCTAGACGAAATTATAGCATTTATGGGAGAATAAATAAATTAAGAAAGGATTAGGAGGAAGTTTAGAGTGGATTAAGAGGGATTATGAGAAATTAGAGAATATTAGGGAGAATTAGAGGAATTGAAGAGGATTAAAGGGGATTTGGAGAGAAATTAGAAGAAATTAAGGAAATTTAGAAAATATTAAGAAGAATTAGAGAAAATTAGGAGATATTAGAGAATACTAGGGGAGAATTAGAGGGTATTAGAGAAATTTTGAGAGGATCTAAAGGGAGTGAGAAAGAATTAGGAAGAGGTTATGAAGAATTTAAGGGGACTAGAGGGATTTGGGAGGAATTTTAAGAGGATTAAGAGTGAATTTGAAGGGAAAAATTAGAGATCTAGGTGAATTTAGAGAATATTTAGAAAATTTAAGATAATTAGAGAAGAATTGAAGAGATTTGGAAGGATTAGGGGGAGTATTAGATGAGTTAGACAGATAATTTGGGGAGTTAGAGAAATTGGAGAAATTAGGAAGAGAGATTAGAAATTTTGGAGGAATTAAAATATGAATAAGAAATTTTGTATGAACTCATCAGATTGGGAAAGATAGTTTCAAGGGACTACAAAATTGACACATTTTGGGTATTTTCATAATGATCCCCTTTCTAACATGGGGATACCATACTAATGTTATTATGTAATATTTTATAACATACATCTGAAATTTGAGGCACTTAGACAAATGGGGTCATTTAATGTAGCCATTATCAAGAATGTAACTATTTTTTTAGTATAATATTCTACCTCGAGTCTCCACTTTTTGGATTTTTATGCTTTACTATTACAAAATATCATAGGTCCTAATATAAAGAAGCCATAATATCAAAGGTCAAAATATTAATAATGAAGAGTAGAATAAGATATGATCAATCTAATATGTATATCACGGTTAATATTATAATGATATATATATTCACTTATATAATCAAATATGAATGTACATGTCCTAAGTTATTCATGAACTATGCATGAAGAAAACTTACAATATTAATTGCTCAAAATATATATACAAGCTTTATTCAATAACTTCCTCTTACAATCATATAATTGGTTATTAATATTATTACATTGAGATTTGTCTCCATAATATAGCCATACAAGATGACTCTTCAAATTCCTAATTATTACAATTATTACAAAAAAAATTGGCTTCTCATATTGCCACTTGTATGCAAGACTCTTATGATACTTGTGTATATTTTGCTCATAGAAATAAATTTAAACTATTGTAGAGGGCGAAAACTACCCTACCGTGTACAATTCCCAAAAGTTGGATCCGCAAGAGAGAGAAGCCTTTGGGGTGAACCATGGGGGCTATGTTTTTCTCTACACTCAGTGCTAGGGGGGAAGGGTTCACCTAGGAATGGCTTTAAGGAATCGCTCCAAGTCCATAGGAATTTCAGGATTATTTGATGTATGAGATTCAAGACAAACACCTAGAATTGGTCTTTCTAGATCTATGCTATAAAAATATAAAGGACAATGTAGAAATACAAAATGCAAGAAAACAAGACCTAAACCTAGAATGATTCTTCATTTGAATGCTTTATAACCTATGGTTCTAAATAAATAACCTTTAAGCAAAGGTTCAAGAAGATATGTACAAACATAATTAACCCTAAATGCACACTATATGTTGTTTATCTTTCAAGTACCTAGAAATTAATTAAATATATTTATATTAAATTAGATCTAGGGTTTGTAACATAAATATAAAGCACCCAAAAAACAACCTAAATATTAATAAGAATACTTATCTTATCCGATGTTTTATCCTTGCTTTTATCCCTTTATTAATGTTATCAATAATCCCTGTTCCTGCAAGATAACTTAAAAAACACTTGAAAATTAGATTAGCATTAGGGGGCCTGCTTAGGCTACTGTATAATAATACTTGGAGGCATAGCAACCAAGCCCCTAGGTCCTTTTAGATGAACTTTGATAATTGAAAGTTGAAATTTACCTTTGGATAAAAGCAAACATAATACAATATAGCAAAGAAGAATGATGAAATCATAGAAACATAATATGCCACTATGCTCTAAATGCAGTCTAGAATGTAATGATGAAAAATGGAATAGTAGATTACCCCAAGTTTTGCTTAGGTGAAATCATGTCCCGTAATAGGTGACTGTGATAACATAATATGAAATCACACCCTATAGAATATCAGGCACGATTTTGTAGAAGTGAGATGTAACATCTTAGATTGTAGTAAAATAACAAAACTATGATACAACAAACAAAATCAAACATGCAATAAAATGCTTTCACCTGGTAGAGAGTGAGGAAGCAAACAGAAAGGTTTGAGATCTCCTAGGTAGTTAATCTCTCCTTAGAGCTTCAACAATAATCCACCAAGAGTGAGTAGCAACAATTCAATGCATCAGATAATCAATCAAACTCCACACTTCCAAGTTGCTTGTAAAAGAAGAAGAAGGATGCAGATTGAATAAAACACTTTGCAAGAAATCAAATGTTAGCAAGCAATATATTATCAATCCTTAGAATGTTGATTATGTGACCGTGTGTGTGTGTAAAGTGAATTCAAACCCTCCTTATATGGTGGATTTGAAGGTGAAAAGAGTGGGAAAACCAAGGAGGGTTGATGTAAAATACGCCAACCCTAAAAAATTAGGATTTCAACTTGTCAAACCCTAAAAGGTGAAATCTCACCCCATTAGGACCGATCGTGATTTTGCAATGTGAATTCATGCCCTATCAAGGATCAGGTGCGATTTCGCATAAAGAGGGTAAAAAGGCAAAAAAGGGGGAAAGGAGCCTTACCCTTACCCTAGGAAAGTCTAAGGGGTCCCCCAAAGGGCTCAGGGAAGATTTACCACTAAAGTGGGTCAATTTTCCATGTCTACATTTTTTTCCCTCTTTGATGCATTTATGGCCTAATAAATGTGTCAAATAAAATATGTAAACACTCGCAAACAAAATATGACAAGCAAAAACAGGATAGCTGGTTAAGAAAGGGATGATGCAAAAACATTGTTATTTAGAAAACTTTCAAGTTTTACATGCAAATCGAGGCATTAGGTATATAAATGCTTTAAGGCCAATGTGCCCCCTCGATTTTTATGAGGGACACGTTCCTCATAAAAACTAGAAAAGGTAAAATCAGAACAAGAAGAAGTGAGAGGAAAAAAAGACAAAAAGCGTGTAAAAATAGGGTTAAAAGTGAAAAGTGGTCAAAACCCTAATTCATTTTAACTATGTGAGAAAGCAAAAGAGGAGCTCTAGAGAAACAGGGGAGATGGCACTACCGATATACCGTTCTACGATCATGAGGGGCAAAGCCAGCATGAAAGCAGAGCGAGCACAGGTAGGGCTGAAAACCACTCTTGCAATTTAAAATTTTTCAAATGTTTTACAATTTTAGGGTATTTTTTCGCCAAAGTCGATAGTTTTGCCGTGTACAACCTGGATGCGATATTGCGGCCCGATCGTGATTTCTCCTTGGGTAGTAGATGTGAAATCGTACCTGGAGAAAACAACCAGGTGTGATTTCACAAAATCATGCCTTGTGGACACGAGGTGAAAATTCACTTCGATGAAATCGTGCCCTTGGAAAACCAGGCACGATTTCACTGAAAAAGGAAAAAAAGGAAAATAGAAGAAAAAAGAAGAAAAATAAAGAAAGAAAGAAAGAAGGGAAAGGAAAAAAATATGCAAGCAAAAAACTTTGGAGATGTAAAATTTAATCGTGCAAAACAAAATTTGATTTAATATTAATGTAATTTATTAATTAATTAATTTTATTTTGAATATTATTGTAGCTTAGGGTACTCGAGACCCGTGAGTGGAGAGCCAACTAGTGAACTAATCTATTTGATCCAGCGAAGCTGCAATAATATTCAAAACATATTATACCCTTATGGTGCTCATACCACTATACCCTTATTGTAGCCACATATGCACTAACCATAAGTTCTCTAAAGTATATTTTACCTATTGACCTCCCACACTCATAGCATCACATAACATGATTCAAACTTTGGCTTCTGAAACTGCATTGACTCCTACTCAAGATCACAACTATCCAAGTATTATTTTATCCACCCTAGTGCATGAAGCCCCTTGTTCTTGTTGTCTATCCATTTTATGCTCACCGTAGTCTAATGACCAACATTTACAATAATACAATAAAATATTTAACTATGATTCGATGTATCCTATGGAGTATTGTCTCCATATATAGACATGATATGACTCAAGTACTATACTATTGCTCTTCATATTCCAAATCTCATGACTCTTGGTTTACCAACTTGCCACTTGCATACTTGATGAACACTTGACTCTATAATATTTATACACCTTTACATGACTCCTACACTTCTACATACACACCTAATTTAACACACTTGCACACATATTTACATTAGATATTTGCACTATTACATACAAGACACTTGTGCACATTTACTCAACCTACACTTGCACTCTAACTTACTTGACACTTGTGCATTTCTTGCACTTTGAAAATTATGCATTTCATACACATTTACACTTAAACTTGTGATTTTTTTTGTTATTATCGTAGCTTAGGGTACTTAAGAGTCGCGAGTGGAGAGCCAGCAACCTGGAGGTGGATTTAGAAGTACTCATATAGGTATAGAAGGATACACTAGAAGTGATGGGGCTAGACCATCTAGTTGGGCTACCTCAGATAGAGGCATACAAGGCTCTGTTGATAGCATTAGCAAAGAGATGGTACCTGGATTCATCTACCTTCTGGTTATCCACAGGAGAGATGATCGTCACACTAGAGGATGTGTGGTGCATCTTACGCATCCCTATCAGAGGGACCATAGTTTACAGAGCACGAGGGAGACCCACGATCTTGCAATGATTTTTGAGAGGTTGAATCCACTAGGTACGTGAGAGAACCATAGTCATAGATGACCTGGTGGGGTGGTATGGGATGGACCCATTGATGATCGTGCTCTACAGGGTGGTTGTGGGCATGTTGATGTGCCATACAAGCAAGTTATATCTGCCATGGGTGATGGTGGATATAGTGGAATACATGCGATACCAGAGATTTAGGTTTGCATGGGGTCCATATGTGTTAGCCCACTTGTACAGGATGTTGTACAACATCATTTACAAGTGGTATACATGTATAGTGTGCACAAATTTACTCTAGGTATGGATTTAGGAGCACATAGTAGTGTAGATATAGAATGCACTGCCAGGAGTGACCAATAGACTATAGATGGTCCAGATCCCTAGAGCAGGCTATGAAGACCTACGTTGGGCATCTACCACTAGCGAGGTAGATAGTATATGAGCCGATGGAGGTCAAGATAGAATGGTGACCCTAGAATCTACACCCAAGATGGGTTGAGTATAGGATAGAGTTGGAAAATATCAGGAGGAGCAGGTGGATGATGACAAAGAAGGGAGAGCTAAAGATCTTTCGATTTGACCAAGTCTTGAGGTAGTTTTGGAGCTTGTAGGGAATCCCAAACCTAGGGAATTACTCATACTGAAGAGTCTATCGAGATCCAACAGTGATAGGAGGTGGACCTGACCTTACCAAGTGGGTTGAGGAGGACTTAGATGATCCTCCTTACATGGATCCTAGGGTGTATGAAATGAGAGTGGCCTTCAACTACCAGTGGTGGTATAGAGGAGTCATGTCCCATAGGGTCTCTCCACCAGTTCTAATATAGAGGTACCAGGTTGGAAGCACGAACATTATTTTTATATGTGGCACCTTTTGAAAGTGTACAACTAACATTGGGTAGAATAGAAGAAAAAGTGTTGATATTAGAATATTGAGGAAGAAATTAAAAACACTTTTGAGTGACACTACTAATTGGAGGAGCTTGCATGTTCCTTCCAATGTTGGTGGTTGTAGTGGTATCAACAGCTTGGTTCAAATTATCAAGATGCACCAATTTAGGCAAGGGGTTTTCCTGGTTAAGCATAGGGGAGCTTATTGGAGGAGGTGGAGGAGTCTCATCTATTTTGAGGTGAGCTTCTCACTCCATGCCTCCAAATATTCTATTTTTATTAGCTTTCATAAAGACCCAAATATGTTCAAATTATGAAAATATAAAGCTACCATTAGGTCCCTAATAAGGATCAAAACTCATCTCAGTATCCATGTTTTCTTGCTCTTCTGGATCTATGTTAGGATCTTCTCTTTCAATATGATCATCTTCCAAAGGAATTAGAAAAGAAAAAGGATAGAAGAGAAAACTAACAATAGAAACAAAAATATTTTTAAATATATTATTAAGATTCTCCAACCACACAAACAAATTTAATTATCTTGCTTAAATTTTTAAAATAAAAGGAGGTGTTCACGTTGGGTTCACCAAATATGTAGAGGGGGAAAACTGCCCTACCATGTACAATTTCCAAAAGTTGGATCCGTAAGAGAGAGAAGCCTTTGAGGTGAACCACAGGGGCTATGTTGTTCTCTACACTCGGTGCTAGGGGGAAGGATTCACCAGGAATAGCTTTAAGGACTCACTCCAAGTCCACAAGAATTTTAGGAATGTTTGATGTATGAGATTCAAGACAAACACCTAGATTTTGTCTTTCTAGATCTATGCTATAAAACGATAAAGGACAATGCATAAATACATAATGCAAGAATACAAGAGATAACCCTAGAATGATTCTTCCTTTGAATTCTTTCTAACTTAGGGTTATAAATAAACAACCTTTAAGCAAGGGCTCAAGAAGAAATGCACAAATAGAATTAACCCTAAATGCACACTATATGTTGTTTATCTTTCAAGTGCCTAGAAATTAATTAAATATATTTCTATTAAATCAGATCTAAGGGTTTATAACAAAAATATAAAGCACCCAAAAAATATCCTAAATATTAAATAGAATACTTAGCTTATCTGGCATTTTATCCTTGCTTTTATCCCTTTGTCCAATGTTATCAATAATCCTTGTTCCTACAAGATAACTTAAAAAAAACTTGAAAATAGGATTAGTGTTAGGGGACCTACTTAGTCTGCTTTATAACAATACTTGGAGGCACAACAGTCAAGCCCCCTAGGTCCTTTTAAATGACCTTTGATAATTAAAGGTGGAAATTTACCTTTGGAGAAAAGCAAACATAATATAATATAGAAGATAAGAATGATGGAATCACAGAAACAGAATATGCCACTATGCTCTAAATGTAGTCTAGAATGTAATGATGGAAACCGGTATAGCAGATTGCCCCTAAATTTGGCTCAGGTGAAATCATGCTCCATAAAAGGCGATTGTGATAATGCAATGTGAAATTGCACCCTATAGAAGATCAAGTGGGATTTTGTAGAAGTGAGACGAAATGTCTCATATTGTAGTGAAAGAACAAAACTATGATGCAGAGAATAAAATCAAACATGCAGTAGAACACTTTCACCTGATAGAGAGCGAGGAAGCAAGTAGAAAGGTTTGATATCTTCCAGGTATTTAATCTCTCCTTAGATATTCAACAACAATCCACCAAGAGCGAGCAGCAGCAATCCAATGCAACAAATAATCAATCAAACTCCACACTTACAAGTTGCTTACGAAAGAAGAAGAAGAAGAAGGATGCAAAACGAATAAAACATTTTGCAAGAAATCAAATTATAGCGAGAAATAAATCATAAATCCTTAGAATATCGATTATGTGAGTATGTGTGTGTGTAAATTGAATTCAAAACCTCCTTATATAGCAGATTTGAAGGTAAAAAGAGTGAGAAAACCAAGGAGGGTCGACGTAAAACATGCCAACCTCAAAAAATTAAGTTTTCAACTTGTCAAATCCTAAAAAGGTGAAATTGCACCCCATTAGGACCGATTGCAATTTCTTAATGAGAATTCATGCCCCATCAAGGACTGGGTGCGATTTTGTATAAAGAGATTAAAAAAGGCAAAAAATAGGGGAAGGAGCCTTACCCTTGCCCTAGGCAAGTCTAAGGGGTCCCCCAGAGGTCTTAGGGTAGATTGCCCACTAAAGTGGGTCAATTTTTTGTGTCTACATTTTACCCCCTCTTTGACACATTTATGGCCTGATAAATATTTCAAAGAAAATATGTAAAGACTCACAAACAAAATATGACAAGCATAAATGGGGTGGTTGGTTTAGAAGAAATGGATGGTAAAAAAATGATGTTCTTCTGAATACTTTCAAGTTTTACACGCAAATCGAGTCATTAGGGACATTAATGCCTCTAAGGACAGGGTGCCCCCTCGAGTTTTATGAAGGACACGTTCCTTATAAAAAATCAAAAAGGTAGAATAATAAGAAGAAGAAGAAGAAGAAGTGAGAAGAAACAAAAAGAGAAAAAGCATGCAAAAATAGGGTTAAAAGTGAAAAGGGGGCAAAACCCTAATTCATTTTAACCACATGAGAAAGTAGAAGAAGAGCTCTAGAGAAACAGGAGAGATGGTGCTACCGATACACCATTATGCAATCATGAGGGGTGAAGCCGACACGAAATCAAAGTGAGCATAGGTAGGGTTGAAAACCAATCTTGTGATTTGAATTTTTCCAAAAAATTATAATTTTAGGGTAGTTTTTCGCCAAAGTTGGTGATTTTGCCACGTATGTCCCAGGCACGATCTCACGGCCCGGCCATGATTTTGCCCTGGGTAGTAGCGGTGAAATCATACCTAGAAAAAAACAACCAGGCATGATTTTGTGAAATCATGCCTCGTAAATGTGGGGCACAACTTCGCTTCGATGAAATCACGCCCTTGGAAAACTGGGTGCAATTTCGTCAAAAAAGGAAAAAAAGGAAAACAAAAGAAAAAAGAAGAAAAAGAAATAAAGGAAGAAGGGAAAGGAAGAAACAATGCAAGAAAGCAACTTTGGAGATGTAAAATTTAATTGTGCAAAAAAAATGATTTAATATTAATATAATTAATTAATTTTGCTTTTTAAGTGTTTTAATTAAATTTACTGATGGATTTTTTTTTGTTATTATTGCATCTTAGGATACTCGAGAGCCACAAGTGGGGAGCCAAATCCCTGGAGGTGGATCTAGAGGCACTCGAACAGGAAGAGAGAGAAACACTGGTAGCGTTGGGGCTAGACCACCTGGTTAGACTAACTCGGGTAGAGGCAGAGAGGGCTCTACTAACAGCATTAGCAGTGAGATGGTACCTGGAGTCATATACCTTTCGATTACCCAAATCAGAGATGACAATCACACTAGAGGATATGTGGTGCATCTTACGCATCCCTATCATAGGGACCATAGTTTATAGAGCGCAAGGGAGACTAGTGACCTTGCAATGATTTTTGAGAGACTATACCCACCAAGTACATTAGAGCACTATAGTCATAGATGACCTGGTGGGGTAGTATGGGGTGGACCCATTGAATATCGTGCTCTATGGGGTGGTTGTAGGCATACTAATGTGTCATACTGGTAGGCAACATCTACCATGGGTGATGGAAGGTTTAGTGGCAACATGCGGGACCAAAGAGTTAGGTTTGTATGGGATCCATATGTGTTGTCCTGCTTGTAGAGGATGTTGTACAACATCGTGTACAAGCGACATACAGGTATAGTGTGCATGACTTTGCTCCAGGTATGGGGTTGGGAGTACATAGCGATGTGGAGACCAGATGCACTACCAAGAACATTACCCAGTTTAAAAATACCAATAACATATATATGGTACAGATCCCTAGAGTAGGCCTCGAGAACCTATTCCAGGCATCTACCACTAGCAAGGTAGATAGTAGACAAGATGAGGGAGGACAAGACAGTATGGCGACCTTGGAATCTACACCTAAGATGGGTTGAGGACAAGACAAAGTTGGAAAGGATCAAGAGGATCATGTGGTTGACGATAGAGAAGGGGGAGCCAGACGTCTTCTTGTTTGACTGAGTCCTAAGGTAGTTTGGGATCTTGTAGGGAATCTTAGACCTGGGGGATTATTGGTACTAGAGAGTCTACAGAGATCCAATAGGCATAGGAGGTAGACCTGACCTGACCAAGTGGTTCAAGGAGGACTTATATGATCGACCTTATATGGATCCTAGGGTGGACAATGTGGGAGTAGCCTTTGGGTACCAGTGGTGGTATAGATTAGTCATGCCCCATAGGGTCTCCTCGCTAGTTCCAATACAGAGGCACAAGGTGATGGGCCTGAGTCTATAGCAATATTTTCAAGAGGTAGCTCATAGATCCTTAGAGAGGTCACAACAGATTCCAATAGCTTCGATATAGAGGTAAGCTCGAGTCTGGATTGAGCTAGTGATGGAGGACACCAATGTTGTAGGGACCAGGGAGATAGGGGCCTCCAGAGTTACCCCCATAGAGGCTAGGATACTACCAAGTGGAGGATCAGGAGAGGTCTTCACACCAGTAGTAGCTATCTAGGGTCAAGCTTCGAGATGATGGGATTCGAGGGAGGAGGTAGAGGAACTATGGGTACATGTGACAACTCTATAGAGGTAGGTGGAGCTGCTCAAGAAGGACAGGTCCAAGAGGATCAAGGTACTCTGGGGCTCGCTAAGTACCACAAAGAGGGAGAGGGATTTGATCCAAGCAAATGTTGATTATCTTCAAGGGGAGGTGAGCCATTTGGATACATAGCACCAAAGGGCTCGATTAGAGGGGATGGCTATCATTGGGAGCAGCCAAGCTAGCGATGGAGTTTACCTTCTACAAGCAAAGCTATAGAGGGTAGGGCAAAGGCTGGAGGTGGTTATTCAATGAGCTATATTTTACGAGATTATGTACTACCAGGTAGTACCATAGGGGTATATAGTATCACTCCCTCCATCCATAAAGTTAGCAAGCAGGTCACAATATCGCTCATGGATATTCTTGGCTTCACCATATGTAGGTATGCGTTTGCCTGGACCACCTCATCCTTCAGGTAGAGAAGAAGAGATAGGCTCTCAGAGCTAGGTCTAGGGATCAATATGACATGCCAATTTTGATTTTGGTATGCATCCCTAGGGATTGGTTGAGTGTACCAACTAGACTGTGGTACACCAACCAGACATGATTGAATATCTCTCTTTTCTATCGAGTAATACATAGCTACTATTTTATATATTTTGTGAATGTGTGCATGTGGTTTTAATTTTTATCTTAGATGTTCTTTAATTTGATATTTTATGCATGCAATCTATCTTAATTGCAAGGCTATATGAAATGCATGGATGAAAATGGATGGAAGAAAGGAAGGAAGACCAACAATACAAAGAATAAGAAGAAAGAGAAGACGAAGAAGAATATGAAGAAGATAAAGAAGAAGATAATCCAAAGGTCAACCATCTAAAATAGATAAGGATGGGTTAAACATAGTATTGAAATCAGTGTAAGCCATGAGGGACCAATGTGACTAAATACTATGAATTATACTATAAAATAAGGGAGCTAAACCTACAATGGGTGTAGTGCTCGCCAAGAGGGATCAGGTTTTGGATTCTAACCCACTATGGTTGGTTGCTCACTAAATTATTATTTTGGGGTGATTACCCACTAGGATGTATGCCGAGGCCTACTAAAAATGGCCAAGGAGCTTATCCTATAATGGGATGTTGAGCCCATTGAGTCAAAAGGGAGTCTAACCTGAAAGATCATATCCAATAAGATACCCGCTAGGATGTATAGATATCTCATGTAGGGAGTAATATAAGGATAACATATATATATTAGGTGAGTGCTACCATCGATAGGGGTTTAGATAAGAAAACAAGACAGTGAGTGTGTGCAATTGTGTTGAGAAGACAACTTAAGAAGGACAAAAGGAAGAAGCAAAACACACGTATCTCCTTATCAAAAGCAAAGGAAGATAGAAAAATAAGGGCAATGGAAAATCAACAAGGAAATATTAACGAACTATCATCCTTGATCTAAGAGATGTTCTCACTATTTCCAAGACCAAGGAGGATAAAATTGGAAGAAACAAACAAAAGCCAAAAAGAAGAGAAGAAAGTCTTAGATGGGGATCTTACTAGGCATCATAATCCTAGAGAGGGTGCAATGCATGTGAGCTATGACCTAACTAGGTATAATCACATGCCATTATCGCAATACCCCCAAAATCTATATGATCAAGCAATCATGAACAAGCAATCATGCAAAATATGACATTCAAGCATGCAAGTTGAATTAAATGTCAGAGAGATAATGCAAAATAATGACAAGAAACAATGCAATATGAGCAAGCATATGGATGCAATGAAAATGCAAATGCATAGCTAAATGATGATTAATTTATTTGATGCAATTTTTATTTGTTTTTATGATTTATTATTAATTAATTTAAGCAAGCAAAACAAAAATTGACACAACAGTTAAGTGTGCTATCTTTATTAACAAAAATAAAAAGCATGCTATAGATTGTTTTATCAAAGAAATCTCTAAAATATAAGCCTTATCGATAATTAGAATTATGTAGAGGCTCCTTCGTAGCTCTTTCTTTTCCATCCATAGCACGATAATCAATGCACTCTCGAACATAACCATTCTTTTTAACATAAGGAGGAGCAATTCCTAACTTTGCAAGATCACTATAGGACAGTGAAGTAGAGTCCTCTTTTAAAATAGAAGATTTACTTTTAGAGCATACATAATCAATCATATTGCAAAACAAGATCTCCAAATAATAAAGGTGACCATAATCGTCATCACCCACTCTTGACTTTTGATAATCCATATATTCAGTATAAGTCATAAGATGATCATCATTGTCAAATAGTAAAGGTTGGTCTTTACTAGGAATAAAACCTATGCCACATATTCCAGGCCATATCTTGGCATCTAAAGGCTCTTGAATGCCCTTCTGTTATGGCCCCAAATATTTAACTACATATCCCATACTAGATAGGATCTATTTAGAAAGTTGGTGATAATTGGAAATGTAACAATGAGCAAAATAACACTCAACAGGAGAGGGGTTGCTACCATGTATCTTTTCCTTGAAGGTAGTTCCTGAGAATACAAAGGTACATGTTCCAATGTGTACAACATCACCTTTCTTATGGGGCAAACACATGGTTATTGGTGATGGTGGTATCTTGGCTAGATCTAAAAGAGGTTCTTGAAGAAACTGATTATCATGATCTTGAGAGGGAAAATTTAAGATATGGTCCTCACTCATTTTTAAATTTTGAAATTGTTCTGATATTTGATATGAGGAATACAGATAAATCATTGAAGATATTTAGGGATATAGGTTAAACTTAGATTGAGCTCGCTCTACATTTGAACAAAATTCAAATGGATGAGGGTCACCAGGAATGGTGATAACTTGATTCTTAAACTCAAACTTGAGACACTGATGAAGAGTAGAAGGGATGACATTCATTGCATGAATCTAAGAACGTTTGAGAAGAAGATAAAAATATGTAGTACAATGTACCACATAAAATAAAGTATCCAATGCTTTAGGCCCAACTTTGAGAGGAAGAGATATGACACTGCAGGCTTCTTAGGACTCATTGTGAAAGCTTTTATAATGATATCAGATTTTGTTAAGTCTTCCTATTTTAATCCAAATTTTTGAAAGAATTTATATGTACACAAATTGAGAGAGGGACCAATACCATTATCAGTCAAAACTTTCTTGATAAAAGTTTCCCTAATGAGTGCGATGATGTAAAGTGAAGAATCTTCTTGCAAGTTTGAGGAAGGTTTATTATCATTCAAGAATGAGATATGATATATCCCAAGAGAACCTATGACATCAAATATGGCATTGGGTGGTAGAGGACTTCATAGAATGTAGAAGGTTACAAAGCCCGAGAAATTTAGGCTTACAAACAGAATCATTTATCAATGCCCATAAACATTTTAGAAAACATATATTTTGCCCATAATGAAATAAGTTGGTGATCATGATATATATATATATCAAAACATGTGGAGGAGCGATGGAGCAGCAGAGCAGTGGGAACAGTGAAGGCAAAGAAGGAGGTTCTAAGGTTTCGAGCAGGAACCTTGAGAAAGCAGCAGGGGAGGATCCATAGGCAGGCAGGTCGATTGTCTCTGGAAGGGGACAGGGGCCCATCCATAAGCAAGTTGACAAGGTACGAGGACCCGAACCCCCTGACAAAGACCTGAACAAATGGACCCAGCAGAGTACTGTGGGTCCTAGAAGATGTCTATCCTTTGTAGAAACCCTAAAAGGCAAAAATAGTGATTTTCATTCACTCTCACCCCTCATACCTGAGAACAATCAAATTATGGCACCTGTGAAAGCTATGGATCCATTTTTATCCTTGGATGAGTTTTCACTAGTAGGCAAGTTTCTGGGTGGAAGGCCAGATAGAGAAACTATACGCTCCTAGACGCTATCCAAATGGAGAATAGCTAGGAACCTGGAGATTATTGCTTTTTCCAGAGGCTTTTCATCTTAAGATTCAATAACAAGGAGGATGCAAATCGCATTCTGACAGGTAGACCGTGGTTTTTAGGAAAACGCAACTTGTTTCTCAGAAAATTGGGGGAGGAATTTGACCCTAAAAAACAAAATATTAATATAGCTCCCATCTGGGTCCACCTACCAAACCTCTCTCTTAGTTTTTTAATGAGTACTCTTTGCAAAGGATTTCCAGAGCCATTGGGGAGTTGGTTTTCATTGACCATTCAACCCTGGCAAGGACAAGGATGACGCATGCAAGGATCTGTGTCAACACAAACTTAGATTCTTAACTGCCAACCTTTGTAGAACTGGGCTATGGAGAATATCTAAAAAAATAGTTGGTGGAGTATTAAAATAATCTAGCATTTTACATAGAATGCAAAACTCAAGGTCACCTGCGAAATAAATGTCCAAGTCTAGCAGCTAGCAGAGAAGCTCAGAGGACAGAAGGCAAAAGGACAAATGGTAAAGCATTCCCTAGGAATCAATCCACGAGAGGACCAACAAGTAGAGGAGGGTTCAGACCGGCCAAGAACAACAATATTTACCAGGAGCAGGACAACCAGGCTCAACCCCAGGAGAAAGGAAAGAAACAAATCACCAACGAGCAGGAAAATCAGGTAAGCCCTAGAATCCTGAGTTAAAATAAGTTTAAAGTTCTTTCTGACCTGGCGGTAGAAGGGGAGATGGGCGAGGACATAATTCTTTAGGTTGAATTACCAAAAACTTTAGAATCCCCATCCATATCGGGTCCTTCCAACATCAAAATTAAAAGAATCCCAAACCATCAAGAAGGATTAAAGCACACCCCTAAGGAATATAGAAAAAGGATGGAGGAGATAGGATCAAAGGAATTGGATCCTTCCAATATCATAACAAAAAGCCCTACAAAATTTTAGAAAGGTTCACAGTAGAACTATGGATAATATAGGAAAGGATGGCAGAGTTAGAACCAAGGACTAAAATGGTAGGAACAAATAGGCCAGAATATTGTTCTAGTCTAGTCCTTCAACATATTATACCTACTCATTTTAGCCCAAAATAGACCAGAAGCACAACTAAATCCCCAATTTATTACGACAGTGATAAAAAGAGGGTAAGGATGTCTAATGCTAAACAGAATAGATTGAGGACTGACAACAAAGTGGCAAGTGGAAAACAAAAAACACTGATACAACAGGTTATCCTAGGTCAAAATGATAACAAATTAGGCAAACCTCCCCAAGGAATGGGGAGGGGAAAAAATCCTAAACAGTCTAAATTAAGGTACTCTCATGGAATGTAAGAGGCCTAAATGGCCCACTAACCCACAAGATGGTCAGTTCAATAAGAAGGCAATACAACCCAACCATTATTCTCTTACAAGAAACAAAAATAGATGAAGCCCAGTCAAAAATAGCAGCAAAAAAATATGGAGTCAAGGAGATTTGGTTTTCAAGCAGGCAAGAGGAGCTTTAGGAGGACTCATGGTGCTATGGGATTCTAGGAGTGTGGAAGGCAGCATTATTCAGGATGATGACATGGTGTTAAGTATTTTTTTCATGATATTGACAAGAATAGATCGTGGATTATGTCAAATGTGTATACACCCAATTTAGTTCAAGGAAGAACCTCATTGTGGGAATACTTGAGCCACTTGAATGCATTCTTTCATGATATTCCCTGGATGGTAGCAGGATATTTCAATACTACCTTATACTCTTCAGAAAAAAAGGGTGGGGTTGGGCTTCCAACAAGGAGCATGGAAGAATTTAATGAGTTTTTCAATTCTAACGAGTTGATGTATGTGAGGCTAAGAGGGGCTAAGTTTACTTGGAGAAACTGTAGGATAGGAAGCTAGATTATTCAAGAAATATTAGACAGGTTCTTTCTATCAAAAGATGTTGTCATAGTTTTTGGAGACTTCACTCTACAAGCTCTTCCCAAAATTGCGTTAGATCATAACCCCATTTTATTTGAGGTCCCACAAGCTAACTCCTTTAAGAAACCCTTTCGCTTTCAATCAATGTGGATAAAACATCCAGACCTAAAGGAAAGAATCAAAATTTGGTGGCAACAACCCATTTAGGGTAGCTCAGCTTTTAGGTTAGCCCAAAAGTTGAAATCAATGAAGGAAAACTTGAGAATCTAGAATAAGGATGTTTTTGGGAACCTATTTGAGAACAAGAAACAAGTGGAAGAAAGTCTAAAGGCTATTGAAATCAAGATTCAAAATGGTATTTATGATGAAACAATAAGAACAGAGGAGCAAATTAAGCTTTCAGAATATCATAATATTTTTGCTTGTGAGGAAACATATTGGAGGCAGAAATCTAGGGCTTTATGGTTGAAGTATGGCGACTCAAATTCAATTTTTTTCATATCACTACCCTACGAAATAGAAGTAATAATAATATCAAAGAGATGACTAGAGCTGATGGATCCAAAACTTAGGACTTAATTGAGATCAGAGAATAAGTTGTTAGTTATTTCAGCTCCCTCCTCAGGCATGAAACCCAATGCCAAGAGGAAGCCAAGGAGACTCTCCTCCAATTCATACCTAGTATCATATATGGGGCCACCAATGCCAAACTTCTAGCTCCTTTCATAGAGGAGGAAATCAGAAATACTTTGTTCAGCATGGAACCTGATAAGGCCCCAGGTCCTGATGGATACCCTCCTCGGTTATACTAGGTTTTCTGGGACATTGTTAGGGAATATGTAATCTCAACGGTCAAGGAGTTCCATGCTTAAAAACACATCCCTAGAGGGTTTAATTCTACTTTTATTGCATTGATTCCTAAGGTCCCAGCCCCCGAAATGATGGCAGATTTTAGACCAATCACTCTATGCAATGTGTCCTACAAAATCCTTACTAAAGCCATAGCTAATAGGATGAAAGGAATATTACCCCTTATGATTGATCCTTGTCAAGGGATCTCGGTTCAAGTAATATCTATTCTTGATGGAGTGATTAAATTCCATGAAGCTCTTCACAATGCAAGCCAAACTAAGAAGGAAACCTTTGCCCTAAAGCTTGACATGAATAAAGCCTTTGATCGCATAAATTGGAAATTTTTGACTGCAGTTCTTCTGAAATTTGGTTTCCATCCTCAGTGAGTAAGACTTATCAAAGGATGTATTCTCAAGCCTTGGTTCTCTATCCTTGTAAATGTTATGATAGTAGGGTATTTCCAAAGCCTTAGAGGCCTCAAACAAGGGGATCCGATCAGTCCAATGTTGTTCATTATTGTGGTGGAGGCTCTAGGAAGAACTATCAAAGCAGCCTACAATGTAGGTATGATCTCTAGGATCAAAGCCACCTCCCTTACCAATATGGTAACCCACCAATAGTTTGTTGATGATACCCTTATGTTGACCCAGGCGTCAGTAGTTGAATCTAGAAGGATAAAGTGTATTCTAAAGCTTTATGAGGAGGCGGCTGGGCAAAAGGTGAATTTCTTCAAGAGCAAAATTTACTTCCTCAACACCCCCATTCCAGGGCAAGTCAATATAGCTGGGACTTTGGGATGTTCAATTGCTGCTCTCCCTACTTCTTAACTAGGTCTTCCCCTATTTACAGGCTCCCCAAGAAAATCAATGTGGGACAATGTGGTAGAAATAATTCAAAAGAAACTGGTTGGTTGGAAAGGGCTCTTTTTGTCTTAGGCAGGTAAAGCTACCCTCACTATGGCCTCCCTTCAGAGCATCCCCGTGTATTTTTTATCTATTTTTAAGGCCCCAAATAAGGTATACCAAAATATTGAACAGCTCCAAAAGAACTTCCTCTAGTCAAGGTCGGAGGAAAAATAGAGAATACACCTAGTTGGGTGGAGTAAGGTATGCAGACCTAAGGAGAATGGGGCGTTAGGCCTGAGAAGAGTATCTCAGTTGAACACCACACTGCTATCTAATCAAGTGTGGCGTCTCATAACCAACGAGGAGAACCAATGGACTGCCATTATTAAAATAAAATACCTCCAAGGCATTGATTTTCTAAAGGACAGTATCCTAAACAGAGGATCAACTTTTTTGAAGGTAATATTGACCAGCAGAAATGTCATCAATAAAGTGCTGAGATGAATCTTAGGGAACGGGTAAAATATTAGCTTTTGGGATAATAGGTGTGCTAGGGAGGAGGCTCTCTCTCAATTGCCACATCTAGCCAGGGTCAATTATTATACTGATCAGTTCATAGGAAGGAAAGTGGATGATTTTATGATGTAGAATAGGGGAAGGTTTAGATGGAAACAAATCAAGATATCGGGATTTGAAGTCGAGTCAGAAGAGATCCAAAATATCCTGCACCAACAATTCATTCCCATGAGAAGTGGAGAGGATCATGTAACGTGGGCTGCAACCAAGAGCAGGTATTTCACTGTCAAATATGCCTATAAGCTTATGATTGATCCTAAGGATCCTATCCTCTAGATCTAGTTGGTGTGGGTCAAAAATCCCATCCCCAAAATCTCCTTTTTTCATGGCTGGTGATCCAAGGGAGGATACTCACCATTGATAATATGTTAAGGAAAGGTATGATAATTGCTAATCGTTGTTATTTGTGCAAGGCTAACTAGGAATCCACGCTCCATATCTTCCTTGAATGTTCGGTTGCAAATGATATTCTAGGTGGGCTTTTCCAAGCTTTTAGCATTTCGTGGGTCAGACCAGCCTCCATTATTGACCTCTTCTAGCAATGGGCTAACCCCTTTATTAACCTTAGACATAGGTTCATGTGGAATATTTCCCTTCACCATTTCTTATGGTAGGTCTGGTTAGAAAGAAACCACAGAGCCTTTAAAGGTTCTAGTCATGATACTGTAACCATTACCAACAAGATCCTTGCCTTTGCTCATGAAAATATCAATATCATCCCCTATGAAGCTCAGTATAACCATCCCTAGAAAAAATAGCTTTCTCAATCCCTACATATTACCTTGAAAGATGAACCCTTGGTCATTAACCCCAATCTCATAATAGGTGTGAAGTGGACCTCGTCCCCGGTTGGGTGGTTCAAGCTCAATTTTTGACGGCATAGCTAAGTACAATCATGAAAGAGTAGGTGTTGGATGAGTGGTTCGCGACCACTAAGGAAACTTGGTGCTAGAATTTTCTGAACAACTTGGAAGAAGGACCAACAATGATGCAGAAGCAATAGCCCTATGGAGAGGGTTGCAGATATCCCCGAAAACCGAAGGTAAACTAATAGTTGAAGGGGACTCAATGAACATTATAAACCTCCTAACCAATGGTAAAAAACCTTCGTGGTAGATCAAAATAGTAATATAAGAGGTAAGGATCCTTTTTGAAGCTAGGAATGACAGGCTGGCACAACACATGTTCTAGGAAGGTAATAAAACAATAGATAAGCAGGCCAACTTAAGGGTGGATGCTTCTGGACTTGTCACGTGGGAGCAAGGGATCCCTAATGATGTGGAAGAAGTAATGCAAAATGACCACCAATGAAGTCTAAGGTGGGGAAACTACGAGAAATATAATTCAGCACATGAATGAGCTCCATGGATCCCTCACCAATTTGTTTTTTAATGAAGGATATCAAGGTGGAAAGTCGGTTGAACTTGTCCAGGACTTGGATGAAGAAGAGGAGGATGAGGAGGTCAAGGAGCTTGAGGATGATGATGAGGAGGAAACTTAGCCTCCTCCATACAGCTGCCCGGTACAAAGGAATTTTGGCGTGTCATCCCTGTTCTATTCTAATCTGCCCTATTACATCAGCCTTGCCAGCCCTATTTTGTCAGCCTTGACAGCCATGTTCTGTCAGCCTTGTCAACCCTATTTTTTTCTAATCCACCCTTTTCTGTCAGCCCTTTCAGCCTTGTTTTGTTAGCCTTGTCAGCCCTATTATTTCAGCCTTGTCATCCCTATTCTATTCTAATCCATGAAATATTTTGGTTTTGTGTATGTACTGAGGAAATGGTCCTTCGTGGGGATATCATTATTAATATCTCTATAGATTGTATTGAAAGATGTTTGGGGGTCTATAGTGTTCCTACGATATGATTTCATCTTTATGGTTGGGCTATTACTATGGGTATGGGGTATTGAGTCCACTCGTTTCTAGGGCTTAGAAAAGCAAGAAATAGTAAAGTACAGGTAGTCCTTAACAAGGCAAGGATCCATATCAGCTTAAGGTTGTATTTTGTAATAGGTTTTGGGTTAAAATTTAAAACACGATATTAATGAAATGACCCTTAATTACCAAAAAAAAAACTATGGCATTGGGTGAAATATCTGAAGGAACTGATTGTTGCCTTAAAAATTCCATCAAAGCATCTCTATGGTTGGGAGAATTTTGAATGAGTTTTAAAACTAAAATGTTTTCTAGATTACTAGCCAATTTCTTTTGAAGATAAAATGAGACTTTAGGTTGTGGTCTCAATACAATAGGTGGAGTCCCTGTATCTAAAACGTTTCCTTGATTACTCTTTAATACTAAACTAGGTTGTAATATAAAATGGTTTCCTTGATAATAATACTAATTTTGTGCTTGTCTTCTTATGGTTATCCTAACCATTACAACCATATTATCATAGGGAGGAGGCTCATTCTAATAAGCCACCTGATTTATTACTTGTTGATTATGTTTTGGTAATGGATCTCTAAATATTCCCATATCTTGATTGGTAGTCACGTTGTTTTGAATAGGTACTTGATTACTCACTGCTTGATAGTTTCTTAAGTCAATACATCCTACATCAATCAGATCTTGAACCACATGTTTCAGCTTCTCATAAGAATTCATCCAATGTCCTTCCACTCTATGATATACACAATGTTGACCTACTGTAGCACCCTAAAATTGGTGCAGTAAAACCTTAATAATTACAATTACTCTAAGTAAATATTCAAATTCAAATTTCAACCCCCAAAACCACTCCCAAACCGTCGTTTAACCTGTTTCCTCCTTTCTCGTGCCATTTTTAGAGTTTGTTTTGACCGTTTGACGATATCGTCGCCGATCAGACGATATCGCCTCAGATCGGATGATTTCGTCTAGACTAGGACGTCCAGACGATCTTGTCCCAAAACTAATTTTTCTCAATTAGCCTTTGTTCCAACGACATCTCTAATCCGGGCAGAAGTGTGTTTGCGCCGTTAGAGACCCTCCCCATTGGAGATCTCCCAAATTGGGATGATCTCCAACCTCCTAACCTCCCTCCTAAGCCTATTTAAACTTAGGCCCTCCCCTTAACCTTCCCCTAGCTGAATTTTCCTATAAATTGACCTTCACATGCATTAGAATAATCTGTATTACCATCTACATTTGTTGCATCCAATTTTCTTGCAGGAACCTTGTCATTTTTTAGTCGGAGCAAGCTTACATCGTCGCAGATGATCCTGTTCAGATCGGAGATGATCTTGTCAAATCAGAGACGATTTCGACTGCAATCATCATTGGGGGCAATCAGTGCCCAGAGTTTGCATTTTCCTCTTTTCATTTTTTTGTTTTATTCTGCAATTAGCTAGTTTATTTATTATTTTCTATTATTCTGCATTTTGGAGTTCACCCATGTAGCTTTAAATGCATAATTAAGTCACCAATTGTCATCAAATCATTGTAGTGCACTCGTATTTTGCTTATTATCATCATTTTAATGTTATTTCTGTTATTCTACATCATTGCCCTCTGTTAGAATAGTTGCATTTTTTGCATTTTGTGTCTACTTCTCTGATTGCAGGTCTCTGACTGAATTCGTCAAATCTCAGATGATCTTGTCTGATAGTAGACGATCCTTTCAAATCATAGGCGATCCTGACTACTTCAAGAATCAGAATCTTCATCGAACATCCGGATCGGTATGGTTCCGTAATTTAGCTCTTTCTCTCTATTTCTATTCATATTTGTCTATTGTATTTCATCTAGTCTGCATTTTCATAATAGTATAACTTAGATTCATTTGGCCAAACCTAGGACTCAAATGTTTAAAGATAAAATTGAACACATAAAACACATTCCCAACCTAGGCGTGGAAACTGCCATTCAAACGTTTCTTGGTGAACCCACCATCCATCGAAAAATCACCATAATACACCTCCCTCGAGAGGCGGGACCTTCAAGTCCTCTCAGTCCGAGGTATCACGCCATCCTTTTCCCATCCTCCTTCTGGGCACGGATCCTATAGCCTGAAGGTAAGGATGCGAAAAATTTGGAGGGATACATTTTGGTGAACCCGACGTGAAACTAAAACCTTTTGAAAACAAGAAAAACTAAAAAAAAAAACATAAAAACCAAAACATTTCATTTTAAATATTGTAGTAGGTATATAATTAATATATACCTCTTAAGCTTGTTGCATATATATATATATATATATATATATATATATATATATATATATATATATATTTATATATATATATATATATATATATATTTGCTGAAATCTAAATTTAAACAATGCCTAAACTTAGAAATGGTAAACAAACCGAAGGAGAAGAAGAAGATTGGTTAGAAGATAAAACTAGAAACCCAAATGTCCTTCTCGAGGATCCAATTCCGAAAGGAGAAACTCTAGATCAACCCAGAAGATGACCTAGGTGAAGACAATGAACAAGAAGAAAATGTTAAAGAGGATGGATCCTCATCCCCTAGAGTAGCTCCAGATGGAACTATTGCTTTTGATAACTTAGATCATTTCTGGAAATTTTTCAATAATAACATTGGCGCTCTCAATATGGCAGTCCGTATTGATAAAGGGCAAATTAGTGACACTCAAGCAGCCATGGAACATATGTTTGATGTGCACACTAATCCCTTGTCTTTCATTGATCAAGAAAGTGATAAGGCTGGACCATCCAATAGAGATATGGTCACTATGATTCAAAACATGCCAAAACAACAGGTTACCCAACCTCCTAAGGAACTTGTTATTGAGCCTAAAATCATTCCCACACAAAATAAAACTTCCTTCACTGCTTTACTTCGCCAAACTATTGATCAATATGCTTCAAGTAAACAAAAATCTAAAATGAAGCCAAACACCAATTTTCAACAATCTGGAATACAACATAATACAACTTCAAAATTCCTTCATAACACCTTTCCTACCAACAATTTACACAATAGCAATATAGCATCTAATATGCATGTCCCTCCATCATATGCTCACAAATCCCATATCAATGCCCTACCGAACCAATATGGTGGGCAAACTAGTAATCTGGAAGCCATGGTGAAACAGCTTAGCTTCGCGTATGGACCAGGATAGATCCCTACCGTCCCTCGTACAATTATCGAGAGATATGTAGTCAACCTTTGGATCCCATAGTTGTAGCACAACCGTACCCTAAGCATTTTCCCATGCCCATCCCGCCTATATATAAAGGAACCGAAGATCCCATAGAGCATCTTCGCATGTTTAGGATAGCATGTCATGATATATCACATGATGACTTGCTATTACTAAAAATGTTCCCAAAAAGTTTAGGTGGAATGGCATTAGAGTGGTACTATCAATTGCCCACTCATTCTTTGAGAAATTTTGAAGAAACAGCTGAATCTTTTGTCCATCAATTTAGTGCCTACATCGAGAGGCATGTCACCATTAAAGATTTATACAACTTAAAACAAGACAAGGATGAATGTTTTGCTGATTTCTTAGCTAGATGGAGGCAGTTGACAGGAAAACTGCACTTTGTGCTACCTTATAGAGAAATGTTGGACATTTTTATCAATAATTTGCAAGAACAAATATCTTATGAGTTATCAATCGCTACTTTAACTACCTTCGATCAAGCTATAGATTTAGCTCGAAGAGTAGAAGATGCCCTCATTAGGAGAGGCCAACTTAGGAAGAAGGATGATGAGAAAACATCCAAAAATCAATATAAAAACAAACAAGTCGTAGGTGACGGAGTCACTGACAGCAGAAAATGTTGCTAATATCAATGTAACGAAGACAACAAAAAAATTTATATTGAAACCTCCCGATAAACCTCCTCGAGAGTTTACTAGATTGAATCAACCATTATCAACTATTTTACCTCAATTACTCGAAAGAGGTTTGATTCAATTACCAACTATCCGGGAACCTGATCCAACCATACCCGGATACAGAGCTGACTTACACTATGATTTTCATAGAGGACCTGGACACTCTACCAACGCTTGTAAAAGGTTGAAACATAAAATACAAGATTTGATTGATAATAATGAAATGGAAGTGCAAGCTTTCCAACCTAAACAAAATACTCCTAATAATCCTCAAAAGACCATTCCCCAAAATCAAAATCAAAATGCTAATCAATCATTAGACATATTTCAACATCCTTTACCAAGACATGGTAAAGAGGTGGCCAATCAAATCGAACATCATAATGTTCCCCCTCCTACCCGATATGTAGGGACTATTAGCGGACAATTACCTGTTCAGGATCCTCAAATATTTGACACAACCTTATCCCTGGTCACAACCAGGCCCCTACATAATTTTCAAACTCCCGATCCTAGTGATGTAGAATCAGATACTGAAAGTGAAATAGACATCACTTCAAACCAATCGAATAGTTCTGAAAATGAATCAGATCCTATTCAACCTATCACAGATGCTATGGTTCCAGAAGAACCATTTCCTAGAAGAGTTACTACTCGACCCTCTTCTAATCAATTCCTCTCTAATGAACAAGCCATAAACGCTCAACCGAGACCAGTTCAGCGTCTTCAATATAACATTGTAGGTACCATCGGAGTCGTTACCCGACAACAGGCTCAAAATTCTCAACAAGAACCAAACCAGAATGATGGATCAGCTCCATTTGTTTTGAAAAATCCCAATAAAGGGAATCATGCTCCTAATGTTCAACCTAAACCCCCTTACAATATTAATGAGCAATTATCCAATACTACAACCTAGAATTTCCCTTTTGGATTTATTAAGATCTTCTCCTACCCATAGGGATGATTTGATGCTTACATTAAGTTGAATGATGGTACCTCAAAACATTCAACCTGAAGCCATGGCCAATAATATCATCACTAGAGAAGTCAATTGTATTGACTTTTGGGATAAAGATATCCCACAACACATTTTACATAAGGATAATCCCTTATATATTATCGCTCTAATTGGAGATGTAGTTGTTAAAAGAGTCCTGATTGATAATGGTTCATCTCTAAACATTTGCACTTTTGACTTCTACCAACGATTTGGCTTTAGAAGTGATGAAATGAAGAAAACTGACATGATCATAAAATCTTTCAATGACGAAACACAAGAAACGTGTGGAGTTATTACCATCCCATTGCAAGTTGGTCCTAGAACCCTAGATACAACCGTGTTTATTGTACATTGCCCAACATCGTACAATATACTTTTGGGTCATCCTTGGATCAATGCAATGCGGGTTGTCCCATCAACTTTACACCAATGTGTTAAATTCGAATTTAAAAACCAGTTGGTCACTATCCATGGTGACCCTAGACCCTTTGATATGTGTGCTTTGGCGGAACCCGTTGGAGTGCAATTTTGCCCCGCTCTGTCATCCACACATCCTAGTTCTTATTTTTCATCTAAACGTGTGAAACACACACACATAACATCATCTACCCCATCAACTACACCTATACATTTAACTCAACCATCTTCTGAACAAATCACACTAGAACCTCAAAAAGATCTTAAATCTACAACCAATTCTTCATGTTCCATCCCTATAATCTCAAAACCTATAGACCCATTCATTAACACTTCCACATTATCAACATCTATCATACCTTCCACATCTAAAGATATAGGGAATGATCCTTCTACATCTTACGCTCTTTCTGATGAACTTTTACCAGATTTATCCACAATCTTAATATCAGAAAAAACAAATGCTTTCATGCAAGATTCAATTATTTTCAATAACTTGCCACCATCTCCTCGTACCTTGGGCCTCCCACAACCTATGGGAAGTACTTACCAAGTCGGGAGTTGTGCTTTTATTTATAAAGGATATGATTGGGGAAGAATACCTCGGAATATCAAAACTCATCATGATGGATATGCTCGGTGTTATTTTACTAATGAGTATATTAAAGCTAAACCCATAATGCTTAAAATGGGATATAAAGGGAAAGGCTTGGGACCTTTCCAAAATGGCATGAAAGAACCTTTCGAGGTAGAACCGTGGCCCGCCCGATGTGGTGTGGGCCTATTTCCTAGTAAGGGTCAACCCTTTCCTTTTGAAGATGATGATCAACTCATATGTTATCAAGATTATTTAGATAGGCGTGATGATTTGCCTCTAAAAAATCAGCCATTTACATGTAACATGCTATCCATAGCTTACCCTGAATTGATTGCTGACTCCGATGAGGAGTTGGAAGGAGATATCTTCCACGATGTCTCCGTTGAAGAGATGTTACACAATGGATTTTATTTTGATGGTTCTATACCAACTATAGCCCAGCTTGAGGCCACTAATCCTCAAGATGAATTATCCAACTTAACCTTAAAATAATTACAAGAATTGGGCGTCTCACCCGCCCCACCTAATTTTGAAAGAGATCTACACATGGAAGTCGAAAACGTCATTAAAGTTAACATTGGAACCGAGGATAATCCTCACATAATCAATATTGGGTCAGAATTAAGTCAAGAAAAACAAGAGCAATACATTGCATTCCTTAAAGAATATGAAGATGTCTTCGCTTGGACATACGAAGATATGCCAGTGTCTGGACCCTTCCGTAGTCATGCATCATCTAGTAGTCCATCCGGATGCTAAACCTCGTTAAACAAAAACTTAGAAAAATGCATCCCAAAGTGGCCCTGCTAGTCAAAGGGGAGTTAGAAAAACTCCTAAATGTTGTTTTTATACAAGCTATTGATTATGCTGAATGGATCTCAAATGTAGTTCCAGTCACCAAGAAAGAAGCTACCAAAGTTAGGGTTTGCACAGACTTTAGAGATATTAACGTTGCATGCCCTAAGGATGATTTTCCTCTTCCAAACATGGATCAAATCATTGACTTTACTGTCGAAAGTGGAATGATGTCCCTAATGGATGGATTTTTTGGCTATAATCAGATCAGGATAGCTCCTGAAGATCAGGCTAAAACAACCTTTATTACCCCTTGGGGTACCTTTTGTTGGAAAGTGATGCCATTTGGCTTAAAGAATGCAGGTGCAACATATCAACGAGCTATGACTTATATTTTTCATGATATGATGCATGATATCCTACATGATTATGTAGACGATATTATAGCTCGCTCTATTAATGAAGATAATCATTTAGATGATTTGAGAAAAGTTTTTAATCGCTTAAGAGAATATCTTATTCGATTAAATCCAGCCAAATGCATATTCGGAGTTAAGTCCGGTAAACTATTAGGGGTTATAGTTTCTTTACGTGGTATCGAAATTGACCCTCTCAAGATTGCGGCTATCACTGATATGCCCGCACCTACCAATATATCTGAATTACGAAGTTTACAAGGTAAACTTCAAGCTATCCGTCGCTTCATCGATAAGTTGGCGGACAAAACCGGTCCCTTTCTTAAGCTCCTTAAGAAGGATGTCCCTTTTAATTGGGACGACGAATGTAAAGAAGCTTTTGAACTTCTCAAACAATACCTCCTTACCCCACCTGTGCTTTCACCACCTAAACCTGATCGCCCATTTCTCCTGTATATTTTAGCTTCAGATTTTGCCTTAGGAGCTATGTTAGCTCAGCTTGATGATGCGAAGAGAGAACGTGCTAATTATTATATTAGCCGAACCTTCATCAGTTATGAAACCCGCTACACAACGTTAGAAAAACTATGTCTAGCAGTTGTTTTTTCTACGCAAAAATTATGCCATTATATGCTTAGTCAAAAAACTTATGTCATTGCTAAATATGATCCCTTGAGGTATCTCATGAGTCGACCTTATTTATCGGGTCGTACAGCCAAGTGGGTTCTTGCTCTAAGCGAGTTTGACCTCACGTTCATAGGACAGAAGTCTGTTAAGGGTCAAATCATAGCAGATCAATTAGTCGCTGCACCCTTAGAGTCTACCCATCCCCTCATCATTGAGTTTCCTGATGAATGCCTTCAATTAGAGGCAGACCATATTGAGCAATGGTCCTTATACTTTGATGGAGCCCGATGCATGAGTGGGGCTGGTGCGGGTATTATTTTAATATCCCCACAAAAACATCTTATTCCTCTGTCCTTCAAATTAACATTTGCTTGCACCAATAACACTGCTGAATATGAAGCTCTCATCCTCGGATTACGAGCTGCCTTGGCGCTAAAAATTAAACATCTTTTAGTTTTTGGTGATTCTCAACTTGTCATAAACCAAATTAATGAAGTTTATCAGACCAGAGATGATAAACTGTGCCCATATAAAGCCTATGTTTTACAATTAATGTCTCTATTTGATCAAGTTACCTTGGAAGCTATTCCTCGAACTTGCAACCGTGCGGCTGACGCTATGGCCGCAGCTGCATCTCTTCTGCCCTTGGAGTTAGATGACGAATATGCCACTATCATTATTCGTCGACTCCAGGAACCGGCTTCAAATAAGTCATGCTTAGAACCTTTGGATGTGTTTCTAATCAATGAAACTACTCCTGAACCTTGGTATATAGATATATTTGATTTTCTTCAAAATGGGACTTTCCCTGCCAATTCTAATAGAAACCAACGACGGTTATTACGTCGACGTGCAAGTCGATTTGTAATCATTGGCAATACTTTATATAGGAGATCTTTTGAAGGTATCCTATTAAGATGTTTGAATCTAGAAGAATCCAAATCAGCCTTGAGTGAAGCCCACGATGGATCTTGTGGAGGACACTTCAGTGGTAGTGTCATTGCTAAAAAGCTCCTTAGGATAGGATACTTTTGGCCTACCATGGAGAATGATGCACATGAGTATGTGCGCCATTGCGACAAGTGCCAGAAACATGCTGACCTTGTCCATGCCCCTGCACAAGAGCTGCAGGCTATTTCATCTCCTTGGCCCTTTTCAAAATGGGGCTTAGACATTATTGGCAAAATCAATCCTGTGTCATCTGATGGACACAAATTCATCATAACCGCCACTGAGTATTTCACGAAGTGGGTTGAAGCTATGCCTTTAGCTTCTTGCACTGGCACACAAGTTTCTAAATTTATTTTTAATCAAATCATTTGTAGGTTTGGAATTCCTGCAAATCTCATCTCTGATAATGGAACTTGTTTCAAAAATAAAGATGTCAAGAAATTATGCCAAAAATATAAGATTCAACATCGCTGGTCCACTCCCTATTATCCTCAGGGTAATGGTCAAGCAGAAGCATCTAACAAAACCTTAATCAAAATTCTCAAAATATTGGTCAATAAAACTGGCCGTGACTGGCACATTCAATTATATCCAGCCTTGTGGGCCTATCGAACTAGTGTTCGAACTCCCACTGGAACTTCACCTTTTGTTTTGGTTTATGGTGCTGAAGCCATTTTTCCCTTTGAATTAGAAGTTCCTTCTTTGGCTCTACTACTTCAAGATACCGAAGTAGGAGATGAATATCGAGCTGGCAGACTCAATCAGCTGGAACTCCTAGATGAAAAATGCATCAATGCTTTGGAGCATCTCCGTGCCTACCAAAACAAGCTTAAAAGATCATATGCTAAAAAAGTTCGTCCTCGATCCTTTGAGATCGGCGACCTTGTTTTAAAAGAAAATCAAAAAAATACTAATGCAACTAAAGACCTTAAAGGTAAATTTGAGCCCAACTGGCTTGGACCATACATTATCACTGCTAAATTTGAATCAGGAGCATATAAATTATCTACCTTAGATGGTAAAGAACTTAAAGAACCCATGAACATTTTGCATCTTAAACGTTACTATGCGTAACAAAAATTAATCATTTCATCATTTGTACATATTTTGCATGTTGTTTTATTTTAAAAAATATATCAAATTGTTTACACAAAAACAAAAACAAATAAAAATAATAAAAATAAAAACAACAATACTCTTGACTCTTTCGAAACCAAAACCAAATAAAGAAGAAAGAGAGAGTCAACATTCTCAAACTTCTCAAAAAAGTATTTGTATATATTTCTTCTTACAAATGTTGCAGTTATATATTTCAAATTATTTTGGATAAATTAGCATTTATTTGGAATCTCTCACTTTTGCAAACACAAAAATAAGTATCTTGATTTTATCTGGCATGATTACTAATCTCTCTTATATCAAAGTCCACAAAATTCAATTAAATAAAGTTTGAGCACAGAGAATTGATCTTGTTATTTACTTAAACCAAGCACATCCTTTCACAATAAAATGATTATATTTGTAATGTCCATGCTATGCTACATAGTAGAAGTGGTTTCTTGAGCGAAAAGTTTCCCTTGCTATCCTATCATGCACATGGTCTAGAATCTTTGAGAATTGGCAAAAGGACAAGCTCACCCCTACCCGAATAAAAATCCCTTGCTCTACAGCTAATCCGAGCAAGTATCCCTAGCATAGAAAAAAAAAAAAAAAAGAAATGTTATTTTATATCATTACAACAATGTTCCAAGCATTATCAAGCAAAAATACAAAAGAAAAGCAAAAGAAAAGCAAAAGAAAGCAAAAGCAAAAGCAATAAAATCCCTCTCCCTACCCTTTGAAAAGAAAAGAAGGGTTGATGAGCTTGAATCCCTGGAATTCTCAATTATTCGAAAACTGTGAGGTAAGCCCCATAACAGGTGGTTTGTGCCCAACCCGCTTGGCCTTGGGTAACTCCTAGCGTGGCGATATGTCTGTCACATTAGCGACCTTCTTTTGTACAGACCTATGTCTGCTTATGGATTAGCTAGCTCTTGATAATCCGACTTACATAGTAGTCTGGTATGGTTATATGCATCTCAATCATGGTTAATGAACATTTATTTGGTTCATTCAAATCACTTGTATCATGGTATCTTGCTCAAACTGGTAAATGAACAATGCAATTGCACACACATTTTGTATTTGAGAGATTTTGTGTATCATCATGATAAATCAAGATTGGAAATGAACTCACATATGCACATGGGATTCCTTATAAATCTAACCTTTGTCTTTAAGATACTTTGAAATATTTCTGCAAAATGTTTGGAATAAATTCATTTTCTTCTTTAAAGTACAGTTGTTTAGTATAAAGACAACTACATGCATAATCAAAAAAATCAAAATTTCTTTCAAACCATACAATAAAAATATACATATATATATATATATTGTCGACTTTCGCGACGATGGTATAGTTCCAAAACCAAAATTGGAATTTTATGCCTAGCGCAAGTCCTCATCTTCATATTTTCTGTTTATTAAAAATCAACCATGCAATAAAACTATCTCTTTTTGGATTTCGCGATGATGGTATAAGTCTATACCTAAATATTCTATGCCTAGCGCAAACCATTATACCAATTTTATTCTCCATTTATTTAAAAATCATAAAAAACCATATGACTTAAATCATTCTGTTACACAATTATGCTTTAAAAACAAACAAACACCTATTCTATTTCATGTCATCATGTCAAATTGCAAATTTGCAACCATGGTATAATTTCTAAGGAATTATTCAACATTTTATCACACTTAGGAATTTATGCCTAGCAAAAGCCATTTTAAAATATTTCATGCATAATATTTTCATGAAAAGTCTGAAAACAAAATCATCATCATCATCATTTGCATCCTCACAACCAAAGTCTTAAGACAGTCTCTTAAGCACCCTTTTACTTTTAACAATATTTCTATACTGGGATTAGCTTGACGACCGAGTGAGCGGCGACTCCATGAAATGGTCTATAATAGCGACAATGTCCTTTGAAATTATTGTTAAAAGTCTTTTTATTTTTTATCAAATCACCTCATCACAAACAACCAATTTGTTCTATCAGATTATTTCATTTAAATTTTAAAGCATTTATTAAAAACCATACATATTTCCAATGACATAATTACATGAATCATTAAATCAATCACACCAAAACATTAAAAGCATCATACAAACGCATAAGACAAGTCATATGATCAAAAAATATATCTCATCTATATATATATCAAATATATGTACATCATCTCAAAAATAGATTGGTATGCCACAATCTACATCTTGGCATACTCAATCCTCTCAAATCATACAATCAATCTGTACAGTGCAGTAGCCTAGCCTCGAGAACCCCTCGAGCTCTCAGCCTCATCTCCTCCCCCGCCCTGAGGTGGACGAGGTGGCCCCATCGCAGTATGTGTGGTACTACGAGTCCTAGTTGTCGATCGAGAGGAAGTCCTCGATGACCCAATCCTGATCGGGTCAGCAATGCCGACTGGCAGCTATACCCTCTGACCCTCTGGCACCATCTGGAAGTAGATGCCCTGGTAGAACGCGGTCTGAGCAATCGACCATGCCAGCTCCTACGTGCTCGCTCCTCCGCCCCGTGCTCTGAGGCGTGCAATCTCGTCTCTGAGCTGTGTAACCTCAGCTCGATGGCGTGTAGCCTCATCCTGCAATGTCTGCACCTGTGCCTGGAGATGGACTGTCTCCGCTCGGAGAGTCACTGTCTCGCTGCTCTCCCCAGTGTCAACACCCTTGCCCTTATCAGGCGATGGTGGCCTCTCTCTCTATGGAGAAGGGGGTCTCTCCTCCCTCCTCTCCCACTGTCGTGGCCTCTGCTGCACCTGTGGTCTCCTCTGCTCTCTCCCATCGTGACCCTGTGCCGCCTCAATGGCCGCCTGGCACCGCCTCCCCATCCGATGCACAACTGCATGGATTGGGCCCTGAGCCCTCGTCATCCGAGGAGGGTGGATGCCTGTGTACCAGGCATCGTAGCCGTCGGCTACCCCAGCGTCGTCCCCATCCACTGGCTGAATGGGGGCATCATCTACGTCCTGACTCCAGAATCGCTGCATATCTGGAGCCCCGCTAACTGTAGTGTTATCCCGGACAGTCCGAGAAAACTCGTAGTCTCTCAGAGATGGAATCCCCTGCTGTAGACCGAACTGCCTCAAAACTCGGTCATACCGGTGGAGCTCCACCTCTCCCCTCTCCATCCTCAGCCAGCAGACTCGCCTGATGCGAGCCAGCTCCTGTCCATCCTCGGCCCACCCTGGATGATCTCTCCAAGGCCTCCAGGTGATCTGGTCGGAGACGAGGTCATCTAGTAGTCTCCGGGACACTGGTAGATCTATCCGCCATTGTGCCCCTCTTCGGAGCCACCAATAGAAAACTCGGGGCCTCTCCCCATCAATCCCTATCAGTGGAAGCCCTACCGGCCTCCGCACCATGATGTGCTCCCAGCACCAAACCTGTAGTAGCGATGTCATAACCAGACATCGGCCGCCCTTGTACACGACCCCATGCAGGATCCTGTACAATCGACAGAGCACGAAGCTCCCCCAAGAAAACCTGTATCCGTGGTCTCTCATGTCACAGACCACATCTGCCAGTACCCATGGTACCCTGCACCCACTCTGGTGGCACAGCAGAAGTCCACCTACCACTCCGACCAAAACCCGTGTGAGGCTAGATGCCCCAGGCATCTGGCGCAGCGACTCGATGTTCACTCCGCCCTTCTCCAGGGCGAAGCTCGGATCGCCACACAACCGCATCATAGCATGACCCTGGTTGGCCGTAGGAGTGATCAACCGTCCTTGTATGGGGATCCTCAATATCCTCCATACATCCTCCAGTGTGGGAGTCATCTCCCCTATCGGTAACCGAAAATAGGAAGAACCCGGATACCACCTCTCTGCTAGGGCTGTCAATAGCCCCATATCTGTAGATACCTGTGGCATCTCTGCCACATGCTGCAAGCCGAATTGTGCTAGCTGATCTCGCTCTGCCTGAGACAGGGTGGCCAAGTCATCCCTCAACCCGCCATATTTCCATTCTCTGCTCTTTAGTAATCCCCTCTGCAACATAAACAAAATCAACAATAAAAATCATTACTAAATCATTAATTAAAAATGCAAGTTAAAATAAGTTCAATTTCATAAATGATGATATCGTCCACAATTGGACGATATCGTCCTCAATTTGAGCAAATTCGTCTCCGATTTTGCCAGTCGAAATCGTCCCCTTTTTGACGAAATCGTCCCCCTATCGCTGATTTCGCCCTCAGACGAAATCGGCGATATCGAGACGATTTCGACGAAATCGAGACGATTTCGTCTCGACGACGTCGACGGCCCAAAAATGGCCGCGATGCTCAAAAATCAAGCAAATCTAGTCTAAAAAGCATTAAATTCTAAAGTAAAGCATTCTAAACTAAGTTTAGACCCTTACCCGTAGCCCGCGCCGGACCTCTATCGATCTGTGCGTTGTCTCGACCATTTTTGTCTCCAGAGCTCCAGAAACCAAAAACTAAAAAATGAACAGTAACAATGAATTAGGGTTTTACCCTATTTTTCTTAATTTTATTCAAAAACAACTAAAAACATTTAAAAATTTTGCTTTTCCGCGTTTTTACCTCAAACGTTCGATTTGGGTAAAAACACGGAGGGGGCACCATAGTAAGCTGTCGTACGATTCGACCTAGAATCGTCGCCTAAAAATGGGAATAATTTTTGCTTTCTCGTAGATCGAGAAGAACTCATCTTTAACGCATTTTCTTCGAAAAATTCGCTAAAGAGGGGGCAAAATGTAGCACCCTAAAATTGGCGCAGTAAAACCTTAATAATTACAATTACTCTAAGTAAATATTCAAATTCAAATTTCAACCCCCAAAACCGCTCCCAAACCGTCGTGCAACCCGTTTCCTCCTTTCCCGTGCCATTTTTAGAGTTTGTTTTGACCGTTTGACGATATCGTCGCCGATCAGACGATATCGCCTCAGATCGGACGATTTCGTCTGGACTAGGACGTCCGGACGATCTTGTCCCAAAACTAATTTTTCTCAATTAGCCTCTGTTCCAACGACGTCTCTAATCCGGGCAGAAGCGTGTCTGCACCGTTAGAGACCCTCCCCGTTGGAGATCTCCCAAATTGGGATGATCTCCAACCTCCTAACCTCCCTCCTAAGCCTATTTAAACTTAGGCCCTCCCCTTAACCTTCCCCTGGCTGAATTTTCCTGTAAATCGACCTTCACACGCATTAGAATAATCTGTATTACCATCTACATTTGTTGCATCCAATTTTCTTGCAGGAACCTTGTCATTTTTCAGCCGGAGCAAGCTTACATCGTCGCAGACGATCCTGTTCAGATCGGAGACGATCCTGTCAAATTAGAGACGATTTCGACTGCAATCATCATTGGGGGCAATCAGTGCCCAGAGTTTGCATTTTCCTCTTTTCATCTGTTGTTTTATTCTGCAATTAGCTAGTTTATTTATTATTTTTTGCTATTCTGCATTTTGGAGTTCACCCATGTAGCTTTAAATGCATAATTAAGTCACCAATTGTCATCAAATCATTGTAGTGCACTCGTATTTTGCTTATTATCATCATTTTAATGTTATTGTTGTTATTCTACATCATTGCCCTCTGTTAGAATAGTTGCATTTTCTGCATTTTGTGTCTACTTCTCTGATTGCAGGTCTCTGACGAATTCGTCTGACGAATTCGTCAAATCTCAGACGATCTTGTCTGATAGCAGATGATCCTGTCAAATCAGAGGCGATCCTGACTGCTTCAAGAATCAGAATCTCCATCAGACATCCGGATCAGGTATGGTTCTGTAATTTAGCTCTTTCTCTCTGTTTTTGTTCATATTTGTCTGTTGTATTTCATCTAGTCTGCATTTTCATAATAGTATAACTTAGATTCATTTGGCCAAACCTAGGACTCGAATGTTTAAAGATAAAATTGAACACATAAAACACATTCCCAACCTAGGCGTGGAAACTGCCATTCAAACGTTTCCTGGTGAACCCACCATCCGTCGAAAAATCACCATAATACACCTCCCCCGAGAGGCGGGACCTTCGCAAGGCCTCTCAGTCCGAGGTACCGCGCCATCCTTTTCCCATCCTCCTTCCGGGCACGGATCCTATAGCCTGAAGGTAAGGATGCAAAAAATTTGGAGCGATACACCTACCTTATACCAATGAGCTGTAGTATTTGATTATCTAATAGGAGGTAACTCAACTACCTTAGTCTCTAAAAGTTATTTTAAAGCTGCTTCCATAGACATATTAAGCCTTGTAAAATTCCTTTGTGGAGGTTTCTGAAGTACTATCTTTTGTAGGTTTTTAGTATCATTGTTAACAAACCTACTATCCATTACATTGTCACCTCCTATGTGATTGTGCTTATGTTGATACTTAGTAGGTTTTTCCTCTTTAACCTTGAGTTGGCCTCTCCTGATGAGAGCTTGTTCTAATTTTCTTGTTAAATTAGTTCCTTGATCAAAATATGTAATGGTAGTAGTCTCTAATGCATAAGATAATTGTTATTGTAAATTACCAATAAATATATCAAGCATGTCTTTAGGAGGTAAAGTATATCTCAAACGTCCAACTAAACTTCTCCAACAAGCCAATTTTTTTGAAAATCTTTCTTCTTTACTTTGTTTTAAATTATACACATCTTTCATTGTCACTTCTTTCTCAATGTAAGCACCAAATTTCTAAACAAATAATTTTGTTCTCTCTTCAAAATTCTTTAAGGAATAATTAAGCAATCGATAGTACCACTCTAGTGTCATGCCACCAAGACTCTTAGGAAATGTTTTAAGTAATAATATATCATCATAAATGATATCATGGCAAGCTATTCTAAATCTTCCTAAATGCTCAATTGGATATTTTATACCCTTACAAATAGGAAAAATTGGTATAGAAAAATGATTAGGATAAGGCCTAGTAGCAACAATAGGATCCAATGGTTGATTACACATTTTCTTATAATTGTAAGTAAAACTTGAGGTCTGAATCATCTCAACTTTTGAAACCAACTATTTAACCATATTTGCCAAATTTTACACTTTTGTATTATTGTTATGCTTCCTAGATTCCCATATGTGTGTTGAGAAACCAATGCTTGATTCAGGTTGGAAGCATGAACATTATTGTTATATGTGGCACCTTGTGAAAGTGGACAACTAAAATTGGGTGGAATAGAAGCAAAAGTGTTTATATTAGAATATTGAGAAAGAAATTTAAAACACTTTTGAGTGACACTACTAATTGGAGGAGATTTCATATTCCTTCTAATGTTGGTGGTTGTTGTGGTATCAACAGCTTGGTTAAAATTATCAAGATACACAGATTTAGGCAAGGGGTTTTCCTGGTTAATCATAGAGGAGCTTATTAGATGAGGTGGAGGAGTCTCATATCTTTCGAGGTGAGATTCTTGCTCCATGAATACTAATATTCTATCCCTATTAGCTTTCATAAAGCCCCAAATATGTTCAAATTATGAAAATATAAAGCTACCATTAGGTCCCTAATAAGGATTAGAACTTATCTCATTATCCATGTTGTCTTGCTCTTTTGGATCTATGTTAGGATCCTCTCTATCAATATGATCATCTTCTAGAGGAATAAAATTAAATTCACGATGCTTCGGCTGACTTTTAAGGAAAGGAGCCACTAGAAAAGCAAAAGGATATAAGAGAAAACTAACAATAGAAAAAAAAAATTAAGATATTATTAAGATTCTCCAACCACACAAACAAATTTAAAGATCTTGCTTAAATTTTTAAAATAGAATGATGTGTTCACGTTGGGTTCATCAAAGATGTAGAGGGAGAAAACTGCCCTACCATGTACAATTCTCAAAAGCTAGATCCACAAGAGAGAGAGAAGCCTTTATGGTGAACCACAAGGGCTATGTTGTTCTCTATACTCGATGCTAGGGGGGAAGGGTTCACCAAGAATGGATTTAAGAACTCACTCCAAGTCCATAGAAATTTTAGGAAATTTTGATGTATGATATTCAAGACAAAGACCTAGATTTTATCTTTCTAGATCTATGCTATAAAAAGATAAAGGAAAATGCAAAAATATAGAATGCAAGAATACAAGAGCTAACCCTAGAATGATTCTTCCTTTGAATGCTTTCTAACCTAGGGTTCTAAATAAACAACCTTTAAGCAAGGGCTCAAGAAGAAATGCACAAACAAAATTAACCCTAAATGCACACTATATGTTGTTTATCTTTCAAGTGCCTAGAAATTAATTAAATATATTTATATTAAATCAGATCTTAGGGATTATAAAATAAATATAAAGCACCCAACAAATAGCCTAAATATTAATTGGAATACTTAACTTTTTTGGTGTTTTATCCTTGCTTTTATCCCTTTATCCAATGCTATCAATAATCTTTGTTCCTGCAATATAACTTAACAAACACTTGAAAATAGGATTAGTGTTAGGGGGCCTACTTAGGTGATGCAGGAGCATCCGGTGAAGGAAAAGCAATCTTGCATCCTCCAACTTCTTTTCTTAATTCTCTGAGTACTTTGAATTTAGTGGGGTTCCTATCCTTTCCTGCGGGGAAGTTTTGTAAAGGGAGGCAAGTTTCGGGGAAGTTTTCAAAAGCAAGGCAAAGGTTAAGCTGGAGTCGCGAAATCGCGACTCCGAAGGCGTGTAGTGGGCGAGGGCCAAAACCGTCGCGATATCGCGACGTCGCGATATCGCGACGTCGCGATATCATGACCGTTTTGCGCAAGGCAAGGCTGAGGCGCGGGGCATGTCGCGATATCGCGACATGTCGCGTTATCGCGGCCCGTTTTCATTGCTTATGTTCGAAGGATTGGGGGGGTCGCGATACCGCGACATGTCGCGATATCGCGACATGTCACGGTATCGCGGCTCGCGAAGGCTGTGGAGGTCCGAAGGCGTGGGGGGTCGCGATATCGCGGCCCAAGAAAAGTCAAACGGAAATTACCACGCGGACGGTCGGACAGGGAGAAATTGACACGTGGTTGCCACGTGTCTTAAAGGCGGCACGACCAGTGGGGGATAGAGTTAATTTTGACACGTGGAACAGATCATGAGGTTGAGGGCCACGTAATCGGAGGAGAGAGATTTAGACGTCGGCCAAGTTTAAGTACCTTGGGATGTCGTTTCTGGAGAAACCGTGGTTACAGGTGAAAGACTTAATGGCGGAGACAGCGATATTTAAAATCAGTCAGATTAAAACGGTGGGGCAGGGTATGGAAAGCGATGAATGCAGGCTCTGGACGGATCGGACAGTTGCCATTTATGGCAAATTTGAATTCTCGTCCTGGAGGGGGATTTGAATTTAAAATTTAATTAGGTGGAGGCATTGATTGCCGGGGGAGGACCGGGACCGCGTTAAAAGAGGAAATTTTTGTTTTCAGAAGGGGGGACCGGAGAACAGAGAGGGGAGAACAGAGCCGAAGCGGAGACCGGCTTTTGTAAAGCCTGCGGGCGATTTTATTTTTTTTTGAAATGCATGTAAATATTCAAAATTTTAATGAGAACGCAGAGTTCGTAATGGTGTGGTATTTTTCGTGCTCCGTCAGTGGTATCAGAGCGGGAGTTCCTGAGTGCGTAAACAGACCGCCGGCCGTGAGGCAGTTTGCGCCAGGACGTGTGAGAGGGTTGGAGTTTGGGTGAAGATGCCTCCGAGAAGAAACCCGATGGGTGGAAGAGGCATGGCAGCGGAAGATTTTCGGGCTTTGCAGCGTCAAGTCCAGGCCCTGCAAGAAGAGCTACGCAGAGGACGTGAGCCGGGAAGGGATGCAGACAGTGAGGATGAAGTGGAAGAGGAGAATGAGTTTGAAGAAGAGGAGGAAGATGTAGACCCGGCACAGGCCCGGCTATACAAGGCCATATCCCAGATCGGGAAGAGGCCGAAGTTAGAGGTTCCCACGTATTTTGGGAACTTGAACCCAGAGGAATTGATAGACTGGGTGAATGAATTAGAAGAATACTTCGAATACGAAGAAGTTGAAGACCCTAACCGGGTCAGATTTTCTAAGACCCGACTGAAGGGTCATGCTAGCATTTGGTGGAAGGGGGTACAGCTGGAGAGAAATCGAAGAGGAAAAGAACGGATTACCAGGTGGGACAGAATGGTGGAGAAATTAAAAAGACAGTTCATCCCTGTTGACTATGAGCTGGATCTGTTACGTAAAATGCAAAGCTTGAGGCAGATGAACAGAACAGTTCAAGAATATACAGAGGATTTTTATAAAATTTCCATCAGAACCGGACACTTAGAAGCCAGCAAAGAAAAAGTGGCCCGTTACATTAATGGGTTGAGACCGAGTGTGCAGGAGGAGTTGAGCTTGGTTCGGGTAAACACCATCGAAGATGCTTACCAGTTTGCTTTAAAGGTTGAAGGAAAATTGAACCGAAGGTTTGAAAGCAAGCAGAAGGTGAAAGAACCGGGAGGAAAGAACGGTGGAAAGGAAGAGAAGAAGGAAGAAGAGAGCAGCAACCGAGGTCAGAAAGAAGAAGATGAAGACCCAAAACCGCAAGTTCAGAATAATAACTACCCGAGAGGAAGAGGTAGATCTGGACGCGGGTATGGAAGAGAAATATTTCATGGAACATGTTTCCATTGTGGAGAAGAAGGACATCGGGCATATGAGTGTCCACAACACCGGGAAAAGACGAACAAGGAGCCGGTGGGTCCCGCCAGAGCAGTTGTGGCAGTTGAAGATGCTGATTCAGAACATTCTGAAGAAGCTGAAAAGGGAGAAGCCATGATTGTGAGAAGGACCATGCTGGTGGAAGAAGACCAGTCTGAGCAAAGGAGAAGCCTGTTCCGCACCCGATGCAAAAGTGCAGGCAAAGTTTGCAATGTGATCATCGACAATGGAAGTACAGACAACTTAGTTTCCGAGGAGATGGTTACTAAGTTGCAGCTGGAAAGAAGGAGACACCCGCATCCATACCGGATTGCGTGGTTGCGGAAGGACCACCGAGCTTGGGTCCGGGAACAGTGTTTAGTCACGTTCCAGATTGGGAGATACAAGGATGAAGTCCTGTGTGATGTATTCCCTATGGATGCATGCCATTTGCTGTTGGGCAGGCCATGGCAGTTTGATCGGAGTGCAGTGCATGATGGCCGTGCAAATACTTATTCCTTGGTGAAAAATGGAATGCGGCACAAGTTGAAGCCATTGCAGACCGAAGATGAGAAAATGTGCAGTAATGCCAGAATTTGTCTGGTAGAGGGCAGAAAATTCTGCCAGGAAACAAGATTTGAGCAAGTTGTAAAGGTTGATGAGTGTTCGGAGATTTTGCAAAGGAAGCAGACCGAACAACTTAGAAGTGAAGGTCACTTCTCCTTCTTACCCGGGGTGTCTGATGCAGGAGCATCCGGTGAAGGAAAAGCAATCTTGCATCCTCCAAATTCTTTTCTTAATTCTCTGAGTACTTTGAATTTAGTGGGGTTCCTATCCTTTCCTATGGGGAAGTTTTGTAAAGGGAGGCAAGTTTCGGGGAAGTTTTCAAAAGCAAGGCAAAGGTTAAGCTGGAGTCACGAAATCGTGACTCCGAAGGCGTGTAGTGGGCGAGGGCCAAAACCGTCGCGATATCGCGACGTCGCGATATCGCGACGTCGCGATATCGCGACCGTTTTGTGCAAGGCAAGGCTGAGGCGCGGGGGGCCGCGATACCGCGACATGTCGCGATATCGCGACATGTCGCGTTATCGCGGCCCGTTTGCATTGCTTATGTTCGAAGGATTGGGGGGGTCGCGATACCGCGACATGTCGCGATATCACGACATGTCGCGGTATCGCGGCCCACGAAGGCTATGGAGGTCCGAAGGCATGGGGGGTCGTGATATCGCACATGTCGCGATATCGCGGCCCAAGAAAAGTCAAACGAAAATTACCACGCGGACGGTCGGACAGGGAGAAATTGACACATGGTTGCCACGTGTCTTAAAGGCGGCATGACCAGTGGGGGATAGAGTTAATTTTGACACGTGGAACAGATCATGAGGTTGAGGGCCACGTAATCGGAGGAGAGAGATTTAGACGTCGGCCAAGTTTAAGTACCTTGGGATGTCATTTCTGGAGAAACCGTGGTTACAGGTGAAAGACTTAATGGCGGAGACAGCGATATTTAAAATCAGTCAGATTAAAACGGCGGGGCAGGGTATGGAAAGCGATGAATGCAGGCTCTGGACGGATCGGACAGTTGCCATTTATGGCAAATTTGAATTCTCGTCCTGGAGGGGGATTTGAATTTAAAATTTAATTAGGTGGAGGCATTGATTGCCGGGGGAGGACCGGGACCGCGTTAAAAGAGGAAATTTTTGTTTTCAAAGGGGGGACCGGAGAACAGAGAGGGGAGAACAGAGCCGAAGCGGAGACCGGCTTTTGTAAAGCCTGCGGGCGATTTTATTTTTTTTTATTGAAATGCATGTAAATATTCAAAATTTTAATGAGAACGCAGAGTTAGTAAGAGAGTGGTATTTTTCCATGCTCCGTCATTAGGCCATTGTATAACAATACTTGGTGGCATAGCAATCAAGCCCCCTAGGTCCTTTTAGCTGACCTTTGATAATTAAAAGCATAAATTTATCTTTGGAGAAAAGAAAACATAATACAATATACGAGAGAAAAATGATAAAATCACAAAAATATAATATGTCATTATGCTCTAAATGCAGTCTAGAATGTAATGATGAAAACTGGAATAGCATATTACCCCCATATTTGGCTCAAGAAAAATCGTGTCTAGTAATAGGCGACTATGATAACGCAATGCAAAATCGCTCCCTATAGAATATCAGGTGCAATTTCGTAGAAGTGAGATGAAACATCTCAGATTGTAGTAAAATAACAAAACTATGACACAATGAACAAAATCAAACATGTAGTAGAACACTTTCACCTATAAAATAGAAAGGAAGCAAGTATAAAGGTTTGATATCTCCAAGGTAGTTAATCTCTCCTTAGAGATTCAACAATAATCCACCAAGAGTGAGCAACAACAATCCAATGTAGTAGATAATCAATCAAAATCCACACTTCCAAGTTGCTTGCGAAAGAAGAAGAAGGATGCAAACCGAATAAAATACTTTACGAGAAATCAAATGTTAGCGAGAAATAAATCATTAATCCTTAGAATGTCGATTATGTGAGCATGTGTGTGTGTAAAGTGAATTCAAACCCTCCTTATATAGCAGATTTGAAGATAAAAAAGAGCAGAAAAAACAAGGAGGGCTGATGTAAAACATGCCAACCCCAAAAATTAGGGTTTCAACTTGTCAAACCCTAAAAAGGCAAAATCACACCCCGTTAGGGCCGACCGTTATTTCGCAATGCAAAGTCACGCCCCATCAAGGACCAGGTGCAATTTTACATAAAGAGGGAAAAAGGCAAAAAAGAGGGGAAGGAGCCTTACCCTTGCCCTAGGCAAGTCTAAGGGGTCCCCCAAAGGGCCTAGGGAAGATTGCCCAGTAAATTTGGTCAATTTTTTGTGTCTACAACTATAGATTAAATAATGTAATATTCTTTAACACCCCTTGCATATGAAGCTGACCATTGAGTGTTAGGGTTAGGGTTTTGAAGAGTCTTTAAAAATTAAGGGGCATATAGGTGGATGTATCTCTTTTATATATTGTATCAAAGTTCTATTCAGGAGGTTTCCCCCTTGAAGAGACTAGTACATGTAGTGATTTCATCGAAGAGTTTTACAAACTTGGTGTCTGCAAATTTTGCTTGCATGCGCTCTCTTGATGGGATGATTATCGTTGTAGAAAACATTATATGGGCAATCAAAATAGAAAGTATGTGTGGAGGAACTTCACTAGGTTGCAGTTTCTTACAACACACAACTAGAAGCTATACTGAATAGACTAAAATCTCACCTTCCTAGCAATGATGTGGCATACATGGATATTTATGTTTGTTTTTTGAACATTGATTTGACATATCGAGAAGGATTTATTGTAGGATAGGACTAACAAATATTGGTCCAACTTGTAATTACATAACGCCATTGATATGCCCAAATCACTCCAAGTATGACTTCTATAACACCATTCATTCTTCAGAGTATACAATATAGTTATATACCTTGTGTTGCAAAATGATATTTCAAAACTGTTGTAAAGAAAAAGCTAGAGAATATCAAGTTAAAAAGTGTAAAAATTGTTCGAAATGGATTTTTGTGGAAAAGAAAATAATTTTTTGTGATAAATATGTATAGAGCAAATCCACAAGATTTGAAAAAAAAAAAATTAGAAGTATGTTCATTGAATTCTTGTATTTTTTAGTTGATAGAGGATATGTTCATCTCAAACATTTGCTCATCCAAGTCTATGAAAGTGTAAAGCATGTGCATGTAAAGAGCTATGTTGATTGATGATGGTGGCATATACGAGATGGTTTTTATGAGAAGGGATATAGGGTGATTCAGCTAATCTAGGGGAGATTAAAGACATCGTGAAACCTACAGTTAGCACATATTGGGCTAGGTTTGTGAACATTTACGATAACTGGATTGATATGTGAATGTATGTGAAATTCACCACTTAAATACCTTTTTTTTTTTTTATAGTTTGATGGCATTGGTATACCTGGTCATGACAAGTTTGGCATAATTTTTAAACCAATGAAAGTGCACTTATATGTAGAGGTTTGAAATGAATTGTGGTAAGTAATGAGACTTCACTGGTGGATTTAAATTTTTTTATAATAATTAGAGTTTTTTAATGTATGGAGTGTATGATTGGTGGTATTTGATACTCCTTAAGTATTGTTTAAGTGAAGAGTTCATATTGAGAGGGAATTTCTAATTATTTTCAATATGTAATTTTTTTGAATGCTTTGAAATGTTGCATTTAATGTAATTTTGAATATGGTACTCAATAAGCACCAAGTGACCCAAGATCAACAATGTTGATTTGGTAAGAGTAGTAAGGGTCATCCAACTATCTTGTGGATTGTATTGACAAGTGAAGGCCCATGTTGCACTCAAGGTGAATAGTTGAATTTGTTCTCATTTACAAGATGATGTAAATTACTAAGGCCCAATCTAATTGATTATCTATGTTTGGTTGTGTATGTCCCTAGTCAAAATTGTTATAAATTGTAGTGTATCCTAGTTTGTGACTTTGATGTTGGATAGTGTGTGTCTCTATCCATTTGTGTTGTATAAACTTGGATACTTGAGCTTGTCCCTATCCTTGGTTAAGATTTCAATGAGGCTATTTTCATTAAAGAAGCATAGTGAGGTCATTCTCACTATTGCTTATTGTGAATAGTTAATTGTGTCCCTATTCATATCCTAAGTTTACTTAATAAACTATTGTGTGTCCTAACTCATCATATGGTTATTTGTATTATTGTTAGTATTCTTATTCATTTTTGTAACATGATGTAATAAGGAGGAATGTTAATACGTGATAAATATTATTATTAAAATAAGTTAAGTGGTTAGAACCACTCACATTGGGGTCTTGTGTGAGTTTTTAAGTAGTTGTAGATAGAGTCAATTTTTTTGTAATAGGGAAGGAGGTCAAGGAAGAACTCCCCTCCTTGCCTAGATTCGATAGCTTACCTTTGAGCCCAAGTATAACTTTACCCCTTGCCTAGATCTGGTAGCTTACCAGTAAGCAAGGGAATTGTCTCCACTTAATTTTTAGTTTGCTTGATGCCAAGCCTAGGCAGGATGAACAAATGAATGATCAGTTGGTTTATTACATTTGAATTTGAACCCTTAATAAGTTTATTTTGTTAAGTATAGCTTATTCTATCTTTCTAAGGTAGTTTGGTCTATCGAAAGAGTTAACAGTTGTTCTAAGTCCATATCCCAATAATAGAGAGAAACACTTGATCAATATTTGTGCTCTTTTATAAAATAGCAAGAGCTCGTATTTGATCGAGTGTTGACTAAGTGTGAGCAAGGGTAGACAATTTATATTTCAATTATTTATGGATTCTATTATTGGTCAAAACATTGTACAAATCCTAGTTACAAAAATCCCAATTTAATCTCAATTCGATCTTATTTTTTTTATTCAACAAGGTTATCAATTCAAATCGCATCGAAAGTCTATTTTTTCAAAAATAAAAAAAATTGCCTATTTTTCCTAAAAAATCATGATTTTTGTCAATTTTTTTCAAAAAAATTATGATATGCATGAAAAAATATTTTTGTCTTGTGGATCTCTCTCCACTGAAGACTCTTGTCCCCACTCAGAATACCTATCCTCACTACCCTGGTTGATGGATCTCTATCCACTGGAGACTACTGTCCTCTCTGCTCTATCACCTCCAAAGCTCTATCTCAATTCTATACTAAACATAGTCCAATCGGTCTAGCACAACTCTGCTCAACTCTTGTACTAAACATAGTCCAATCGGTCTAGCACAAGTCCACTCAAATATGCACTAAACACAGTCCAATCGATCTAGCACAAATCTGCTCAACAGGTCCACTCAGAACCTGCTCAAATCTGCTCAATAGGTCCACTCAGAACCTGCTCAAATATGCTCAATAGGTCCACTCAGAACCTGCTCAAATCTGCTCAATAGGTCCACTCAGAACCTACTCAAATCTGCTCAATAGGTCCACTCAGAAACTGCTCAAATATTCTCAATAGGTCCACTCAAAACCTGCTCAAATCTGCTCAATAGGTCCACTCAAAACCTGCTCAAATTTGCTCAATAAGCTCACATAGAACTTGTCCAAATCTGCTCAATAAGTCCTCTCTAGGACTTAACCAAATCTGTATTGTAAGCTTCCACAAAAGCTCACACAAAATCAGTCCACAAGTCTTCTCAAAGACTTACCTCAAATCATCTTAACAAGTCCACACAGAACTTGTCCAATCTCATAGAAACATAGAGAGAATTGTTAGAGACTCAATATGTTCTATACTCAATGCTCAATCACTTTCTCAACTCAAATCAATCTCATAGAAGCATAAAGAGAATTGTTTAGAGACTCAATATGTTCTATACTCAAAACTCAATCACTTTCTCAACTCAATCTCATAGAAGCATAAAGAGAATTGTTAGAGACTCAATATGTTCTATTCTCACAACTCAATCTCTTTCACAACTCAAATCAGAATATAGAATAGTTTGTTTTATGGAACTTGAACAATCACTTCATTCATCCACTTGACTAGGCCCAATCAACTCTACTCAACCAATCACTCAAGAAACAACTCTTGCTCACAAACCCTAGTACAAGCATGTATCATCCAACTCAAAATATTTCCAACAATGCTCAACAACAAATCTCACATAACAATGATACTCATGATCTTTTCTAACTCAAGTTCAAGTTCTTTGCACAATCCAATGGCTTCAACAACAATGCTAATAAAACAAGGTTTTAATCACAACACTTAATTCCAAAAAACCTTGAAGCATTAACTCAACACTTTCGAAAAGGAAACCCTAATCAAATCCTTTTCACTCCAAACTTAATTTTCAAGAAATCCAATCAACCAACACAACCAAAGAAGAATTTGCTCATACCTTTTTGCTTGACAAGGAGTTGATCTCACAAATCTGCCACACTCACAATTTCTTCTTTGCCAATCTCAACAAGGGTTAGAGGGTAATAATTTCTTCAACAAAATACAATGCAAAATAATACCAAAATAACACCTTATCACTCCAACTCAAATAATATTCAAATACCCTCACAATAATCTTCTTTTAACACAAACCCTTTAAAGATCAAACAACACTCAAAAAGTCTTAACCCTTCAATATTTGCAATATAATAATTTAAGACTTTATTAAAAATATTAAATACCAAAGCTTCCTTATTACTCCAAGTAATACCTTCAACTACCAACGTTATTCACCAAACACTCTTTAAACAATTTCACAAGCAAACCTTATACCTCCAAACACCTTGTATTGAAACCTTAGGCAATAAAATTAATTAAAAAGCTTTTACCTTGGCCACCGATGGGTTTCGACCCCGTTACCTCTACCTCCACAAGCAACCTACCATGGGCTCCATGACCACGTGCTCTATGAGCACGTTTAAGAGCCAAAAGGCTCTTTCTCCTCCTTAGCTTTTGCGCTCAATGAAAACGTATGAAAAATGTTTCCCTTTGGCGCTCACCACCATGAGTTTCGAACACAACACTTGCTTCCTCCAAATGTCTGCGCTTTGCCACTTGGACCACCATGTCCAATGTGCTTCGAAGACTCCAACCTTTCCACTTTATCCTTGGTGCTAAAGATGAAAATATTTTTCATCTTCTTCCTCAATGAATCCTTTCAAAAATGCAAACGAAGCTCTTTTACCTTGGCACAAATATTCTTCGATCGAGGGATAAACTTTGCAATGTCTTTGAGGCCACCTTTTATACACAACCATGTGTTTTCTTCAAACGTCGGTGCTTCCTTGTTTTAATGACGTCGGTGCCTTTAAACACTTTATAATATATGCAAAGTGCTTAAATTAAATTTGATGACATCAACATTATAATTTATAAATATTTTAAATTCAAAAGAATTTAAATTTTATAAATTATAATTGTAAGGTTTAATTTTTAAACCCTTCTTTTACTTTGCATTGAAACTCTTGACCTTTGGCCTTCTTCCTGGATATCAAATAGCAACTTTGACAACTTCGTTCCTTGACAAAAACCTTGATATTAATGTTAACTGCATTTCTTGACATCAATGACAATTTTGGCTTAGGGACTCAAAATGTCCAACAATCTCCCCCTTTGTCATTGATGGCAACCCACATTCTTCTTACTGAAACCTGACCTTTCTTTTTCTTCTGCTCCCCTGGGACATTGCTCCCCCTAGCTCAATGCTCTCTCAAATATCAAATCTCTCCCCATTACACAAATCTCTCCCCCTTTGACATCAATGGCAAAGGGTCACCTTTGGGGCTCGGGGCTAAGAATGAGCCTCTTAGCTTAGCCCCTCCCCCACCTCCTTTTGAGGTGGTTAATTCTGGGGTGGGAGTATTTCTACTCCCAAAAGGCATTGTTCTTTGCCTTTATCCTCTTCCCTTCTTTTCTGAATTTTTTGATTCCTCTGACTATTTCTATCTGTGTTATCATTCCTGTTCCTATTCCTGTTCACATCCATGTTCATGTTCCTGTTCCTATTCATATCCATATTCCTATTCTTGTTCACATCCATATTCCTGTTCCTATTCTTGTTCCTATTCATATCCATGTTTCTATTTTTGTTCTTGTTCCTGTTCATGTTCATGTTCCTGTTCCTGCTCATACCTATTTTTGGAATGTCTGCTCTACACCACTTTGTTGTGTGACCATTATTATTGCACTTATAACACTTAATGATATTATTCCTTGGAGGTGCAAATGTCTTAGGATTTTTCTTAGTGAAGTCATATCCTCTTCTTTCATGAACCCTGCAATTCATTGCCTTGTGACCAAACTGATTACATGAGTAGCAATACCCATGGAAAAGTTATCCATTCCCATATTCTTATCTTTCATGTGTCCTGCATTGTGAAGCCATGTGCCCAAACCTGTGACATGAAAAACATCTTCCATTGAAGCTTCCTTGTTTTGACCTCATTGGTCTCCTGTTCTGATTGTTGTTCCATCTGTATCTTCTCTGTGCATTGTTCCTATCTTCGTTGAACTCTCTATTGTCCAACTCTTCCTCTGATGTCTGACTTTCTTTTACACTGTCTTCTTCTGAAGTATCTTCATCTGAAGTTTCCTCTTCAGAACTTGAAGTTGACTCTCCTTCCTATTTCTTTTGAGTTTGTTCAAAACCAAGACCTATTTTGTTTGTTGACCTTCTTTGTACCTTGACTATCTTATCCATAATATTTGAGCTATTCTTGAATCCTTTCATCTTGATCTTGGAGTCCTCTAAATATTCTTTTAGTAGTGCCACTTCTTGTGCTAACTTCTCACATTCCAAGATCTTTGCTTCTAACTTATCTTTGAACCTTTTTGCCTTAGCCTTTGATTTTTCTAAATCCTCTATGAGCAATCTTCTCTCTTCATCACATTCTTGAAACTGAATTTCAAGTTTAGAGTGTTGCTTCCTTACCTTCTTTACCATGTCAAGGGCATAGATAAGTTCTCCCTTGAGATCATATCCATTCTCTTCTGAATATTCTTCTATTTGTTTGCCTTTGTCCACATCATTAATTTCTTTTGGCTTGTCTTCTATAGGATCACTTACTTCTTCTTCTAAATCCATTAGAATATTTTCATCTGGTCCTTCAAGTGCATTCTCATATTCATCATCACTGAAACTATAACCATCCCTTGTACAATCATCTTCAAGATGTCCAAAGTTACCACATCTAAAACATTTGAGAATAACTAGAGTCTTTTTCTTAATCGGTTCTTTTTCTTCAATCATAAATAGGACTTCATCTCTATCATTATCTGAAGAACTAGCATCACTATCATTTGAGTACTTACTTGCATTATCCGCATAGTAGCTCCTCTTTTGTCTTTGGAAGAACTTATTTCCTTGTCTATTTTGTCCATCCTTGCTTTTCTTTTGATGCCTATATCTTTCTGATTCCCTGTACCTGTGATCCTATTTTTCTTCACCATTGTTGTTCTTTGGTTCTTTACAATCTATTGCAAAATATCCATACTTTCCACAATTGAAACACTTAACAGATCTTAGATCTATGGGTCTTCTGGAACCTTTATCTCTTCTACCATAATTGGCTTCTTCATCACTAGAAGACTCATTTCTTGATTCTGACTTCTTACCCTTTGTTTCCTTGTTTGCTTTGAATGCAGCCTCCTTTGGAGGGATAGGATCTTTTGTTCTTATCTCAAAGGTTGTAAGCATGCCAAGCAAAGAATTTCTTGTCAGACAATCACTATCAATTGATGTTTCTATAGCAGAGACTTTTTCACTGTACCTTTTTGGAAGAGTTCTCAAGATCTTATCACAAGCATCAGATTCATCGACCTTCATTCCAAGTCCTCTCATCTCATGTACAAGTTCATCAATCTTACTGAGATAGTCATGAATGTTTTCATCATCCCGCATTCTTAAGTTTTCAAATTCTCCTTTGATATTTTTGATCTTAGCTTTCCTGACACCTTTATCTCCTTCATATATGTTATGCAGTAGTTCCCACATTTCTTTTGTTGTTTTACAATCCATAACCTTCATAGATTCTGATCTACGCAACCCTTTTATAATTGCATTCATAGCTCTTGAATTTGCATGCATTAGAAGCTTACCTTCCTTATCTATAGGAGGATTGATTGTTGGATCATATCCAAATTCCACTGCATCCCAAACTTCATTTCCAAGTGCCATCAGGTGAAATCTCATCAGCATACACCAATACAAGAAGTCACTTCCATCAAATACTGGTGTTGTATTATATGAGGACCCATCCCTTTGATCCTTTTGATCCATTGTGTTCTTGACCACTTTTCCTTCAAGCTGTCAAACTCTTCTGAAGGAACCCGCTCTGATACCAATTGAAGAACACAAGCTTATACTGAGAGGGGGGTGAACAGTATAAGACCACTTTTTACTTTTTCTCTCAAACCAATATATGCAATGTAAAGATAGCAATATCAACAGCAGTAATCAAAGCAATGTACACAACACCACACACAATAGAGACACCACAATTTACGTGGTTCACCCAATGCGGGCTACTCCACGGAGAAAATATTTTACTAAAACTTTCTTAGTTAATCTCTTGGGAATCCTTTCCCTATTACAATGTTTATGGACCTCTGTCCAAAGGAGATGTTGATCCCCTAAATCTGGTTTGTGGATCTCTATCCATAGGAGAACTCCTTCTCTCTTGCTCTGGTTGGTGATCCTCTAGAAGACTACTGCCTCCACTGCACTGGCTTGTGGATCTCTCTCCACTGAAGACTCTTGTCCCCACTCAGAAGACCTATCCTCACTACCCTGGATGATGGATCTCTATCCACTGGAGACTACTATCCTCTCTACTCTATCACCTCCAAAGCTCTATCTCAATTCTGTACTAAACACAGTCTAGTCGGTCTAGCACAGCTCTGCTCAACTCTTGTACTAAACATAGTCCAGTCGGTCTAGCACAAGTCCACTCAAATATGCACTAAACATAGTCCAATTGGTCTAGCACAAATCTGCTCAATAGGTCCACTCAGAACCTGCTCAAATCTGCTCAATAGGTCCACTCAGAACCTGCTCAAATATGCTCAATAGGTCCACTCATAACCTGCTCAAATCTGCTCAATAGGTCCACTCAGAACCTGCTCAAATCTGCTCAATAGGTCCACTCAGAACCTGCTCAAATCTGCTCAATAGGTCCACTCAAAACCTGCTCAACAAGCTCACACAGAACTTGTCCAAATTTTCTCAATAAGTCCTCTCTAGGACTAATAACTTTGGCACAACCATGTGTTTTCTTCAAACTTTGGCACTTCCTTGTTTTAATGACGTCGGTATCTTTAAACACTTTATAACATATGCAAAGTTCTTAAATTAAATTTGATGACGTCAGCATTAATTATAATTGTAAGGTTTAATTTTTAAACCCTTCTTTTACTTTGCATTGAAACTCTTGACCTTTGGCCTTATTCCTGGATATCAAATAGCAAATTTGACAACTTCGTTCCTTGACAAAAACCTTGATATTAATGTTAACTGCATTTCTTGACATCAATGACAATTTTGGCTTAGGGACTCAAAATTTCCAACAATGGGATACCTTACCTCATTAGGGCTCATAGTAGGGGATTCTTCAATAGTCCTTAGCATCTTTGATGATTTATGTTTTCTATACTAAACCATTGAAAAAACTCATCAAAAGGCCCTGGCACATTTGCTTCTTCAAACTATCATTTTCACATTTCATATTTTTCCAAGTAAGGATTATTATCCTTGCATATCCAAGTTTCTCAAGAGCACTCCTTGTTTAGTGATTAATCATGTGATCTAGGTCAAAGGTATGCTTCACCTTAGAATCTACATAGACTGAAAATTATTTTTGGGGAGGCACATACCATTATTAATTTCATATTCATATCCATATGCTTTCCCTAGTTTGGCCAAGGTTGTCTTTTTTACCAAGTTGTATTGATCACCTTCATTTTTCCCTTGAAATATTTCATGTCCATATAATGTAGTTGCCACACATATCCAAGTAAAAGTGGTAATTGGGTACAAAGGTAGACAACTCAAAGGGCATAGTATAAAACCCAAAGATGTGGATGAATATCTGATGCTTTCCCAAGTAGAATTTATCATTTAACCAATTATTTGACTTTAACAAAAAATGGGCTTCCTCTACTAACCTTGTCACATTTTATCTTGTCTTTAATATGATTGAATGATACACCATATTATAGAAGTGATAGCAATTCTTTCCTTCTTATCATCATGGTATGTTTACATATTTCATAATGGGAAGAGGTTTTTTATTATCCCCATTTGGTTTAGATACAAGAATCGAAACCACTATTTCTTTTGGTTCAAAGTTATCTAGACTAGGTAGGAAGTATAGATGAACTTTATCATGTTCTTTAAAATGAATTGTTCAATTTTAATTGAGAAAATTGCTCCTAAAATACTAATGCACTATTAAAAGTTTAATATGGTGTGACTTGTTTATTATGAAGTGGATCACTGCCTAAATCAAGACTTTGTAAAAAAAAATAATCCCTTTTCAAGACATTAGCATGATAAGCTCAACAAGGTCACAAAGGAAATAATTTCAAGAGGCTAAGTGGCTTGAAAAAAAAAATATATATGAGAATTCTAATTTTCTAAGGTATGACCCTAGTTGTGATCAATAAAGCAAAAATGACCAAGGCACAAGGTTTTGCTACACAAGAGACAGTTGACATATCATTTTACTTGAGCTTAACGACAACAACAATGGGGGAATAGTAGGTGTATAAGATGCCTAAAGTTAATAAGTGTAGGATTATATCTTTTTTCATCATGGTAAACATTAAAATTAATGACAATAAATAATGACAATGAACGATGATTTCTCACTATGGTAAGTAGTGGCAAGCAACAACAATGAATAGTGATAGTGAATGATGGCAAATAGGGGTAAAAATTATTACAAAACAAGGTTAATCGATTTTAATTCTTCTTTGTGCACATTTTCACTTTGTAATAAATATTATTGATAAGCAATCAACTCAAAAAGTCAGTCGATTTTCTCTTTTATTTTTGTTTTGTTGACTCTCTCTCTGTGAAGCAATTCACTCCATATGTCAAAATCATTCGTTCTTTATTTTTAGCTTTGGAAAGAATTTAAAATTTTTACAAGCAAATTTTGAGCAACAGGAAGAAAAGAAAATAACAAAAGAGATGTTCAAGTGTTGTTTCCAATATTTTCACGCAAACTTGAAAAAAATGTTGTTAATTTCTACTTTTGAAATTTGTCTTTTTTCTTTTAGAAAAGGAATATAGAAATGGGACATAACAATCAAGAAAAACTAAAGTACTATGTAAATATTTACATTGTTCATTTCTTTCAAAGCTTTTATATGGGTCTTAAGTTCTACCTATTGACTAAAATTGATAGTGGTCTTCCATCCATTTTTAAATTCTATACACATTTAGTCTTGTGATTCAGGGGATTTGATATGACCCACTCCAAAGTGAATTGATTCCCATTGCATCTAGGTTTTGACTTTGTCCTTATCCCAATTTAACACATCTATATTTTGACCTTGTTCTCATCCCAATTGAACACTAAGTCACCTTCCTTGTTTTCCATTTTAATAGCTCTCTTTTCAAACCTTTGTTTTATTGATATTTAATGTTGCACAAGACTTGATGGTATCCCCTACATTTTATCTTGATATAACAATCCCTTTGAGATTTGGATATTGTCCTTTTTAATATCTTGACTATATTTTTATTTATGGATTCTACCAGACCATTTCCCTAAGGATAGTAATTCTACATCATTTTATAACAAAATCATACTCAAATGCAAACTTCATTGTATTGAACCCTATAAAGGCTATGGAATTATCAATAATCACCTTGGAAGGTTTTCCACATTTAGTGGGTATATATTTTAACATTTGGATAATAGTCTCATGATTTTCTAATTTTATTTGCATCTCTTTAGTCTATCTAATAAAATAGTCAATGGAAATTAGAATCCATCTATGTCTTGCACTTTATAGGTGATTGATTTTTTCAATAAAATCTAGGCCACATTGCTAAAATAATTTAGTGATGATGATGAGCCTAAGGGGTATTGGCACTTTTCTTCTCTTACGTATAAATATGTAGTAATATTTATATTCTGACCCATTGAAGATAATTTGAAAAGATGTTAGGCCAGTAATATTCTAACCTAGGAATCTTGTGAGTTGTTTTTTGAGCAAAATAATGTCTTCTTTCATCGTGGTACTCTTTGATTAGAATTTTTATCATTTCTTCCTCTATGCATCACAAGATAAATTTAGCATAACCTTTTGGAAGAGTATATTTTCTAGTTAGATGTAGTGCATTACTTTCTAACTAAAACTTTCCCTTTTTTTATGTGTTACACATTCTGGAATCTATCATGATATCATGTATCTTCTAATCTATCCTATTCATATTTGTTGATCATAAAGTTTGATTTCTTCTATCAATGCCATTTTTTCTTTAGGAGCTAATTTGGTAATATTTTCACATAAATCTCTAACCCTAACTAGTTTAGTAGGTTTAATTCTTATTTATCCATCATTCTCTGTGTTCTTCCAAGTTACCATGTAATACTATAGATCTAATGTCATGATATACTACAAAAATAATAATCTTACTTTTGAGACAAGTAATATTTGAACTTCCTTAGGGAGTTCATCATGGTAAACACATGCTTTCTATGAATATATGCCTCTCCTTATAAATTAATTGACTCATGAAATAGATAGGATGTTCTTTCTCTTTATCATCTGAGTCAAAACAAATATGATACTTTCATCAATTTCAAACATATATAGTTTAAAATATTTATAAAAGTTTAATTTTATGGTGACTAGAGCTCTTATTATTGCATCCTTAATGTCTTGAAAAGCATGTTTTCCTTCCTTAGTCTATACAAAGATGTCATTTTTTTCCAGCATCGTCGTTGTAGGTTTTATTAATTGAAAAAAATTATTATAAACTTGGCTACAAACTAAATTTGGCCAGGAGTGACCTAATTCACATAATGGATGGGTATAAGGGTAGCACTTGAATGGCTTTAATCCTATCATAATTTATTGCAATACCACCTTTAGACACCACACGCCCTAACAATTTCCCGTCTTACACTATAAAGATAGATTTTTTTGGATTCAAGGATATTCCATACTTTACACATTTTGAAGATGGAATCTAAATGCTTTAAATGTTTATTTATTTCCTTATAAAATAAAATTAAATCATCTAGGTATATGAGTATAATTTCATCTATCAAACCTACCAAAGGGATGTCCATGGCTCTCTAAAATTTGGTCATAGTATTTGATGAACCAAAAAGCATTCTCTGGTATGAAAATATTTTCTATTTTGTAGTAAATGTTATTTTGTATTGATCATTGTCCTTGATCTAGGTCTAGTTATTTCCTAAAAACCCATCTACTAATAATTATATCTAAGACTCGATCAATTTTTGTAGAATTTGATCTACGAGAGATAATGGATAGTGGTGTTTTACTAATGCTTTATTCAAGTTCCTATAATCAACATATTACCTGATATCACCATTTTTCTTGCAAACCATGACTATATTGGCCATCCATATGGAGTTTTAATGGGAAATATGATCAGAGCTTGCAATATTTTATAAATTATCTCTTCATTATTGCTTCAATATAAGGATTAATAGGCTTTTGTTTCTACTAGAAGAGGTTTGAGTTGGGTTCTAGTTATATAATGTGTTTGATGACATGTTTGTCATAAAATTTAAATCTTCATATGACCAATCAATAATGTTGTCATACTTATCACAAAGTTATTTGATCAGTCTTACCTCTTTTTAAGTATATTATTTTTCCAATAATAAATTTGTTACTTCCATGACTTCAACTAGATGATAGGAAGGTGTATACATCATGATGTTGGATTTCTTAGCACTATCATCGAGGTTGAAAAAACTCTCTAATATGATTAGTCCCCTTTGTAGTTGTTTTTTATTCAATTTGATAACCTCATGCTTTATATCATCTTCATACTCATTCTTATATTTAGTATGTTAAGCTTATTTATTGAGGAATTCTATTATTTGTTCATCATTGTTAAATATTTACTAATTTCATCTATCAAACCTACCAAAGTGATATCTATAGCTCTCTAAAATTTGGTCATAGTGTTTGATAAACCAATAATCGTTCTCTAGTAGGCAAAGGTTTCTTATTTTGTAGTGAATGTTATTTTGTGTTGATCATTTTCCTTGATCTAGTTCTAGTTATCTCCTAAAAAGCCATATAATAATTATGATATCTGAGATCCGATCACTTTTTATAGAATTTTATCTGCAAGAGATAGTGGGTAGTAGTCTTTTACTAATGCTTTATTTAAGTTCCTAGAATCAAAACATTACATGATATCACAATTTTTCTTTTAAACCATTACTAGACTGGTCATGCATGTGGAGTTGTAATGGGAAATATGATCAATGCTTGCAATGTTTTATAATTTATTCTCTTCATAATTACTTAAATTTAAGGATTAATAGGCCTTTGTTTCTACTAGAAGGGTTTTGTGTGGGTTCTAGTTCTATAGTGTGTTTGATGACATGTCTGTCATAAAATTTAAATCTTCATATGACCAAGCAATAAGGTTGTCATACTTATCGTAAATTTATTTGAGTAGTCTTTACCTCTTTTTGAATACATTATTTTCGAAATAATAATTTTTTTCCTTCCAAGACTTCAACTAGATGATAGTACGATGCATACACCATGATGTTGGCTTTCTTAGAACTATGATCAAGGTTGAACAAACTCTCTAGAATGATTAGTCCCCTTGATAGTTGGTTGATCTTCAATTGGATAACCTAATCCTTTATATTATCTCCATACTCATTCTTATCTCTAGCATGTTAAGCTTCTTTAATGAGGAATTCTATTTTTTGCTCATTATTGTTAAATACCTCCTAATTTCATCTATCAAATCTACCAAAGGGATATCCATGGCTCTCTAAAATTTGGTTGTAGTATTTGATGAACCAAAAAATATTCTCTAGTATGCAAAGTTTTCCTATTTTGTAGTGAATGTTATCTTGTGTTAATCATTTTCCTTGATCTAGGTATGGGTATTTCCTAAAAACCCATCTAATAATAATGATATATGAGACCTGATCAATTTTTGTAGAATTTGATCTACGAGAGATAGTGGGTAGTGGTCTTTTATTAATGCTTCATTCAAGTTCCTAGAATCAACATATAACCTGATATCACCATTTTTCTTGCAAACCATGACTAGCTTGGCCATCCATATGGTGTTTTAATGGGAAATATGATCAAAGCTTGCAAGATTTTATGAATTTTATCTTCATTATTTCTTCAATTTAAGGATTAATAGGCCTTTGTTTCTACTAGAAGAGGTTTTTTTTGGGTTCTAGTTCTATAGTGTGTTCTATGGCATGTATGTCATAAAATTTAAATCTTCATATGACCAATCAATAATGTTGTCATACTTATCGCAAAGTTATTTGAGTAGTCTTACCTATTTTTAAGTACATTATTTTCCCAATAATAATTTTTTTCTTCCATGACTTCAACTAGATCATAGGAATATGTATACATCATGATGTTGGATTTCTTAGCACTATCATCAAGGTTGAAAAAACTCTCTAATATGATTAGTCCCCTTGGTAGTTGGTTGGTCTTCAATTGGATAACGTCATGTTTTATATCATCTCCATACTCATTCTTATCTTAAGAATGTTGAGCTTCTTTATTGAGGAATTATATTATTTTTTCATCATTGAAATATTTACTAATTTCATATATCAAGCCTACTAAAGGGATATCCATGGCTCTCTAAAATTTGGTCATAGTATTTGAAAAACCAAGAATCGTTCTCTAGTATGAAAAAGTTTCTTATTTTGTAGTGAATGTTATTTTGTGTTGATCATTTTCCTTGATCTAGGTCTAGTTATCTCCTAAAAAGCCATATAATAATGATGATATATGCGATCCGATCACTTTTTATAGAATTTTATCTACGAGAGATAGTGGGTAGTAGTCTTTTACTATTGCTTTATTCAAGTTCCTAGAATCAACACATTACACTTTTTCTTTTAAACCATTACTAGATTGGTCATGCATGTGGAGTTTAATGGGAAATATGATCAATGCTTGCAATATTTTATATTTTTTTCTCTTCATTACTACTTCAATTTAAGGATTAATAGGCTTTTGTTTCTACTAGAAGGGTTTTGTGTTGGGTTCTAGTTCTATAGTGTGTTTGATGACATGTCTATCATAAAATTTAAATCTTCATATGACCAAGCAATAATTTTTTCATACTTATCGTAAAGTTATTTGAGTATTCTTACCTCTTTTTTAGTACATTAATTTCCAAATAATAATTTTTTTCCTTCCAAGACTTCAACTAGATGATAGGAAGATGTATACACCATGATGTTGGCTTTCTTAGCACTATCATCATGGTTGAACAAACTCTCTAGAATGATTAGTCCCCTTGGTAGTTGGTTGGTCTTCAATTGGATAACCTCATCCTTTATATTGTCTCCCTACTCATTCTTATCTTTAGCATGTTAATCTTATTTAATGAGGAATTCTATTTTTTTTCATTATTGTTAAATACCTCTTAATTTCATCTATCAAATCTACCAAAGGGATATCCATGGCTCTCTAAAATTTTGTTGTAGTATTTGACGAACCAAAAAAAATTCTCTAGTATGTAAAGTTTCCTATTTTGTAGTGAATGTTATCTTGTGTTGATCATTGTCCTTGATATAGATATGGTTATTTCCAAAAAACCATCTAATAATGATATCTAAGACCTGATCAATTTTTGTAGAATTTGATCTACGAGAGATAGTGGGTAGTGGTATTTTATTAATGCTTTATTCAAGTTCCTAGAATCAACACATAACCTGATATCACCATTTTTCTTGCAAACCATGACTAGCTTAGCCATCCATATGGAGTTTTAATGGGAAATATGATCAAAGCTTGCAAGATTTTATGAATTTTCTCTTCATTATTGCTTAAATTTAAGTATTAATAGGTCTTTGTTTCTACTAGAAGGATTATGTGTTGGGTTCTAGTTATATAGTGTGTTTGATGATGTGTATCATAAAATTTAAATCTTCATACGATCAAGCAATATTTTTTTCATACTTATCACAAAGTTATTTGAATAGTCTTACCTCTTTTTAAGTACATTATTTTCCAAATAATAATTTTTTCCCTTCCATGACTTTAACTAGATGATAGAAAGATGCATACACCATGATGTTGTCTTTCTTACCACTATCATTGAGTTTGAACAAACTCTCTAGTATGATTAGTTCCCTTGGTAGTTGGTTGGTCTTAAATTGGATAACCTCATCCTTTATATTATCTCCTTACGCATTCTTATCTTTAGCATGTTGAGATTCTTTATTAAGGAATTCTACTATTTGTTCATCATTGTTAAATACCTGCTAATGATTAGAGTTATTGGGGATAGCAAGTCTAAAGACTACTTCTATATATTTTGGTTTATCCCATATATCTGAAGTTGGATCAAATTTTGTTGTTATTAAGATTTGTTCATATTCCTTGGAATTTAACTCTCCAGGGTTCATCTTCATTGGGTCAAATTTTGTTGTTATTGAGATTGGTTCATCTTCCTTGATAATCCTTCCTCCTTTTTGAGGGAAATCTTGATACCCAAATATTAGGGAAGAATAGAATAGTCTAAAATAATTTTAATTGTAATGTTCCTCCTTTGCCTTCTAGTCTACCAACCCCAAAACAATCTTCCCATGGTACATGGTGGAAGAGTCATCAAAAGCAGAGCAGCTTAGAAGATGGAAACTATCATCCCCAAAAGGTACATTGAAGGACATATTCACCAAGGGGAAACTACTATGAGTGTGGTAAGCCAAGCTTCAAACACCAAAACCCCAAACCAAACCAAAGCAATTGGACATGAGGGAAGGGATGATGATTCAATTTTGATCCTAAAACCCACAATCAGATGTAGTTCCCCTAGCAAAAGCTAAAGCATTAAAGTGATAGTAGGGAGGATAGCTCAAGGGGCAATGCATGCTCGAGAAATTAATGATGGATGATCACAAGGATCTAATCATGGAGATTTGTTATGGATCTTTAGATCCTCCAAATCATTTATTGTTGATGTCTACTAGCCTGGGAAAAAATTTGAATTCGAATTTTAAAATATTATATGTATTTTGGAGGGAGTATTTTCCACTTCTTATAAATATCCCTCTTCTTCTCATTGTAAAGAATCGAAATCCATCCATCCTTCTGAGGGGTTCTTTCCTTCATTCTTATCCATGTCCCAACCTAGCTCAAGTCTTGCATGGCTTATTGGATAGTTTTTGAACCTCTTACCTTTACATGTATGTAACTCATAATTTGTGTTAATAAAGAATCTATAACTCTTTACTCATTTTTGTCCTAGTTCTAGTGTGGGTGTTCTATTTCTACTACATATTCTCAAAAGGGTCATTTATTTTACGTGTACTATCAGTTATCGTACATGTTTTTATTTAAACCTATCAGGGCACTAGGGGGTCTTATTATTTTTCTTTTGCGCATCATCACCCCTTAGGCTAGGATAGGTAGTTTTACATTTCTTGCAATTTACTACTTTTCTTTACTTTCTTTGAATTTTATTGCTTTCCTACAATTTGCTTTGTGTTCCCTTTTTTCTTTTACCCCCTTGAAGTAGTCTATACTAGGAGTAGGGTAGCATAGCAAGAGTAGAATGATAATTTACAAAGAAGACACCCAGAAGTAAGGGACCAGCCTTGGGTAAAAATCCTAGAGGTCGTCTGATGGGAGCTGCATCCTATGCTTCCTTAGACTTCCTATGATTTGCACCTCTACATAAGGTCCATGACACTGAAAGCACCCACTCAATTAAGGTAGCAATAGATGTCAAAACCACAATCGTGAGGGTTGTGGTTCCTAGTGAGCGTAAGGTGTCACTCATGGCCCCCCAAAAATCTAGACTAGCATGTCTAATGGGACCTAAATTTGATAATTTTTATCCCTTCATTTAGAAGTTAGGTCATGATTCTAATGAAGACTACAATCATCAACTTTTTTAAGCACTCTACAGATTTACCTGGTGACTCTACTGCTAAAGAAGAACCAAAGAGAAGCCACCATCACAAATGAGGTTACAATGGGAACTTTAGTTTGGCCAACACTTTCGCCCACCTGGTGACTCTGTTGCAATAAAAGAAGAATCTAAAATGAGCACAAAGCCAAGGTCCTAATAAGAGCCACCACCCCCAACCATGCAACAAAATAGAGAACTCAGACCGAAGGTATGGCTAGAAATATTTTGACATGGAAGAATTAGAGCCCATTGATCATCCTGGTTCCCCCTCATTTTTGGGATTTGATTTCTAAAGAGGCTTTGGATTTCTTATCATATTTCACCTAGGAAAGTGTAATCAATGCATTGGTGCACTTGCAACATATGGCCACACATCTCAACATGCAAAACATCACAATGGATAATATAGCCCTCAAGCTACTGATGGCATCTTTCAAAGGGAAAGCTTGAAGGTGGTATATCTCCCTACCCATGTGGTCAATAAGGAATTAGGAATAGTTGTCCATATAGTTGATGGATCATTTCAAGGAGGAAGAACCCCTACTACTAGATTACTTTATTAGTATTAGGTAATTTTTTGGTGAGACAATGTTCGATTCCACAAATCCTGGCAAAGAATCTTGAGGAAGATCAAACATTACCTAGGTATGGCACTTATATTTATCTTAGAGCTTTACATCCAAATATTTCCATAATGATTAAAACCGAGGGGGATTCTCTCTCCCACTACCTATTAGATCACCCTTCAATCAAAAGAAGATCTCATTCTACTAGGTATATGTTGATTTGGATTTCATGCACACCTTGTGAAGAGTGAATAAAAAACACAAGTAACATTGAATGGGAATAAATTCCCTCACTTTAGGATCTTGCTGGTTATCCAAGGTGTGAGTTATAGAGTCGGGTCGAATGTTCACTCTTTTTCACTTCTGGAATAGTTTCAAGTAGACTGTTTTTACCTTACAACGGGTTCAACCTTTGTTCATTGGTGTTTGGTGGTGGTTTGTGTTGTTCATGATCAGATTTGCATTTGTGAATGGATCTAGCTCTTTGAATTTTAGCAGATTAAAAGAATAAATAATTTTAAGAAATATAAAAATGAGAACCTTTCATAAATAAAATAGAGAGGGTAAGGTAGGGCAGAAAAGAAGGGTGAAATCCTACAATTTTAATTGTTAATTATTCTTTCAACTTGGCATAATGTTATGTTCTCCAATCGTAACCAATAGAATAATAAATTATCCAGCTTTCTAAGATCATTTCATTACCTAGCAAGGGGTGAAACAAGTTTATGAAATAGAAAAAATTGTTTAAATCATAATTTTCCTTGTAACTAACAGGATGTATCTGTAGATGGCAAATGCTCATGCACACATACCAGAGCTATCAGTTAAAAATAATTAAACTATGGATTTAAACACTCTCTTAGGATAGTTTAGCCATTCTAAATGTTGTTGGGATGATTTTGTCGTAGCATAGCACACGCAGTAAAACTAGAGCCAGTAGGAAAAGAACTAAATTTCAGAATGAGTAAAATTTAATGAAGCTCTTCACATAACATCAACAACATGCCTAAATCAATCAAACTCATAACAATTACTATCACATACATTTCAATGAAAACAAGAATAGGGAGTGAACATTGTTCAAACTCCAGAAGTAGATTAAGCGCCTAGCTATGCCACTTTAGAGTAACAACACCGCAAAAGATCCCATGTCAACAACAGATGAATTTTCCAAAAAAGCAATTTTATAGAAAATACTTCTATTATAAATTCTTGCATCTTGATTTTACATTCAAAGGAAGTATATATAGACTCAAGACATGCCACATATTCTACCTTTGCATAGTCGCATTCACCCACTGTTGCATTGAAGTTTCATGTCTATCATCATATGTGCCATTACTCATACCATTAGCAAATTTCCTACGAAAATAGAAATAAAATGGCAAAGATTAGACAATTAATAGAATAATTAATTAATTTTATTCTTCTAAGGTTTAAATCCTTTTGATTATTAATTAATTAATTAATTTTTAATTATTCCTAAGGTTTAAGATTTTAATTTTTAGGGCAAAAATATAATTAAAAATTTAAATTATAATACCTTCTTTTAACGTGAAATATAGCAATGAGTGGAATAGAGAATGGAGCAGGATAGAGAATGTGCGAGACAGAGCATGCTTTGGCCAAAGGAGTTGGTTCTACCCCGCTATGATTAAAGAACATTTGGGAGTGAGATAGAACATGAAATGAAATTAAATATCCCAAAAAATCCATAACTTTACCAAGGAATATGTTGTAGCCCGCTCATGGATTTTGTACTTTTTATTTGTTGACCATTTTGACCAGCGGAATAGAACATGAGCGGGATAGAGCATGCTTTGATTTTTTTTAATTAATTAAAAGACTTAACTCTTGAAAAAAATTGGATATGATTAAATTGAATGAAATGGCAATGGAAATCCAATAAACTTTCACCCACGGCATGGATCAAGATTTTATTTCAAGGAAGATGTTCTACCCTACTATGATTAAAGAGTATTCGAGAGCGGGAGAGAACATAAAATGAAATTAAATCTCCTTTGAAATCTACAAATTTGCCAAGGAAGATGTTGTAGCCCGCTATAATTAAAGAGCATTTAGGAGCATGAGAGAACATAAAATAAAATAAAATCTCCTTTGAAATCCGTAACTTTGCCAAGGAAGATGTTGTAGCCAGCTATGATTAAAGAGCATTTAGGGGCGGGAGAGAACATAAAATGAAATTAAATCTCCTTTGAAATCTATAACTTTGCCAAGGAAGATGTTGTAGCTCACTATGATTAAAGAGCATTTTGGAGCATGATAGAAATTAAAATGAAATTAAGTCTCCTTTGAAACTCGCAATTTTGCCAAGGAAGATGTTGTAGCCTGCTCATTTGATTTTGGACTTTGTCATTGTTGACCATTTTGACCAGCACGATAGAACATGAGCGGGAGAGAGTATGCTTTGTCCAAAGGATTTGGTTCTATCCCATGATGATTAAAGAACATTTAGGAGCAGGATAGAACATGCTTTACCAAGGCCGCAACTTTACTCTCAAACCCATATAGTGCAAAATTAGATGAAAAATAAACGTTCTCAGATTTAAATTAAATTTTGCACACTTGTAAAAACGCCAAATGGGTATCCAAATATGCAAATAAAATACAAAAATTCATTTTCTATCCAAATATATTGTATTAAATAATATCACAATGTACAACAAGAAACTGCTATTTCTGGAAATAAAATTACATCTAACTTCTGGTAAATCTAGTATAATTAGAAAGAGGAGATCAAGATATTTCACCCAGAATTTGAATCACCTCAAACGGATTTCTCAATCAAAATATATGATGATTTCAAATTTGATGTGAATTTAGGGTAAGATGAAGAATTGTAGAAAACCCTAAAATTTGATTTTAATAATTTAGACTTTAGGAAAACCATTGAAGATTAAATTTTTTGAAATCAATAATCTGAAATAATATCATTGAGGTGTGAATATCCAGAAAACTTCAATTGATATCAATGATTTTAGGCAAGCAATTGTGACACCTTGATGTGGGCAAAATTTAAAACCTTCACGAAAGCAAAATTTGAAAATAAAATCAAAATACTTCAAGAGGGTCCCCTCGGAGAATAAAATCTAATTTATTACTACAAAAAAATTATGATTCAGTGGGGTGTGTTTCTTCTTAACAGTATATTTCCCCAAGATTCCCAAAAGTCCTCTTCCCCTCAACTTTGATCTAAATTCCTTCCCTTTGCATTCAAAACTCCCCTATAACCTACCGATCTAAATTCCCCTTAAGGAATATTTGATGGTGTATGGTTACCCGGTGCTAGAGGCCTACTTTAGATATCAATTCTTAGAGGACTCATTGAAGCAGATGTAACTAGCTTCCTTGCTAGGAACTAGAATCAAGCCTAACAAAGATCTTGGAAAAGCAAAGCCACTAAAGAAGCAAAGGCACCAAATACCATGGAAGCACCAAAAATATAATCATCATCTCTATAGGATGACACTAGAAAACATGCTCAAGATTCCCTAGAGAACCTCAGGCCTTAAATAAAGCCCATGAAGGGGAGAAATTAACAAAAGGAAAGGGAGGTAGAAGAACCTACAAAAGCATAGATGGAGTCACCTTGCTTGATCCTAAGGTACGGAGGAAATTTGGTCTAGAGATGTCAAATAGGCACAATTTATACCTCTTCCCTACCTAAAGCAGTGGCCTAGGCATTAAATACAACCTAATATTTGGCCAAAGAGGATATAAACTAAATGGGTAAAGAACCTAACCTGGTGATTGATATCCTATTGTAGTACCACTACGTCTTCCTCCAAGACCCTCATCAAACACTAAAGGGGTAAAAATATAGGTGAGCTCTAGAATATCCACAAACAAAATTTGAAGTGGGGTACTATCCCCAAAAAGCAACCAATGGCAAAGGTAAAAGGGGAACACCCTCAAAAAAAATTGTAGATAAGCAAAAATGGACTCCAGTTCACCAGAGAAAACACCCATCCCACAAAATAAAATGATGCAATACAAAATTATGGGATCTTGATCTAATGATAGTTTTTTATCAAATTGGCATATGATAAATGCCAAGTATCGAGGATGATCCATTAGCCTTTGAGGCTCTCTATAAAAAAAATGTTTATGTTGTCTTTTCACAGACCTATCAAGTAGATGCAGGACACAAGCAAATTTAGACAAGTAGCAAAGGAACTGAAGTCGCATGAACATGGAGGATGAATTAGTTGGGATCATGGAATATCTAATAGCCCTTCAATATTAGTAGAGCCCCTTTTAAATCATATTGAAGAGTGGCCACCATACCAAAGTGGAAGAAATACTAGAAGATGATGACGTCCTCCAAATCCTAGGCATGAGGGAACGATTCTTCATATGACCATTTGATATTAGCTAATCAAAAGGATGAAGGTAAACCTTAGGATACATTCAAGCAATATGGTCTATAAAGCAAGGCACACCTCATTTTGGCCTCCATAGAGCCTTAAGTGAAGTGATTTCCAAAAACTTCCTCTTTGAAAAAATGTCATTGTTGTAGAAGCCTCAAAATTTTCTCAAATTAGACTCTATGCCTAATGAATAAGGAATCCTTCTCTAGGTTCCTTAACTCCTACTAGCAAGAGTTCCCTTGTGAGTCACCAAAATTATAGTGAAGTCTCACTACAGTGAGCAAATCCTGCTCCTAGAGGTAATTTTGACCAGAGCACCTACCTGAAGCTAAGATGAAGGGGTCCAACACCTCTACTACTTATGATGCAATCAAAGCCATAAGACCATCTAATATGTAGCTAAGGAGGGACCACCAACACCAATTGATTCTATGTCTAAAGATCCCTTCACCATGAGCCCCATCCCAACCACTAGACTAGAATAAAGCAGCATCTCAATAGCCTTTCTAGTGGTGGAAAAAGCAAATCTCTATAATACTTGGAACCCCCAAGCCATTTTTATGATGGTTTATGGGGGACCACTCTTATCAGGGGCTTACTTTGATTAGAGATCATGGATTTTTCGTGCCTTCAATGAGCAAAGCCCTAAATACCAATCCCTCCTCTTATCCAAGGGAGAACCTTAGTCCTAGGTATCATTCCAAATTGATACCACTAGTGAATCCTAAGGACTAAGACCCTCCTATTTGTTGAAGGGGAGTAGCCAAGAAGATCAAGTGAAGAGGTAGCAAGGCAAGCCTTCCTCCCATTTGAGGAAAATCTTGATATCCATAGGTTAGGGAAGAATAGAATAGCCTAAAATAATTTTAACTATGACGTTCTCTCTTTGCTTTCTAGTCTGTTGACCCCATAATAGTCTCCCCATGATATATGGTGGAATAGGAGTTCTCAAAAGCAAAGTATCTCAGAAGATGATAATTGTTATCCCCACAAGGTGCATGAAAGGGCATCTTCACCAAGGGGAAACTACCAAGAGAGTTGTAATCCAAGATTTAAACACTAAAATCCTAGATGGATCCAAAGCAATCAGATGTGAGGGAAAGGATGGTGTTTTGATTTTGGTCTAGACACCCACAAGCAGATGTAGTTACCCAGGTGATAGTTGAATCATAAAAGCAGCAACAGGGAGGATAACCCAAGAGGAAGTGCATGCTCAAGATATTAATGATGGATGATTACAGGGATTTAATCATGAAGATTTTTTATAGACCTTCAAAACCTCCAGATCATTCATTGTTGATGTTGACTAGCCTGGGAAAAATTTTGAATTTAAATTTTAAAATCCTGCATGTATTTTAGAAGGAATTTTTTCCCACTTCTTATAAATATCTCTCTTCATCTCATTGTAGAGAATCTAAATCCCTCCATCCTTTTAAGGAGTTCTTTCCTTCATTCTCCTTTATATCCCAGCCTAGCTCAAGCCTTGCATGGCCTATCGAGTAGTTTTTGAACCTCTTCCCTATGCATGTATGTAACTCAAAGTTTACATTGGTAAAACATCTATGACTCTACTCATTTCTACCTTGGTTCTATCATGGGTGTTCTATTTCTACATATTATAAAAAATTTCTTGTGTTCCTCATCTGCACATCAACAGAATAGCTTACTATCCATAAGAGGTTCTTCCAAGTAGGGGTGTATATTTCCCCTCCTTGGGCTAAAAATAGTCCTTTGTATTTCTTGCAAGTGATTAAACAAGTGTTAATTCAAATAAAACTAGAAATTGTTGCCTTTTTCCTTTGGCACATTTCTCAAAATATTGGTCCCATTAGACCTTACATAGCTCTAGGGTCTATTTCCTCAACACCTTGGAATGGAACCCCAAATTCTTAACTAGTCTCACCTCAATGGCAAAGGAAATCTACCATCTACAAATTAGAAACATTCCACATGTGAGTAGGATTAGCAACATAATTCCTAAATAGAGATATGTGGAAAGTATCATGGATCTTTAATAGGTTGGGTGACCAGGTGAGCCTATAGGCTACTGGATAGATCTTATCTATGATCTCACAAGAGCCCAACATAGCAAGGATCCAACTTTGTTGACTTGATGGCACTTTTTCATGGGTCTTACCCTTAAGAAGACTCTATCTCCTACAAAGAATTCTCTTGGTGATATTTTCAGATTATCATAGCTCTTGTGGTGATTAGTCACTTCCTTGAGCCTAAGTTGAATCACTCAGAGCTGATATTCCATATCTTAGATAGTATTTGGTCCGATCATCACTCGATCCTATGGATTATCCCATGATAGAGGCGTCTAGCATCTTTCACCATACAAAAATTCAAATGGGACCATCCCCAATGATGCATGGTACCCAATGTTATATGCATTTTCCAAATGATGTAGAAATTTTTTCCACTTTGAATTTTGGCCCATGTCATACATGTGCAACATCTCCTTCAAAAACTGGTTTACCCTCTTGGTCTAACCATCTATTTCAAGATTATATGCAAAACCAATATTTAGCTTAGTGCCCACTATATGCTGTAGAGCCTGCCAAAACTCTGATGTAAATCTATAATCTCTATAAGATATGATTACCCTAGAAAACCCATGTAGTCTAAACATTTATTTGATAAAATTATTTACCACCATCGATGCATTATCCTTGGTGCCCCCCAAAATGTGCAACCTTGGTCAACTTATCAACCACTACCAAGACCACATCAAGTTGGTACCTAGTCTTAGGTATACCTACAATAAAATCCATAGAGGTTACCTACCTTTTTTGCATAAGTACCTTATGTGGGTACAATTTTCCCTATTGGGTGTCAATGTTTTACCCTCACCTTTATGGTATTCTAAACATATTGCAATAAAATTAGTGATATCTTGCTTCATTTTGGCCCAATAGAAGGTCTTTTTCATATATTTTCCCTCATTTTGACCCTCCCAAATGAGCACAATAAGAAGAATTATGTGCCTCCTACATGATCATTCTCCTTAACTACCTTGTCTTTAAAACATAAAAGTCCATATTTCATGTTGAAAACCTTATTCTCTTCAGGTTTCCCCTTGGTTTTGCCCTAAATTTCTATACAATATGGGTCTTGCAACTGCATTTCCTTGACCCTATCCATCAAATCTATACGAATCAAGTAAAATGCAACCATGTGCCTCTTCCTACTCAAGGCATCAGCTACTTATTCTCTTTCCCTTAGATGAACTCAATACCAAATTCGTATTCTTCTAAGAACTCCACCCATCTTCTCTATCTTGCATTCAACATAGGTTGGGTAACAATATACCTCAAATTTTGATGGTCTATCCTTAGCTCAAAAGATTATATCCAACAAGTGATGTCTCAAGCCTTCTTAGGCATGCACACTATGGCCAAAACTGGATTGAAGAGATCATCTATCCTTAGTAGAGAGTACTTAATCTTAATGGTTACCTTATTCAACACTTTAAAAAATATTCACAAGTACATCCTTCTTTTTCACAAATAATATCGAAGAACCTCAAAGTGACACTCTAGGTTTGATCAACCCCTTTACTATCAAGCCTTGTAGTTGCACCTTTTGATCTTGTAATTCCATTGGGGTCAACCTATAAGGTGTCCTTGAAAAGGGGTTCAACTACTAGCATTAACTCATTAGTGAAGAAGAATTTTTTATATTGGTTTCATTATCTCTCATTATTGCTCCATCTGCTCTTGAATCAACTTAACTATGTAAGAGAGGTTTTCTATCCTCTCACTAGAACCTACTTATTCCTTTGGTTTACTTATTGAAGTCTATTGTCCTCCTAGACTTCCTACTGGGATCTATTGTTCTCCCAATTTCTCTTGTTGGGGTCCATTGTTCTCCTTGTCTTTTTTGGAAATATACTATGGTTTCCTCTTGAGTAGTTGACCCTACCTTCATGGAAGATCCTTCTTCCAACCAAGTGCTATATCCTATCCACAAAAGGAGTTGGGTAAGTCATAATTTCTCTCGATTTGCACTTATAATTTTTATAGTTTTGTCTCCCCATGAACTAATTTAGACCATTATCACTCTCTTGATAAGGTCATAGCCATACTTGTCTAGCCACAAAATGCATATCTGAGAAGCCCATAATTATTTATTAGATAATGATTATGGTCACACTTGTTTACCCACAAGGTGTCATCTTCGATAAGAATATTATCACTCATTTGATAATGATCATGGCCATTATTACCTCTTCGCAAGGTGCCATTCACTTCGATAAGAACATTATCACTTGTTTGATAATGATCATGGCCATGCTTACCTCTTTAAAATGTGTCATCCACTATGATAATGATCATGACCACTCTTACCTCTTTGTAAGGTGTCATACGCTCTGACTGCAAGAGAGTTGAATTAGGTTACAATTTTCTCCAAAATTATACTTCTAACTTTAGTTAGTTGTATTTCCCTCATGCACTAACTCAATTCATTATCACCTTCTTGAAATAAAAAGGTCATAGCCACACTTGTCTACCTACAAGTTATTATTTTTAATCTTACTAATTAAATAAAAAGGATCATTATCACTTAATTGATAATGATCAGGGTTGCACTTGCCTTCACGTAAGGTGCCTTACCCCAAGTAGCACATCAAGTCAAGGCTTACCCTAAGCACACTTATTGGAAGCCTTAAGCCCTACAACCTAGAGCTCTGATACCAACTATAACAACCCAAAACTACCAACCCAATTTTTTTAAAAGAGCACTTACCAACAAAGGCTCATAAGGGAGAACACCCTTTAACTTATTTATCTCAACATGCAAGGCTTCACCACATTTGAGTTCCAAGTCATTGTAGATGACACTTAATGGATAGGAGTGGCCAACTCCTATATTTTTTCTAGGGTTTACCTTCCTAAACCTACACATTTAGAAGGATGTCAATAAATGGTCCCCCCACCTTTTCCATACCCTCCATGACATAGGACCATGTGACCACGACGTAGGGATTATCCTTTAAACCTACATACTTAAATGGGGATGCATATTCCCTAACCTGACTCTAAGTCCACTAGGTAGGTTGATCAATGTAGAGCCTTGGTGCTTAGTTACCACACCTCCATGGGCTAACTAAGGTTATTTCCACTTCGATGATAACTGACATGATCACTTGATCCTACATGATTGAGGGATCACCACTATTACCTTGTGAATGGTCTTCCCAATATTTAGATGGGACACACCTGATCCTACATATTAAAGGTACAATTATTCACAAGTACCCTAGCTATTGTATTCTCACAACTCCTTCTAGGTTCATGGTTTGGATTTAGTTCCTAGCTATTGCATTCTTGCAACTCCTTCTAGGACTCATATCTACCTGGTTATTGCATTCACACAACTCCTTCTAGGATTGGGCTTTATGGCTTACTAGAGGAATATTCCTACCCATCCCAAGGATAGATAAACATTACAATATTTACCATAGATTAAGCATTGCACTAAGCATAAAATTAAGCAAGACATAATCCATCAATTAGAAATACATAAAACAAAGATTCCTCTAACCATAAGCCAAAACTATGCATATATCAAGTATTTGTCCTATAACTTTAAATCAAATACTTCCAAATAACATTAAAGCATAACATGATAACATAGCTATGCATATCCATAGTTAACATAACTCAATAATAGCTATCCAAAGAGATTACTCAAAATCACAAAAAGTATAGAAACCCAAGTTGTCATTAAGCAACATAATCTTTTAGTTTGTACAATAATAAAATATACAAAACTTATTGATCAACTCAATCATTACAAAGCCTTTGCCTTTCCACATCATCTATCTAATTAAATTCCTATAAATCCATCCACCAAAGTTCTTCAAGCCACCTAAGTGCCTGCAAAATCCTTCATGAGGGGGAATCCACCACAGCTTATGAGGTAAAACTTAGGGATCAAAATAACCCTATATGCAATGCAACTTAAAACATGTCTTACTCTATTATGAAAACAACCATGCACAAAATATAATCAATCTATAAGAAGATAATCCTACTTCTCTTTATAATGATCCCTTAACCCACAAAAGTCTCAAGAATCATTATATTTGTTTCTCTTTCAAAACCAACATCAAACATTCAACATCTAAACAATAAATTCTCATACTTCTCTTTTATAATGAATCCTTAATCTACCCAAGATCGTAGGAATTCATCATAATAATATCTTTTCAAACTATACATAACAATTTCAAGAAAGAGAATCCCATACTTCTCTTTAAAATTATTTCTTAACTATCTCAAGTCTCAAGAATCAAATAGTAGTTTTCTCTTTCAAAACCAACATACATTAATCCATTGATTCCTTAACTATCACAAATCTCAAGAATCAATAATAGTTTCTCTTTCAAAACTAAAATCAAACAATAATCCATTGATTCTCAATCCACAAAGATCATTATATTAGTTTCTCTTTCAAAACCAAAATCAAACAATCAATCCATTGATTCTTAATCCAAGTCTCAAAGATCATTATATTAGTTTATCTTTCAAAACCAAAATCAAACATTCAAAATCAATACAAGAGAATCCCATACTTCTCTTTATAATGATTCCCTAACTCACAAGAGTCTCAAAAATCATTACATTAGTTTCTCTTTCAAAACCATCATCAACATTCAAAATCAATACAAGAGAATCATGTACTTCTCTTTATAATGATTCCCTAACTCACAAGAGTCTCAAAAATCATTACATTAGTTTCTCTTTCAAAACCAAATTCATCAACATTCAACATCAATACAAGAGAATCCCATACTTCTCTTTATAATGATTCCCTAACTCACAAGAGTCTCAGGAATCATTACATTAGTTTCTCTTTCAAAACTAAAATATTACTTTATTTAATCAACTACAATCAAAGTGATTAAACATAAGCAAGTACTTTATTAAATAAAATAATCAAAGTACTTAATTAAACATAGGCAAAGTACTTTATTAAACATAATAATCAAAATACTTAATTAAAAAACCTATCCTTAAACATAGGAAAAGTACTTTATTAAACTTAATAATCAAAGTACTTAATTAAACAATATTTATCTAACAAAAATATATCTATATCTTTCACATTATAAAGGTACAACCTTCATCTAAAATAAAGATAGCTTTATCTTTAAATAATAAAGATACAATCCTCTATCTATGGTTAAGATAGCTTAATTAACCAAGATGCCATCCAAAGACCATAATAAAGCGCTATAAAATATTTACCATTTCATACATTTGGTAAAGCACTTCATTAAACATTAAAGGTGCTTCGCACACCAAATAAATCATAATTCAGCAAAGCACTTTATTAAACATCAAAAGGTGCTTGATAAAATATCACACAAATCAAGCATTTAATATAAACCAATATGCTCGATTTCACGTAAATTAAATCAAGCATGAATTAAAATAATTAAAATGCTCCAAGCTTCTTGCCTATAAAACCCTAAAAATAGAGCGCACATAAAGCAAAGCCAATGAAATTATCCACTACACACAAAAATAAGGTGGTTCCTTTTCTGAACGTAGAGGTTGATGCAAGGCTCGAGGCAGTCAGCAACAAATAGGGTAGATGAGGATACAAGCCTACCGAACAGACTAATGAATCCCTAGAAACCCAAAAATAGGAGATGTTGCCAAGTAGATACAAAAACATACATAGAAAATACTATCCAACTCAAGCCACCACTAGATAACTCAAAAGGAAGGAATGGCCCACATCACCCTAAAATTGTGATAGAACGGTAAAGTAACCATTGGGTAAGCATGAGCTAAGGTGGATCAAATACTTACCAAAGCCATTAGGCGCCAAACATGGAGAGGAAACCAAAAGAAGGCTCAGATAAAAAAATCCAAATAGATCGCTTCAAAAGAGAAGCAACCAAGATGACTTGAACACAAGCCCAAATTAGATGTCAAAGGCAAAAATAAAGTAACGATACGCCAAAAATATAAACAACAAAGTGCATTCCAAAATTCCATATAACCTAGAGAAAGCACTTGGTTATCATGTACTTCCAAAGCATTTTGTGACAAACATCCCTTTCCTTTGAATGGCCTCTTCTCCTCCTCGCCTCCTCCTCCAAAACCTTACACAACAAGATTAAAACCACAAGGAGGGAATGCAAAGCATCAACATGCATGGAGGTGGCCATCCTTAAAATGTACCAATAGGTGTTACAAGATCCTCGCTACCTTTTCCATAAAGGCGCTATCAAGAATAGCCATAAAGGAGAACTTTGAATTGATTCACCCAAAGATTACATTCATAACATAAAAAAGGAATATTATCAATTCTTTATTCTACTTTCAAAGGCTAACATTAATATTTAAGTATTAATATCACATTATAATTAATGCTTCGCTATTCTAATGAAATAAATCCAATATTTCGATTAGAATTATAGTTGTTGCAAACTAATTAACACTTCTCATATCCATTCAAGGCCAGTAAAAGGCAAGCAAAGCTTAAATCCAAAGGTGTTTCACACCATTTTTTTATCTAGGTGGCTCTATTATTATAGTCCTAGACTATCACCAACCTATTAAGGAGACTCATTGCTCATGCAACTTCTTGGCCCAATGGTGTGAACATAGATTAATTAAGCAAGCAAAAAATGCATCTACATGAAAGGGTATTTATCCATGTTACCCTAAGCTATCAATGAATAAGTCATCATCATAATTTCTCTAAATATCCCTCCTATAGGTGGTTCACCCATATGATCCCACCATAGAGAGAGTACTTGGTCCTACATCCATCAAAACATCAATAGTACCATATTCCAAGCTCAAAATACTATAATTATCTTGTCAAAATACATCATAAAAAATGCAGCTATGTCATAATATAAACACAACACATAGCTTATTATCCATAATAAGCTTTGCCAAGGAGGGGTGTTACACCTTATCCTTGACATGCAATGGTGGTATCCCTCTTCTCAATATGTAGTGCATGTATTAGCTTCAACTTGGTTCTTAGTTTGTTTTTTTTCTTTTGTTTCCTTTCTCTATATTTTGATTCCAAATATTTTTTTATTAGCATATATAGTACCATCCTCAAAAGACAAATCCTCATATTTTTTTGTGATACCAAAGTTTACAAATATTGCATTATTTGGATTTGGTAAAGTTAAAATAGCTTGTTGAACTAGAGTTATGGCTTGATAAACTGGTTGATTTATCATGGATGGCTAATAAGCTAGATGACTCATTATAGATTCTTGATTTACTACTAGTAATATTTTCCCCATAGCAGCAATCTATTGGGCCTACCATTACTAGTCATACTACTTAGTTTAATAATACCTAATTACTACAATGCATTCAATTGGGTTGTGCCTTAGGTTACAAGGGAACATCATAAAGTACTATCCTCTAAGTTTATGTTTATTATATTATTTTATTATTGATTGTTCAAATTTTTAGAATATTATTGAGGAACATGATCTTTCATAAGGTAAGGGGTCTTCCTTTACTACTGATTTTGTTGTTGTCGCCTATTATTTGGTTGCTACTACCTCTTCTCCATATTGCTTTGGTTGACCATTATTCTCACCATATCTACTATTTCCTTCATGTAAATTTTACATGTATCCAAGTCCTAAGAGGTAATGTTACTACTACACTATGGTGGAGTGAGTAAAGCAGGTAATTGAGGCTTAAAGGAAATGAATGAGGGTATGCTTGGCTTGGAAATATCATGATGTAAAGAGAATTGGTTTGTCGAAAGGTAGTAATATTGCTGGATATATTTGGGATAGGTACAATGGTAGGAATGGATCCTAGAATTTGAGGATTTTGGGTAACATGAGTAGTGTAATCCATAGGCAAGGCAGGAGATAGTTTTTATACTCTAATGAGAATATGTTTTGCATAGGCCACCTCTTCAAATGCTATTTTTTTTTTTAATTAAATTTTTTTTTTATATTGAACATATTTACAAATATCAGTGCTCGTTCGAGCAAACACAAGAGGAATCAACCTCACAACCACATGGATGATAATAACTAGGCAACTGCCATTACACCAAATGTCATTCGACGCCTCTTCAAATGCTATAGTTAAAGTAATATAATTAGCATTGCAAACCATTAGCACTAAATCATACTACAAACCCTTTATGTAATATGGAAAAGTCTATTCTTCACAGAGCATATATTTGGTGGAATTAACTATGATGCCCTCATAAATCGAATTTTTTCTTGAGGATGTCTTTGCATGGCATTTAAGTGAAAAATGATCAAATACCCATTACCCATATTATCAAATATTTGCATAAAATATTTTGATGCCTAACTAATAACAAAATTGTCAAGTAACTCTCTATACCATAAAGCAACTTTATCCCCTAATGAGTAAATAAGTAAACCTACCATGATCCTTATTCTTGGATGCGATGGATCAACTTTAGTGTAGAGAGGTCATCCAAATGGTTCATTGTTATTTTATTCCCATTTCCATAAAAGGGAGGTAAGGATTTTATGGCAAAATCCAAAATGGAGGAATACGCCCTTAGATTCAAAGGTCCTTGAAAGGTCCAATCACAAAGATAATTTTGATATTGACCTGATACAAGCACATGATTGGTTTGAGGTGGTTGGCCAAATTGCATCGGGTAAGGATGCATCGCATACCCTTGAGGTGGAGTTACATATGTTTTATATGGGGGCATGTGGGACAATTTGCTATGGAAAACCCTGGGGATTTTGTTGTAAAGTGTAAAATTGTGGTGGAAAATGAGGGTGATGACTTTGCATATGTGTGGATTTGAATAACTTGTATTTTTATTAGGTGGAGCTTACATATTTTGGATAGGTGAAAAGTTTTGCAAACCTTGTTGAGGGACTTACTGATTAGGTGAAGGCATATATATTATAGATTTTGCATTGGGTGGCAGTAACATTTGATTGGAAGTGTTTTCTTAAAATCCTTGTACCTCCATTTGACTAGTTGGCACTTGCAAGTTTTGATCCTATCTTGATTAGGGACTAGAACATTCATTTATCCAAAATTATGGGTTGAATTATCTTGAGAGTTGAGGCTAATTTAATGAATTCACCATGCTTGAAGCATCAGTTTGTTAATTAGTCCTGTGTAATGATTGGGTTCAAATAGTACTAGTTGGAAGATTACTTTGAAATTTATACAATGGTATCTAACTTATTCTAACTAAATTATAACTGGTGGTTGGTTATTTGGAGGATTAGGTATACTAGCTAGAGATCTTATCTAATATGGTGGTTGGAATGTAATTAGTAAGACCTAAAATAATTGGGAAAACCCATACAAATGATTGTTATGAGTGAAGGTTGGTCCAAGGTCCAATAGATGCCTAATAGCAACACATAAAAAACTAGGGGGTTATTGAGGATATATGCCTCTTCCAACCATAATGAAGGGGTAGATATCGGATTTTGATCTTGACTAGATTGGTTGGCATTTGGACTTTTCCCCTTTGATGAAAATGAACTTGTTGTTGGATCAATTTTTGGTCTGTCGTCTCCTCATACCAATGTGGTGGTTTACGCTTTTCTTTTTCCTTTCATATTATTTTGTTGAAATGGGATCAATTCGACTTGACAAAATCCTTTGCCTAATTGTTGTGTCTTGGGGAATTATTAAGCTTGGATACTCCAATATATGTAACTACATGGACAATGTTTTGGGATCAAAATTTAAAATCTACACAAGGGAGAAAATTACTCTACCAAGTGGAGCAAATCACTTCCAAAATGGAACTTAGAAATATTTGATAAATAAGGGTCCATGAAGATCACTTCTAGTGAATCTCTCTAGGTTTTCAAGTGAATATCTCTCTAATGATTGAGCAAATTTCTCCTTTAATAAGACTTAAAAATTAAATTAAATGATTCACTTCAATCAAGATAAATCCCTCCAAATGGGATGAATCATTACTTAGATGAAGACTTTGTAAAAAATATCCTACGTTTGATAAATTGCCTTTTGTGTTGGTAATATTACATTATTTGTTTATGTAAATAGTTTAGGGAGTGCTTTATCTAGTTTAGGGAGTGTTTAATATTTAGGACTATAGTATGTATCAAGTGTGATGAGTGAAAGGTGTCATGTAAGGAAAGAGTTATGTGAGGTGTCACGTGTGAAGCAAAGAGTTATGTAATAATGAGACTTTGTTATTATGTAATATGTGAGAGAAGAGAAAAGGTCAAGAGATATGCATATGAAGAGTCTCATGTAATTATATATTGAAGATAAAGCTCTATATCATGTATTGAAGTAGCATTGCATTTATGCATGCTATAGTAGATTTTATCAATAATATTTCAATGTTTTATGTGTGCATTATTGTGTGAGAAATATTGTAAGATCCTATGGAAATTATCCTATGAGTTGAGTGGTGATTTGCTAACATTGGTATCAAAACTATGATGGAGAGATTATTGATTATTGGATAATAAAAAAGATTGTTGATTGCATGATGAAGAAGATAGTTTGGAGATTGAATAATATTGGAGGAAGATATTGAGGAAGGATAACGAATGTAAAATAACTAGCACCAAAGTCTAGTGTGAATTTGGAGTGAGAAGAAGAAGAATATTAGAGGAGAGGAAGAATAAGGTTGAGAGAATAAGTACTAGAGAGATTGTTGAAGGATGATTGTTGAAGAAGAATAAATGGAGAAGATATTTATTAGAGTAAATAATTTCTAGAATAGAAGTGTTGGAGAGAATGTGAGTTTGGAAAGAGTAGATTTGAGGAAGTATTGAAGGTTATTTTTAAAGAAAGGAACGGACTAGTGGTCCAATTTGAAGGAAATATAGTGGTTCTCCACTACCTGCATGTGACCAAGGTAAAATTTTGATTGTTAATGATCAGAGTTTTGTCTAGACATGGAGGAGAAGAGACTGAGATAAACCATGACAATTAGGACTTATGTGAGACTTGTTCAATAAAATACTAATAGTCAAACAAAGGAATGCTAAAGAGTCTTTCTTTCAAGAAAAGTCCTGATGTTGAAAAAATTGTATCTATGATAAAGCATCGACGGTAAAACTCCTGATTAGTCTACAAGATAATCCAAGATTCAAGAGATGAAAAATTCCTGATTGACAAGTTTACAATTGTATACATTTGTAGGCTTTCCTTTCATTTCTTTCTATAAAAATTGTTATCTCCTGAGCGGCTTGTGGGTAATCTCAAACCCTTGCTTTTGGCACAATCTATGTAAAAATTTTCTTGCATATATATATATGGGAGCATGTGTCTATTTTTTGGTATAGCCATATGTGGTCTCCTACAGACCTAGTTTTGTGTGTATGTATTTTTTTGTGATCTTTTGCTTGAATTTTAGGTTTTATTAAGGGTATGTGTATGTGAGGGACTTGCATATATTTTTGGACTGAGTCACTTTCTTGGCTTTCCAGAGGGACCTACCTTTCTTTGCATGCATATAATTTGTAACTCTTACTTGTGCTTCACTGTGTTGAGGAGAGGAAGTGTTCACCGCTGGCACATAGTTTTCAAGCCTATTTTTGTAGCAAGATCTTGGTGGATCTCTTGGTGCATCACCCCCCTTTGTTTTTGTTGAGTTGTTTTTTTACTTTTGCTTTTTTTCATCCCTTTTCCCTTTGTTCAATATAAGTTTACCTTGAAGATAACATCTTACCAAGGATTAAACCTTATAAAAACTCTCAAAGGCCCCTAATTGATCCAAACCCTATGCTCTCGGTTATGGCCCCATTTTGTCGCTCCTTGTGAAGCATGATTTTCCCTACTAGGGATAATCGAAGATGACAACAATTTAATGACACACTTGGTAGGATCCTAGTGACACATCATTTATCCCAAAATCATAAAAAGAAGTAGGTCTAATACTTGGTGAGGGTCTTTTTTTATTCTTACTTGTTGAAGTGCCTCTTTTCTCACCTGGAAACTCTGCTCTATAAAAAAAAACTAAAAGAAGCCATTGCTAAAGATCCTAAATCAATGTTCATGTGAAGACCTCAATGTACCTACTTTTTAAAAGTAATAAATTGCATTCATCTGGTTACTCCATCCAAAAGGAAGAACCCAAATATAACCATATAAAGAGCCTATGTTTGAGTTTTTACATCTGCCAATCGTGATAAGAGTTGTTTCCACTATCTGCAACCATCCCATGAAGAAGGAAAGCCACAATCCATAATATGGCTACTCCACCCCCACCATTGCCCACTAGAATATTCCTCACTTAGAATGATAGAGATCCACTAGCACCACCAACACCAAATGAAATATAGGAAGAAATATTCTTGTTTATTCTAAAGTATCTCACCTATTTCACTAGTGAAGATCTCACTACCCCCATTTAGCACCTTAACCATGTGTCGAACTTGTGTACAATCCCTAACATACCAGATCAAAACATGGCTCTAAGGTTATTGGTGATATCCTTTAGAGGAAAAGCTTGAGAATGGTACATAATGCTCCCACCTAGATCGATTACCTATTTGGATTAGCTTGACAATAATTTTGTGGAGTGATTCAAAGAAAAAAGATATGGAATACTACTCCTGGAATAATTATCGATAATGAAAATAACCCCTTGTGGAATTAATAGAAGATTTAAACTTAAGATTCCATAAAGCATGGCATAGGATACCTAAAAATCTTTGTCCCCACTAGGTTTGGTAATAATTTTGTATCTTAGAGCATTAAATTTTGAAATATCTAAGTTGATAAAAGTTGAGGAGGAGATTCTATACCAAAAATATACAAAATGACTATCATAAATAAAAATGATTTAATACAAATAGGCAGATTACCTCCAAGGCCATTACTTTCCCTCTTACTTTATTCCTGGGATCAGCAAACCATATGTTTGCAACCACCAACACCCCCTCTTATTACCTTGGGCATAGTTTCTAGAGCTCTCAACAAGGTTATAAAAGCCTTATTACAATCCTAAGAAAATCACCAAAAGGATTCAAGCGATCTCAACAAATATTATAGCAATAACCTAGAATTATCAAAAGAACCTCATTAGTGGGAAATCTCTAAGCAAATCCTAATATCACAAGAGGAAACAGTAGGAGTTGTCAACAGTAAATTGGTAGAGATCTCAACTCAATAAAATGTATGGCAAGAGAACAAAAAGATAATATACAATTGCACAACACAATTTTCACACAAATGCCTAAAACCATGAATAAGGCCATAACGGGATACTACCAGCTACCAACAACAAAAAAGGATAATTTTTTTAAAATTCAAGAGGTTGTTATTAGAATTAGATTCTATTACATCATTTGGGTCATGTAAATGTACACTCCTAGGTACATAATTAGGACATTAGATTACTTTAGGGGAAAGTTATCTAGTTACTTTATGCAATGTAATAAATGAACAAGTGTCAATGTGCAATTTGTAAATGTGCAAGGTGTCCCTTGTAGAGCTAGGTAGAGTGTTGGCCAAGGAATCTATCTTCCATTATAAAATGGCCTCATTGTAAGATATTGGAGATACAGTAGGTAGTAGTAGAATTACTATGTAACTCCATTAGTGATGGAGTACAATGTAGTCCTGTAAGCTTCTTGTTTGAAGTGTTCATTTCCTCCATAGCAACATTGTATTCATTTTCGTCATTTCTATTTATAGCATATTTCTGCAATCTTGTAAATTTACTTTCTCATATTTTTGCATCTTGTGATTGCAATATCCCATTGTGATCTACCTTAAACTCTAATAGTGGTATCAAAGCCATGGTAGATCTAGTCACAATAGATCTAGCTACTATAGATTGAGAGGAGAACCACCATTATTATTGAGCCTGAATTTTTGTGAACCTGAATCGACACAATGCACAGGCTCTTGCAAAAATCTTTAGAAGAATTAAGATGGTAGGGAGAGCTTCGAGAAATTAATATTGTTAAAAATTGGGCCAATCACCATAGCTTCGATTTTTACAAATTGGATGTGCCTTTGGACCCGTTGCATGTAAATTTTGTTGCTTTAAAGATTATTTGGTAGAATAGACTAGAAAGAGAGATTGCGAGATTCATTTGAATCAGATTCTTCCCACAGAGTTGCAAGAAAACTCGTGAAGATAAGGACTCGATATTTGATCCACTAGTTTGATGAATCAACTAGTGAAGCTCATCTAAGAGATCTAAGAAATTTACTCTTGCCTAAAGTTTCTTTTACTGCAAGGAACTAACTCTTAGATGATTGGGACACCTCCTACAATAGAAAGCTAGGATATTTCAACTTTGTTACCCGAAGGTCGAAGTGCCTTCATAGTACAAATATTAGTTGTTGCAAGAGAAGAATATTACAAAAGAGACTCTAGGAGAAAGATTTGTGGTGAAGTCTAGAGATTTAATATCTCCATCGATAGATCAAATTCACAGTAGTAAAGGCCATAGAATCCTTGATTCTAAAAAAGATCACAGAATCCTTGATCCTAAAAAAATACCACATAAGCCTTGATCTTGAAGAAGACTCTAGAAGAGAGAACCTGATTCAGAAGCAGCTTCAGATTTTAGTACTAATAACTAGTTGCAGGAAAAGGAGATTCAGTGAGTTGGGAAACTTCCTATAAGAAATTTAGGAAGAGTATCTTCTTTAGAATCAATCCAACACCTGAAGAAAACTTGAAGGTGAAGAGATCGGGTGAATATTTCATTGAAGAAACTTCCATTCTTAGAAGAATGAGAATGACTAGGAGAGTCCTGTTCAAATCCAGAAGTAGCAGAATCAAGATATCTAGGAATGATATCTAAATTCCAGATGTTTAAGAAGATCTCAAGGAAGAAAAAAGAAGCTGCAAAATCAAAGACCTAAGAGAGGTCTCAAGGAAAAAATATTTTTGTTGAAGCAAGATCATCAAAAGAGTTCCTAGAACATCTGATAAGGGAAAGAATTGGAAAAATTATCGCCATCTAACAATAAGCCCAAAAAGAAGAAGAATAATTGATAAGGAGTGCCAAAGAAGATACATAAGACCTCAAGAAATTCATAGTCTTGAGAAGAATATCCTACTTGAAGTCAAAATTTGACAAGAAGACTTGAATACAGAAGAATCTTTCCAAATTAGAGATATTTGAAGATTTCCTTTCACAACAAGAAGGCATAAATACTTCTTCAAATATATAGCAGAAAGGAGAATATTACTAGGTAAGAACAAGCAACAAACCCCAGGCTCATGAAAGAAAGTTCAAGACCACTTTTTGGTGAAGGAGGAGCTTTTTGGAAAAGCTAACAAAAGTTGCAGAACTCTATCTAAAGTAACAAGGTTTATCTACATCCTCTACAAAAAGCTTTCAAAAAGGTAAGCAACTATTGGTGTAAGTAGATTCATTAATTGGATTACTTATTAGATTTGTTAAAGCACCTTCTATTGGATCAAAGTTGCAAAGAGAAAAATTGAATTACAGTCTTCAAAAGTGTAAAAAGAGAAAAATTCCTTTTAAGGATCATTTGCACGTTAGAAGTTGATTAGATTTCAGAGTTTCAATTATCTATCAACTACCAATCTTCTACTTTGAAGAGAAAAAGAAGACTAGATCCTACAACGGTGTTTGTAGTGAAATTTGTAAGGGTTCATTCCAGATTAATGCTTGAAAGGTTGCAGTGGAATTGTTAAGTGCATGTTTGAGAAATTAGTGGAGCAATAAGGTGAGATTATTGTTACCATTAAAAGTGCATCTATTAAGCACTATACTAGATTTTTTAACTAGTTATTCTCAATTAGTTTGTGTTGTTAAAAACACAAAAACTAGCACAAAATCTGCAACACTTTCGTGGCCAAAAGAAGCCACCATTACAAGCAAAAAGGTGGAGAAGAAATCCACCATTGAAGTCCTTGAAGGAAGCCTCAAATTGAGACCTTGGAAGTCTCAAGATTCAAGGAGAATGTAAGGGTTTCATTTTAGTACAGAGTGCAGGAATCCTTATTCAAAAATAGTATTTCATTATATTGGATTGACTATCATACAAAGAAGAAGAAGCGAGAAATATTACATAAAAATTCTTCATTTTGGTGCAATATCTATCTATTACAAAAGCACCTATTTTGTTCCTTTGAAAGGATAAAAGTATTACTGTTTACAAGGGGTAATAAGGATGTTATAATTTCAGCGGCGTAAAAGGTTTAAAATGATTGTGGCATGGTGGTTATAGGGGCGGACTGCACGAAGATCTGTATGGTCTGGGGCAGACAACGCAGAATACTGTGGCGGCCATAAAAGCTTGACAGCCTGCCCGAATTCGTGGCAGCTACCGATTCCACCATGTAAATTCAAAAAAAAATAAGGATGTTATATCCAACAAATTTTTGACAAGAGGAAGGAGCCACCGAAGAGCTCACACGTCCACGAATCAAGGTATTTAAAAACACCATTTTCCTCCATCAAATCTAGTCTTATAAGCAGCATGTCACCTGCAAAAGTGGAGCCATTGAAAGAAGGTATTATCACTTATATTTACATAGGAAAAAGGGCAGCATTCAGTGATAGTTTATCTACATAAAAGGCCAAGCAAAAGGGCTACCTATTTGGTATTATAGATATCACTATCTTTCAAGCACTAAAGAAGGGCACGAATTAGCATTAGAAATAGCTACAAAACCTGCAAATAGGTGAAGAGAAAGGAGCTATACCAAAGGCATCTATTGAAGCAAACGTCCACCAAAAAGGAACTTAAAAGTGTGCCATAGAACCGTGGAGCAATCCAATTGTTACCATCTATCATCCTCACCAAGCTAGCGTGCAAAAGGAAGCTTCCATCTCAAGAAACATAGCAAGCTCATGTAGGATGCAAAGATAAAGGAAGAATTAGGGTTGCAAGCTCATCTTTGAAGCGTTAGAAAGAAGACTTACATGCACAAGCCTTGAGTGCCACTTGGCACAAATTATATAAGCATCCCAACGTTCATGAAGACCCAAGCGCTCACCTAAAATGGAGTTACGTTTGGAGGGAGTTAAAAATCTTTGGAGGTTACCACCAACCGCATCATTACCAAAGGTATGTTGAAGACACCTACCTTGTAATGCTTCAAGTGACACTTGTCATGACTTGCAAGAAGTTCATCCTATTTAAGACGCCTATCCTGGAAAAGGATACAGAACGAAGTCAAATGAAGTCAAGCATTTATGCATTGAATATCACTTGGAGGAAAAGGCTAATTCAAGTCATACACCATTCAAATGTGTAAGAGAAGCATCTAAGACATTATCATAAAATCAACAAACTAGCACTTGCATTTGGAGGAGCTTTTTCATAAGCAAAGCATATTTCAAGTAGTTTTATTTGCAAAAGAGGAGCGCCAACCTAGGAGAAAACCAGCGTCGATCAAAGAGGGCTTTGACTCCCCATGACCGCTACACTCCACTCCACAAGGCTACGAATTGACCACCTCATAGCATTGAAGGATTATTAAGGCAAATGTTGATTTTATTATTTTATTTCTTTAAATCTAAGGTTTTTTGGAGTTATAAGGGTACATTACATCTACTATTACAATATTCAGCATTAATGATTTATTAAGCAAGCATATTCAGCATTAATTTTTCCAAATTTGGGAGTTATAAGGAATACAACATCAAATTAGGAATTGGAAATTAGAAAACATTAAAAATCAACCATAAGGGGTTTTTAAAAAGGTTTATTAAAGATTTTCAAAGGTTGGAATTTTTATAATAGTGTTGTCTCAAAAATACTTAAAGGAGGTAAAATAAATCCAACATCAAAACCTCATCAAAATTTGAAATAGTTCTTAGGTCAATAGATGTAATAAGGATATAGAAAAGTTGATTTTGGTGTTTACAAAATTTCACAAAATCAACCCAAACTTGAACTACAATTTACAAAAAGCACTATATTGATCATATATCCTATCCAAAACACCCTAGGGAGTCATAAGGCAATCGATAAAACTTGGTAATATTAGCCACCATAAAAAATTATCAAGTTCTAAATTCATTGGATAGATGTAAGCTTTCTACAAAACCTAAAAACTTATTAGGTTTGTGAACTCTCATCATTAGGGAGACATAAGGAAGTCCACAAAATCTAAGGGTTGATAAAGGGAATTCAATGGCATCCAACAAATTCTTCCTAGCCAAATCCCAACTACTCAAGGGCCCAAATTATTTCTCTTGGAAGAATAAAGTAAAAGCAATCTTGGTATATGAAAAACTTTGGGATATTGTCCAAGGGAAAACAAAGAAACCTACCACAGGTGATACTGAGAATCTAAAATTTGAGGTAAATGATTCAAAATCCCTAATGATCATAATATTTGCTATCACTGATGAAATACAACCTTATATCAGTTTAGCAAACATCTACTGAAGATTGGACAAGCTTAGAGAAAATATTCGAAGGAAATAATAAAGCCACCATTCTTCATCTTCAAACTCAACTATATTCCTTGAAAATGAGCAATGGAAAAAGCATAGAACTATTTCTAAGGAAGGTAGCAGATATTAAGGGAAAATTGTTAACCCTTGGACAAGAGCCTAAATATGAACTTCTTACTCAAGTAACCATGAGAGCACTTCCAGACAACTATAAGCATTTGGTCACATATTTATAAATCCTAAGTAAAGATACTTATTTTGATGACTTAGTTGATATCCTTCATATATATAAGGTGGAACACACTATGAAAGATGACATGACTAACATTGCATTGACATCAAAAGATAATCCACAGGGAAATATTGCTTCATCAGCAAAAGGATGAAGAACATGATATTATCAGATATGCCAAAAGAAAGGTCATAGTACCAATTATTGCAGGTACAATCCCAAAAATCAAAATCAAGAAAATCATATAAACAATGGAAATCAATTTCAACCACAACAATATCAAAGGAATTCTCATCAGTAGTAATTTTAGCGACCAACCAATTATCCTCAATTGGAGTATCAAAAGGGGAATCAAAAAGGACACTTGGTTCAAAGGATAGAAGAAATTGAAGAATTGGAGGAACACACAAAATATTATGAGGTGAAAGCTTTGTCAGCAAATGTAACACATTACAGAGACACTAACCATTTGCTTGAATAGGTTACAAAGAATCCAGAGGAAGAGTACAAAGTTCAAGATGAAGAAGAAGATCCATATTGAAGACTAAAGTCTTCAATACCCAAATAATGTAATACATGGGGGTGTTAGAGTTAGATTCTATTACATCATTTGGGTCATGTAAATGTACCCTCCTAGGTACATACTTAGGACATTAGATTAATTTATGTGGAAGTTATCTAGTTACTTTATGCAATGTAATAAATGCACGAGTATAAATGTGCAAGGTGTCCCTTGTACATCTAGGTAGAGTATTGGCCAAGGAATCTATCTTCCATTATAAAGGACCTCATTGTAAGAGATTGGAGAGACAGTAGGTAGTAGTAGAATTACTATGTAACTCCATTAGTGATGGAGTACAATGTAGTCCTGTAAGCTTCTTGCATGGAGTGTCTATTTCCTCCATAGCAACATTGCATTCATTTATGTCATTTATATTTATAGCATATTTCTGCAATCTCGTAAGTTTACTTTCTCATATTTCTACATCTTGTGATTACCATGTCCCATTGCGATCTACCTCAAAAGCTAACAGTTGCAAGAGAAAATTGAACTGAACCTTTTAACATAGTGGAATATTGCAAAAGGACAGCCATAACTATACCACTTTGGGATATATTGACTTTAGATAAGTAGAGTCCATATCAGGAGATAAGACAAAAACAAATAGAAGAAATTGATAGAAACTCACATCAAAATACAAAAGGAATACATATAGAACAACGGGTTGATATCCAAAAATATAAATCTCGTTATAGTCAAATAGGCATAGGAACATATGTAATCCAGGAGGAAGCAACTCTTATTCTGAGAATTTCTAAAGAAAAAATAAATCCAATAGGAATCTAGAAGCTATATTTTGATGCTGTCAAAAGCAATATAGGAGCAAGGGTAGGATTATGTCTTGTTTCCTTATAAGGGAAAAATTATTTTCAAGCATATAGGCTACAGTTTGCTTGTTCCAATAATAGAGCAGAATATGAATCCCTAGCTCTAGGGCTCCAAATGGCGAAAAAAAAAAGGAATCAAGATGCTTCAAATTTTTGGTGATGTTGAATTAATCATTAGACAAGTTAAAACCCAATGGTTAGCCAAAAATAGGTTGATGAAATCTTACAAAAATAGAATTTGGGATTTGATGGAATATTTTGATGCTATCAACATAAAAGTAATTCCAAGAGAACAAAATGCAAATGCAGATAGAATGGTAAATGTCTGTTCAAAATTTGACCTAGTCAATGAACTATGTAAAATTTGTCAACTTATAAAGATGATAGTGAGGCTAGCAGTACTTGATAACCAAGAAAATTAGTAGGTGTTTGAGAATGAGGAGAAAATTATTCAATTCCTAGAACAGGTGGATGAATATGCTAAAGAAACTACCCCTATAATAGAGGAGATATATGAAGATCAAATCATCTAATTAAGTTCAAATAAAATGCCAAAGGGACTGATCACCCTAGAATCCTTTTTCATCCTAAATGACAGATTCAAGGGAAGGAGTGGGTTTATGGTGAAAAGAGAAGATTATCAAGCAACAAAAGTATCACCTGGGAAGACATTAAAGGTAGGAAAAGTTACCACATAGGAAGAAAAGGAACAACTTATCAAATTTTGCCAAAAGTACAAAGATGTAATGGCCTATACTTATGAAGACCTCAAAGGATATGACATGAGTGTCATCCAACATACAATAGAATTAGATACTAGAGCCAAAATAATCAAATAGAAATAAAGATCATTCAATCCCAAAAATTGAACGTCTTATGCAAAAGGAATTGAATATAGAATTGAAAATCATATACCCAATTAAGCATACTAGTTGGGTTTCTAGCCTAGTACTTATAAAAAAGAAGAATGATGAAATTAGGTTATGCATAGACTTCAAAAATCTAAACAAAGCTTCTTTAAAAGATAATTATCCTCTGCCTTCAATGGAGCAAATCCATCAAATGGTGGTAAGGTCTGAGAGATTTTCACTACTAGATGGCTTCTCTAAATTTAATCATATTTGGGTGAGATGAAGATCAATATAAGATGACATTCATCATAAAATGGGAATATATGCATACTAGTGCATGCCTTTTGGACTATCTAATATTGAAGCAACATTCCATAGGACCATGGATATTACCTTTCACGATCTAATAAATAAACTAATACCAATCTATTTGGATGACCTCATGGTATTCTCAAAAAGGAAGACTATTTGGAGCACCTTGAAAAAAATTCCAATGATGCCAGGAATTTGGGGTAAGCTTAAACCCAAAGAAATGTGTTTTATGTGTACCACAAGGAAAATTGTTGGGACATGTGGTATCTAAATATGGTATTGCTATAGACCCTGATAGAATTGAAGCAGTTATGAACCTTTCATTACCAAGGCACAAGAAAGGATTGCAATATTTTTTTGGATAGATCAATTTTGTTAAAAAGTTTGTGTCCGATTTTGCAACAATAGTCAGGCCCATGACACTCATGCTAAAAAAGGATCGTCCCTTTATATGGATGGAAGAAGGAAAAGAGGCTTTCCAAAAAATAAAAGAAATTATTGCAAATGCTCCAATGCTCATAAATCTAGATTTTGATAAAGATTTTATTATTTATGCATATGGAGGGGAGCTTAGTATAGCAACACTAATGATGCAAAAGGATAGGGACCAGCAGGAGTGCCTAGTGGTATCTTTCATCCAAACCCTAAAAGAATATGAAGAAAAATATGATTTTGTAGAGAAACAGTTGTATGCCTTAAGGATGGGATTGAAGCATTTCAAACACATGATCTCCCATAACAAAGTCATTTCTTTTGTCATGCATTCTAGTGTTAGAGATTATATAATGGGTGGAGAAATAATTTAAAAAGAGCTCTATGGATTACCAAAATTTTGAAATATGATATAGAGATCAAAGCCACCAAACTAGTTATAGGAAGAGCACTTTGTTAGCAGATGGTTCAAGATGTAGTAATGAAGAGGAATGATTCAAGAGAAGAAAACAAGGGGATAAAACCACAAGAGTGCCTAATGAATAAGGAAGAGGAGGAACCAAATTGGGTAGAACAAAGAATTGAATATATACAAATAGGAAAATACCCCTCAAACCTAGACAAAGCTCAAAGAAGAGCTTTCCACTTGCAAAATATTCATTATAAGATAATAAGAGTTCTGCTTCGAAGAAAATTTGATGGGATATTACTCATATGTGTCAAAAAATGATAAGCCCAAAGCTTACTACAGGAATTTCATCAAGGATTGGTTGGTAAACATTTCTCAGCCCAAATAATTGTGAAAAAAATCATGAGAATAGGATATTACTGGTCGAACATGTTTTTAGATGCTCATAAATTGGTTAGGAACTGCGAAATATGTAAATTCTACACAAGGAGAAAAATAAATGCCTCCATGCCTTTGGAACCCATAACAATAGAGGATCCTTTTGCACAATGGGGACTAGATTTTGTTATAATGATTAGTCCAACATCTAGCGAGGGACACAAATGGATTTTAATAGGCATCGACTACTTTACTAGATGGGTTAAAGCAATCCCTTTAAAGGAAGCCACAGGTAAAAATATCATATAATTCGTAAAAGATATTATAATCAGGTTTGGTGTTCCAAATACAATAATAACAGACAATGTCAAGGCATTCACAGGTTTAAAAAATAATGTAATTCACATTCCAACATGGTATATATCTAAAAGTATCTTCTAGTTATTACCCCCAGGGTAATGGTTTGGATGAATTCACAAACAAAATTTTATTAAGAATACTAAAAAGGATAGTATAAGAAAATTAGTGCAATGGCGTCTTCATATAAGGACTCTTTGGGCTGACCATATTACTCCAACTAGATGGGTTAAAGCAATCCCTTTAAAGGAAGCCACAGGTAAAAATATCATATAATTCCTAAAAGATATTATAATCAGGTTTGGTGTTCCAAATACAATAATAACAGACAATGTCAAGGCATTCACAGGTTTAAAAAATAATGTAATTCACATTCCAACATGGTATATATCTAAAAGTATCTTCTAGTTATTACCCCCAGGGTAATGGTTTGGATGAATTCACAAACAAAATTTTATTAAGAATACTAAAAAGGATAGGATAAGAAAATTAGTGCAATGGCGTCTTCATATAAGGACTCTTTGGGCTGACCATATTACTCCAAAAAGAGCACTAGGCCATTCTCCTACAATTTGGTCTATGGTGAGGAAGCTATATTACCTAGTTCCATAGAGCTTCCTGCGCTCCAATTGTTATACCAGCAAAAACTACAAGAAAATGATTCGATGACAATAAGAATGGGAGAACTACTAAAACTTGAGGAACAAAGAAAAGAGGTTGGGGAGCAACTATAAAGACACCAAAGAATAATTAAAAGATGGTTTGATAAAATGGCTACCCCACAAACCTTTGAGGTGGACGACATGGTCCTCAAATCAAAACCATACTAAGTTTAACACATTCTAGGAATGACCATATATTATTTTCAACTGTAAAGAGGGTAATGCATTTGAGATAGAAACCATAGGAGATATTCTTCCTATACCCATGAATGAAATTCACCTAAAGAGCTACCCTTGAACGTGTTGGACCCTAAACGCCGAGCTGACAAGCAAAAGGTATTGACAAAACTTGAGCAATCTGGAAGGTGCATTATTGATCTAATAAACTTAATATTCCTTTTTCTTTTTCTTTTTTCTATGTTTGTTTTTCAGATAGACAAGGCTTTGATTTCAAGCTTAAGGATAAAGGTAATTTGAGTTTTCCTTCAAGCAGGCTAGAAGGCCCTTGTGAGCTGCCAAAACAGTAGTGGTTCTCCACTACTCGCTTGCGACCAAGGAAAAACCCTGATCGTTAATGTTGAAGTCTTGTCTAGACATGGAGGAGAAGAGGCGAAGAAAAACATTGACAATCAAGACTTATGTGAGACTTTGTTCAACAAAAATCCTAATAATTGAACAAAGGAATTCTAAAGAGTCTTTCTTTTAAGAAAAACCCCAATGTTATAAATTTTGTAATCTATGATAGATCACTGACAGCAAAACTCCCAATCAGTCTACAAGATAACCTAGGATTCAAGAGACGCCAAAAATACAAGCGTACGTGGATTCTTGAGCCAAATCTAAAACGATAGAGGTAGATAGACTAAGTTAATGCTTCCTCAACTTAAGAGACAAAGACCACCTACCAAAGTATAACCTCAATACATGTCTCAGACACTTACTCCAAGACAAAGTATGGCACTAACAGTCTCAAGCTGAATAGTCATTATGGTCAAACAAGTACTTCATTCAATGACAAGAATCCCTAGGAAAAGTAGGTGGGACTATTATATTTATTTGCAAACAATTTTGGAAGGAAAATTTTCCTATTGTAATCTATAAATAATAGTAGTTTTTTTTAATTGTATATGTTTGTAGTTTTTCCTTTCATTTCTTTCTATAAAAATAGTTGGCTCTTGAGCGGCTTGTGGGCAATTATGAACCTCCGCTTCTAGCACAATCTATATAAAATTTTTCTTACATATATATACACGAGATCTTGTGTCTATTTTTTGGCATAACCATCTATGGCCTCCTACAGACTTGTTTCTATGTGTATGTATTTGTTTGTGACCTTTTCCTTGAATTTTGGGTTTTATTAAGTGTGTGTGTGTGAGGGGCCTACGTCTATTTTTTGGATCGAGTCACTTACTTGGCTTTCCAATGGGCTCCACCTTCTTGTGCATGCATATAACTAGTAACTCTCATATGTGCTTCATTATATTGAGGAGAGGAAGTGTTCACCATTGGCACATAACATTTAGGCCTATATTTGCAACAATATCCTAGCAGATCTTTTGGCGCATTATCCCCCTTTGATTTCATTGAGTTATTTTTTTACTTTTACTTTCTCGCATCCCTTTTCCCTTTATTGAGCATAACTATACCTTGAAGATCACATCCTAACAAGGGGTTGACCTTATAAAAAGCTCCCAAAGGCCCTCAGTTGAGCCAAACCTTGCACTGTCAGTTGTGGCCCCACTGTGTCGCTCCCTGCAAGGCACAATTGCCCCCTCCAAGGACAATCAAAGATGACAATAGAAAAAACTCCAAGAGAAAAAGGGTTGGTAACCCAAACTATGGAGATTGAAGAGAATATTATGAAGGATGACTATTAATATTCAAATTTAGGAAAAGTAGATGTGAGAGTTTATAGTTTTGTGGAGAGAAGTGCCTACATGGAAATTTTGTGGAAAATTAGTTGATTCTAGAAGAATATACCTAAGACATTGAAGGAGATTGAGATCATTGGAAGAGGAGCGCTTGGACATATTCTTGAAGAGGAATGTCTGAGCAACCAAGAAAGGAAACTTTCAAATGAGCGCCTATAGCAAGTAAGCATCCCAAGGTTGTAGCTAAGGAAGGCGTCAATAATAGTAAAGGAAAAGTTCACCAAAAATAGTGATATATCAAATGAATAATGCTCATAACAGTTGCATTTTCACTTGTGGATGATAATAGTACACCATTTGAAGGTAATGTTTATTATTAAGGTGCATATCTAAATTTGAAGAAAATATTTATTTGGAGTTATGTTGGATTAATGTATTCAAGAGAATCAATGCCATACAAAAAACGGATAAATTTTGGTTGTAAAAGAGATTTTGATAGGTAGTATCAAATTGACAAATTTTTTGAAGTTCAAGGTGCAAGAGATTAAAGCAAATTGAATGAAAGTAAATATGGTTATAGTCATAGCAAGGAGAGTGTGTGATTAATCAACATATGAGAAAATTGAATAACAACTAAGTATCTCCATGAGTGTGAAATAGATATAACAAGGAATGACAATAGGACAAAAAAGCTATGCACAATTGTTAGACAACCCACAATCCAAAAGAGTAATGACACAATTGGAAGGCAAAAAGTCCCATGCAAACTCTTATTAATTCAAAATGAGCAATTACAACGTGGATCTCACAAAGTGTAACTCTAATTCTCTCCAGACCAAAAAATGTTTACAATGGGACCCATGGATCTTATTTAAATAAAGAATTCAATCTTGAGTTACTTTGGATGAAATGTTTCTACTTCTAGTAGAAGTAAATATTTAGGAGCATCTTTAGCAAAATAATGTACCTTCAAATGTTATATGCCTCTAACTACACTCCTAAATGGCTTAGAATCCTTCTAAAATGATTAGTTGCATCTACATGCCAAAATGTCGCAAAGATCTTCCTCAGGACCCACACACTTCTTGCTTTGTTTCACTATTATTTGATAAGCACTTTGCTCCTACTAAACCAAATGATATTTCTTAGAGCAGACCACGCCCCTAAACCTGACATTACAAAATTGGCTCTCTAGAACACTTCATACAGTTGCAAGCTTACTACAGTGGTAAGGGCTTTGGTCTCTCTTTGAGAGGTCCAAGGTTCAAACCCCACTTAGTATGAGGGGACCAAGACCCCTCATAAAAAACTGTGTAAACTCATTGAAAAATGTGGGATTCATTTTGAGTTGCAAACTTACTGTAGTGGTAAGGGCTTTAGCCTCTCTTTGAGAGATCAAGGTTCAAACCCCACTTAGTATGAGGGGACTAGGACCCCTCATAAAAACCTGTGTAAACTCATTGAAAAGATATACATTATTTTTAGTTGTAAGCTTATTGCAATGGTAAGGGCTTTGGCTTCTCTTTGAGAGGTCCAAGGTTCAAACCCCACTTAGTATGAGGGGACTAGGACCCCTCATAAAATCTTGTGTAAACTCATTGAAAAGATATACAATGGCTTCTCTTTGAGAGGTCTAAGGTTCAAACCCCAATTAGTATGAGGGGACTAGGACCCCTCATAAAATCTTGTGTTTATCTAAACTCATTGAAAATATATATCATTTTTAGCTACAAGCTTACTACAGTGGTAAGGGTTTTGGCCTCTCTAAGAGGTCCAAGGTTCAAACCCCACTTAGTATGAGGAGACCGGGACCCCTCATAAAAACCTATGTAAACTCATTGAAAAAAAATTAAACACTTCACACTATGTAAAATAAAAAAGGAGGGTCCCAAAAACCATTTTTTTTATTTGGTTAGTATGATAAACCCCTACAACCAACACACAGGGCTGAGCAGTATCCTCCCAACCATGACCCCTCTTATCAATAGGGAATTTAACACACACCCACCCCCTCACACACTCGTCCACGCTGCGTTTGAACCTTGGACATCCCAAAGAAGAGCCAAAGTCTGAAACGTAGCGTTGTACCCCCTAGGATTAAGAACCATTTTAGCAAACAACCCTATGAAAATCTAGGATGATTCTTATATTGTAAATTTATTTTGATATAAATTTTCATAATTCTTGGCGATTAGATATGCACCAATATTGTAGAGTTAGTGTATTAGACCAAATATAAGAATTCTCAAATTGCACCTTTCCAACAAATATTGTGTTAGAGATCAAGTGGCCTTAGAGATCAAATGGCATTAACTCAATCAACTATATTCCTCAACTTTCGAGGAAACCTAGGTTCAAATCTTGTCAAGTAATACATGAAGTATTATCACTTCTTGTAATACCACTATATCGTCATGATGTATTACAAATGAGACTTGTCTCATGTAACCAATTAAAAATTAAAAAAACATGATGTTAGTATCAAATGGCATTAGCTTAACAAGTTATATTCTTCAACTTTCAAGGAAAAAACCCGAGTGTGAATCTTGCCAAGTGACACATGCATAATAGCCAAGTTGTAATATCATTATGTGGCCATGGTGTAATATAAGTGGGACCCATTTCAATCCCATATAATCAATTTAAAACAAAATATGATGTTAGTCTTAAGTGGTGAAAGAGGATTTGCACACCCTAATAGATAGGCACCTTGTAGAACCATGAAAACACCTAAAGGCAACAATCAAACCTATGACAATGCATAGACTAAGGTCAAATATATCCATATTATAGGTCCAAGCCCACACTCATGTGATCTACAAGTTTTACCCAATACTAACATTTAAGCCCATGAATTGAAGTCCAATGGATGAGAATATATAGCTCACAAAGAATGCACCAAAGTTCAATTCATGTAGGTATCTAAATAATACATTTTGTTGTGACATCACAATAATATGGTTCACTAAAATACCATATAATCAATTTAGGAAAATAATAATAATAAAAGTCAACCCTTGATCATATTTTAGTTAATCAAAAGGAGGAAAAATAATCCTATTTTAGTTAATCAAATGGAAGAAAAATAATCCTATTTTATATAGGAGCAATCATTGTAATATTCATAAGAATTTCACAAATTTAAAGTTCTTCAAGTATCTGGCATCAGTTAGTTTAATCGTCATTATTAACAATGTTATTGAATGGTAAATCAGTAAGCATTAAGAAAATCAAATGGAGGAAAAATAATCCTATTTTAGTTAATCAAATGGAGGAAAAATAATCCTATTTTAGTTAATCAAATGGAGGAAAAATAATCCTATTTTATGTACAAGCAATCATTGTAATATTCATAAGAATTTCACAAATTTAAAGTTTTCCCAAGTATCTGGCATCAGTTAGTTTAATCATCAAATCGTCATTATTAACGATGTTATTGAATGGCAAATCAATAAGCAATAAGAAAATACATACGTTTGCAATGGAAACTTTCCAATAAGCAGTAAGCAGGTTTATAATGAAAAATTAAACTTCCTTTAATATACTAAAAGTAGCTTTAACATATTACAAGTAATCGCAAAGTCATTAAGATAAACTTCATAATCTTCCCTTAATATATTAATGGATAAATCATTCACATTCTAAAGCTATGTTTAGTCGGGGTGTTCAGGTGATTGGTATTTTATGACTATAGCCTTTATCCTATTCCATTATATTTTTTTTTTCATTTATCTTGTTTCTTGTTTTATCAGTGTTTTTTTTATTCTCCGGGAAATTAAAATAGAAAAAGTTCAAAAAAAAACTAATAATTCCTATTTCGTTATAGTTTTTTTCCCTCTCTCTTGTTTCTTGTTTCATCAGTGTTTTTTTTCTCCAAAAATTAGAATAGAAAAAACTCCAAAAAATTAATAAATGCATTAATATGGCAAATTATAAATATAGAAGATGAATTTTTTTATGAAAAGAGACTTGACTTTTAGATATTAACTTATGTTACATGATTTTATTTAGAAAATAAATTGACTTTTAGCTATTAACCTATGTTCCATGAAAACACATATCTGGCCTTCAAGTTGTCTCAGAGGCTCGTCCGACATCCTTATATATGTCCAATATCTCAAAAACAACCATCCCAAAAACATATGGCATCCCACATCATACCAAAAAGTTCGTGGAACATATATTATAACTAAATATAATTATTTCCCTAAATATTCTTCTTCAATATGCAACCATAATTAAATGGACAAAGGTAAGCCTTTTGTTGGCTTATTTCTGCTTAAATTTAATCATTTGACTTATGCATACCTGCTCTTCCTCTATCAAGCTGGGCTCAAGCGATTGAGATAGATCCTCTTCCACTCAAAAGGCTCAAACTCAAACCTTGGCAGTCGATGGCTGCAATGTGTGAGCGGTGGTACGCTTGATCTCCCATTGCAGTCACCCTATTACTGATGTGTAAACTCAGGAGGGCTGTGGTATGCTTGCAATATAAGCTGAAAGGCAAATGAATGTGATTGGCCTTAATATAAACTAATCTGAGTTTATAAAAAACAAAACAAACATCCTGCTTGTGCAACTATCCAATAGAATTCACGGATTAGCATCAGCTTATATATATTACAGTGTTGTTATTGATAAAAATGATGATTCATTAAAAAATAATAATGAGGTTAAGAAGGGTTTAAGTCATTTGTTATGCTTCGTTATTTCATCTCTACAATTCAATCAGATTGTTACTAGTGTAGTGGTAACATAAAATTAGACCTCATTAACAGCCTGGAATTCTACAACCACACAACACAATGATTAAATTTTTAAGGTGGTGCAGTAGTTATCTCTGCAAGAACTATCAAACATGCCAAACATCTTATGCCGGCTACACCAAGATGTCAAGATGTGCCTCTAGCCTTGATATGTTTGTTATCTGCTCTGAGTAGCATACAAAAGCTGAATTATACAGCCCAAATACATTTGTATCCCCATCTTAGGTAAACCACGAGATCAGTTTTTAAGCAACATCCCCTTAAAAGAACAAACAAAATCGAAAACAATTTTTACGTCGTCATTCCCCAAAAATATAAAAATGTAAATCTTGACAACATTCTTATCCAAAACTTTGTCCTGATTCAAACTCTTGGCAATGCACTAATAAATCTGTATATCTATATTAGTTTATCCGATGACAACCAGGTAAGATACGCAATTCGAGAGGCATGTTCTTTGTGAGGTTTTGCAACATGCTGCATATATTAAAAACTGCTTAATTCAATGCCAAATATAGTCAGTGGAACACCATTCCCCTGTATTTTAATAAACCTCGCACAATCTCAAGCTTAGAAGACTATTGAAACCAAAGGACCATAATAAAATATACTGGACAAAAAAAACGATAATTTTGTCATAAGACAACTATACAAAAAGAGTTGGAATTCCGTATTAGTTATGTAGTTGTGCTTAAAAGTGCAAGAAGCAATCACCAACGTGCTATTGTTGCAATCTGTCAACAGTAATGATTCAACATTTTCAAAAAATAGATCACATTACGATAGATCATCATCTGGTTTCTTCCATCCCACTGCAGTATAAGAAAGTTTTGCTCCCAGGTACAGACAATTCTATTTTTCTAAGATATCACACCTGGAAATGTTTCACTATAACTAGATAATATTACAAATGTCCCAAACACCATCCAAAAATCATGCTCATAATTGTTCATCTGCATCCCTGTCTCATGAGGTTTACTCACAAATATTGGGAGATGATTCATAATAATTCTTGTTTCTTTGAAAATGACTGGTCACAGAAGCTACCCTCTCTGAAATGTTTAGCCAAATCAGGAGATGTGATTTTTTGAACATGAGGCACAAAACTTGGGTCTTCAAAATTAAAGAGACACATGGGACATTGGAGACTGATTGTTATGTCTCATTCACAAAAAATGGTAACTAGGCTGAACAAAGAAATAGTATCAAAACATGGCTCCTGTGCTTTTCAAAATGGAACAACCACATTCTAACTTCAATATGTTTGTACAAACTAAACGCAGTTTTCTATGCTAACCACTCCAATGGAATCAAGAAATCCACATGACCAAAAAACTCAAAAGGAGAATGCATCCAAATCTACTCTGGAACCTCAATTGCTTGCACATGGCCCCCACTTCTACCACCTTCCCCTCTTCTAATATAATAGTTTCTGGGGCGCTGGTTACCCTGGTCATAATATTGTCCATATCCATCAGAATAACTACTAACCCTACCCCCACGATTTCCTCGCCCATTTATGTAACCCCTTCCTCGACCACCTCTTCCATAGCCCATACTCTGTCCACTCCTATGATTGCCTCTAAACATTCCCCCATTTCGTGGATAATACTGCTGCTGCCTAGACTGTTGGCGTTGTTGTCGCTGCTGCCCAAGGTGATGCTGCTGAGACAATTGCTGTTGATCATGTGGCTCATTTTCTTCTGACAACTGCGAAAGAAGAGCCTCATGTTTTAGTTCAGGAATAGGACTGACAGGAATTTGAGTATCCCTATTCTGCAAAATATAGAAAGAAAGGCTTTGACAAAAACATTTGATGGAGATGTGTAACTAGGAAACTATTAACTCCATTCTGTTTCTTAAAAGTAAGCCATCTTCTAGACTTTCAGTCAAACAAAACTACAGTAACCATCAAACCATGCATTTTCAATATGTCAGTAATTTTTAGCAAGTAATACATAGCATTGCCTTATAGGTGTTCACTCCACCTGCAGAATATCAGATGGACTGCTGCCCTCTCCAATGACTGAAAAAGACGAGTTCTGATCCCCACCAGTATTGGGCAACTCATTGATGCCACCTGGAGTAGAAGATTCTTCATCTTGATCAATTTGCTGCTTCGTTTCAGACTGATTCAGCAAAAAGATTGTAAGAATCATTAGTTAGTTTAGTTATTAGAAAACTTACATCTAAGTCAAAAGCATATGGATTGTTTTGAGCCAAATATTAGCTGTATGATATATCTATCAGGGACATGTTACTGATAAGTAAAGAATCCGATTAACTTTAAACAGTCGACATGCTGCTACACCAACAATATATAAAAGTTTTATAAAGAATAAAAAGCAGATCCCAACCTTCAAGCTTAGTAAATAGTACAAGGTGTAAGTAACAGAATCATAGAATAGAATTATTCAAGAACACTAGAAATGATTTTCAATAACATTTGATCCAAATTGTTGGTGGAATCCAGTTAGGCACACATTGCATTGCAAAATATAATGAGCTATCAAAAACAAGAGATGGAGAAAGAACAATAAAGAAATAAGGTGTCATTCGCATGCAGAGAGAACAATATTAATTAGGAGCTAAGACAAAAATTTCATTCATATAGAGCAAAGTTGCTATATCCAGCAATTCTCCTACACGTACTCATATCTGCATATAAGATACTGATACTGATGCAATAGTTTTGGGATACCATATCCAAACGTATCCAAATACATAGCTACCATTTCCACACATATCTGAATACATGGATTTCGTATCCAGACGTATTTGAATATATTTCCCTATTTCATCCATATCTAATACATCCAACTATGGCCTAGGCACATCTAGAGTTGTATCCATGACATGAGACTAAAAGAAGATTGTGCGACATCTAAACAACAAATTTTAAATTTTAAGGACAAAGACAATTGTCTTATTAATTAATGAAAATATGAAATATAAAACTTTTATTTGTGTACACATTTTTTACGTTATTGTTGGCATTTTTGCCACATTAATTTTTTTCACAGAATTTTGCCTAAGTGTGGAGCTTCAAGGCGGCAAAGAGCATGCAGAAGTGTTGGCATTTTCGCAGGCCCGAAAAGAGGATGATAAAGTGGATGAAATGATCTTTGGATACTTCATCATTGCAAATCTTTTTTTTTTTTTTTTTTATTTGTGGAAAACATCCCAAAAGGGATGCCACTTTCGGGTAAGACCCAAGGAGGCAAGGGTATCCATTCCGCCAAAAACGCCCAGGACTCGGACCTAGCCTACCACCTTTGACATACTCAAGGAGCAAACAAACACAAAACCAATTTAAAAATAAGTAAATAACAACAAAGATAATAAAATAAAATAAAAAACATGCTCCTTGAGTGTGTCAAAAACAAAAGCACAACCAAACACGCACAATAAGATAAAAGAAACCACAACACAAACCACATAGAAAAACACAAGAACCACATAACAAAACACAAACAAGACAAAAACAATAGAACAACAAAGACAACCCAAAAAAAACATGAAAAATAAACACAACCAAATCCTAAAAAATTAAAAAAAATTAAAATAAAAATAAAAATAAAAAACAACCAACAATAGACAATAAAAAAACAAAAAACATAGAAAACACTCACACATAAAAACACGAAATAACACAAACAAAGAGAAACCCAAGAACAAGAACGAAAAAAACACAAGAACAATAACAAAAAACATAAAAAAAAAACAAAACAACAAAAACACGTGAACAACAAAAAACAACACAAAGAACACAAAAACAAAACAAAACAAAAGAACCCACCCACCTTAAAAAACTAAACAAAAAAAAAAAAAAAATTGAACATAACAATGACCTATCTAGACCGGAAGACTATTAAGGCAAGAATCAACAGAGGAAACAAAATAAAGAATAGAATGAGCTAGGGAACTAAAAAAAACTGAATGAACCAAAGAGAAGCAAAAAAAAAAACAAGAAGAAACTAGGTACCTTCAAAACTCGGAGCCATCCAAAGAAATGATAGAAAGAAGAGCTTCCCTAATTTGAGAAGCCCACCATATAGAAGGGTGGCCATAACAAGTAAGATCACCTTTGTCCAAAGCCCAATTAGCTAAAGCATCAACACTCTTGTTTTGATCTCTCGACCACATGATTGTAATCAACTTTCAAAAATCCCATCTGGATTAATTGAATCTTCTCAATAATTCTTTTTATTCTCCAATCCACCTTATGATTCTTAGAAGGAGTCTTCAAGAGATTAATTATAAGTTGAGAGTCGACTCAACTAACACCTTTTCCCATCCAACCTTAGTAGCCTCCTGAAGGCCTCCGAGGATACCATACCCCTCAACAAGGTTATTGGAAAGAATACCCAAATTCTCAGCAAAAGTAAAAACCAGGGAGCCATTTGAAAGTCTACCAATTCCTCCCACATTGGCTTTTCTAGGGTTCCCTCTAGAGGCTCCATCAATATTGACTTTTCCAAAATCCTTAGGAGGAGGTTGCCAATTTCTAGTCCTATCCATCTTACTAATACTCACATTCCCTTTAAGTTGGTTGCCCTTAGAAGATTTAATCTTCAATCTTTGCATCACTTGATCCCATCTTTGGTGGGCATTTTGGGGGTGATTAAGGAGTTGATGGACTGATTCAACTAAGTTGGCTATGGTCTTTTGCCAAATATAGTGAATATCCTTCCTATCTTGATTAAAAATTCGTTTGTTCCTTTCATTCCAAATATTCCAAAGAAGAATGGTAGAACCCATCCAAACTAACTGCCTAATAAAATGATCAACACCCTCTTGATTAGGCCAATCCCTCCAAAGCTGTTCAAAAGTAAAAAAATTGGACCACTATAAGCCAAGTAAAGTGGCCATTCTCCTCCATAGCTCGGAGGCTAAAGTACACTCAATAAAAAGATGGTTGAGATTTTCTACATTCTCTTCACACATTTCACATCTAAAAGGGCCATGAAAACCACGCTTCATAAGTTGCTCACCAGTTAGCACCCTACGATGCAATAAAAGCCAATTAAAGAACCTCACCTTAGGCTAGATCTTTTGAGCCCACAATCGAGAAAAGATGTCAGAAGAATGGTTGGGATTATTATGGCATAAGGTCAAATAACCTTGAGCAACTGAATACTCACCCTTAGTAGTGTTGTTCCATCCAAAAAAATCTTTTTCATGGGACCAAGATAGGGATCTCATATGAAGGATGCCTTGGATATCTTGTCTTTGCCTTTCTGGGATTTGAATAGGCCAGTCCTCAATAGGGATCCAATATCTACCAACCTTTGAATTACCAGTATGGTACCGACAGTAATTAGCCACCTTTATCCAATTAGCTCGGTGAAGCTCCTCCATCCAAGGCCTCCAATCGGGAAACTGAGTTATCAAAGGCTTGTGACCATCCCAAGAATCTGTCCAAAAATTTGCATGTTGACCATTATGAATGATCCAAAATAATTTTTTCTCTATCAAATCCTCACCAGTCTTAAGAACTGCTAAAATGGGAGAACCTTTGGTAGGAAGTTGATAGCGAACAAGGTCTTCAGGACTTTTGTTCTCAGCATATTTAGCACGAAGATTATTGGCCCAAAAAGCATTGGGGTTATGCAACATCCTCCAATATAATTTAGCAGCTAAAGCTTTGTTGTTATTAATAGAAGACCGAAATCCTAACCCCCCTTCACTCTTAGGAAGACAAAGTATCCCATTTCACCAAGGCCCATTTTCTTTTCTCCTTAGTACCACTCCAAAGGAAACGATGACTGATTTGATCCAATTCTCGAAGAACAACCTTTGGGATATTCAAAACGGAAGAAACATAAATAGGAATAGCTTGAAGGACTGATTTTACCAAGGTGATTCTACCCCCCGTAAGAAAGCCACTTGTTGGTCCACTTTCCAATTTTCTTCTTGACTTTGTCCAACAACCAATTCCAATCTTTATTTTTCTACCTTTGAATATTTATGGGAATACCTAAATAAGTGATTGGAAGAGAGGTCTTCTTATATCTTAATTTATCCAAGACCATGGATTCCTGGCTAGCAGAAGCAGTGAAAGAAAATAACTTTAGATTTGTCTTCATTGATCAATCGCCCAAGTAGCCTTAGAACAACAGCTAATGATTTGCTTATTATTAGAAGCTTCCTTAACTGTAGCTTTACCCAAAAGAGTAGAGTCATCCACAAATTGAAGATGAGAGATAGGTCTAGCTCCATGAGCAATGGTAACTCCCTCAAGGGTTTTGTTTTCCCTCTTTTTGGTTATAGTCCTACCCAAGCATTCAACAAGAATGATGAATAAATAAGGGGATAGTGGGTCACCTTGCCTAATACCTCTGGAAGCTAGGAATGACTGAGAAGGCCTGCCATTGATAAGAACTAAGTAGGAAACTGAAGAGATACATCCCATAATCCAATCCATCCAATCCTTAGAGAAACCAAATTGCCTCAAAACTTTGATAAGGAAGTGCCAATCCACTCTGTCATAAGCTTTGGATAAATCTAACCGAATGAACATGGAAGGAGAATTTTGCATATCCATGGAATGGATGGCTTCCTGAGCAAGAACTATCTCATCTACTATTTGACGTCCTTCCACATAACCCCCTTGCTCTGGGGAAATAATCTTATGCAAAAGAGGCTTCAACATTTTTTTTTTTTTAAGCAAAAAACCCCTTGCGGGACCGCCTTGGTCTGGGAGACCACGAACAAGGGGTTCTACACCGTCAAAGTCACCCGGGAGTCGCACCCAACCCTGCCCGCACCAACATTATCAATTGGATTTTGGGTACCCAATTCAGCTTTTTGGTAGGGTGGAGATTTGAAACTGGGACCTCCCTTGGAGGATTGCCCTCTCCTCTCCAACTCACCTACAACAACTGGGTAAAGAGGCTTCAACCTTTCTGCCATGATTTTAGTAATGATTTTGAGAAGAACATTACATAAAGCAATAGGTCTAAAAGATGAGATATGATCAACCTCTTGAGCTTTTGGAACAAGAGAAATATAAGTTTTATTGATAACCTTCAAAATTTCTTTGGCTTTCCTGGCTTCTTCCACCACCTCTAATAAATCAACATGAAGGATATCCCGGAACTCTTGGTAGAACTCAATGGGAAAACCATCGGGACTTGGGGTTTTCCCTTTTTGCATTTTAAAAACTACTTGTTGAATCTCATTGATAGTAACAAGAGCATTCAAAATAGAGTTCTCCTCAGAAGTGATAAGAGAAGGGATTGCTTGAAGAACATTTTGTTGTGAAGCTGAGTCAAGAGGAGTAGCAACAAAAAGATTGGAAAAGTAATCAACAACAATAGAGTTCATGCCATCCCAAGTATAAACAACATCTCCAGAATCTGATTTTAAGGAAGAAATAAAGTTGTGAGATCTTCGAGCTAGAAGAGACTTGTGGAAGAAATTTGTGTTTCGATCTCCGTCTTTGAGCCATTGAATTCTAGATTTTTCCTTCCATAAGATTTCTTCTCTTTTTTCCCATTCCTCTAACTGAGTTGTGAGTTTAAATTCATCTGCACTTCTCTTCTCTGTGAGGCCATCTAAACGGATTTTCTTATTCAAATTTTCAAGATGAGCAATAACTTCATGTTTTTTTTTATGAACATTCCCAAACTCTTTCCAGTTCCAAGTCTTGATTTTGGATTTAATGTATTGCAGTCTTTTGGCAAAACAAAACATCTTAGTCCCATGCCTAGGTTTACCTTCCTTCCACCATTGTTGCACACGAGGTCTGAAGGAAATGTCTCTAAGCCACATTAATTGAAAACGAAAAGGAGAGAAACTCACATTGGTTTTCCACATTTCCACCATGACTGGCCAATGATCCGAACCAACATTATTAAGAGTCTTCACTTTAGGAATGTGACCATGGATTAAGAAATTTTCGGAGAGCAAAAACCTATCCAATCTCTCCATTATACAAGCTAAGCCTTGCCTTCTGTTAGACCAAGTCATAAGGCCATTATCTCGGTTGGATATCCACAAGATGGAGGTTTGCAATATATTCGCTCATGAGGTCAGTGCTTTTGTCCAAATTTCTATTTCCCCCCCTTTTCTCATCCAGAGAGAGGATGGTATTGATATCTCCTCCGATCAAGATCCAAGCTTTAGGAAAATGAGAGATAATATGAGTGGTTTGTCTCTGAGTTCTTCCCTTCATATTTAAATTGTGTTTCTAAGATTTCAGTTTCCATTATTTCTTCTTCCTCACTTGGGACATCATTTGTGGAAAGTATTTCAAACATATTAGCAGATGACTTTGATTGATCCTTCATAACTGGTTTTTTTTGAGTGTTCTTCTTCTTAGGTATTTGGAAACCTGCTGAGTTTATATCTTCTTTCTTTTGATTAGGAATTTTATTTGGGCAAGCACTGGCCAAATGACCATATTCATGGCAAATTTTACAACGAAAAGGATGTTCTCATAGTCCACTACTTGCTCCCAACTGTCTTCCCCAAATTGTAATGTGATCTTTTTAGGTAGGGGTTTGTCAAAATCCATTAAAACACAAATCCGAGCATAAATAATATGTTCAAAATTTTGAGTACAATCAGCAATCATCATAAAAGTTCCTAAAGAGTTTCCAATTGAAGAAAAAATAGTAGGATTCCAAAATTCAATAGGGAGGCCAAAGAGTCTAACCCACACGGGAGCTATAGAAGGCATCTCTTCTTCGGCTTTAAATTTAGTATGTCAGGGCTTCATGAAAAGCCCTGCCATTCCAAAAAACCAAGGACCCCCTTGAAAAGTTTTCTCTCTATCTTCATTATTAGCAAATAAAACAAGAAAATAACCATTTGGATAAATAGAGATTTGTAACTCACCTTTAGTTTTTCAGCTTTTTGCAGCCCAAACTTTGAAAGCAGATAGACTCGGACAAAAACCCACGAACCGACAAATTAGTCCTCTTTTTTCCAAATCTTCAATGCCAATCTAAATGTTACCCATATCAAGCTTAACAATAGGAGTTCCATCAGCTGCTTTAAGACATCCCGACTCCGTTTTCCCGGGATCAATCTTAGGCATTCTTAGAGGTTTATGGGAAGCCCTAAGATTGATATTAGCATTGGGCCGAGGCTGTCCACCACGAAGGGCATCCCTAAAATTCATTTTTGGGACTGAGTCTTCGAAATTCTTACCCTTGACAGGGGTTTTCACAGTAGAATTATTTTGTAGGTGCACCTTAGCACCAGATTCACTTGAGATATGCGCCATTTTTTGATCAACTGCTTGAAACTTGTTTCGTGATCTCTTTAATCCTTGCCCTAGACGTCGTGGAAAGGTATGGTTTTCACTTTTCTTTTGTGCAGCAAATTGGAAGCCGTTGTCACTCAAGTTCACAGTATGATCCGTTGAAAGACAAATTTCTAACCCATCTTGGATCCCCTACAACATTTCCTGCTAAAATATTGAGCATAAACCACGAAAATATTGGCCGCTAGGGCCCGAAGGCCCTAAAAACCAACCTCTGGAGCTGCTTGCACTCAACCCAGATGAAACCCTCGCATAGCCGCTTGCCAAATATCTCTTTCACACATAGGGATGCGCTAGGATCTGTGTTGCTCCAAATGATATGAAAATTGGTGGAGACGTTCTAGGGTTTTTCAGGCATCTACCCTCAAAATTTCAGCTCAATCCAAGTCCGGATGAGTGAGATATGGCCAAAACGAGTTCGGCAGTTTGGGCAGTCCTGCGAAAACGTCTCGTCATTGCAGATCTTTTCGCAAGATTTCCGGCGATATATTATAATAGGCGATCGGGGCAGCGGATCAAAAGTTACGGCCCCGGGAAGCGGAACCAGGAAGCTCAAATTCGGGACGAAAAATCAGCTAAGGCACCAAACTCCCGAGTTCGCTCCAACTCTCCAGCGACGCCCGTCGTCGCTCCAGTTTTCAGCGACCGTGGGCAGCGGGGGAAAAGAATGAAAAAGTTTCTAAGTGTTGGTCGACGTCGGTCGCTCCATTTGGCAGCGACTCCCGTCGTCGCTCCCATCTCGCAGCGAACGTCGGCCAAAAAGTCAAACGTCGGCCAAAATGTCGGCCAAAGATCTCAAGTTCGCTCAAATTTCGAGCGATTCTCAAAATCGCTCCCCTTTGTCAGCGATCCCCGACGTTGTTCTCTCCTCAGGCGATCAGCAGCTTTGTCAGCGACCAACGGCAGGAGGAGAAAAGATTGCAAATTTTACTAAGGCATGAGCCATTGCCAAGGTTCACTCCTCTGGCCAACAATCCCATCATCGCTGCATCAAACCAACGACTTTCGTTGTCATCCAGTTCTTCAGCGACTACCAGCAAACCCCAGAAATCGCCGCAGCCGTCCAACGATTCCCGTCTAGCTTCAAGTTCTAGCGAGCCGCGGCACGAGGGTGATTTAAAAATTGTCTAAGTGTAGGTCGTCGGAGGTCGCTTCTTTCCAGTGACCGTGGGCGGATGAGCTCAAGAAAATGTTCTAAGGCATGCAAGCTGCCCGTAGTCGCTCCGTTTTGGAGCGACTCCCGTAGTCGCCCCTCACCCTCAGCGACTTCCATCGTCGCCCGCCTTTTCGACGATCGCCAGCAGTTGCAGGATTTGAAAAGTTGACCGAGGTCGCTCCGTTTTGGAGCGACTCCCGGCGTCGCCGTAGCTACCAAGCGACCCCCGTCGCCGCCGACCCCTTCCAGCGACCGGCAGCAGCAGAGGAGTTTCAAGAAAAATTCTAAGGCATGTGAGCTGCCTTCGGTCGCTCTGTTTCCAAGCGACCTCCGTCGTCGCCATGGCTGCCAAGCGACTCCCGTCGTCGCCCCCATCTCCCGCGATCGCTGGCAGAAGCAAAGTTGAAATTTTGTCTAAGGCAAGGACTCCCGAGTTCGCTCCATTCTCGAGCGACTCCCGGGATCGCTCCCATCTCACAGCGAACGTCGGCCAAAAATGCCTATGTCGGCCAAAAAACCTCAAGATCGCCCTCAACCTTCAACGAACCTCGTCCTCGGACCTAGTTTGGGCGAACTTCAGCAAGATTCAGCGAACTCCAGCAAGGGCATTTTTTAAATGCTAAGGCAGCCCTGAAGGGGTACTCCGAAGGGCGCTCATCCCAAGGAAGGAAGGTAGGTAGGCGTTAAGGCGCATCCGCAGCACACGAGTTCCAGTCTCCAGCCCATCCCATCAGTACAGCCATGTCAGGTCCCGAAAAAGCTCCAAAGGGCAAGATACACCAACCGCATTAATGAAGCATGTTGCGCCAGCTGCAAGGACCGTCCGGAGCCGCTCTAAACACGGGTGAGCCGTATTCCAGGTACACTGTCATCTGACAGGGGTCAAATCTTAGCTACCCTTAGGGTTTGAGCATTAATGTAATGGGGGGAAAATTTCTGCTATAAATAGCAGTGTGCTTTCATTGTAAAAGGGGGGGAACATATTGCTAAGAAAGCTGCTGTAAACAAACACTTGCTTCAATACAAGGCATCCTTGACTCTGACTCTTGTCTCTTTCTTTTATGCTGCCTTCTGCAAGTATTTCTGCTTCATGTTCATTTATCTTTCTGCTTGCTGTAATTCTGCACTCTGGATTAGGGCATTGGACAGTAAGTGAATCTGGAATCCTGGCTGAAGGATACATAGGAAGGAATCGCAGTGTTAGTTTTTGTTACATGCTTTGTTTTGATTGTTGTTGGTTTGGGTATTAGCTAGTGATTGTGTTGCTTGTTCTTCCCCACCACTATTGCAAGCCATTTACATTTCTTTCTGCAAATCTTTTAATCTCTTTCCAGTTCCCTTAGCTTTTTCCCAATCTCTTTCCTGTTCCCTTATCTTAAACCCCAATAGTGTAGTATAGGAGCCGGCCTTCTCCGGAGATCGGCACGGGGGGCATCTCTTCCCCCCGGCCTTTCAATGTTGGTCCGGGTCTAGGGCGCGTATGCAAACCAAGTCCTTCCCAGGTGGCGGATTCGTGACCAACAGTTATATGTCTTTTTTTTTAATATATAAAACATACATGCTTTTTATAATATCGTATCCAGCCGTATCCATATTAGGTGGTATTGAAAAGTTGTCATCTCTGTATCGGTTGCCATATCCATTTCCATGCAACTTAGATACAGACTTCTTACACTAGATCTCTTAGAAAAGAGGTGGAATCAATGTGCAGCATCTTTCCACAATCAAGCATTTTGTTTTATAAAACTATGTAGGATGAAAAAGTGAAAAGACATCGTTGGAAGATGAAGTGATTCGTCTTACAGTTCCTAAAGTTTGGGACTATCCTCCAACCACTTGTAACAAGTTAGCCTTTGACATGGAGGTTTCGTTGACAACTTGCAATTGTAATCAATGAGACTGGAGTTTACAACAGAAATTTTTTAACAAATTTTAGGCCTTTCAGAGTGGGTGCTTAAAATTCATTAAGAAACCTCTAGAAGTTGACACGTCCAAAACTGCTGAATAACTAACTACAGAGTTGGACCAATGACTGCTCTAACTATAGAGTTGGACCAATGACTGCTCCTTGAAAAGCAACAGCCTTGCTTGGACCAAATGTGGAAACGTCTTCTTTACTTGACTCAGGATGGACCAAGTGTATCGCTTTCCCTAGTAGCTAAGTTAACCTACTTTGCTGACCCAAAAGAGCTATTACTTGATTTCAGGAACATCTTCATTGATAATTTAACCCAAATAGTGGATCCTTCTCATGGCAAATAAACTCTTCTCCAAGTTGGCATGCAATTTATACTACATCATTGGGTGTCTAAGACCTTTCAAACATGCTCCAAATGCTCCTCACATGTCTTGTTGAAAATAATAATGTCATCTACAAAGATGACCACAAAGGAATCAATGAATGACCACAAAATGTAATTCACCATCCCCATGAACATTGTGTATGCATTGAACAAACAAAATAGTATGACCAACCATTTGAACAATTCTTCCCTGGACTTGAAGGCAGTCTTGAAAATATTGCCTACCTTAATTGAACTTGATGCAACGTCACCACATGCTATATCTTTTCCATTCCAACAAAATCAAGCTCCCAAAAGGTATGCACTTGGACAAATATGACCCTCCTTTATTACATCCTCAATTTGACACATGCTCTCTACGTTCTCAGAGACAGAGCATCGATACAACAGGCTATCTAGTAAAGGCACTCTTAAGATCCAATCGATCTAATGCATCACCTGCCAATGGCATCCTCCTCAGTGATGAAAATGTCTTTGGGTTCCAATACTAATTGGTCCACCAACCTCTGTTGTGCTGTTTGAACACCTGTAGCGATCTGAGTAGTTGTAACAATCTTCCCATCTTGGTGATGCCTAATCATCAAGAGCACGAATTTGTCAGTTTAATTAATCACTTGCAAGGAATTAGAGCTGCGGAAATAATTCCTAAACATTCAATCTTCTAAGGAGATTAGAAATCAGCCTGCTGTAAATTAATGTACAGCCAGTACATTAAGGAAACAGTCTGCTGTCTTACATTTACAGTCAAATATAACATGCAGAAAATTTGCTGTAAACTTATTTACAGTCAACAGAACACGTGACAGTCTGCTGTAAATTCATTTCAGAGGTCTAAAATGATTTACAGCCATATATATTCTTATGGGCAGTCCTTAATTTATATACCAAATGTGCAATCAACAATCATCCTCCACAAAGCTCCAAATCCTCCCCTTTTTTTGCCTCTACGTCAAACCTGAATGATGAAGATCATACAAAATGAATTCCAATGCCTCATTTAATAAGTAAAGGAGTTGTGCATGGATAAGATAAGATGGAATAGTTAACTCAGCTCTAACTATTCCATCTCTATCCATCAAGTCTCCAGTTCCACCTTCAATTAAGGGAGTTGCTTCACTTGGCTCCACCACCCAGCTCATCCTTATCCTAAGAATGAGCCCCGCATGCTTTAACTAATCTCAACGTCCAATTAGGACGTTAATTTCTAGGCACCTCAATTTAAAATATTACTTCTAGGACCCCATTATCTAGAATTGATAGGATGTCCTCTTACAAAGTAATTAATTATTAGAATTTACATGATATGAGACACCATATTCTAACGTCACTTTTTTGCACCGCTTTGAGCTAATCAAGACACCTTGGCAAGAAGAGTTACCTTTGATATCCGATAATGTTGTCCATTCAGAGCAACAATAACACTTTAAGAGCTTGACCCATACACCCATGACACTCCGATATGTCAGGTTGCCTGATAGGAACATGTTCAGTGAGGCCACAACATGGAGTAGAATTTCTTTTAAGGGCTTGAGGGCATAGCAGATGCAATGCTGTTGGGTGAAACATGCCTTTACCTGGATGCAACTGTTAGCTTTTGATGGTGTATGCCAAGGGAGAATACAATCACAAGATATAAAATATGCAGAAATGTAAGATGCTGAAATATGCTATTAATGGAAAGTGACAAAAATAATACAATGCAGAATGGAGGAAATGAACACTCCAGAACTGATACTAAAGAACTACATTGTATCCATCACCAATCTATATGGTGATCCACCCAATATACCTACTACTACCTACAATGATATATAATCACTCACTATGAGGTCCTTTATATAGAAAGATAGATTGCTTGGCCAACACTCTACCTAGCTATACAAGGGGACACCTTGCACATTTACAACTTGCACATAGACACCTGTGCATTTATTATATTACTTGAAGTAACTAGCCAACCACCCTCTAAAGTAATATACTACTCTAGTTATGTACCAAGGGTGGTACATTTACATGACCCAAATGATGTAATATACTCTAACACCCCCCTATATAACATTATTTGGGTATTGAAGGCTTTAGTCTTCAATATGGATCTTCTTCTCTTGAATAGTCTTTGGCTTCAACCGGTTATTCTTCTTTTGCAATAGTCTTCATGTTATATCCATTGTTCCTTGTTGTCAAGCATCTTTGATGAACTAGAGATCTCATAATTTTACATGTTGCAAGTGGATCAGGGCAGCTCCATATTTCCTCCTTTGATTCTTTGTATAACATGCTTCTTTGATCTTCACAAATGTTAAGATTGAACTTATTGTTAGTGGATGCTTCTGAAATGAGATCTTGAAATAAGAAATCTATTATGTGTAGTAATATTTCTTCATGAATTCTATAGTACTTATATTTATAGTAACAGAAGAAAGATAAATGGTTCTTTCCTCCACAATATTTACAAGGATGGAGGCTCCAGCAGTTCACCTTTTCATGACCAAATTGGTTGCTAAGTGCATAGTAAAGATATTCCAATTGCTTTGTTATCTATTTTAGGAATATCATGTTTATCTATCTCCTTGATGAGATACTTAAACCATATGTGGATAATTGAAGCAATTTCATTCTTACTTTGTTCATACATTTGTATGATATCTTTCTGTTCAATATTCTTTTCTTCTCCTATATCATTAATTTCTTTTGTTGTCTCATTTGAAGATGCAACTGATGGATCTATATTTCCATTATTAGAAATCCTTTTATACTCTATTGATTATTTCCTTATGTCTATATCTTTCTCATTATTATCCATTGAATCATCAATCATGCTTCTAATCTAGATTAGTACTTTTCTTAAGCTTTTCCTGATATCATTATTCAAAATGTTAGTAGACATCCTTATGGCTCCCTAGATAAGAGTATATGAATTAATTTGATAAAACCTGATTATTGATAAAACCTTTCTTGGAATTAGGTTTTGTAGGCTTCCTTATATCTCCCTAATAATTAGAATATGCTTAGTTCACCTTCTAAGTTGATTTTGTAGTGTTTTGAGAATAATCAACCTTTTAATTTTACCTTATCTTTCCCAATGAAGTATGCTTTAATGGTTGGATTTCTTTTTGTCTCCTTAGAATGAGTATGAGATAATTTTTACCAATTAATTCCAACTCTATATGTAGGCAATTGATTTGCTTCTCTTTCCAATAGATTAATTTTCTAAATTCCATTTATATGTATGTAGTTTGAAGTAGTATGCCTTATATCTCCCTACTTTTTGGAATATTAGAAAATAATGGTATTTGCAATTTAATAATGATTTAATCAAAGTTGACAACCTTATATCTCCTACTTGGTTAATTGCAAATATGAATATTCAATACCTTGAAATAAGCTTGCTTGATAATTACTAATGCTTGATAAGTTTATTCCAATGTAATAGTCTATATCACCTTATAACTCAAATTTTAATTAAAGCAAGCAAATTTAATATTTACCTTAGTAAGGCTTGATGCTCTACGTATCCTTGAGTAGCTCCACGTACTTTGATGGCTGGTTGGTACGTATCTCCAACGTTGTATTAATGTTGCTTTGACCTTGCTATCCAATGAAGGGCCTGCGTGCTCTTTCTTCGAACTCTATGCTTCCACAATGCTTATTTTGGCTTGGTCTCCTCCTTAATGGGCACTTATCACCATGAGAATTTAATGTTGGTTTATGATAGTCCTTGTTGCCTCCTTTGACTCTGATTTTAGCGTGTTCTTACTCACTCAAACATTGTAATTTTGCTTCACTTATTTACCTTGGAGTTGAATTCTTATATAGCTACATGGCACGTGTGCCTTGAGTAACGTTTGAGGTGGTTTTTAATTCTTCTTTGAGAGATATCCAAGGGACTTCTTTACATAATGCTTGAGGTTGGTTTCAACGCCTTCTTGAGTAATGCTCATGGCTAGAATTAATGCTTTCTCCAAGTGGCTTATGAGCTTCGATTGTAGGTGAAACTATTGTAACGCTCCTTCCTATCAAAGATGCTTTGTAACATTCTAAAATTTGGGCATTTGCTTATGAGATGAGTGTTTCTTGTCAGTGGTGACAAGTGGCAGATTGCATGTATTTTCCATCCAATGCTTTCTCTTCTTCTATATACTCCCCTTGCCAATGTAAATCTAGTTGTTTCTTGTTCTTCAATGCTTCTTCCAAGCAAGCGTAGGTTGGCTCTTGATTCGATGGAGGTCTTAGGAGCTTAGAGATGGTTCTATGGTGGCCCAAGGGTTGGTTTCAATGTTGCTTCTTGATGGACATCTTCTCCAAGTAAGATCTTGGGTATTGATTCTTTTGCTCTATGCTTTTGCTTTCAATATGCTAGTTCGAATGCTCCCTTTGCAATGTACAATAGATGATGGCCAACGTAGATGGACAATGACCCTTTTGTGATATCTTGTGCTTTAGGTTGATTGTTGAGACTACCTAATTTCGTGGTTGTAAGGATGTTTTTAGACACCATAATGAGAGCTCTTTGTTAGCTCTTCTCTCTTGCTTCAGATAGTGCTCCTCTATGGCCACTTGTATGATGTTCCTCACTTGTGGAGGATGCGTCCTTAAGACACTCAAATTCTGTCCTCTTTCCTACGTAGGACAAGATGTTATGGTGTAGAATAATGTAAATAGATTTGTAATACTTTTTTTTTTTTTTTTTTTTTTTTTCTTTTTTTTTTTTTTTGTTTTTTTTTTTGGTTTCTTTTTTTTTTTTTTTTTTTTTGTTTTTTTTTTTTTTTTTTTTTTTCTTTTTTATTTTTCTCCTCCTTTGGGTTTTTAATTTAATTAAACAAAACTAATAGGCTACAATATTTGCAGGTATTGAGTTTTGAATAGTTTCTTTAGACACTTTGATTATTTGTAGATTTTTGTGCCTTTGATCTTAACAATCAATACACAAAATAACCCTTTGAGAGTAACAAGTTTAATGAACAACTAGTATAGTGTGATGAACCAATAATATTTCTAACTTAATGCACTTTAATAATCTCACCTTATTGCTCCTGTTAATAAGCTCTCAAAGTAGTTTCAAATGCACTAATGATCACTACAAATTTCTTAATGTAGTCCTCTTCTCAATAATTAGATAATAGGAAGAATGTATCTAACTCCTATTAATGTGTATGTAATGAACCTTAATAGAAACTATCTTATGCACTTTCTTTGAGGACTTAAAATACAAACTTCTATTTTGCAACTTCCAAATTCTAATAAGGTGCTTAATGAAGTTAAGTAGTAATTCGAATTAAGTATTCAAGTAATGAACCTTTTGCACCTAAGTTTCTTACATTTGATGATGAATATCTTGATGAGTTGATTCACCAAATTTCTTATCTGGAATGGTGGTTGCTCGCAACTATGAATGCTTCTAGTCTGCTGCTCTAAAATTGTAGTAGATGATTTCAACTTCTCCTTCAAGATCTGGCCTGGAACTCCAAAGTCTTGTAGCTAGTAATACTATCTTGATTGATGCCCTTTAGCAATCAATCTATTCACTAAAATTTTGTCCTTCTAGAATCCTTTCAATATTTTTTTGTGAATCCAACAAATATCTATCTCTAAAATGTGCCTTCTTTAGCTATGAAGGGTAATCTCCAAATTTCTTGGATTTGGTAGGTTTCTTTTGTTTGAGTTCTTCAAACAGGACTTTCTTTTTCTCAAGAATATGAAGGTCTTGAGGTCTTCACAAATCTTCTCTCTGAAGTTTGACAAGTTGTTTGCCAAATCGTTCTCCTTTGGGCTTATTGTCGGATGGCGACAATTGTCCCAAGTTCTTCCACTATCTTTTGTAGTGAATTTCTCCAATGAGTTCTCCTAGGAACTTCTTTGATGGCTTCTTGAATTTCTGCAATGAGGATATCCAAGCCTTCTCCTTGTTTCTCCTTGAGACCTCTCCAAGGTCTTAGTCTTGCAGCTTCTTTGGTCTTCTTGATGAGACCTTTCCTTCAACCTCCAACTACAAAAGTGTTGGCAATGAGATCTTCTTCACGGATCTCTGGAACAGGACTTTTGATAGTCCTTCTCTATCTCTTCCAAGGATGGAAGTTCTTCAATGAGACCTTTGATGGGTCTCTTCAGCTTCTTCTAGAGGAAGTCTTCAATCAGCAAAGGATATCACCAATCTCCTATCTTTCACAAACTCTTCTCTGGAATCTTCTTCAGGTTCAAGGCTTTTGTGGCCTTTTCTTCTGCAATAAGGCTTCTATGGCCTTTTCTTCTGCAATAAGGCTTTTGTGGCCTTTTCTCCTGCAATGTGTAGGTCTACAATAGGACTTCCTTCAGTTTCCTTTTCCTGCAACAAGATATTAGTAAGATGATTCTAAATATTGTCAATGACGAATCTTCACTAGTTGATTTATCAATCTAGTGGAACGAATGTTGAGTCCTAGTCTTCAAGAGTTTTCTATAACTCCGTGGAAAGGCTCTAACCAAATGCAATCTCAGAAATTATGGAACTGAGATTTGCTTATCCTCTCTATCTCTCCCTAATCCTATCAACCTATTGTGGCTCTGATACCACTGTTAGCTTTTGATGGTGTATGCCAAGGGAGAATACAACAAGATATGAAATATGCAGAAATGTAAGAAGCCGAAATATGCTATTAATGGAAAGTGACGAAAATGATACAATGCAGAATGGAGGAAATGAACACTCCATAACTAATACTAAAGAACAACATTGTATCCATCCAATCTATATGGTGATATACCCAGTATACCTACTACTACCTACAGCGATATATAATCACTCACTACGAGGCCCTCTATATAGAAAGCTTCACACGGTTTCCTTCCATCTATGTGTCTTGACATGATGGCTCATAGGCAACACAAGTCATTCTTCTCTTCATCATGGGTTCCATTCCCTTATGTGATTGTCTAACACTTCATGTCATGGTCAGGCAGATGCTTTTCTTCATGGGCATAGAAGTTGGCATTGCGTTCAAGTAACTCAGCACTCTCTTGTTTCGTTTTGAACAGGTGCTTTGTTGGCTAGGTGGCATTGGCGTTGGTTTTGTTTTCAATGGGATGTGGGTTCAAGTTGACCCCCCTTCATCACTTTGAAGACACTTTGTTGTGTTTTGATGGGTTGATCGGAATTGCCTTATCCAAGGCAAAACATCTTTTTGGCTCATTATGATTGGATTCAACACTCTAGTGTTATGAAACATGATTTCTCATAAACATAAATCATTCACCACTATTGAAACATATCAAATCATTTATCCACAAATAATATTCCACAAAATATAACCCATGCAAATGAGACACAAATATAGATAATACCCTAAGGGTAGGGCAGCACCAATAATACTCATTAGGAAAAACTCCACAAGATCTCCCAAGATGAGAGCACTACTTAGAGAGGGCAACGTCTCATTAGCCATTTCATGGGCAATGACGATTAGAAGTAATACTTGATATGAGTTACAATGACAATATCCCTTTTTTACATACCCATCTCCTAATGCTACTCTAGGGAGCTTAGTCTTAAGCCCTTATTCAGCTCATTATTATAATTTAATATAATCAACCTTAGGTTATATGTGGCCTATGCCAACTATCTATAATACCTATATACAATATAATACAATATATACAATTGGGATATGACACACTCCCCCATTCATCTAATGTAGGGCCACATTGTATGTGTAACAATAGTGTTGGACACCTAGCTAGCCTAGCCAACTTGAGGCGCTTTATGTGCAAGAGACCAAGGTTTAAACCCATCAAATTCCTCCTCTAGTTCCTTTGCTTTGACTAACATTTTAATCGGCCAACATGGAGTCTAACTTGGAAAATTGTAAAATATATATATATATATATATAGAGAGAGAGAGAGAGAGTCGTCCATTCAAAAACCATTCCAAGTTGTAGACTATGATTTGCATCTCACACAATGGCAAACAGGTGGCGACAGTGTGGCAACTCTCACCCAATCATTACATGACGTGTTAGAATTTTTTTCGTTCACTGCACTATTTCTAAGGTTCAAGGGATTTAATTGGTTTTTTACTTGGAGGATTAATATGCTCAAACTTCTTAAGGCTATATCTTCTACATCAAAAAGCGCTTTAGGCCATTTTTTTAGATCGCATAATTTTTTTTTCAGATCTTTGCATTGCTGACATCACTTCAAGGACTTCTAGATTGCATTGCTAGGCACAGTTACTAGGTTTGAGGGTCTAGTTCAAACGGAAGGTCAAAAATGTTCAAAGGATCGGTCTTTCCAAAAAAGTTCAGTTTGGTTTGGAAAAGTATATATATATATATATATATATATATATATATATAGGAGAGAGAAAGAGAGAGAGAGATTATCAGCTTTCATAGTTTCAAAATTCAAAACAATCGAGATGTAAGTTCAATATAGATGTGGATTCTTCAAAAGTTGAAATGAGTAATGTTTCACACCACTTTTGCCCCTAGTAGACATCTAAGAACTAGAGAATTTATAATGGTTGTCAAATATTTCCGAACTATAATTGTGTTTGACTATAAGTCCACAACAATGGGAGCAATTGAGCATAGTGAAGGCATATTGTTTTCAGTGATGGCTGAAAAAAGGTTCGTATCAAACCGAACCATTTTAGTTCAGATTGGACTAGGTTCGACCGAACCTTGTAACTATGATGCTAAGGGGTGATTTCAGGCAAGATGGACCCTTTAGCTTATGTTACTTTGCCTGAATGGGCAAAATTGCAATAAATGGTCAACCCAAATGACTAGTTTGTTGAGAAGTAAGAATCTCTAGTGCATCCTTAAGTATGAAATAACGAAGGTCCCTAACGAAAAGGGCAAATATTGCATCTTAAAGAAGCAACAAGAAGGATGATGTAGATTGTGTCAGAATTGTCCTTTCTAAACTCAATGTTACCGGTTCGGTACCCCTAGACCCCCGGATCCGGAAACGGTCCGTACCCGGTCCGGATCCGGGTTCGATCCGACTGTGGATCCGTCCAGGGTCCCGCCCGGGAGACCCGGATACGGCCGGGTCCGTCCTTGGACGGACCCGGCCGTATCCGGGTCTCCCGGCGGGACCCTGGACGGACCCACAAGGAACCGAAATAAAATATTATTATAAAAATAATTAAATATTACTTTTAAAAAATTAAATACTGAAATAAAAAATTAAAATGAAAAATTCGAAGACCGACTCCCGACACCCGACTCCCACGTACTCCACCTACTCCCTTTACTCCCGTTGCAAGTGGCATCGCGAAGTAAAACAAAACATGAACTTCTAGCTGTTAATTCAACCATTCGTGATGTTGAAACCCTAGCTCGCGGCGCAAAGAACTCCTCCCACTCCTCCATAGCTCACGGTGTAAAGAATTCCTCCACATCCTAGCAGGTATGTTAGCTCTTCCTCTACAATGTTTTAATCTTTTAGATTAATATTAGAAAAGTAAAGATAAATTTTATAAAAATTGTAGAAATTCAACATTAAAATTTAAAGTTTAAACAATTTCAAAAATTTTTACGATAAACCCTTCTCTCTGCAAACGCTCGGCTGTTCCTTTTCTCCTCTGCGAAGGCCTTCTATCTGCGAACGCTTCGGCTGTTCCTTCTCTCCTCTACGAAGGCCTTCGGCCCTTCACCTGCACAGTTTCTCCGAAAAATTTAATATACCACTATAGACAAGAGGGCCAATCCAAAAAAGTCGAAAAAAATAAATGCAGGTGATATGAATTTACCTTCCGTGTAATCCGTCCTGGTCTTTTGCTGCTTCTGCCATCAGAAACCTGTGCGAATGCCCACCTCTCTCGGAATGCCCTTCACCTCTCTGCGAATGCCCACCTCTCTCGGAATGCCCTTCACCTCTCTGCGAATGCCCACCCTTTGATTTAAATTTAGACTATTTCCTCACTTGTATTTACTCACTTGGCCGCTCTACCTCGTGTCACATGCTCGTGTGCCCTCGTGTCCTCTTTGCCCTCACATAATTGTTCTCCTGTGTTTAAATCGAATATAATATGCAACCCGTCTCCTTGATTTAATTTTGAAACTCTTATTTTATTTTATTACTGAAACTAAGTTATATATTGTTCTCGCACTGTTTCAATTATAAGTTTTATTTTAACTAAAATAAGTGTTTAACTTTTATTTTACTAAAATAAGTGTTTAATTTTTTGAAACGGGTTTAAAATAAGTGTTTAATAAAATAAGAGTTTCAAACTAAGTGAGGTTTCAAACTAAGTGAGGCAAAATAACCCGTTACTAAAATAAGAGTTATTTTGCAACTCTTATTTTATTTTGAAACTTTGAAACTAAGTGTTTAATTAACTAAGTTATTTTGAAACTCTTATTTTATTTTACTAGGTTATTTATAAAATTGTTCTCCTGTGTTTATCGAATATAAGTTATTTATAATATGCAACCCGTCTCCTGTGTTTAATTTTGTTTAAATTATATCATTTATATAGAACTTTGTGTTATAGTAGAGTTTATTATTATTATTAAAATGGATTTTTAATTTTAATTTGTGTTTTTTTTTAATTATAGTTTATAATATTTATGTCAAATTCCATTACGGGAGTTCAACGTGGGGAGTCATTAGTAAGATTTTCTATTTTTATTTATTATTATTATTATTATTTAATATAATAATAAATAAAATTATATCATTTATATAGAATAATTTATTGACAGTTTAACTAGTTAAATTCCTTTATTTTTATTGAAGAGGTTTAATTTAATTTTATTTTAAAACTATACATTATATGTATAATGCATCACCAATAAACAAAGACTAAAGTATAAAAATAAAAATAAAAAAATATTAAAGACTAAAGTATAAATAGTATAACTTAGTCTCAATATTATATTTTAATTTTTATGGTACTTGTTAAATTTTAAAATTTAAATTTATAAATCATTTATCAAATGAAAAAAAAAATATTTTTCCTCACAACTTCTGTCATTTTAATTTTTTATCTACAATTCCTTATTTCAGGTTCAAAGTTCATCAAGTAAAGAACAAATTTTTAGACATTCAGTTTTCACTTGCAAAGTATAAATTAGAATGGCAACAAGTGCAAGCTCAGTAAGCAAGTCCCGATTTAGAATTGATCCAAAAGCCCCACTATGGAACTATGTCACTATGTTAGAGCAGATTCCAGGGGGTGGGGGCTACATATGGATTTGTAATACCTGCAATGTTCGGTATAGTAGTTCATACAACCGAGTGAAAGCTCATTTATGTGCTCTACCTGGCCAAGGCATCAGAGCTTGCCCAGGGTCAAAAGATGCACCGGTGTCAAAATCCGTGATATTGCAATACATAAAAGAACAAGAAGACGCGAGATGCTTTAGCCACTTTACAATCAGGACATCCTTTGGCAAAGAAAGGATCTCGATCAAAGAAGCCACCTACTGCCCCATCTCATGCTGGCAACCCATTTGTGGTTGCACCCCATCCATTTTCAAACACACCTTCCACGCACGAAGAGGATTCTTCTCTTTCACGGAAAAGAACAAAGGGACCATTGGAGAAGGCATTCCAAAACGAGTCTAGGGACATTGCAGATCAGATGATTGCACGTTGCGTGTATGCCAATGGCTTGTCTTTCAATGTGGTTAGATCACCATATTGGCAAGATATGGTGAAAGCCATTAATGATGCTCCAAAAGGGTACCAAGGCCCCAGGTTATAAGAAGGTACGCACCACTTTGTTAACAAAGGAAAAATTTTTGTAGAAGATTCATTGCAGCCCATTAGAAATTCATGGGTTGAAATGGGGTTGTCCATCGTTTCGATGGATGGAAAGATGCACAAAATCGCCCTTTGATAAATGTCATTGCAATAAGCCCCAAAGGGGCAATGTTTTTGAAAGCAGTTGATTGTGAAGGGCAAGTGAAAGATGCCCAATTCATTGCTAACATTTTGATTGAAGCAATAGAATCGGTGGGCTCTCAAAACGTTGTTCAGGTCATAACAGACAATGCCAAAAATTGTAGAGCAGCAGGGATGTTGGTGGAAGCAAGGTACGGGAATATATTTTGGACACCTTGTGCTGCCCATTCACTCAACTTAATACTGCAAAAGTTGGGGAAACAAATTGAATGGATAAAAGAAATTTATGCCGAGGCCGAAGACATTCAAATGTTTGTGACAAACCATCATATGTCGCAAGCTATATTCAGGCAATTCTCAAAATTGGAGGTGTTAAAGGTAAGAATTTTGTATAATGATGTTTAGTTTGTTTTAAAATTTGAAAACATTTTTGTTTTGTTGTCTAATTTTTTTTATTTTACTAGGTTATTGAAACTCGATTTGCCTCGCACACAATCGTCTTGAGGCGACTTGTGAAAGTGCGAGAGGCATTGCAAAGTATGGTTATTAGTAACCTTTGGAGTGTATGGCGGCAGTCAAGCACTGAGAGGGCACAAAAAATAAAGATGTTGATCCTTAATGATGATTGGTGGGGTCGTGTTGATTACTTGCTCAAAATAATTGAGCCTATCATAAGCATGATCCGATTTGTAGACATGGATCAGCCATGTTTAGGAGAGGTATATGATGGGATAGACTCAATGATCGAGAAGATCAAAGCCATCATCAATGCAAAAGAGCAAGATCCCCATGAGACATTTTTCAAACAAGTGCAATCATTTGTAATTGAGCGGTGGAACAAAATGACGACTCCCTTGCATCTCCTTGCCTTTGCATTGAGTCCCGGATTTTATAGTAGTGAAATCCTTTCTTTGCCCGGTAGAGTTGCACCATATAAAGATATTGAAGTTAGTGAAGGATACAAGGCAGCATTCAGAAGGCTATATCCTGATCCTGAGATTGAGGACATAGTTTCAACTGAGTTTGGAGACTTCATTTGCTCTATAGGACATAGCCTTAGCGCTTGCCGCGACAAATACAAAAAAGATGCTCATATGTGGTGGTATTTGCATGGGCAAACAACCCCAACCTTGCAATCTCTTGCAATCAAAATATTATCACAGGTTTATAAATTTTGAACTCTACTTTTATAGGTATAATTTCAATTTTTTATTTTGCATTGGTTTTGAAAAAATTTCACTTGTGATTTTCTTAATAGGTTGCAAGTTCGTCTTCATCCGAGCGGAATTGGAGTACATACTAGCGCAACAAGTCGGTAGCAAAGAAGGCTGAGGAGTTGGTCTACGTGCATTCCAACTTGCGCATTTTATCGCATATGCAATCAAACTATAGGGAAGGGCCAACAAAGCATTGGGATGTCAGGGCAGAAGATGTTTATTTAGATGCTTCCCACTCCCATGATTTATTACTTGACATAGAGGCTTTGGCTTCGCCAAGCCAACCGAGTGGTGTTGGTGTTGGTGCTGGTGTTGGTGCTAGTGCCAGTGGGAGTGGGAGTGGGAGTGCTAGTGCTAGTGTTACTGCTACTGCTTGTGGTTCTAATGAATCACATGTTGATGTTGATGCTTCTGATGAAGACATTGAAAATGAATATTAAAATATTTGATATTTCAATACGTGATAGTGTTGATGTGGTTCATTAAAAATGCAAGTAGCCCAATTTTGAGTGTTTATACCAATGTGAAATGCTTAGCAAATGTTGATTTAGTAAATGAAAATGTTGGTTTAGTAAATTAATATATGATGTTGATTTAGTAAATTAATATATTATTTTTATTAATTTTTGTACGGCCGAACCCAAAACGAACCCAAGAAAAAAAAAAATTGCCGTACCGACGAACCGGGTTCTTCGAACCCGAACCCGAACCCACAACGAACCGGTAACATTGTCTAAACTTTGTTCTTCCTTTGAAATTGGACTAGTGATTCATGTCATCCCTATGTATTTAAAGGGGCATTTAACTTTAATTGACGATGCTCTTTTTTCTCTTCTTATTCACTTCTAAGTGGCTATGCAAAATTGCAATGTTTCTTCTCCAAGTATAGGTTCATGCAAAGGACTAAGGCTCAAAAGTCTAAGGGCAAATCAAAGTCTTCAAAGAAATCGAAAACCACTTGCAGATACTATAAAAGGGAAGGCCATGCTACCAAGAACTGCTTGGTGAGGTTACAAAAGGTTGAAGAAAAGTTTAGGAAGAGATGAGGCAGTCTTCCAAACAATGAGAAACTCTAATGGGTCTTCATGTCGTAGTGAACCGGCCCACTAAAGCTTCCATTACAAAGAGGAGGAGATGTTATTATCATTAATGTCTTCTCTCCTTAGCCCCTTATTTCAGATTAATGGGGGTGTTGAAAGTCTTTACTCTAAGTTTATATGATCAAGGCCCAACATTGAAGGATTTATGTATTTAGCCTATGGGCAATCATTGTATGATGTTTAATAAGGATTTATGTATTTAGCCTATGGGCACATGGTTTAACCTTGTCATTGTTAACCTTACTAAACCTTTACCCTAATGTTATGTCGATCAAGGATTAAGTGAATTGTAATTGATTATTGAGGTATTTATACATCTCACCCATCCAATCCATTGCATCGATGTGATCTTATCTTGATGCCTATGGGCATCCTTTATCTCGTGCATATTATCGCTCTTTCCTTACGCTCTCTAGTCTCTAGTCTTTTGCTAAAAGATTTGAGTTGATGTATTACTTTTATTTGTTCCAATAAAGTATTATGAAATCTACCAATAACTATCAAAAATCTCTACGAAGAGTGTTCAAAAGTATACATTATATCATGCCTACATCTGATATTTCAAAAGTTTTTGGTTACATAGGAGAGTTGGTCACAACCATACTATTTTTAGTAACTGACAAGCGTAGGGTTCAAACCACAAGGGCAGCTCCCACCAAACCTATTTCACCTCGTTATTGTTACCACCAATCGCTCGTATCGGCATTGTCGGTCTGGCACGCACTTAGGATTCAGATCAGACTACTACCTTTGCAAACAAGCTGCCCCCGAGGTTTGAACCTGGGTGTCTTCTTGGTAAGTGCCTGGCCAGACAAGCACTTACCAATCCACCTAGCCCTCGAGACTAAAATTTCAAAAGTTAATATCAAACCAAAAAATTTCCAATCTTATGTTCCAATAAAAATCTACCCACTACCAAAGGGTGCCACTTTTGAATGTGGATGCTTTTGATAATAAGATAGAAAACACAAAATGGAAGCACCAACACACACAACATATGGATTTACGCTTATAAATCCCAAAAATTCAACAAGGCGTTCAAAGTTCAAACTGATCTACTTTTCTTCATTTAAATGATAATAATTCAAAATTATGAACAAAATGTTGGATTTCACAGCAGTTTCCAAAAACTAATGGAATTAACACATTACCCAATATTGCTGAAAAAGATATACACAAGATAGCAATGCACACGATATAAGGGGGTGTCTGTGGACACCAAATAATCTCATTATATCAAAATAGAATACACTCCAAAAGATTATGAAATGGTTGGTATGATGGGGTATTTATACCCAATTACAAGTTACCTTTAGGTCAAGTAACTGACCTTTAGGTTTAAATAATAAAATATTACAAAAATACCTTTTACAAGGTTTACAAGGGCCCAAAGGGCTTATACATACAATACAATATAAAGTTAGTCGTGGCCTCAAGTGAAGCTTAATCACCACATGTTTCAACACAAAATAGGGTTTGCTCACAATACACATTCAAGGGAGAATAGCAACCCTAAATAGATTATGATTTAATCACTTATTAGTGCTTAGTAATAAATATAATAATAATATTAAATAGCATTAGCTCAACCGGTTAGATTCCTCAACTTTCGAGGAGACCAAGGTTCGAATCTTGCCAAGTGATACATGCATAATTGCCAAGCTTCTTGTAATACCACCATGTGGTCATGATGTAATACGGGTGGGAACCGTTTCAATCCCATATAACCGTTTCAAAAAAATAAATATAATAATATTAATAATATCATCATAACTATGAGATTAAGTATAAATAACCGAAAAAAATGGTCATAACATGTATTCAGATACACAACATGCCCTCCTCTTAGAGAGCTTTAATCTCAAAGCTAGTAATAAACTCTATGAGCTCAACTTCAAGTTATAGGAGAGGCAATCCCCTAGGAAGTCCCATAAATTTTTTTAAGAAAATTAAACCGTGGAAATTTGAATTCAAGGTGCTAGATACTAAAATTTAATAACAATCACAAATGAAAATGGAATGCCAACTTTAAGAAGAAAAAAAACATCCCCAAAGACCTTAGAGTGTATTCCCGTGAAAGTTGCTTTAAAATTGGATGCTTTGTCAAAAGCCCTTTGTTTTGCCACATTGAATCTTTCTCCCCTTCCATTTTATCTTAAGCATCCTACTCAAGTTTTTCCTAAGAATATTCATTGCCTCCCCAATTATGTCTTTAAGATCCCCTAATAGCTTCCCTTCCTCATCGATCACATGTAGCTCACTCTAATGCACTGTGTGCACCTCTATCTTTTTCTTCAAGCATTACACATGGAATATATGCATTCTCCCTTTATCTAGAATATCCAAAGCATATGCCATTTCTCCAAACTTTGCTCTTGTCCTGTAAGGCTTATAGTGCCTTGATTGTTATTTCTATTTTCCCTTCTTCAATGCTGAATTGTGTATGGTTACAACCAAATAAATACCATGTCCTCAACTTCAAATTTTCATGCAATCATGTGTTGGTTTACTTGGTACATTGTTTTATTGGAACACAATGCTGGATTATCCTTACATAGGCATAGGGTAGTGTACATCTATTGAAAGGCATGAATGGCTTAAACCTACAACTCTTGCAAATGTTGTATTACTCGTGCCAAATGCTAATTTATCTTTGCACATGCATAGGATATTTTGCATCCCTTGTTGAAGAACTTATACCTTTTTTAACTAGGATATCAAGTCTAGAAATTGGATATGTTTTGTTAGTGATTTATTGCCAAAAAAAGATGAAAAATCTTGCCACAAAGCTTAATGAATAACTTATTCACCAATGACAAATATGTTACTAGAGCATTGTGGAACCAAAAATCCATGACATGATACTAATAATAATAGCCTTGATAGGCCATAAAAGGAGATTTTCATGGTCCTATAGCCAAATCACTGTCGAGTAACAGCCTCGTAATTTATCTTGTAAAATTATTCAGTCCTATATAGCTAATCCAACAAATCATCAATTTTAGGGAGGGGAAATTTATTTTTGATAGGTACCTTATTGAGTGTTCTATTGTCACTACAAAGACAATATGACTCATTCTTCTTATTTTGCTAGAACTCGCGGTGCAACATAAGGACATTACTATGAATAATGATCCCAATATCAAAGAGCTCTTGTATGATTCTTTTAAACATCGATTCTTGAAGTTGTCCATAGGGTGAACCAATATGGTTCTCTTAATAGAAGATTGCTTGAAGAGATCTTGTATAAGGCTTTAAACATCAACTCTTAAAACAGCCCATAACTCTAAGGATGAACCAATACAGTTCTCTTAATAGAACCTTGCTTAATTACATGTTCTAACCTTTGAATAAGGTTAGTTATTGGATAATTCCTAAAATGACTACCTTGTACTTTTGGAGGAATTGTAACATCCTTAGGAGTTGTACTTGTTCTTCAAGAGGACCTACCCAAACAATATATATGAATGACAAAACCAAAATGTACGTTCTTCAAAGTTTGCTCATATGGCTAGAGAAAATGATCTTGATTTCTTTTATCCAAAATGCTTTAACAATATATGCACATCCACCTTGTTTGAAAAAAAAAAAGAATCTCTCCAAAGAACGCCCAAAACAACATCCATAACATAAAGCTTATCTTTAAGAGCATAGTTAGGAATTGTCATTTCTACATTGTGAACCACAACACATGCATTGGATATTTAAATGACCTGAGATTTAGATGGAAAAGATTTTTCAAATATCCAAGTTTAGACCTAGTCTTCGAACTATATTCTTATCTTGTATGATAAGTGTACTCCCAACATCTATCATGAACAAGACTCATCCGTTGCACATGGGTATTAATCTTGTTTACAATCAAGTTTTTGGAGATCAAGAATGTAAGCATTTTCAAGTTTAGACTCAAACTAGAACACCGCATGTAAAACTTTTTCAAGTCCCCTAGTCCCGAAGATACATGTGGATGGAGAAATGGGTTTTGGATTAACAAATAGATAGGGCTTTTATAGCATTGTTGACTCAAGTTTATCCTCCTCCTTAGTTTTGTTACCAAATGTATACCCCTTTTAAAGCTAGAACATTTTTTTAACTACTTACGAGATGAAATTATATTCCTTTAGCTATAGTAATAGCTTTTACTAAGGTTTCAGCTCAAATATTCTTACCTCACAATTTATGACTTTATATTGTACCTGTAAACTTGCAAACCAATTAACATCTTAAAATTTTTTGTATGGAACTTTAAATATCATTTTCTTTCAAACAAGTGCTTGGAATGAATATTATAGAGCTCATCCCAATTTCAACTTACTCTTTGCATCTACAAATCTACAAACTCTAGAAATCCCCTTCAAGGGTTTGAGAGATCCACCTTTGTAACTGTTGCCAAATTTTGCTAGGGGTAAAATAATTTTGAAAATTTCGAGCAGGTTGTTGCCTTCCTCCTTCCTCAGTGCTCTTTCCAGTTTTCTTGTTTCATTCTCAGTTTATTCAGTTTCCAGTTTCCAGAGCAATCTTCAGATTTGGATGCATTGTTTGAAAGAAAAATGTAAAAAATTTCTAAGTGTCGGCCCATGCCCGCGATCGTCGTCGCTTTCGAGCGATACCTGGCAGCGCGGACCATTTTGACGACCGAGAGCAGCATTGAAAACGCTTGAAGACTTCTAAGTGTTGGTTGTGCCCGCGATCGCCGTTACTGCTGAGCGATCCCCAACGATGCGCATAGTTTTTAGCGATCCGGGGCAAAGTTTAAAAGTGCTTAAGTGCTGACGACCGGGATCGCCATCGCTTCCTAAGCGACGCCCGTCGTCGCACTTCTTTTCAGCGACAGGGAGTGCCATCAAAAGAAAAGCCAAATTTGGCTAAGTGTCGTGGTGCCCGCGATCGCCGTCGCAGCTGCGCTTTTTAGCGCGCGACGGAAGGGAGAAGCAGCCCATGCCCGTGGTCGTTGTCGCCGCCTGACAACGCCCGACGTCGCGCGATTTTTCGGCGACGCGCAAAAGGGGAAGAAAAACAAAGGAAAAACTTTTACGGCGATTTTGCCACATTTTGCTAGGGGTAAAAGAATTTTGAAAATTTCGAGCAGGTTGTTGTCTTCCTCCTTCCTCAGTGCTCTTTCTAGTTTTCTTGTTTCATTCTTAGTTTTTTCAGTTTCCAGTTTCCAGAGCAATCTTCAGATTTGGATGCATTGTTTGAAAGAAAAATGTAAAAATTTTCTAAGTGTCGGCCCATGCCCGCGATCGTCGTCGCTTTCGAGCAATACCTGGCAGCGCGGGCCATTTCGGCGATCGAGAGCAGCATTGAAAAGGCTTGAAGACTTCTAAGTGTTGGTTGTGCCCGCAATCGTCATCGCTGCTGAGCGATACCCAGCGACGCGCATAGTTTTTAGCAATCCGGAGCAAAGTTTAAAAGTGCTTAAGTGCTGACGACCGTGATCGTCGTCGCTTCCTAAGCGACGACCGTCGTCGCACTTCTTTTCAGCGACAAGGAGTGCCATCAAAAGAAAAGCCAAATTTGGCTAAGTGTCGATGTGCCCGCGATCGCCGTCGCCAACAGGTGACGACCGTCGTCGCAGCGCTTTTTAGCGCGCGACGGAAGGAAGAAGCAGCCCGTGCCCGTGGTCACTGTCGTCGCCTGACGACGCCTGGCGTCGCGCGATTTTTCGGCGACGCGCGGAAGGGGAAGAAAAACAAAGGAAAAACTCAAGTGTCCCTGCTCCTGCGATCGTTGTCATCGTCCGCCTTTCCCAGCAGCGCTGCAGGTTTTCAGCGATTTGCAGCAAGGAGTCCGCCCGAGATCGTCGTCGCTGACCAGGATTTCTGAAGATCGCTCAATTTTTGAGCACTTGCCAGCTTGTGCCCAAGATCGCCGTCACTATTCAGCGATTTTGAGCATCTCTTCATTTTTTAGCGACCTCCGGCAAAGATCAGTAGAGAGTTTTAAAAGCCGGATTCCCCCCAATATTAGAGCTGCTAAGGCAGAGAACACCTCCCAAGGTAAAAAACGAGCATAATTTCGGGATCTGAGCCCCTCCTGGCGAAGTTGAAAGTATACTTCGGAGTACGGGGTAGGTGAGCTTTTAAAGCACATCCATGGCACGTGAGTGCAAATCTCTTCCCCCATCCCATCAACATGACCATGTCAGGTCCCCGAAGAGCCTGCAAAGGGCAAGTCGTACCAGCCACATCAATGGGATATGAGGTTTCAACTACTACGCCCTTTCAGAGCACCTGTAAACGCAAAGAGGCAGAATCCCAGGGATACTCTGCCATCTGACAGGGGTCAAGTTTCGATTGCCCCGCCAGTTTTGGGGGGAAAATGTCAATGTAATGGGGGGAAAATTCTGCTATAAATAGCAGTTCAATTCATTGTAATCAAGGGGGGGAACATATTGCTAGAGAGCTCTGTTGTGACAGAACACTTCTTTTAATACAAAGCATCCTTGGCTCTGCTATTTGTCTCTTTCTTTTATGCTGCCTTCTACAAGTATTTCTGCATCGTGTCATTTATTTTTCTGATTGTTGTCATTCTGAATCCTGGATCACAGCATTGGCAATTAAGTAGACTTGGAATACTAAATGAAGGATGCAGAGGATAGAATCGCAATAGCAGTTTCTGTTACATGCTTTGTTTTTATTGTTGTTGGTTTGGATGCTAATTTGTGATCGTGCTGCTTATTCTTCCCCACCTGAAACACATGATATTTCATCTCTTTCAGCATTTTTCTCTTTCCAGCACTTTTATCTAAAAATCCAAGTAGATTAGTATAGGAGCCGGCCTTCTCCGAAGATCGGCACGGAAGGCATCCCTTCCTTCCGGCCTTTCAATCTATTGGGCGAATCTAGGGCGCAAAAGATTAAAATCCTTTCCTAGTGGCAAATTCGTAACCAACAGTTTCTCTGGCACGCCTAGTGGGACCCGAGTGTCACACCCCATAAGCGGTATTGAAGCATCGGTGTTCGCTTCAGTACTGTCAAAGGAGAACACCTGGCGACTCTGCTGAACCTGAATACTCTCTAAGTCTCGAAGACTAGTCCAATATCAAAAGCTTCTTCATGCATACAAGATAGAGAGCTAGGAACGTAGGACAAGAGGTGCCTGAGTTTTACGAGCTTGACATCAACGCTGCTGAAGAGCACCCGAGGCTTGATTGACTATCAAGCCTTCCAAGACGAAGCTTTGGAGCATACAACTGAAACTGAAAGCATTGACAATTATCACGATCCTGATCAAGACGATCAAGACGCGGACATGGCAAATCCTCAGCCAAATGCTCCCGAGCTATTCCCAGTTGTTGATTCCACTGGACCCCTCGATCTAATTGGGCAGGATGTTGTTCCAGCTGCTGCTTTGAAGGCTATTCCCACGTATGATGGAACTGGGAAGACGGCATACAAAAATATTCAAGACATCTTGGCCTTAGCTGCGCTTCATGCCATCACTAATGAGACCCAGTTGTTGGCTCTCTCTGCGAGGGAAGCTCTTATACTGGTATAGATCCTTGTCGGAAGGTGTTATTACGGGATGGGCTCAACTGGTCGAGCGGCTAGTCAAAGTATTCAACAAGTCTGCAGATCCATCCTCATTACTGCACCAATTCCAGACCATTCAACGGCATCCGCAAGAGGAGATATCAGACTTCAATGTGAGGTTTGCGCGGTCCTGGAAAAGAGTGCCCCCTGAACTACGTCCTTCCGATGGACAAGCTGCCCACTACTACCTCAGAGCGTTTAGCTCAGACATTAGTTTGGTCATGAAGTTGGCCCGTGTTAACACTTTCCCCGATTTGTATGAGGTAGCCCAGAGGGCAGAGCTAGATATGATTGCCATAGGTAGACTCCCGCACAAGATGCAGCCGCCAATATACCCAGATTTCCCTCATTATCGCAGATCTCCAAATTAAACTTCAAGATCAACAAGCTATCATTACTCAATTGCAGACTGCACATACCGAACAGCCTCCTCAAAATTCCGCGAATTTACACTCTGAAATCTTAAAAATTCGAGATGAACAGGTTGTTCTTCTTGCTAAGCAGGAACGTCTCAAAGAAGCATCAATTGCACAAAGCCAAAAATTAGCTGACCAACAATCTTGGGTTCAGGTTGTAGTCGGAAAGAAGAACCCCCTCCCATAGTTGAGTTGGTTGTCCAAGCTAAATTTGAAGAAGAAAGAATCCGTAATGCGAAAGCACTCAATCTTAGGGTTCGTGGGGTGCCCAAACCTATTGATCCGCTTCAAGCTGGAAATGCCTTCATTCACAACACTCTTGAGTTAACAGATGTTACTCTCGAGAGAGCATGGTTCTCTCCCGACTCCACATTGGTCATACGCTTCAAAAATGCGGAAGAGCGTATGAAGGCGTTGAGGGCCAAACGGAAATTATTTACTCTTCAGGACAAGATCTACCTTGATGAGGACCTTACGCGACTCCAGGTTGAAGAATTGAAGAAAGCTAGGGAACAAGTAGCCGCAGCCAGGAAAGCTAACAAATGGGCAGTTATTCGTAATTTGCGTGCAGTGATTAGGGACTCTCCCCCACCTGGTTGGTCCAAACCCTTGCCTAACAAATGACTCCATCGACACGGAAGGGGGGTGGCAGATAAGCTAGCTATAGCTTGTTGGAACTGCAATGGTATGATGTGGTCTGCCCCAGGGTCCCTTCTTGATGTGATTGGTAGACATGACATCATTCTTATCTGTGAGACGCACGAGAGTCCCGAGCGGGCCCTTCCAGTTATCTCTGGTTACTTTTGGTGGTCCAGTTGTCGGCAACTCACTCGACGCTCTGGAGGGGTTAGAGGATCAGGAGGTGTTGCTGCTCTTATCAAGGATAAGCTCCAGGGTTCGGTTTCCTTGGTTTCGACTGACCCCCACTCCAGGTTTTTATGGATTAAAATCCTTCGTCACCCACCTCTTTGGGATATCTACATTGCCACCTGTTACTTTCCCCCCACCACGTCCAATTTTGTTATTCACACGGACGGGGACCCTTTCCAGGATCTCTATGAGGACATTACTAGATACTCGGCTTCAGGGGAGATACTTCTGTTGGGAGATTTCAATGCTCGGACCGGACCTATGCAGGTTTCTCTTCATGACCTCACAACCGATGAGATGCAGACTCGGGAATTGGATCTTGAGGACCTTGGTTTTGCTCGAACCTCCAACGACACACAGGTGACTGCTTATGGTAAGCATCTTATTGAGTTGGGTGAATCCAACAAGCTAGTTCTTCTCAATGGTATATCTTGTTTTCCAGATTCTAGTGGGTTTACTTGCTTTCCTCATAGTGGTGGAGCCAGTGTCGTCGACTATGCTATTTCCTCTACCACCCTCATTCCATTCATTTCCCGATTCAACGTCTCTGATCACCCTCCTCCCCTTACCGATCATTCAGTTCTTTCTCTTACGTTATCCACTGTTTCCCTTCCTGTTACTCCTCCCCCTCCTCCCTCCCCTTCAATCCCTCGAGTCACTATAGACTTTGACTATTATTATTCCTTTACCTACATGGACCGGTTGCGTCATGTTCTCCCCAAGGTGTCTTCTCTTTCCGATGTTTCCGATCGTTCTGCTTGCTTGGTCCAAACTATTTGGAAGGCTGCTTTGGAATCATACCCCCACACTATTCGTCCTCCCCCTCGTCCTCGTCCCCCTGGTCATTGCCCCATGAACATCTGGTATGATGAGGAATGTAAGTCTGCCCACCGAAGGTTGAAATATGCCATTCGAAATCCTTCCCAGCCCCATGCCATTTCTCACAAAGACTATAGGATGCTTCTTCGAAAGAAGAAGCGTCTCTTCCTCTCTCGGCATCGACTTGATCTTATCCACTCCCTTCAGCAATCTCCTAAATCCTTCTGGCGCCTTATCCTCCCCCGTGATCGGATTACTCATGGGATCGATCTTTCCTCTTGGACCATCCATGCCTCTTCCCTTTATACCATCCCAAATCAGCCTCGTATTTCTGTTCCCTCCCCCCCCTCTTCGTGCCACCTCTTTTCTACTGGTCTTGTCAGGCAGGCTATCTGGAAACTCTGTACAAGCAAAGCAACAGATTTGGATGGGTTACAGGCGGAATTTTTGAAGCATGGTATTGACCCTCTTGTTGGGCCCCTTGCTGATCTCTTTAATCTTGCTGTCTGTTCTGGGTTTCCTGAGTCCTGGACTCAGCATATCATTCACCCCATTCATAAGGCAGGTGATCCCCATGAACCCAATAACTACAGGACTATCATGATTGGGCATATCTTTGCCAAGCTCTATGCCACAACATTGGATGTGCTTCTCTCTCGAAGGTTGGAGGAGGGGGGTTTCAGGGCTCTTGGCCAAGCTGGTTTTCGGCAAGATCATCAGACCACAGATCACATTCTAGTCCTCAGAGCTATTATTGAGGAGGCGCGTTCCAAGTCCTCGAAGGTTTATTGTTGCTTTGTAGACTTCAAGAAAGCTTTCGACACGGTGCCTCGACATTTACTTCTTGAGAGGCTTCGATCAATTGGCATCTCTGGGCAGCTTTTGACAACGGTTACACGGTTATATGAGACTGTGAAAGGTCGGTTTCGCTCCCCTCAAGGGCTTTCAGCCAATATTCTTAGCACCATAGGAGTGAAACAAGGATGCCCCCTTTCGCCGACACTTTTTGGGATCTTTATCGACGAGCTTGAGACTTTTATCAGGGAGAACGCTCACCCAGAGGATGGTTGCCTTCTTCACCATGTGTTGATTTCTATTCTCCTCTTTGCTGATGATGTTGTTCTTTTGGCCTCATCCCCTGAGGGGCTTCAACGTCATCTGGACACACTTGCCGCTTTTTGTGACTCGAGACAGTTGACGGTGAATCTTTCTAAGACCAAGGTTATGGTATTCAATACTACCAAAGAGGCTCTATCCCATCTCCACTTCCTTTTCCAGGGCCAGGAGGTCGAAATCACCACCTCTTATGTGTATTTGGGGGTTCTTTTCCCTGGTCCCACTTTTGGTATGAAACCCGCCGCCCATGTCCGGGTGTGTAAGGGGTATGCAGCTCTGTCTTTGCTAGAGAGGAATTGCTTCAAAGCACATTTTCAGGATATACCTGTGAAGATGAGGATCTTTGACGCTTTGGTCAAGCCAACTATTACTTATGGGTCAATGGTTTGGGGCCCTAGTCTTGGCCCGACTGAGTGGTCACGGGTTGAACGAGTGCAGACACTCTTTCTTCGACGATTCATTCGTTGCAAGGGAACAATCCCTCGTTCTATTATTCTGGCAGAGTTTGGGGCTTCTCCTCTCCAGCTTGAGATTATCTTCCTGATTATCGGTTATCTTCACAGGATCCGTACTTTCGGAGATACCCCTGAGGGTTGCAGGCGGTACCCTTACCTCGCCCTTCGCTCCTCGATGGAACTCTCTCCGAGTTCTCGAGGAGGCCGGAGGAGCTGGTATTTTCAGGTTTCTACTCTCCTGGCCAGCATTCAGATACAGATAGACAGGCTGCCCCCTTATTCTTTGGGGGTTCTCCCCCCCTCTCGGCTTACTAAGGAGAAGATGCTCCACGAGATTCGGAAGGATGTTAGTCTCCAGTACACCAGATGCACATGGATCTCTCCTGTTGCCCCTCTTTCCCCCAAGCTGTCTTTCTACCATGAGCACTTCTTACAGATACAGGAGGGCAGAATAGTTCCTCCACAATACCTTCAGCAACACACAATGCATAGTCTTCGGATCACTATTGGGCAACTCAGGGTGTGTTCTCACCAACTCCGGATTGAGTCAGATCACCATCTTCCGATGGAGGAGCGGATTTGCTTGTTTTGCTCCTTGGGTGAAGTTGAGACCCTGCATCACTTCATTTTTTGTTGTCCCATTTATTATGAGATCCGGGTAGGTTCCATTGCCTTTTCAGGGACAACTCTCGATGTGTTTCTACCTTCTTCAGATACCCGGACCAGCGTTGTCTCGCACTCTTTCTTAGGGAGATAACTCAGCTTCGACGACATAAAAGTTCTCCAAATGGATCTCACCCTCCTCAACATCGGCTCATCACAACATACTTCACCAACTCCGACGGACCAGGTGACTTCGATCGGAAACGCCCCACACCATCCAGTTTGAACAGAAGCAGGGTCACTAGACAGCGCACCAACAGTTTGTCATGGTTCCGAACTAGCAATGGGCAGAGACATATCATGGACTTCTTCAGCTCCGATACTTCGGCCTCGATCGTTAGGAGAGATTAGTTTTTGGGGATTCTCGGAGCTTGCCCCTCCTGGGCTGCTCCCTCCCCCCTCCTCTCTCTCTCCGTTCTTCTTGGCATGCACTTCTCTCTCGTTGGACTGCAGCCCTCCCCCCTCTCGCTCTCCCTTTTCTTTTCTTTTCCCTTTCTCTTTGGCCCGTTTGTCGGGTTTGATCTTGTATTTTTCTTAGTTCTTTTCTTTGTTGGGCTTTTTAGCCTGCTAGCTGGCAGTCATTATTGTACTTCTTATAGTCCCTTGGGTCTTATTTTGGCCCACCGCGGACATTAATAATATTTCATTTCATTTCATTTCCTCAATCGCAATATCCACCAGCGTCTGCTCAAATGTCTTCTTCATATCCCCATCCACCATGGAATCCCGCACCAGCTGTGTCTCAATTCCCTCCTCAAGTGCATTTTCCTCGCCACTGGCACCTCAGCTTCCACCTACACCGCAATATCCAGCACTTCCTGCTCCTCCACAATACCCGGCATTGCCTCCAGCACCTCTGTTAGCTCTATTACCGTCGCCGGCCCAGCCGGTACATGTCGTCGATGTGCAGTCCAAAATCCTGCAACAGGTAGAGTCGCTCACTTCCGTTTGCCAGACACTGTCTAACAACATGGCGATGATGAAGAAAAAGCAGGCCCAACAGGAATTTATTCCTATGCGGCCATATCCTCCTCTAGCGCTTACAAAAGACCAAGGTCAGGCCAACAGGCCTCCGGCTAGAAATGATGCCAACCATGCAGGACCGAGCACTCCAGATAATGTGCAATGGTACTCTACATGCAATGACCCTCACGATGAAGCTACCTGCATGCTGCATCAACATTATGTCCAAACTCTTGCAAGCAGCAATCCGAAGGAGCAAGTAAACATGCTTCGGGAAGAGGAGCGCAACTTCGCAGTCTCAGAAGAGGATCCTGTGTCAATTCTGACCAGGAGCGGTAAAAAGCCAATGGAGGTCGATGCGGCCCAGATGCAGCCTTTCAAGGTGTATACCCGAAGAGAAAAGGTGCAACCTACCGCGGATGTGCCTGATAAAGCACCATTGACTCCACCCGTCAAAGAGAAGGCGCTACCAGCTAAGGCTCCTGCGACTCAACCTCCGACCGAAACAAAAGAGCAGGCTTGAGAAAAGCTCAAGTACCCGTCGTTGACAAAGCGGCAAAGGGTTGAAGCAACGCAGCAGTACCGCACCTGGTACGAGTCGACGAAAGAAACAGAGGGCCCATCTTCTTCGGCCTACAACATTGTTGACGAGCTCAAGAAAACTCCGACGAAGATTAGCATGTATGATGCTCTTCATGTTGAGAAATGTAGCTCGGACAGGAACTTCTTGCACAGGCTTCAGTATGAACGTGCTAGAAGTGGTTCGAGACATTTCTAATTCTATTTTGAATTTCACTTAAGTGATTTTCTATTTTTAAGTTCACTTAAGTGATTCTATTTTGTAATTCACTTAAGTGATTCTATTTTGAAATTCACTTAAGTGATTTTCTATTTTTAAGTTCACTTAAGTGATTCTATTTTGTACTTCACTTAAGTGATTCTATTTTGATATTCACTTAAGTGATTTTCTATTTTTAACCTTACATCTCAAGATGAGATGAGATCTAATCTTAGGGTTAGAGAGATTAGGGTTACCTTTTTCAAGGATAAAAGGAGAAGATCAAGAGTGTTTTAGATACACATACAAAGACACAGAAAAGAATGGGAGGAGAACAGATTGTTGAAGGAAAAATACAAGCTTAGGAGGAGAAGAACAATGCTTGCTGGCTAGAAAAGCAGCAAGAGAGCAGAAGTGTTCTGCTGTAGCTGTAGCCTCTTTTATTTGTAATATTTCAGGTTCAGAAATATATTTAACTTCCGCTGTTCACGCTGTTTATGTTTTCCAGCCATCTGTGTGACTGTTGCATGTTTGAATAAATTATTCTCAGATCTGATTTATTTTAAAAGAACATAGGACAGCAGTTATCTAGGGTTTGGAAAATTTACATGGTATCAGAGCTAGGTTCTGTGATTGAGATCCTCAAGGGTTTACAGCAGTAGATCACTGCTGGATATTAAGAAAAAAAAAACAGCAGTTAGGGTTTCAAGCGAAAAAAAAAACAGCAGTTAGGGTTTCATTTTTTTTTTGGCTTGAAGGACTAAGCTTATTTGCAGGACTGTTTTTTTTGAGTCATTAATATTTCAGCAGTTAGGGTTTCAAGCAAATAAAAAAAAAAAAAAAAAAAAAAATTAAATAAAAAAAAAGCAGTTAGGGTTTCATATTTTTTTTGGCTTGAAGGACTAAGCTTATTTGCAGGACTGTTTTTTTTCAGTCATTAATATTTCAGCAGATCTCAGAAATGGCAGCAGCTAGCCTCAGATTTGAGGATAGATTGGAAGGTGCCTCCAATTTTTTGCCCTGGAAAGTTAGGGTAATGTTCTTATTGGAAGAGAATGATCTCTGGGATATTGTCAAGGCTGATGTGACTTTGCCTATAGATCCGCAGGAATTGGCAGCTCACAAAAAGAAGGAAGTGAAGGCCAAGCGGATGATCTTGGATGCAGTGAAGGATCACCTGATTCCTCACATATCCGAGAAGACTAAGGCAAAGGAGATGTTCGATGCCCTGGTTAGCCTCTACCAGAGCGAGAACATAAATAGGAAGATGATATTGCGGAACAAACTCAGATCTATGGAGATGACCAGATCTGACACCGTTACCAGTTACCTAATGAAGATCACACAGATTCGTGATCAATTGGCAGCAGTAGGGGAGAAGGTTGAAGACACAGAGTTGGTGAACGTGGCACTTAATGGTTTCTCAGCTTCATGGGAACCATTTGTCAAAGGCATTTGTGCTCGTGAGAACCTTCCCAAATTTGAGAAACTGTGGGATGATTTCATCCAGGAGGAGACTCGGATGGAGTCAAAGGCCAACAAGAAAGGTGGTGACGATAACCTAGCTCTTTTTGGGCAAACCAAGAAGGGCAAAGGTAAAGGACCCAACAAGGGTGAGGTAAAGAATGAGGAGTCAACCTCACAGTCAGGGAAGAAGGACTTGAGCAAGATCAAGTGCTTCATTTGTCATAAGCACGGCCATTATGCATCACAGTGTCCAGACAAGAAGGGCAAAGGGAAGCAGCAGCAGATGCAGGTAGCAGCCTCTGCAGAAACTCAGATGAGTGAGTTTGCTGCCAAATTCGAGAAGGATTTCTCATTGGTCTCTTGCCTTTCTACCAACACGGTTCCAAGGAATGCTTGGTATGTGGATAGTGGGGCATCTCGGCACATGACATCAGCCCGACAATGTTTTACCAGTCTACAAGAGCAGGACTCGGGGGTTCAGGTTGAGCTTGGTGATGATACCAAATATCCAGTTGTAGGAATTGGTACCATTCCTTTTCGACTCCAGTCAGGGAAATCTTTAGACTTTGATGATGTTTTGTTTGTTCCAGGTCTCAGGAAGAACTTGCTTTCAGTTTCGGTTATGGAGGATAAGGGTTATGCAGTGGAGTTCAAGAACCAACATGTCCTTATTAGACCAAAAGAATCTAGCCCGGAAACAACACAAGTAATAGGGGTTAGAGAAGGCAGTTTATACAGGTTGCAGGGTGAACCTGTTCGAGCCCTAGTTCATAGCAGTAACAACTTGTGTGATTTGTGGCACAAGAGGATGGGGCACCTGCATCATAGAGTGTTGCCTATTCTGAGGGAGATAGTCACAGGTCTTCCAGAGTTCAACATTGAGCAACAGGGAGTATGCAGAGGGTGCACGCTTGGCAAGCACGCCAAGGCTGTTTTCCCAAACAATGAGCATAGGTCTAAGAAGATACTAGATCTAGTACATTCGGATGTTTGTGGACCGATGTCGTAGCATCAATTTCAGGTAGCATGTACTATGTTTCCTTTATTGATGATTTCTCTCGCAAGACATGGATCTATTTTTTAAAGACCAAGGATGAAGTCTTTAGCAGGTTTCAGGAGTTCAAAGCTCTAGTTGAGAACCAGACAGAGAAGAAGATCAAGGTCTTGAGATCAGACAATGGGGGTGAATATACCTCCAAGGAGTTCGATGGTTTCTGCAAGCAGGCAGGAATCAAGAGGGAGTTGACTGTTCCATACAACCCACAACAGAATGGGGTTGCAGAGCGAAAGAATCGATCCATCATAGGGGCTGCTAGGGCCATGATTCATGACCAGGGCTTGCCAATGTTTCTTTGGGCAGAAGCATGCAACACAACAGTCTACATCCAAAACAGGTGTCCTCACAGGATCTTGGAGGACAAGACACCAGAGGAGGCATTCACTGGTGTGAAACCAGAGGTGAGTCATTTCCGCATCTTTGGATGTCCAGCTTTATATCCATGTTCCAATAGAGAAGAGGACCAAGTTGGAGCCCTCCAAAGTAGGGAAGGGTTTATTTGTAGGATACAATGAGACTTCAAAAGCTTACAGGGTTTATATTCCAGAGAAGAGGAAGACAGTAGTGAGCAGGGATGTAAATTTTGAGGAGGACGTTGCATCCAGGAAGTCCCATGAGCCTATTCCAGTGATAGAGAATGAGGAGCAAGAAGCTCCGAAGGTTGAGCCAGGGTCACCAAAGACACCAATGGTTTCCAGTTCATAACAACAACCTTCAGGTGAGGAGGTGGAGACATTAGCCCCTTCCAGTTCTATCAGGAGACCTCAATGGCTTACACAGACATTGAGGGATGTTGAGGAGTATGTTGAGGCTCCTAGCAGCATGATTAGGGAGAGCAGACCTCCAAGGAAGTTTTCAAGCTACATGGCATTGATGAGTAACATCATAAATTCAGAGCCTACCAGTTTTCAGGAGGCAACAGACCAACAGGTTTGGCGGGATGCCATGGTGGAGGAGTACACCTCCATCATGAAGAATGATGTTTGGGACATAGTGCCAAGACCGGAGGGGAAGTCAGTTGTGAGTTCCAAGTGGCTCTACAAAATTAAGCATGCTGCAGATGGCAGCATCGAGAAGTTCAAGGCAAGGTTTGTGGCGAGAGGGTTCTCCCAGAAAGAGGGAGTGGACTATGAGGAGACTTTTGCTCCAGTCGCCAAATACACTTCCATTAGAGCAGTTATGTCTTTAGCTTCATCTATGGGATGGCAGATTCATAAGGGAGCCGTAAAGCTCCAGTATATTCCCACAGATCAGCAGGTAGCTGATATTCTGACCAAGCCCTTAGTGAAAGGGAAGTTTGAAGCATTCAGAGACAAACTTGGATTGGTGCAGAATTCCTTCCTCGCTAAGAGGGAGTGTTGAGAAATGTAGCTCGGACAGGAACTTCTTGCACAAGCTTCAGTATGAACGTGCTAGAAGTGGTTCGAGACATTTCTAATTCTATTTTGAATTTCACTTAAGTGATTTTCTATTTTTAAGTTCACTTAAGTGATTCTATTTTGTAATTCACTTAAGTGATTCTATTTTGAAATTCACTTAAGTGATTTTCTATTTTTAAGTTCACTTAAGTGATTCTATTTTGTACTTCACTTAAGTGATTCTATTTTGATATTCACTTAAGTGATTTTCTATTTTTAACCTTACATCTCAAGATGAGATGAGATCTAATCTTAGGGTTAGAGAGATTAGGGTTACCTTTTTCAAGGATAAAAGGAGAAGATCAAGAGTGTTTTAGATACACAGACACAGAAAAGAATGGGAGGAGAACAGATTGTTGAAGGAAAAATACAAGCTTAGGAGGAGAAGAACAGTGCTTGCTGGCTAGAAAAGCAGCAAGAGAGCAGAAGTGTTCTGCTGTAGCTGTAGCCTCTTTTATTTGTAATATTTCAGGTTCAGAAATATATTTAACTTCCGCTGTTCACGCTGTTTATGTTTTCCAGCCATCTGTGTGACTGTTGCATGTTTGAATAAATTATTCTCAGATCTGATTTATTTTAAAATAACATAGGACAGCAGTTATCTAGGGCTGGAAAATTTACACTTCAGCTCCCGGGTCAGGTGGATTTGCTGCAAGAGTCTCTGAAGACTGTTAAAGCTGGAAAGCTGCCACAGCCCGTGTTAGCTCAGCCCCTGACTACTTCAATCACCGGAAAGAACAGACCACCTCCTTTCTACTTGTCTCTGCGGATGGAGGGCCATGTAGTACACAACTGCATGGTTGATTCTGGTGCATCGACTACCGTCATGCCGAGGGCTGTCTGCGAAGAGATTGGTATGGAATACACGCGGAGCAGTCAAGGCGTCTTGCAGCTAGATGGCACTCCTGTGAAAACGGTGGGCGTCATCAAAGACATTCCGATCCAGTTGCACAAAGCGCCTGATATCGTGGTCATTCAAGAGGTCGTGGTCGTTGACTTGGAGCCCTACTTCGGCATGTGTCTCTCGAGGGAGTTTACCGCCAAGCTCGGTGGATACCTGTCGCTTGATTACTCACACATGGAGATCCCTTTCAAAGGGAGGAAAGTAAAAATTTACAATGATAAACCTTCCACTTTCCTAGTTGAGAAGATGCCCGAGGAGGAACAGCAGAGTGAAACGGTTCATCTGATGACCGAGGAGCTGGCAGAAGTGGACCTGGTGGGAGAGGCCATAGAGCAGCTACAAGTGGAGGATGAGTTCTCCTTGCTAGATTTCAATGCCATGATCGAGTCAGACATAGGTTGTTACTCCGTCACCCAGCCCGAGAAGCCGAAGGAGACAACAAAAGAAGACATAGGCCCTGCCCCAAATGAGCTATGGAAGCTATACTTTGACGGCGCCCGATGCAAGAACGGCGTCGAGGCAGGGGTCCTTCTAGTCTCGCCATCTGGAATACAAAAGGACTATTGCTACAGGCTGGCCTGGAGTTGCACCAATAACGCAGCCGAATATGAAGCCTTGTGCTTAGGCTTGAAGAAAGCAGAGAGGTTGGGGATCAAACAACTGCAGATCTTTGGAGATTCAGAGCTTGTGTGCAATCAGATCACCAATAAATGCGCCTCCAAGAAGCATTACCTCAAGGCGTACCGCAACCGTGTCTGGGACCTGATGGAGTCATTCGACTCCTTGAATGTCAAAGCTATCTCCCGAGAAAAGAATAAACATGCTGACATCTTGGCGTCCGTTGGAGCCAGGTATGTTCCGGCTGATGACACTATGCAGAAGCCGAAGCCGGTCCATACCATCTACAGGCCTTCTGTGCCTGATAAGGACACCCACTGGCAGGTGTTCGATTGTGACGAAGATATCGTCAATTTCTTGATACATGAAGCAAGTTCAATCGAAGGTAGAGACCCTGATGACGAGCGGTATGAGGGGTTGATACAGTTGAAGAATAACCACGTCCCTAAGGGACTCATTACCCTTGAAAGCCTGTTTGATCAAAATGATAGAGCCATATCTCATAGGATCAAGGTTGATGCCAAGCAATACAGGGATCTGGAACTAGAACCAGGAAAGGTAATCAAGGTCGGAACAGACTGTACCCCAGAAGAACTGGAACAGATCCGGGCCTTGTGCAAAAGGTATCCAGATATTGTAGCTTGGTGTTATCAGGACCTAAAAGGGTATGACAGAGAGATTATACAACACACCATAGAACTAGAAGAAGGGGTTAAGCCCTTTAGGCAGAAACAAAGAGCGGTTAACCCGAAGATCGAGGCTATGATGAAGGCAGAGCTCCTGAAAATGCTAGAAGCCAAGATCATATATCCTATCAAGCATTCTTCTTGGGTCGCAAATCTGGTCCCAGTCAGAAAGAAGAATGGGGATATCCGCCTCTGTGTTGACTTCCGAAATTTGAATAAGGCCTCCCTCAAGGATCACTATCCGCTCCCGCAGATCGACCAAATTCTTCATGTGGTCGCAGGAGCTCAGAGGTTCTCTCTCCTAGATGGATTTTCTGGCTATAACCAAATCTGGGTTAGAGACGAGGACCAGCACAAGACGGCGTTCACCACCAAATGGGGAACGTTCGCCTATCAGCGCATGCCATTCGGCTTATCCAACGCTGGGGCCACATTTCAGAGGGCCATGGACCTTGCATTTCGGGAGTTGCTAAATAAAATCATTGTCATTTATTTAGATGACATGACCGTGTTTTCCCACAAGAGGGAAGAACACACCTCTCATCTGGAACAAGTGTTTGAAAGATGCCGTGAGTTCGGCATATCCATCAATCCCAAGAAATCAGTCTTCGCCGTCAAGGAGGGGAAGCTGCTAGGTCATGTAATTTCCGAAAGAGGGCTAGCAGTTGATCCTGATAGAGCAGAAGCTCTCCTGAAACTCTCCATTCCAGTAGACAAGAAAGGGCTCCAGTCCTTCGGCCAGATCAACTTCGTGAGGAAGTTCGTGCCTGATTTCGCTCAAGTCATCAAACCTATGGCCGAGCTATTAAAAAAGGATGTCGATTTTGTCTGGACTGAAGAAAGAAAGCAGGCCTTTGAAGAGATTAAGGCCAGGATTGCTCAGGCGCCCGTGTTGATAAACCCGGACTACTCTAAGGATTTCATCCTTTATGCAGTCGGGGAACCTGAGAGCTATGTTGCAGTCTTGACCCAGAAAGGAGATGACGGCGAAGAGCGGCCAATAGCCTTCTTGAGCCAAGTAATCCAGCCACATGAAGAAAGATATAATTTTATTGAGCGACAAGTGCATGCAGTCATGAGATCCTTGAAGAAGTTTAAGCACTTTGTCTCTCAGAGCCGGATTACAGTTTTTGTGATACACCCCGATGTCAGAAATTTTATTATTCAAGGGGAACCGGGTCACAAAAGGGCAGGATGGATTGCTAAAATCCAAGAATTCGACATAGAGGTACGACCCACCAAGTTAATCCGAGGTCGGGCTCTATGCCAAGAATTAGCCAGAAGTGTTGCCGCCGAGGTGTCCGCTTGTCAGTGGGAAGATCCCGTGATGGAAGGTAACTTTGCCAACTCCTTATCAAAGGAGAGTGATTGGACAGATGACATAGTGTGGTACTTCAGCACAGGGAGATGTCCAGATCAGCTCACCGCCTCACAAAGAAGGAGGTTTAGGCTTAATGCTTTGAAGTATGTTCTGCGCCCCGAGGGGCTGTTTTACAAAAATATTGATGGTGTTCTCTTACGTTGTGTTAAGGGAACGGAAAAACAAAAAGTCCTCGACGAGTTCCATTTCGGAATGTCGGGAGGACACCTTTCGAGAAGGCCTACGGCCTTAAAGATGATCAAAGCGGGCTATTATTGGCCCACCATCTTCGCGGATGCGCAAGAAGTCTGCCAGAAGTGTGAGAAATGCCAGAGGTTCGCTGGTCGGAATAAGAACGCTCCAATGCCTTTACAGCCAATTCAAGTGGAGGTTCCCTTCCAGCAGTGGGGCTTAGACTTTGTTGGAAAGATCTCACCAGAATCCTCTGCAGGGCACAAGTTCATCTTGACTGCCACAGATTACTTCACCCGCTGGGCCGAAGCTATACCCACGAAGCACGCTGACCAGGAGACAGTTATCTCCTTCCTGGAAAGTTTGATAACTCGCTTCGGAATCCCAGAGGCGATTGTGACAGACAACGGTCCAGGGTTCACAGGAGCCAAACTGACAGAGTTCACTTGCAAGTACAGTATTTACCATAAGGCTTCATCCAACTACTACCCGCAGGGGAACGGCCTCGCCGAGTCGACGAATAAGAACCTGATGAATATTATAAAGAAGACTCTGGAGAGGAATAAGAGGTCCTGGCACTTGTACCTGGATCAGGCTCTGTGGGCAGACCGCATATCCGTCAAGAAGTCCATCAGGACATCCCCATACGCACTGGTTTACGGGAAAGAGGTTGTTTTGCCTACCCATATTGAGATGCCCGCACTCTGGTTGTTGGATGATGAAAAGGACAACCTGGATCCCCTTGATGCCAGGCTAGCCCAGTTGTTGCATCTTGAAGAACAGAGAGAAAAAGCTCATGAGGCTTTTATGAAGCACGCTGGCACCACACGGAAATGGTTCGCAAAAGGGGCTACTGCCAGGGTCTTCAAGATCGGGGACCTAGTGCTGAAATGGGATTCCTGGAAGAAGAAAACAGGTAATCATGATAAGTTTGATGCCTTCTGGGAAGGCCCCTTCCAGGTTGCCAGGGTCAACCAATTCAATTCATTCGTCCTGAGAGACATGGAGGGTCATATCCTCCCGATACCGGTTAACGACTTTCATCTGAAAGCCTATCGTCACTGAGAAGCGCCAAGAGGTTCCCTCTGTACATAATTTCTTTTCTGCTGTTTTAAATTTATTTCCTTGCTTGAATGTAAATATGCTTTTCAGTTGTTTTAATTTTAGGCTGTTGAGCCAAGTTGTTCTCCAGATCCCTGGGTCTGGGAAATCTTTGATTCCAAGTGGATGCAGAAGCAATTCCCCCTGCAAGAGAAAGTCCTGGAGAACTAAGCAAAAGACAGAGTTCGCCCGCCGTCGCTCGCTTATTTGACAAATCCGGAGATCGCTTTGTTTTTTCAGCGACGGCAAGAATCTCTCCCAAGCGATGGCCGAATTAAGGAGAACACAAGGAAAATTGCTAAGTAAAGTTGCCCGAGATCGCCCATTTTTTGAGCGATCCCGGGAGCGCCACCAAGTTTTCGGCGATTTCGAGCAAGCAAGGGGTGGCCAATTTGTCTAAGTTTTCGAGAGATCCCGAGATCGCTCAAATTTTGAGCGATTCCGGGAATCGCTCATCATTTTTGGCGACGACGATCAAGGGCGAGAGAAGGGGATCTGAGCGAAATAAGTGCAAAAACTTTCTAAGTATGGATGAGCCCGACGTCGCGCGCCCAATGCATCTTCTCCCAAGCGCACCCCAATTGGCGAGCGAAATCGAGCATGGCAAAGAAGTTAGTAATTGTTCCCAGGGATTAAAGCCCTCCGTCGCTCGCCAAAGCGACCCGCGCCGGGGATCGCTCAAGTTTTGAGCGATTTCGAGAAAATGTGCAAAATTAAAGCGGGCCGCATTCCTCTCCACTCAGCGACCTAGGAAAGTGTGCCAAAGGGAAAGGGCGACTAAGGCCCGTTTTTCAAGGAACGTGCCAAAGGAAAGAGGATTTGCACTGATTCCAAAAATGATTGTACAAAAGGGACGTGCTCCAAAGGGTAAAAGTTTAAATATTGGCGCCTCCAAGGAAGATTTCATGCATGGCCACCCAAGAACAAAATCAACGTCCACCAACTCCGTGCGCCTGGTATTAAATTCAAGTGCCCTCCATTAAAGGCCCGTCCCAAGTTCGCTGCTATAAAAGCACAACCTCTCAGAAGCTCTTTACCAGTTAAACTCCGACGCGCTCTAAGCTGCACCGAGAAAAATTCAGGAGCTTCTTGCAGTCAAGCAACAATTGAATTAAATTTCGCCTTCGCCATGGGAAAGAAAGAAAGTGGGCAAAAGGGTGCAGCAGCAGGCCGAGCGGCTTCAAGCACACCAGAGAGTGGGCAGAAGAGAGAAAGGAAGGATAAGGGGAAAGCCCAGGCGTCTGGAACTGAAAAGGAGAAGAAACCCCGGACAGCGCCGCCAAAGCCAGTTCCCCATCCTCCCATTGATTATTGGATAAAGCTCAGAGACGGGATTTACTCACAGGGCACCAGTCAGCTGCAGCAAACAATTGAGAAATGGCGAGAGAAGATTTCACCTTCGAACCCCTACGCCGCTGCTTATCACTCCCACCTGTACCGGTTCTTGTGCCCGCAGGTGCATCATTGCCCTGAACTGGTGGCAGCAATTGTTGAGTATTACAAACCAAACACCAGGCAGGTCTGCGACCATGAGGGCACCGTCTTGTTCTCGATTTTCCCAGAGACTGTGAGGATGGCCTTCGCACCAGGTCTAGCGCTAGACAAGGATTACACTATCAGAAATATCAATCTTGGCGAACAGACGAACAGATACTCAGATAATCCGAATATGCGGAGGTTTGTGGATTCTCAGCTCCATGAGCCCCTTCCACCCCGGCAATGGCCGAAGCAGCCTAGGCCTCTGAGCGATTTCAAGAGTTCTAGCATTTATACCATGCTGGCCTGGGTTCTGGGCATCGGCACAGACGTGATGGTCTTTCCCTACCAAATCGCTCTTGCCGAATGCATCCTGCGAGGGGAATTCTATGACCCCAAGGCTATGACTGACAAAACCAAGCCGGTCTTCTTCGACTGGGCGGACTGCGTGGCCCGAGGGATTCACTTGCAACTGCAGGAGTTGAAAAGCGGGGCGAGCGAAAGCTTCAGATACTGTTCGGCCCTGGCGTGGTTATTCTTGTTTCACATGAGCAGCCACATAAAGTCACTCCCAGTGCAGCGCAAAGATAAGAATGGTGCGCAACTTCCAGTTTACAAGTGGACCAGGGTGCTGCTGAAGGAGGAGTCTTATTATAAGTTCAATCTGTCCTTCTTGGGCCCAGCCCTAGCCCTTCTCCACGGTACCTGCCCGCGCGTCCCGCGTTCGATGAGAGAACAAGTAAACAGCCAGGATTTTGGCGACACTTTCCGGTTGACGCAGGGGTTCGTGATAAGAATTTTCGGGTTCACGGGAAAACCCTTCTTGCTGCCGTATTATACCACAGAGTACCAATTCGCCTTGGAGGCATCACGGCAGATGGACTACACTGATCAGAAGTATGGCCAGGGGAGGAAAAAGGGACATTTGTTCGATTATCCAATCACTTGGGCAGGGATTGAGGTCGGCATCAATGGACAACATCAATATCTGAATGCCACGCTCTTGAGCTTCGGCTTGGTCGAGCTGCCCCAGAGATGGAAGTACGATCCCCTCGACATAGTGAGGGATTTTACAGGTGTACAGGACTTCCATGTCTGTCCCCGCAAGGAAATCATGGACGAGCGCAACAACCCGTCGGGAAGAGATTTGGAGTGGAATATTGAAGACATGCAGTCTTTCCCTCCGTGGCACGACTTCTACTTCGTAGAGGCCGAATTTGATCCTGTCCACAACAAGGAACACAGGCCAGATACAAAAACGTACAAGAAGTTGCAAGCTAGACTACAAGGAAGAGGGTGGAAACCCGAAAAGATATCAGAGTGGTGGATAATGCGCGTCCGTACTAGGAAGGAAAAATCCGAAAAAGACTTGGCCAATGACGACACATTTTCCACGCTCTACGATAAACACTATGCCACGTGGCAGCCCATTGTGTTCCGGCATATTGTGCCTCCAAGCTCTCAACGCCTACAAAAGGGGCAGGCCCCACCCAAACAGTTGCAATCACGTGATGAGGGGTCCAGCAGTGGAGTACAAGTAAGACAGGCTGTAGAGCCCAGGATGCGGCAATCTTCTGAAAAACAGCCAGCCGGAGCAGCGCCATCCAGGCAAGAGGTAGCCCCGCACGTGGCCCAAGCAACGCAAGCCCAAGCGACGCAGGCGTCCCCGGCACCCCAGAAAAAGCAACAGATCAAGCTGACGATAAAAACCCCCAAAGCTTCGAAGAGAACCGTCAGCCCATCGCCCAACGCCCAAGAAGAAGAGGTTGCCCCTCTCAAAAGGAAGAGAAAAACAAAAAAGTCAAAAGGGCAAAGGGCTGCACCCGTGAAGGAGGCTGTCCCGCAGTCCGAGGATACTCCACCTCAAAAGAAGATCAGAACCTCGGAGGTCGCGACCATAAAGGAGGACACATCCCCGTCAACGGTGGATCAGTGGATGACCCAACTCTTCGACACACCAGCTCAGGCGGAGCTCGCAGGTACGCATTCTCTATTCTTTCAAACTTCTGAGTCAGTATCTGCGGCGCCTCAGTCCTCTGCTGCTGTACCCGTCCCCGCTGCCATTCCCTTGGTTAGCGGAGCAGCAGCCACCCTTTCCCTTGCCGCATCTCACCCCCTCATTGAGGAAGCCCAACATTTCGTCGCTGAAGAGTCCCAGCTTGGCCATTCTTCCATAAAGCCTAACATTCCCCAAACCCTAGAAGAAACCCTACCAGGCGCCGCTGCCTCAAATCCGCCGCAATCTCCACGCCTTTCCCCCGCAGCCGGCACATCATCTGTAAACCCGCCTGAAACCCGGAAAACCCGTCTGCCTCCGCCGCTCAGACTGAGTCATCCCCGAGAGCAGAAGAGCATCAGACTGCTATTTCCCCTTACCTGTTCGCGGAGGAATACATGTCGCAGCAGGGTTTGCCTTTGGCCAGGCCTCTCTTCGGAGAGGCAGATTTAATTCAAATAATGGAGAACCAGCCTGTGGCAACTCAAGCTAAGCGCACCTCCAACAGATGGGCATAGAACGCAATGAAGAGAAGGGGCGAAGAGATTGCTGAAGTGGAGAAGCGCTCCAGATTTGACTTCAACAACATGTTGTTGTACAAGGAAAAGAGGGTTCCAAAAGTTAAGAAGCCTCTGAAGGATATGACCCCTGAAGATTATGAGTATCGAAGCAAAACCAAAGACTTGAATGAGGTCAGCTTCGAAAATTTCGAGCAGGTTGTTGCCTTCCTCCTTCCTCAGTGCTCTTTCCAGTTTTCTTGTTTCATTCTCAGTTTATTCAGTTTCCAGTTTCCAGAGCAATCTTCAGATTTGGATGCATTGTTTGAAAGAAAAATGTAAAAATTTTCTAAGTGTCGGCCCATGCCCGCGATCGTCGTCGCTTTCGAGCGATTCCTGGCAGCGCAGGCCATTTCGGCAACCAAGAGCAGCATTGAAAAGGCTTGAAGACTTCTAAGTGTTGGTTGTGCCCGCGATCGTCGTCGCTGCTGAGCGATCCCCAGCGACGCGCATAGTTTTTAGCGATCCGGGGCAAAGTTTAAAAGTGCTTAAGTGCTGACGACCGTGATTGTCGTCGCTTCCTAAGCGACGCCCGTCGTCGCACTTCTTTTCAGTGACAAGGAGTGCCAGCAAAAGAAAAGCCAAATTTGGCTAAGTGTCGTCGTGCCCGCGATCGTCGTCGCCAACCGACGACGACCGTCGCCGCAGCGCTTTTTAGCGCGCGACGGAAGGAAGAAGCAGCCCGTGCCCGTGGTCACTGTCGTCGCCTGACGACGCCTGGCGTCGCGCGATTTTTCGGCGACGCGCGGAAGGGGAAGAAAAACAAAGGAAAAACTCAAGTGTCCCTGCTCCCGCGATCGTTGTCACCGTCCGCCTTTCCCAGCAGTGCTGCAGGTTTTCAGCGATTTGCAGCAAGGAGTCCGCCCGAGATCGTCGTCACTGACCAGGATTTCTCAAGATCGCTCAATTTTTGAGCGCTTGCCAGCTTGTGCCCAAGATCGCCGTCGCTATTCAGCGATTCTGAGCATCTCTTCATTTTTCAGCGACCTCCGGCAGAGATCAGTAGAGAGTTTTAAAAGCCGGATTCCCCCCAGTTTTTAGAGCTGCTAAGGCAGAGAACACCTCCCAAGGTAAAAAGCGAGCATAATTTCGGGATCTGAGCCCCTCCTGGCGAAGTTGAAAGTATACTTCGGAGTACGGGGTAGGTGAGCTTTTAAAGCACATCCATGGCACGTGAGTGCAAATCTCTTCCCCCATCCCATCAACATGACCATGTCAGGTCCCCGGAGAGCCTGCAAAGGGCAAGCCGTACCAGCCGCATCAATGGGATATGAGGTTTCAACTACTACGCCCTTTCAGAGCACCTGTAAACGCAAAGAGGCAGAATCCCAGGGATACTTTGCCATCTGACAGGGGTCAAGTTTCGATTGCCCCGCCAGTTTTGGGGGGAAAATGTCAATGTAATGGGGGGAAAATTCTGCTATAAATAGCAGTTCAATTCATTGTAATCGGGGGGGAACATATTGCTAGAGAGCTCTGCTGTGACAGAACACTTCTTTTAATACAAAGCATCCTTGGCTCTGCTATTTGTCTCTTTCTTTTATGCTGCCTTCTGCAAGTATTTCTGCATCGTGTCATTTATTTTTCTGATTGCTGTCATTCTGAATCCTGGATCACAGCATTGGCAATTAAGTAGACCTGGAATACTGAATGAAGGATACATAGGATAGAATCGCAATAGCAGTTTCTGTTACATGCTTTGTTTTGATTGTTGTTGGTTTGGATGCTAATTTGTGATCGTGTTGCTTGTTCTTCCCCACCTGAAACACATGATATTTCATTTCTTTCAGCATTTTTATCTCTTTCCAGCACTTTTATCTAAAAAACCAAGTAGATTAGTATAGGAGCCGGCCTTCTCCGGAGATTGGCACAAAAGGCATCCCTTCCTTCCGGCCTTTCAATCTGTTGGGTGAATCTAGGGCGCAAAAGATTAAAATCCTTTCCTAGTGGCAGATTCGTAACCAACAGTAACCATGTAAGGATTGCTTGTTCTAAGTGTTGTATGGCCAAATTCAACTTGTCCTCCTAATCAAAAGTATACTACACCCTGCACAAAGCATTGTGAAGTAACAATAAATGGGTTGTATTCATAACAGTGCCCGCATACATCTATGGGCAATCCTACTATTAGTGGCCCAACATAATTCAATTATGTTGTAATACGAGATGGAGTAATTTCAAATCCTAATTACCTATCAAAGAAAAAAAAAGTATGATACACCCTAAAGACTAACTTAAGCTTACTCAACTATGTGCATTCCTCCTCTTTTCTCATAAATTCATATCGTGCAATCTTAATTTAGAGGTTGAAGGGGGATTTTTGAAAGTCCCTTGCAGCTATTGAGAGTGAAGGGTTGTTACCCCTCCTTCCCCAAGGGTCATATCTTCTTCTCCACAAAAATGTTGAGCTTACGTATTGAAGCCTTTGGGTTTTTGCCCACAATCCTTCTAACCAACATTTGCATCTCATCTTTCATTCTATCCTAAAACACATCTACTTACAAATGCAACAACAATTTTTTTCGACTCCTATCATTTTTTCAAAATTGGTTATATGGGATTGAAATGATCCTTACCCATATTACATCATGACCACACTACTACAATATTTCAACAGATTGCATAGTGGTATTGCAACAAACCATATCTAAAGTAAAAGTAAAGTAGTTTTTAACATCTCTAACCAGCATTTGCATCTCATCTTTCATTCTATCCTAAAACACATCTACAAATGCATCAACAATTTCTTTCGACTTCTATCATTTTTTTCAAAATTGGTTATATGGGATTGAAACCATCCCCACCCATATTACATCATGACCACACTACTACAATATTTCACAAACTACATAGTGGTATTGCAACAAACCATGTCTAAAGTAAGAGTAAAGTATTTTTTAACACCCATAAGACCATAGGCCATATGGGACAATGTGGTTAATTATATAGCCATCCATATCAAAGTATGGTGTACAACCCTACCCCCTTTCAGATTCGAACCTTCAACCTCTTATTCAGAGTTCCAAATACTTAACCATTAGACCCACACGAGTTATACCCATGGGAATTGAACCCTGGTGGGCTCATTGTGAATGAACATTGTCACCAATTGGACATCAATCCCATGGGCTCAGCTCCTATCATATTGGCCCCATTGACCCCTCAATTTTTTTCTTACAGCAAAATGAATTAAATAAAGCTTGGATACCAACCTGCAACATTCCTAAATAAAACCAAGAAACTATTGTTGTTGCAAGTCCAGTAGGAAAACACAAAAGAAAATCAAGGGCATCTGCAATCTACAATTAATTTACAACTTTAAATACCACAAATTCAACAAGAGGTCCAAATGGAGGTACTCTTATACATAAATAACGATGCAAAATTATAAATAAAATAGGATACATCCTAAAATATATTCAAGGAAAAACAAACCATATACATACAAATACTTGACTACCAATCAAGTGGCATTAGCTCAACCGATTAGATTCCTCAAAATTTAAGGAGGAGACCAAGGTTCAAATCTTGCCAAGCGATACATGGATAATATCCAAGCTTTGTTGTAATACCACTATGTGGTGATGATGTAATACGGGTGGGACCCGTTTCAATCCCATATAACCAATTGAAAAAAAAAAACTTAACTACCTTAATCTAATACAACCCCTAATTATAATATCATAACTATAGGCTTAACATAATGTTTATAACATGTATAGGTGCAAGACAATGGGTAAAGCATCTATTGCTCTCATGAAGAATATTTGTTTGGAAAATAAGAATCTATGTTAATGATGAATAAGAAGCTCAAATGGAAAGACCAATTGAAAGGAAAAACTACAAAAGAAGGTTGACAAAGGAGAAGGTTCCCAATGCATGATTTAATCATTTATGAACACTTAACTACCTAAATCTAATACAACCCCTAATTATAATACACAACTATAGGCTTAAGGACAGTCAAACACATAATGTTTATAATGTGTCTAGTTGTACGACAATGAGGAAGGCATTCATTGTTCTCATAAAGAATATTTGTTTGGCAAATGAGTATCTATGTTAATGATGAACAAACAGCTTAACCGGAAGGACCTAAAAAAAATCTACACAAAAGGGAGGTTATGGCATGTACAGATGTCAAGACTGCAACATGCAGGTTGACAATGGAGAAGGGATTAAATTTCTCCCCAATACAAGATTGAAAAGGAAAAGTTTTTTTGTTGACTAAAGTTATGAGAATTGAGAAGACAAAAATTCACTCAAGGATAGGTGATATGATCAATAAAATCTATGGATCCAATGGGGAGTACAGGTGTGATGTATTCTGAACTCAGTTCCCTCTAACAAACTCGTGGAAGGAATAAAAACACAAATATCCTACTACGCCCAATTAATAAAAGAATGGGCAAGCTGGAGCAGAAATTAACACAGTTAACAGATAATGAATGTAATTTGAGAGAATGAAGAAGGAGACAAATCCTATACTGTTTTATAAGAATCCCACAGTCCAAAGGAAAGCACATAGGGAAACTCTAGTCTTGTATAGTCTTGTGCAGTTTTACTGTCAATTTAAATAGTTCTTAATATGCCTAGCCAAGAAATTACGATAACAATTACTGTACAACTGGTGTGTTCTAGCATATTCAAATGATTGCTTTACAAGATCAACACATCATCTGAAAGATCTGCCATTTTCAATTGTCATTTTTGATATAATACAATGAAATTTGTTTTTTTTCCCTTCTTTATCCCAAAAAAAACATGATGCACAAAACCACAAAAAAGAAAAAAGTTGCTTCAAATTTGCTATCAGCAAATCTTAACTTGAAACTTCTCTAAAACAGAAAAATTAAAAGCAAACAAAGTAGATGCTCCCGAGCATTGACAGCACTTCTCATAAGAACACAATTTAGGCGATACCCACCAAGAATGACTACTTCACATAGGTCATCTGAAGCAAGGAATTAATTATTGAGAGGACTGTCCTCTTTGTCTTCTTTAATCATGTAAGTGATCATTTAGATTAGCTTGCCACATATCATTTACTAAAATTGTCGAACAGTTCAAAGTACCTTCAAGCCCATCGCCCAAAGGAAAATGATTTTCCAGATGCATGTCTCTATTCCTTGGTTTGCTTGTACTTTGTCCTTATTAATGCAAATAATGAATGAACCTTCATATAGTCAGGTCCTATGAAATGTGTCATGTCCCTCCCTCTTATGCTTGCTCAATTCTAGAACTATTATTCAACAGAATAGCTCCACTCAACCAAATCTTCCATAAGATTTGGGGGCTATTTCAATCTCTCTTTTGTGAGCTAAAAAGAGGAAAATGGCAATTCAATTGCATCCCCACATCCTAAAATGTTTTGTAGTTTAATAACTTTTGTTGTTTAGAGTTTAATGTTTTTGTAGGACAAGCTTGAAAGTCTTCTACAACTACTTGCAAACGAAATAAATAGGAGCTTCCACTCTCCCCATAATACTACACCTAATTAATAACCTTGTTCAATTTTAATAAATCGATATTTAAATCCTTAAGACATGCATTAATGGTGATTTAGTTAGGTTACATCTCGGCCCTTCAATACAATCCTTTGCAATCACATGCAATAGCACCGTTGACATTTGCTAGACAGAAATTTCTTAGTATCCTACAAATCAATAACTACCAAGTTATGTTGCCCTGTTCGTCACTTTTCATTGAAAAATTCGAGATGCAGCAAATTTTTGAGGCAGATTAAATCCGTTTTAATTCACTGAACTAGGGTTTATTCACCTTTTTCTCCGCTGCAAATGGTCCTTTTTCAACACTTGACACATGGCATTTGGCTCTGCCACTGTGACTATCAGTGGGGCAACACAATCAAACAAGTAGGTAGAGCCTGTGCAGGTCAGCGCCATTGTCAAGCAAGCTAAACAAATCAAAGAAAAAAAAACTTTCCATAAGTTCCTTTAGAAACAATATTACTTGTACATCTGTGAAGGTGAGTTTGCATGAAGGGGGGTTCGGTAAAAAGCGGGGATCAAGTACAAACCAGAAACAAGCTGTTGTGGCATCTACCCAGGCGAGATTTTGACCATCACAAGGCCAAACAGCATGGACTCCGGTAGATTTATCATAAAACATGTTACATTCTATAATATACACAACGACTTAACATACATGTCATATAATATGTGAACTTAATATACATGTCACACAATAGGACTATTGAGACATGTACATGCGTTTTATGATAATGTAAAGAACTATTATGTGAGTATATATATGTGTTATATATAATATAAGGTCTTCTGTATATTAAGTCTTCCCTTATATCATATAATATAATAGATAATATAATATGTATTATGTTACATATGTATATTATATTATATAATTGTTCTGTAATATGGATATACAATAATATATACGAAATATATATTTATGATAATAATATATTATCAAATTGCATTAGCTCAACCAGTTAAATTACTTGACTTTCAAGGAGGAGACCCAGGTTCGAATCTTACCAAACGATATATGCATACTGTTATAATACCACTATGCAATCATGATAGAATATAGGTGGGCCCATTTCAATGCCATACGACCAATATATATATATATATAATTCATTATTGTTATATGTTTTTGTAATCATAATAATATATATCTTTGTTCCCAAACTTAATTTTGAACTTTTTTGTGGGGGGGTTCGGTGACATTTTTTTTGTTCTCCTTGTCAAATTCAACCACGAACATGAACACAGTTAGCCTAAAAGATTTGTGTTCCTTTGGCTTCAAATCTTTATGAACATAAACCATTATGTCCTCCATGGAACATTTTCTTTGCTCCAAATTGCTTAAATAATGCTTCAAATACAGCACTCTTTTACAGGCAGTGCCTAAGATCTAAGCAAGGTTCTCTGAGTTATTAGTGTTTGTTTTTAAACTTAATTAAAAAATGAATACAATCTCATCCAACTAAATATTCCAATATGATGTTTATAGAAACACGCCATTAACAATAGGAAATGTGTCCCCTATGCTGTGGTAGACTCTAGACTTCAAACTTGAGCAAACTATGACTTGATGCAGTTGACCATATGTTCCATTAAAAACCAAGAAATTGCAACTTTTACTAAAAAAATAATGCCCTTCAACCAAAAAGTGAGATTGTTTAGGTTGTCACCCTACAATATAGGTTGAACTTTTGTACAAAGTTACAAGTTTGATGGCTTGTGCATTCAACATTCCTTAGAATAACTCAAACCCAACATACATTTAGACACACTCCTTTGAAGTTCAATAAACTGTGAAATATCTTTGATGTAAACCTAATCTATAAGGAAACTGAAGAATGTAGATACAATTGGACAAGCAGTGCACATTTCTTGAATAACACGATGAGAGCGCTTGAAAATCATCTTTCTAAAAGAGAGGTATTACTCATACTATCACAATAACAGGTCATTAATTAGTCATGCTCACACAGTTGTACCCATATGCACATCTACTATGTAATGTAAAACAATGTGAAAGATGGCTTGAAATCCTCTTTATACTCATCAAATATCACCAGTAATAGGTTCTAAATTAGCCAAATTCATGTGGATAAATGAGTCTCGAGACTCCCTAGTAGAGAGAAAACTATATAGTATAAACTATTCAACAACGTAAAGAATGAGAACATAGAACATAAACTGCAAAACAGGACAGCTTTTGGACAAAGAATGTTTGTTGATCTTTTCACCTATTAAAGTTTATTGGGTGAATTTGTCTATGATCACATAGATGACCCTTAACAGTTTTCCACAAGTACCACTAAATCCTGTTCAAAAACATCCTTTTATTCCAGTTTGATGCTTTTCCAAACATTGAACCACTAGAAGAACTTAATATTACTTCACATTGCTTGTTTTTCCTCAGTTTCATTTGTTGCTTCTTTTTTTCTTGTATGGATATACTCAGGTATGTTGTAACCAAAGCAATATAAATCAACAGATCAATTGTGTTAAATTATCATGAATTGACTTTAGATCTTGAAAACCATCTATCATTTTTGTGTAACAGAAGCCTCACAATTATTAGAAGAGGATACCACTGACAGCTTTAATGAAGTTTCACGCTTCCTGATGCTGATCACTAATGACATTTTCCTTTAATTGGAAGCATCGCTAATCACAGTACACAAGCACAAGCTACACTAAATATAGGACGTAAAACACAACTAGAGAAAAATTTGGCTGTGAGACAGGCTTTACAATTGTCTAATCGGTCATTTAGCTATGGGTCCTAGCTCCCATACATACAAACAAAATTTAGCCTAAGATTTCTAATATTTGCCCAAACCAAATTTATACTTAAGAGCAAGAAAACATGCAAGGTGAACAGTGAACCAAAAAGAGATGCACATTAAGTAATCAACTTGAGGAAAGAAAGATATGCAGAACAGATAACTCGGGAAGACTTGTACAGATAAATTGAAGACTGAATTTTCATTTCGTAGGTTTAAAAGGATACTTGTCGCTATTGTCCCAGTATGATGAAAATTTATGTCTGAACTTTATGACAGCATTTAGAAGTGGGGTTAGTAAGCTACAATAGGGACAAAGTTCCATCCCTAAATGGAAGTATGCTAAGAAAAAGCATCCTTAGCCACATTCCAAAGGGAATAGCACAAAGTTATCAAGATTAGTGTAGCACTTGTGAAAATTCATCAGACTTAAAAGCAACATAAAAGATGTCATGAAAGCAACAAGAACATTGTAGTTAAACTGAAAATAAAAAATAAAATACATCATTCAAAATAAAGTGCATCTACTAAAGAGAATAGACCCACTTGATGTTGGAAGCAATCCGATGCAGCTTCCATTTGAAGAACTCCATCTTCTGCAGAAGACTGGGACATAAAAACTGGAGGAACATACTGCACAACATCTGTTGCTGCTGCAGCTGGAGATTGGTGACTTAGAATCTTTAACTCAGGAGTCATAATAACATACTCCGATGAAATAATCCTGTTGAGTCTCTCCTTCAATCTCGAGTCTAGAAATTTGTTAATGGAAAAAACACTTTGTATATCCAACAACATCAAATCAGATGTGTTGAGTTCTTTGCAAAGAAAGAAGAGCAATTATGTAAAAATTATCCAACAAAGATGTTGGGTTGAATCAAAAACCATTATTTCATTGATCTTGCAGGTATATTTAAATACATTTCTCTTGGAGGATATAAGTTATAACCATCCAATAACCATAATCATTTTTTTGTACGTTAAGTTATAACCATAATCAGAAATAGACCAGTGGTTACAACCATTCTAACCTCCCGATCTAACGTGAGGTGTAATAACAGAACAACTTCTAATAATGTAATAACTGCCTAACATCCCCCCTTATTACATTATTTGGTATACAAAGAGAGCTGCGAAACAATTCAAATTTGACACGTGCAAGTGCCTTTGTAAAAATATCCGCAAGTTGTTCTTCGATGGGAATGTACTGGAGCTGAATCTGGTTATTCTGAACTTGTTCTCGAATGAAATGACACTGAACTTCAATGTGCTTTGTTCTTTCATGAAAGACTGGATTCTTGACCAATTTCAGAACACCTTGATTGTCGCAATTCAATATTGTCGGTTGATTTTTAGGTACACCCATATCTGATAGTATGCGACGTAACCATATCGCTTTGCACACAGCTCCTCGTGCAACGCGATACTCTGCCTCTGTGGATGATAATGCCACTGCCTGTTGTTTCTTGCTGTGCCATGAGATAGGTCCAGATCCTAGATGAAACACATATCCAGATGTTGACCTCCTGTCATCTATAGATCCGGCATAATCTGAGTCCATGTATCCTTGTAGGAAAAATTTATCATTCTTCTTATACTCCAGGCCATATTCCACTGTACCACGGACATAATGCAAAATCCTCTTTGCTGCCTTCCAATGACTCTCCTTAGGTTCCTGCATGAACCTCGAAAGATAACTCACAGCAAAGCTGATATCAGGCCTGGTATTTGTCAGGTATATGAGACTCCCAATCAGCTGACGATAAAGAGTACCAGATACCTGTGGTGACTTATCATATCGGGACAGTTGTAAACCTTGCTCCATTGGTGTTGCCTTTGGTTTACAGTCTGTCATCCAGTATTTTTCAAGTAATGTCTTGGCATACTTCGTCTGTGAGACCACAATGTGATTCTTTCTTTGCCATACCTCCAAGCCAAGACAATAGTGCAGAAGTCCCAGATCTGTCATGTCAAATGACTTTTTCAAGTCATTCTTCACACCATTTACCAAATCATCTGAACTGCCAGTGATGACCAGATCATCAACATACAACACAAGTATCACTATCTCAGATCCAACTTTCTTAAGATAGAGATTTGCGTCAGAGGGACTTTTGGTGAAACCATGCTGCAATAGGTGATCATCAATTTTTATGTACCAGGCTCTAGGAGCCTACTTCAACCCATACAATGACTTGATCAATCTGTAGACCTTTTGATGTTGCCCATTGACAACAAAGCCTTCAGGTTGTGTCATGTACACCTCTTCTTTGAGATCACCATTAAGGAAGGCACTCTTGACATCCATTTGCTGAAGTTTCCAACTAAACTATGTTGCCAGTGCACATATTACATGGATGGTCTTAATCTTCGTTGTGGGGGCGAATGTCTCTTCATAATCAATTCCTTCCTTCTGTGCATAGCCCTTTGCAACGAGTCATGCCTTATACTTGTCAATGGATCCATCTGCCTTGTATTTGATTTTGAAGACCCACTTGCAGCCTATGGGCTTCTTTCCTTTTGGCAGATCAACAAGATCCCATGTTTTGTTCTTCATCAGAGATTCATACTCTGCATCCATAGCTGCCTTCCACTGTGGCGAACTAAGTGCTTCCTTCACTGATTTTGGTTCTGAATTCTCCATCATTGAAGTCATCAAGCCTAGATTTACTTCTTGACGTGTACTACTGCGAGTACGTGGTCGTGTGGAAGTGATGTCAGGAGGTGCATCAAGTTTAGCATCTTTGATGGTACTAGTGAGCCATTTTGGAGTCTTTCTCCGTTGTGATGGAGCAATTGCTATAGGTTCATCAACAACTTCTGGAACTTCTTCATGAACTTCCTCATCTAACTCCATATCATCATTTATGCTCACAATTGGAGATGTGGCATCTTCAGACTCCTTAGAATCCTCAGTATTTGACTTAGTTTCAAATTCTTCATCAAACACCACATCTCTACTTATATGCAATTTCTTGGTGACTGGATCTATCAGTCGATAAGCTTTTGACTCATCATCATACCCAAGAAATATGAATGGCAGGGTCTTCGCATCCAACTTGGTCCTCTGTCGCTTTGGCACATGCATGTATGCCTTGCTTCCGAAGACTTTGAGATGCGCAATTGAAGGCTTCCTCCCAGACCAAGCTTCTTCAGGTGTAACTCCTTGTAGTGCCTTTGTGGGTGCTCTATTTAGAAGATACATGGCAGTGGAAACAACTTCAGCCCAATACTGCTGCTCCAGATTTGCTCCTGTGAGCATGCAACGAACCATTTCCATGATGGAATGGTTCCTCCTTTTGGCAACCCCATTCTGTTGTGGAGTGTATGCTGTAGTGAGCTGTCACTTGATCCCATTCTGCTCGAGAAACCTTGAAAAGTCGTTGGATGTATATTCCCCCCTCGATCTGAGCGGAGAACTTGAATAGAACACCCAGTTTCTGTCTCTACACGCTTCTTGAAGCGTTGGAAATACTTGAGCACGTCTGACTTCAATTGCAAGAAATACACCCACATCTTCCATGAGTAGTCATCCACAAACAACTAAAAGTACTTATATCCATCGAAACTGGCTGGCATGGGTCCGCACAGATCGGTGTGTATCACATCCAACTGGTCCTTTTGCTCTATGAGTGCTCAACTCAAAAGGTACTCGATGTTGCTTCCCTGCTAAACAACCCAAGCATACTAGCAATGTTGGTGAAAGGCTAGGCAAACCTAACACCATTTGATGCTTACTCAATTGGAGTAAGTATCCTGAACTTAGATGACCATATCTCCTATGCCAAAGGGAGGTAGCATCTATCATTGCTATAAATAATGCGACATTAGGAGATGATATGACATCGAGTGCAAACAAGCCATTCTTGTAGGAACCTGTTGCCACAATCTTGCCATGTTTCTTGATAAAACACTTCTTGTTGCCATCAACAACTCAGAATTCTACCACCATGTTTTGATCCATAACTTGTGGTACTAACAACAAATTGTTTGCCAATCTAGGTACATATAGTACCTTTTGAATCATGCATTTGCCTCTAGGAAGATTGAGAGGAACATCTCCCACTCCTTTGACTTGATATGTTTTATCATCGACAATGGTTATTGGTTTCCCATTTTTGGCTTGTAATGAATCAAACCACGCTTTGTCCCCAATCATGTGCTTGCTAGCACCTGAATCAATATACCAAACTTCATCCTTCGGTCTTTTCATCGCCTTGGACATTAGCACCTTATGTGCCTGTTCGGATTCTGAATCTGATTCTTCATGCGCAACATGCCCTTGTTGTCGCTTCTGCTTAGGACATGGTTTGTATTGTGTCTTCTTCTGATGAGGTTTGCGGACTTGATCTCCTTGAGTCATAGGGTTATACCAACAACTCTTTGTATCATGTCCATCTTTATCATAGATGTGGCAATACCTCTTTTGTTTCTAAGGTTGTTTCTGTGATGATGATGATGGGGAAGGACCCTTCTGTGGCTTCTTTCTCCCAGACTTCTTGGAAATGAGTGCATTATTTGTCAATTGATCCCTCAACTTGTTGGTTGCTTCTTCTTGTTGAAGCATATTCACCAACTCATCAAAGGACACCTTCCTATTTGAAACTTGCAAGGAAGTGATCAACACTCAAAATGAATCTAGTAGAGCTCTAAGTATGATGGGTACCAAGAGCTTATCCTCCACAATTTCTCCCATGGCATTCAATCTGGCTTTCAACTCTGCAACTTGATGAAGAAAAACCTCAATGCTTTCTCCATCTTGGACTCTCAATGTGTGAAGTTGAGACTGAAGGTGAAGTATTGTTGATTCATTCTTCCCTTCATAGATGGTAGAAAGTGTGTCCCATGCCTCCTTGGATGTTTTTGCTTCACAAATGTGTGGTTGAATAACATCTGTTGTGGCAAGGGTGATGATCATCAATGCTCTGGCATCTGCATCATCAAATTTTTGTTGTTCATCTTCATCCTCTTTAGGTCGAGTGACTTTGTCGATGACAATGTCCTAAAGTTTCTCAACTACCAAGATGGTTCTCATCTTATTTTTCCAAGGTCCAAAGTTTGAACCTTTGAGTAGCTATGAATTTTGGAGCCATGGTGAGGGTTCCTTATAACTCCCAAATGGTCCCCCTTTCAATATACCACCAGTCCGATATACCAAACCTTTCTATATACCCACCCTTCCTATATACCCGTCGGTACGTGGAAGAAGCTAGTCCTCTCGATATACGCGTCGTACATGAGAGAGACTTTAAGGTACGTGAAAGAGAACGATACGAGGTACCAAGGCAGTACAGAAAGGGATTCGCCCTATCAATGACACTTGCTTAAAGAGAAATCCTTGTACGTGGGCGTAACTTCCCTATATACTTGGAATTTCTCAATTTCAAGGTTTATGTCTAGCGATAGTGACGAATAGGGTATGATTATGGAGGGAAAGTATCAAGAAAAGTTGACCTTATATCTCCCCAACGATTTAAAGGGTCGATGCCCAGACGTCGTTATGGCAGCTTTGTTAGGCTATAGACACAATAGCTCAACGCGACAACTTTACCTGTAAACGCAAGCCAAAGGTGTCGTTGATACCGAACACTGCTAAGCACTTGTGTTTAAAGGTATTCAAAGCATGAAATTTTAAAGTAAATTTTTCAAATTTTGAAGGTGTCGGTCACAACCAAAAATGCACCTTTACAAAAAAATTACTTTATTTTTAATTTTTCAACTCCCCTACTTAATGCTTCATGCATTAAAAAAAGAAAAAAAGGTTATTTTTAACCTTTTAAAATATGCAATTTGAAGCAAAAAGATAAGTTAGGGAATTGAACCTGAGACCTCCAACCTTGTAAGTCTTCAAATTTGCCTTGATGCCAATTCAGCTATTCATCCTATTTGGTCCATCTCTTCTTGTTGAATATTTAAATATAAATAAATAAATATAAAAAAATATACAGAAGAAATATTTAAATATAAATAAATATTTATTTATTTATTTTCCTCAACACCTGAACTTCCTTTATGTGACATTAAAGGCACTCTAAGCGACGGAAAGGGCCACATGAGTGGTTGACAACAGCGGCTAGAAGTAGCTGAGCGTAGAACTTTGCCCATGCAATAAACAAATCTCCTCTCTTTTCACTTATAAATCGATGGGGTGCCCTCAATCTACTTTGAGCAAGGCATCATTAGCATTTAGGGGCCATCAAAAATTTCCTACCCCTTGGATAGTTCTCAAAGATGAGAGAACCCAAGATTCCGATGACAACAAACAAACGAACAAAACGCCAACAATTGGTATCTCTACAAGGATGGGAGCGGTGAACCGCTCACTCACGTCAAACTTGTGGAGTGCGAAATCTGGCTAAAGACAAGATTGAACTTGTCACCCAACAAAGCCCCTATCTACATTCCCAGGCAAGATTGGATAGTGGAAGAATACGTCTTCATTTTCTTTTCGTTTTAATTTTTTAACTCTCCCTCCTCTTTCTAACAGTGGGGAGTAATTCCCATCTACCTTGGGACAGATCACAAACCTTGTGTCGACAAATCAATAGAATACCATGAGCTCCCACTTCTTTCATAATGGCGCGGAGTAATTTTCTCCATTGGAAGTATTTCTATGCCTTGTCGTATGTCATTCTATTCTTGTTCATCAGCCTCAGCCACATGACCTCCCACTAACTCTATCTCGACCAAAGCCACTTCACGATTTCCAATTACGTGTATAACAATTGGAAACTCGGTGTTTCACAGAAGGTTGACTCAAAACCAGAGGTAGAATCGAAAGCAACAGTTGTCATCGCAAAAAGATCTACATGAATGAGTTGCTAGAGAGGTCCAATGTTGCCTTCCTAGAGGCAAATAATGCTGAATTTCTTAGACAGGTTGTGGTCACACACAGACAAGGTGCTTCACGGCCGCTAGCATGCTCAACCTAGGGTGGGGGCCACTATCCTTGCTCTCAGCTAGACTCCGCCGTCAACGTCTTCTTCTTCAACACCCTCTACTTCGGCAAGGTCGAGCCAGTACCAGTAGTTTCGTGCAAATAACTCTCGCACGCTTCAACATCTGGGATTGAAGACCTCGGTAGCTTATCAGTCCAAGATCGGAATGGTCTGATACAAATGTTGGGTCGAATAAAAAACCATTACTTCATTGATCTTGCAGGTATATTTAAATACATTTCTCTTGGAGGTTATAACCATCCAATAACCATAATCATTTTTTAATACATTAAGTTATAACCATAATCAGAAATAGACCAGTGTTTACAACCATTCTAACCTCCTGATCTAACATTAGGTGTAATAACAAAACAACTTTGAATAATGTAATACCTACCTAACAAAAAATAAATAGCAACATTATAGTCTGACAAAACATGATGAGTGCAAGCAAGGAGCAAGCCTCACCAGGTAGCATGGAAGGAAAGCCATACTTGAAAGCCCTAAATGGAAGTCCAGATGCCCTAGCTAGAAGTATGGATGTCTAAGTTGGAGATAAGAGGAAGAGTGAATAATGTGAGGTATAATAACAAAACAACTTCAAATAATGTAATACCTACCTAACAAAAAATAAATAGCAACATTATAGTATGACAAAACATGATGAGTGCAAGCAAGGAGCAAGCCTCACCAGGTAGCATGGAAGGAAAGCCATACTTGAAAGCCCTAAATGGAAGTCCAGATGCCCTAGCTAGAAGTATGGATGTCTAAGTTGGAGATAAGAGGAAGAGTGAATATATGGCAAGTTTGATCTAGGGAGCAGATGTTACACCAAAAGTGATTATCAAGGATGAGATGATCAAGCATGATATAATGGTTCTTAAAAGCAGAGGGTTAATATGTAAGTTCTATAGATATTGGACAAGGTTTTTGAAGATTCAAAATTTGATGGAGTAGAAGTGGAGATTTAATTCAAAAAACTCTGTGACTTTTCTTCCTAAAGTTTTTTTTTCTCAACATCTTTTCCAATTCAGAAAAAAGGGATAAAATAATGGGTATTGGCCCATGGTTTAGGGGGAGAGATGCCCTTTATTTAAGACCATGGAATGAGAATTTTTTTGTCAAGACAGAAACTATTAAAAAACTTCCAATGTGAGTTAAGTTTTTTGGGCTTCCATATCAGCTTATCAATAAGGATGTTTTGAAGAATATTGGAAATACCCTAGGGAAGTTCATCTAGGAGGGATCAACTACTAAGGAGCAAAAGCATGCTATATATACCTGGATGTGTTGCTATGGATATTTCAAAACCTTGTCACAATCCATTAAGTCTGAATAAAGAGAATGGGATCAACAAGTGGATTATGAAAACATTGCATTTTGTTGCCGTAATTGTTATAAGACTAGACACATGGAAAAAGATTGCAAAGTGAAAACGATGAAGAGACAAAAAAAATTGGTCATGAGATAAACTTCAAGATGAAGCAAAGAAATCATATTGTACTAGAAGCTGGACCAGACCAAGGATATTCCACTCCAAAAAAAGAGGTAAAGAAAACCTATATGCAGCAACAGATGGAAAAGTCCACCATAATTCACTCGGACCAACCATTAAGAGAAACAAAGAATGATACAAGGGATGAGAAAGTACAATCTGCAAGTTCAAATTCAAAAGGAATTGAAGGTGCAAAGGAAAATATAGAGGAAAATTTTAAAACAAAGGAGGTGAAAGAGGTGAAGTTTATTCCAAGTAAATCGTCTTCATTTTCCTCAAGTAGTATAAAATCCTCTCCTAACAATAGAAATGAAAGTAGTGTAGAGGTTATCCCTTTCACTTTAGGGTTTCAAGAGAAACATAATAAAGAAATGAGGATAGAGGAAATGCCTAGCAATTTAGAGATTCTGGAACAGCATAAGAAGGTAAATGCTATAAAAGAGTGTCCTTGCACTTCGGGGTTTCTAGGGCAACATAAAGAAGCAAATGTATTTGAGGTTATTCCTTGTACTTCAAATCCTTCAGAGCAAGACAAACCTATAGTAAATGCTATAAAAGAGTGTCCTTGCACTTCAGGGTTTCTAGGGCAACATAAAGAAGCAAATGTATTTGAGGTTATTCCTTGTACTTCAAATCCTTCAGAGAAAGACAAACCTATAGATAATAAGTCTCATTATGAACAATGTGAAAAAATCGAAGAGATTGATGAAGATGAAAGTGTTGGTGGAAATGAAAAAAAGAGAGAAGACCCAAGAAGCAAAAACAAAGAGAAAAGGAAACTCAAAGGGATATTGATACAAGAAAACAAAAGCAAATATCACAAGTGTTAACAATAAGTGGGGCTAAGCCCACAACTAAAAACAAAAAGTGATGATGTAAAAATTATCTTGCAATATTAGGGGCATGAATAAGACCATTATATCTTGCAATATTAGGGGCATGAATAAGACCATTAAAAAAGAGGCATTATAAAATTGACAGGTCGTTATAGCCAACATATTTATGGCTATGGAAAATGGATAGCAAATATTTTAGCCATTCACAAAGTTGATTTTCATCTTGGCAAAATTCAAATTTTAGAAGGCAACTAGACAAGTGAGATTTTATCTCTTAATAAAAACGATATCAAGGAGTTGATTGCAAAAATGTAGCAGTTTGAAGAAGATGACGAATATCTTTGATAGAAAGGCAAATGAAGAATATTTTTGATAAAAAGTCAAGCTGGATATGGTTTAATTAACCTGATAGCAATGTAATGAGAGCAATGTCATCTTTTGTTATTTTAGTGAGTGTGAACCCTAATAAAAGTCACACAGCTTATTTAAAAAAAAAAAAACATAACAATGGTTGCAGAAAATCCTTGTTTAAGGTGTGCTTCAGCCATTCTGCAGATCAACTAAAAAGTCCAAAGTTCCTTGTAGAAACCATAAGCGGAAAGCTACACAACATTCCAATAAGACTTGACAAGAGAGATTGTTATTTTTCTGCCATCAAACAGTACCACAGATAACGGTAATAGGAATATAAGAGCTAGTTATTTTTTCTAGAAACTTTTAGTTATTATCTAAATTGTTAAAACGTACACTGAGAACAGAAATGTAAGAGCTTAACTCGATAGAACATTTTTTAATCTGAATTGACAAAATATGCAAATGGAAAGTGTAATATAACAGCTTATTTGTATTTGTCGGTAATCTGAATTCAAGAAATTTGCAGTGACAGCTATTTAATCTTGACAATCTTAAAGGATACAAGAAACAGGGAGCTCCGGATGAATGGGCTGGTCCGAGTTGCACAACCACTGCCTTGCATGATGGAGACAATTCTGAAGGGCATCCTTGTGTGAAATTGTCACGTTAGATGGCCTTGCTGCCATAAACGATGCAAGGACTGCCAAAGCATCAAGATCTTCTTCCTTCAAATGATCTGTAGCATCCTCAGTGACATAGTCATAAGAAAGGCAAGACATTCTTTCATGCATCCTTGTCCACATAATTGAACCAAATTCCTCATGAGATTTGACTTCAAAAAGTTGTGCAAAATAGATGAATTTCAAGAGGTCCGCAATGGCAACTGAATCAGAAGTTTGTCCAATGCCGTCTTCCTTAGAGATCTTTCCAATTTCCTCCGAGCATCCATTAGGCTGAGCGTCTTTTCTGTCTAGGTGGTCCTCATTCTCCATAGTTTCGCCATTGGCAGAGCTGTTTTCTTTCTCATTTGCAGAGCTACCATCTTTCTCTCCGCTGCATAAACCCGATTCCTCCACTTCCCTCTCCCTTTCTGCGATCTCTTCCTTGACAGCATCACTCAGAGATTGCTTCAGTTTCTCAAACTCTTCAATGACCGCTGCCACACCAATTTTGGACTGTAGGACTTCCTCCTGCTCCTTGTTAATAATTTTTCCCTTCAATTTGCTCTCTTCAATTTGAAGAATGCGGTTGTACTTCTTCCTGAGCGCTCTTAGGCGCTTGTTGAAGAAGCAAAGAACAGGGCCTTCTTTGTGAATGGACGAAGAGTTCACGGAGCCATCTGGTGTGCCAGGGACAGCTCCCAAACTAGCCATAAAGGATTTGTAAACTACCATTAAAACAACACAAAACAAAAAGAAAACAAAAATCAATGCCGGCGAGAACTTCTTTACTCCAATTCAAATGCAAGAAACCCAACATCCATGTGGGTTGTCAAAACCTAAATGATTAACACTTAAAAACACTTTCCTTTTAATTTGCCAAAATATAACTTGCTATTCGAACTCATAAATCAAGAAGCGGTGATTTTATATATATATTAAAAAAAAAACTTCATAGCCAAAGAAACAACCTTCTAGATCAAGTAAAATCTCTCTCTGGTAGGTCCTATAGACCAATTTGCCCAAATAAATAAGCTTCTAAATAAGGTAAATTCACTCTGATAGGTCCTATAGACCAATTTGGCCCCAAAGGTCGCTACTCTCATCACTCTTCTCCATATTTCTACAGGTTCAGAAAACCTGGCAATAATGGCATTTCTTACGTTTGGCAAATATATTTCAACTTCCCTGGGACTTTACACGTTTTATACAAAAACATTGGCACGTTTGGGTTGCATTTTCAACGGGCAAGCATTTGCATTTTTTTTAAGGTAAAATAGCCAATTGTTCAATATTAAACGCTAAAATATGTCCAATTCCTTTCCTATATAATTAATTGAAGAACCTTTTTAAAATATGTCCAATTCCTTTTCTATTTAATTAATTGAAGAACCAAAAAGGTACCTCAAAGAAGTTCAAGTTATCCAAAATATAGGTACCTCAAAGAAGTTCAACTTATCCAAAATATGGCTTAAATGCGAAACAAATCTTTCTCCGCGACCTGAACTGCCTTGGCCCGTGCAGAACAATCAGTTATCTCAGACTAACCTCTATCCTTAATTCGTTAATTTTCTCGAAATTTCGTCTTCTGCAAAAGCCGATACGTGCAAATTTAGCATATGTGCGCCAAACCAGTCCAGTCTTTTGCTATCAAGACAAATTTAAACGAATTGCATGGAAATTTAAGTAACTTTCGCCTTACTTGCCATGAAAATCCTGGTGCCAAATTTAAAACCATTCCTCCAAATAACGTCAAATTTGTCATACCCCGCGAATCTTCCCAGCAAATTCTGCCATTTTCATGTGCACTGCCTCGTCTTTCCCTGAAAGTTCTTCCAATAAGTTCTGGTCGGCCTTCTTTTCACAAAACCTGCAAAGTCCACCACAATTCTTACAAAGCATGCAAATGTTGAAGCCAAACTTACCAAAACCGTTTAGATTTCCCGCAAATTTCCGCGATAAAGTTCAAATTATGCAAATCGGTGCCATTTCCAGCAAAATTCTTCCATACACGAAAATTTCAACCCGTTTTGCAGATTAAGTCAAAATGTGTTGAACCTGGTGCCAAATTTTGCCACCCGAAAATTGAGTCCTCCGAATTTCAAAGATATAGTTCAAATATTCAGCGAGGAACTACACAAATGGCCGGCATGAATTAAAATATTAATTCCTCCCTGGCACACGAACATGACACGAGGGTTTCGCAGGAGGAAGCGTAAGATTTCGTCTCTTCTTATTCTGTTGTTATTCCCTCTCATGGGATGTGTCTTGACCTCTTTGTACAGAATACCCCACACAGGTTTCGTGAACTTTTATAATGATTAAATTGAAACCTCCCATTGAATAAACCCTTTCGACGATGATTTAAAAACAACTTTCTAGACTTCTGCTGGTTTTGTTTTTTTTAAATATGAATATAAAACAGTGGGAATATACTATTTTTTCTTTAAAGAAGACAAAGTATAAAAACCTTTGCATATTAAAAATAAAATATGCAACCCCTGTGCGTCCGGCGGTCCCCATCTCACGCCGGGTTACCATGTACCGAGACGGTGGAAGTCCTGGGAGCCTTCGTAGATAGTTTGAACCCTACCAGCTGTGCTGGTAGTTACTAAAAATCGTGATTGTAACCATTGCTTCTATATACCAAAAAAAAATAATAAATAAAATAAAATAAAAAAACATTATAAGCAAAGGCATAATGATAGTCTTAAAAGTTTTTGTTTCTTTTAAATTTTATTTTTTATATGATATAGAAGTTACAAACTCTAGGGCAATGTATAAAGTTGTTTGTTAAATTTATTATAATACTCTTTGTAAAATAAAATAGTAATATGGTTTTGGATTTTCAATTCAAATTTAAACTATGAAATAATGTATTTGAGTGTTTTTTAAAAAAAGTTTGAACCAAAATTAGAGTAAAAGGGTCCCAAGACAACACAAAGGTTTGGGCTTTGGGTTTTTTTAGAGGTTAAAAGTTCAAACCGCTACGTGGGTGGATGTGTGAGAGGTTGTGTTTATAGTTGTGTGTTTAACCCCTATTGATAAGCTCTGCGTGGGTGGATGTGTGAGAGGTTGGTGTGTGTATGGTTGTGTGTTTAACCCCTATTGACAAGCTCAGCTCTCACGCATATCAAAGGTTATGGTTGGGATGGATACACGCATTGATTGTAGGGGTTTCTCACACTAACCTCAATCAAAAAAATTAAAATTAATTTTTTTTTTTTTAAATGTTGGAAATGAAATAGGATTTATATAATATCTTAAGCATAAGGGCACACAAGCAGGATAAGTGGAAAAAACCCTAAATTAAACGAAAAGTAGAAAAAAAAAACAAATAAATTTTATTTTTTTATATGATATAGAACTTACAAACTATAGGGTAATGCATAAAGTTGTTTGTTAAATTAATCATTGTAATTTTTGTAAAATATTGTAGTGATATGGTCTTGGACTTTCATTTAAGATACTTAAATTTAAACTATGAGAGGATGCATTTGAGTTTGTTTAAAAAAAAAAAAAATCAATCAAAATTAGAGTAAAAGGAGGTTCGAGGTGTAGATCAATTGGTTCGACCAAACCTCGTAAGGGGGCGAAGGTCCAAGGTTCAAATCTCGGGCTTCATCGTACTAAAGGCTTGTCTTTTGGTGCTTTCGACGGTGTAAAAGGTTTAAAATGATTGTGGCATGGTGGTTATAGGGATGAATTGCACAAAGAACTGGGTGGCGGTTTCTAGGGCGAAAGCATAGAATACTGTGGCGGCCTTAAAATCCGGATAACTACCTAGATTTGTGGCGGCTATCAATTCCACAATGTAAATTCAAAAAATAAATTAGAGTAAAAGGGTTTTAGGGAATCAGTGCAAAGGTTTGGACTTTGGCTCTTCTTCGGGAGGTCCAAGGTTCAAACCATGGTGTGAGCGAGTGTATGAGAGGGGGGGTGGGTGTATGGTTGTGTGTTTAACCCTTATTGATAAGTTCAGCTCTCACCCTTATCAGAGGTCATGGTTGGGATGGGGATGCCTAGCCCTGAGCATTGGTTGTAGGGGTTTCTCACAGTAACCTCAATAAAAAATTTAAAGTAAAAGACATTGGTTGTAGGGGTTTCTCACACTAACCTCAATAAAAAAATTAAAGTAAAAGGTTTTTTAAAATGTTGGAAGTGACATAGGACTTATATAAGGTTTTATATATTTATTTAATTTGTAGTTTTAGGCTTTGAAGGTGCTTGAATTGTATTTGCAAGTAATACTCATATACAACTTGAAGTCACCTAAATCCTACTATAATAGTGTAATCTACCTTGAAAAGTATAAAATCACACACAAAAAATATGTTGAAAGCTTTGTAACCATCTAGGATTAGAGCATATGGCCTCCTTACTAAGGACTAGTCTCAATTTTTTAAGAAGAAAATGAAAATTTTCTACTTATTCCAATCCTACCTAGGATAGTTGTGCAGGCACAACATAAGTCCTTTAACTATAAAAGTAACACATTGAGACCTTATCCATAATATTGACAATTGTTCATATACGAGATAAACTTCATCAAATTAAATAAAGGTCTTTTTAGGAGAGCCATTATATTAGGACTTCTAGTAAACCCTTTTAAAACTCATTATTCGAAAGGAAATAAATACATGCATCACCGGAAAAAAAAAATATATATATATATATATATATATATATATATATATATATTCAAGCCTGAATAATGTCTATGCAAAAATGATATTTAATTTTGATATGCATCTAACTATTGAGGAGGAACCAACTCAACTAGAGTGCTTCCAAGAGTAAGCCCTTACTCTTATTGGCACCAAATTTGATCCCTTGACTTCTTACTTAAAAACAATCAATTATTTGGAAATAAAAAATATGTATTATAGTATAACAAGGTCTATCCTCAATTATCACCTCTTGTAAAATTATTGACTAACCTTTTACAATGCTCATAAATAATTTTGTAAAGACAATATTACATGTGGACTATTATAAGAATCACCATGGTAGAGAGGGCACGTGAGGGTTTCCTCTGTGAGGGCTTCCTCCACGAGGATTTCACTCCCGCTTCGGCTTCGACGCTCTGAAATCCTTTGAGTTGGAGGTCTCCTTTCTCCCATTCTGGATATGGCTGCTAGGCATGCTTAGTTTCTCTATTGTGGTTCATGACTAGGATGTTTTGCTTGTTGGGGGTCTTACTGTGGAAAATTTTGGCTCTTGACCCCTTGGCTGGCTCTCACTCTAGTTGGTGGGTGTGTTGGGTGGCTGCATTTCTTGGGTTGTTTGCTAGTTTCGGGGACTTGGTTGGATTGTGCAACATTTCTTTTGGGTTCGGTAGTTTCATGTTTTTTTTGGCTTTCCAAGGAGAGGAAAGGGCCATCTATCGACCCAAACCCATTGGGGTGAGCTTGGTATGGTGTTTGGCTACAAAAATTTGATGGTGTTCCCTTGGCTGGATTTGGCTCTAATGGCTTGGCTGCTCTGGTTGGATGGTGCTTGGATGGCTCTGTTGCTAGGGTTCTCTACCAGTAGTGGGTTCGTGGTTGATTTGTGCTACTTTCTTCTGGGTTTGGTAATTTCTTGTTGTATCTGGTTGTTTCGGGGAGACAGGGCCAAATACCAACCCAAACCAGTTGGGGTGAAAGTGGGTTGTTATGTTGCAGTGGCTTTCGGCTTTTGGCCCCATGTCTCTGGTGGGTTTCCTAGCTTCAACGGTCTGTAAAGATCTCTTTCTCCAGTTCTAGCAGTGGTGGTGTGTTTGATCCTAGGGTTATAAGGCTTATTTTTTTAGATCTTACCCTTCTCCCTCTCAGGTGCGATGTGGAATGTTGTTATCTCCTTTTTCTTGTACCTGAGAGCGATTGTTCTTGAAACTTTTTTGTTGGCTCCAACAAGATTTGCGAGTTTCATGGAATTTCTTGTGCAGATCTCTTGGATGGTTTTTATGCTGTGGATTTTGTTGGCCGGTATTTCTAGTGTTGTTTTCTTAAACCGACTATTCTCATAAGGGGTTATATTATGTGCTTTGTTGGATAGATTTGTTGATTGTGATGATAGGATTCCCTCTCTTCTCCTTTCTTGTTAGGCGGTAAATGCTTTTGTTTGGATAATTTTTATTTGTAAATTTATTTTTAATTGTAACATTTTCATTATTCTATTGTTTTTCTCCGTTGCTTTAGATTCAGAGCACACGGTGGTTTTACCATGGGATAATCTCTTGTATTTGCTTGATAAAAATTTGCAACTTATTTGCTAGGAGGTTGTTTCATTGGATTTTCGGGTTTGATTCGTGGAATCCAACTTAGTCTTTCTTGATGTCTTATTGCTAGATCTAAGGTTTGGGGGTGCCTTTCAAAACCCTACTTGTAATAGGTTTGGGGACCCTTTTAAAACCCCTTCTATTATTAATAAAAAAAAAATTATAAGAATCTCATTGAAATTTAGTTATGGCTTAAAACACGATGACTACAACATTTTTTGATAGAATTGTATTATCTATGTGGAATTCCCAAATCATTTGATACATTTGTTAAAACAATCAAATTTAAGAAATATTTCATGTAGAAATAGACAAAAATCCATATATTTATCGTATTGAACAAAATTTACAAATTCATCTTCACATGTAACTGATACAATTATTGATACATCCATCATCCATTACCATTATAGTTAAATGTGAGGGTGTTTTATAGCTAACAATTGTAACAAAAACAAGGGATTTCTATATATATGCTCTATTGATAGATTGGTGGTGAAATTGCTATGTTTATAGTCACATAATTATTGGGTATTCTAGCTTTCAAATGTTAGCTTTTTAGCTAGATTATATGAGGTCCCAATATTTAGGATCAAATATAAAAATAATATTTGAGCATTCAATTATCAATGGCCAATGGAGATGGAGAGGGAAGAAAGTAGAGAGGGGAGGACTCTGGTCCCTCCCCTGCTCCCCCTCCCATGGCTCCTGGTTCTTGCCCAGTCCCTAGCTCAACCCAGGTCATCCCTCCCGGGGAGTGGTTGTTTGCAGATGATCTCCTGGGGGAGATCCTTCTCCACTATCTGCGCCCCCCCCGGTCGGCTAGGGTTTCCTTGGTTGTTTTTTCGGACTGGTGCTTCCCAGGGATCCCTGTTTGGTTGGGGATCCCTTCCCTTTTTCCCTCAGGCTTCCCCCTGGGGTTTTTTTGCAGGTTATTCGCGTGGATCTGGTCCCTTGTGTTTCTCGGTGCGGTGGAGGTGACGATTTAGGGTTTGGACAGCTTCCCCCTTTTTCTTATGAATCCTCGGCGGGCTCTGTGCTTGGACGGGATTCTTGGTCCCTCGACGGGCTCTGTGCTTGGTCGGGATTCTTGGTCCCTGCTGTTGGGATCCTCTTTTGTTTTCTCGAGGCGGGTTCCTTGTGGTGCAACTCTCTGGTCACTTCTTGATGGACTGGATCCTCTCTGTGCTGGCTGTCGGCTTCCTACAGGATGGCTCTCGCTGAACTGAATGTTTTACCGGTGGGCGGGATGGTTTCTCCACAAGGCGGGATCCGCCAAATCCGCCGGTTTTCTCGCGAGGCGGGATCCTTTCTTTTTTGTTGGTTTCCCGGATGGCGGGATTTCCCTGTTGCTTCCCGCTAGGCGGGACTGTTTGTGGTGGTTTTGACTGCTTCTCGCGAGGCGGGATTTTATTGTAACGGTTTTTCTGTGCTTCCTGTTGGGTGGGATCTTCTCGATGGTGGTTTTTGGCTACTCCCCGTGGCGGGATCTCCAAAACTACTTTCTTTCTTATTTGTTTGTTTCCCGCTAAGAGGGATTGTTTCATGCTTCTGTTATCGCAGTGGGCAAGATTTCTGTTTTGGTGTTCAGTTTCAAGCGATTGATGCCCTAGGCCCATTGCTTATGTAATCAGGTTTTGGGATCCTTGTAAAAACCCGCTATAAATACAAACACTTATAACTATCAAAAAAAAAAAATTATCAATGGCCAATATCAATGAACATAATATTCATGAAAGTAACAATAACAATAATATAAAACAGATGGCCAATATCTTTCATGCAATAACATGAAGAAAACTTACAACAATATTGCTCAGATTATAGACAAACTCAATATGCAAATGCACTTGATTCTTCGATACATTTCATGGAGCTTTGTCTCCTTAATATAACCTTCGAAAGGTGACTCATGGACTTTGTGTCTATTGCTCTCCTCACATATTTAGGAGATGCATCCTTTCCTATTCCACACATAAGACAAACGTCTTGTCCCTTGGTTTCCCATCTTGCCACTTGTATACATGAATCTTGACTCTCTATTTACTGGCACACTTTACTCTATGGCACATTGCATTCTCCTACACACTCCACACTTGCACACTTTATTACATAACACTTTCATGCATTGTTACATGATACTTGTACACATCTTACACATAGCCTCACATATAAGGAAAATATAAATCACACTCATAAACTATTGACTCACACTCTAGTCTAATATTTACAATTGTACCAAAGGTACCATGGGGGTACATTAGAATGTACCAAATAATGTAATATTCTCCAACACCAAATGTTATATCTCTAGTTACAATCGACTAACTATCATAGCTACAATTAAAAATTACCAAGTATAGTCAATTAATCACCATGGCGCCAATTGGTTAGTGATTGTGATCATTCATGCCCTTGTTGTTGCCATGTTAAATTGATGTTATTGAGTGTTATGTCATGGTTACAAAGGTGTCTCTACAAGTTAATATTTTCTACCTTCTTGTATGCTTGAGTCATTATAGCCTAGACTCTATTTGTAGCAAGCATCCAAAGGTTGTTGTAGTATGACTATAACATGGCTACATCAGTTGAAGTCTACTATAACATTTATCTAAAGTGGACTACTCAAACTACAATAGACACCACGTGGGCATAATAAAACTCTTGGAACCTTATAAAACAAAAAAAAATTGGACTACTTTGTCCAAAAATATCATCCATTATACAAAAATATAAATATGTATCCAAGAAACTTCAAACACTAATTACAACCTATTAAATCACATCAAAATATGAGAAATGAGTACATAATGCAACTTGAGAATCAAACATTAAATAACCTTCCATTATATTAAACTAAAAGTCCATATGACACTAATCTAGAGACATGACCTTGTTGGAGGATGGTTTTTTACTTGAAAATATTTTCTCTGGGTCGTAAACCCCTTGTCAAGGTCATATCTTTATGCTTGAGACTTCATTTTGATCTGTTCAAAATGCATTGGAAAGCCTAAATAGACGAAGAATTTTTGATAGCCTACCAAACAATTGGATGGGTGCACAAGACTTTTGTAGAAATAACACTACGAAGGCACTCAAAATGCAAAATAAAATCATTACTAAAAATAATAAGGTTTTATTTTTATATATTCTTAACCAAAATACATCTCTAATCATGTTCTCACGTCATTTGAGAATAAAACACAAAATAATAAGTCATTTGCATATAGTTTTCACTTTGTAACTCATGAAAGGAAAACCACCCGAGTTTCATATAGGTGACCTTGAACTCGTAGAAGGTGAACTGTCAAATCTCCATCCGGGTGACCTTTCATTTTTTATGTAGTGGATTTCCAACCCACCAAATATTGTATAAAAAGAGTTTTACCCCTAATTATGAGAAGCATAAGTAATGAATGTAATTTCATAGCCTTACATCTCTTCTTAGAGATTGCTTGCATTATACTCTATTTTCTAAGTAACAAAATCATTTTGATATTTGGGTTATATATTTGTATCATAATTTATTGTTCTCTATTATTTTTTAATTGTATTATTTCTTGATTTTCCTTAATATCTTGAGTTTCTTATCAATGGTTTAAGAGTAGTTTATCTTTTAAGTATATGTCCATAAATATGAGATTAGACAATTGGAAGCTTGAGTATCAGATGTGAGATCCCTCTGATTGCCTCCCTTATAATTCAAAATGATCTTAGATGACAAGTAGAATGGACAACACTAATGCAGTTGATCCTTTTAAGGAGATGTTGAATGAAACCCTCCTACAATAAAAGAATGCAATGAATAAATTTGCTCAAATTCTTCAATGACTTCCTATTGCAAGTTTAGCAACTTCCTTTATACAATCTCTTATTACATTATTGCAATTTAGTGTTTCCACACCTTTTAAGGTGTAGGTGAATTTGGATATTCTTATTCTCAAAGGAAAAAATAATGCTAATGTCCTAAAAATTAGTTGGATCAGTAATCTTCATACTTTTATATAAAAAATTCATCGATAGTGAGAAGATCACTCTTACACTCTTGAAAGCTTCATTACTCATTTGAAACTGGTGGAAAATATATTGTAAAAAGGTTAAGAAGGAAAATAAAGATGAAGAAGTAGGGTTCACATGGGATGAATTCATGGAGGCCATCAAGGAAGAATATTATCCCATGGGAACTTATGATGACTAGTACATGCAATGACAACAACTAGATCAAGGTAAAGATTAGTTTGTTTAAGATTGTATTAATGCTTTACATTTAATGGCAACAAATGTAGGTATTCAAAATACTAAAAGGCATCGGATCCTCAATATTAAAATGAGCTACAATGGTACATTCAAGAGGACATGGACATATTCAAATTTAATACCTTGAGAGAGAAATATAAATTTATTGCCAAGTTGGAGCAAAATAACAAAGACAAAAATAGGAAAGGAGGAACGAAAATCAAGAACAAGAATATCAAGTACTAGCTAAAGAAAGGCAAAAGTGACAATTCAAAGAATCAAGATAAAGAGGGTTAGCCCAAAATCAAAATTGGAAGTAGAAGAAAATCTCCCAAGAGAAAAATCCCCAAAGGCCAAGATCAACAAAAAGTGCAACTATCATAATAAAAACAAATATGTAGTGAGGAGTGTCAAGCAATTAAGTCATTATTTGTTGATACACAATCCTCTACATCCACTGCTCCATTGCTTTCACATCCATAGGTTGAGCATAGAGGAAAGTAGATCATAGAAGCTTAACTAAACGTGATCATTGCCACCTTACATGTCACAATAGAGGAATTATGAGAGGAGGAATATTTATTTCACTCATAGTTGTAGGTCAAGGGTAATTCATTGTATTTTATTGTTGATCATGGGAGTCGAGAGAATCTAATTTTTGCTTAGATTGTAAAAGACTTGAATATGCCTATCACACCACTCTCATAGCCATATAATATTGGATGGTCACAACAAGGGTGATACATTCATGTCACTCAATAATATATCCTCTCTTGTGCCACCAAACCCTTCAAAGATAAAGTTACATGTAATGTGTCCTCAAATATTTATGATGTGATTTTTGGCCAACCATTTATGTGGAAGATATATGGTGTGTATGAGTTTAGATCTCAAACAATTATCATCAATGTCGAAGGTTTGTGTTTTAGGATATGTTGGAAATTGGAAGGTAATCAATAAACACAACACACAAAAATATTTTTCCACCATGATATTTTATCATATTCCACCATTCTGAGCTTGCATACAACATACATATTAATACATCAATATCTCTTTGATTCAAGAGACTCTTTGGTGTTTCACCTTCAACTATATCTTTTCATTTTCTCAATCTTCTCATAGGAAATGTAACTATCCAACCTCACATGAGGTGACATCATCAATCATCCCGACCTAATGATTATAATACATAAAATTTACATAATAATAAATAGTTTACCAAATTATAACACCCCCTTATGACATTATTTGGTATAAATATAATTACCCCCCATGATTCTAGTGGTGGTACACTAGAATTATGTTCTAGCTCTAGCATTGTATTTCACTCTAGCTCTAGCTCTGGCTCTCACTTTGTTGGTTTTATAAGTAATCTCCACTAGATCTGCCTCTTTGGTTAGTCATTGGGTCTTCCTCTAGGTCAATACCTTTAGGGCTTTACCTCTGGGTCATCATTACCTTTGGGTCCATGCCTTTGAGTCATCTCTAGGTCATTATTGTCTTTGGATTACCTTTGGGTCCTTTACCTCTAGGTTGCATTTAGGTCATCATTTCCTTTGGGTCACCTCTAGGTCCTTTGCCTATGGGTCATCTCTGGGTTATTTACCTTTAGGTTGCCTCTGGGACACCATCACTTCTAGGTCAACCTTTGGATCTACCTTTAGGAAATCACCACTAAAATATATCTTTAGAATCTTCCACATCTTTTAAATCCTCCACATAATGTTTCATTACAGGTCCTGTCACTACAGGTCTTTTGCTTAGATCATATTATGACACAAAGATCATTTATCTTAAGTTTCCCAAGATATTTATCCATAGAAAAACTTACATTTCTCTCATTCAACAACCTTGGTCTTCTTTTGTAGAAACCAGTCAACATTTTTTTTACTTTATCCTATTTGGACACATTCATTCATACTCAATTCATATGTATTTTGTTTGTCACTTTATTTTTATGTCCACACTTTATTTTTGAGTGATTATTACCTCATTCTCACAAGGATGAAGGTTCCAACACCTAGTTATCACATGTTTGAATCTTCCACAATGATTGCAAACCCAACCTAGGAACTTTTGAATGTGATTTATTCTTCACAAGTTTTGTGTCATTACCTATCATAAATTTAGTATCATTTCTTTTGGCTTTACTAAAATATCCAAGGCCTTCATTCTTTAGCCTTATACTTGGCATTATGTAAATTTTCACACCTTGACCATATCTTCCCAAACCTTTACCATTGTATCCCATTTTTCTCATTAATTTTGAGCCAATTCCTTTGGTATGCCTTTCAAAACACCCAATTTCTTCCTCATTATTATGACCCTTATCATAAGACTACATCTCTTTATTATTATTTTCAATTGGTTATATGAGATTGAAACGTGCCCCACTATAACAAAGCTTGGATATTATCCATGTATCACTTGGAAGGATTTGAACCTTGGTCTCCTTCTTTAATATTGAGGAATCTAATCGGTTGAGCTATTGTCACTTGATAATATCTCTTCATTATTACTTTGGACTTTTCCAACAATATTCAAACTACAAACTTCTTCATCACCACTTTGATCTTTGTCACTATCACCAAATAAATACCTAAAGATGTCATTATCACAATGACCTTCAACACAATCCAAACTATCACTATCATATCTAGCAATACAATCAAAGAGATCATGATGTTCTTCTTCAATACAAACATTGCTTTCATTATCACCATTCAAACACCCAAATTCATCATCAACATGTTCTTCAACAAGATGATATTTGTCACGACCTTTGTTATGACTAATACAAACTATAATTTTACCAATAATTTTCAAGTCACTAGTGTCACATGTGATATCTATCCCTTGTATGAGATCACTTGTATCATAACAAACATTTGCCATGTTAATAATATTTTGATCACTAGTATCACAAGTGAAATTTGTTCTTTTGATAAGGTCACTTGTGTCATAACAAACATTTGTCATCTTGGGCTTGTCCTTTAACCTTTCAATTATTTCCTCTTGCCTTTTGTACTTCACCTTAAGGACATTAAGAGTGATTAATGCCATGTATATTATCTTTCCTACATCAACAAGTAATGTAACAACATTTTCAAAGCAATAAAAAACTTCATTGAGAATACAATTTAAGCATTATTGAAGTGTTGAGAAGTCTTTATTTTTAGCTTCTTTGACAATTTATTGTAAGTACCACATTAATTTTGCTAAGACATACTTTTCATTTTCATGCTTGTTTCTCTTCAGTAACTTCTCGGGAATTGTTATCTAATGTCTTCACTTCATTTTCAATATTATCTTCCCAAGTTTTAGTATCTCTAATGTTGGATTATAAGTAGGAGCTTAGTGTTAAGAATTCTCCATTTTCATAAAAATCTCTATCTTCTTGAAAATAGAAATTTCTAGCTTGCTTCTCTCCTCTACTTGTTTTGATGACCCACACTTTTAAATTTTTGCTTGTTTTTCTCCACTTGTACTATCTTCCAATGAGGCATACTTTTGAATGTTAGCTTGCTTCCTTTTTGCCTTTCCCATGAACACTTATTTTTGTAGCCTTTTGACTTTGTTTTCTTCAACACATAAAATGAAGGGTTCCTTATATCTCCCAAAATGATCCCATTTTCTATATACCACCAGTCTTATATATCGATCCTTTCAATATATTTACCCTTCCTATATAACCATCGGTACATGGAAGAATCTAGTCCTCTCAATATATGTGGTTGTACATGATAGAGACCTTAAGTACATGGAAGAGATCAATACATGATACCAAGGTAGTACTGAAAAGGATTTGTCCTATCAATGACACCTTGTTAGAGATAAATCCTTATATGTGGACGTAACTTCCCTATATACTTGAAATTTCTCAATTTTAGGATTTATGTCTAACAATAGTGACAAATATGGTAATGAACGGAGTAAAACAAAATATCACAAAAATGTGTTCTTATTCCTCCTTGATGATTTATAGGGTCGTTGCTTAGACATTGTTATAGAAGTTATATTAAGCTTCAAACATAGTAACTTAACATGACAACATGACCTGTAAATGCAAGTTAGAGGTATCATTTATACTTAACGTTGCAATTGTGCTAAGCACATGTTTGGTTTTTGTGTACATAAATATTTTTGATACAAAATTTGTTTGAAAAATAAGGTGTCAATCACTATTGAAAATGTATGTTTTTTACAAAAAAATACTATTCTCCTAACTTCAAAAAATAAAATAAAAAATTTCAAATTTTCTTTCAAATATTTATCCTCCCCTTTTTTTAATATTAGATTCCCACTTTACATTTCATGAAAAAATTGCCCACCTTAAAAAAATGCACCTATACGCCTTTGAACTCACTAAATGCACCTAAAATAAATAAATTTGCTATTTTTATTTTTGCATGATATTTTCTATAGTTGATATATGTATTTTCACAAATTATCTTCTTCTTTTATTTTTTAAAATATATAAAATATTTGCAATTTAAAGATGGCAATTTCTTTTTAAAAATTGCCCTCCATGAGAATTGAACTTATGACCTTTCTTTCAAAATACTTATCCTTTTTTTTTTTTCTGTTGAAAACCTTTGATTTGTTGGTTTGTCTCTGAGTTCTTCCCTTCATATTTAAATTGTGTTTCTAAGATTTCAGTTTCCATTATTTCCTCTTCCTCACTTGGGACATCATTTGTGGAAAGGATTTCAAACATATTAGCAGATGACTTTGATTGATCCTTCATAACTCGGTTTTTTCTCGAGTGTTCTTCTTCTTAGGTATTTGGAAACCTGCAGAGTTTATATTTTCTTTCTTTTGATCAGGAATTTTATTTGGGCAAGCACTGGCCAAATGACCATATTCATGGCAAATTCTACAACGAAAAGGAATGTTCTCATAGTCCACTACTTGCTCCCAAGTGTCTTCCCCAAATTGTAAAGTGATCTTTTTAGGTAGGGGTTTGTCAAAATCCATTAAAATACAAATCCGAGCATAAATAATATGTTCAAAATTTTGAGTACAATCAACAATCATCATAAAATTTCCTAAAGAGTTTCCAATTGAAGAAAAAATAGTAGGATTCCAAAATTCAATAGGGAGGCCAAAGATTCTAACCCACATGGGAGCTATAGAAGGCATCTCTTCTTCGACTTTAAATTTAGTATGTCAGGGCTTCATGAAAAGCCCTGCCCTTCCAAAAACCAAGGACCCCCTTGAAAAGTTTTCTCTCTATCTTCATTATTAGCAAATAAAACAATAAAATAACCATTTGGATAAATAGAGATTTGTAACTCACCTTTAGTTTTCCAGATTTTTGTAGCCCAGACTTTGAAAGCAGATAGACTCGGACGAAAACCCACAAACCAACAAATTAGTCCTCTTTTTTCCAAATCTTCAATGCTAGTCTGAATGTTACCCATATCAAGCTTAACAATAGGAGTTCCATCAGCTGCTTTAAGACATCCTGACTCTGTTTTCTTGGGATCAATCTTAGGTATTCTTAGAGGTTGATGAGAAGCCCTAATATTGATATTAGCATTGGGCTGAGGCTGTCCACCATGAAGGGCATCCCTAAAATTCATTTTTGGGGCAGAGTCTTTGAAATTCTTACCCTTGATAGGGGTTTTCACAGTAGAATTATTTTGTGGGTGCACCTTAGCACCAGATTCACTTGAGATATAAGCCATTTTTTGATCAACTGCTTGAAACTTGTTTCGTGATCTCTTTAATCCTTGCCCTAGACGCCGTAGAAAGGTATGGTTTTCACTTTTCTTTTGTGCAACAAATTGGAAGTCGTTGTCACTCAAGTTCACAGTATGATCTATTGAAAGACAAATTTCTAACCCATCTTGTATCCCCCGCAACATTTCCTACTAAAATATTGAGCATAAACCACAAAAATATTGGTCGCTAGGGCCCGAAGGCCCTAAAAACCAACCTCTGGAGCTGCTTGCACTCAACCTAGATGAAACCCTCGCATAGCCGCTTGCCAAATATGTTGTTCACACATAGGGATGTGCTAGGATATGTGTTGCTCCAAATGATATGAAAATTGGTGGAGACGTTTTAGGTATTTTCAGGCATCTACCCTCAAAATTTTAGCTCAATCTGAGTTCGGATGAGTGAGATATGGCCGAAACGAGTTCGGTAGTTTGGGCAGTCCTACGAAAAACGTCTCATCTATGAGGAGCCCCTCCTTTTTCATTTTTGTTCTTCATATTTTACTCCAATTTGACAAATTTATATGCCTCTCACAATATATTGAATTCAAAGAGGTCCCAATAAAAACAATATTTCAAATGTCAAAACTTCAAATAATGCAGGTCCCAATATAGACTCCGTTAAACCATCTAGTAAAATTTTGGTTGTGTACAAACATTCTTCAAGGTTAGAAGCCATCTCATATTCAATTGGAATAAGTGAAGAAACAGGGAAAAAAAATTGAAGATGGATTCTAATCAAAAAGTAGGTCGCAAGACCAATCAATATCATATGGTAAAAGAAGGTGAAAAGCTTGTAGAGGAAGGTAATATTAATGCCCTTCCCAACTTTTTAGCCCTGGTATTAATGAAGATCATCACTTGGAATATTAGAGGACTCAAATGAAGTCTTTCAAAACAAAATGAAATTAGAAGAATGATTCAGGTAAATCATCCACATCTTGTTTTCCTTCAAGAAACAAAGATGTCAATGGAGGATATGGACTTAATTGCCAGTAAAATTTGGCCAGTTGGAAAAGTGGTTTCCCTCAGTTCCCAAGGGACTTCGGGTGGCATTGATTGTCTTTGGGATCCAAAAGAGGTAGTTATTCACCATATGGTTGGCAGTTGGGGTTTGTTGGCTATAGCTATTCAAAGTAGACATTCCAACCATATTATGCTCTACATTACTATTTATGCTCCGACTTCTTTGGAGGAAAAAAGAAGACAGTGGAAGTTACTCATATTATCTCTCATTTTCCTAAAGCTTGGATATTGATCGGAGGATATTTCAATACCATCCTCTCTCTGGATGAGAAAATGGGAGGAAATAGAAATTTGGACAAAAGCACTGACCTCATGAGTGAATATATTGCAAACCTCCATCTTGTGGATATCCAACCAGATAATGGCCTTATGACTTGGTCTAATAGAAGGCAAGGCTTAGCTTGTATAATGGAGAGATTAGATAGGTTTTTGCTCTTTGAAAATTTCTTAATCCATGGTCACATTCCTAAAGTGAAGACTCTTAATAATGTTGGTTCGGATCATTGGCCAGTCATGGTGGAAATGTGGAAAACCAATGTGAGTTTCTCTCATTTTCGTTTTCAAAAAATGTGGCTTAGAGACATTTCCTTCAGACCTCATGTGCAAAAATGGTGGAAGGAAGGTAAACCTAGGCATGGGACTAAGATATTCTGTTTTGCCAAAAGACTGCAATACATTAAATCCAAAATCAAGACTTGGAACTGGAAAGAGTTTGGGGATGTTCATAAAAAAAAACATGAAGTTATTGCTCATCTTGAAAATTTGAATAAGAAAATCCATTTAGATGGCTTCATAGAGAAGAGACGTGCAGATGAAATTAAACTCACAACTCAGTTAGAGGAATGGGAAAAAAGAGAAGAAATCTTATGGAAGGAAAAATCTAGAATTCAATGGCTCAAAGAAGGAGATCGAAAAACAAATTTCTTCCACAAGTCTCTTCTAGCTCGAAGATCTCACAACTTTATTTCTTCCTTAAAATCAGATTCTGGAGATGTTGTTTATACTTGGGATGGCATGAACTCTATTGTTGGTGATTACTTTTCCAATATTTTTGTCTGCTACTCCTCTTGACTCAGCTTCACAACAAAATGTTCTTCAAGCAATCCATTCTCTTATCACTTCGAGGAGAACTCTATTTTGACTGCTCCTGTTACTATCAATGAGCTTCAACAAGTAGTTTTTAAAATGCAAAAAGGGAAAACCCCAGGTCCTGATGGTTTTCATATTAAGTTCTACCAAGAGTTCTAGGATATCCTTCATGTTGATTTATTAGAGGTGGTGGAAGAAGCAAGGAAAGCCAAAGAAATTTTGAAGGTTATCAATAAAACTTATATTACTCTTGTTCCAAAAGCTCAAGAGGTTGATCATATCTCGACTTTTAGACCTATTGCTTTATGTAATGTTCTTCTCAAAATCATTACTAAAATCATGGCAGAAAGGTTGAAGCCTCTTTTGCATAATATTATTTCCCCAAAGCAAGGGGGTTATGTGGAAGGACGTCAAATAGTATATGAGATAGTTCTTGCTCAGGAAGCCATCCATTCCATGGATATGCAAAATTCTCCTTCCATGTTCATTCGGTTAGACTTATCCAAAGCTTATGACGAGTGGATTGGCACTTCCTTATCAAAGTTTTGAGGCAATTTGGTTTCTCTAAGGATTGGATGGATTGGATTATGGGATGTATCTCTTCAGTTTCCTACTTAGTTCTTATCAATGGCAGGCCCTCTTAGTCTTTCCCAGCTTCTAGAGGTATTAGGCAAGGTGACCCGCTATCCCCTTATTTATTCATCATTGTTGTTGAATGCTTGGGTAGGACTATAACCAAAAAGAGGGAAAACAAAAACCCTTGAGGGAGTTACCATTGCTCATGGAGCTAGACCTATCTCTCATATTCAATTTGTGGATGACTCTACTCTTTTAGGTAAAGCTACGATTAAGGAAGCTTCTAATATTAAGCAAATCATTAGCTATTTTTCTAAGGCTACTGGGCAATTGATCAATGAAGACAAATCTAAAGTCATTTTCTTTCACTGCTCTGCTAGACAGGAATCCATGGTCTTGTATAAACTAAGATATAAGAAGATCTCTCTTCCAATCACTTATTTAGGTATTCCCATAAATATTCAAAGGCAAAAAAATAAAGATTGGAATTGGTTGTTGGACAAAGTCAAGAAGAAAATTGGAAAGTGGACCAACAAGTGGCTTTCTTATGGGGGTGTAATCACCTTGGTAAAATCAGTCCTTCAAGCTATTCCTATTTATGTTTCTTCCGTTTTGAATATCCCAAAGGTTGTTCTTCAAGAATTGGATCAAATCAGTCATCGTTTCCTTTGGAGTGGTACTAAGGAGAAAAGAAAATGAGCCTTGGTGAAATGGGATACTTTATGTCTTCCTAAGAGTGAAGGGGGGTTAGGATTACGGTCTTCAATTAATAACAACAAATATTTAGCTACTAAATTATATTGGAGGATGGTGCATGACCCCAATGCTCTTTGGGCCAATAATCTCCGTGCTAAATATGTTGAGAACAAAAGTTCGAAAGACCTTGCTCGCTATCAACTTCCTACCAAAGGTTCTCCCATTTTAGCAGTTCTTAATACTGGTGAGGATTTGATAAAGAAAAAATTAATTTAGATCATTCATAATGGTTAACATGAAAAATTTTGGACAAATTCTTGGGATGGTCACAAGCCTTTGATAACTCAGTTTCCCGATTGGAGGCCTTGGATGGAGGAGCTTCACCGAGCTAATTAGATAAAGGTGGCTAATTACTGTCGATACCATACTAGTAATTCAAAGGTTGGTAGATATTGGATCCCTATTGAGGACTGGCCTATTCAGATCCTAGAAAGGCAAAGACAAGATATCCAAGGCATCCTTCATATGAGATCCCTCTCTTGGTCCCATGAAAATGATTTTTTTGGATGGAACAACACTACTAAGGGTGAGTATTCAGTTGCTCAAGGTTATTTGACCTTATGCCATAATAATCCCAACCATTCTTTTGACATATTTTCTTGATTGTGGGCTCAAAAGCTCTGGCCTAAGGTGAGGTTCTTTAATTGGCTGTTATTGCATCGTAGGGTGCTTACTGGTGAGCAACTTATGAAGCGTGGTTTTCATGGCCCTTTTAGATGTGAAATGTGTGAAGAGAATGTAGAAAATATCAACCATATTTTTATTGAGTGTACTTTAGCCTCTGAGCTGTGGAGGAGAATGGCCACTTTACTTGGGTTACAGTGGTCCAATTTTTTTACTTTTGAACAACTTTGGAGGGATTGGCCTAATCAAGAGGGTGTTGATCATTTTATTAGGCAGCTAGTTTGGATGGGTTCTACCATTCTTCTTTGGAATATTTGGAATGAAAGGAACAACCAAATTTTTAATCAAGATAGGAAGGATATTCACTATATTTGGCAAAAGACCATAGCCAAATTAGTTGAATCAATCCATCATCTCCTTAATCACCCCCAAAACTCCCACCAAAGATGGGATCAAGTGATGCAAAGATTGAAGATTAAACCTTCTAAGGGCAACCAACTTAAAGAGAATGTGAGTATTAGTAAGATGGATAGGAATAGAAATTGGCAACCTCCTCCTAAGGATTTTGGAAAAGTCAATACTGATGGAGCCTCTAGAGGGAACCCTAGAAAAGCCAGTGTGGGAGGAATTGGTAGACTTTCAAATGGCTCCTTGGTTTTTACTTTTGCTTGAGAATTTGGGTATTCTTTCCAATAACCTTGCTGAGCGGTATGGTATCCTCAGAGGCCTTCAGGAGGCTACTAAGGTTGGATGGGAAAAGGTGTTAGTTGAGTCTGACTCTCAACTTATGATTAATCTCTTGAATAATCCTTCTAAGAATCATAAGGTGGATTGGAGAATAAAAAGAATTATTGAGAATATTCGGTTAATCCAGATGGGATTTTTGAAAGTTGATTACAATCATGTGGTCAGAGATCAAAACAAGAGTGTCGATGCTTTAGCTAATTGGGCTTTGGATAAAGGTGATCTTACTTGTTATGGCCACCCTCCTATATGGTGGGCTTCTCAAATTAGGGAAGATCTTCTTTCTATCATTTCTTTGGATGGCTCCAGTTCTAAAGGTACCTAGTTTCTTCTTGTTTTTTTTTTCTTCTCTTTGGTTCATTTAGTTTTTTTTAGTTCCCTAGCTCATTCTATTCTTTATTTTGTTTCCTATGTTGATTCTTGCCTTAATAGTCTTCTGGTCTAGATAGGTAATTGTTTTGTTAATTTTTTATTTCTTTTTTCTTTTTTGTTTTTTTTGTTTATTTTTTTAAGGTGGGTGGGTTTTTTTATTTTGTTTTGTTTTTGTGTTCTTTGTGTTGTTTTTTGTTGTTCTTGTGTTTTTTATGTTTTTTTTTATTGTTCTTGTGTTTTTTTCGTTCTTGTTTTTGGGTTTCTCTTTGTTTGTGTTATTTCGTATTTTTATGTGTGAGTGTTTTCTATGTTTTTTGTTTTTGTTTATTGTTTGTTGTTGGTTGTTTTTTATTTTTATTTTTATTTTATTTTTTAATTTTTTAGGTTTTGGTTGTGTTTATTTTTCATGTTTTTTTTGGGTTATGTCTTTGTAGTGTTCTGTTGTTTTTGTCTTGTTTGTGTTTTGTTATGTGGTTCTTGTGTTTTTCTATGTGGTTTGTGTTGTGGTTTCTTTTATCTTATTGTGTGTGTTTGGTTGTGCTTTTGTTTTTGACACACTCAAGGAGCATGTTTTTTATTTTATTTTATTATTTTTGTTGTTATCTACTCATTTTTAAATTGGTTTTGTGTGTTTGTTTCTCCTTGAGTATGTTAAAGGTGGTAGGCCAGGTCCGACTCCTGGGTGTTTTTGGCAGAATGGATACCCTTGCCTCCTTGGGTCTTACCGAAAAGTGGCATCCCTTTTGGGATGTTTTCCACAAATAATAATAAAAAAATACTTATCCTTTCTTCTAAATGCCAAATCCCCAACTATTTATTTCATGTCATGAAAATAAAGTTTCCAAATTAACAAATACCTTGAAACACTATGTTTGAAAAAATCTCTTCTTCCTCTATGTTTTTCTTTGACTGAGGACACTTTTGAATTTAACAATTATCTCTAGAGTATTTGCATGCCACCTTGACTAAGGGTGCTTTATTTTGCATTTATCTTCTATTTTTTTACCTTTATTATATTTTTAACCAAACTCAATTTATTATTTCTGCCTTCTTAACTTTTATCTCAATTTTGCATAGGTAGGATCAAGTGTAGATTATTTTCTATTGAGTCATCTTCATCAAGATTTTCCAAACACATTTAATGGTCATGGACGTGTCTTTGACCTCATGTTCTAGTTAGCTCCACATGTGTCCTTACCACTTTTTTTGTCTTTACAACTATAACCCCCTTTTTATTTACCAGTACAATCTTGTGGCATTTTCTAATTTGTGTTCCTCCAACAATTACTCGATAGCAATAAAATTCTAATACATAAGTGAATGACTATGAGAGTATCCTTCTCAAGCATTGTGATGCCTCTATACAAACCACTCTGATTCTTGTCAACATTTTTTTAAAAATTGCTTAGAAAACCCAACAACTATAGGCGTTACTCTATTCACATCAATCTTCTTAGACCACATTTGATGTCCTTTCTACATAAACATTTTATTCTTAGACCAACTTCTCATACGTTTTCTTGAATCTTAGAAGACTCTATACTTGAATTTTTAGTTTAAGACCAATGGTTATTCACCGATATGTCTTTGTCATCCAAGTAGAAAATGATGGTCTATAGATAGAGGTTCAAATGATATTTTATATATCAAAGAACTAGCAAACGAGATTAATCCAAAATCTTCAACATCTGTCTTAATGTCTTTCCAAAAAAATTCAAGAAACAAAAAAATAGCTCTCTCTCTTGCATAGAAAATGAACAATAACATGTAGTAGAAAAATATCCCCTAACAATGAACAATGGCTTAATTTATTTTTTAAACAAAAGTTTTAAAAACTCAATTGGAAGTACCTTGCACTTTGGTGATGGAATAACATAACTTTTTTCACACAAGTATGGCTTCCAAGAACTGCTCTTCAACTATGCGGTGCTACACACACTAGAATGCATTCAACTCTACATCGTGATATTTCCTCCATCTCATACCTCTAGATCAAATATTTACATAGCAAGACAAATTATAAGGGCAATAATTATCCCTTCTCGAGGCAACAAGTTGTGACGGATGGAGCAGCAAGGAGGAGGAGCGAGATGTCTAGGGGCATCAAACCCTAGGTGTGGGACTTCAGAGGGTAGATCAACAGATGTGGCAGGTGGGGGCTCTGGCGAGATAGCAGGCCCCTAGGCGGAGGATGTGGACATGGAAGTTCTATTGGAATCGGTCCAAGGGTGTTGGGCGGATGCGGTTGAAGATTTCTCTGAGGGGGACCAGGACTCTATGCGTCAGGATCAAAGGAAGACCCAAGAAGGAGACAAAGAGAAACCTGGCAACTGGAGACCTTCATATCTTAATGCTCTTCGCGGTAAGCAAAAATTATCCGACTCTTGTTTTAATCTAAAATCTGTCAATGGTAGGTTACACGTCCCGGATTCCTTAGCTCGACGATGTGGCTATGGAGGGCGGGAACATCTCTGGTGGCTAAATTTATGGGGGGTGAGGCCGGACATGGAAGTCATAAGGAGATGGGCCATCCAAAAATGGCGACCAAGGGCCGGTATGATGATTAAGGCTTTACCCAAGAGTTTTCTTTTGGTGACATTTCAATGTGAACAGGACATGGAAAGGACTCTCCAAGGAGGTCCTTGGTTTTTTTGGAAAAGGGGCTTGTATCTGAAGCGTTGGTCCCCCGATTTCAACCCCCAGACTCAGGTGCTGGATTTAGCTCCTATTTGGGTTAAGATGCCGGGATTACCTCTGCTTTTCTGGAACGAACAAATCTTGGCTGGGATAGCTACAGAGATTGGAGAACTAATAGCTATTGATCCTGCAACCTTGAGCAAAAAAAGACTCTTGTTTGCTCGCATGTGTGTGTTGGCGGACCTGAGTAAAGAGCTCCCTAATTCCATTATTTTGTCGTCTATGTTTGGCCTTCATACTCAGGTCTTTGAATATGAAAATATGTCTTTTAAGTGTAGTGTTTGTGGGAAGGTAGGGCACCAGGGTATCCACTGCATTTCCAAGAACCAGCCCCACTCCAAAATACTGATCCTCAAACCCAGAATAATATCCCTCCCCCTGCAGATCTCCATTCCTACCCAACCTGGGCCTCAAGGACGTGGAGCTCAAAATCCGAATATCAGAGACCCTGTTCGCCCTATTGTAAGCAAGAGGCAACGTTTTAACCCTCCTCCCAAAAATTCCTATGCCCCGAAACCCTCTCACAGGGGAGCTGGTCCCTTTGATGGGAACCCTCAAGCTCAACTTGCTCCTAAGATGATACAGCAAGCCTCAGAGCCAAATCACAAAGGAAAGAACCCCATAGATCAACGCCCTGGGGCAAGTAAGTTTGATTGGGTGATACGGGAGGCCTATGGAGGCTCGGTGGAAGTGGTCCCATGTACTGTAGAGGAATTTATGGGAAGAAATTCCAAGGAGATCAACATCCTAGTGGAGAACAGTTTTGATGCATTAAATCATTTGAAGGGAGATCAGATGGACAACCAAGAAGTGGAATCTGAGGTAGAGGAGACTCAAGAGAAGGATTTAGAGGAGAAAAATCAGAGGAAGGAGCAGAAAACTAATAATACAGGAAAGGATACTCAGGAGGAAGAGGTGAACCACCAAGATCAGTGTAACCCCAAAGCAGGGAAAAAAGAATCTACTAATCAAGAAGCTAAGAGCACGGAATCATCTCCACTGTCAAAAAGACCAGTTAACCTGGAAAGCCAGATTATTACCCCAAAGACCAAGACTGACCTACCCAAGATGGTTACTAGAAGCCAAGTGAATCCCAAGGAACTTCAACCTAGAGCGGATGTATGGGGATATGGTTCGATAGGAAGAGGGAAACCTAGCAATGCTGCCTTAAGGCAGAAAGAAGCAGAGCGAGGAGTGGCGATGGCACTCAAGCAGTATTGCTCTTTGGGGCGAAGGCTCGAGGATCCAAAGCCCATAAATGAAGATTCTTTCATGGAATATTCATGGGAGTAATCCTGCAAAAATAAGATCTTTGTATGCTCTTAGACAAGAACACAAACCGGATATGATTTTACTGCAAGAAACTAAAATGGAGGAGAGTAGAGTTATTCCTTTTAAGAACAGGACTTGGCGAGAAGCTGAAGTAGTAGGCCAAGAGGCCACTGGAACAGCAGGAGGGTTACTGGTTATGTGGAACAAAAATGTGATTGATAGTAGAGTGATTCTAATGTCTAGTTGGTTTATTTGTCTCTTATGTGTGGATAAAACCACGCAGGAAGAGTGGATCTTAACGAATGTATATGCTCCAGTTAGACAGGGACTGAGAAGGGTTCTTTGGAATCATCTAGTTGAATTGAGGGAGACGGTCCCCAAATACCCTTGGATTGTGGCGGGGGATTTCAATTGCTACCTTAATCCTATAGATAAATTGGGGGGCTCTCAAAGAATAACGCTCGATATCTACGAGTTTAGAGATTTTGTTGAGCAACATGAGCCGATGGATGTGGACCTGCGTAGATTCTCCTATACATGGTCTAACAAAAGATTGAAGGAAAACCAAATTCAGATAAGATTAGATAGGTTTCTTCTTTCTCAAGAATGCCTGGAGAGGTTTGGGGACTCTTCATTAACGGCACTCCCAAGAATCGGGTCTGATCACAACCCAATTCCGTGGGAAACAGGGGGAGGACTCTAAGAAAAGATACATCGGACCCTTTCGATTCGAACTTATGTGGTTCCAACATCGGGATCTCAAGGATCAGGTTGCCCAATGGTGGGACAAAAAGTATAATGGTTCGAAACTGGCCCAAGTGGCATGTAAACTAAGGAATGTGAAGGCTAACATTAGAGAGTGGAACAAAACTTCCTTTGGCAATATTTTTGTTAAAAAGGTAGAACTAAAAGAAAAGATCAATGAACTACAAGAGAAGTTGAAGTCAGAGCAACTTACAGAGGATCTGAGAAACCAGGAGAGGGAGCTGTTAGCCGAATACCACACGATGCTAGGATTTGAAGAAACCTTTTAGAGGCAGAAATCCAGACTGCGTTGGTTAAAGGAGGGTGATAGAAATACAAAGTTCTTCCATGTCTCTACTCTTCGCCACAGGAGTACTAACAAAATTAAGGAGATCAAGATGGCCGATGGGTCTAACACCAAAGATATGGAAGACATAAGGAGGGAAGCGGTTGAGTACTTTAAATCGTTGCTAGAAGATGTAAATCCGACTATTGAAGAAGAGGACTCTCTCGTTGGCAGCCATTCCACCCCTCGTAATCGATAATCTTAATGTATTCTTACTTAGTCCTTTCACAAAGGAGGAAATCATGAAGGTTGTTTTTGACATGGATGGTAACAAGTCCCCAGGATTGGATGGCTTCCTTGCTACTTTCTTTCATAAGTTTTGGGATATCCTAGGCAATGATGTAGTGGAAGCTATAATTGAGGCTCAAAAGGACATGGAAATCCCGGAAGGAGTTAATGCTACTTTTTTAGTCCTCATCCCTAAACTAGTGGGAGCAATGGAATTTTCTAGTTTTTGCCCTATCAGTTTATGTAACACTCTGATGAAGATTCTCACAAAAACAATCACCAATAGGGTGAAGGTTATCCTTCCTTTCATCATTAATATGAACCAAGGTGGCTTTGTGAAAGGGCGACAAATATTGGATGGTATCATCACAATTCATGAGGTTATTCATTCAATGGTGACTAGTAAGGACGCAGGTATGTTACTAAAGCTTGATATGAATAAAGCCTACGACCGGGTCTCATGGCGGTTCCTCACCAAGATTTTGGGTAAGTTTGGTTTCTGTTCCCAATGGATTAAGTTGATTTTTAGTTGTATCTCTACTACAAGATTTTCTATCATGGTGAATGGGTCACCCTCCGGTTACTTTAAGAGTGAAATGGGGTTGCGACAAGGAGATCCTTTGTCTCCATACTTGTTTATTATTTTAGCGGAAGCATTGGGTAGGAACATTTCAGCAGCGGTGGCAGATGGTCAATTGGAAGGTTTTAAACCAGCCTCAATAGCAGAGCCAGTGTCTCACCAACAGTTTGTGGATGATACAATCATTGTGTCCAAAGCCTCGATGCCTCAAGCTAGGAAGTTGAAGAGAATTCTAACCAAGTATGAGACAGAAGCAGGACAGTACATAAACTATAAGAAGAGTAGCATCTATTTCTTTAACACGCCTAGTGGGAGGGAGGAAAGAATAGCTAACCTCTTCGGTTGTGGAAAGGAGCTTCTACCAGCAACTTATCTAGGCATGCCTATGTTCGAAGGAAGAATGAAGGCTACTTTGTGGAACTCAGTCATTGACAGGATCTCCAAAAAGTTAGCAGGATGGAAGGGCAGCCTTCTCAGCTCCGTAGGAAAAGCCTTATTAGTTCAAACTACTTTACAGAGCATTCCAATTTATTGCATGTCTCTATTTAGAATGCCTGCAAAGGTCCGAGCTACATTGGAGCTAATTCAACGCAACTTCTTGTGGTCAGGTTCAGAGGAGAGAAAGAGAATTTCGTTGGTAGCATGGAATCAGGTGTGTGCAAGCAAGGATCAGGGGGGCCTAGGGTTAAAGAGAATGAAAGAAATGAATCAAGCTCTGATTGGAAAACAGGTATGGAGATTTATCAATAATGATCAATTGGGATGGGTAAAACTTCTTAAGGAAAAATATATCAAAAATAATCAGGACTTCCTGAAAGTTGATAATCTTCCTAGAGGATCCTATTTTTGGAATTGTTTGCTCGAATGTCGAGAGGTAGTCAGGAAAGGCATCAGATGGAGAATTGGTAATGGAAGACAAGTGAACTTTTGGAAAGACCCGTGGTTGGAAGAGGCCCCTCTAAAAGATAACTTAGACCTTCAGGTCCTCCAACATAAACTTTCGAAGGAAATGGGAGGAAAAGTAGGGGATTTTATTGCTGTAGCATAGGAAACTTCTTCTTGGAAGAAAATCACAGTTCATAATCTGTCGGAGCAAGAGAAGGTGGCCCTAACCAAACTCAATGATGCTTTAAGGGTGTTCCCGATCATTCCTTGGGGAGGAAGAGACAAGGCGATTTGGGGCAAAACTACAAGTGGGATCTATTCAGTAAAAACTGCCTATAAGTTAATCCACTCAGGATTCAATGGCTGGACTCCAACTTCTATTATTTGGTTAAATAATTTAACCCCAAAAATAGCTTTCTTATTTTGGTTAGCAGTTCAAAATAAGATCCTGACAACAGATAATCTGCAAAGGAGAGGTTTCCAATTCATCAATCGATGTATCTTGTGTGAGAAAGCGATAGAATCCGTAAGTCATATATTTCTAACTTGTGATTTTTCTTGTAGAGTCTTCCAAATGATCCTGTCCAAATTTCATATAGATTGGGTCTGTCCAAATAGCATGTCTGACTTCTGCATACAATGGGCTTCCCCCTTCCGGGCAAAGCTTTTGACTTGGCTTTGGAAGCTCAGCTTACCCCATTTTTTATGGGGGATATGGAATGAGAGAAATAAGAGAGTATTTAAAGGACGTAAGAAAGATCCCAGGTTATGTGGTAATAAAATAATCAGAGCTTTGAAAGAAAACTGGAAAACTTTCTTCTTCAAAAATGAGACCATGTCTCTAAGGGAAAGGAGGATTTTGAGGAACTTCTAGACCTAGACATTACAACCAACCCACGGGATGGTGTCAAGTGGATACCCCCCACACAAAAGTGGGTTAAGTTTAATTTTGACGGGGCAACTAAAGGAAATCCGGGGGCTACAGGAGCAGGAGGAGTTTTGAGAAATGAGGAAGGAAAAGTGGTCCTTGCCTTTCTCGAGCCTTTGGGAACTCAAACAAATCATTTTGCAGAAACCCGAGCTCGCATGCGAGTAATGAGAATTGCCAGACTAGAGGGTTATAAGGAAGTAATCTTTGAAGGGGATTCGCTTAATATAATCAAGGCAATTAAGGAGGATAAAGACCCCAATTGGACCATTTTGGACCTTATCCTAGAAGCAAAGATTCATAAATCTCATTTGGTTAATGCCCGAATCCAACACACCTTCGGAGAAGGGAACCAGAGCGGCGGATCTAATGGCAAATATTGCGGTTTCGTTGGGGAGATGCAAATTTGGAAGGATAACTTCCCTCAAGAACTATTGGTGTTGGTCGCTAGAGAAGAGCTAAGATCAAACTCGTTAGAGCATCGGGAGATCGGAGGGGGTGATGATGAGTAATCCGACGAGATGGAATTAGGCAGAAAAGGCATCCCATTTGTCGGGGCTTGGGAGGTGACAAGTGTACAATACAACAACCTAGTGTTAGTAAGTGCTAGGTGTTGTTTGGTTTTTGTTTTATCTCGAATAGTCAAGCGACAAGTATAGGACCGTGGACTCTAAGTATGGCTTAATGTGAGTCTTAGAAAGATCCATTTTGTATTTTGATTATACGGGCTTGATGCTAGAACCAGCCCATTTTGACTTTGTAAAAGGTTTGTGGACCTTATAACCACCTCTACCTTATACCAAAAAAAAATAATTATCCCTTCTAAAAGAAACTCACAAACTCTCTAGGCTCTGATACTAGATGTTGGAAATGAGGGAAGGCAAGCAATAATCATAACACAAAATATTTTTCCACCTTAATTTTTTATCATATTCCAACAGCCTGAGCTTGCATACAACATATATATTAATCCATCAATATATCTCTTTGATTTAATAGAATATTTGATGTTTTACCTTCAACTATACCTTTTCATCTTCTCAATATTCTCATGGGAAATGTGACTATCCAACCTCATATGAGGTGACATCATCAATCATCCCCTAATGATTACAATATATCAAATTTAACAATAAATAATGTAATAAAGCCTAACAGGATACTAGAGGTATCCCCTCCTACCTCTATTTCCTTAGTTAGTGCTAAATAATGTAAGAATATGGTAGATAAAATAAGTAGATTCATTCTATTAATGATCAAGTTGATGGCTTTTTAAACCTTATACTACCACAAAATATCACAAGTTATATCACATAGGTCCCAAATATGAAATAGCCACAATATAATAATAACAAGGTCAAGATGATAATAATATGAGCAAATTAATATGTATATCAAGGCTTATAATAAATCAAATAACATTCAATAATATGCTGAAATATGAATGTAAATAGCTTGAATCATTCATGTACTATGCATGAAGAACAACAGATAATATTAATTGCTCAAAATACATACAAGCTTTATTACTCCTCTTTCTATTACAATTGTATATGATCGTAATGCTTGTGATACTTGTGATGCTTGTAATATGGAGCATTACCTCCATAATATAGCTATAGTAATGTGACTCTTTGGATACTTGACTATTGCTCTCCATATGCCAAGTCTCATGACTCTTGGCTTATCTACTTGCCACTTGCATACTTGATGAACACTTGACACTATAACATATGCACACCTATACATGAATCTTACACTTCTATTTGCACTCTCTAATCTAAGATACTTGTGCACATATTTATATTACATATTTGCACTCTTACATATAAGACACTTGTGCACATAGATTCAACTTACACTTGCACTCTAACTCACATGACACTTGTGCATTTCCTGCACATCACAACTTTACATGACATGTGCATTTCTTGCACATTCACACTTACATAAAAAGGAAAATATAAATCACACTCTAAACTATTAACTCAACCCTAATATACTATTTACAAATGTACCATGAAGGTACCATGGGGGTACATTAGCATGTACCAAATAATGTAATATACTCCAACAAAAGTCATAAAACAAAAATATGATTATTGCTATATTTTTTACAGGATTTATATAGTAGAAGTATATGGACCAGGTTATAGAAATATGATCGGTTATACAAATTACCAACTAGTATGCCACTTCATTACAAGATAAAGCATTCTATTGATTTAGTTCCTAGTTCTCCTTTGCCTAATGCATCTATTTGTAGATATTTCCTTAAAAATGACAAAATCAAGAGTAAAGTCCAATAATCAAGTGCTTCACCATATGGTAGTCCAATTGTCTTAGCTCCAAAGAAATATTGTACATATAGACTTTCTATGAAATCATTATGAAGAACTACTATCCACTTTCTTAGATGAATGACTTGTTGGGCCAATTCCATGGTATAAAGCCCTTCACTAAAAATGATATCAATTCTGGCTATCATTAAATACCTATCAAGCCCATTGATGTGTGGAAGATTACATTCAAATCCAAGAGGATTTATTTGAGTGGTTAGTGTTGATGCATAGGGCCAACCAATCTTTTGATTGCACTCGTACTCTATATCTAATGTTTGAAAACTGGGGGTTTTCAATCCCCTTGAATGTTAAAATTATAATCTGCTTTATGACCAAGGTTTGACATTGTGTTGTATTGGTTAGGCCTAAGGGAGTTTCATTTTACAATGTATTTATTATTATTTTATATTATGTAAGCCCAATGGACCTTGGTTAACCTTGTTATGCTTAAACCCTATTTATCATTTATAATTAACCTAAATCCTACTTATTACGTTGGATTAGGTTAAAATCTATGATGTAATTGGGATTTTACTATTGCTACAAATACCCCCTCACACTCATTTTTTTATTAGAGCATTGTGCAATCTAATCTATGGATAGTGATTATTTATTGTGCCTATGGGTACCCACCATATCTTTCTCTCTTTCATCCTTTTTTATGCTCTCTATATAAGATTTGAGTGGATGGATTGATTCTATTCATTTTTTTAAAATATTATGAATTCCAACATTGACCTATGGATTTGGGATGACTCTCCACTACCCCACAATGATCTAATCTAATCATACTCTATTGTAGAAAAATAAATGCAAGAAACTAAATATTTAAGACAATAGTACAAGAGATGAAAATAAATAAATAAACGTAAATATGACCAATGACCATTGTGAGGATGGTGTGTGATTAGTTGCACTAAATTATGAAGGTAAAATAACAACATTTAGAATCAATCTCAGATGTAAGATTAAAGTGGAAAAGAGGTCTAATAGGTATATGTAGGGCATCACCACTCTCACATGCACAAGATGAGAGATTAGACAATTTGAGAGGTAATCCTTTATGAAGGCCAATTATATTTTTATATTAATCAAAGAGAATGAGAGTATATTCCAAAATTGTAGATCTAGACTTTCCCAAAATAACCAAAAAATGTTTATAATGAGCCATGGACTCTCTTTTTTTTGTTGGAGAATAAGAGTTTGTACTCAAGTCTAGCACCCTTAACAAATCACAACTCTCTTATTTAGAGCTTGAGAGTTTACAAACAAAATAAATTCTCATTTCAATTGAGTTGGTATAGCTAAATACCTACATCATTTTCATAAAAAGTTTGAATTCTTGTTTTTAATTTTCTAGATCTTCTTCAATATTCTGTGTGAATACAAATATTTTAAAATTTAACATCCTTCTTGATATTTTCATATAGTAGCCTTTACAATACCAAAATTCCACCTCTACTGTCTATGCATTGCACCTTAGTAGAGTAATATTTCTAAAACTGCATGCTATCATAGCCCACTTTACCAGATTTGGATTGCTAGTTTCCTTCTTGAAGCATAAGTGAAACCACAAGAATTGTAATAAATAATCTATATTAAAACACATTAATGTTGTAAAATAAATAAAATATTACCAATAGAAAACATTAAAGTAAATTGTAATCATTATTTGATTCAGTCACTCAACATTTTCTTGTCAGCTTCAGCTAACTTACTACTTCCTCTAACCATGGAAAAGAGAATTTAACTTCACAATCCTCAATTAAAACCCCTCTATTGGCCATCCTACCTGCACATTTATTTCCTTCCCTTAACATATGTGTAAACTTGATTTCTTCAAACTCTATAGCAAGGTCTTGTATTTCCACAATTATCTCTTGTATGTTCCATGGATTCTTTGCTTTCCTCAAAATTGTATTTATTACAATAAGTGAATCACCTTCCATCCATACTCTATTCTATTTCATTTATCTAAATATTTTTAACCCTTCCAAATATGCCCAAGCTTCAACTTCATTATTTGTCTTAAATCCACTATTGAAAGTGTGATGAGACAAAATATCTCCCCTATTATTTCTAATTATTCCTCCTCCTCCTGCTAGTCCTAGATTTCCTTTAGATGCTCCATAATCAACTTAACCAACTTCACTTATGGTGGTTTTCACTTTAAATTCTATACCTTATTTTTGTTTCTCCTGTACCCAACATCATAATTCCATTTAATGACTTGACTCCATATACCAAGGCTCTCTGCTTCAAGATTAGGGATTGGGTGAGTTGATAGGACTGGTTTAGACTCCTCTATTGCTAAACAAATATTTCTTTTCATTACCTCTAAATTGATTTACTTTCCTTTAGATATTCTTTTATTTCTTTCTAGTCATACAATCAAAAGTATTGTATCTTTTAATATATCCTATATTTTCTATAAGGCCTCACTTTTAAAAGTGCTTTATCATTGCTTTAAACATTATTCAATTCTGTTATTCATCACCATGCATTTACCAAATATATTAATAATTTAATTTCATAGTTTTCATACTATTGAGTAGTGTCCTAAGAGATGGTCTATACTCTCCTCCTTTTTACATAAAACACATTGTAAGGGGCCATGAAAACCCATTTTTATAAGATTATCCTCGGGAAAAATTCTTCTATGACCTATTAGCCAAACAAACATTTTGACTTTAGAAATGTTAGGGCTATCCCAATTATCTCTCCATATTCTTGCAATATTTCTATTTTGTTGGTCCTTTACAATATATTCGCTTCTTGTTGTTTATTATCCTAAGCTATTTAACTCCTAAGTCAACTTATCCTTGGCTCTCATTGGAATGATCATTGTTTTTTTGTACTCAATTGCCTCCTAACATCAATGTCTTGTATACTTGTAAAAAAATCTTCTTTCCGTTTGTATTTTACTTCCCAATCCTTGTACATAATGTTTGAAACCTTATTGTAGATTAAAAATACAACGCCAAACAAAAGATAAAACCACAATAATGGAATACAAGAAAGTTGCACAAAACAAACGATTATTATTAATCAGTGGAGTTTAAAAACTCCTTTTGAGTACAACAGGGCCTGTAACCCTTTATTCGTGATACACAGTTACAAGTTATGCTAGGGTTCTTCGAAACCCTAGCTGGCACAAATGGTGGCGCTTCCGAAGAATGTATCTTCAATCCCAACAGAGTGAGTGGGCTTTGTTGTATCCCTTGCTTGGACCACTCCAGCTTAATCAGCTGCCATCAATAAACTAGATCTGCTGTCAAAACCTCGCACACATTAACACTATCAAGGAGTTAGAAATTAATAAGAGGGCTCCACTGTGTGAGCCCTCAGAAACAATCTAAAACCCTAGAAAAATAGAATTCAGGAATTCAACAACAGATCAATAAAAGAAAAGAAGTTACTTGCTTTAAACTAATTTATACCTGTTCTCTGTTAATGCAGCTAGACCAAGCGACACCTGGAAGTAATGTGGCTATCAAATCGACTGCGAAAGGTGCCCTGGTGCACTCGCTGAACGCCCGCATGCTTCTGGATTAAGGTTTCAGACGCCGGTCTGAGTCTGTGGCTGTGGGTAAACGCCCGCGGCACTTGGTAAACGCCCGTGGGCACTTGGTAAACGCCCGTGGGCACTTGGTAAAGGGGTAAACGCCCGCGGGCACTTGCGACAAGAATGGGGGATTCTGCAGAATGCTGCAGAAGAGATGGCGACGAAAGCAGCGACGAAAGCGACGATGGATGCGGCGATGGATGCGACGAAAAGGTAGCAGAAGAGAGATAGAGGGGATCAGAAAAGGAGATAGAAGAAGTTAAGAAGATAGAAAATATCCAGGATAGAAGTAGCAAAAGACCTAGGGTTTGAGCCATCAAGGTGACTCAATTTATAATCTACTCTTAGGGCACACTTTAGGGTTTTAACGACACTTTGAACGTGTGGCTAAGATTAAAGTGGATCTAAGGGTAGAGAATAAATCTAGGTTGTGAAATGGATTAAGATGGATGGACGGATGAGATTAAATGAAGGACGGACGACTCAGATTAAATCACTTAAACTATTATTTAAATATATATATTAAAATATTAAAATATATATATATATATAAATATTAATTTAAATAAATTTGGGGATGAAAAATGGTGGGAAAGGTGAAATTGGGCCAAATAATGGCGGGAAAGTGTGGATTTGGGCCAAATAATGGCGGGAAGGTGGATGACCGACACGTGGTCGACAGGAAGGTATAGATGACTTGCAAGTGGTTGGATTTTGGTGTCTACAGATGCCCCTTTTTGAGTTGCTTTGTGTGAAGACACAATGCAGCACAAAAAAAACTTAAGACACATGAAAAGCTGGATCATACGCAACTCTCTCTCAAGATTAAAGCACAACTTTGAAGACCAAAAAAAATAAAATAAAAGAATATTTAAGATTTATTAGCTTACCCCCTCAATTGGCGAGTGAGAATGGTTCTCACAAGCCAATTGGAAGAAATTTGGAATATAATGAACCGTTTTTGCCCCAACGGTAAAAAGGGGTTGGTGTATGAACCATCTGTTTATGTCCCAACAGAAAAGGGGTTGGTGTACAAACCATCCGTTTATGTCCCAACGAAAAGGGATTTGTTTACAAACCATCTGTTTATGTCCCAACGGTAAAAAAGGGGTTGGTGTATGAACCATCTGTTTATGTCCCAACAGAAAAGGGGTTGGTGTACAAACCATCTGTTTATGTCCCAACAGAAAAGGGGTTGGTGTACGAACCAGAAAAAAATATGAAAGATTGACCGTTTTCTGCCCCAACGGAAAAGGGGTTGGTGTACAAACCAGAAAAAAAATATGAAAGATTGACCATTTTCTGCCCCAACGGAAAAGGGATTGGTGTACGAACCAGAAAAAAATATGAAAGATTGACCGTTTTCTGCCCCAACGGAAAAGGGGTTGGTGTACGAACCAAAAAAATATGAAATATTGACCGTTTTCTGCCCCAACGGAAAAGGGATTTTTGCAAAACTGTAATAATTTTTTATTTTTTTTTTGAAAAAAATTTGTAACAAAAATTTGTTTTGTTGTTTTGCAGCTTAGGGTGTTAGAGGCGCGATATGGCCCTAGAGAACTTTGACATGCATTTCAAAGTTTGCTTAAAACACTAGGAACGGCTGAGTGACTGAAAACATTTTGGCAATGTAAATATGTGCAAATGGAAAATGGGTGTACGAATGACAATTCGGTTTGATGGATTTTATGAAGGTGCCCCTGATTAAGACAACATGACTTTTGCTTGACCAAATTTTATAGCCAAAAGATAGAATGGTCTCTAACATGATATGCAACTATGGCTGAAAATGAAATGTTATGGTTTTCAATGAGATGTATGCACATGAAATGCAATGTTTTTGAATGAGATGTATGCAACTAACAATGAAATGCAAATTATTTTTATTTTATTTGTTTTTTTTTTTTTTTACAAGCCATGTATATATGTACATATAAAATTCAAACTATGCATAAAATGCCCTCAAGTGTATAATATTAAGTGGTTCGGGTTCTTCCTCTCCCTCTAAACTGGCAAGTCTATAAGTTCCATTACCCACTCTTTCAGTGACCATATATGGACCTAACCAATTAGCCGCGAATTTATCTCGAAGATGCGGCAATGCATTGGTGTTTTGTTGATTCTCTTTAAGGACAAGATCTCCTACTTGAAATTCTCTTAGATGAACTTTGGCATTGTAAGCACGTTTCAATCGGTCTTGATAAACTCGCAAATGCTCTAAAGCATTGATTCGTTTTTCATCTATGAGTGTGAGTTGATCAAGACGTGCTTGTCTAGCAGGATCATCATCGATAAATTCTTGCAAAGAAATTCGCAAGGAAGGGATATCGAGCTCAAGAGGCATGATTGCTTTAGCTCCATAGACCAAAGAAAATGGCGTTGCCCCAATGGGAGTTCTGATGCTTGTTCTGTAAGCCCATAATGCCAAGGGGATTTGTGTATGCCAATCTTTATGATTTTCTTTAACAAGTTTCTTAAGAATAGCAATTATGGTCTTATTGGAAGCTTCAGCTTGTCCATTGGCTTGTGGGTAGTAAGGAGTTGAGAAACTATGTTGGATATTATACTTTTCGCAAAGAGCTCGAACATCCTTATTCTTAAAAGACTTGCCGTTATCGAAAATGATTTTAGAGGGAATACCAAAACGACAAATGATATGGTGAAGTATAAACTCCACAATTCTAGGACCTATCGTACTGGTTAGAGGAATAGCTTCAACCCACTTTGTGAAGTATTCAGTGGCTGTAATGATGAAAGTATGCTATCCTGAAGAGGCAGGTGAAATCTTGCCAATTAAATCGAGACCCCATTGTGAGAAGGGCCAAAGGCTTTGGATGGGTCAGTAAAGCTTGTGATGGTATATGGATTAAATTAGCGTGTTCTTGACACTTTTTACATTGTTTAACATATTTGCAACAATCTTGTTCTATAGTGGGCCAATAATACCCCATACGTAAAATACGCTTCGCAATGGCCATTCCACTAAAATGACCACTACAAATACCATCATGGGCTTCAGCAATAGCTCTATGTGTTTCACCTGCTTCTAGACAGTGGAGGAGTACTCCATCATATCCACGTTTATACAACACATCCCCCAAAAGAACAAAACGAGCTGCCTTTTGCTTAAAGCAACGACGGGCAGTTCGAGACAAATCAAGTGGAAGTGTTCCAAACTTGAGGAAGGCTACTATCTCACTAGACCAAGGCTCATATGGATCCGAATGGATAAAGAAAACATCTTTTTCATCTTTAGACTCAACACGGACAATTGCAGACTTAGAGATTGTGGAAATGATTAGGGGCTGTGCCTCTCCAAGGGAGTCCTTTGGAATCAATGATCCAAGAGAGGCAATGGCATCCGCAAATCTATTAGTCGAACGAGGAAAACTAGTGATCTCATACCAATCAAACTTAGAGAGCAACTTCATTGCTACATCATGATAAAGCTTAATGGTAGGTTCTTTGGCTTGGTATTCTCCTGTAATTTGTTTAACCACGAGTTGAGAATCCCCAAATATCCAAATACGCTAATACTCATAGCTATGGCTGATTGAAGACCTAAAATTAAGGCTTCATACTCTGTCGTATTATTGGTGCATTGGAAGTCTAGTTTGAATGATAAAGGGATGGGAATCCCTTGAGGTGTATGAAACACAACTCCAACGCCTTGACCTTTCGTGCACTTAGAGCCATCAAAGAATAGCGTGATGTCAACATCTTCCTCCGAATGATGTCTTCTTCTTGTCCAATGATAGCAAATACCGAATCATCTGGGAGCTCAATAATCAAAGGATGATCACTAGGTAGCGGAGCTTCCGCAAGTTGATCGGCTATAACTTGACCTTTAACGAATTTTTGGCTAATGAATTCAAGATCGAATTCGGTAAGCAACATTATCCATTTAGCGGTACGAGTGTTATTATAAGTGCGAGACATCATATAATGCAGAGGGTTTTCTCTAGCTATGACATATGTTGTATGGCTAAGCATATAATGACGAAGTTTCTTAGTGGCAAAAACCACTGCTAAGCACAACTTTTCCACATAAGCATATCGGGTTTCATAGCTTACCAATGTTCGACTAATATAATAGATAGCTTGCTCACGATTTTGTTCATTCTTTTGTGCAAGCATTGTCCCTAAGGCAAAGTCCGTTGCTGAGATATAAAGGTTGAAAGGGACCCCCGGACGAGGCGGAGCTAAGACTGGCGGAGATGCTAAGTACTGCTTGATGTCATCAAAGGCTTTCTGACATTCATCTGTCCATGAAAATTGTACCCCCTTTTGTAGTAGGTGGCAAAATGGCCTACACTTATCAAAAAGTTGCGCAATAAAGCGACGGATTGAATTAATCTTTCCTTGAAAACTACGCAACTCCTTCAAATTAGTTGGGGGACACATTTCCATAATGGCTTTGACCTTGTTTGGGTCCACTTCAATACCTCGTTTAGAGATAATAAAACCTAGGAGTTTGCCTGAGGTAACACCAAAGACACATTTCTTAGGGTTCAACCTTACTTTATGCTCTAGAAGTCTATCAAAAACTTTTTCCAATACATCAAAATGCTCTTGTCGAGTTTTAGATTTTGCCAATAAATCATCCACATAATCTTCGATAATCTTATGCATATAATCGTGGAAAATATAAGTCATGGCTCATTGATAGGTTGCACCTGCGTTCTTAAGGCCAAAGGGCATCACCCTGTAACAAAAAGTTCCCCAAGGTGTAGTAAATGCTGTTTTGTGTTGATCTTCAGGGTTTATTCGAATCTGGTTGTATCCTGAAAATCCATCCATGAACGAAAGCATTTCATGACCAGCGCAAGTATCGACAAGAGTATCAATGTTTGGAAGAGGAAAGTCATCCTTAGGACACGCTTTATTTAGATCTCGAAAATCGGTGCAAACACGTATCCCCCCGTTAGGCTTGCGAACGGGTACCATGTTAGAAAGCCACTCAGGATAATCAATCGGGACGACAAATTTAACATCCAAAAGTTTCTGAATCTCCGATTTAACTATGAGGGCCACGGTAGGATGCATTTTCCTAAGTTTTTGTTTGACAGGTTTAGCATCGTTTTGTAAGGTGAGGTTATGGACAACCAAATTAGGGTCTAGGCCTGGCATGTCTTTGTAAGACCATGCAAATATCTCCTTCTTCCGCTTGAGTAGAGCAATCATTTGCTCTTGTTCCTCTGATGATAGACTTTTAGCAAGTTTCACAATTTGGGTGCCATCTTGGTCTGGACTAAGGTCTACATCGATAGTTTCTTCAATAGACATGTGGGAACCTTCCTCAAGCTGATGGGGAGTAGGGATCAAATTTATGTCATCTAAAATGTCATCAAGCTCCTGTGCCTTGCTATCGTCTATGTCTTCCTAGAAAACCTCTGGCTTAGAAGATGAAGGTGAATGTGGAGGTGAAGGAGGAATGTAGTTGACGGAAGCCCTTAACAATTCCTCGAAAAGGATGAATTCTGAAATATATGGAGGGGATGAAATCCGATCCATGCCAATCAGGCTTGGGTTGATCAGGATTGGCTTATCCGGATCATATGGATTATGGAGTGGTGTGAATAAGTCTTCAAAATTCATTGTCAACTTATGGAAGAAAGGATGGGCGGAATGGAAGGGAAAACCGGTGAAGACCTCAGAAGACCTGAGATGCAAAACAACATAGTTTTTCAGTTTTTTTTTTTTTTGAGTTTTGTAGTTTGAGTTTTTTTTTTTTTTTTTTTTTTGTAGTGGTGAAAACCACTATTACACACATACATAAAGCAATAAAGTTTTTTTATATATTTTGATTTTTTTTTTTTTGGAAATTTTCTGATTTTTTTTTTTTTTTGGTATTAGTGAAAACCACTATTTTAGTATATACATATAATACAAGTTTGGATTATGGCTTATGGATGTGGCGGAGGGGGTGGTTCACCTCATTCTTGTGGAAGAAGCAAGTGAAAGATGGCCTCTTGGAGAGGGAACAATTGGAGATAAAACTCGTCTTGTTTAGTGAGGGGAACAATGGGCGCCGACTCTTCTTCAGATTCATCACCATTTGACATGACGTCAAATTCTTCATAGACTTCATCTTCGGATTCGTCGAGGTGGAGGATTTCTTCTTCTGAATTAAGATTAATGCTTTGAAAAGCTCATTCAAAAGAAGAAAGGGATGGAAGTGGTTGGTAGCCCAGACCAAAACGCTCAGTTGGTCTCTGGTATGGCATATCGATGCGTTCAGTTACCCCTTGCTCGTATCGACCTAGGCCAAATTGCCGCCAATTATGTCTGTGGAAATAGCGAGAGGGAAAACCCTCCATCCTTTCGATATTGGCAAGGACTCGGATGCTTGGGTTCTGGTATGGTAGTAGGACTAGAAGATGACTCTATTCCCCCATATACAAAATTAATGGAATTTGGCATAGAACCCATGTTATAAACCGATCCAATGGATAAATGTTGGTCATGTGGACGACCAAAATCTTTAACTCGTTTGCACATTGAACGGTGTGATGTGGACATCTTGAATGACATACTCACCAATACCTGCATCGATGAGATGGACCTTGACTTGGGAGGGAGATGGTCTAGATGATGGAATAGAAGAATGTGGGATAGAAGAATTGGAAGGATTTGGTTGGGTTGATGCTTCACTGACTTGTGAAACATCAGCTGGTGATGGTTGGGAAGATGGAGGAATAATACGTGATGTTGAAGAAGGTGTAGAAGAATGGGGTAATGACGTGGAAAGAGATGATTGGTCATGGCCACATGTGCATGTGGTCACTGATGAAGAAGAAGGAAGATTAGTTGATGAAGAAAGTGGTGAATGAGATGGAATAGCGAAAGAGGAAAATGGTTGCGATATGATGGGTGGCTCCTCAGGAATGGGAGCTTTAGAAGAAGATGGTATAGAAGAAATAGATGGGGTCAAGAAAAGATGAGTGGATGGCAACACAATCTCATAAGGATTTGAGACATAGTTGCAATGTTTGAAGGGTTCCGTGTCGGCAGGTACACAATGAACTCCGTCCCTCATATACATACTTCAGACATTGATGCAGTATAGAAGGGACACATCTCATCTCCCTAAGCCAAGGCCGTCCAAGCAATACATTGTATGCCATGGTCCCTTCCAAGATGTGAAACAAGGTATGCAAAGTTCGGGCCCCTACCTCAATGGGCAAGATAACTATGCCAATCGTGGAAGATAAAGCATCATTGAATGCTTTAAGAGTAAAAGTCAACTTTGTGATAAGGGATGGCGACAACTTTAGATGACTCAACGTCGATGTTGTAATGATATTGATTGAGGAACCGATGTCAATTAAGACTCTCTTGAATGGCTTGTTATCGATCTTGGCCATGATATGTAGTGGAGGATCTATACTTTATGTTGACATAGGTTTGATTTCAAAATCATAGAAAGTGATGGAGGGCTCCATGCATGTTTGAATACTCCCCACAAAGTTGTTGAAGGCATTAGTATCTTGAGTTTGAAGCTCGATTGACTTTAATATTTCCATTAATGCCTCTCTATGCGGGGGAGATTGTTGAATGAGGTCATAGATTGATAACTTGGCAGAAGCCATTTTTAAACTGGTAGTTAACCGGCTACTCAATGACATGATGGGTCATTGGTGTTGAGTAGAATGATTTAGCGGTTGTTGAGAAGTACTAGCACTTCGTTGGGTCACTGTTACCTGAGGTGGACTCGGGGTTTGTACAGGTGGTCGTGGTTCAGCCTGATTTGGTTGGTTCACCCTTTGACCCCGGGTTACTACGTTAATAGTACCCACAAAACCTTGGTATTGTTGTACATGGTTGACTTGATTAGGAGGAGTTACCTGAGTTACTCCCCCCGAAGTTGTTGGAGCTTCCTCCCGATGTGGAAGGGGTGTTTGAAATATACCAAGATTTTGATTTTGTTGGGCTAAGGGGCTATCCAATTTAATGGCTCCAATCTCAATAAGATCTTGGATCACATGTTTGAAAGCTATACAATTATTGATATCATGCCCATTTTGCCTATGATAAGGACAAAATAAGTACTCCTTGTAATACTTTCCCCTTCTAGATGGTTCTAAAGGTTTAAACTCAGGTAAAGTTAACTGATTTGTGCTATATAACTTGTTGAATATGACCGCATATGGTTCATCTAAAGGTGTGAATTGTTGCTTGGGACGATTGTTTTGCCAAGGTCGAGTTTCCATGGTTGGCCCAATATTGGGAGCTGGTTGAGTAGGGGCGGGTACCGCATGATAAGCAATTGGTTGCGGTTGACTTTGCATTACTTGTTGTTGTTGAGCCATTACGGGTTGGCTCGCCACCACTTGATTAACTTGGTTAACATTTGAGGCTGTACTAGCCTGTGCTTGTTTATTTTGGCCATAATTATTATTTCGTTGTTGGCCCTTTTGTTGCCATTCTTTTCTACGGGGTTTTAAAACACCCTCTTGGACTTTAATTTCTTCTATGATACTTGCTTGGGCCAAAGCCTCTTCAAAAGTCCCGTATTGTTGTAATTGGAGTAACCAAGAGATAGGTTTTAGACAACTCTGGGTGAACATTTTGGTTAGCTCCTCCATTGGTAGGGAGAATGGCAGTTTATTAATGATAGCCCTCCAACGGTTTCCAAAGTCGTAAACTGTCTCATCGTCATGTTGCTTGAGCTTGTATAAGTCAGCTAATGAGACTCTCTTTTGAACATTTAGGGAGAATCGTTCTAAAAACAGATTAATCAATTGCTCGTAAGCATAAATGCTATGGTGAGCTAAATGATTATACCATTGTACAACATCTCCCCCTAATGTCTGAGGAAAATTTTTGAGCATAAGAGCGTCATTATTTTGGATTCTAAAGCAGGCATGCATGAATGAGCTCACATGTTCATGAGGATCCTCAGTTCCTCGAAATTTGTCAAACTTCGATAATGTGAAATCAGTCGGATATGGCGGTGAAGGTACCGAAGGATGAATTGGTTGATTGATCAACAACCTTAGCGTAGGTTTCTAACTAGATGAGCCAGGCATGTTGAGCATAAGGTTGTCAATCTGTTGTTGCATAGCATGGAGTCGATAATCTTCATGAAAATTTTGACTTGTTTGATGATTATGAGGATGCAATGGAGGAGTTGAAAAATGATGAGATGGGATGAAATTGCCTGGATTAGGCGGTGTGGAATGGACAGGTTGTTGGTATGGATGATACCGAAAAGAAGGTGATTGGGGTGAATGATGAACTGGACTAGGTTGGGAGAAAGGTGGGGTAGGAATGGACACCACCGAAGATTGGGGTACCTGGTGGGGCCCGAGCTAAGAAAAGTCGGGTTGGGTAGAAATTGGTTGAGGTGTAGGATTTACTACGACAGGTGGTTGAGCATTTTGTTGCTGTTGTTGTTGAAGCAACTTGTCGAGGTACTCCCTAACCTTATTAATTTCTAACCCAAGGGATGTGGGATGATTGGATGAAGATGGAGGGCAGGCTGCCATGGTAGTCACAGAAGACTGCATAGCAGGGGCGATGAAGGTGGCTGAAGTAGGCGGTACCTGGGAAGAAAAAGTAGACTGTGCCCCAGGTAGGGTGAAACCATAAATGGTTTGGTAAGAAGAGGGTTGAAATTGGTCATGGTTAGAGGAGGTTCCACCAGCCTCATAGAGAGAATTGGTGTACACCCGGGTAAATGGAGGAGAAAGTGGTCGGGAAGACACTACATTTGTCTCCAAAGGAGGGCAATTGAGCATCTGGGAAGATGTTGGATATGAAGCCGACTGAACAAATACCACATTAGCCTCAAAAAAAGGGTTAGTGTAGACCTGAGTGAAACCAGCGGGTATGGTTGATGCAATATCCTGTTAAAAAACAAAATCTTGCATAGGGGAATCTTGGATTGGCTCAAGGATATAACCAGTGCCATCTCTTAAGTGAGTTTGCACTTGGGCCATATCAATGCGGGTAATATGATAGGAATTATCTTCCTCCATGGGCATGACCATGCGATAGACGGTAGAAGGACGTGAAAGACCTGCAGGCGAACCTGCCTGAAATTCACTAGGATAAGTGGTCATGTTGGTGGTGGGGAGGTTCTGTGAATTACCCATTTGATTATTTAGATTTAACATTTTAGATTGATTCCTTGTTAAGACCATGAAGCAATAAATCTAAACAAATTCAGAAAAGAAGAATGCAAAACTTAAATGATAAATTTACACTAAAGAAATTATCAGAAAACAATCACAACCTAGGTTTCAACCAATGTGTCTTACCTGCGGTTAATTAATTATTTTCTGATCTTAATCTGTAGTAAATTTTAAGTGTCCGGTTTATGAGTTTTGCATGTGATCTAATCTTGAATTATTCACAAAAAAGGTAAAAACTATGGCTAGGAAAGGACAACAAGATTCTTACTGGTGATGAAATCCAACAAGTTTGCTCTGGGGTGACCTATGGTGTCTAAGGCCGAAGTTTAATGGATGGAGATGAATTCCACCGTCACTAAACTTCAAGCAATACCCGGTGATGAAATCCGGATATCACCGTTTTAAATGCAATATGAAAATGCAATGAATTTTTTTTTTTTAAATGTTTTAGTTATCTAATGTGTACATACAAGGCTATAAATCAAAAGTTCTAATGATCTAAGCAAGAGGCTACCGAAAACATGTCATTTCCTCTCGAAGAAGTGGAGTACACCGTTTAAAACCCCCTGCCTACCAATGATATCAGATATCAAAGGAGCAATCGGAAGGTTCGTCCACTTCTCTGCCTGGAATCACCCAATGGCAGGAGTACTATTGACATCCAATCAATAGTCCTACTTAGATAATTAAAACAAATAATTCGTAGCTATTCTAATATGCAGCTAGGTATGCAATTTTTTTTTTTTTTAATGCAAGCAACAATCAATAATGCAATGCAAAAAAAATGTAATTAAAAATAACTGTTCTTTTCCAGTATTACTTAGTTTTTGTTCATTTTAAAGTAATGATCTGAAAAAGAAACAAAATATGCAGAAAAACCAAAAACGTAAAAAGTACAAAGACTTACTTGGAAGCCTACGCTTTTATGTAAAACTAACTTCAAACGCCCACGGGAGTCTGCACAGGCTGAAATGCACCTCTGCGTTTCGTATTGGACTTCCAGAATCCCCTCTACGTCTGCTGCGTTTTCTGCAAACTCAGAAACCCTAGTTCGCTGGAACAGCGAATTTCACGATTTCTAGAACCTGCAAAATAAAACAGAAAACAGGAACAGATTAGTAAAGCAAGTATTAAAAATATGAAACCCTAGGGGGTCCCACCGTGATCGCCATTTGTAGATTAAAAATACAATGCCAAACAAAAGATAAAACCACAATAATGGAATACAGGAAAGTTGCACAAAACAAACGATTATTATTAATCAGTGGAGTTTAAAAACTCCTTTTGAGTACAACAGGGCCTGTAACCCTTTATTCGTGATACACAGTTACAAGTTATGCTAGGGTTCTCTGAAACCCTAGCTGGCACAAATGGTGGCGCTTCCGAAGAATGTATCTTCAATCCCAACAGAGTGAGTGGGCTTTGTTGTATCCCTTGCTTGGACCACTCCAGCTTAATCAGCTGCCATCAATAAACCGGATCTGCTGTCAAAAACCTGCACATATTAACACTATCAAGGAGTTAGAAATTAATAAGAGGGCTCCACTGTGTGAGCCCTCAGAAACAATCTAAAACCCTAGAAAAATAGAATTTAGAAATTCAACAACAGATCAATAAAAGAAAATAAGTTACTTGCTTTAAACTAATTTATACCTGTTCTCTGTTAACGTAGCTAGACCAGGCGACACCTGGAAGTAATGTGGCTGTCAAATCGACTGCGGAAGGCGCCCTGGTGCACTCGCTGAACACCCACGTGCTTCTGGATTAAGGTTTTAGACGTCGGTCTGAGTCTGTGGCTGTGGGTAAATGCTCGCGGGCACTTGGTAAACGCCCGTGGGCACTTGGTAAACGCCCGTGGGCACTTGGTAAAGGGGTAAACGCCCACGGGCACTTGCGACAAGAATGGGGGATTCTGCAGAATGCTGCAGAAGAGATGGTGGCGAAAGCAACGACGAAGCGGCGATGGATGCGACGAAAAGGTAGCAGAAGAGAGATAGAGGGGATCAGAAAAGGAGATAGAAGAAGTTAAGAAGATAGAAAAGATCCAGGATAGAAGTAGCAAAAGACCTAGGGTTTGAGCCATCAAGGTGACTCAATTTATAATCTACTCTTAGGGCACACTTTAGGGTTTTAACGACACTTTGAACGTGTGGCTAAGATTAAAGTGGATCTAAGGGTAGAGAATAAATCTAGGTTGTGAAATGGATTAATATGGATGGACGGATGAGATTAAATGAAGGACGAACGGATCAGATTAAATCACTTAAACTATTATTTAAATATATATATTAAAATATTAAAATATATATATATAAATATTAATTTAAATAAATTTGGGGATGAAAAATGGCGGGAAAGGTGAAATTGGGCCAAATAATGGCGGGAAAGTGTGGATTTGGGCCAAATAATGGCGGGAAGGTGGATGACCGACACGTGGCTGACAGGAAGGTATAGATGACTTGCAAGTGGTTGGATTTTGGTGTCTACACTTATCACTATTGGAGTATATTACATTATTTTGTACATGATAATGTACCCCCAATCCCATGGTACCTTTATGATATAACTTGTAAATATTAGATTAGAGTTGAGTCATAGTTTAGTGTTGAGTATTATTTCTCCTTTTATGTAAGTGTATATGGGCAGGATATGCACAAGTGTCATGTGAGTTAGAGTGCAAGTGTATGTTGAGTATATGTGCAAAAGTGTCTTATATGTAAGAGATAAAATATATAATGTAAATATGTGCACAAGTGTCTTAGATTAGAGTGTGCAAAGTGAAGGCCAAGAGTCATGTTTAGGTGTGCATACAATATAGAGTCATGTGTTCATAAAGTATGCAAGTGTCAAGTAGTCAAGCCAAGAGTCATGAGACTTGGCATATGGAAAGGAATAGTCAAGTATCCTAAGAGTCATTCTACTATGGATATATACTCCATAAGGATACTTCATATGATATCAAGATGTATTACATTATAGAGAAGAGCAAGTTCTTGTTATAAATGTAAGAGAAATAGGAGTAATAAAGATTGCATACATTTTGAGCAATTAATATTGTAAGTTGTGCTACATGCTTTGTACATGTATGATTCAGGCTATTTATATTCATATTTATGTTTATTAGTGAATGTTATTTGATACATTATAAGCCTTGATATACATATTAATTTACTCATATTATTCTGCTCATATAATTATCTTGACCTTACTATATTGTGGCTATATTATATTTGGTCATGTGATATTTATCCTATGAATTTGTGTTAGTATTAAGGCTTAAAAAAACATTAGTGGTATCAAAGCTACCACTAGACTCTTCCCATATTGATAGAGTTTATTAACCACTTACAAAAATCTATTTTATCTAGTTTGATAAGATTGATTGAGTCTGTTCACCTTAAAGGTAGTGCAACTTAGATTCTATTGTAATGTCATAGTGACTAGAAAGGTGTAGGGCGGAATACACAATTTTTTAAATTCTATCCAAAACAAAGAGGAAGCTCATATCTTAAGTGGGCCATGATAGGGTGGAAGTTTACACCGTGAAGGTATGCTCTGCCCCTAGAAAAAACCCTGCCCGAGCCATGGCGGTAATTTATTGCAAAAGGATAAAAGCAAAGGAAGTGTCGATGTTGCATGTCCAATTGGGACATAATTTTGTAAAAGCACAAAAGGCGACTTCACCCCAATTGTCCCACCCCAACATGGGTGGATGGTTAAAAGGAATCTTGAGGGTGGAGTTACACGAAGATGTTCTCCCTAGGTAGGGCGGCCATTTTAAAGATCCCTGGGGGTAAAAGGAGTCCAAAATTTTTTCTCGAATGAAATAACAAAAATAGAAGATGAGTTATAACCCACAAGAGAGTTCTAAAATATCTTGCCCAAGGTTAAGCTACGATTAAAAGAGGATAAGGGTCAGTTGAAGCCAATGCTAGCCTAGATCTTGAAGCCTAGCCTTAAGGCACTATCACTCGTATTTAATGTCGATCTTCAAACACTGTAGTATACTTGTTGAAGCCCCATGTTGAAGCTCAAGGATAGACTTCCCTACCAATACAATGTAGTCAAAGGGGGGCATATTATAGGTAGAGTTAATGATCCACCACCACAACCAGCGCCATAAATGAAGTAGGTACAATCATACCGACCAAGCTAGAGCAAGGTAAAGGGGATAAAATTAATAGAGATCGTTTGAAGTCGTATCAGGTTCCTTGAAAGGCTTAATCAAGCATAATGGGAAGTCAAAGAAATGATACCCCACCACCTAGAGGGTACGATGTGCTTTAATGAATTTACCCAACGTAAGAGAAAAGCCAAATATTATGGCTATAAAATATGAAATGTAACCCATTCAGGGGGTCAACTCTAAGCTATTACAATTTGTATGCAAGACTAGGAGTTCATTAATACAAACAAGACATTGTCTGGCCTTCGGATCATTCCGCTTATATGTATGTATTTTTCATGTTTGTGCTTTTCTGCTAAAATTGGTGAATGAGTTAGTTATTATTTTGTTATCTAGATTTTGGTTGTTCATTTATCAGCTCTAGAATTTACAAACATAGTGCTAAGCATAAATGATAATAGTTGGAATGTATTAACTAGTCTATTAAATGATTGTATGTGTGAGTGTACCTCCCATTACTATCTGCATATATCTTGATGTGGCTTATCCACCCACTTTAACTCATTATCATTTTATTTTGTTTACTTTGCTCTTTTATTTACTTAAATTCTATTAGTCTCCATTGAAGTTGTGAGGAACCGACCTTCTCCAGAGATTGGCTATTGGGCTACATTACCCTTTGGCCCTTCAATGTTGGTCTAGTCCGCAAGGTACACAATCCTTCCATTAGGTGCAGATTACCGACCAATAGTTTTTGGCACACCCGGTGGGACCCGAATAGTCCCACATTTTTCTTAGGATAGGGATAGGTGATTCTCTACTCTACTACACTACCCAACAATCACTTGGAAACTCTATTGAATCATAAACCCAACCAACTTTGCAGTAGAAATATCTCATGATTACAAGATGCAAGGCTAGTTTTTCTGAGGAGCCTATCGAGTTCTTTGAACTAAACTTCCTGAAACGATGACCACCAGTCTCTCCTAAACCTATTTCATTCTGCACACCTCTAATATTTTAGAAGTATCCCAATATTGATACTGAAGAATTGGTAACTCCCACAAAAGCAATGGCCCAAAATCAAAACCAGAACCAAATTCTGGGATACCCCACCTGGAAAAATACTAGTCCATTTAATCTTGCTAACCAGAATACCATCCCCCCTGTAACACTAAAGGAACTACCCACTTATGATGGTACTGGTAAAATGACATTCAAACATTACCAAGATGTAGCGGCCCTAGCTATAGTCCACAACATCTCTGATGAAGATGTTATGATAAAGTTATTGGTTATTTCATTAAAAGGTAAGATGTTGTACTGGTATAGAACTCTTCCTGATGGAAGTATCACTTCATGGGTTGACCTGACCGAGAGGATGGTTGCTAAGTTTAATGAGCAGGTTGATCCCTTCTCCTCACTCACTCAGTTTACCACCATACAAAAACATCCCCAGGAAGAAATAAGTGATTTCAATATCAGATTCACTTGTTCATGGCATAGGGTCCCCGATGGTCTTAGACCAACTAATGAACAAGTTGTATATTATTATCTAAGAGCTTTTAGCCCTGATTTGAGCCTGATGATAAGACAAGCCAATGTCCTAACTTTCCCCCAAATTTTCCAAGAAGCCATAAAATATAAAAAGCTCCTGATAGCTATTGGACAGCTTCCCCCGAAGCCCACTATACCTTTTTTCCCTAAGCTACCCCAAAGCCAGCCACCATTGGCATCCTCAGCACTACCCTACCCGGTGAATCCTCCTCCTCTGGTAAGCATACCATAATGGCATACTGCCTCAATGGCACCTGCTCTTCCATAAATACCCATATTTCCAACTCTCCTCGCACCCCTACAAAACCAACACTCCCGACACTAGATCCTCAGATGGCCATCCCGTTAGACTTGCAAAACTCTATCAAGAACCTCAACATGGATGTCCAAAATTATGTCAAGAATCTCAATAATGAGATGACTCTCATGAAAAGGAGAGAGGCAAAAAGGAATTTCCAACCTAGGAGATTCCCATACGTCTCTCGAGATCAAGTTGCTTCTACCAGTAAAGTCCCTGAAAGAACGAGTACTATTCTCACTAATGAAGAAGGAGATCCCTCCTCATAACCCCAGTCAGATTATTGGTGCTCTATGTGCAATGACCCACATGCAAAGAATACATGCATGATGCACCAACACTACGTGCAGAAGCTAGTGGTGGAAAGAATAGAGTGGGCATAGAAGGGCCATGTCAATATAATCCGAGAAAGTGAACATAACTACATGTTGGATTCAAATGAGCAGGTTTCAATACTTACTTACTAGGTCTGGAAAGAAACCAATACTAGTGGGCCCTGAAGACCTTAACCCCCTAAAAGTGCCTAGTGATAAGAAAGAGAAGGAAGAGGTTGAAAGGAAGATCCCCCAGGTGGTTCCCGCCCAAAAATTACCTACCCCAAGGAGGGAAAATCCACCCAATGCGGGTCAACACAAAGCGATACCAACACAAGAGGAGGCCAGGGACAGGCTAAAATATCCTTCCCTAATGAAAAGGTAATGGATAGAAGCCACCCAGGAATACCACAACATGTATGAAGGCTACCATAAGGACAAGGAGAAGCAGCCAGCTTCTCCTAGCTTCAATATAGTGGAAGAATTAAAAAATACCCCTTCAAAGGTTAGTATGTTTGATGCCCTATTATTCCCCGAACAAATTGATTTTCTCCAAGCAACACTGCAACTAATAAAGGTCCAAAATAAATCACCCCTAAGCAAAAATTGGCTCAAGAAGCTCCCATCATGGGGGTAGGCAAGAATAGGCCTTCTCCATTTTATCTATCTTTGGAAATGGAAGGATGGGTGGTGCACAATTGCATGATAGACTCAGGTGCTGCTACAACTGTGATGCCTAAGGCAGTATGTGATGTCATGGGTATGGAATATACAAGGAGCTACCCTAGAGTCTTGTAGTTAGATGGCACTCCAGTCAAAACTGTAGGAGTCATCAAAGATGTCCCAATGGTTTTGCACAGATTGCCTAAGGTCACTGTAATACAGGAGGTTGTAGTGGTGGATTTGGAACCATACTTTGGAATGTGTCTCTTCAGGGAATTCATTGCTAAGCTAGGAGGATATCTATCATTGGACTACTCCCACATGGAAATTCCTTTCAAAGGTAGAAGAGTGAAAATATTCTCAAAGAAGCCCTCCTCATTTCATATAGAAAGACTTGAGGAAGAATATCAGCAGGAGAAAATAGTGGGTATCATTATCGAAGAGGAAGATCTAATGGAGGAGGTCCTAGAAGGGCTTTAGAGTGAGGATCAATTTTCATTGAGATATTTTAATGCCATGATAGAAATTGGGATTGAAACTTATTCTATCCAAAAACCAGAGGATAAGAGATCAAAGAAAAGTCCCACACAAGAACCAGACCAAATGTGGAAGCTGTATTTCGATGGGGCCAAATGCAGAGACAATGTAGGCGCAGGAGTGGTGCTAATAACACCAACAGGAGATCAAAAAATCTCTTCTTATAGGCTGACCTAGAGCTGCACTAATAATGTGGTGGAATATGAAGCTTTATGCTTAGGATTAAGAAAGGCTGAGAAGCTGGGAGTCAAGCATCTGCAAATATTTGGTGATTTCAAACTGGTGGTCAATCAGGTCACTAAAAAATGTGTAAGCAAACAACATTATCTTAGGGTATACAAGAACCGAGTCTAGGATTTGTTGGAATATTTTGAGTCTCTGAATATCAAGGCCATTCCTAGAGACCAGAATACTCATGCTGATACCCTGGCGGCCATAGGTGCTAATTATTGTCCTCTATCAAATGTTATATATAGACCTAAGGTAGTGAGGTTGATATACCAACCTTCGGTACCAGATAAGGATATTTTTTGGCAAGTGTTTGAGAATGATGAACAAATAGAGGATTTCATGGTCCAAGAAATGAACTATACCGCTAAACATGCAAAATACGAAGATCAAGAAGAAGAAGAGGGTTTCTTGCAGTTAAAAAATAATCATATCCCAAAAGGAATAATCACATTGGAAAGCCTTTTTGACACTAACGATCGTCCAGTGAGCCACATGATCAAAATTGATGATGGAGAATCTAAAGAAATCCCAATAGCCCTAAGAAAATATTTGAAGGTCAGTACAAACTGCTCCGAAGAGGAGTTAAATGCAATCCAAGAGTTGTGCAGGAGATATGATGATATTATAGCCTGGACATATGATGACCTAAAATTTTATGATAGAAACACCATTCAACATACCATTGAGCTAGAGCCTGGCTCAAAGCCAGTCAGATAGAAGCAAAGACCAGTCAACCCGAAGATTGAAGCTTTAATGAAACATGAGCTTCTAAAGCTGCTTAATGCCAAAATAATATATCCCATTAAACATTCAACTTGGGTGGCAAACCTGGTCCCAGTAAGGAAAAATAATGGAGATATCAGGTTATGTGTTGATTTTCGCAGCCTGAACAAGGTCTCTCTAAAATATCACTATCCCCTACCTCAAATTGATCAAATACTACACATTGTAGCAGGGGAAAGAGATTCTCCCTACTAGATGACTTCTCAAGCTTCAATCAGATATGGGTCCGAGATGAAGACCAGTACAAGACAACCTTTACCACAAAATGGGGAACTTTTACCTATGAGCGCATGCCATTTGGGCTTTCAAATGCAGGAGCTACCTTCCAAAGAGCGATGGATATAGCATTCAAAGAACTGGTCAATAAGGTGATTGTCATCTATCTAGATGACATGACAATGTTCTCACATAAGAAAGAGCAGCATATTGAGCACTTAGCTCAAGTTTTTGAGAAATATAGGGAATTTGGGATATCACTAAACCCCAAAAAGTCGGTGTTCGCTATTCAAAAGGGCAAGTTGTTAGGGCATGTCATGTCAAAACAAGGGCTTGCTATTGATCCTGATAGGGTAAAAGCCATTTTAGAGCTGCCCGTGCCAATGAACAAGAAAGGACTTCAATCATTTTTTTGGTCAAACCAAATTTGTGCTTAAATTCATTTTTGACTTTGCTCACATAGTCAGGCCAATGATTGATATGCTAAAAAAGAATGCAGAGTTTAAATGGATAGAAGCTTGGTGAGAAGCTTTTAGAGGAATAAAAGAAGCAATCTCAAGAGCCCCAGTTTTAATCAATCTTGACTATTCTAAAGATTGCATCCTATATGTTTTTGGGGCAGAGGAAAGCTATGTTGCAGTACTCACTCAAAAGGGGGATGACGACAATGAAAGACCAATTACTTTCCTTAGTCAAACTTTGTAACGACACAAAGAGAAATATAATTTCATTGAAAGACAAGCATATGCCATCATGAAATCCCTCAAAAAGTTTAGGCATTTCTTGTCTCAAAGAAAAATCTTGGTATACATCGTCCATCCAAATGTCTGAAGCTTCATCATACGAGGAGAACTGGGTGAGGGAAGGGCTGGTTGGACGTAAAAAATTTAGGAGTTTGATGTAGAAATAAAACCAATAAAACTAGTAAGGGGCAGGGCCCTTTGCCAACATTTAGCTCATTCTATGGCTAAGAATTCGAGTATGATTATGGAAGAGGACCGCCCTACCAAATATGGAGATGGCCAACAAACTATTATAACATGGATTGATAAGCTCATCCATTACTTTGAATTCTAGGAATACCTAAAAGGATTGACAACCTCCCAAAGGAGAAGGTACAGACTCCAGTCAAGAAACTATGTAATGGTTGGTGATGTCCTCTACCGACGAAGTTTCAATGGCGTGCTTCTCAGATGCATATCACCAGATAAGACTGAAGAAATCTTGAAGGAATTCCATGGTGGATTCTTGAGAGGACATTATTCAGGGCAAACCACAGCTGCTAAAATCTTAAGGGCTAGATTTTACTGGCCAATGATGTTCTTCGATGCATTCAAATGGGTTCAATCCTGTGAAAAATGTTAGAGATTCACTGGAAAAGCTAAACATGCTGCTCTCTCCCTATGACCAATAATAGTGGAAGAACCATTTTAGCAATGGGGGCTAGATTTTATTGGTGAAATTAATCCAAACTCAGTGGCGGGTCACAAGTATGTGCTCACGACCACTGATTACTTCACAAAATGGATCGAGGTAGAAGCTACCAAACACGCTGACCAATAGATGGTGGTAAATTTCTTGGAAAGGTTGATAACCAGGTTTGGCATTCCTTCCACCATTGTATCTGATAATGGTACTCATTTTATAGGATCCAAGACCTTGGAGTTTGCCAAAAAATATGGAATCTATTGGAATGCATCTTCAAATTATTATCCATAGGGAAATGGTCTGGATGAATCTACCAACAAGAATATTTTGAAGATAATCAAATGCAATATAGAGTATAATCCCAAAACATGGCACCTCCTACTTGATCAAGCATTATGGGCAGATCATATCACCCCTAAGAAGGCACTTAAGACATCTCCCTATGTGCTGGTATATGGAAGGGAGGCAATCCTTTCGATCAATATAAAACTCCCCACCCTAAAATTCATTAATGAGATGGAGGTGGAGGATATTCCTGCCATAGAGAAAAGGTTAGCCCAACTCTTCCAGCTGGAGGAAGAATGAAATACAACATATGATAACCTATGCCATCATCAAGATGTTGTCAAGCATTGGTTTGATAAAAAGGCTATGCCCAGAGCATTCTGTGAAGGAGATCTAGTCCTAAAGTGGGATGTCAAACATGCAAAACCAGGGGCCCATGATAAATTTGACTCATTCTGGTCAGGTCCTTATCTCATCCAGAGCTGCAAACATTCAAATGCGTACCAGCTATAGGATTTGGAGGGGAGGTTGCTACCCATTCTTGTGAATGGCCAGTATCTTAAACATTATGCTTAATCCTTCCTAACACCAAAATGTATATATGTAAATACCCTTTCCTGCTTTATGTTTTGTTTCTTGTAAAGAGGTTTTAGATAGCTTATCAAATTTTGGCTCAAGTCCACATGTAGTCTATAAGATCATTATCTTGGCTGAGTTTCAACCACTGTAGTGGATAGCCAGCTACAATAGAAGAAAGTGGTAGTTGCTAAAGGAGTCGAGCATGGTAGAAAATGGTGAAATAACCTAGTAACCCGTCAAGTTGAAAAGCCCACCCACTTTGGGCATAGAAGAGAGAAAACTTAGAACCAAGGGGGAGATATAAAAGTTCCCTCATTGGAAATTAGGTGGATAATCAGAAGCACGACACTTTACCTCAAAGAGGCCTCAAGTCCCACCACAAAAAACTTGCATTCGATGATATGGAGTACAACTGTCCTCATCTAAAATGGTGTTCCATGCCAACCAATGACCTGGACCACTTCCACATGTTTCAACTAGAAGCAGGTGTTATTAATGCAAAATCATGGGAAGCAATTATCATCATAATGCTCAAAGTGGGAGACTCGGATCGCCATTCGAATACGGATGTCAGACCACATCCCAAGAACACCAATAGAATAACAGTTGAAAGAAAAGTGAGGCTAACGGTGGGTGCACATCCCAATGCAGACATTCAAAACATTGCAAAGGAAGGTGCGCTCCTCTAGGTGGGTAAGAAGCTAACATATCCAGGGGATCTCTGCCCCTAATCATCCCTTACCAATGAAGAAGCGGTAAAATGCAATGACACAATATACAAGGAAAGCCAATTTAGAAGTAGTTGGTTTGTGTTGCTCTGACAGGACGAAGTGACAAGTGCCTCCATTTCATTGGTTACGAACTCAACCCTAGAAAATTTTAAATATTGACAATCATCAGAAGGAGTTCAGCTCAAGATATTTGCTTCATTTTTGGTGAAATACCTCCAAGTCATGTCACCGCCTTGCACGTAACCCTAGTCACATGCTATAAATGACTAAAGGAAGAAGCCAATGAGTTTCTCTTGGCCTCGTCTAAAGTCCTGATAAGAAAATAAAACACAATGGAAGCAACAATACTCATCCTAGAATCTGTGAAGTCTCAATAGTTTTTGCCTTTGATAATTCTATAGTAATTGAAGAAAGGCCATTAAAATGGTAAAGACAAAGGCGGAGAAAAAGTTGGAAGACTCATATGAGGGCCTCAAGGACATTGAGATAATAGTCAAAGGTAAATTCAGAATTACAAGGGAAGCCTCGGCAGCCATAGAAGTGAATCCGTCCAACCACTTGCCAACGACGGTGGCTTGGAGGAGTCATCTTACCCCCTTTATGCCTTTTCCTATCCACCCCTACCTTGAGCTGGTACACATAGTAGCGACACATTACAACCCTACCAATGGTGGAGTTCGAGATGCTCAGGGTTGAGTGATGTTCATTATCAGTGTCGATGCTATCCGGGAGATATTTTGTCCAGAGAGTGCTATGCTTCGGGATCCTTGGGGAGGCACTGGACCTAGAGTAATTGGGGTGAACAAGGAAGAGCAACAAACATAGTTGCTCAATGAAATCCCTAAGTAGTGGGTGACCAAAGCCCTCGGAGGGCTACCAAAGGGCTATGATGTCAAATCCTGGCCATTGGTGGATGTCAAAGAAGAATACCAGCCTATTTTATCTCTCCTGGTCGCCATGCTAGGTCTTTCATCAGATGAAGAGGTCTACCCATATCAGTTGGTAATGGGTCACGCCATCTCTTGGGCCTACAAGAATGTCAGATTTTATTGGGTGGGGTTTTTAGCCTAAAACATTCAAAAACAATTGGTTGAGTATCAAGCAGGAATGAGCAAGGAATTCCGGTATGTATCTCATCTAACCTGGTTGATCTTTCGTCACATGCCTCATGATAGACATTTTGTGAAGATTCAGGAAAGGAATGATAGAGGAGAGGTATGCCCACCTATTGAATGGACCCATGTTCTTAGGAAAAGTAATTCATACATGGAATTTAACAAATAGTTCCTAGGACCTGCTCTTTTATATATTAACCAATCTTGTCCGCACCTATCCCAAAAAGTTGTGAATTTTTTACAAACCAATTCTCAAGAAATTGGAGACTACTATTTTATGTAGGATGGCACTTGCGTCAGGTTGTATGGATTCTTTGATTTTCCCTACTTACTACCCTTCTATGTCATGGATTGGATTTTTGGTATGGAGGTGTGCCGACAAATTTGCTATGTTGAAGCAAGATGGGGAAATGGGACTAAGAAGAAGGTGATTTTCCTGCAGACCATATTTTTTGACCCAATTCTCCTCCCCAAGAAGAACTGGACTCATTTTCACCAACTAGACTAGAGGTTGTCAGTTCTTGGACTTCCTCAAGTGTCACCTAGGTGGCACTATGATCCTAACCATATCCTACAAAAAATACTTATGGATAACAATAGACCAAGGTAGTTCAGGCATCATGAGAATGAAGGCAACAAGATAGTTCTGAAATATAGAAATCTGCTAGAAGATCAAGTTTCCCCCTTCACCAGATTTGACATGCACAACCGACCAATGTGGAGGGTGGACTATCCATATCAAAAGGTATTTAACCCAAATAAAGACCCTTCTCAACTGATAAGAGGGGTGCTATTTTAGGACATCATGAACAAAAGGGATTGGTCAAAGCATAAAACTAAACAATGGTGGATTATGCACTACGAGCAGGATGATACCAAGGAAGCATATCTAGGGGGGTCTGATGTGGATTTTTTTGCTAAATACAATGCTAATTATGAGCCCCCAAAGAAGAAGGACAAGGAGGTAGAAGACCTCACTCCCAAGGTTGTGAAGAAGGAGGATCCCCAAGACCCAAGGCTCAACCAAGAAGACTCAGAAGAAGATGATGAGGAGCAAGAAGCCCAAAGTGATTGCCAGACATCGACTACCTCATTAGGGGGAAATATGAGTGAGCAAAGGGCACCACATGTAGGCCCTTCAGTGGAAGCCAGGGTGACTAGGTCATCTAAGTCTAGTGGGATGCATCCACAGAAAGCTCAGACATCTGCATCTCAAAAGGCCCAGTCCAACAAAAAGTAGAAAAAGTATGCCAAGTCTTGACCAGAATCAGCCACGACATGTGGTAACCTTAAAGATACCAAATATGGAAGGGATGATGGCTTTAGGTAAAGTCCAAAAACAACAAATGACCTTGAGAGAAATCCTAAAGGCTGCTCAAGAACAAATTGTAGTGGAGGAGGTGGTCTCATGAACACCGCCCCTTAGAAAACCCATTCACCGTAGGTGATTGAAGACTCCCCCATCATTGCTAAATTACCATCTACTAAAATAATACCCACCATAGACCATATGATGGCTATTTATCCTGAACACTCACCACCCGAGGAATTACGAAGCTATCCATCGCCTACGCCAACCAATCCATCTAGTGAAACCCCTCCACCATTGTAGACATTTCCAGAAAAGGAACCCTTGTCTAGCACTCCTCAACATCAACCAGAGCAAGAACAACCCAACAAGCTATCCCCTTCCATTCTATGACCAAGATAATTGAACGATATTATGTGCTCTTTCCAAGACCGCACCTTAGCCTTGTGTCCCGTAACCCCATTGCCATATTTTTTGACTAACCCAGTTGTTGTGCAGGTAACAAAGGTGGATCTACTAGAGGCATACTCTATGTTAAAAAACACTCAGGAGAACCAGAAGAGGTGGGAGGACCAGCAATAGGAGGTGTTCAGAGAGGAGCGCATATCGGTGGCCCCTTCAATGCGCATGGAGCTGGAGCCTGTTGATGGGATGCTTCATGAGGTGGTAGCTATACCAAAAGTTAGCAAAGCCCTTATCGAAATGGAACGGGAGGATTGGGATTTACAAGTAACATCCAAGGATGTTACAAAAATACCAAAAGCATAGATCCTCAAAAACTTGCATGTATAGGCTGATACCCTATTTTGGTAGAGTAGCAAGGAGGAGAGAGATCTAAAATAGGCCAGGAAGAGGATCAACAACCTCGAGGAGCAATTGAAATTAAGTGAAGGTAGGACAAAGATATTTAGAGCATCAGGTGCAACAATTACAGGAAGGATTGAATAAGGCTACCTCTCAAAAAAAATTGCAAGAAAAAGATGCGAAGATTAAGGTATGGAAAGCAAAGTTTTAGACCGCTCAAGAATTGGCTAGGAAGTAAGAGGTCCAGGCCCAAACTAGGTCACAACAATTGCAAAGCACCCTGGATGAGACTATGGCTGAGCTTGAAAAAGAAAAGAATATGCCTCACGATAGTGATCACCAAGTCCTGGATAGGTGTCAAACGATTTTATTTAGACAAGGCAAGAAATGCTATGATCAAGGTACTCCCCTCTTTCACAAAGAGGCTTGTTGACGTAATGTCAATCTCAAAATGGACAGAGGAGGAAGCATCAAAGAAAGGATAAGTGGTCCATGGCATGGGATCCCAAGCTTTGGCTATAAAGACAATGTTCAAGCGAGCAAATCCCACCTTGATGGATTTCTTAGAACAAGAGAAGGATCACATCAAGCGTCGCATGGATCAAGTGCTCTTCATCACAGACCTTTACTATGAGAGCAGAGAAATTCAGATGATGTTCAAAATGGAGGTGGAGAAGATGAATGCCACAAATGTAGAACTAAAGGAGCTTGGCTCACCAGGATTCTAGGAGAGCAACAAGCAATTCTTCATAGAAAAATATTTAAATGATCAATTTGAAGCACTAAAGCAGGATCACAAAGATATCAATGCTATCAGTGAACCTATGGAAGTCAACAAAATTATGGACATCATATTGAAGTTCTCAGGTCTCAGTGCCAAAGTAGAAGAGGTGGCGAAACACTATGCGAACCTCCCTTACATAATTCTGAGTCGGTTGGAGGACATCGATGATTTTTGAAGAATGCATCCCTTCCCCCGACTGTCGAATGGGAATGCATATGTGATGATTTGAACATCCAACCTCTTGCAAAGTCGGCAACATAGGTTGAGCCTTCTAGAGGATAGGAAAGGTAGTGAGGCGACTCTGCCATTTCAAGCGACTTCTAGGTAGGATCAAAGGGCCCCAATGGGCCAAGTTCATTTTGCAAAATTCCTAGTTTTGATTGACTCTGTAGCCCAATGGATTGGGCCAAGGTCAGTTTTGTTTGAATTTTGGCTTAATTCTCAACTAGAGGTCTGGGTTCACTACCTTTTTCAAGCTAAAGGGCCCTTGAGGTCACCAAGAATGTAGGGTGGAATACGTAGTTTTGCTAAATTATGCCCAAACCAAAGTGGAAGCTCATATCTTGAGCCGACCATGATAGGGCAGAAGTTTTCACCGTGAAGGTATGCTCCACCCCTAGCAAAAAATCTTGCCCGAGCCATGGAAGAAAGTTCTAACAGAAGGATAAAAATAAAGTAAGTGTCGATGTTGCCTACCCAATTGGGGTAGAATTTTGTAAAAGCACGAAGGGTGGCTTCACCCCAATTGTCCCACCCCAACATGGGTGGATGGTTAAAAGGAATCTTAAGGGTAGAGTTACACGAAGACGTTCACCCTAGGTAGGGCGACCATTTTGAAGATCCTTAGGGGTAAAAGGAGCCCAAAAGTTCCACCCGAATGGAATAACAATAAAGGTTGAAGGTGAGCTGTAACCCACAAGAGAGTTCCAAAATATCCCACCCAAGGTTAAGCTATGATTAAAAGGGGATAAGGGTCAGTTGAAGCTAATTCTAGCCTAGATCTTAGAGCCTAGCCTTAAGGCACTATCACTCGTATTTAATGTCGATCATCAGACATTGTAGTATACTTGTTGAAGCCCCATGTTGAAGCTTAAGGATAGACTTCCTCGCCAATACAATGCAGTCAAAGGGAGGCATATTGTAAGAAGATTTAATGATCCACCACCACAACCAATGCCATAAATGAAGTAGGTACAATCACATCGACCAAGCCAGAGCAAGGAAAAGGGGATAAAATTAATAGATATCATCCGAATTTGTATCGGGTTCCTTGAAAGGCTTAGTCAAGCACAATAGGAGGTCAGAGAAATGATACCCCACCGCCTGGAGGGTACGATGTGCTTTAATGAATTCACCCAACGTAAGAGAGAAGCCAGATATTTTGGCTATAAAATATGAAATGTGACCCATTCAGGGGGTTGGCTCTAAGCTATTACAATTTGTATGTAAGACTAGGAGTTCATTAATACAACAAGGCATTGTCTGGCCTTTGGATCATTCTACTCATATGTATGTATTTTTCATGTTTGTGCTTTTATGCTAAAACTGGTGAATGAGTTAGTTGTTATTCTGTTATCTGGATTCTGGCTGTTCATTTATCAGCTCTAGAATTTACAAACATAGTGCTAAGCATAAATGATAATAGTTGGAATGTATTAACTGGTCTATTAAATGATTGTATGCATGAGTGTACCTCCCGTTATTGCCTGCATATATCTTGATGCGGCTTATCCACCCACTTTAACTCACTATCATTTTATTTTGTTTACTTTGTTCTTTGTTTTATTTAAATTCTATTAGTCTCCATTGAAGTTGTGAGGAACCGACCTTCTCTGGATATTGGCTATTGGGCTACATTACCCTTTGGCCCTTCAATGTTGGTCTAGTCCGCAAGATGCACAATCCTTCCATTAGGTGTTGATTAATGACCAACAAAAGGCTAGAGTATTTCCATTATTAGAGAAACAATGAAGACCATGACTCAGCTATAAAGTCTTTTCATGATTGAATAATAACCAATGAAGACCATGAATCATCTAAAGAGTCTTTCCACGATTATAACCAATGAAGACTAGGACTTATTTATATTGGAAGACATATCAAATTTGAGATAGTTGATCATTCAGGGACATAGCCAACCCTTAACATTGATAGAAGCATCAAGGATATTAAGATCACCTTGACATTATAGATAGAGGCATCAGGGACATTCAAGTCACCTTGATAAGATAAAGAAAGAGTTGTAGTAGAAATTAGTCTTCAAAAGAGTGAGAAGCTTCCTACAAAATAAAGAGAAGAATTTCATCTTCTAAGTGCAAGATAAAGTAGAATAGGAGAAGGATATATCTATCTTAAAGTAAGATTTCATCAAGTAGTTGATTAATTAGAGTTGTAAGATATTAAAGTTTTAGGTCACAAAGAAATTGACCTTGACATTCAAGATTTAGGTTTCAGAGACCTTGAAATTGGAGTTTCAGATCATGTAATAACCCACCTCTTTTGTGCTATATTTTTTTGAATTTTGAAATTTTCAATTTTTTGCTTTTAATTATTTTTTTTATTTTTTGATGCTGATAAGAAGTGCAAAAATAAAACATAACAAAATAGATATATTCTATGATACCCAGATGCTAAAAGTGACTCAAAATCATTATTCTAAAATACCCATTTTATTAAATAGATAATTTTCATCAAATACAACTATGGCAATAATATTATGAAAACCCAAAATGAACATAATGTTTCCTAATTACAAATAACTGCATAACCATTTGATTGCCATAGAAGAAATGCACAAAGAATACTCAAAGGGAATGCTTAGACTAGAAATCTAACCTCAGCACTAAAAATCTTCAAACCCAGCACTCAAACCCCCAAAATGATGGAGCCAGTGAATGGTATGGCCTGCTAGAAGGTACGACCAGCTAGGAAAAATCACAATCTTCGCTAAAATTTTTGCAAACTATCCCAAAGGGTTACCCAGTGTAGAAGAAGCCAATGGTCAAATACCCAAAATCATTTGATGTTCCTATTGGGCACTACAATAAGAAATATGTGGCTAGAAACCCTAGTATGGTATGACCACCTTCAAGGAAAACGATTGTAACTCAAGCCAAAATATCTACTAATCAATCCACACCAAAAACTATATTCGAATCCTCTGTTTTAGTGCAAACTCAGCCCCTGAATGAGACTAAAAAATTATTGCTCAGGGAACGATCCATCACGTTTGCAAGCAATGTTCCTTTCAAGGGTTTTTGTCCTCACAAAGCCATGAAAACTCTGCATGAAGCTGTAAGTTCTCACTAGAGAGAAAATGAGAAATAAACCTCGATATCCAAAATGAGCTCCAAACTACCTAGGTGTTGTAGGTGAGTTGGAGAGGAGAGGGCAATCCTCCAAGGGAGGTCCCAGGTTCAAATCTCCACCCTACCAAAAAGTTGAATTGGGTATCCAAAATCCAATTGATAATTTTGGTGCGAGCAGGGTCTGGTGCGACTCCTGGGTGACTTTGACGGTGTAGAACCCCTTGTTCGTGGTCTCTCAGACCAAGGCGGCTTCGTAAGGGGTTTTTCGCTTAAAAAAAAAATGAGCTCCAAACTCTCCTTATATTATGCCACTTTTAGGGTTAGGGCGACTTAAAATATTTTAATCTCACTTTATGCAAGTTGACCCCCATGAGAAATACACCTAAGTCACTTCCCCATTCAGAAAATTATATTCGTAAGTCACTTTTCAACTTAAATTAATATTATATTTAACTTAGGAATAGGGCCACTTAAATAATTTAAATTAATATTCCACTTGAATTAGGAAAATTAACTTTATATTTAATATAATGCCTTTAAACATTAAATATTAAATGTTAAATAATAAACTGTAGACCCAAAATAATTAATTGACTAGAAGAAATATGGTCTCAAAACATCTCGGACACAACACACTGCCAACCCTGATAGGGCTCCCAATCATCTCCATTAGCCTACAGGAACCCAGGAGTAGGCTAATCCATAATGTTGCTGCTAACTGCTTAGAGAGGGGAAATTACAGATCACAAATAAATTGACCTTGACATATTGCATTTAGATCTTGAATATAGACCTTGATATAGAAAGAGAAAGCATTCAGGTCTTGGAAATAGACCTTGACAAAGAAAGAAAAGATTCAGGTCTAGAAGATAGACCTTGACATAAGAGATAGAAAGATTTAGGTCTCAAAGATAGACCTTAACATAAGAAAGTTTCAAATAGAAAGGCAATACTATACAATGGAAGAGATTCACTCCTAGAAAATATCCTATAGTGTAGTCATTAGAAGAAAGCAAACATTATGAGAAAACATCTTGAATCATCTTCAACTCAAGGTATAGTCTTTCAATTCAAAGCAAAATAAAGAAAAAGCTATTAGGCTTAATTCAAAGCAAAATAACATAGTGCAAAGAAATAGAAGACAACCTCATTCGACATAAGAAAGGAAACACTAACTCACTACATAGCAAAGAAGATAATATCATTTTAGCTCAAAGCATAGCAAAGGAGTCAAATTCAAAAATAGTGTTTAATATTTTGACATTTCGTTCAAGGTTTAACAAGAAAAAAAGTAGGCTATTGAATGTAGAAGTGCAACTAGATCTAGATCCCCTTGTATGTCTATCTAGAGCAAGAGATAATCTAATATTGAGACAACAATACAATATAGTGTGCATTTTGGATCACAATAACATACTTGTTTAGTTGGAAAAGAGTTTACATTGAAGAAATAGTGAATGAGGAACCTGCAAGCATAAATCACATGTTAGCACAAAAAAATGAAAGTATGCATTAAGGAGAATGCAAAATTCCCATACTGCAGAGAAGAAGAAGCCAAAGCAAATTGGCAAATGCATCAGCGAAGGTGAAACATTTTGCAACACTGGAAGAAACTAGTGAAGATGAAATGCTAGAGGTTATGCAACACTAGAAAGAACCCAATGAAGGTGAAACATTAGAGGCCATGCAATACTGGAAGGAAAGGTGAAACAATCAATATAACACAACAAATGTATGGAAGTAACACATTAGTTAATGGTCATCGTACAAGAAAAAAGAAAGGAGTTACTAGCAACATTGGAGAATGTATCAAGTGCAAATCAAAAGGAGGTCAAAGTAAGTACAACCACGCAAGCACTAAGGTGAAACAAATTTGGAGCTACGACAGTGGTAACATTTATGCAGATGACCACGTTATGAGCAAATAAAGTATATTTATCAAACTTGCATGAGATACGTAAGAGTAGAGTAGTTGAGAGCAACGAAAGTGTTAGATTAGCCATTGAATCATGGGTTTATGATTTTAAAATTTTGCAGAATGACACAACATTTAATGTGAAGAATGTCACATTAAAATGTAACGTCATATTTACCTGTTTGAAGCTAAAACATTCCAAATTGAATTTCTTTAGAGACACATGCCATTCCAACTAGCTCATTAAGAGTCCTCACATGTACCTAGATAAGTATTCGCATCGAAGTCTTTGCACACACCTAGATTAGCATTCACATCGAAGTCTCGCAACAAAAAGTGAATGTGCAGGAGGTTGATAGAGGTATTTTTGAGTTTTAGTTTTTTATAAGGTTTTTATTAATGTTAGGAGTTATAAGGTGGAGGTTAGATAATTTATTAAATAATTGGAGTGATAAGTAGTGTTTATTAGTTTGATTAACTTTATTGGAGTGATAAGTAGAATAGGGTTTATAGATTAAAGTTGGAGTAATAAGTTGTTTAGTTTAAATTTACTTTTTGAACTCTTTGATTTATTTTTAGATCTAGGGAGATATAAGGATGTCTACTTCAAAGGAATTAAAATCTACAAAGTACATGAATAACAATATGGAGTCTATGATAAGAAAAGAAAAAGTAGATGTTATAAAAAGTCGGATTAAGAATTTGATTGAAAAATTTAAAGAAAAAATATATTTAGTCTCAAAGTTAATTTATAGTGAAGCCATAGAAGAAAATTTTGAAACATTTGAATATTATTTACATGCAAGAATTGTTGAAGCAATTGATGATGGAAAATATAGTATTATGATACCTCTAGATATTGGTAGCATAATGTATATGGAATTGCTCGCACTTATGTTTCATAAAGAATAAAATGTGAAAAAAATATTTGATTGAATCCCTTGAGAAGAAAGTGAAAATTGATGAATCATTTCTAGAAAAAATATTTCATTCTTCATGCAATATTGATAAACCAAGTTCATATAACTCAGGAATTTATTATGATGCTTCAAGTGAATGTTCAAAAGTCTCTATATAGGAAAAAAAAGAATCATATAAAGACAAAGGAAAGATTCTTGTACAGAAATATTATGACAATGAGAGAGTTCAAGAAATTTGTAATCTTGAAGCTACAAATATTGAAGAACATGAAGATAATGATGAACTCAAAACAAAAATCAAGAAAGTAGAACCTGATGAAGATCAAGTAGAAGATCACATGCATTGCAAGGTCACTTGAAGAATGGAGATTAAGATGATTGAAGATTAAAGTCTTCAATAACCAAATAATGTAATACAGGGGGTGTTGGAGTATATTACATTATTTTCTACATGCTAATGTATCCCCATGGTACCTTCATGGTAAATTTATAAATAATAGATTAGGTTTGAATTAATAGTTTAGAGTGTGATTTATATTTCCCCTTTTATGTAAGTGTGTATGTGTAGGATATGCACAAGTGCCATGTGAGTTAGTGTGCAAGTGTAAATTGAGTATATGTGCACAAGTGTCTTAATATGTAAGAGATCAAATATGTAATGTAAAGATGTGCACAAGTGTCTTATATTAGAGTGTGCAAAGTGAAGGTTAAGAGTCATGTCTAGGTGTGCATACAATATAGAGTCATGTGTTCATAAATTATACAAGTATCAAGTAGTCAAGACAAGAGTCATGAGACTTGGCATATGGAAAATAATAGTCAAATATCCTAAGAGTCATTTTACTATGGATATATACTCCATAAGGATAGTTCATATGATATCAAGATGTATTACATTACAGAGAAGAGAAAGTTCTTGTTATAGATGCAAAGAAAGACGAGTAATAAATATTGCATAAATTTTGAGCAATTAATATTATAAGTTGTGATACATGCTTTGTACATGTATGATTCAGGCTATTTATATTCATATAGTTATTTATTAATGAGTGTTATTGATATATTATAAGCCTTGATATACATATTAATTTGCACCTATTATTCTACTCGTATCATTATCTTACCTTACTGTATTATGACTATATTATATTTGATCCTATGATATTTATGGTAGTATTAAGGCTTAAAAATCCATCAATCACCATATTTTACTTGAAGTAATTTCATCCATGGTTTCAAAATTGGATCTATATTGAGTGTTTTTTATCACACCAAGTATCCATCCAAATATAAATTTTCTCCAATTCCCACCACCCATATTAGACCTTTAGAATTCTCCACCAATTAATTCATAAATCCTCCTACCCTTTTCCCTCCTCTTTTGAATGAATTAAAAATTCACTAAAAATGCAAAGTCAACCTCCCATAAATAATCTCATTAAAATCCACATGTGCATCCCCTAGCCACCTAGCATTTTAGGAATTTTAAATTCCATCCACCTCAGCCCATGTGCATTTAAAAAGGAATTTCAAATTCCTTCTCTCCACCCAAGGACCCCCATTCCCCAAGGTCAATTTATGACACATGAGTGGGTGAGAATTCACCCTATCCAATGTCATAAATTGGAGGGTGCACAACCCTCTAGGCAAATCCTATATATTTTTCTTGATATTTGCACATGCCACATTGGGCCAAGTCAATGCTTTGTCATCCTACCCCTCCCTTGCAAATCTCTATAAATCCCCCTCCTTTTCTTCTCATTTCAAGAGAAGATTTAGTCACCTAGGAAAAACTCTACCCAATTTTCTCTAGCTACCTCCATTGTGCATCGTTATCTTCAGGCACGACCATCACCCTTCACACATCCTCAACCAACCATGAAATTGTAGATGATTCCTCACATGCTAACCCCTTCATTTTGAAGTTGTGTACACATAGATCCTTATTTTGACTTCAAAATGCTCCTAGAGGCTTGTTAGAATCGTAGGAAGACCTACATAAAATCTCATCAACACTTGAGTGTCAAGCACAACGGTCGTCTCATCTGATATGGTCAACCGTCACAGTCGTCTCGCCCTATATGGTCATAGGCCAGAGACCAGACTGCATCATATTTCAATCCCTAGTAGAGAGACAAGGTAAAAGGGTATGCATACTTTTATGTTTGACGTTTGTAGGTATTCTAGGTTCTTTCATTGAATATTTTAAATTTTTTTGTTTATATATTTCTTAGCTTGGACCCAATCAAGGTGGGCTCTTTTGTATTACTAATTTGATATTTTTAGCTGTGTGCAGGTGCTTCTAAGGTGCAAGCATTTTATAGTTGAAAGAAACAAATGAGGGTCTACGAAAATCCAAGCTCATAAAAAACCCCTCCACCATTTTAATTGTAGCAAGAGAAAATTGTAGGTACCAATTGATTGTATTCTTTAGAGCATAAAAGAAAACTTTATCAATCTTGATAAATTCATGTTGTAATCCCCTAAAGGGCATTTTGTAAGGGAAAATATAAAATTTATAATAAAATATCATCTTTCCTTTGTGTACATGCATGGTGCTTTTCTCTTACTACATTAACCATCTACCTTTCCATGCTAGTAATTTATTCTGAACTTTAATTATAATTGGATTCCATAATTAGATCCTCATTCTCCTTCAAACAAGGGCATCCCTATATAAGTTGTTGGTAAATTTATGTCCTCCATTTGAAGTAACCTGCATAAATCCCCCTCTTTTTTTCTCATTTCAAGAGAATACTTAGTCACCTAGGTAAACATTTGCCTAATTTTCTCTAGCTACCTCCATTGTGCATAATTACCTATAGCCATAGCCATCACCCTTCACACATCCTCAACCAACCATGAAAATGGAGATGATTCCTCACATGCTAACCCCTTCATTTTGAAGTTGTGTACACAGATCCTTATTTCAACTTCAAGATGCTATTGGAGGCTTGTTAGAATCCTAGGAAGACCTACACAAAATATCATCAACACCTGAGTGTTGGGTACATCGATCGTATCACTTGAGATGGTTAACCATCATGGTCATCTCACCCAATATGATATACAAAAGAGGCCATCTTACCTGAGATGATCAGAAGATAGAGATCATATTACATCATATTTCAATCCTTGGTAGAGATACCAGGTAAAAAGGCACATATACTTTTATGTTTTATAACATTTGTAGGCATTTTGGGTTCAAGTGTCTTATTTATATATTTCTTGGCTTGGGTCCAATCAAGGTGGGCCCTTTTATATTACTAATATACTATTTTTAGTTGTGTGCAAGTGCTTCAAAGATGCAAACATTTTATAGTTGAAAGCAACAAAGGAGGGTTTAATAACATCCAAGCTCATCAAAAACCCCTCCATCCTTTTAATTGTAACATGAGAAAATTGTAGGCACCATTTGATTGTATTCTTTAGATAATAAAAGAGAACTTTATCAATCTTGAGGAATCCATGTTGTAAGCCCCTAGAGGGCACTTTGTAAAGGAAAATGTAAAATTTATAATAAAATAGCATCTTTCCTTTGTGTACATGCATGATTCTTTGCTCTTACTACATTAACCATCTACCTTTCCATGCCAGTAGTTTATTTTGAACTTTAAATTATAATTGGATTACATAATTATATCCTCATTCTCCTTCAAACAAGGGAATCCCTAGATATGTTGTTGGTAAATTTGCCTCCTCCATTTGAAGTAACTTGCATATCCTTGCTTTGATTCTAACTAGAGTGTTTAGGAAGTAAAATTTGGATTTTGTTCTATTAAATTTTTGCCTTGATTCTCTTTTATATTCATTTAATAAGTTATTCAAAGCCTTGTCCCCATTCATCCTTGCCCCCCCAAAAAGGGTTGTATCATCTATAAACTATTGATGGGTGTTGTTGTCGATGCTATTACTAGCCTTAAGTCAATTTATTAGCCCATATCTATTATCCTTCTTCAAGTTCCTACCTAATACCTCTACCATAATAAAAAAAAATATGATGATAGAGGATCACCTTGTCTAAGACCTCTCTTGGCTTTAAATGATTTTGTTACTAACCCATTGATGAACACTGTATATGATAGATACTATGGAGACACAAGCTTTAATCCATCTAACCCATTTCTTCCCAAACCTAAACTTTTCTAATATTGCAAAAAAAAAATCCCAATTAACCCTATCATAGGATTTACTCATATCATGTTTTAAGATCATTGCTCTCTTTTCTTGAAGCTACTGAATGCATAACTTCATGAGCTACTATGATCCCATCTAGAATTTCTCTCCATTTAAAAAATCCTCCTTACTCTTCTAAAATAATTTTGTCTAACAGTGGTCTTAACTAATTTGCCATCACTTTGGAGATTATCTTATATGTCATATTACATAGACTTGTGGGACTAAATGAATCAAACAATTCTACATCATTTTTTTTGAATCAGAGTAAGATATGTTGCATCTATTTTATAAGGTATGTATTGTTTTATCCTAGATTATTTCACTGCCACCAATAAGGAATCCTTCACTATATCCCAATTATGTTGATAGAATGTTGCAGAGAGCCCATATAGACCTAGGTATTTATCCTTATCAAGAGAGAAAATAGCTAAATAAACTTCTTCTAGAGTAATAGGTTCCATCAGTTTCCTATTGTCTTCATTTGTTATAACTAAAGGTAATTCTTGTAGCAGTTTATCATTAAGAACTTTAAACTCCTTCGATCCTAGAATAATCTAGTAAAATAACCTTTCCTCCTCTCTAGTTTCACTCTCGTCTTCAATTCAAATCCCTTATACTGATTTAATTCTACTAATTTTGGATGCTGATATTTCTACTATTGTCATCCTATGGAAAAATTGTGTTTTTATCTCCTTTTAACCAAATTTGTCTTGATTTCAATCTCTAAAATTTCTCTTCCTTACTCAAAATATTATGATTTTCACTAAGCAAATCCATTTCCTCTGAGATTAAATTATTATGATAACCTTTTTGGAATTTTGAAAGTTTCTCTTTTAGTTATTTTTTCTTCTCAAAAGTGTTCTTGTTCCATTCTTTTAATCTAGATGTCATTGATTTAATTTGTTTTGAAAGTGTATACAACTCAACATTTCTTGAATAATTCTATGTTTGCACTATCATATCAAAAAATTAAGGATGATCTTCCCATATCCGCTCATATTTAAAATATGATATTTTTTGGATTCCCTTACCACCAGTTTAACTTTTATTGGACATTGATCTAAACCAACAAGGTATTAATTTTAACACAAGTCCCTTCATCTAACCAATTATATGAGAGTATGCATTTGTCTAATTTTTTACTATTAGGTTTTGGCCTCTCTGTTGTTGGTCTATGTGTAGTTGTCCTCTTTAAAATCAACCTCCCATGGATTATTGTTTTGAATAAAAGCTAAGAAATCTCTCATTTTTTATTTTTGCTTGATAATAAGGGGTTGTACTCGGGTCCCCCACCCTTAACGAATTATATCTCTCTTATTTATAGTTGGAGAGTTTACAAACATATACACTTATAATCTCAGTTGAGATGCTATAGCTAGAAACCTACATCATTTTACATAAAATGGCTGAATTCTTGATTTTCATTTTTTGGATCTTTTTAAATCTCTGTATGAATACAATTACTCCAAAATTTACCATCTTTCTTGATATTTTCCTATAGAAGCCTTCACAATGCAAAAAATTCACCTCTACTATCTATGCCTTGCATTTTAGTAGAGTAATATTTCCAAACCATTGTGCAATCATAGTCTGCTTTACCAAATCTTGATTGCTAGTTTGCTTCCTAAAACACAAGTGCAACCACAAAAATTATAATAAATAGTCTAAATGAACACACAATATTGTTATAAAATAAAATAAATATTACCAATGGAAAACATTAAAGTAAATCTTAATCATTAATTGATTTAGGCAATCAACATTTTTGTCAGCTTCAACTAAACTTTCTACTTCCTCTAACCATGGAAAGGAGATGTTAACTTCACGATCCTCAATCAAAAACCTTCTATTGGCTACCTTATCAACACATTTATTTCCTTCCCTTAATATATGTGTAAACCTGATTCCTTCAAAATCTTTAGCAAGATCTTGAATTTCCACAATTATCTCTTGTATGTTCCATGGAACCTTTACTTTACTCAAAATTACATTTATTACAATGAGAGAATCACCTTCCATCCATACTCTATTCCATTTCATTTGTTTACATATTTTTAACCCATATAAAGCTGTCCATGCTTCAACTTCATTATTTGTCTTAAATTCACAATTGAAAGCATAATGAGATAAAATGTCTCCTCTATTATTTCTAATTATTCCTCCTCCTGCTGGTGGTCCTGAATTTCCTTTAGATGCTCCATAAAAATTCAATTTAACCCACTCCACATCTGGTGGTTTCCACTATATATTCTTTACCTTATTTTTGCTCCTCTTGTACCCAACATCATAATTCCATTTAATAACTTGATTCCATCTATCAAGACTCTCTGCTTTCAAATTAGGGATTGGGTGAGTTGATAGGGTTGGTTTAGACTCCTCTATGGCTAAACATATTTTTTTTCATTACCTCTAAAATGATTTCCTTTCCTTTAAATATTCTTCTATTCCTTTCTAGCCATATAGTCCAAAGTATTGTATCCTTTGATATATTCTAGATTGTTTTTAAAGCCTCACTTTTATAAGTGCTCTACCATTGCTTTAACCAATCTTCAATTCTGTTATTCATCACCATCCATTTACAAAACATATTAAGAATCCATTGCCATAGATTCTAAACTATTGAGCAATGTCCCAAGAGATGGTCAATACTCTCCTCCTCCTTATTATAGAAAACACATTGAGAGGGGCCATGAAAATCCCTTTTCATAAGGTTATCCCAGGATAAAATTCTTCTATGATCTACTAGCCAAACAAACATTTTAACTTTAGGAATGCTTGGGCTATCCCAAATATCTCTCCATATTCTAGTGACATTATTATTATGTTGGTGTTGAACATTATATCCACTTTTTGTTGTGTATTCTCTTGAGATATTCAACTCCAAAATCAATTTATCCTTGGCACCCATCGAAATATTCATAGTTGTTATATTTCTACTCAATTTCCTTCTAGCATCAATGTCTTGTATACTTGTAAAAAAATATTATTTTCATTTGTATCTTCCTTCTCAATCCTTGTACAAAATATTTGAAACCCTATCACCATATTTTTCTTGAAGCAATCTCATCCAAGGTTTCAAAACTAGATCTAAATTGAGTGGTTTTTTATCACACCAAGTATCCATCCAAATAGAATTTTTTCTCCAGTTTCCACCACCCATATTAAACCTTTAATCATAAGATCAATAGATTTTTTTAAAACCATTACAAAGAGCAAAACCATTTGGAAGAGAGAATGCATTAAATATTAAACTTGGGTCATTGAGATCAACATACTTAGAAGAATTCTTGCCCATTTTATTTGACTCTCTTTGTACATTCTCCATATAACTTTTCCCGTAAGAGCTAAGTTTGCATCTGTAAGAGCTCTTAAACCGAGACCTCTCCTAGTTTTGTCATCACACAACTTGCTCCATTTCACCAAAGGAAATTTACTTTTGTCATGTAAACCTGACCATAAAAAGGATCACATAATAAATATTAAAATTTTTTCAACTAATTTTGGCATAGAATGTAATGACATATAATATGTTTGAATGACTTGTAATACTGAATTAATTAACTGCACTCTTCTTGCTATTGATAATCATCTACCTTTCCAAGCTGGAAGTTTATTTTGAAATTTATTAATAATTGGATTCCATAAATATATCCTCATTCTCCCTTCAAATAAAGGCATCCCTAGATAATTTGTTGGTAAATTTGCCTCATCCATTTGAAACAACCTAAAAATTCTTGCCTTGATATTAGCAGGAGTGTTAAGGAAGTAAATTTTGGATTTAGACCTATTAATTTTTTGCCCTGAAGCTCTTTTGTACTCTTTTAAAAAGCTATTCAAACCTCTAGCCTCATTTATACTCGCCCTTACAAAAAGGGCTGTATCATCTACAAATTGTTGATGGGTGATGTTATCAATATTATTTTAACCTTAAGTCCACTTATAAGCCCATCTTTGTAAGCCTTCTTTAAGTTCCTACTCAAAAATTCTGCCATAATAATGAACAAATAAGGAAATAGAGGATCTCCTTGTTTAAGGCCTCTCTTGGATTTTTTGATTATGTCACTAACCCATTGACCAACATTGAATAAGAAAATATAGAGACACAAGCTTTAATCCATCTAACTCATTTCTTCCCAAAACCAAACTTATTTAAAATTGCAAAAATAAAATCCCATTTAACCCTATCATAGGCTTTACTCATATCAAGTTTTAAGATCATATATTTCTCTATTCTTTAAGCTACTGAATGTATAACTTCATGAGCTACTATGATCCCATCCAAAATTTATCTCCCTTTCACAAATCCTCCTTGATCTTCTGAAATGATTTTGTCTAACAATGGCCTTAATCTATTCACCATAACTTTGGAAATAATCTTATAATCCATATTACATAGGCTTATGGGTCTAAAAAAATCAAATAATTCAACATAATTCTTTTTTGGAATTAGGGTAAGATAAGTTGCATTTATGTTTGAAGGAATGTATTGTTTTACCCTAGAATGTTCCACTGCCACTAATAAAGAATCCTTCACTATATCCCAATTATGTTGGTAAAAATATGTAGAGCCCATATGAACTAGGGGATTTATCCTTATTAAAAGAGAAAAGAGCTAGATTAACTTCTTCTAGAGTAATAGGCTCCATCAGTTTCCTATTGTCTTCATTTGTTATAACTGAAGGAACATCTTGAAGAAGTTTATCATTAAGAAATTCGGTCTCCTTTGAACCTAGAATATTTTGATAAAACAACTTTACCTCTTTTCTAATTTCACTCTGATCTTCAATCCAAACCCCTTCTATTGATTTAATTATACTAATTCTAGAAGATGATCTCTGTACTATAGCCATCCTATGAAAAACTTTGTATTTTTATCTCCTTCTTTTAACCAAGACTATATTTATTTTATTATCTAAAATTTCTCTTCCTTACTCAAAATATTATGATATTCACTAAGCAACTCCCTTTCCTCTGATCTTGTATTATTTTCATCACCTTTTTAGAATTTTGAAAGTTTATCTTTTTGTTCTTCTTTCTTCTTAAAAATGTTTCCAAAGTTGTTCTTGTTCCATTCTTTTAAACTAGATGTCATAGCTTGAACTTGGTTAGGAAGAGCATACAACCCACCATTACCTAAATAATTCTATGTTTGAGATATCATATCAACAAATTGAGGATGGTCTTCCCACATCTGCTCATATTTAAAATATGATATTTTTTTGAATTCACTTACCACCATTTTAAATCTTATTGGCTAGTGATATGAACCAATCCTTGTTAAGGTATTAATTTTAGCACAAGTTCCTTCATCTAGCCAATGATCTGAGAGAATGCATCTATATAATTTTTCTACTATTAGGTTATGGCCTCTCATGTTGTTGGTCCAACTATAGTTGTCTTCTTCAAACTCAACTTCCTATAGACTATTATTTTGAATAAAAACTGAGAAATATTTCATACTTTGGGTCAATTTCCTAATTCTCCCAAATTTTTCATTCAACTTGGTTATGGCATTAAAATATCCAATGATCATGAAACAAGTTTCTTGGTCTTTACTTCTCATAAAGGCTTCAATCCTACTCCAAACTTCTAATCTACCTAACTGAGTTGTAGGTCCATACACATTGATAAGGATGAAGTGAATATCAGCAAAGTAGCAAGTGACTAAAGAGGCTATCCAATGCCTAGTTTTATGAATGGTTACACAAGAGTTTCTAGAAGGATTCCAACAAGTTAAAATTGCCCCTGTTGTTCCTTCAGAATCCATAGCATCCCATTCACATCTTGCCCAAACTACTTTCATAGTTTTTGAAACTTCTTCTTTTGTCATTTTCATTTCCTGGGTACAAATAATATCAGGTTTATTACTTAAACATAGGTCCCTAATACACAAATAAGCTATTGTGCCTTTGAGTCATTGAAGAATAATGAAAAACAACTAAGTTACTGTGCCTTTGAGTTTTTGTGCAAAAATCATGAAACAACTATGCTAGTGATTTTTGGAAATCTGAAAAGGAAAAAGGGAAAAATATATTCAAACAAACAAATGAAATGAACTATGTTCTAAATTTCTATGCAAAATTAGGGTATATGAGAAACTAACCTGTGAGCTTGTATTGAAAGGAAATAAAACTGAGCATGATGTGCCTTTGAGTTTGAGCCTGTGTAGTTGTGTCTGAGCCTATGTAGATGCCCTGGGTGGCTATGTCTGGTCCTAGGAGCTATTATATATGGTTGTTTCTAAGCCTGGTAGTTGCCCTAGGTGGTTGTGTCTAAGACTGGGAGCCACCTTAGGCGATTGTGTTTGAGCTTGGGAGGGTAGATCATGCAAGATCAAGCCCTGATCTGAGAGGTGTGACTGTGTCTTTCCTACCCTTGGGTACCTATAATAGAAATAAAAGGTAGAAAGTTAACAAAGTAAGCCAAACAAGAATGTAAGCATAAATAACCCTAAGCAAAACACATAAGACATGCTATGCCCAATGTGAGTGTTAAATCTCATGCAAAACAAGCATCAGATGTGTTAAGGGCAAAGGATACCACCATGATCACAATTTGTGTGATAGAGGAAATACACCATAACAATTAAAAATAGACAAAATGTAATAGATTTAATATTGATAAACTTTATCTTTTACAAATTGACCTTTTTAGTTACAATTGACCTCCTAAAACAGAGGATTTTCCTTTACAAGTAAGATATATGGTGTTGCATGTTATCTCCTTGATCACATAATAGATTGTGGGAGGGTTTAGAAGGTGTGTTACTTGACCTCCCAAGCCTCTATGTATATCCAATACCTACACATAAGCTCACAATGATAATATCAATAACATATGTGGGGCCTTTTAATATGAAGCCCAAAACCGTGAAAGAGGGTTACAAAAAGAAATTTTAAATGTTATAAAACTTTACAAAATCAAGTGTAGAAGTTACAAAACTATATGAAATACCTAAAAAACCTAATAAAATACCTAATTTATCTTTTTGTGTAATTTATGGCTGATCTAGAGTCGCTGCTGGCCTTGAGGATCAATCTTGTTGGCTCTCTTGTATAGTTGCATAGGGCAGTTGTGCTCCTGTATATCCACCCTAGGAGGTTGTGCCTCTGTGTAGCTACTTAGAGTGGTTGTACCTCCATGTTTCTACTGAGGGCAGTTGTGACTGTTATCTAGAAAAGGGTTTGAATCCTGGATCTGAGCCTTCCTGGATTTGTTTCGAGGTTTTTGCTGCAGATTCGATGCACTTTTGAATATCAATAGTGGGTGTGGCTACAAAACAAGGATTAACAAATAATTCTAAGAGTATCCATGGTTAAAGCCTTTGAGCTCTCCAAATGGTATACTTGCAATCACAATATCAAATACATACACAACAAAATCAAATAAAATTTGAGTAGAGTTTCATTATAATTTTGTACACATGAAGTGAAATGAAATTGGGACCTATTTCTAAGGTCTTCCATGGATGGAGGAGAGTGATAAGAGGGAAGAATATGGGTGACAAGTGGCTTGGGTGAGGGAAGGGAGGAATCTTAGGGATTCCCCACTTGGGTGGACAAATGTGCAACTTTCCTTATTTGGGCTATGACGCGTTATGACATGCCATGACACAATGTGAAATGCCATGACTAATAACCTTTTTATGGAGAGATTCCTCACCCTCCAAATTGGTATTTCTCATTAACATTATTGGGTGGAGGGAATCATCACCCAAATGCATTAAATGAGATTAGAATATGGAGGAAAGAGGGGTATTAAATGCAAACTAGAGTTAGGTAGACAAAAGTTAGAAATAGCAGAGTGGTCTCATGATGACTATGATTAGGCATAAAAAGGGGCTAAAGTGGGTCAAATGGGCTAGAATAGTCAACATTGATAATATATAAGGTTATAATATATTAATTAAAATAATTGCACATAATATTTTAAATTTTTATATTTACAATTACAAATGTGATATTTTTTAGGTGTCTATAGAACTCAAGTGCCTTCATCTCATTGGCTAAGAAATGTGTGATGTGGGTTTGAGTGGGCGAGATTGAGCACTCCATTTTGATTGACTATAAAATGTGTGGTGTGGATTTTAGCAGGCAAGATTGAGCACTCCATTTTGATTGCTTGGAAATAAAATCACTTCCTTTCCTAAGGTGTGAGGGTATTAATTGCATAAAACAAATATTTCCCCTTTGGTATTAATTAATAGTTCTCCATTAGGTTTTCCCCCTAAGAAAATATGTCTTTCATAATGTTAAGGGTCAATAACAAGGTGGACCAAAAATTCCCTTATGGAGCTTAGGTTACAATGATAAGTCTAGGATCCATTTAATATTTCTCCAAAGGTCCTAAGTTGTGCATAATTTCCTCATAGTTTCCTTTTATGATGGTAAAAAAATCATTCGCTCTCCCTTTAACTTCATCAATTCATAAGGTTAAAAGCCTATTTCACACTAAAAAAATCATGAGTCCCTAATTATAAACCCATCGGTTATTTTTTCCTAACCTTTAGGTCTTTCATACACCTTCCTTCCCCTACACATTTGATAATATCCATGCCTTGGAAGCTCACCAAAAAATAATGTTTCCCATCATCTAGGTTTAAGGATTGACAACACATAGACTCAAATTTCCCCCTTTTGCCTTAGTCTTATGTCCAAATGATAAATCCTTGCATGTACTAAGGTCTAAGGTTATAGTCACAAGGGATAAATATTTCCAATAATTAAAAACCTGACAAATATCCTCATGGCACAAATGGATGGACAATATTTGCTCACTAGAACATTAGTGCTCGCACTAGATTGGACTAGAAAATGGACTGTTCATAATGACTCATTGGAACATCAATACTCACACCTGATTAAACACAAAAATGAGTGGCCCAGAGTGAATCAAACAAGTTTGAGCATAATTGGTTAGGAAATATGTGGTTCAGATTAGAGCAAAGGAATTGAAGTGCCCTACCCTTATTGGCTGAAAAGTTAATGGTAAAAAATCTGAATCATTAATTGTTAAGTCTTAGGGTTATGTCTTTATAAAGTGAATGTTTCCCCCCTCCAATTTTTATTCAAATGAGAATTTATCATAAAGGTTTTTACCTTAGGTCATCATCATAATATTATTCCCTAGGGTTCAAAGGTCTCGCACAAATATTAAGTCTCCCCACTACGGTCACTTAAACATTTTCCAATGTTGGTAAGCTATTACCCTATGTCATACACCTAAGCCCCTGTGGTTCATTTTGTTTTTTGTGAGGGTAAAAAACATATATATTTAGTTCCCCCTTACCCGCTTTAATTTCATATCCACAATATTAAGTCTGCCTCAAGAAATTATTGCTTTTCATAATGTCAAAGGGATGTCCTCATAAAAATTATTGCATTTGCCTAAGGTCAATAGTTTCCCTTATGTCCATGCATCCACTTTTGAATAAAAGTCACACACATTCCCTATATCACATGACTCACAATTGCATGCTTTTTGTTGAAGAATCCTAGCTGTATATAATCATCAAAATATACTCCTACCAAAGGACTCAAACTTTTAGCACACTTTTGACTTTTCACCTAGGCCAAGTGGTACCATTGAATTGGGTTGGGAAAAATATAGTGTGGGATTTCAATTGATCTAAAAATTAATGACATGGATGACATCATTAAGGGAGAAACACATGACCTAGATTTGCTTACCCAAAATATAGTGTGAGCTTTCACCTGGATAAAAAATGGATGACATAAACAACATCATTGAAAGAAAAGTGTATGGCCTAGATTCATCCACAGATCAAGACAAAATATTTGTACCTCGATAGAGAGTTATAAGTTCATTTAATTGGAATTACTTTTTTTAACTAATGTCTCCCTTGTGATGAATCACCAAGATCATCACCAAACAATCTGACAGTGCACATTCAATCGAGAGGCCAAAAGCACTAGATTTTGATTGGCTCGATAACACAACACATGCTAAATGAAGACAAATAGGGTGAAACCTAATGATAAAAAAGACCTTTAGGTAGAAGAGATTAAGTCAAAATATCCTGACACACATGCCTAAAATATCATAGATAGCTCAGACTCGATATTCAAGAAAAAAATAGTCATAATTTAAATTGAATACAACACACTAGCAAAATATTTATTAACCAATTATAGCATGAGTGTTATGCATGACCATTAATGTTATTATCATGTAAAATATGCTGAATCTCAATTGGCAGATAAAAGGAGTGTAGTTGGAGGTAATAAAGTCTAGTGCATGCGAGAGTGGCTATTAATATTTGCACAAAGTGTTCAAGATTTACTTATAGTGAGCACTTATAATTAGAGAGCCACAAGTATAGGGGAGTAAAAGAGAATTAACAAAAGTTGTGAAGCCTAGGGTTTATCACAAAATTGAGAAAATTGCAAAGAGCAATACTACCATGGAATCCTCAAGTGCTATCCCAAGAATTTCTCTTACAATCATTGTAGCTAGAGTAGAGAGCCTCACTAATGGCATACCATACCAAGATTTAAAAGGAAAATACACCACTATAGATGGAAAGGAATTTGCCAAGCTATCAATACCAAATCTAGAAATAACTCCTACTCAGCAGTGGGAAGTAGAAAAAAAATCCACATTCAACTATGAGTAGACATAGGAAGATTATTAGTGCCACCCATGGCTGCTCAAAGGGATTTTCAAAAGGGTATGGAGAGCTCAACACCAACCCAATCCTTAATAGAATAAGTGGAACCACAGCCTGAGTAAAATAATATGCCTCAAGGTATATTATTCCTCGAACCTCTTGTCATGGTTGGCAATCACTTACGATCCTCAAACCAAAGCAGTTAGGGATTACGCGAACTAACCATCATTCAGAATAATCCCTAAAAAGATAAAAAATTCTTCAGGTTAAATGAGGCCATGTTAATCCTGGACATAAAGATAATAGATTCTTATTACCAGTACATGCTTGGAACTTCCTTTTATACAATGTTTTTTATCATAATGTATTTGTATCATATAATTTCCTTATCCATAAATCTGACCTCCACCCTTGGGTTAGAGATTATGTAGACATGATAAATATAGTATCGGGGGAGCAAGAATTAAATTGGGTTAATAGAAAAGTTCTATACCTAATAGTTTAGTGTAATAGAAGAGGACAACCCACCATGTATAGATGAGAAAATACCATTAGTAACACAATAGATAGAGAATTCAAGGAGTTACAGAAAGCCATCACAGAGCAAAGAGAAGTGATGCCCCCATTTTCATATTACTCTTTTCTTATACACTTGATAGTGGGATATATGACCAAGTAGTCGATTGAATAATGGGAAGGGGTATATGATGAACTCGTTCAAGAAAGACTCCCTTGAATACGTGAAGGGTGATCCAACCATTCCCAATTTTTTGGTATATTTCTTCCAAACATTCATTACAAGCTCTATAACCATAATACTCATAGAATTAGCACAAGGATAGCCATATTTTTGCATGAGAGGAAGTCAAGAGAATTTTTCTTCACTGAAGAATTTACACATAAGAATATATGGGTCTAAGATTCCCCCAAAAGTGCTACCCAAGTTTTATCCAATGTCCATTGCAACACTAGAAATCATGAGATAGGTGGCTAAGGAAACTAAAATGAGAGCTACAAAGAAGAAGGTCAAAGTCCCATGGCTAGATTTCCCTTGTAGAATGGGACATTACACCTATAAAGGCCACTATAGTCTATTAGGGGCCCTATGAAAAATGGATTCATATGGTTTATTTGAAATCACTTGGTGACCTTATAATCCTTTTAACTATTATAGGGATAATATTGTTGATAAGATGCCAAATGCCTTGGTCGTTCACCAAGGAGATAAGTTCAAATATGAAATACAACTATCTATAAGAAAAGGAGAATCCTTGGATTCCATATGGAAAGAATACTTGGGCAAGAGACCTCACACTCAAATAGAGATGGTGGATAACTACCCAATTGAATTAAGAGTGTTGATAAGGGCCTCAATAGAAGCCATTGCTCCATTAGTTCCCTCCATACACCCCAAAGATATGTAAGACCCAATATTGAAGGTTATAAGGCAATATCCCAAAAAAATAAAAGTAATCATAGAGGTCATTGGTTCAACCAAGTCAGGGACATGGGAGTATTTAGTTGATCAGCCCATTCTCAAGATTGTTGAAGATTTAGTATTAGGAGGATAATCTAATATTAGCCAAGTCACAAGCTCAAAATCATGTAGACACAACATAAATCCTTTACAAAAGACATCAAGATTTGAAATATAGAGTAAATTAGTTGCAGGCCAAGAGTGAGAAATTACAAGTAGAGGTTATTAGGCTTCAAGGACATGCATGACAAGTATAGATAAAAGAATATTTTGATAACACTAATTTTGTTAAAATGTACAAAGAAGTGATATAAGAATTTAAAATAGAGATGATTGCATTGGCTAAGATTTTTAAAGACCTTACTAATGTCATGGCTATATCTCAAAGTATGAAGGCACTATTACAATATGCAGATCAAAGAGAAGCAAATCTAAAACCTACCTTCAAAAATTGCAAGGAGTATAGCCAAATATGTAACAAACAAGTTACTATATCAAATGGTAGAGATATGAATGTCAATCATTATTCCTAAAGTTGAATACCTATCTCCATGAAAAGCCATACTGGGAAAACTTTCTCCAAGACATGGAGGACTGGGCGGGTGAAATGGATGAAAAAACACAAGCTAGCATCTTACTTGAATAACTTTTGGCAACAAAAAATGTTGATGAGATGATATCAAAAGGGATACACAAATTTAAATGTGATGATAAGGATGAGCAAAAATTAGCTCAACAACTTAATGACTTATCAAGAATAATTCAACCAGTAGTCAGATTATCCAAAGAGAATAAGTGTTCAACAAAAGACTATGTGAATAAGTCATTAAACAAGAAATATGCAATTACACCTACAACCTCCTTTTGTGATGAGGCATGGGGAAAAAATTGCTAACCTTATAGGAGTAAGTCAACTAGGAAAAGACAAGGTTGAAGTGGGGCCCAATGTAGAATAAGATAAAACTCTAGGGGAATATAATAAGAGGCTACAAGTAAATCCTATGAAGGACCATGCCTAACACATTTTTACTCCATAAAAGAAATTTAAGGGCTTGGAGAAGTTAAGTGTCAATAAAAAAACTCAAGACAACTATAATTTTTCTATGGTCAGGAGATCAAGGGCAGGGATGGTGCCACATGGAGAAATCTACTGAGCACAACTATAACAGAAACATGACACCCAAAGAATATAAGAAGGATTGATACAACCAAGAAAAGGATCAAGTTTTTACATATATATTTTGCTAGAGGTATAATAAGAGTGCTCTTGCCTTGTTAATTGTATCTCCTTTTTATGTCTTGTTTTCCATCCCTTGATTGCACGGGTTTTTTTTAGGATATACCTAGTTAGCTGAGATCATTTCCAACAATTGGATCAAAATATTGGAGACTCTTTATCACTACTTTTAGGATGAAGAGTGGAGTTCCTCTATTACATCATTTGAATAAAGAGAACCCTTTGTATTTGTCTAATGATATTTGAGCACTCTACCAGACTCTGATTTGTAATATCTTTTTAGAAATTATTACAAATCTAGCTTCCTATTGGACATTTATTTGGCTCAATTATGTATTTGTGATCATGTTTGTATGTTACATCATTTAAATATATGAAAGTCACTTTATTTCACTATGTGCTTTAATTACATCTATTACATTATTTGAACAGATCTAATTGACCTAGTTATTCTTTTATCATTTCTTCTCATTAATGTTCTACAACTTTGCTACAATTAATAATGGATAAGACACCGTTTTACTATTAAGGCATTATCATATGGTTCTTGTAAATCTTGGTCAAAGAACACTTAATATGTTAAATATTTTATTAATTTGGATGAGCCTATGCTTAAAAATCACCATTTAATCTCTCTCTTGGGTTTCCTAACCAACCATGGTTTGTTTGAAGTCAACTTGATTATTAATTCATGTGTAAATATGTGGATTGAACAGAGTCCAAAATACTGCTTGTGATCCATAAAATCTTATGACATGATGTATAATTTAGGGACACAAGACTTTTCCACAATAAATTCTGGCACCGTTGTCGGGGATGAACTACGTGTATTTATTTTTGAAATTTTCATAGTTTTCCTTGTATGTCTAAATTTTTAAAAATTTAAAATACAATGGTCATGGATCTTGACGATTTTTAAAGTTTTTTATCTTTTCTTTTGCTGCAATACCCACATCCCTTATGTGAATTTCTATTTTGTGAGGCTGAGTGTATTAAGGTTGAGCAATCTTGACTAGAATATTCTAGTTCTTTCTGCACATACTGTGTTGGTGACTCTGACTAGTTTATACCTAGAATTCAATAAGTAAAGAAAGGATTAGCTTGTTTTGGTATCTACAAGAAGGAATGCTCAAGATATCTATCTAGAGCTATCAAATCTAGAGGTACTTCTCCAAACTCGAAATAAAACACCTGTATCTAAATTTTTTAGCTCCAATTCCAATTCTATTTTTGTTAGTATTAGCTCCAATTTTATTCCTTCTATGAGTGTTACCTTGAATCCTGTTAATACCACCCCTATAGTTAACATGGCCAATCCACAACCTAATATTCATCAATGGAGAACCAATAGGTACCTCCCTTTTGTCTTACCTCCAAATTTGAATCCCCTACCTAGAAAATCTCATAAGTATTTACCCAAGTTTCAAGGGAACAATGCTATCTCTAGTGAAGATCATATTAGAGATTTTTTATATGCTATGGATAGTCTCAAAGTGAATGAAGAAGATGTAGTCCTTAGACTATTCTTACAAACACCGAAAAAAGATGCTAGAGAATGGTTTAACAATATTCTAGCTGGTACTATCCAAAATTTTTAAGAAATGGAAGAAAGTTTTATCAACAAATATGGTGAAAGAAAAAATGAACAATCTCTTTTAACAAAATTAGCTACAATGAAAAATAAATAGAATGAATCAATTAAGGACTTTAACAAGAGATTTATCAATATTAGAAATAAAATCCCTACTAGGTTAAGACCTAATGACATACAATCAATATGTTTTTACAAGAATGCATTTCTAGGAGAATTCAATTATGAGTTGAGACAAGAACAAGTGACTACTATTGATACATGCATGGACAAAGCCATTCAAATTGAAAGAAATATGATTGATAGTGGTAAAATAAAACCTTATTCTTTAGAGTTGAGTCATCCTGATAAGAAATTATAGACACCAAAACCTAGCCACTTGTCATCCATCCTGCTTTTCTCTCCACTTCCACCCTTTATTTACATATATATATATATATTATATTTAATATTAATATTTTATATATTTAATAAATATATATTTATATAAGTAAATTAATCCCAACCATCCGATTTCACTTAATCCTATCCATCCATTTACATCAATCCTTTCCACACCATAGATTTAATATCCACCCTCCGATATGCTTCTATCTCAACCACACGATTAGTATCATTGAAACCCTAGTATACCCTAGGTTGTATTATTAATAGGAGCCATTTTGATGGCTCAACCCCTAAGTAATCCCTAAGTTTTCCAAGTCTTGGGTTTCATGAATTCGAAGAAGTTTCTTGAGCAATTCATCCCTGAGTTCCTTGGAGTATTTGAGCACTCTCATATTCCATACTCACCTGTCACAGCCCCCGCATCCGTCATCGCCCCTCTCTCCTAGCCAAATCTGCTTCTACAGAATTCCCCCTCAATCACCAAACACCCTCAAGCGCTTTCTATCATCGTTGAGCACCTCTAGGTGCTCCCCCCTCTACCGCCAAGCACCTGTGGGTGACCTCCATAATTATCAAGTGTCCACGGGTGTTTCCTATAGTCGTCGAGCACCTACAAACATTTTACGCCAAAATTTTGAAGTCCCCCTATCCTCCGAGTGATGCTAGGGCATCACCGCACCAATCCTTTGCAACATACTACATCAAATCAGAGAACAACAAATAAGCAAGATAAATATTTCATTTATTATTTTATTTTATACACTTTTAGGTTCTGTTCATTTATTTACATTGCATAGTTAGGGTTTTTATACTGCTTTCTAATGGCCTCACACTATGGAGACCTCACAGTTGCTACTAACCCATTTGTTATTTTTATTCTGTGTAGTGATGAGCCACAAAATTGCTCATTTTTTGTACTCTTTTCCCCATAATGTGCGGCATATATTCTTGTAGATATAAATATTTTATGGAAATTATATATATAATTGACAGTTTATTTTGCATGTTCTCTAATATTTGTCTTTAAGTGTAATTTGTGTAGATTTAGTGGAAATCATTGCATTTTGGCATGTTTTCATCGAGGTCCAACTCGGACCTGGCACTTACAAATTAATGAAGGAAAAACATCTATAGAATATCGGTAAAGAGGTACGAAGTCAGGCACCCAAGTCCTTTGAAGCGCCTGACTTCCATTCGACACCTAACTGTTAGGCGCCTAATTTCTATTAGGCACCTGCTTCCCATTGTACGATGGAAGGCACCTGCTTCCCATTGTACGATGGAAGGCACCTACTTCTCATTATATGATGAAAGGTGCCTACTTCTTATTGTATGATGGAAGGTGCCTGCTTCTTGTTATGCGAATGAAAGGTGCCTGCTTCTTGACTTCTTCAACCATGGTGCCTGATTCTCATTAACGTCAAACTTCAACATGACTCTATGGTCGATAGAATAAAGCGAACACTTGGCAACCAACATGAAAGGATTTCTAGCATCATAACTGAACATGGGATAATGTCAAAGGTGATTCATCACCTATTTTTTAGTTGTTACGTAAATTAATTTTGTAAGTCGAGTAAATCAAATATCAATGTATTCTAGAAATAGAATACGTTGAAATATCATGATATTTTGCCCGATTCAAGAAACCAGCTGTAACTGAATCATGTGTTGATTCATTCTAAAATTGTAATAGGGTTGGCTGCATACTTTATAAATATGTAGGCCACCCTTGAAGAAGACCCCCTAAACTTTTTATGTAATTTTCTCTACTGTAAATTGTTAATAAAATTTCTGCATTGTTCTTGTAAAAACATCTTCTAAGCGTCCGGTGAACATTCTACCATGGGTAGAACCTATTGGAAGCGTGGGCCCACTTACAATAGAGTTCTTCCCTATTTCCCTATTTTCTATAATTATTTTAATAGATTAATTTATTTCTAGTTATTTTCCCTATTTTTTGTAATTTCTAGCAAGGTAGTTATTTAGATTTTTAATGTTTTCAGTCCTGTTTCTTAGACTTAGCATGGGATTATTGGTTTAAACATAAACTTCAATGAACATTAAACACCCCCAAAACCATAATCTAAGGGACTCATCTCTGAAGGAGAAATTACAAGCATAGATTTTGCACGGTTGCTCACAAGACTACGAGCTACCCCGGGTTGACAATTAAATGGAGGTAATTAATTGAACCATAGAAAAACTAACCAATGTTTTGCCCAAAATTTTGGCACCATTTTCGGGGAGTAGCCATTGTAATTTCTTGTTCTGAAGAAAGCATAGTTACAGTAGTCTAGAGTGTTTTCTTCAGAAACCTTCATCTGAAACTTTGTATGAGTCCACCTAAGAATAGGGGACCAGATGATCATTTTGTCAAAAATAAAGAAGTTGTTTCTCAAAATCCTTCTACTTCAATAGAACCTCAACCTGAGACTGAACTCTCACCATCTCAATCTCCACCTATGCATTGGTGGGAACACCCACTATTTGCATAGGATCCCTCTAAAATAATTTAGTAGAATCCTAGAGTAGGATCAAAGATAAGTAGAGTTCAATCTGAGGAGGATCTACTGAATGTTGAATGTTGGCAAGCAGTGTTAGATGGAACTATCTCAAACGTTGACTTATCCATCCTTCTGAAGGATAAAAGAAATGAATTAGAAGCATTGACAACTACTTTGAATGAAGCAGGGGTAGAAACACCAGTAGTAGGTAGAATGGCAGAAAATCTAGAGGAAACATCCACTAGTTTTAGTTTTCCAATAGGAGAGGTAGGAGGAGATCACAAGATGAAACACATCTCTCCTGCCCACCTTCCAACTTTTAGAGGACTACCAACAGAAGATCCAGACCTATTTCTATTTAAATTTGATGTTTTATGTAGATCTATGGATTACACCATAGATCCTCAGAAACTAAAATTATTCCCTTCCACCCTTGATGATTCAACTTTGCATTGGTTCATCAGCTTGGGGGATAAATGGATAACTACCTAGGAATAGTTGAAGAAACTTTTCCTGGATCAGTATCAAGATTTTGGTAGAGCAAGAGATGCAAGAGAGGAAGTCCTAGATATGACCCAAAAGGAAGGGGAATCCATGGAAGAATATTGGGATAGGTTTAACTTCAATTTGCAAAGATCACCCCATTCAAAACTAGGAGATAGGTCCCTAAGAAGCATTTTTTTGAAAGGACTAACAAATGAATCCTTGGAAGCTTTAAACATGATCTCTGGGGGAGACATTTACCAACACCAAATGGATGATATTCGGTAGTTGTGTCAAAATTTCTCAAGAAGAAAGGGTAAATTAACCTCTAGAAATGTTAAGCAGTCAACCACTATCACTAAAATAGAAATAGGCAACATGTTAGAAGACCTTAAGAGTGAGATGTTATCATATCTGGCTCTTCAAATGGATACTCTTCTACTTCAGAGAAAGAAGTAGGAGAATGAGGTAGCATTGGCCTACTTCTATCCTAAATGTAGAGGCAAACACCCTAAAAATGAGTGCCTAAAAAATAAAGTTTGTGTATGTGTTGTTTGTAAGAAGGATCATAAAATGAAGTTGTGTCCACAATTAATGAAATCTAAAGAGGAACCTGAAGTAGTCGAGGTATACTTCATGGGTAATAGGAGGAACTGGCAATAGTCTCCTATGGGTAACAATATGCAATCAAGAATGTCATCCTATGGGGGTAATAATTACTAGAATCAAGGTCAAAACTAGCCACCCAACATGGGTTGGTATGGTCAACAACCTTGGAATCCATTTCCCCAAGGAGAAAATCCTTACAACCCTTATCCTTGGAACCAATATCAGTAGCCTGGGTAGTAGTGGAGAAATCAGAATGCTTGGAATCAGTATCCACAACATACTACTCCAGCTCCACTACAACCAAGTCTACCAACTTTACCTACTCCAAGGACTCCTCAATTACTAGCATAACCAACAACAAACCCAAACAACAAGCAACCAACCTATCATATGGAAAATGAGATGTACCCTATGTATAATATTAAGGTAGATTGTGATCCTATCTAGTTAAGGTCAGGAAAGCAAGTAGGTGTAGAAGTCACTCCTCTTGTAGAAGAAGAGGAACCAATAGAAATAGAGAAAGGGGAATCACCCCTTATAGAAGAGGTAGAAGAAGAATCAACACCTGTACATAACAAAGAGGAGGTTCCACCTTTTCCACAAAGGTTGCAGGAACCCAAGAAACCAATACAAATAGAGTTTGATATCCTCTCTAGTTTAAAGAACTTAATAGTCACAATTCCTCTCTTTCAGGCCATTAGAGACATACCTATCTATGGGAAGGCCATAAGAGAGTTGTGCCTCAAGAAACCAAGGAGGAAACCAGCTAAATCAATCAGTTTGGTAGGTCAGTTAGCTGACCTTATGTTAGGAAATACCTACAACCAGAAGTATTCAGATCCAGGAAGCCCTGTGCTGACTATAAAAATAGAGGGTTGTATTTTACCCAACACACTAGTAGATTTGGGGGCTGCCATCAATGTCATGCCCCAGGAAACCATGCAAAAACTAAAATTGACCAACCTGAAGCCCACTAAAACTATGCTGCAGTTGGCAGATAGGTCTATAGTACTTCTTGATGGAATACTAGAAGATATCACTATTACAGTAGATGCATGGGAGTATCCAACAGATTTTTTAGTATTGCAATCTAAGTCTGGACTAGGTGGATACCCATTAATCTTAGGTAGACCTTGGCTGGCAATAGTTGATGCCTACATAAGTTGTAGAGATGGGAAAATGACCATTTCATATGGTCAGAATATAAAGAAACTGATCATACATCCACCTGCATAGTCTACAGATTTGTTGGGAGAACTTGAGGATGAAAATCAAAATGTTGATGGTCTATCAATGATCCAACCTGTGATGACACTTGAGGAGTTGGAAGATGAAAGTGATGAGGATAAGATGATCTCCCACTTTTTTTAGGGAGAACCTTCCTGTCCTCCTCCTGAGTTGCCATTAGTAGGAGTAAAAGACCACCATATTCAACAAATAGAAGTTGCACCTGGTAGAATGTTGAATGTAGATAACAAGTTGACAATTGAACAACAAAACTAAAACAAACATTGGAAAAATATCAAGATGCCTTTGCTTGGGAGTATTCTGACATGAGAGGAATAGCTCCTGAGACCTGTACACATAGAATATATCTGGAAGACTAGGTCAGACCAGTAAGACAACCATAGAGGAGAATGAACCTAACCATGAAAGAAATTGTTAAAATAGAGTTACAAAAACTCCTCATAGTTGGATTCATCTACCCCATTTTAGATAGTGAGTGGGTATCACCATTAGTGGTGGTGCCCAAGAAGAATGGAAAGTGGATAATTTGTGTTGATTATAGGTTGTTGAATAAAGCAACTAAAAAGGACCACTTCCCCTTACCATTTATAGATCAGGTCCTTGATACCTTAGTAGGCAAGAAGTACTTTTCTTTCTTGGATGGGTTCAGTGGATACAATCAGATCCAAATAGGGGAGGAAGATCAAGACAAAACCACCTTCACTTGTCCATGGGGGACATTTGCTTATCGAGTCTTACCATTTGGCCTATGCAATGCACCTACCACCTTTTAGAGGGTAGTTCTTAGCATTTTTTAGATATGATTGGAGAGACTGTGGAAGTATACATGGATGATTTCACTGTATATGGTGAGACTTTTGAAACTACCATAGAAAATCTAGAAAAGACACTTAAACATTGTGAGGAAACTAACCTATCCTTAAGCAATGAGAAATGCTATATGTTGATGCAGGAAGGGATAGTTTTAGGACATCACCTTTCTGTAGAAGGGATCAAAGTAGATAGAAAGAAAATTGAAGTCATCCAAACTCTGCCTACTCCCAAAACACAAAAGGACATTCATAGTTTCCTAGGATCAATCGGTTATTATAGGAGGTTTATATCAAACTTTAGAAAAACTGCTAAACCTCTTACCACATTGTTAACAAAAGATGCAGAGTTTGTCTGGACTGAAGAATGTGAACAAGCATTCAACACCTTGAAGGAAAAACTGATTACTGCTCCAGTGCTGAGAGGTCCAAATTGGACCATACCTTTTCACATATATGTTGATGCATCTAACAATGCAATAGGCTCAGTACTAGGATAGAAATATGGTGATGATTTTTATGCCATCTATTATGTTAGTAAAAACCTTATAGGTGTTGAACTAAATTATACTATCACAGAGAAAGAGTTTCTTGCAGTAATACATGCTCTTAACAAATTTCATCATTATATTATAGGTTATCAGGTATTTGTACACATTGACCACTCAACAATCAGATACTTGACAAACAAACCTGGGATTAGTGGTAGAATTATCATATGGTTATTGCTCTTGTAGGAATTTGATGTGACAATAGTAGACAAGCCAGGAAAGGACAATGTGGTAGCTGATTTCCTATCCAGATTGACACCTCTAGACTATGCAGCTATAGAAGACCAATTTCTAGATGAGCATTTGTTTGCTCTAAATGATCAGATACCTTGGTACGTAGATATGGCTAATTATTTAGCCATTGGTAGAGTATCCCCTACACTTTTACCTCATGAAAAATAGACTTTAATTGAGAAAAGTGTAGATTTCTCATGGATTGATGGGTGCCTATTTAAAATAGGACCTGATCAAATCATGAGGAGATGTGTTGTTGGAGAAGAAATAATTGAAATACTAAAGGCTTGCCATGATGAACCTTGTGGTGGCCATTTTGTAGGAAAAATGATTGCATATAAAGTGTTGCAGGTTGGTTATTACTGGCCTTCACTATTCAAATATGCAACCAAGCATGTGAGCCATGTGATCAATGTCAGAGGATGGGTAGACCTACTCTCAGATATGAGATGCCACTCCAACCACATGTTCACATTGAACCATTTGATAAATGGGGGATGGACTTCATAGGACCTATTAATCCATAGTTAAGAGGTAAGAGGTATATCCTAGTTTGTACTGACTATGTGACAAAGTGGGTTGAAGTACAGGCTTTGCATGATTCAAAGGAGAAAACTGTAGCAGATTTCTTGTATTCAGCAATTTTTACAAGATTTGGGGTCCCAAGGGAGATCACAATAGATCAAGGACCTCAGTTTACTTCAAGGATGATCCAAGAACTCATGCAACAATACAAAATCAGGCATAACAAAACCACTCCCTACCATCCATAGGCAAATGGGCAAGTTGAGGTGACTAATAGAGAATTGGAGAATATCCTGATAAAGATAGTGCAACAACATAGGAAGGACTGGGCTACTAGATTACTAGAAGCAGTGTGGGCCTACAGGACCACCTAGAAGACTACTACTGGTTTCACACCATTTTAGTTAGTCTATGGGAAAATAACCATGATGCCTATAGAGTTTGAAGTTAAAACACTTAGGACTATTGTAGAATTGAATATCAATCTGGATGATGCACAAAAATATAGAATTCAGCAGCTTAATCAGTTGGATGAATACCACCTTGAGGCTCTACAGAAAATAGAGATCATTCAGAAATAAAGGGCCAAGTGGCATGACCGCCACACTAGGCCAAAGCAGCTTAAAGTGGGAGAATGGGCATTACTCTATGATTCTCGATTCTAGGAAAGGAAGGGCAAGCTCATGCAATGTTGGATGGGGCCATATGAAGTAATTGAAATCATCAATAATGGGGTTGTAAGAGTTAGAATAATAGATGGCAGCAACATTACATTAATAGTCAATGGCCACCACCTGCATCCATACTATGTGTCTGAAGCATACATGATTGAGTCTAGATTAGGCATGGGGGAGACCCTAGTTGATTCTGATTTTATCTTGAGTCAATGAGATGTGGACCTAGTCCACATAGTCCCAAAGACAATTATTCTTTTAAAATTTTCTTTTTTTAGTTGTGTTTTTGTTTTGTAGGAACAATGCCCTTTGTGCAACTGTTAGGCAGCTTGGGAGACCTAGGCCTAACAAGCACATGATCCATGAACCTACGCTTTCCAATATTTCTAGGAGAATTTTCTTGTAGTAGGAGTAGTTAGTCCCCATTTAGAGATGGGAATACTAAACTTGAACCTGCACAAGAGTGTTTGGATTGGTCTTTTTGGACAATAAAACACTCAACTACTGGTTTAGGGGTAGATGTTGATCTTGTACCTATTTTTCAATCAAAAGCACTAAAAGGCCTGATCAACCTGATAGCGCATATACAAGGACAAGTCAACACCTTTTGAATAAAATAAAAGTGCCATGTGTTTGTATTTTATGGGGAGGCACCTACTTCTCGTTATTAGAAAAGGTTCATGCTTCCCATTGTACGATGGAAGGTTATTGTATGAGGTCTTCCATTGTATGGTGGAAGGTGCCTGCTTCTATTGTAGTGGAAGGTGCTACTTCCATTGTACGCTTCATGGCGCCTGACTCCTAGTATGTTATGAATATGGTGCCTGCATCTCGTTTTCTGATAGTTCAATGCCTGACTCTTAATTTTTTAGGAGAATGGTTGACTGCTAGTTTTTGGGAAACTGACACCAAATATTCTTAGCATATATAAAAAAAAGTTGTATAAAGTTTGTTTTATAAGTATGACACCTGATAGTTAGCAAAAAGGTGCCTGCTTCCCATGATAGACATAAGCGCCTGATTGCTAAGGTGCTTGCTTCTCATGTTAAGTAGAGCGCCTAATTGCTAAGGCACTTGCTTCCCATGTAAGCAAAGTATTTGATTCCTATGGTGCCTATTTCTAGTTTACAAGGCACTTGCATGCCATAATTCGAAAAAGAAGGTGCCTGATTTCCATATGAAAAAGGTGCCTAATTTTTGTTTATTATGGCCATTTTCTACCTTGATAGAATAACATGTCAGCCTTGGGATGTGGCTTGAGCCACGTCAGCACCCCATACACGTGTAAATTCAACTCCATCATGGATAAAATTAAAAGTTGACATCAACCAATTTCTAAGGAGGGGACGTTTGTCATCCCAAGGTGTTCTAATTTTTTTTTAATTTTTGTAGGATTTCTTGAATAACCCATAGTGCAGCTACCAAGAACCAATCACGTCCAAGGAAATTCATTGCATGGGAACCATGGCCATCATTGTCTATTGTGGTTTGCCCCATCATCAAATGCCAGCCAATAGCGATGCACCATGAACATTTACACATATGCACCCATGAAATAAATTTAGGTGCATGTTTAAATTTTTTGTTTCTTGTCTATATTATTTTCATGAACATGTGTGTCTATGGAAATGTGTCAGCATAACCCCCCATTATTACCTTAACCACTTGAAAAAATCCACTTGGCATGATGTTGTATGGCATGCCTCTGATTGGTCGATAGTTTATGGTTATCATCTCCGCACAATCGGGCACATGCTCAAAGGAAATTTATTATGGATAACCATAATCACTATTGATTATGGTAATTAACCACCTGCGTGCATGAATATAGTTGTTTTAAAAAGTTATTTACCAACTATTGTGCAACCAACTTCAGTAAGAAAAACATAGAGTAGTGAGGCACAATGGTAATTCAAAGGGGAGATAGTAATATTGTTGAGTGAATTGTGAACTAGAGGTAAAGCATGGGGGAAAGTCAAAAAATCATGACCTTAAGAAGAGTGAGCCGATCGATTGCTCAAGCATTTCTGTAGATGTCCAAACATAGTTGGATACTATAGAATGGATGGACTACTATCGATTGGTCAATCAGGGCTAGGATGTAGTAGTAGCAAATGAATTTGTGGTATCGATGAGCGATGGGGTCATGCGCATGTAGGGCTAGAGATCCCAATCATTGAGGACTACATCACTAGAGTTATGGGCCTCCCTCTTATAGGGGAGCGCATGTACAAGGAGGATAACCTTACCCTCTATGCATAGATATTTTTTGGAGCACCAATTGAGTACCTAATATGCGTTGGCTTGCCAAAATGGCACATTCTTGAGCTCTAGAGGGTCATTTTTGAATAGATCACCCATTTCTTCACATGCTCTGGTAGGTACTCCCACCTGAATGCCAACCACTTCTATTTCCTCAATCATATTCTACATGGGGATAAAATCAATGTCCCCCACTACCTTGCATGCACCTTGAAATATGAGGCTAGGTGATACCAGGTAGGCACCACCTCTACCCTGGCTCACCATGGCTTGATTTTTGCCTTGGTGAGATATGCAGAGTCACATAGAAATGTGATAATTGAGGAAGTTGTGGGCACTAGTGCAGTAGCAGGGGCACAAGCAGAGGAGGAGGTGCCCATTCAAAATGAACAGTCAGCCCAAGAGGTGATATAATGAGAAACGATGATGCCTGCATCCCAGCCTATAGGAAATATAGGGGAAGTAGGACAGACCTCATTCCCTGATTTTCCCTAATTTGGGGAGGAAATAGGGTAGGATCTATCCCCTTCTGCACCCCAATTTGAGGATGAGGTAGTGTAGGATTCCATGCCTATCTCCACTAGGATGTGAAGTAGAAGAATGAGGGCATCAAGGGTGGTTTCAAGCTCATCTGATGAGGAGACACCCATCGATGAGCTCAATAAGGAGGAGTATTTGGCCCATATTTTATAGGACATTTCTTATGGGCCAACTCCTCAATAGGAGGTGTCCATGGCAGATGTACCACTAGAGGACCAGGAAAAGGATTTGCAATAGCAGTAAATGTAGGTTTTGAAAGAGCAGGCTTCCACTTGGGAAGCCAAATTTAAAGAGGAATGGGCTCTGTTTGAAGAGTCTAAAAAGGAGACTTCTTAAAAATGCATGAATTGTATCAAACAATTTGGCAACTATAAAGATAATTGTAGTTGTAGGGTGGACCAAAGTAGCCGAGCAGTTGGCCAGGGTTGATGTAGTAGTGCAGACCGATGGGGCAATAGAAGTGCCCCTATTGATAAGGAAATAGAATAGGGAGATGCTACTATAATGGAAGTAGAGCAGCCTTGCTCTACATCCTCCTCTTCAAATCAGGTAATTTAGCCTATATAAGAGGATGAGGTTGAAGTTGAAGAACCTCAAAATGTAGAGTAACCTAAAAAGGGGGAGAAGATGGAGAAAAGGAGATGGAGGTCGAAGAGCCTCAAATTATAGGTAGAGAGGGAGAGGCAGAGCACTCTCCAATTAATACAAGGGTAGCTCAACCTCAAGAAGAAGAAGCAGTCCTTGATGTGCAACAAGAAGCTATAGAGGAAAAAGAAATAGTCCCTAATGTGCAACAAGTAGCTATAGAGGACCAGGAGGCTCAACAACCTGCATCCCCTATACACTAGGAAATAATAGTTGCACCAACATACCCTGGGGTACAGAGTATCAAGCTGAGATCAAAATAAAAAGTCATAAGGCCATCTCAATGATGACCCAGAACTAGAGCAAGAGTTGTAGAGTTGAAGGCCCTGGGCATTGAATCTGATAAGGAATCAGAGTTGGATTTTGATGAGGAATGGGAGGCAACAAAGAATCTATTTGCTACCCAAAAATAGAAATTTGAGGAGCTCAAGGAGGAAATTAAGGTAGATAAGAAGAACTGGAAGAAGGCCTCCAAGAAAGCCCTCAAGGAAGTAGAAAAGGAGGCCAAAAAATAATCTGGTAGACCTCGCAAGAATATTCTAGTTGCTCAACCTAAGCAGTTCTAGTATTTGTATGGGTTAGAGGATGGAAAGCCTTCGAGGATGTAGGCATATTTTAAGCGGATGGGATTTCTAGGCCCTGTACAGAAAGAGGATCTGGCATCAAGCAACAGAACTCCCCCTGTGCCAAAAATAGAGGTTAAAGCTGAACCTGAGCTTGACCCAATAGGGGGAGATTTACCCATAGCTAGGGTTGCTAAGGAATCTAGCATCCCATTTGGAGATAAGGAATCAGTGCCTGTGGGTGAGAAGTTGCCACTTCACCATGAGTACTAGAAAATGGCTGAGCCTACATTCTAGAAGGATGCCACCAACTTCTCTGGTTTTTATATGAATGTTGATAAGGGCAAGGTGGCCTAGACCAGAGAACCACCCAAGAAGAGGGTAGGGCCAAGTGAACCACTTCGATGCAGCAAATACCAAGAAGTAGGGATAGGAGATAGTAGCTCCCACAACATCAAAGGGGTGAAAGCCCTAGGATAAAGAGAAAGCCAAGGCCGCTAAGAGAAAGAGGACACAGACCAACCGGGCCTATTGGGATGAGGTGAATAGAACTGGTAATTACCAGTTCAAAGTGGCATAGGGACGTGCCACCCCTTAAGCATGGGGGGATGATGAGCCACATAATTGCTCATTTTTTGTACTCTTTTCCCCATAATGTGTGGCATATATTCTTGTAGATATAAATATTTTATGGAAATTATATATATAATTGATAGTTTATTTTGCATGTTCTCTAATATTTGTCTTTAAGTGTAATTTGTGTAGATTTAGTGGAAATCATTGCATTTTGGCATGTTTTCATCGAGGTCCAACTCGGACCTAGCACTTACAAATTAATGAAGGAAAAACATCTGTAGAATATCGGTAAAGAGGCATGAAGTCAGGCACCAAGTCCTTTGAAGCGCCTGACTTCCGTTCGACACCTAACTGTTAGGTGCTTATTTGTTAGGCGCCTGCTTCTCATTGTATGATGGAAGGTGCCTGCTTCTCATTGTATGATGGAAGGTGCCTACTTCTCATTATATGATGGAAGGTGCCTACTTCCCTTGTATGATGGAAGGTGCCTACTTCCCATTATGCGAATGAAAGGTGCCTGCTTCTTGACTTCTTCAACCATGGTGCCTGATTCTCGTTAACGTCAAACTTTAGCATGACTCTATGGTCGGTAGAATAGAGCGAACACTTCGACAACTAGCATGAAAGGATTTCTAGCATCATAACCGAACATGGGATAATGTCAAAGGTGACTCATCACCTATTTTTTAGTTGTTACATAAATTAATTTTGTAAGTCGGGTAAATCAAATATCAACGTATTCTAGAAATAGAATATGCTGAAATATCATGATATTTTCCCGATTCAAGCAACCAGCTATAATAGCGAATCACGTGTTGATTCATTAAATTGTAACAGGGTTGGCCGCATACTTTATAAATATGCAGGCCACCCCTGAAGAAGACCCCTAGACTTTTTATGTAATTTTCTCAGCTGTAAACTGTTAATAAAAATCTCTGCATTGTTCTTGTAAAAACATCTTCTAAGCGTCCGGTGAACATTCTACCATGGGCAGAACCTGCTGGAAGCGTGGGCCCACTTACAATAGAGTTCTTCCCTATTTCCCTTGTTTTCTGTAATTATTTTAATAGATTAATTTATTTCCAGTTATTTTCCCTATTTTTTGTAATTTCCAGCAAGGTAGTTATTTAGATTTTGAATGTTTTCAGTCCTGTTTCTTAGACTTAGCATGAGATTATTGGTTTAAACATAAACTTCAATGAACACCAAACACCCCCAAACCATAATCCAAGGGACTCATCTCCGAAGGAGAAATTACAAGCATAGATTTTGCACGGCTGCTCACAAGACTACGAGCTACCCCGGGTTGACAATTAAATGGAGGCAATTAATTGAACCATAGAAAAACTAACCAATGTTTTGCCCAACAGTGTAGATCTGGAAGTGTTACATTAGCGCTGTGTAGTTGCTTAAGTTGGAGTGGCCTGACATCGAATAACTAGAAGCCCAATCAGTTCTATTGGGAGAAGAGACGCATTTTGAGACACCACCAACATTGTTTTTCTAGGGTTTCAAAGAACCCTAGCCATTGTAAAATTTGTATCAAAGAATTCAAGGATTCTTATTGTAACAATGGAGTTTTGAGGCTTCCCCCATTAATAAAAATTATTCATTGTGCAATACTGTATGTTTTAAATTTACATTTATATCTTTGTTATTTGGTGTTGCATTTTTGTCTCTTCAAATGAAAATCACAATGGGACCCACTAAGGGTTTCTATTTTTGATTTGCTTTGTTAATTTATTTGTTATTTTTTGTCTTGTTTTGTAGGATTTTCAAAGGTACGAATCAAGTGTTTTTTTTTGGTTAGGGTTTCTAAGGACTTGCAAGAAGTTGCAGAAGGTGCATGAATGCCCGACGATGTTCGAGGGCCATCAAAAAATGCCTCGATGCATTTTGGATTTACCTAGGGGCATTTTACAGAGTTGGAGTAGAAACGTAGGCTATTTTGTAAGTCTACTGTTAAAACCCTAGCTTTTCTATTTACGTATTCTGGAAATATTACGTTTTTTAAGATTTCTAAGCTAAAAATAAAATCATTAACTAATATGAGAAAAGCATTCATACTATCTTGCATCTTAGGTTTCAGATTAGTCATTTGCATCCATCCACACTTTCTATTTGAAGTTTTTGGTTTCTACTATATTCACAAATTGAAAAATATTGCATTATGATTTCATGTGAATTGAAAATTTGCATAATTAGTTTGCATTATAGGGTTAGGGATTCTTATTTTTGTAGGTCTAAGTAGGAACATTATTCAGATACCAAAAGTATCCTTGTACTTGGGTGATTCCATACGGAGGAGTAGACGAACTCCCTAGCTATCTAGAGCGAGTTTTAAGTGGTGTACTCTACATCCTTTAGAAAAATTGGTATTCTGGGTAGTGGCTTATGATTTAGACTATTGAAAGTAGTTATCTTTCTAACAATGTATGAACACAATAGCAAATCAAATATTAAAAAAAAATCACACACTGCATGATTCACATTTAATAGTAGTGGCTGTATCTTATCACCAACCATTGCTTGAGATTTGGTGATGGTGGCTTTCATCTCCATCCACAAATCTCTACCCTTAGAAACCTTAGGTCACCCTTGAGAAAACTTTTTGGATTTCTCTACCCTTAGAAACCTTAGGTCACCCTTAGTTTTTATCTTTCTTTGGATTAATTTAGATTAGTACATTTGAAGCACACAAGATCAAAACCTAAGAAAATGAACTCACATTAAAAGAAGATAATCAATGAATGAGGTAAGACACACATGTTAAACAAACTTAGCATTGATTGTTTATTTTTATTGTGAAATTTAAATCTTGTGATTCATTTTACTACATAATATGTATTTTTGTTTATTTGCTTTATGGTCTTAACAAGAAAATAAAAGAAAGAATTAAATCAAGATAATCCAATGGATCCTTCATCCACATGCCTCACCACTTCTATGGTAGATTTCATTATTGTGACACAAGTATATTTATCTGTAGGTCCCTCATGTTCCTTGTCATCTATAACCTTTCATATGGCTATTCCTCAAGTAGAGTCAACCTCACCAATAATTGATCACCATATTACCCACATAGATATGGCACAAGTAGAAGCTCTCATAAAGTCTTCTAACTATGTCTTAGAGTTAGTACTCAAATCACCTAGACAAGATCCTAATTTACAGCAAGAACTTGTTTATTCCTAGCCACCATCCAGCTTTACCCAAGTGTACACTAACCCTCTTTTTGAGACTTCAGTTGCACCTTCCTCTTATGTGTCCATTCCCTAAACCTCATGTGCTCTTAGCACTTCATACATATTCACATACACTAACCCCTTGTATGAGGCACATGTAAATTCTGCTTTACAAGTTTTAGTCTCACAAGTTGCCATACCAAGTGTAACTTGTCCCCCAACCACATATTTCATACCATCCACTTCCATACCTTCCACTTTTGATAGAGAAATTAATGAGGCATGGGAACACTTGAACAAATTTCTTAGGCAATGTCAAAATGCTCAACAACAAGTACAAGTAAACCCTAAGACTTTACCAAACTCTACTCAGACTGTCCTCATTAACCAAGGTCTATAATGGACACCACAGTATTTAGTAGTTTCTATCCCTGTTCCTCCACCAAGCCATACCAATACCCATCCTATTCCCATTGGTCAACCCAACCATAATCCTCATACATCAACTTCATTCCAAAATTTCCTATCTTTTCACCATCAATCTCCCATTCATCAATTTCCATCAAATTTATCTAGTCATCATTACCAATATTAGCATCATTTAGTCACTCCACAACATTTTTCCACCCCACCTCAAAATCATCAGGTAATTCAAGGCTTCCACATTCCTAAACTTTAAATAAAACCCTCGAATTAAGGCCATGCAAAAATAGATAGATCAAATGATACAATATACTTATAGTTTGACGAACTAGAAACCGACCTTCGTCAATTGATCAATCAACCCATTCATCCTTTGGTACCATTATGACCATATTCGACAGATTTCATGATTCCTAAGTTTGAAAAATTCAAGGTAATTGAGGATCCCAAAGACCATGTGAGCACGTTTGTAAATGACTGTTTTAGAATTCAAAATGACAATGCTCTCATGCTCAGAATATTTCCTCAAACATTAGGAGGAGATGCTACAGAGTGGTATAATCAATTACCCAATCATAGTATTTATACTTTTGATCAATTGATTGACCAATTATTTGAATGTTTCATCCCAAATATTAGAAATAAAGTCTCATTATTTGATGTCTATGCTTTAAGACAACATGATGATGAGTCTTTATACGATTTGGAAACCATTGGAGGGTTTTCATAACCAAGTTGCCATTCATCCTACCAATGGATGAGCTAATCAAATTATTCACCAAGATTTACTTAAAACCTATCTCTTGGATGCTTCAACTACAGACTTATCGTTCATTTGAAGGAGCTTTAGCTTAGGCTAGTGTCATTGAGGAAATAAAAATCCAAGAGTCCATACTTAAGCCTAAGAAAAATAAATGGTAAAATAAGGACTAATATAAAAGCAACTATTTTGGCCAACCAAAATCAATATAGGCTACCCCAGCCAGTTAGCACAATCACGTTAATCAAGTGATCATGAGCCAACCTATAATGACTCAACAAAAATTAGTGCAATAGTCACAGTAACAAATTTCTTATCATACGGTACCCTCGATAACTCAAGCCATGCAAAACACAGTGCTAGCTGTAGAAAACCATCCCTAACGATAGTTTGTCTAACAAAATCACCAATAAAACCCTTTAGCCAAGTCATATGCTTCCATTTTTTGAAGGTTGTATGACACAAACAAACTTGCTTTACCCAAAATTAGACCAGATGATCTCGCTAAACATAGTAAACACTATCAGGAACATCTATTTTTTCCTTATTATTGGGCATGATATTAATAATTTCCATACATTTAAAGACATAGTGTAAGACCTTATTGACTTGGGGGAAATCAAGCTTGACAACCCTCTTGCTCAACAAAACCAAAACCTTGGTATTTTTCAAACACCACTTCATCATCATGAGGAGGTACAATCAAATATAGGAGGGTCTAACACCAAAAATCCTCCTAATAAAGTCAATCATGTCCAAAAATACCAAGGGTTTGTAGGAACCATTCATGTGGTAACTAGAGGTCAAAGAAACAATCAACAAAATGTAAGGCAACAACCTCAAGAAAGTGTGTCACAACATCCCACATCACCTCCCATCCAAATTTCCCCTAATTCTTCATCACCCATCCATATACATAGTGAATCAAATCCTCCAAATCCACCTATCAATAGTACACCATGACCAATCATCTCATTAAGTAGTCGGTTAACCACAAGCCTAAATATGGCTTCAGCCAAATTGTTAATTTATGAGTTAATTCAACAATCTCCCCCATATTGTGAGGCATTAATATTTTGAAATCCATTGAACTACAATATCAATATTCTAATTCCTTTAACAAATTTTTAGGGAGCATCCAAACATGCATGGAGTCTTCCATCACATTCTATGACTTTGAGATTAAGCCAATCTCATCGGAATCAATAGACCCTCCATTGCATATCATGGCTTCAATTGACAAGAAGCCTTTTAAAAGAGTCCTAATTGATACTGGTTCCTCTATCAATATCATCATCACATCCGCTCTTCATAATTTGAATCTTCCTCCATCTGATATCACAAAGTAATCATTCACCCTAAAAGCATTCAATGATGCTTTATGTTCCATAGTTGGCACGATTTTTTTGCCCATTGAAGTAGGGGTCAAAATGTTGCACACTATGTTTCACATATTAGAAGGATCCATGGCGTACAATGTACTCCTTGAAAGATATTTGATGAGGTAAATGAGATGTGTCCCTTCCATTTTACATCAATGCTTAAGGTATATTCATGAGGGATAGGTGCATTGCATACCGAAATATGTTGAACCCTTCAAGTATTGCAATTTTATCTCAAATCCGTATGAGTCCATGCTTCCTTCCACTCATTTGTTCCTATCACCATCAACCAATGCATCTACCACTTCAATTTCTTCACCGAAGGATACCATTTCTGAGGACACCCTTATCACCAAATCACCATAATATTCATCATTGACTACATGCACATGTGGTCATAATCAATCCGCATTATCAACATCCTTGCCATCCATGTCATCATCATCTATTCAACAACCTTTCCAATATAATCCATCACCACCTAATGTTTCACAAGTCAAATTGACAGATTGTGAGACTTCATTTTTACCATCCTCAAGCCATCATCCAACCAAGGTATTTCCATATATTTCCAAGTTGAGGTCCACCTTGATAATCTTGGTATTGGTGAATATGTGTTCCAAGACATAACCGTCACACCCCTCACCATTCCTAAGGTTAAGGATTTAAGTCACCCATGTGACCCACCTTTAGCCATAGGAGCAATATATAACATGGGTTCAGTTCCAAATAGCATAAATTTTGTATAGGGAGGAATTGATTCTTCATCAAATCTAGAACCCCTAGAAAAATCCAAAGAACCAACACTTGCCAACATTCAAAACATGTCAGAATTTCCATACCGCTATTTTCACATAGTCAATTGGCAAGGTCATGGTCTAGGATTGCATGAAAAAGAAGTATCACAACCTATCTATGTTCCATATCAAGAAGTGCACAACCGTTTATGTCTAGGTTGCCACCCACTTTCCACCATATCTTCTCTTGAACAATACTTCCAAAGACTTAATCTAAATTTAGGAGAAGTCCTCCATCCCAATAATTCTAATGATGAAATATATGATAAATTCAAACTGATGTTGATCATTTGGAAGAATCTGAAGAAGAATCAGAGCCCATTATTCCATATACCGAACAATATGAGTTTTATCTCAGAATGTTCCCCATCCATGAGCTCATATTTCACTTGCTTCTTCTACAAGAGCAAGCCACCCCTACCAGTGAGCCACCACCTCCATTCCATTAAGCCATTTCATAAGCCAACTTGTAACATATGTACATAACACAACAATAGTGGTTTTCACCACTACAAAATAAAAATAAAAAATCAACAAAAACACATTTTATTTCTTTGTATTGCACGTATATAGCATTTAGTTAAATGCTTTTATTCATGTTGCTTGTTGTTGTTCAGGTTTACCAAGCTCCTAGCACCAATTCTTAGGTTCCATCCATTCCATCCAACCTTATCCACTTTACCCATAAGTCAACATGAATCTTGTTGATTTATTCAACCCACTCCGTAATCCATACGATTTGGCTAAACCAGTTCCAATTGACATAAGCCTTATTGATATGGAATGGGTTTCCTCGCTTCCATACTTTTTTGAATTTGCCTTATCCAAGGAATTGTTAAGGGATTTCGCCAACTACATTCCTCCATTCCATCCGCCTTTACATACATTCATCATCATAGCCATTGAATAATTTACAAAGTGGGTTGAGGTAATTTGTCAAACCAATACGATAGGACCTAGAATTATGGAGTTTATACTTCACCACATAATTTATCATTTTGGTATACCCTCAAAAATCATCTCCTATAATGGTAAGTCTTTCAAGAATAATAACGTTCGATCACTTTGCAAGAAATATAACATTCAACATAGTTTATCAACTCCTTATTACCCACAAGAAAATGGAAAAGCTGAAGCTTTCAACAAGACCTTAATTGCTATTGTCAAGAAACTTTTCAAAGAAAATCATAGAGATTGGCATACACAAATTCCCTTGGCATTATGGGCTTATCGAACAAGCATCTGCATGCCTATAGGGGCAACATAATTTTAATTGGTCTATGGAGCTGAAGCAATCATACCTCTTGAGCTTGGGATCCCCTCATTGAAAATTTCTTTGTAGCAATTCATAGATGATGATACTGCTAGACAAGCACATCTTGACCAATTCACACTTCTCTATGAGAGGTGAGTCAATATTTTAGAGCATTTATGAGTTTATCAAGACTGCCTAAAGAGTGCTTACAATACCAAAATTCATCTACGTGAATTCCAAGTAGGTGATCTTGTCCTTAAAGAGAACAAACAAAATACCAATGCATTGCTGCATTGTGGCTAATTGGTTGGGTCCATACATTGTTACACAAAGAGTGGATAACGGTACTTTAGGCTTACCAATATAGAGGGAGAGGAAGAAGCTGAACCACTTAATGTTATACACTTGAGAGAATTATATGTAGGACTTTATTTCTATATATGTATATATACATGGCTAATACACAAAAACATTTACATAAATTTCATTCACATCATTGCATTTCCTTTGTAAAAACAGTTCATTTTAAAAACAATGCATTAACACACATTTCATATTGCATTTCAAATTTCACAAATATGGAATTTGCACAAATTTGCATTGCATTCACATACACATTTCACATGTCATATTAGGGATCATTTATTAAGTTCAAGGTCTTAATTGGTCCAACAAAAGTCATGTTGCCTTAATCAGGGGCACCTTCACAACATCCTCCACACAATCAAGCTTGACAACCCCCTTGCTCAACAAAACCAAAACCTTGGTATTTTTCAAACACCACTTCCTCATCATGAGGAGGTACAATCAAATATAGGAGGGGCTAACACCAAAACTCCTCCTAATAAAGTCAATCATGTCCAAAAATACCAAGGGTTTGTAGGGGCCATTCATGTGGTCACTAGAGGTCAAAGAAATAATCAACAAAATGTAAGGCAACAACCTCAAGCAAGTGTGTCACAACCTCCCACATCACCTCCCATCCAAATTTCCCCTAATCCTTCATCACCATCCATATCCCTAGTGAATCAAATCCTCCAAATCCACCTATAAATAGTCCACAACGACCAATCATCTCATTAAGTAGCCGGTTAACCACAAGATTAAAAATGGCTTCAACCAAATTATCAATTTATGAGTTAATTCAACAAACTCCCCACATCGTGAGGCATTAATGGATATTTGGCATTAATGGATATTCTAAAATCCATTGAACTATAATCTCAATATTATAATGCCTTTAACAACTTTTTAGGGAGCATTCAAACATGCATGGAGTCTTCCATAACATTCTATGACTTTGAGATTAATCCAATCTCATCGGAATCAATAGACCCTCCATTGCATATCATGGCTTCAATTGACAAGAAGCATTTTAAAAGAGTCCTAATTGATACTGGTTCCTCTATCAATATCATCACCACACCCACTCTTCATAATTTGAATCTTCCTCCATCTCATATCACCAAGTCATCATTCACCCTAAAAGCATTCAATGATGCTTTATGTTCCATAGTTGGTACTATTGTTTTATCCATTGAAGTAGGGGTCAAAATATTGCACACTATGTTTCACATCTTAGAAGGATCCATGGCGTACAATGTACTCCTTGGAAGATCTTGGATGAGAGAAATGAGATGTATCCCTTCCATTTTACATCAATGATTAAAGTATATTCATGAGGGATAGGTGCATTGCATAGTAATAGATGTTGATCCATTCAAGTATTGCAATTTTATTTCGAATCCGTATGAGTCCATGCTTACTTCCACTCATTTGTTCCTATCACCATCAACCAATCCATCTACCACTTCACCAATTTCTTCACCAAATAATACCATTTATGAGGACACCCTTATCACCAAACCACCATCATCTTCATTATTGACTATATGCACATATGGTCACAATCAATTTGCATCATCAACATCCTTGCCATCCATGTCATCATCATCTATTCAGCAACCTTCCCAATCCAATCCATCACCATCACCTAATGTTTCACAAGTCGAATTGACGGATAGTGAGACATTCATTTTCACCATTCCTCGAGCCATCATCCAACCAAGTTCCTTCCATATATTCCCAAGTTGAGGTCCACCTTGCTAATCCTGGTATTGGTGAATACGTGGTCTAAGACATAACCATCACACCCCTCACCATTCCTAAGGTTAAGGATTTTGGTCACCCATGTGACCCACCTTTAGCCATAGGAGCAGTATATAACATGGGTTTAGCTCCAAATAGCATAAATTTTGTATATGGGAGAATTGATTCTTCATCAAATCCAACACCCCAAGAAAATCCCAAAGAACCAACACTTGCCAATATTTAAAACATGTCACAATTTTCATACCGCTATTTTCACATAGTCAATTGGTAAGGTCATGGCCTAGGATTGCATGAACATGGAGTGTCGTAGCTTATTGATGTTCCATATCAAGAAGTGCACGACTGTTCAGGTCTAGGTTGCCACCCACTTTCCACCACCTCTTCTCTTGAAAAAGACTTCCAAAGGCTTAATCTAAATTTAGGAGAAGAAGCCTTCCATCCCAAAAATTCTAATGATGAAATCTATGAAGAATTCAAACTTATGTCGATCATTTCAAATGAATCTGAAGAAGAATCAGAGCCCATTATTCCCCATACAGAACAAGATGAGTTTTATCTCAGAATGTTCCCCATCCATGAGCCCATATTTCACTTGCTTCTTCACAAGAGCGAGCCACCCCTACCAATGAGCCACCACTTCCATTCCATTAAGCCATTTCATAAGCCAACTTGTAACATATGTACATAACACAACAATAGTGGTTTTCACCACTACCACAAAAAATAAAAAATCAACAAAAAAATATTTTATTTCTTTGCATTGCATGTATATAACATTTAGTTAAATGCATTTATTCATGTTTATTGCTGCTTTTCAGGTTTACCAAGCTCCTAATACCGGTTCTTAGGTTCCATCCATTCCATCCAAACTTATCCACTTTGCCCATAAGTCAACATGAATCGTGTTGATTTATTCACCCAACTCTATAATCCATACGATCTAGCTAAACCAATTCCAATTGACATAAGACTTATTGATATGGAACGGATTTCCTTGCCTCCATAATTTTTCAAATTTGTCTTATCCAAGGAATTGTTAAGGGCTTCCACCAACTACATTCCTCCATCCCCTCCATATTTACCTTCACCTTCACCTTCGAATCCTAAGGTTTTCCAAGAAGAAATAGATGAGGATAATCCAAAAGAGTTTGATGATATCTTAGATGACATTCATTTGATCCCTATGCCCCATCAACTTGAGGAAGGTTCCCACATGTCCATTGAAGATACAATCGATGTGGAAATTAGTTCAGACAAGGACAACCCCCAAATTTTCAAGCTTGGTAAAATCTTATCACCCCATGAACAAGAGCAATTAATTGCTCTCCTCAAGAGGAAGAAGGGCATATTTGCATGGTCCTATAAGGACATGCCATGTCTTGACCCTAGTTTGGTTATCCATAATATCACCTTACATCCTGATGCTAAGTCGGTTAAATAAAAACTTAGGAGAATGCATCCTACCATGGCCCTCTTGGTAAAAATAGAGCTTCAAAAACTCTTAGATGTGAACTTCATAGTTCCTATCGACTATCCTGAGTGGCTTTCAAACATGGTACCCATTTGAAAACCTAATGGGGTGATACGCATTTGCACTAACTTTTGAGATCTCAATAAAGTGTGTCCCAAGGATGACTTTCCTCTCCCAAACATTGATACTCTTGTCGATACCTGCACTGGCCATGAAATGCTTTCACTAATGGACGATTTTTTAGGATACAACCAAATTCGAATAAATCCTGATGACCAACATAAAATAACATTCACTACACCTTGGGGAACTTTTTGTTACAAGGTGATACCCTTTGGCCTCAAAAATGCAAGTGCCACTTATCAACGTGCCATGACATATATTTTCCATAATTACATGCATAAGATTATCAAATATTATGTGGATTATCTCTTGGCTAAATCTAAAACTTGACAAGAGCACATTGGTGTATTGGAGAAAGTTTTTGATTGACTTCTAGAGCATAATGTAAGGTTGAACCCCAAGAAATGTGTCTTTGGTGTTACCTAGACAAACTTCTAGGATTCATTGTCTCCAAAAGAGGCATTGAGGTGGACCCTAACAAGGTCAAGACCATCATGGAGATGCCTCCTCCAACTAACTTAAAGTAATTGCATAGTTTACAAGGAAAGATCCAATCAATCCATCATTTCATTGTGTAGCTTTTTGACAAATGTAGGTCATTCAATCACCTACTACAAAAGGGGGTGCTATTTTCTTGGATAGATGAATGTCAAAAATCCTTTGATGATATTAAGCAATACCTAGCTTCTCCACCAGTCTTAGCTCCTCCTCGTCTGGGGGTCCCATTCTATCTTTATATCTCAGCAACAGACTTTGCATTAGGGACAATGCTTGCACAAAAGAATGAAGAAAATCGAGAGCAAGCTGTCTACTACATTAGTCAAACATTGGTAAGCTATGAAACTAGATATGCTTATGTAGAAAAATTGTGCTTAGCAATGGTTTTTACCACTAAGAAACTTTGACACTACATGCTTAGTCACACAACATATGTCATAGCTAGAGAAAATCCTCTGCATTATATGATGTCTTTACAATAACACCCGCACCGCTAAATGGATAATGCTCCTTACTAGATTTGACTTGGAATTCATTAGACAAAAATCCATTAAAATTTCAGGTAATAGCCGATCAACTTGCAGAAGCTCCACTACCTAGTGATCATCCTTTGATTATTGAGCTCCAGATGATTCAGTATTTGTTGTCACCTAACAAGAAGAAGATGTCATTCCGGAGGAAGATATTGATATCACACTATTCTTTGATGGCTCTAAGTGCGTGAAAGGTCAAGGTGCTGGAGTCATGTTTCATACACCCCAGGGGGTACCTATTCCCTTATCATTCAAACTTGACTTCCAATGCACAAACAACATTGTAGAGTATGAAGCCTTAATCTTAGGTCTTCAATCAACTATAGCTATGAGCATTAAGTGTATCAGGATATTTGGTGATTCTCAACTTGTTGTTAAGAAAATCAATGGAGAATACCAATGCAAAGAACCTACCATTAAGCTTTATCATGAAGTAGCAATGAAATTGCTCTCTAAGTTTGATTGGTATGAAATCAATAGTTTGCCACGTTCGACTAATAGATTTGTAGATGCAATGGCCTCCCTTGGATCATTGATTCCAAAAGACTCCTTTGGAGAGGTACAGCCCCTTATAATTTCAATGATCTCTAAATATGCAATTGTTCGTGTTGAGTCTAAAGATGAAAAGGATGTTTGCTTTATCCAATCGGATCCACATGAGCCTTGGTCAAGCCAAATAGTAGCCTTTCTCAAGTTTGGAACACTCCCATCTGATATGTCTCGAACTACCAAATGCACTTTCAAGAAAAATGTAGCTCATTTTTTTCTCTTAGGGGATGTGTTGTATAAACATGGTTATTATGGAGTCCTCCTTCATTTTCTCGAGTCTAGTGAGGCACAAAGAGCCATAGTTGAAGCCCATGATGGTACTTGTGGTGGTCATTTTAGTGGAATGGCCATTGCAAAGCATATTTTATGCATGGGTTATTATTGGCCCACAATGGAACGTGATTGTTGCACATATGTTAAACATTACAAGAAATGTCAAGAACATGCTAATTTAACTCATGTACCATCACAAGCTCTACAACCTATTCAAAGACTTTGGCCCTTTTCCAAATGGGGTCTAGATCTAATTGGAAAAATTTCACCTCCTTCCTTGGGACAACATACATTCATCATCACAACCACTGAATACTTCACAAAGTGGGTTGAGGCAATTCCTCTAACCAATATGACAAGACCTAGAATTATGGAGTTTATACTTCATCACATCATTTGTCATTTTGGTATACCCTCAAAAATCATCTTTGATAATGGCAAGTCTTTCAAGAATAAGGATGTTCGAGCACTTTGTGAGAAATATAATATTCAACATAGTTTCTTGACTCCTTATTACCCACAAGCAAATGGACAAGCTGAAGCTTCCAACAAGACCTTAATTGCTATTCTCAAGAAACTTGTCAAAGAAAATTATAGATATTGGCATACACAAATTCCCTTGGCATTATGGGCTTATCAAACAAGCATCCACATGCCTACAGGGGCAACACCATTTTCATTGGTCTATGGAGCTAAAGCAATCATACCTCTTGAGCTTGAGATCCCTTCCTTACAAATTTCTTTGCAGGAATTCATAGATGATGACACTTCTAGACAAGCACGTCTTGACCAACTCACACTTCTTGATGAGAGGTGAGTCAATACTTTAGAGCATTTATGAGTTTATCAAGACCGCCTAAAGTGTGCTTACAATGCCAAAGTTCATCTACGTGAATTCCAAGTAGGAGATCTTGTCCTTAAAGAGAACCAACAAAATACCAATGCATTACCGCATCTTCGTGATAAATTTGTGGCTAATTGGTTGGGTCCATACATTGTTATTCAAAGAGTGGGTAATGGTACTTATAGGCTTGCCAATATAGAGGGAGAGGAAGAATCCGAACCACTTAATGTTATACACTTGAGAGCATTCTATGTATGACTTGATTTCTATATATGTATATATACATGGCTAATACACAAAAAGTTTTGCATACATTTCACTCACATCATTATATTTCCTTTGCATAAACATATTCATTCCAAAAACAATGCATTAACACACATTTCATATTGCATTTCAAATTTCACAAACATTGCATTCACACAAATTTACATTGCATTCACATCCATATTTCACATTTCATATTAGGGATCATTTATTAAGTTCAAGATCTTAATTGGTCCAACAAAAGTCATGTTGCCTTAATTAGGGGCACCTTCACAACATCCTCCACACAATTCCACCAAGTCAAATTGCCATTCGCACAAACCACATTTTCATAAAATTCCTAGGTGTTTTTGGTCACTCAACCACTCCTAGTGTTTTAAGCAAACTCCAAAATACATGTTGAGTTCCTTTTAGGACCATCACACATATACACTAAGAAAATTTTGAGTTTTGGGAATTGACTCCAAAAAACTCTTGAACCAAACACAATTTCACATCTTAAAAACATCTTGTGTCAAAGAGGGATAACACCATACTTGGTATGAACCTCAAAGTGAAAAGGGTCATCCTTGCTAGTCCCATCATGCAACATAGTCCATAAGAATAGTGGTTTTCATCACTATCATAGTTGTTTTCAAATCCAAAATATGGAGTAGTAAGGATAGGGTACAATTCTCATCACACTTAGGTTGAGAATCTGATTCCCCAAATCTCTAAATATTTTACATCACACACCACTGATCATTGGGTTGTAAGGATCATACTACATTTCTAGTCAAACAGTTAGGTAGTCATCCCCAAAACTTAAGAGATCAAAACACAAATCGTGGACTATGGAGTTAGCATCCACCAAAGCTATAAATGCTTGACTAGTAGTGGAGTACGCTCATGCATGACAACACGTCTCTTTCAAAGAGACCTCTAATCGCACATAAGGACAAGCTAGCTTCTTGGTCTCATCCATAATAGGTTTACCCAATTTACTCAAGATGAGTTAATGAACTCACTTGCACACACATTTGTTCTTGATTACCTCGAGTCATTACCATGCTCATGATTCGGTAAATGAATTCATTGCACACACATTTGGTCCTAGAGGGATTAGGCAGTTTTAGTGAGTTTGTTTGATACCACTAGTATGTCTGAGTCCCTAAAACAATTAGTCTTCCATATCTTCTTCCATATCAACATCCATATCTTCTTCCATGTCAACATCCATATCTTCTTCCAAATCAAAATCCATATCTTCTTCCATATCAACATCCATATCTTCTTCCATGTCAACATCCATGTCACTTCATGAGCCATTCATCCCATATGCCACCAAAGTTTGGTGCCCTTGATTAAACAATAATGCTAAAAAAATGGACAAGCAAGATCTAAACTATGAATGATCATTAGATAAATTTGCATTCCATACCTTGCATTAATCATCCATACATTCCACCTTGCATTAATAATCCATACATTCCACCTTGCATTAATCATCCATAACATATCATATGCATTAATCATCCATAACATATCATATGCATTAATCATCCATATAAACATACATTCCACAAAAAGCATTCCATAAAAAGCATTCACACAAAAACATATAACATAAAAGGTAAAAGCCATGTATATATATGTATCAATATCTCATGTACAATGCGTACCAAAAGGCTACATACAATGGAGCATCACGACTCATATATACAAAAAGTGCATCTAAGCACTAGCTACCTCCTCTAAGAGGACCCCTATGACCTAGGAGGAGCCCTAGACCTAGAGATATGCCTAGAACCCTCAGATACAGATGAGGTTGGAGGATCAAGAAGTGGAATATGATATTCCATCAACCTATCCTCCAATGCCTCGATATATCTATGCCAAGACCAAAGGCATGCTATATCAACAGTATGCTAACGATTCCTCTCTAGTAGCTCTACCTAAAGCCTCATGATACTCTCATCCTGAGCTATCACCATTGCATCTAGCTCTACTACCTACTACTCTAGCCTTACCTGCTCCTCCTCACCCTGATCTGGAGGTCCATCTAGAGTCTCCTCTGCATCATCCCCATATCCACCATATTCTCCACTTATGGGAGCCTACCTAGTCACACCCTTAGTCCTCCTCCTTTGAATATCTAATTGAAGGCAACACTATCACTTGAGGGCCTCATGGATCCCCTCATCATCACCCTCAGCCTCATCCCCACCTCGACCAACCACTACTCGAGGCAATGCCCATGGTGGCTGTGTAGTGAGCCACACATCATCCTCCATGGTAGTCCTTGCATCATATGCATTCGGGAGATCCATATCCTCATCACCCTCATAGATCACCCTCCATGGCTCTACACATGGTAGCCCTATCTCCTCTCGATACCTCCTATAGTGCACTGGCTCATCTGAAGCCCCATACCTCAAACTACACTATCAAAGTACTCACAAGAACTAAAAGTACTTAGCCTCACTTTGATATCTTCCAACCACCCACCTAGCCTATCACATCCATCACAGATTATCTCCATATTGGGTCCAACTGCTACCTCACCATGATATCCATATCACTTGAGTGGATGTTAGTCCAGCCCATAAATCCTACTACCACTAACTCATATGCATTGGACGACTCAACTATACCTCCTCAACCACCACCCATCTCCTAGCATAGGGCTGCTCCCTACCCAAGCTAGCTACTAATAAGCCCTCCGATTGAGCAATGCTGAAATGCTCCCACCCCCAACACTGTAGTAGTAAGTTGCATCCCAATCCCTTCATCCCCTACCTTGTCACCTCATATAGCTCCTGGGATACCTGCACCAATAAGACAGGAGCCATGCATAAACCTGTTGCATAGTGAGCATATTGCTCACTACCCCTATCATGTTCTAAGGGAACATACACCCCGTGCTATTCAGGGCCACAAAGTTGGCCAGTACGAACATAACTACGACATGGAGGGTATCCAACTCCTTGTCCACATACATGAACAAGTAACATATACCTCCACTCTCCACCTTCACACCTTACCAACCATTGCCAAACATCTTCTTCATCTTTGTCCCTCGATCGCGTCCAACCTCAATGCGAATACCTTCCATTGGAACCTTAAGGATGCAATATACATCCTCAAGTGTGATAGTCATCTCTCTCATGGGGAGCTGGAAAGTTCCCCTATCCGGATCCCACCTCTCTGCCAATGTAGAGAGGTACCCCTCATTTGCCCTCACAACATCAATTTGAGCTACCTACACTAGCCCCATTGCCTCTAGTAAATTCCACTCATCCTTCACCACCACCTTCTTCATCCTAGGAAAGTACCACGAGAATCGGTGTTGAGCCTCCAAAATCCTAAGCTGTAGCACAACACAAAAAACTTGTCACTTTCACATTCAAAAAAAAATTCACAAAAACACACTATGCACAAAAAAGGGAATTACCTCAGTAGCTCACGCTCCAGCCTCAACCTTATCCTCCACACCCGTTCCTTCTAGAATGATAGCTTTCATGTCCAAGTCACTTCACCTCACTTCACTCTACTCTCCCAAACATAGCTTCTCAAACTCTCAAACACAAATGAGATTCATTTCTCATCCTGCTAGCTATTTATAGTTGCTTTAGGCACCTTGAGATGCCCATGGGTATTTCTTGGTGCACTAAAGTGAACCAAGGTGTTTGTAGAGTGCCCAAACATCGACGGGTGTTTATGCATGCCAAAAGAACCAACGAGCATTTGGCGTCAACTTCAATAAAATATAAATTCTTACAAAATAGTGGCTTATCCCCTCCAAATATTTTTATATTGCATTCATGCGTCCATTCCATAATTTTATCAGGTTTTGTGAAGATTCCAATTGATTTAGATGCATAAATTTTGTTTGTGACCACAAATCACAAATGCGCCTAATAGACTACAAAAGCACTGATCTATTCAGTGAACTAACTATTGTATTATTCATCAGAGTTTAAATAATATGTTACAGTGCCAGGAATAGAACATCCGACGTAACTGAACTGTTACGTTGTAACAGTGTAGCAGCAATAGCATTTGTTACAACAAGAATAACAAATGCGTGTAATAAAACAAAAATAGGAAATAGTACACTAGGAAATAGTACGCTAACATCCCCCTTTATTACATTATTTGGGTCATGTAATAACTAATAGCTATACTAGATTACTAACATCCCCTTACATCATTTTGCAATACAAAGTGAGCTGCGAAACAATTCAAATTTGACACGTCCAAGTGCCTTAGTGAAAATGTCCGCAACTTGAGCATCTGTGGGAATGTGCTGAAGCTGAATTCGGTGCTTTGGAACTTCATCTCGAATGAAATGACATTGTGTGTCAATGTGCTTTGTTTTTTCATGATGGACTGGATTCTTGATGAGGTTCAGAACACCCTGATTGTTGCAGAACAAGTGTATTGGAGATTTTGATGGATGGCCCATACTTGTCAAAATGCGACGTAACCATATCACTTCACACACAGCTTCACGTGCGGCACGATATTCTGCCTCTGTTGATGAAATAGCAACCACCTGTTGCTTCTTGCTGTGCCAAGAGACAGGACCGGATCCCAGATGAAAAATATATCCAGAAGTTGACTTGCGATCATCAAATGATCCGGCATAGTCGGAGTCCGTGTATCCTTGCAAGAAGAATTTGTTGTTCCTCTTGTATTCTAGGCCATATTCTATAGTACCACGGACATAGTGAAGAACACGTTTTGCTACTTTCCAATGAGTGGTCTTAGGCTTCTGCATGAACCTCAAAAGATAGTTGACAACAAATACGAGATCTGGCCTAGTATTGGTCAGATATATGAGACTCCCAATCAACTGTCGATAGAGAGTACCATCTACCTGAGGTGAGTCATCATATCGCGATAACTAAAGTCCATTCTCCATTGGAGTTGCCATTGGCTTGCAGTCAGTCATGCGATATTTATCGAGCAATGTCTTGGCATATTTTTTCTGAGACACTTTGATGGAGTGCTCCTTCTGGCTGAATTCCAGACCAATACAGTAATGGAGAAGTCCGAGATCTGTCATCTCAAAAGATTTGCACAAGTTTCTTTTGACAGTAGAGATCATAGTTTCGAACTCCCTGTAATGAGCAGATCATCCACATAGAGTACAAGCAACACTATCTCAGAACCCTATTTCTTGAAATAGAGGTTTGCATCTGACGGACATCTCTTAAATCCATGCTGCATAAGGTGATTGTCCATTTTTATATACCAAGCTCGAGGAGCTTGTTTCAGACCATACAAGGATTTGACCAATTTGTAAACTTTCTGCTTTTGGCCTTCCACTTCAAATCCTTCAGGCTATGTCATGTAGACTTCTTCTTGGAGATCACCATTAAGAAAGGCACTTTTGACATCCATATGGTGAACTTTCCACCCATATTGTTTTGCCATAGCACACATAACCCGAATTGTGGTCATTCGAGCAGTAGGTGCAAAATTTTCTTCATAGTCGATGCCTTCCTTTTGAGCATAGCCCTTTGCAACAAGACAGGCCTTATGCTTATCAATTGTTCCATCTGCCTTGTACTTGACTTTGTATACCCATTTGCAGCCAATGGGTTTCTTTCCATGCGGTAGATCAACAAGCTTCCAAGTTTTATTCTTCATCAGAGACTCATACTCTATATCCATAGTGGCCTTCCACTGAGGCTCACTGAGAGCATCTTGCACTGATGCAGGTTCAAGACTATCTATGGTAGACATGAATGCCCTGTCATCATCAATATCCATATCCTCAACTTCTATACTTGGAGTCACAAAAAGTTCCTCAAAAGATTGACAAAGATCATCAACCTCACCAGTTTCTCTGGCTTCTCTTTCCTTTTGAGCCATACTGCGTGTACGAGGTCTATCCAAATTCAAATTAGGAGGAGTGGATAAATTTGCGTCTCTGATTGTATTTGTACACCATTTTGGATTCTTCTTCGGTGGTGGTGAAGAAGATGTAGAAGGACCTCCTGTCTGTGCTGACGAAGGAATCATCTCTTCCTTAGTTTCCACAATATCCTGGTGTACTGTAGATGTGCTCTGTGATGTGAAAGCTTCATCAAAGACAACATCTCTGCTGATATGAATTTTCTTGGTCAAAGGATCTATCAACCGATATCCTTTAGAGTGCTTAGAATACCCAAGAAAAATACATCTCAGTGTTTTCTCATCTAGCTTCTTCCTTTTCTCTTTCGGTATGTGCATGAAAGCTTGACACCCAAAAATACGTAGATGAGATATGGAGGGTTTTCGACCACTCCATGCTTCCTGTGGAGTCATTCCTTTTAGGGCCTTTGTGGGTGCCCTATTCAACAGATACACTATAGTGGTGACGACTTCTGCCCAATATTGTTGCCCAAGAGTAGCACCTGTGAGCATACAACGAACCATTTCCATTATAGAATGGTTCCTTCTCTCAACAACTCCATTTTGCTGAGGAGTATAGGCAGTTGTTAACTGCCTCTTGATCCCATGCTTATCTAGGAATGCAAAAAATTCATTAGAGGTAAACTCTCCCCCTCGATCTGAGCGGAGGGTTTTAATAGAAGCTCCTGAATCCTTCTCAACGGATTTCTTGAATTGCTGGAAGAATACGAAAGCTTCAGATTTCAGTTTGAGAAAGAAAACCCACATCTTTCATGAGTAGTCATCTATGAATAACTGAAAATACCTCTTCCCTCCAACACTGTTGGGTGTGAAAGGACCGCATAGATCGGTGTGAATTAACTCCAGAGGTTTTCGTGCTCTTGTAGAGCTCTTCTCAAATGGTACTCTATGCTTGCTTTCCCGCAGCGGTCGAGCACACCGGCAATGTGGTAGAAAGGGAAGGAAGACCCTTTACCATCTCATACTTGCTGAGCTCAAGTAAGTAGCCATAACTAAGATGCCCATATCTCTTGTGCCATAGGGAAGTTGCCTCCTTGGTAGAGACAGTCATGGCAACATGTGGAGTAGAGATAGCATATAGTGCAAATAAGCCGTGCTTATATGAAGCTGTTGCAATCTGCTTACCCTTCCTGGTAATGGTACAACACTTCTTTCCATTCTCAACATGAAAGTTGACAACCATATTTCTGTCCGGGATTTGTGTCACTGACAAAAAATTGTTAGCCAATCCCAAAACATAGAGGACTTTGTCAATCTGACACTTGCCATCAGGAAGAGTGACTGAAACTGTACCCTCTCCCCGAACCCCGTAGGTTTTATCGTCGAGAATTGTGACGAGTTTGCCCTCTTTGGCCTCAAATGATTCAAACCACAATCCGTCGCCGATCATATGTTTGCTAGCTCCGGAATCGACATACCAAATAGGATCCCTCCGTGTGGAATCTGTGGTAGTCATGAGCACCTTGTGTGCCCATTCGGAATCCGAGTCAGATTCTTCAACAGAAAAATTCACCTGGGGTTGCTTGTTTTTATTTTGTGGTTTGTTTTGGCCTTTTCGCTTGTTCTTATGCCAACACTCGTTGGTGTCATGGTTGTCTTTCTCACGGATCTTGCACCACCTCTTCTTCTGTTGAGGTTGTTTGCATTTTCCTTTCGTATCTTGTTGAGAATTTCCTCCTTTTTGAAAGTTGCCTCCTTTTTTCCCATTACCTTTCTTCCTAGAACCCTGCCCGTTGGTGTATAGGGCTGTATTGGAAGAATCATCCTTGTGAAGTTGGCGTGCCTCCTGTTGTTGAAGCAGATTGACCAACTCGATGTAGGTAATTTGTCGTTGGGACACCTGGATGGAGGTTATCAACATGTCAAATGAAGAAGGTAAAGCTCTCATCACAAGTGAAATGAGAAGCTTTTCATCCACAATATCTCCTAGAGAACTCAATTTCTCTTTCAACTCAGACACTCGCACGTGAAAGAGTTCAACTGTTTCACCCTGTCTCAAACTCGAGTTATGAAGTTGTTGTTGAAGATGAAGAATGGTGGATTCATTCTTCCCCTCATAGATGGTTCTAAGGGCATCCCATGCCTCTTTACCACTTGCTTTGTCAGCTATATGAGGTTGCACTTCATCTGAAACAACAAACAAAATGAGCACCTTTGCTCTACTGTCTTTCTTGTCAAAAGCTATCTGATCTGCTGAAGGACCTGTGGATCCTACTGTTGGTGAAGGCTTGGTTGCTACTCCAGTAACAATATCCCACAAATATTCCATTTGGAGAATAGCCTTCATTTTTTGTTTCCATGGTGTATAATTTGGACCTTTCAATAACTGATGCGAATCAGTCATCAACTTTGCAACAACGGCCATAGTGAAGGTTCCTTATATCACCAATTGGTCCCCCTTTCGATATACCTTTTGCTAGGCCAATATACCGTACAAAATACCCGCCCTTAAGTGAGGGAAACTATAGGTATTTAGAAAGATCAACAAAAAATCACCCGCCCTTACGAGAGGGAGACTATAGGTGAGTTTTAGAGATCATACGATATGTGGAACATAAGCGGTACTGAAAGGGAATCGCCTTGTTGATGGCACCTACCATAGAAGATTCTTCTCATGCGTGGGGCGTAACTTCCCCTAAACACTATGAAGAATACTTCGTCAGGATTTATGCCTAAACACAAGTGCGATAAAGGGTAGTGGATGGAGTAAAAAAATGCAAAAATGGCGTACTTATTCCTCCCCGACGATTTATAGAGAACAAGCTCAGACGTCGTTATAGCAGCTATATTAGGCGGCGGATATAGTAGCCAAATCACGACAACTTTACCTGTAAGTGCTGGCCAGAGGTATCACAAATACCGAACGCTGCAGTGCAATAAAATTGCACGGATGGGTTTTATATTCCGGGGACTTAGGGAGTGTTTTGATTTTAATTTTTAATGTTATAGGGCAAAAATGAAATATGCAACATACAACAAAAAAAAATTGCCCACAAGAATAACCCACAAGGTGTCGGTCACAGTCGAAAATGCACCTTTTACAATGCCAAATTGCTATTTTTCAAAAAAATTACTCACTATCCCCCTTTGATTTTTTGAAAAATATCCCCCCTTAAAAGGCGTTCTTTAACAAAGCATTTTAATAATTATTATAAATTTAAAATTAAAATAAATAATTTTAATTTATATAGTTTTTAAACTTATAAAAAATAAATTAAAATTAAAATTTTAATTTATAAAGTTAAAAAACTATTAAAAAAAAAAAAAATTTAAAAATTTTAATTTAAAAAAAAATAATAATAAAAAAATTACTTTGAAAAAGAAAAATTATACCTTGGGGGGTGTCGGTGGGATTTGAACCCCCGACCTGCAGGCTCCCTGAGCCTTACCGCACGGCTCATGACCACGTGAGCCAGCGGGCTGATCCGAGAGGATCAGTCAACCTCCTTTTTCAACCTCGACCTGCCCGTCCTCCGCTGCTTCCAGCTTCCCGAGCCTCCTCTGCAACTCGCGGCCGCTCGCACTGCGTTTCGTCGCGCGTCGCTGGTTCCCCTCGCTCGCACTGCGTTTTCCCTTCGCAGATGCAAACGAACGTGCTGGGAAAAAAATAGCGTCGGTGTCTGAAAAAAAACGCCGGTTGGGGGGCCGTCTGGTTTTTTTTTTAAAACAGCGCCGGTTGGGGGGGCCATCTGAAACAGTGCCGGAGGGTGGGCGCGTCTGAAAAAACACAGCGCCATTTTTTTTTCTCGTCGTGCGCCGTGGGGGGGGGTTTATACTCCCCCAACAGGGAATTTTAAAATTCAAAATTCTCGCTCAAAGTGGGGGGGCGGGGAGGGGGGTCTCGGGGGGCGCGCGCTCAATTTGCACGTCGCGTGGGGGGGGCGGGGGTGGGCTGTGCGTCCCACCTTCACCGACGCAGCCCGCCTGCGACGCGGGGGGGGTGCTCCTCCCCGATGCACCGCGCCAACAGGGGCCGGGGGGGGCAGGACAACTGTCCCTCCTCCTCGCAGGACGTGACAGCGCTCGGCGCGCTACGTCCTGCGACTGGCGCTGTGGACGTGGCCACCGCGTGCTATCCATCGTACGCCGCGTGCTGTCCGTCGTGGTGCGTGCGGGGCTCCCTTGCCTGCTGTGCTTCACGTCGCTCGCAGGTCTGCGCTCCTTTTTTTTTTTTTTTTTTTAATTCTTCTCCGGCTGTTATCGCGCGACAGAGAAATCACGTCGCCGAGAGAGAAAATAAAAATAAATTATAAAAAAAAAAAAATGCACTCTCCTCCACCTCTCACTGCTCCCTACTCGTCGCTGGCTCTGATGCCATGATAGATTCAGCGAACTAACTATTGTATTATTCATCAGAGTTTAAATAATATGTTATAGTGCTGGGAATAGAACATCCGGTGTAACAGTGTAGCAGCAATAGCATTTGTTACAACAGGAATAACAAATGCGTGTAATAAAACAAAAATAGGAAATAGTACGCTAGGAAATAGTACGCTAAAAAGCACTCCAAAATGATCCAAATATTCACAAAACAATCACAATCATCATTCTCATCATCAATACATTATTTACAAATCATCAAAAATAATTTATATCATCATTTGCATATTTTCCAAGTTCAAACAACATGCAAGTGAATCTTGTATCTAGTTGGTTTTTCTACACTTGGTGATTGCAATGATTTGCATCTATGCAACTTGGTAAGATGAAGAGCCTACCATAAGGACACTTGGTCATTTTCATAATTCTATATCTCATTGTTCGAAATCACAATCATATTTGGTAGCTCACATTTTGAGTGAAACCTTGCCAAGAATAATTTGCACAAAGTTGTCATTGATGGCCTAGTTCGTGGGGCTTAAAACATGGATAATATCATATTTCATCGTTACATATTTACTTGAAAGTCATCATGGCAACTAGCTTTAACTAGGGTGATTGGTTCTGATCATAGGAATTATCTGACATTCACAAGTTGGCCCTCCAAAGTTGACTATTGTTTTTTTACTCTTTGCATTTTTCATCTTTGCATATCAATGATGTCGAAAGGCAAATTCTTCAACTACATCGAATCACCCCAAATTTGGGGCAACCACATTTGGTTTTGATTTTCCACAATCATCTTACATGATCTTAACATCTACACTTGGCAAAAATCCCTTCATCTGTTGGGGTAAAAACAAAAACATTTTTCACAAATCCTTTCATCTGTTGGGGCAACAAAAGACACATTTTCCATCACATATTTCACAAAACCCTTCATCTATTGGGGAAAAAATAGATGCATCTTCATACCATTGGGGTAAAATGGTATCACATTTGCATCATTCATTTGTACAAATTTTTCAATTGGCTCGTGAGATTCATCTGCACTCATTCGCCAATTGAGGGGGTAAGCTATGCAAAATTCAAATTCTTTCATTCTTTTATCTCCAAGCTCATGTTTCACATCTCAAGAGAAAGTTGCTTCTGCACCTCGCCCAAATAGGTGTCTTGTGTTTTTGCACTGCATTATGTTTCACGCAAAGCAGTACAAAAAAGGGTTTCTGTAGACACCAAAACCTAGCCACTTGTTGTCTATCTTGCTTTTCCCACCACTTCCACCCTTTTTTACATATATTTATATATATTTAATATTAATATTATATATATATTTAATAAATATATATTTATATAAGTAAATTATTCCTAGCCATCCGATTTCACTTAATCCTATCCATCCATTTACATCAATCCTTGCCACACCTTAGATTTGGTATCCACCCCCTGATATGCTTTTATCTCAGCCACACGATTAGTGTCATTGAAATCCTAGTATGCCTTAGGTTGGATTATTAATAGGAGCCATTTTGATGGCTCAATCCCTAAGCAATACCTGAGTTTTCTAAGTCCTAGGTTTCCTAAATTTGAAGAAGTTTCTTGAGCAATTTGTCCTTGAGTTCCTTGGAGTATTTGAGCACTCTCGCATTCCATCCTCACCTACCATAGCCCCCGCATCCATCGTCGCCCCTCTCGTCCAACTAGATCTGCTTCTGTAGACTTCCCCCTCAATCGCAAAACGCTCTCAGGAACTTTCTATCACCACCAAGAACCTCTAGGTGCTTCTCCCTATGTCACCAAGAACCTTTGGGTACCCTTAACCATTCTCGAGTGCCCATGGGCATTTCCTATGGCCGTCGAGCACCTGTAGGTATTTTACGCTAGAATTCTAAAGTCCCCCTAGCCTCCTAGAAATGCTAGGGTATCACTGCACCAATCCTCTACAACAGACTATATCATATCAAAGAATAACAGATAAGCAAGGTAAATCTTTCATTTGTTATTTCATTTTATGCACTTTCAGGTTTTGTTCATTTATTTACATTACATAGCTAGGATTTTTATACTACTTTCTGAGGGCCTCACATTGTGGATCCCTCACAGTTGCTACTAATCCATTTTCTATTTTTATTGTGTGCAGATCTATAAATGTTACATTAGTGTTGTGCAACTGCTTATGTTGGAGTGGATCAACATCAGATAACTAGAAGCCCACTCACTTTTGTTGGGAGTAGAGACGCATTTTGAGATACCACCAACATTGTTTTTCTAGGGTTTCAGAGAACCCTAGCCATTGTAAAATATGTATCAAAGAATTTAATGATTCCTGTTATAACAATGGAGTTTTAAGGCTTCCCTCATTAATAAAAATCATTCATTGTGCAATAATGTATCTTTTGAGTTCATATTTTTATCTTTGTTATTTGATGTTGCATTTTTATCTCTTCAAAAACCGAAGAAAGTAGGGTTTACTATATTAAAGAAAATGGAGCAAGATCCTATGGAAAGGCTAGCTAATCAGAGGATAGAAATATTTATTACTATGAATAATATATTAGCTAGGATTGAAAGAGAAAAAGAGAATAGTGCAACACCAAATAACAAGATATAAATTAAACTCAAAAGACAGTATTGCACAATGAATTATTTTCTATTAATGGGAGGAGCCTCAAAACTCCATTGTTACAATAAGAATATTTGAATCCTTTGATACAAATTTTATAATAGCTAGGGTTATCCGAAACCCTAGCAAAAAATGATGGTGGTGTCTTCAGAATGCGTTCTTGCTCCCAAAAAAAGTGAGTGGGCTTTTGATTATCCAATGTTGGGCCACTCCAACTTAAGCAATTGCACAACACTAATGTAACACTTCTAGATTTGCACACAAGAAAATAACAAGTAGGTTAGTAGCAACTATGAGGGCTCCACAATGTGAGGCCCTCTATAATAAATACAAAAACCCTAGCTATATGATGTAAATAGCATGAACAAAATTGAAAGTGCATAGAATGAAATAACAATAAAAATATTTACCTTACTTATGTACCGTTCTATGATCTGATGTAGTCTATTGCAGAGGATTGGTGTGGTGATGCCCTAGCATCGCACGAGAGCTAGTAGAACTATAGAATTTTGGCATAAAACACCTACAGACACTCGATAACTATAGGAAATGCCCATGGGCGCTCGAGAATGGTGGAAGGTACCTAGAGGTGCTTAGTGGTAGAGGATAAATTCCTAGAGGTGCTCAGGAATGAAAGGGAATGCCCGAAGGTGTTCGATGGCTGAGGAGAATATCTACAGAAGTAGATCTAGTTAGGTGAGAGGTACGGTGATTAATGCGATGCTATGACAAGTGAGGATAGAGGGCGTGATTTCTTGGGAACTGTAAGGAACACAGATGCAAACTTCAACTCAGGATTCAGGGTACGAATTGCTCAAGAAACTTAGGATTTAGGGGTTGAGCCATCAAAATGGCTCCTATTAATAATCCATATTAGGGTATGCTAGGGTTTCAACGACACTAATCGTGTGGTTGAGATAAAAGCATATCAAAGGGTGGATATTAAATCTGGGGTGTGGCATGGATTGATATGGATGGATGGATAGGATTAAGTAAAATCGGATGGTTGGGATCAATTCACTTATATAAATATATATACTAAATATATATAAAATATAATATATAAAATATTAATATTTAAATATATAAAAGAAATATATAAATATATATGAATAATGGGTGGAAATGAAAGGAAAACCTAAATGGATGACAAGTGGCTAGGTTTTGGTGTCTACAGATGCCCCTTTTTGTATTACATTGTGTGAAACACAATGCAGTGCAAAAACACAAGACACCTACTTGGACAAGGTGCATCAACAACTTTCTCTAGGGATGAAAAATGAACTTGAAGACAAAAGAATAAAAGAATTTGGATTTTACGTAGCTTACCCCCTCAATTGGCGAATGAGTTTGCAGATGAATCTCATGAGCCATTTGAAAAATATGTGCAAATAAATTGTGAATGATATAAATGATGTAGATGTGATACTATTTTTGCCCCAATAGTGGGAAGGGAAGTGGTAAAAAATGTGAAAATGATCCATCTATTTTTACCCCAACAGATGAAGGGTTTTGTGAAAAATATGTCTATTTTTGCCCCAATAGATGAAGGGATTTTTTAAAAGTATAGATGCCATGATCACGTAATATTTATCCCATTGTGGGAAAGTCAAAATCAAATGTGGTTTCCCAAAATTTAGGTTGATTCGATGCGGTTGAATAATGTGCCTTTCGACGTCATTGATATGCAAAGATGAAGATGCAAAAATAAAAATATTCAACTTCAAAGGGCCAACTAGTGATTGTCAGATAATTCCTATGATTGAAACTAGTCATCCTAGTTAAGGTCAGTCGCCATGATGACTGTCAAAGAGATGTGAAATAATGAGATGTGATTTTGTCCATATGTTAGGCCCCATGAACTAGGCCATCAATGACAACTTTGGTGCAAATTATTCTTGGCAAGGTTTCATGTAAAATTTGAAGTACCAAATATGATTGTGATTTTGAACAAGGAGATATTGAATGATGAAAATGACTAAGTGTTCTTATGGTAGGTTATCCATCTTACCAAATTGCATGGATGCAAATCACTGCAATCACAAAGTATATAGAATAACCCACAAGATACAAGGTTCACTTGAATGTTGCTTGAACTTGGTAAATATGTAAATGATGGCATGGAATGATGTGAAAATGATGTATTGATGATGAAAAGGATGATTATGGTTGTTTTGTGAATATTTGGACCTGTTGGGCACTAAATTGCATCAAGTTTTACTCAATACTATGGTTGTCTATCTTCCTACTTTCTGTCCAGGCTTGCACCCGATAGCTACAACTCAACACTCAACATTGGATGGACCAAAATAGAGTTTCTGATCCAACCTCCAGAGTAGGTTGGTTCCTTGTCAACTTAAACAAGATGTTGACACAATTATGCTCACTTAGGGTTTGGATATTAGGGTAAGAAAAGGTTAGGGTTAGAGAGATGTGAACAATAGTGGATGGATAGGCTAACAACATTGCACTACAACAAAAAGCTCCAAAAAATAGACTTAAAGACACATTACTCAGATCAACATTATCTCAAGTTAAATGTATTTCCATTCATTAACGAACAGTAGAGAAATATTGCAGACAACAATTTCAATATCCAAACAATGATAATCCAAATAACAAAATTCACCACTATCTAGATTTTATAGAAATGTACTCCCTAACAATAAAGATCAAATCCAAAAGCAGATTTCAATTACCCTAACAACTAGTAATCCATTAATTTGGCACAAACTAACCATTTAAGTATTCACAAAAATGCAACTAAAGAATTCGAACCTCTGATATCAAATATGAAGACACAAGCTTTGAGGTGAAGATCAATGTAATGCTCCTTTCATTAGCCCTTGGGAATATTTATAGTAGCACAGGCAAACACACTAGAGCCGACCCTTTAAAAATGAGGGTTCGACCTCTACTTATAGTTTTGCAAAATTAAAAATAACAAGGAACATTACAAAGATTAAAATTTGATAGCTCAGTAGAGAGTTCTTGCTGGCATTCTCTTACTGGTACATCCTCTGAGAAACCCACTACAAGTGGACCACCATGGCAGCTCGAAGCCTCTGCAACTTGCTGGTCATTTGACGCTAACTGGAGTTCTGGCCATTGGAGATTGCGTATACATCATCGATCCTTCTTGGAAGCCTTCTACCATCATCGATCTGTAACCATATCTGGTTCTATCTTCTTGAAACCCTCGATGCTTCAACTTCCTCCTCCAACTGACTATTATAACTCTGGTGAAGAAATGCTTTTATATATTTCAGATTCCTTAGCACAATCTCCATCATCGATCTCCCTCATCGTATGGCTACGATCTAATATGATATAATCTTGGTATAATGGCAAGGGAGAACTCAGTACCATTCCACTCTTAAAAATTGATGACATCATCTTTCCTTCCTTAGAAACTATGGAACCAATTAAGTGTTTGGAAGTTAAGGGGATCGAATTCCTTTTTTTTTTTTATTGGCATGAAACATTCACCAATCTACACAAAAGTTGATGATGTCATCTCTACTTTAAAACTTTTATGGATTCCATTCTAGACCGAAGCAAGTACCTTGGCCTATGAACACCATTCTGGACCTATTACAATGCAAAGTGACTCTTCCTCCAATCTGCACTGACCTCAGAGTACATCATTGCTTTTGTCATTCTAGAAAGAGAGTTAGTCAAAATGTCCTTCGTCATGGATCCACATCTACTATGTTCATAGCATTCCACCTTGTCACCATTCCGGGTAAAAATATTCTATGCATTCTTCGAAATCGGGCCTTCCAACACTTAGCCACTCGTAAGGTATTCAAAATATCAAGCGGTCGCCAATCCACACTTATTTTCTGCTGACGTCATCCTTCTCCAAAAGTTTTGTGGATTTAGGATGCATCGCCAGTCCGGAGCCAAGAATATGGGAAATCTTGTGGAATCGCTCCAAGTGCAAAAATTTACCAAGTGTTGAGTGGACTCATGGCTTTTGTTGCGGATCCACTCCAAAATACACTACAAAGTGTGCGGAATGAGAACTTCATGACTTAGACAAAATTTTCAAAATTTTCTCAAGTATGTGGCCATTTTGGGCATACATTCTGGCGCCTCCTGGGTGGATTTGCTTGCAAAGCCATCGAACTCAGAGTCTTATCCATTGGGCCTTGGGAGTCAAAAAATACTCATCTTCAAAAATATGCTTTAAAGAATAACTTCCATATAAACACTACCCTTTGAAAATCCAACAATCTGCTTAGAGGGTAAAGGTTCATATAGAAATCATGCCAAAAACATCATGGCTCATCCACTTATAATGAGACTATACCAAAAATATAGGCCTGTTGCCATTATCTTCAAAAATTAGGTATAACTCTACTCCTCTTATAAGGCCTTATTGCAAAATGTCTTCACACAAAATCTGTTGCTCTCTATGCCTCTGTAGGCTTCATGCCTTTATTGTTTATTTCTGACAATTGTCAGAGCAAAAAACAAAAATGCAAAACTCATGCATATGTACAAAAACAAAAACAAACTAAGTGTGGGCCCCTTTCGGGCCTGTAACCACTCCATCCTACTCTTCTTCTTCATGGGCCTCTTCCTTGGCCTCTTCTTCATTCTCTTCTTCTTCTTCTTCTTGGAGAAGGTGGTTTCTGATTCCTTCCTCTAGAAGAAGCACCAAACAGTTGAATCATCAATTTTAAAGATTGTAAAGCCTGTTTCCAGGCTGCTTCAGAGGGGTTTGATGTCTCTTTGAGCTGCTTATAAACATATTGTAATTCTCCAATGTCTTCATAATTAGCAGCATTCCCTCTATTCACTAGATCTTCCATGAGATCTCTTAATCTGGTAAAATTAACAATTAATTGGACAACTTGCTCTTGGGGTAGTGGCTCTTCAAGAGAATCAATTCCAGATTCATTCTTCAAATATTCATCAATGCTTTTCTGGATCTCTTCCATGGATAGCAAGTTGTGATCCTCCATCCATAGGCCTTTGAAGCCAACTTGAATCATTTCTTTATTTACATCAACAACATCCCTAATCACACCTTCAATCTTTTCAAACAACAACCAGGCTCTTTGAAGTGCCCTGTGCTTCTTAACCATGATTTTGGTAGCAACTCTGGTGAGATTCCATTCTTTATTAGGAATTGGTTTAGCAGAATCACTGAGTCTACTATCAACCAACCTGTACATTTGTTCTACTAGAATCACCATAGGCTGCAACTCTCCGGTGATCTGATCTAGGTCTCTCTGAACATTGGGAAGTAGGCGACTAGCCTCATCAAGAAAATCAATCATGAATTGAAGCCCTAAACATTTCTCTTGGACTTCGGAGAGCATCTCTTTTCTAATCCTCTTCAGTTCAGTTTTAGAAAATCTAGAGGCCTTAGCCTTCTCTATTTGAAGTTGCTACTTTAAACTCTGAATTTCTTTCTCTTGTTCTTCATTCAACTTCTTTTGCTCTCCTAGTTGATCCTTGAGTTTATTGGCCTCTTGAAATTTTTCTTGCCAACCCTTGACCTCTTTTTTCAGAGCCTTTTCAACTTCCTTCTGATTGCTCAGAGTCTTCTGAAGCTTTTCAATTTATTTCTCAAGTTTACTCACCTTCTCTCTGAATATATCATTCTTCACATAGAAGGTGTCTAAATGGGCTCTGGCTATAATCAGTTCATCCTCTTCAGGAAGCTTATCAATATCTTCTGTGACCTCCTCCACTCGATAATATTGGATAGTCATTTCATTTTTGGGCTTATTTACAAGTGGAGTCATAGATCTAGATACTCTTTGCCTAGCCATTGGATCAACATACATACTTCTTCTTGTGACAACCATCCTGTTGGAAGGCTTAGAAAGCTTCTCTACCCAGAAATCATTTGCTCTCTGTGTGGCTGCCTGCTCTTTTGGCAAAGTGATAGGACTTGAAAAACTAGTAGCCAGGGGAGATGAAGATACCAAAAATGATAGGGTAGACTGAACTACTGACAATGGGGGTGTGGGAGTACTCACAACAGTCTCTGTAATGATAGTGGACTCTATGACTACTGTTGTTGTTGCTATTGGTAAACTCATAGAAACCGACACAAGACTAACAATTGGATGAATGGTGGTACTTGGAACGTTGTGTCCCATTGATGGTGGTGGTGGTAATGATGAAGATGAAATTATGGGAGATGATGAAGTGGGAACCTCAGATGTTGGAAGTGGGATTTGGGGTGACTGTGGGGGAACATAAGTGACTTGTTCTTCAGTGACAACCAATGAAACATGGGGTGGACTATGAGAGGGAGAAGGTACCTTTGTCACATTTTCTTGACTAGAAAGGGAGGGAGACTTCTTTGGGGATTCAAGAGGATGTAGAGGAGAAGAGGGATTAGAAATCATACCTTCACCTATAGATGTAGGGTGCTCTTGCTCTACTTCTATTTCTTGCTATTGCTCTTGGTGAGTCAATTCTTCTATAGTAGAAATAGCTACCTCTTTTGCAATCTCCTCCATATCCAATATCTACTTCTTTGAAACTTCCTTTTCCCTTCTCTCTGGGGCTCTTTTAGTTCTTCTATGGATTAATTGAAAGGAAGCCATCTCACTCTTAGAATATTCTTCTGATATATCTCCTTGTACTACTCCAGAAAGCAAGACTTGCTCAGAAATAGGACGTAATTCTACTGATGTTGCAGGGGTAAAAGAAAGGGGGTGAACCTAAAACTCTCATCCTTCTTCTTCCAGTCAATTTCTATGTCTGGAGGCTGACCCCCAGAGCTAAGCATTTAGGCCTAGATACTACTTCAATAATTGGAGTACTGATAACTTTTTCACTGGAATATTGCATTTTGCTCAGAAGCTGAGCTCCCTTAGGAAACTTCTCCACTTGTTCAGTGGTAGGATGAAAAGTTTTTGAAACTTCAGCTACTGTCAAAGGAGTCTCCTACTCTTCTAATAGAGCTTCTTGATCTGTGGGTGGAGAGAGAGATTCAGAACTAGTTTGGGACTTTTGAACTATCAACACTATGTCCCTGATGTCCTTTTACCTCCAGGTTCCGATATTTTCATTATATCTCTTTGAAAACTCCTTATCAATCTTCATTCCAAACCTGGACTTAGTTTTTCCAATATCAATCCTCATTCTCCACCAATATGATATCTTCACTACATTCCATTGTTCTTCTTCCTCAACTTCTTCAGCAACATCCTCCTCAGGTTGAGGGTCCTTTTTCTTTGAGGTTTTTCCTTCAATGTCACTAATGGTGGCTTCTATAAGCCGATGACTCTTCTTCTTGTCAGGGTCATAATCAACAATATGCTCATAGAAATCCAACCATGGAGGTAGTTGACCCATTTTTGACACATTCCACTCCAAAAGAGTGGTCTCATAATTATTTCTTCCTTGTTCGAAATGAGCCCTAGGCATCTTTTCAAATTTATAAGCCTTTTCTCCATTTAGGGCTACATTTCTTGTAGTGAAGATACCATCAGGGTCATAACTCCATATTTGGGGGATATAAAATAGACCTAACCTATCAAGGTATTGGTCGATTTGTTGACTCTGCCCCTTCTTAGTGATGGTAATGTCCTCCATAGTGCGGTGTGTAAGAAAATATTTTCTCTTTCTCCTAGAACCATAATTCAAATCAATATATTCTGCCTACCTCAAATATTCTAAGGTAAAAAGCCTTTCTGTAACAAAATGGGGTAGGAGAAAAGGTTTTCCCATGAAACCATACAATCTAATAATTGTGCCCTCGATCAAAAAATACCAATCTCCTTCCTCAACACCCTCTGCTCTCAAAATTTTCTTAGCTAGGGGTGGCAATCTAGGGCACTCTCCATACATTATTTTTAAGGTAGGTCCAAGAAATTCCAAGTTGAATCTATAATAAGACTCACTGCTTCTCAAGTGACTTGTCCAGTAATAAACCGGTAAGGGTTCCCCATCATTGGTTTTGTCCTTGACTAGAATCCAAGGCATTCTATCTTTAATGGCAGCATAAAACATCCATACCAGACTTGAGCAATACCTAAAACTAGGAGCATCAGAGCCCCTTTTCATACTTACCAATTGTTCATGTATCCTCTATGCAAGAAAAGTTGGCCAATAAAAATAAATCACCCTAGTTCCTCTTTCCTCTATGCCTTTCTCATACATTATTTCATTAGAAATACAATAGGCCACGACAATTTTCCAGTCGTATACCATTCTGTCAGAGTCTAAACCCTCCATACAGGCCAACATAGAAAATAGCACAGGGTTTGTAAATTTATCAATAGAGATTGGGACCTCAGGTAATTTCTTCCTGGGCTTTGTATCAAGTTATTTATAAACCCATCTCTTAAATGACTCTCCATCATTGGCTCACTTCTCCAAGGAGTAAAACCCAGCCTGGTCAGTCACCTTAAATGTTTTTGGCCTCACTGATGGTTTGGACCCTAGGGCAAAAATATTATGATAGAAAGAGGTGGTGATACTGAAAAGGGTTTCACCCTCAGAGGTTTTTACTACTTTGGCCATTGGGTCATAAAATTTAACTATTGCAACTATTAACTCTGGATAGGGATGAACAGAATCACAAATGTAAAAAGAGAGATAAGAAAGGACAACACATCTACCTTCCATAGATAGAGTAACTCTCTTCTTGTATCTATCATTAACACTCCTTCTGAGCCTTGTTCTCTCAGTGAGGACCATTTCAGTATCCACCACAACTTCTGCTCTATCGATGTACGGTGCCACCACCCTTTTCTCTAGAGTTTCAAACTCTTGGACATCCTCTGAAGCCATTTTGATAGCAATAAGACTTTGTTCTCTCTGTAATTCATAGCAAAAAACTTCAGAGTATCATTTCACCCTTTACTACTTTGTGGACGCAATTAGCTAGCAAATGAACTTTGTGTGTGCCTTTTTGGTTCTTTTATTTCTTAGAGTGTGCGTATCTTCCACCATTAATGTGGCTGCTACATGATCTACCCACTGGCACACTTTCCAACTTCCACTCATTCCTTTTGGTGGCTCAATGGTGGCATTCTAAATTTTCATTGGCCAAAAATTCAAACTGTGTTACCACCTCACTGTGCCTCTTCGGCTACTCTTTGGTTCGAGTGTGAGTTCATTAGCATTGAATGTGGGATCTTTTCTCTTTTCTCCATGTGGCATGGTCATGAAGTTGCCACTTTGCTTCCCCTTAGTTTTTGAAACCTGTGGGTCGAAGATATTTTAATTTCGTTGACACTTAGCAAATTCCACGCATGAATTATCACCTTGGTTCCGCTCCATCATACTTTAGCTTTGAAAGGTCCCCGAATTGGAGATGCCTTTACTTCTTTTGATATTTGGCTCTCTTCATCATGCGGGATAAGAACATTTGCACCATTCCATGGGGATCTTAGTGTATTTTGATGCAGATTCAAAACGCTCACCATTTCGAAAGAATTTACATGTATTCGAGTGCGGAATGGAACATTGCTGGATACTTTGTCAACACTTAGTCATTTTTGCAAATTATTTCTTTTTCCAAGATTTTTCAAAGAATACTGATTACAAAGTGCAGAAAGAAGCTAAAATACAAAGTGCATAAATAAGGGGAAATAATAATACAATGTATATACATATGTTACAATGAGCTCATATTTTACACATAGTAGAGCTTGAGATGAAAACCATTCACTGGAATCGGTTGTATGTTCCCCTCCAGATCTTCCAGCTGAAACACATTGGACTCCTTGGCTTCTACTATTTTGAAAGGACCATCCCAAAAAGAATCAAACTTTTCATGCTTGCCTGGCTTTGCTCTATCAACATTCCACCTAAGAACTGAGTCTCCAACTTGGAATTTTTTGAATCTGGCTTTCTTATCAAACCATGCCTTGATATCTGAGGAATGCTTTTGAAAATTATCATATGCCTGAGCTCTATTCTCTTCTAATTGTAGTAAGTGAGTCAACCTGGTTTTTACCGGATCTTCTTCTGATTCCTCCTCTGTATTGACAAGCTTAAGTGTTGGAATCTCCAAATGGATGGGTAACACTACCTCTTTGCCATATACTAGTGCATAAGGGGAAGTCTTAATGGACTTATTTATAGTAATCCTGTCTACCCACAGAGCTTGGTCCAGCAATAGATGCCAACTTCTTTTATTTCCTTCAAGTGATTTCCTCAAAATCCTTAACATGTTTTTGTTGGTAGATTCTGCAAGTCCATTACCCTATGGATAATAATTTGAAGTATTCTTAAGAGTGATGCCATACTTACTGGAAAACTCAATATACTTGGCTCCTATGAAATTTGGGCCATTATCACTCACCAAGGCTTCTGGAACCCCAAACCTTGAAATCAAATTTTCCATAAAATTGATCACAACATCTTGATCTGATTTCTTGGTAGGAATAGCCTCTACCCATCTGGTAAGATAATCTATGGTAGTTAGGATAAACTTATGTTCTACTGAGGAATTGGGGTTGATGACCCCTATGAAGTCCAGCCCCCATTGTTGAAAAGGTTCTTCAACTTGTATGGGCTTGAGGGGGAATGAAGCATTCCTTGTCCTTCCAACATATCTCTGACATTTGTCATAGGCCCTGGTGATCCTGAAAGCATCAATAAATATAGTAGGCCAATAATAGCCTACTCTTATGATTTTCAAAGCTATAACTCTGCCTGAGCTATGTCCACTGACTGGTCCTCCATGGAACTCTTCAATGACCTTCTTTTGTTGATCATATTTTAAGCACTTTAGAAGAACTCCATCCAAATTTCTTTTGTATAGGCCTTATGGTAGTAATACATATTTTAAAGCATGAAGCCTATATCTCCTCCTTTGGGATGCATTTATATTGGGGGGCATACTCCAGTTTGGAAATACCTGATCATCTGGTCAACCCAATCGGAGTCTACTATTTGTGCTTCTTCCACCTGATCTTCATCTGCTATTTGGCAAGCTATCATTTCTGCTAATGCTGCAGCCTCTGTTAGACCTTGGCATAGGGCTCTACCTCTTACCAACTTGGTGGGATGTATCTCTACATCATACTCTTGGATTTTAGTAATCCAACCAACTCTTTTATCTCCTAGTTCACCCTAAAGGATAAAACTTCTTACATCTGGATGAACCACATATACCAGGGTCTTACTCTATACCAAGTACTGCCTGAACTTCTTCAGTGATTTCATCATAACAAACACTTGTATTTCAATAAAGTTATATTTGACCTAGTAATCATGGAGTGTCTAGCTCCAAAAGAATACAGGATGCTCTTCACCTTGATTATCCTTTTGAGTAAGCACTGAGGCATAACTTTCTTCAGCTCCATACGCATAAAGGATAAAATATTTACTAAAATATAGATTTACCAGCACTGGGGTGGTTGCAATGGACTACTTGATAATCTCAAAAGCTTATTTCCTAACTTCAGTCCACTTGAACTCAACATTCTTCTTGAGTAGCTCAGATATAGGCCTTACTTTCTATGCAAAATCAGAAATGAATTTCTTGATAAAATTGATTTGGCCTAGAAAATACTGTAAGGTTTTCTTGTTTGTAGGCAAAGGAAGAGCAAGAATGGATCTGATTCTATATGGATCTATGGCCATACCTTCTTTTGAGACCACATGACCTAGCAACTTTCCTTCATGAACTACAAAGAATGACTTCTTAGGATTGAGTGAAATACCAAATTCTCTGCATTTTTGAAAAACTTGCTCTAGGTGTGATAGGTGGTCTTTCTTATCATGGGAAAACATAGTCATATCATCCAAATAAATCAGAATGACTTTGTTGATTAGTGCACCAAAGGCATAATCCATGGCTCTCTAAAATGTGGCTCCCGCATTGGATAGCCCAAAAGGCATTCTCTGGTAGGCAAATGTGCCCCATTTTGTGGTGAATGTTGTCTTATATTGATCTTCATATTTCACCCAAATCTGATTGTATCCAGAGTAACCATCTAGTAATGAGAACCTCTCTACCCCTACCACTATCTGTAATATCTGATCAATCTGTGGGAGGGGATAGTGATCTTTGAGGGATGCTTGGTTAAGATTTCTAAAATCTACACACAAGCGTATATCACCATTCTTTTTTCTTACGGGTACCAAGTTAGCTACCCAGGTAGAATGTTTTATTGGGTATATGATCTTAGCCTTTAATAACTTTAAGAGCTCCTCTCTCATGATGGCCTCGATCCTTGGATTCACGGGCCTTTGCTTCTACCTAAAAGGCTTTGCATCAGGCTCTAGCTCAATAGTATGTTGGATAACCTTTTTGTCATATACCTTGAGGTCTTCATATGACCAAGCCACAATATCTTGGTATTTTAAGCATAAGGCTTTGATATCTTCAGCTTCCTCTAGTGAACATTTAATCCCAACATTGAGCTTCTTTTCAATACCAACTTCAACTTCTTTATAAATTTTTTCACCGACTTTCATTGCTTTGGTCTTTTTCCTATCCTCATTGTCAAATAAGCTCTCTAGGGTGACCAATCCTCTAGGGATGTGGTTGTTCCTTAGTTGAATAACATCTTGTTGATCAATTTCTTCTATATTTTCTTCTTGGATAGTAGAGAGACATGCTTCTCTTACCAGAAAGTCAATTATCTGTTCATCACTTTCAAAAACCTACTAAAAAATTTGCTTGTCTGGTATTGTAGGTCTAAAAATAATTTTGATTCCCTTGGCCTTCTTGATCCTATAGTCTACATAAGGGTTGAAGTTAGCTCCCTTTGTTTCTAAGGAATCTTCTAGAGTGTTCTTTTCTCTAGGAATAAAATTTAAATTTAGGGCATCAAAGGATTCCATCAGATCCCATACCCTATTTTTGTAAGATTTTAGGTAATGGTGCTTACTGTTGCACCTGTTTCTTACCTGATGGACTATTAACTCAGAATCACCATATATGTTCAAAATATTAATGCCCATGCTTTCTACTTGAATCAATCCAAGACACAAGGCCTCATATTCTATAACATTATTAGTACATGACCATGTTAGTCTGTAGGCAAAATTCTTTGTCCCTTCTGATTGGGATTGTAGAACTACACCAGCTCCTGCACCATTTCTGCATTTAGCACCATCAAAGTGCATGATCCATGTTTCTTTCTCTCTTAGAGATTGATTGGATATAGCAAGGGATTTTCTTCTCTAATTCAGTTGAGATACTATATGTTCCCATACCAGTTCCAAATTGACTGTAATCCTCTCTGAAAGGTAACTCATCCTCAATATCCAATTCCTCAATGTTTTCCACCAACTCAAATTCTTCCAGGGAATTAATATTGCACATGTCTTCCTCAATATTTTCAATGTGATAAGCTACTAGTTTTTTAGGTGTTATCCTTATTCTCTTTCCTTTGAAAGGAATTACCATACTAGAATAATCCATGTACATACATCCACCTAGTTTTGCAGTAAACTCCCTTGAAAGACATAATCCAAAGTAGGGTTCTAGATCAACCACAACTATTTCTTGTACTATTGTCACCTCAGGGGCTCTATGCAGCCTCATCAAAACATCTTTTATGACTCCAACTATCTTAACAGGTGTCCCATCTAATTGTAATACTCCAGGACAAGATCGGGTATACTCCATACCCATTTCTTCATAGACTGCTTTAGGCATAACTGTAGTTGATGCTCTTGAATCTATCATACAATTTTGGACTACCCAACCTTCCATCCTCAGGGATATATAGAAAGGAGGGGGCTTATTATTTAAAATAGTAGGTGACATTTCTTTCTTTTCTGATGGCATACTAAGGATTGTAGTGGCCTGCTTATCTTGTGGATACTTGTTGAGGGAAGCTTTAAGTAGATCAATCTGACCAGGAATGAACAGAGTGTCATACAGGCTAGATTTTGATGGAATCCTTTTCATCTCTTCAACAATATTATACTCAGATTTAGTCAGGGTAGGTCTTTCAAGCCTTCTTTCTGGCTCACCATATCTCCTTTTATACTATTGAGTGGCTTCTATTCTCTACATTTTGGTAATAGAGGGGAATCTGAGCCTTTCTTGAGCCTCATATTTAGATTTTATTTGGTCTCTTTCAGTTTCCTTATCCCACCTCTTAGGAAGACTATATGTTTTCTCTTTACCTTTAGCTTGAGGGATGGGGAAAGTATCACTGCTTTGAGGAAGGGGATCAGTTATTTTTTGAGAAGGGACTTGGAATTGCCCCATATTTTGGGGATCCACTTGTAAGGCTTTCTTTCCAGACCTTGTCATAACAGCAATTGGGCTTTCTTCATCTAGCTCTTTTCCAACCATGATTTGGTCAGACTGCCATAACATATTAACTCTCCCCTTTTGATTCCTTTCAGCTTGATCCATAGCTTGTTGAACATGGTGTTGGTACATCACACAAGATTGTGAGTCATGGGGATCATTGCATACTAAACACCAAATATTTGCAAGAGTAGTATCTGAAGAACATTCTGGCTCTTCATATGCTGCATTCACTCTGACCCCAATACTGTTACTAGGACCAGGTCTCTGATATTTGTTCACATATGGAAACCTCCTCTGTTGTGACCTTTCTTGGTCTCTCTTTTCCATTGAATTCATTCTATTACTCAGAGTTTTTAGAGTATTTTGTATATCAAGAATAGCAGAAAACTCCTGAGATGGTTGAGAAGGAAGGGGAGGAAAAGGAGTCATAGAGGATAATGGCTTTGGTTGAGGGATTGCATTCATTTGTGGAGATGGAGATGATAAAGAAAGGGGATCCATGTAAGAGGGGTTTGCGGATTGACTTTGGCTATTAGTGGTTTCTGAGTTGTAAGGCAACACAATTTTGGGGGGTAGTCTTCCCACATTAATTAGGATATTTTCAGCATGAACTATTGCATTATAAACTTGGGGGAAGGTTTCTACTCTATATTGTTGTGTCTGTAATCCTAGATCTGATCCAAGAGCTCTAATATAATACATATATGCCAAACATGTAGTTGGTCTAGTTGTGGGAGGTATTCTCTTCCATGTTCTGCTAAATCTCAAATTAAAATCTGAGACAGTTTCTTGTTGAGATTTCTGCATGGATGTAAATTGGTTAAGTAGGGAGAAAGGATCAATAGATTCATTAAATTCTTCTATAAATGGCTCAGCTAATGCTTGCCATGAAGTGATAGTGTTATCTTCCAGAGTTCTAAACCAATGTAATATCTTTCCTCTGAAGGATAGGGCTAGAATTCTTACAATAATATCCTCCTCTTTTATGTTGTGAATTGCTGCTAGATTCAAAATATCTTGATAATGCTCATAAGCTGTCTTCCCAGATCCATCATAAGTGGGGATAGCTTTGGATACATCCTGGGGGATGGCATTCATTTGGGCTAATCTCAGGGGACCAATTGTATTCCAGCTGGGGTATTTCTGTAATGGTTGATTAGGAGCCACATTTTGTGCCATATTTCTAGGTGTAGGTCCTATTGGAGGGCCTATTGGATTAACTATAGGATTTTCCTTAGGAAGTTCTTCTTGAGAGGAAATATTGATTTAAACTTTGGGTAATAATAGACCCTCTATAAGGTAATTCACAATAGAAATAGGAGTTAGGGTTATTCCTTTTGAAAGACTTGGTATACATGAAAGGACACTGGTCTATAGGGGTAATTCTTTTTCTGGGTTTAAGGACTAGGGAGTCACTAGGTGAACTTGCTCTTCTCTGCTTACAAGGTCAAGATAATTCACCAAATCTTGATTCCTCTGGGTTGAGATAAACAATAACTCATATGATGGGTTTTTGTGTTCCTTGTGAACTGGTCCCATCGGGCATGCCAAAAACTGTTGGGCACTGAATTGCATCAAGTTTTACTCAATACTATGGCTGTCTATCTTCCTACTTTCTATCCAGGCTTGCACCCGATAGCTACAGCTCAACACTCAACATTGGATGGACCAAAATAGAGTTTTCGATCCAACCTCTAGAGTAGGTTGGTTCCTTGTCAACTTAAACAAGATGTTGACACAATTATGCTCACTTAGGGTTTGGATATTAGGGTAAGAAAAGGTTAGGGTTAGAGAGATGTGAACAATAGTGGATGGATAGGCTAACAACATTGCACTACAACAAAAATCTCCAAAAAATAGACTTAAAGACACATTACTCAGATCAACATTATCTCAAATTAAATGTATTTCCATTCATTAACGAATAGTAGAGAAATATTGCAGACAACAATTTCAATATCCAAACAATGATAATCCAAATAACAGAATTCACCACTATCTAGATTTTACAGAAATGTACTCCCCAACAATAAAGATCAAATCCAAAAGCAGATTTCAATTACCTTAACAACTAGTAATCCATTAATTTGGCACAAACTAACCATTTAAGTATTCACAGAAATGCAACTAAAGAATTTGAACCTCTGATATCAAATATGAAGACACAAGCTTTGAGGTGAAGATCAATGTAATGCTCCTTTCATTAGCCCTTGGGAATATTTATAGTAGCATAGGCAAACACACTAGAGCCGACCCTTTAAAAATGAGGGTTCGACCTCTACTTATAGTTTTGCAAAATTAAAAATAACAAGGAACATTACAAAGATTAAAATTTGATAGCTCAATAGAGAGTTCTTGCTGGCATTCTCTTACAGGTACATCCTTCGGGAAACCCACTGCAAGTGGACCACCATGGCAGCTCGAAGCCTCTACAACTTGCTAGTCATTTGATGCTAACTGGAGTTCTGGCCATTGGAGATTGCGTATACATCATCGATCCTTCTTGGAAGCCTTCTACCATCATCGATCTGTAACCATCTTCTGGTTCTATCTTCTTGAAACCCTCGATGCTTTAGCTTCCTCCTCCAATTGACTATTACAACTCTGGTGAAGAAATGCTTTTATATATTTTAGATTCCTTAGCACAATCTCCATCATCGATCTCCCCCATCGTATGGCTATGATCTAATCTGATATAAGCTTGGTATAATGGTAGGGGAGAACTCAACACCATTCCACTCTTAAAAATTGATGACATCATCTTTCCTTCCTTAGAAACTATGGAAAGCCAATCCGACCTTAAGTGCTTTGGAAGTTAAGCGAGATCGAATCTACTCCTCATCCTTTTTTCCTCTTCATTGGCCATGAAACATTCACCAATCCACACGAAAATTTGATGACATCATCTCTCCTTCGAAACTTTTGTGGATTCCATTCTAGATCGAAGCAAGTACCTTGGCCTGTGAACACCATTCCGGACCTATTGCAATGCAAAGTGACTCTTCCTCCAATCCACACTGACCTCAGAGTACATCGCTACTTTTGTCATTCTAGAAAAGAGTTAGTCAAAATATCCTTCATCATGGATCCACATCTACTATGTTCATAGCATTCCACCTTGTCACCATTCTGGGCAAAAATGTTCTGTGCATTCTCCAGAATCGGGCCTTCCAACACTTAGCCACTCGTAAGGTATTCAAAATATCAAGCGGTCACCAATCCGCACTTATTTTCTACTGACGTCATCCTTCTCCAAAAAGTTTTGTGGATTCGGGATGCATCGCCAGTCCAGAGCCAAGAATATGGGAAATCTTGCGGAATCGCTCCAAGTGCAAAAATTTACCAAGTGTTGAGCGGACTCATGGCTTTTGTTGTGGATCCACTCCAAAATACACTGCAAAGTGTGCGGAATGAGAACTTCATGACTTAGACAAAATTTTCAAAATTTTTCTCAAGTATGTGGCCATTTTGGGCATACAAGACCGTTTTGGAATTCTTTTGTAACTTGTTAGGCGAATTTGTGATTTGTGGTCGTAAATGAAATTTATGTGTCCAAATCAATTGGAATATTTACAAAACCTATTAATGTGATAAAAAAAAATATTGGATGGAAAATGGAGTGATTTAGTTGGGATAAGCCAATATTTTGTAAAAACTTATCTTTTTATCAAAATTGATGGCAAAATCCCGTTGGCACTTTTGGTATGCACAGATGCCCACAAGTGTTTGGGCATTCTTCAAACACCCTGGTGCACTTAAGTACACCAGGAAATACCCATGGGTGTCTCAAAGAAGCTTGAAGTAGCTATAAATAGCTTGTTAGATGAAAATGAAGCCCATTTGTATGTTTGTGAGTTTGAGAAGCTATGTTTGGGAGAGTGGAATGGAGTGAGATCAAGTGAATTGGGCATGGAAGTTATAGCGATGGAGGGAGAAGATGCGGGGATCAGAACTGGAGCTGGAGTGCGGGCTACCGAGATAATTCCATTTTTTGTGTATTATGCAAAAATTTTGTGTTTTTTTTTAACAATATTAATTACAAATATTTTGTGTTGTGTTGAAGCTTAGAATTTTGGAGTCTTGATATCAATTCTCACCTTACATCCCTGGGATGAGGAAGGTGCTGGTGAAGGATGAGTGGGATCTACTAGAGGCTGTAGGGCAAGAAGAGGTAGCCCAGGTTGATGTGGTGAGGGCAGATGAGGGGTACCTCTCTGCATTGACAAAGAGGTTTGATCCAAATAGGGGGATTTTTTAGCTCCCCACAAAGAGATGGCCCTAACCTTGGAGGATGTATATCGTATCCTCAAGGTTCCAGTGGAGGGGGAGCACATCGAGGTTGGACGCGATCATGGTGCAAGGATGAAAAAGATGTTTGATGATGGTTGGCAGAGTGTGAGGATGGAGAGTGGGGGTATTCCCTACTTGTCTATGTATATGGACAAGGAGTTGGAAGCCCTTTGTACTTGGTCATGTTTGTGTTGGCCAAAATCATGGCCCTGAACATCACTGGGTGTAGGTTCCCTTGGAACCTGATAGGGTTAGTGAGTGATATACTCACTAGGTACAAAGTGTATGCATGGGTTCCTACCTTATTGGTGCAGGTGTACCGGGAGCTCTATGAGATGAGGAGGTATGGTAGGAAGGGGTTAGGATGTATATTTTTGATGTAGTGTTGGTGACAGGAGCAATTTAGTGTGGCTCGACTAGAGGGCTTACTAGTCGTAGGCTTGGGTAGGGAGGATACCTACGTGAGGATATGGGCAATGGTTGATGATATACAATCGAGTCGACCTGTGTGGACGATCCAATGGTACCAAAATTTATGGGTTGGACTAACATTTGCTCAAGTGATATGGAGGCCATTGCAAGGTAGCAAGTGGACCAGATATGGAGAGCATATGCGACATGTGCGGTAGGCTAGGTGAGTGGTTGGGAGAAATTAGAGTGAGGATGAGTATTTTTAGTTCTCACAAGTACTTCGATAGTTTAGCCTGAGGTATGAGATTATGGAGGATCCGATGCTCTATAGGAGGCATTAGGAGACAAGGCTACCATTTGCAAAACCATGGAGGGAGGCATATGAGGATGACGAGGAGATGGACCTCCCTGATGTGGATGATGTAGGGACTACTCTAGAGTATGATGTGTGGTTCTCTACATAGCCACCATGGGCACTGAATCTAGTAGTATATGATGGATATGGGGGTGGGACAGAGGATGAGGGGACCTATGAGACCCCCAAGTGGTAGTGACACCTTTGATCAAATAGTCAAAGAAGAAGGACTAAGGGTATGGTGAGGTAGGTTCTTGAGATTAGAGGAGATGCAAAATATGGAGATGATATGGAGGAGACTTTGGATGGGTCTCAAAATTAGTGCAAGGAGGATTGGGTAAGTCTAGAGCAGTAGGTAGTGAAGTGGGATGTGAGGATCACGAGTCTCCAAGCAGAGCTACTAGAGAGGGAGCATTAACATAATGTCGATATAGTGTACCTTCGGTCTTGACATAGGTATATTGACGCATTAGAGGATAGGTTTATTGAGCATCAAATTTCACTTCTAGATCCTGCAACCTCATCTGTATCCGAGGATGCTAGGCATAGCAATTCTAGGTATAACTCTAGGTATAGGGCTCCTTCTAGGTACCAGGGGTCCTCTTGGAGGGCGTAGCTAGTGCTTAGATGCACTTTTTGTATATGAGCCTTGGTGATCCATTGTATGTAGCCTTTTGGCACTCTTTGTACATGCAATATTTATTTATATATACATGGTTTTTACCTTTTATGTTATATGTGTTTGTTTGAATGCTTGTGTGTAATGCTTTTGTGGAATGCATGTTTATATGGATGATTAATGCATAGGATATGTTATGGATTATTAATGCAAGGTGGAATATATGGATAATTAATGCAAGGTATTGAAAAGGATTGAAAATCCAACTAACTTCATATTATTTACAAACTCATTATATAGGCACTAATGGCCCAAAATACATAACCAAACCCATCAAATCATGGATTTGATCCAATATGCTTAACCATAAGCTACAAAAGTGCAAAGGAGAATGCACGTAACTTCTAAGTTAAGAGACAAGGAATAATGCTAACTAGAAGATCCATTTTAGCTATCTTGAAGTACACACTTCCTACTTTGAGTTCACACTTACTAACTAACACTCTAAATGACAACTAGAAGATAAGTAGTTCCCACAAGTGCATGTGAGAAGGAGACTCACTTACAATTATTAATTTGTAAGAAATAAACTATGCAAAACTAGCTAGGAACTACTAGAGGGGTCATATGAGGGATCAAACATCAATCCTCATCATGCCTCCCCAAAATAGAAGCATTGGCCTCCAATGCTTTCAAAAGAGTAGGAAAGTCACGGGACATCTGATGAAAAGAAATCCAACGAGCCTGATGCGGCAGCTGTCCTCGCCGAGCCACAAGATATGAGGTGGTAGACCCCTGGTGAGTCTGTCGAGTCTTTGTGTCATAGATCTGATTAGAATCCAATGGTAACTAAGAATCAAGAACCACGTCCACAAGATGACTGATAGCTGGTGCAGTCTCCAATGTAGAGTCAAAGTACAACTTCAAAAGATCTACATTGACGACGTCATGAATTCCCAAGTGTGAAGTGGACATAACTGTTAAGGCAAGAGCGGCAGGAGACCTACTCAAACAATCAGCAATAGTATTACTCTTCCCCTTTTTGTACTTGATCACCAAGTGAAATTGTTGGAGGTAAGAGGCCCACTTCATATGTCTTGATTCTTCAATTTTACTTTGAGATTGTAAAAACTTAAGAGGCATATGATCAGTGTGTACTACTGTATCTTTTCCCAAAAGATAGTGTCTCCAATACTTGATAGCTTGAACTAATGCATACAACTCCTTGTCATATGTAGAATAGTTCAACTTAGAAGCAGAAAAAGTTTCTGAATGATAAGCAACTGGATGACCATTCTATTTGAGCACAACTCCTAATGCAACTTTAGAGGCATCTGTTTCAATCTCAAAAGGTTGAGAGAGGTCGGGTAAAGTTAACACAGGTGCTGTACAAAGTTTCTTTTTGAGTTTCTCAAAGGCAATCTCTTGGATTTTCTCCCAATGAAATGGAACTTTAGACTTAGTGAGATAATGCAATGGAGCTACAAGGGTGGAATATTGAGGAATGAACTTGCGATAAAAATTCGCAAGTCCTAGGAAACTCCTTAACTCAGTGAGAGTTGTAGGAGGGGACCACTTAAGTAAAACATCAAATTTTGTGGGATCTACCTGAATTCCACTTTCACTAATCACATAACCAAGGTAAGAAACCGAAGTATTGCCAAAAGAACACTTGGAAGAATTGGCATATAATTGATTCTTCGCAAGAAGATCAAGTGTATGATCGATATGCCTAAGGTGTTCCTCCCAAGTCTGTGAGAATTTCAATATATCATCAAGATATATTATTACAAATTTGTCAAGTACATCATGAAATACATCATTCATCAACCTCATGAAGGTTGGGGGAGCATTAGTAAGACCGAAGGGAATGGCCAACCATTCAAAGAGGCCCATCTTCGTCTTAAAAGTTGTCTTCCATGTATCCTCGGCTTGGATACGCACTTGATGATATCCACTTTTGAGATCTATTTTTGAAAAGAACTTAGCTCCTTGGAGCTGATCTAATAAATCATCAATGCGTGGTAGTGGATATCTATTCTTTATAGAAATTCTGTTCAAAGCACGAAAATCAATGCACAATCTCCAAGTGCCATCTTTTTTAAGAACCAACAAAATAGGTGAAGCACAAGCAGAAGTACTTTTCTTAATGAAACCCTTATACAACAAATCTTCTATTTGCATTTTTATTTCTTCATTTTGCAAAATAGATTGTCTATACATGGGAGCATTAGGTAGTGAAGAACCAGGAATGATTTCAATGCTGTGATTAATTGTGCGAATTGGAGGAAGAGACTTTGGCTCCTGAAATATGTGTGAGTAATTTTGCAATATTTTATCCATTGAAGAGTGTTGCTTTGGAATGGATGTGGATGTAGGAGTGTTTTGAGAGTGAATGAAAATTAGAGCAACATCACCACATTTTTTAATTACTCTTTTTGTTTTCTTGGAATTTAGAATGATGTTAGGAGTGTTGGTGCTTTTAATGAGAAAGACCTGACCATATTTTTGAAGTGTGTAGGTTCTTTTGAAAGCATCATAAATAGCTCTCCTATCATACTAAAAAGGTTGTCCAAGAAAAATCCCACAACAATCCATAGGAGTCACATCACAAGTGACTTGATCTATGAAATGTGGGCCAAGTGCAAATTTTAATGTGCAAGTGTGAGTGATTTATGAGCCCCTTACACTATCCTTCCAACCCAAAGAATAAGGTTGAGGATGAGGCTCCATAGGTAACTTCAAATGCTCGACAATGGACCTCGCAATTAGATTTTTCTGCGAGCCATTATCCACTATACAATCTGTTGCAAAATTATGGAGCAAATGAGCTCGAGTGATGAACAAAACATCATGAGTGCTCTCAGATGAACTTACATTCACTAAGGTAACCTCATTGAGCTTACCTCATAATTCCGTATATACTCTACTTTCTCCTACTGACTCAAGGGGACCTTTGGAAGCATCCTCCTCTTGAGTAGTAATGACTAAAATATTCTTTTTAAGCTTAAAACAATCAGATTTTTCATGACCTTTCTTCTTACAATAGTTACAAAACTTTTTAGAAAAAGAAGAAGAATAAGGTTTGGAAGAAGAAGAAGAAGAGGGAGTAGAAGTGGAAGGGGAAGGAGAAGAAGGAGATGGAGAAGAAACATTCTTCTTTTGAGCAAAATTCTTCTTTTGTGAGAAATAATTATTCCCTTTTGATGAGTTTGCAACCACTTGAGTAATAGGTGCGCGGAATGCCTACGAATGCGCCTTAAAATTGTCCTCCGCAAGTTGCGCTTGGTTGAAAACTGAATCCAATGTGTCCATAAAAACAAACATGATTTCCCTGTACAAATGTTCCAACAAACCACTTTGAAATTTGAGAATCAAAGCTTTAATATCTTCCTCCACATTCAAAAGTATCCTATACCTGTTGAATTGAAAGATATATTCCTGCACAATCATATTAGTACTTTGTTGAAATCGAAACCATTTAATGACCAATTCCTTAGAATAATTGGAAGGATAAAAATTGGTCTTGAGACAGTCTACAAGCTCATCCCATGAGGTGAGTTCATCATGACCTCTTTTTCTTTCAACAAGTACTTTAGCTAAACCAGAAAGTTTGAGTTTAGCATATGGAACCATATCCTCATCTGCAAGTTGAGTGTAAGAAAACCAAGAACTCATGTCAAGAATCCAACTATTCAATACTTCAGGGTTCCGGTATCCATCATAAAGTGGCACTTCACAACGAACTCTCAGGCGAGAATCATTAGCAGAAGTTGAAGCATTATGGAGAGAAATATCATTTACCTTCATTGCAAGGTTACCAAGAACTTCTGCCATGGTAGTATCATTAGCTTTATCTGCTAAAGCATTTACAACATGTGCAAGTTCTGCCACTTGGGAAGCCAAGTCAGAAGCCATTTGAAATCGGGTATAAGCCAGGAGTAAAAGGGAAAAACACTGAAAAATCAAGGAACAATTGAAGGTTCCTTGTTACAATGGGGTGCCCTGAAAAATACTCCTAAGGCTAAAAATTGAAAAATTGAAACTAACCTAAGATGTACAATTTATATTTTATTAATTTAAAAATAACTTAATTAAAAATTAAATTATAATTAATCAAAGATTAATTAATTTAATTAAGCTATTAAAAATTAAATTAATAAAAATAAAAATTACATGCAACCTTAGAATAGTCAAATTTTTTTAAAAAATTACAATTTTACCCGCGGTAAACTGAACTCCACTGGCTGTGCATGAATTTCTGAACTTCACTGGCACGTTTCTCGAGGCATAAATATGAAAGCCAGGTGTAGTTTGAGGTGTGGTTTAGATCCAAGGACCTCCTGTCCTGTGCACACAAATCTCGAGCAGACAGAGGCCTGAAGTGCCTGGGCAGCACCAAATAAACCCAACTTGTGGGTTTACTGCCTCCTGATGCAGGCAGATTCTGTCTGCCCTACATGGGATGGCGTAGGTCCACCCTGTCGATAGTTAATTGACCAACAACCTACCTACCACACGCTATTCGACTGACAGCGCTGTGCGTAGCAGGCTATCCTGCCGACTGCACACTGTCCGACTGACAGCACTGTGTGGAGCAGGCTATCCTGCCGGCCGCACACTGTCCAACTGAAAGCTCTATCAGGATGACAGAACCCTGTCAGAACCTGACAGCGGCCTACATCCTGCGTGGCCGAGTCAACGCGCTGGCTGCTCACTGTACGGCTGACAGTGCTGTCAGGTCAACATATTACTATCAGAACCAGACAACGGCCTACATCTTGCGCGACCGATTCAACGTGCCGGCCGCTCACTGTCCGACTGACAGCGCTGTCAAGTTGACAGATTGCTGTCAGAACCAGACAGCGGCCTGTCCTGTGCGGCCGGTTCAACACACTGGCCGAAATCGATCACCGGGGCAAGGCCATGAACGTGCCGTAATTGGCCCTGGTGGCCGAAAGGCAAACTATGCCAAATATATATATTTTTTACAATCTATATTCAATTAATATATAAAAAAAATATATATATCAATTAAAATATAAGTTATCTGACAAAAACTAAGAAATTTTTAAAAAATAACTAGGAGGGTTAATTTAAAAATGGAGAAAACATAGAAAATTGCTAATATTTGAAGGCAGATTACCTTCAAAATAAAAAAATAAAATGCTAATTTCTCTTGATTATCCCAAGACTCCTTCAGTAGCTCTCATTTCAAGATCCAGTCGACACACGACCATCGTTTGAAAGGCAACCAGATCTAAGTCGACACACGACCTAGTTTGATGATGCTCGATCTTCAAGACTCCGAAATGGCAGGAACTTCAGGAACAACAGGATCCCTAATTCGTATTTCATCGTAGGAGAAATCCAACCCTGCCAAGGGATCTTTGTAAGAAAGAAATCGGGGTAAAATTCTCCTATACTTGAGCATACGGAGAAAGTTGGAACGAGGATTTTGATGCCTAAGGAACTTCCTTCTGCGAATGGTTTTCAAGCTCCCCTTGAGCTTGAACCGAGTCCTTAATGAAAATAAGTTTCTCATAAGAAAAACTAATCTATCTCCTATCCTCTCACCTCACAAGCCCTAGTGTAAACTTGAACTAGGCTCGATACCAATGAAAAGGATTGAAAATCCAACTAACTTCATATTATTTACAAACTCATTATATAGGCACTAATGGCCCAAAATACATAACCAAACCCATCAAATCATGGATTTGATCCAATATGCTTAACCATAAGCTACAAAAGTGCAAAGGAGAATGCACGTCTCTTCTAAGTTAAGAGATAAGGAATAATGCTAACTAGAAGATCCATTTTAGCTATCTTGAAGTACACACTTCCTACTTTAAGTTCACACTTACTAACTAACACTCTAAATGACAACTAGAAGATAAGTAGTGCCCACAAGTGCATGTGAGAAGGAGACTCACTTACAATTATTAATTTGTAAGAAATAAACTATGCAAACCTAGCTAGGAACTACTAGAGGGGTCATATGAGGGATCAAACATCAATCCTCATCAGGTATGGAATGCAAATGTTCTAATGATCATTCATAGTTTAAATTGTGGTTGGCCATTTGCTAGCATTGTTGTTTAATTAGGGACACCAAACTTGGTGGCATATGGGATGAATGGCTCATGAAGTGGCATGTAATTTGACTTGGAAGAAGATATGGATGTTGATATGGAAGAACATATATTTTTCAGAGACTCAGACATACTAGTGGTATCAAAAAAACTCACTAAAACTACCCAATACTTCTAGGACCGAATGTGTGTGTAGTGAATTTATGTACCAAATAAAAATCATGGTAATGACTCGAGGAAATCAAGAACCAATGTGTGTGCAAGTGAGTTCATTAACTCATCTTGAGTAAATTGGGTAAAACTGTTATGGATGAATCCAATAAGATATCTTGTTTGAATGAGCGGTCATAGGTATTTTTAAAAGAGACATATCACTACACATGAGCGTACTCCATTACTAGTCAAGAATCTATAGCTCTGGTAGAGGCTAACTCCATAGTCCACAATTTGTGTTTTTAATCTCTTAATTTTTGGGTATTACTACCTAACCTTCTGACTAGAAATGTAGTACGATCCTTACAATCTAATTATCAGTGGTGTGTGATGTAAAATATTTGGAGCTTTGGGGAATCAAATTCTCAACCTAAGTGTGATGAGAATTGTATCCTATCCTTACTACTCCATATTTTGTATTTGGAAGCAACTATGATAGTGGTGAAAACAACCATTTTTGTGGACTATGTTGCATGATGGGATAGGCAAGCATATGCCCTTTTCACTTCGAGGTTCATACCAAGTATAGTGTTATCCCTCTTTGACACAAGATGTTTTTAAAGATGTGAAATTGTGTTTGGTTCAAGAATAATTTGGAGGCAATTACTAAAACTCAATACTTTTTTAGTGTATATGTATGATGGTCCTAAAAGAAACTTGAAATATATTTGAAGTTTTATTAAAATACTAGGAGTGGTTGAGTGACCAAAAACACCTAGGTATTATAGATATGTGGCTTTGCAAATGATAATTTGGCTTGGTGGAATGTTGTGGCTAATGATGTGAAGGTGCCCCTGATTAAGGCAACATGAATTTATTGGATCAATTAAAATCTCAAATTTTAAGAAATGATCCCTAATATGAAATATGCAATATGGTGAGGGTGCAAAGTGGTAAAATGAAATTTGTGCCAATGCAACATTTTGAATGCAATGTGTATGCAAATGAAATGCAATGTTGTGAATGAAATGTATGCAAATTTTTTTGTGTATTAGCCATGTATATATACATATATAAGTCAAATCATGTATAGAATGCTCTCAAGTGTATAACATTAAGTGGTTTAGATTATTCCTCTCCTTCTAGACTGGCAAGCCTATAAGTACCGTTACCCACTTTTTGAGTAACAATGTATGGACCCAACCAATTTGTCGTGAATTTATCACAAAGATACGATAATGCATTGGTTTTTTGTTGGTTCTCTTTAAGGACAAGATCTCCTACTTGAATTTCACGTAGATGAACTTTAGCATTATAAGAACGCTTTAGGCGGTCTTGATAAAATCATAAATTCTCTAAGGCATTGTATCACCCCTCATCAAGAAGTGTGATTTGGTCAAGATGTGCTTGTCCAGCAGTGTCATCATCTATGAATTCCTACAAAGAAATTCATGAGGAGGGTATCTTCAACTCAAGAGGTATGATTTCTTTAGATCCATAGACAAATGAAAATGGTGTTGCCCCTGTAGGCATGCAGATGCTTGTTCGATAAGCCCATAATGCCAAAGGAATTTGTGTATGCCAATCTCTATGATTTTCTTTGACTAGTTTCTTGAGAATAGCAATTATGGTCATGTTGGTGTTGGCAATTTTGGGTACATTGGGTACATTGCCCTTGATCATGTGTATAAGTTGTCATTGATGTCAAGAAGCTCTTGAAGGAATTTGTTTGATGTCAAATAATTTGTTTTGATGAAGGTTACGACATGACAGTTTCAATGGTCTTTTGTAAACCCCAAGTTGGCAGGTTTAAAGATTACAGGTGGATGCATTAGTTTAATGCATTTGGGTCCAGGAGGAAGTATTTATTTAAATAATTAAAAACCTTGTTAAGGTTCCATTTAATTATTTTTAAATAAATATTAAATTATTATTTGCAATGGGTTCTCCTAACCCATGGCACTTTGTTTTAAGATTGTGGGCGCTAGCCAAGACCTCCGTCGATGTGTTAAAATCCTCACCGACGTCAAGAGCTTATGGTAAAAATGCATATAAATCTCCCTCAATGAAAATCAAGAATTATCCCATCCGTATTTTGAAAAGAGTTGCTCGCTGTGATTTCATGATCCGCTGTTCGAATTTCTTCTCCGATTGTGTCTTCACCGTTTTCATGAATCTGCTGTTCATTTTTTTTGTACTCGCCGTTTGTCGTAAATCCATCGTAAGGTTTTCATCTTCGTGTTCGTGTTAGAAGAAAGGGAGGCACTGTTGTTTTATTTAATCCCTGGCATAGAAGGAACAAGGCTAACAATGTGAGGTTTAAACCTCATCGGGTGCCTTTGGCGCACCGGTAGGGGCTAGGCTGTTGGCGCGCTACCCGAACGAGAGGTTCCGCATTCGAATAACGCGAAAGGGTTTTTCATCATGAAGTGGACACAACGAGTGGTGTTAGAATTCATGCAAAATTTCTCCATAGCATGATTTTTGATGTTGGCCAAGGTATTTTCGAAATTAATTTTTGCTAAGTGTATTTTGCGGATGGAGGAAGTTTATTAGAGGGCAAAACAGCTTAGGAGTTATAAGGAGTTTAAAGCTTGTTTTATTTTGATAAAATATTCTTTTGAAGGTGTTGTTTGAAATATCTTATTGCATTCTTATGAGAGATAAATTTTATTTTTGATAAGACTATAAGGGAGAAATAAGGTGTATAAGGGATACATTTTTCTTGTAATGTTGAGAGTGCTTTTGGTTGATTATGGAAATGAAAGCATGATGTTTTAAGGTTAAAATTGCTTCTTGTGTGAAGTTGTGAAACCTTAAGTGGGCAGCTTTGAGATTGACATTTGCTTTCATTAAATTGGTAATAATCAAGCTATTCTTTACTTGGTTAAAGTGTTGGGCTTACTCCTTTGTTGATGATTTGAAAAGTTGTTTTGTGCTATTGTGATTTGAGTTGGTGGATGCTTTTTGTTCAAACAATATTGGAGAGAAAAGGAGTTCTACTTGTTTCCTTTTCTGATGTTGATTGTGAAATGCTTCAAGGTTGTGTTTTGAGTTGAATGGTGTTGATTGAACCTTGTTTGATGAGCATTGTTGTTGAAGCCCTAATTGATAGTGAAAAGAACATGAGTATCATTGTTATGTGATTCTTTGCATAGTTGGCAATTGTTGGGATTTCATGTTCTTGAAAGAAAGCATTCTATCCTATCCATTTCAGATATTGAGTTAAGTTTTCAGATTTGAGATTGAGTTTGAGCTGAGTTGATTTGAGTTGAGTTTTGAGATTGGGAGTTGAGTATAGAACATATTGAGTCTCTAACAATTCTCTTTATGCTTCTATGAGTTTGACAAATCACATTGGGTCTCTAACAATTCTCTAAGAAAGTTTTTTTTTTCTTGGTGAGCTTGGTGAGTTTTTGGACAGGTTTCGGTGGGGACTTGTGAGCAGTCTTGGACAGGTTCTGGTGGGGAATTGTGAGCAGTTTTGGACAGGTTCTGGTGGGGACTTATGAGCAGATTTGGACAGGTCCTAGCAGAGGACTTGTGAGCTGATTTTGATAGTTCTATCAAAGAACTTGAGGACAGAGGTGCACTGGTTCTTTAAGAAGAACCTGAGGATAGATTTGGCAAGTCTTTGAGAAGGCTTGTGTGTAGAGGATTGATTTGTTCAAGTGTTGGACAGATCTGACAGACAAAGGAAGACTTGTACTAGACCGACTGGCTGTGTTTGGTACAGGTTGCTTGAGCTGCTGTGGACATGATCATAGAAGGCAGAGGTCTCTTAGGCTAAGCATTGAGGACGGGAGGTCTTCGGTGGAAAGGAGTTCCACATGCTGGCAAGAGGTAGAGGCAATTGATCTTCCGAGGGATCATTTATAGAGCAGAGGGGAAGGTATCTTCTTTGAGCAGAGGCTTATAAATTATGATTGGGGGAAGGTATCTCCTTTGGGCCGAGGCTCATAAACATTGTAATTGGGAAGGATTCCCAAAGAACTTTGAGATAACTTTTAGAGAAAAGTTTTGTGGATGTAGCCTAGCCATTTTGGGTGAACCACGTTAAAATTGGTGTCACTTTGTGGATGATATTGTGCATTGCTTTGATATTGCTTTGGGTATATTGCTTTACTATTTTGAAGTATAAAGGAAAAATTAAAAAGAGGTCTTATACTGTTCACCCCCCCTCTCAGTATAAGCTTGTGTTCTTCAGTTGGAAGCTTCAAATTGTCCATTTGCTTATGGGTAATAAGGAGTTGAGAAACTATGTTGAATGTGAAATATGCAAAATGAAACACCCAAACAATGCTTGAACAAATGAAATACAAGAAAACACAATATTGCATAATAGAATATTTTCATTGATGAGGGGAGCCTAGAAAATCCATTGTTTAAAAGCTTGGATCCTTGAATCCTTTTGATACAATATTACAAGGGGTTAGGGTTCTCTGAAATAATAACAAACAAAGTTGTGATATCTTCAAGCATGTCTTGATCCCAATAGGGTTGAGTGGGATTTTTGATATCCAAGGCTAGGCCACTTCAAATGATGATGTAGTGCTTTTAGATCTGCACACAAGGACACAAAAAAATAGTTAGTAATACCTACGAGGGCTCCACAGCGCGAGGCCTTCTATGAGAAATAGTAAATCTTAACTAAGTGCTATAAATAAAGTGAACAAAAATAGAAGCACATGCATAAAATAATAAATGATTGATCTATTTTACTTACTGTCTTTTGATGTGTGAAGTCTTATGTAGGTGACTGGTGCAGTAATGTCCTAGTGTTTCCTGGAGGCTAGGGGTCTTCAGGAATGATAGCGTAAAATTCCCATGGGTACCTGACTACTGCAAGAAAAACCCATGGATACCTAGGGCTAAGAGGGAGGATTTTGTAGAAGAAGATCCAACAAGGGAGAAAGGATGGCGATGGTGATGGGGGTTACGATGAAAAAGGATAGTGGTAGAAGTAATGCGAGGTGACTTAGGGCACTTAAGGATTTTAAGCACTCAAGGAACTCAAAAACTTAAGGACTTAGGGAATTTGAATACTTAGAGAATTTAGGGGTTGAGCCATCAAATTGGCTCCTATTTATAATATAACCGAGGGCATGCTAGGGTTTCAATGACACTAATAGTGTGGCTAAGATTAAAGCACATCTAAGGGTAGATATTAAATCTAGGGTGTGGCATGAATTGATGTAAATGGGTGGTCGAGATTAAATGGAATTGGATGGTTGGGATTAATTCACTTAAATAAATATATATTTATTAAACATATATTAAAATATAATATAAAATATTATATTTAAATATATATAAAATAAATATACATAAATAAATGTGAATATTATTCGAAAATGGCAAGAAATGGGAATGGTGGAAAAATTGGCTATGTTTTGGTGGTGGAAATGGTGGGAAAGCATGGATGGAGGATAAATTGCTAGATTTTGGTGTCTACAGATGCCCCTTTTTGTACTACATTATGTGGAACACAATGTAGTGCAAAAATACGAGACACCTATTTTGGCCAGGTGCAGAAGCAACTTCTCTTGGGATATGGAGCGCGAGCTTGAAGATAAAAGAAAAAAATAATTTTGAGTTTTGCATAGCTTACCCCCTCAATTTGCGAATGAGGTTATGGATGAATCTCATGAGCCAATTAAAAAATCTATACAAATGGAATGTGAATGATATGAATGATGTAAAATGTGATACCATTATTGCCCCAATGATGGGAAGAGGGTTGTTGAAAAATGTGTCTGTTTTTGCCCTAACAGATGAAGGGATGTGTGCAAAATGTGTAATGGAAATGTGTTTGTTTTTGCCCCAACAGATGAAGGGATTTTTACCAAGTGTAGATGCCATGATCATGTAAGATGTATCCCATTGCGGGAGGGTCAAAACCAAATGTGGTTGCCCCAAATTTGGGGTGATTCGATGCTGTTGAAAAATATACCTTCTAGCATCATTGATATGCAAAGATGATAATGCAAAGAAAAAAGAGTCAACCTTTAGAGGGCCTACTAGTGACTATTTGAATAATTCCTATGATTGAAACCAATCATCCTAGGTAGTGCCTATCTCTGTGGTGTTTAAGGAGTTTTTGAATGATGAAATTTGAGTTTTTTCCATGTGTTAAGCCCCATGAACTAGGCCATCAATGATAGCGGTTGTGCAAATTGTTCTTGGCAATGTTTCACTCAAAATATGAAGTACCAAATATGATTGTGATATTGAGCAAGGAGATAAGTGATGATGATCATGGATAAGTGTCCTTATTGTAGGCTATTCATCTTACCGAATTGCATGGAGGCAAATTGCTGCAATCGTAAATTATATAGAATAACCCACTATATACGAGGCTCACTTGAATGTTATTTGAACTTGGAAAATATGCAAATGATGATGTGAAATGAATTGGAGATGATGTATGAATGATGAAAATGCTAATGATCATCGTTTTATGAATATTTGGACCATTTTGAGGTGCTTTTGTAGCATTTTTGGTGAATTTGTAAAATATGGTTACAAACGAAGATTATGCATCCAAATTAGTTGGAATCTTCACAAATCGTTATAAAATGATAGAATGTATGCATTGATGTGTTGTGGTATTTTTTTGCCTACCCTCAGAAGACTTGTCACATCATGAAAAACTTTGGAGATCACAACCAGCAATGTGGATTCTAGCAGATCCACCTCATTAACCTGGGAATATACTACCTTTGACAGCTCTAAACCGACTAGGTTGGGTAAGAAAACCCCAAGCAGTGGGTCCTTTCACTTAATTCTTCACAATGCACATGTCCACTATGCCAAAAAAAATATTTTTAAGTTGTTGTTTTGATATTTTTAGTGACTGAACCTATTCATATTAAAATCCATAAAACCCAGACCGGTGCCTTATCCATTGGGGAGTCATAGCAAATTTATACATGGCTTTAGATAGATTAAAGCAAGAAGAACCAGTTTGTTTTATCCCAGTAAAATAATGTAAAGTAAACAAAATGATTAAACTGGAAAAATAGAAAGCGTCATCCACAGGTTTTGATTACAAGAACACATGAATGAGCATGACACAAACCATAAACATAGAAGAACTAGGAATTGAGTTAGATTTTGTATTAATATAAAGAGTTTTACATAAAGTAGACCCAACGGAGTGCTCAGGTCTTGTATGCCAATTATTTACAAATAAACCCCTGTTCGAATAACGTAACAAAGGGGTTACTCCTCTCCATCCTGATTGCAACGACGTAAGAGTCTCCAACTCGACATGTTCAACAGGAAATAATTTTAGTGAACAACTCTCCCTAGTAATCCCTGGACATGGTAGAAGAAAGGGTGATAAGAAACAGACACGAAACACAAAGGAAAATATAACTCAAATAGATAAGGCTATAGCTGGCTTTTCTCTCAGAGGTTTGATAAAAAAATGTTGTAGCAATCTTCTCCTTATTATAGCATGAGATGCTTGATTTTTGTGACCGTCCACCTTGCTAGAATGATCATGCTATACCCAAGCCTGGGATGCACTCAAAAAGGCCATGTATCCCAAATTCCCTTCATGTAGGTGGAGGCTGTGTACTCCCACTGGTACTGCCTTGCACTGGCGACTGTGGTCCTCCTGGGGCATGTGTAGTTGCAGTAGTGGGCCCTACTCCTACCCTGTGGTTTTGAATGGATTGGTCAATAAATTCCCAAGCCTCATCATGAAAGGTCAGATAGAAGAGGAGTAGGTTCAAATATTGGGTGGCCTCCACTACCTGATCTTTAGCCCATAGTATATTGTTATTGGTAAAATCACATAGGCGGTCTACCATTTCCACCAAAGCCGTAAAACGTTTAAATGGCTTATCACCAAAATCCAAATAAAAATTATAGATCTTCTGAAAAATGAAATCCTTGATGACTGATGCTCGCCCAAAATCCTCAATGCTGAGGCTGAAATCGACCAGCTCATCATTGATCTCATATTCATATTATACCACTTCTTGGCCCCATTGGCACCAATTTTGCTCATTATGCAAAAATAGGGAGACCTTGATGTATTCCTTGATAAATAAGCATAGGGAATCATCTACTAGAACAATAGATAGCCCAAAAATAGGTACGTAGTCCTCCTAAAATCTCTTATAGATTGGCATGATTGCATCTATCCTTTGCCTCCCATGCTGTAAGTTGTCCTGGATGAGGCCTACTGCTCATATCACAGTGTAGATATCTATTAGGATGGACTATAGATCTCCCATTTTAACTTGGATTTTTTCCTTCATCTCCTATTTTAACTCATCCGTTGACCCGAGTTGGACGCTAGTCTATGTAGTACAAGGAGCTGACATCTTCAGTTTATCAACTTCGAGCTGAAGTTGCTTGAATTTGAGTTGTAGAGGCTCAACCTCGGTGGCCTTGGCTCTACATTCTTCCATTTCCTTTTCTACTAGTTCGACCACCTATGCTTGGGTGGCCACATATGATTTCATCATTTGGACAGGTGTAACAGATGCTCAGATGACACCTTTACTGGTATCTATGGTGGCCTCCCTCATGCTAGGTGGCAAGGGGATCTCAAAAGAGATAAAAGGTGTATCAATGGTTTCTTGTCCAACTGCTCCCCCGTGCCTGACTATCCCCTTACTTGGAGATCTTTGTTCTTCTATATCCTGGATCTGATCTTCTTCGTCAGTTGTGAACTGGCAAGTGTCATGACCCTAGCCATCATAAACTTTTCCACTCCCTGATCTGAGGATTCAATCCTTGCATTTTTATGGATGGGGGAGCACGTGGGACTTTGTACTTCATAACCCTTCAAAATATTGGATAACCCTCTAGCTTGTGCTATCTTCTTCATCACCCTTGGCTTAATTTGACGCTCCTCTTGATTTATCACCAGGGTGGCGGAATACCACAAGGGTTGACTTTCTGCCAATTGTCCTTGCTCACATGGACTTATTAAAGCTAATGCTAATGGGGTAGTAGTCTGTTTGGAAGAGCCAATGGCCAACTCCTTTACTTTTGAAATGGCAACGGGGGAACTAGAATAGGAGGGAAGCTTGTCCTGCTTGCCAAAAATTTTCATCATTACCTCGAAGATTTTAGAATCTTGTTGAGCTATTTGGAGGGTGGGATCCTCAAATTATTCACGAGGAGCTGCTAGAACTAATGGGACCATCTTATCCACCAGAAACCCCTGATGCAACTTAAGCTGGGCGTTGTAATCACCAACAATTTCCAATCTACTGTAAGGACGCTGGTCCTTGGGCATCCTCCATATCAAATCTAGCGTTCGGTTATTTTTGAAGGCCTCTTGCATCATGTCTTAAAAATCGTCACCACTATGTGTGACTGCCAGGAGGTCCAGCTTGCCAGTAACCTCTCTCCTATGGTGGCCATCCGGGTCGTAAGCTCTCCAAGCTACCTCGGGGAAGTAGTAAGTATCCATATTCCAGATGGCCTGTAATGGAGCAAAGTGGCCGAGATAGGTGTAATGTACCATTGTATAGGGGATGGGTATCCACTTTACTGGTCCTTTCTTCCTTAGGTGTCTAATATTAACTTCCTCGGCCATTTGTCGAGTGATTTTAAGGATGGCGATGGAAGTCGGGTAGTGAAAAGGTAGTGCCTTAGGGGGAAATTTTGACTCGTAAATTCTGATATAGGAGAATTATTCTACGTAAAAGTAGTCTCCTAATTTTTCCTGGCACAAAAATTCCCTGACCCCCACCCCAATTATATCAGGGAAATTCCCACATAGCCAGAAGTGTACCACGGGGAGGACCTTCTCAAAGAAGGTTGTATAGTTGGAACAACCCTCCTGGATGCATAGCAGCCTATCCTGTACGATGGGTGCATTTACCCCATCTATTTGGGCCACCAAGGCCTTGTATAGCTGTGCAATAAATATATGAATGAAAAAAGAATAGTATGAGAAGGGAGGCATCTCCATTTTATTGGCCATCACGGCCTCTTGCAATAGTTGTAATTCCTCATCCATTTTGTCGTTGATGACATCCTCCCATTGATGGAGAGGGTTCCTGTCTGTTCAGTTACATTGGAGGATTAAAAACATCACCTCCTTAGTGATAGGCTTCAAATATTTTACTCCCAGGGCTAGATTAATCATGTCAGCATAATCTTGTGCCCAGGAACGGAGCATGAATTTTTTGATGGGGAAATCTGCTGGTATTACTTTCCCCCTCTTCAATAGGCTCTAGGAGAATGTCTTATTTATCATGTAATTGGCCTGAAGGGCCACTATTTTGAAATCCACCACCATGGAAGTGATGACTAAACCAAAAACCTACCAAATATTGTTGGTTGATATCCAGGATTCTTCTTGACCATTGAAGTCGCGGATGGTGCGCACTCTAGAGTCATAGGAAACTACGAGCCACACAAGCATATCAGAGGAGTGGTACACCTTTGGATAAGTCAACCAGTCGAGGTTCATGTTCCATTTGTTACAGACAGGGGCAGGTCTATTACTATCTCGATAAGCCCGCATGTAGAGATCCCTCAAAAGTGTCAGGTGGCACTGGCTATCCTCCTCTGTGGGATCGAATGAGTAGATGGTGACTCCTTTCACCTCTCTTTGTTGTTCTTCGATGATATGCTTGCTAGAGTTGGGTAAATTTTTGAATGCCTTGGGGTTCTGCACCCTCCTTGGCCTCTTGTCTACCGACCATGCTCTGGTAATTCTGTTGATTCTCTTCTAGACGAGTGATGCATTTGAGATCAGAGAGCTGGTAGACGCAATTTTGCTCAAATTGTTGTGAATTATTCACCCCCCCTTTGACTACGATTTTTCTCTGTGATTTCTTCTCTTCGATCGACCTCATCTATAGGCAGCTTTGCATGCATGAATGGTGCAAAAAATGGTCACCACATTCCTTTATAATAGGTATATTAAATATGGTAGATGGTGCCTACGCTTTTTTTGCTATTGTGAGATGCTAGTATTGGCCGTGCGTGCCACGTCGACCGTCGCTTCTTCGCTTCAATGAACAAATTACGACTACCCAAAAAGAGTGGGATCCATGAAGGTTTTCCATTGGTTGAGGTGGGACGTAGGTAGGTATGCGCTCGCTTGAGGTGCATTGGGTTTAATTTTTGCACGTGCGCCCCCTTGGGGAGTGGGGTGCATGAATTTCAAAATGGGTGCATAGGGTTGTGCACCCATGCAATCTTTGAGGAGGCGAAGCGCGCTCGCCTCCATGGGGTGCACATGCTGTGCACCCAATTTTGACCTTGTGCACTCCACCATAGTGGAGCGCATAACCCAGATGTGGGCACACAACTTTGTATGCCCGCTTGGACATTAGTGCGCTCCACTCTAGAGTGGAGCACACTCGATTGGGGCGGAGCGCACATCCTTGTGCACTCCGATTGAGGTAGTGCACTCCACTATAGAGTGGAGTACACTCAGTTGGGGTGGAGCGCACAACCTTATGCGCTCCGACTAAGGTTGTGTGCTCCACTAGAGAGTGGAGTGCACTCGGTTGAATGGGGTGAACAACCTTGTGCACCCCGACTAAGGTAGTGTGCTCCACTCTAGAGTGGAGTGCACTTGGCTGGGGCGGAGCGCACAACCTTGTGCACTTCGACTCAGGTTGTGCGCTCCACTCAAGAGTGGAGCACATTCGGATGGATGGGGCGCACAACCTTGTGTGCTCCGACTAAAGTTGTGCTCTCCAAGGTGGGGTACACACTGGACTTTGGGGTGCATGACCTTCTGCACCCCAAGGGACTATCATGTGCTCTGCCTCCCTACGGAGCACATAGACCGTTGGTGGGGCGCACTACCTTGTGTGCCCCTAAGGGACTATGTGCGCCCCCTCCTTTAATGAGGTGCATGGCTAAAGGTGGGTGCATGGCCTTGTGTGCCCACCCGGGGGGGTCCATGCTCCATTGGAGTGGAGTGCATCGATTTGGCTAGGGATGCACAACTAGTGCACCCGAATGAATTGGAATGCGCCCCATAGGAATGGAGCGCACAGGGTAAATGTGGACTTGGCTCAAAAAGGTGGCTAATATTTTTAGGGTCAACATCGGCTCTGACTGGGACAAGGTGGTAGACAAAGGATGGCGAATTGAGGACTCCAGACTCTCTGGGTAGACTGACGTAGGACTAACATACGCATAAACTTTTTTTTTTTTACACACTGGGACCAAAGTTCTTTAGATGCTTCCCATTGAATGGTATAGGCAACTCCATTCCTTCCATGTCTTCCAACTTGTAAGTATATTGCCCCACTATTTTTACAATTTGGTAGGGGCCTAACCACTTGGGCTCAAACTTCTCTTTCTCTCTTGGATTGTCATTTCTCGGGTCCCAATATAACACCACATCACCCAAGATGAAAGTCTTCCTTTTAGCTTTCTTATTGAATAGTTCCAGTATTTTTCTCATTTGGCCGATCGTTCATGTAATAGCCTCCATCTCGTATTCCTCTAATTTTGCCAATTGGTCCATTCTCATTTGTAGTCCATCGGGTTGTTCATGATCCTCTAGTAACAAGGAGAGGGCTGCTTTCTCTAGTTGTGGTGGCAACAGTGCCTTTTCCCCATATACCAGCTCGTATGGTGGCATGCTGGTAGCTCTCTTCACTGATAGTCTATCTGCCCATAGAGCATATTTGAGTTCACCATACCATCCTCTATTATTCTTACCCAAGGATCTCTTAATTCTTGTTAGGAGGTTCTTCATTGAGGATTCGGCCAATTCGTTACCCTGAGAGTAGTAATTAGCAGAGTGAGCCAACTCAATGCTGTATTGATTGCAAAAATCCACCATCTCATAGGAAGTGAAATACTTGGCGTTATCTATTACCAATTTTCTGGGGACTCCAAATCTAGTCAGTATCTTTTCCTCCAAGAAGTTAATGATGGCTGCTGTTGTTGATATTCTAAGGGGGGCTGCCTCTACCCACTTGGTCATGTAGTCAGTGGTAGTGATAATCCATTTGTGTCCTCTTGATGAATTGGGGTTGATATCCCCGATTAAATCAACCCCCCATTGAGAAAATGGAGTTTCAGCAATGACAGGCTGTAGGGGCATGGTAGGTAAGTTTCTTTCATAGTGAAGACTTGACAGCTGTAACAAGTTCTGATTGCCTGGTAGACATATTTGAACATGGATGGCCAATAATATATTACCCTCATGATTTGATTGGTTGTTGCTTTTGGAGCAAAGTGACCACCACAGAAATCCCTATGAAACTCCTTGATAATTTTGGGAGCCTCCTCTTGAGTCACACACAGTAGCAGTACCCCACTTGGATGTTGCCAGTACAACCTGCTTCCTTGAAGATGATACTTCTGAGACTATTGTTTGATGCTTCTTATTATGCTAGTTGTTTTTACAGGAAAGAAGGACAATTATTTTAGATAGAGTAGGATATATTTGTACCAATCAGAATTCTCATGTTCTAACTACGATTCCTGTTGCTCTCCTTGGGCCAAAGCAACATTGTCTGTCCACTGTTCTTATTTGCAAGCCATATATTTTGCTAATCCCTAGCCTTTAATCATTTTTATGGATTTGAACTCAATGTCATATTGCAGCAATTTAATCATCCATCTTGCTGAACTGCCAGTGGGTTCCGGCTGGGTAAGAATATCCTTGATGGCAATATAGGGCACACAAGCGATCACTTTGGAAGCTCCATAAATACTTTTGAAATGCTCCAAGGCCTGTATGAGGGCATATACCTGCTTCTCAATTGGTTTGTATCTTAGTTGTGCCCCTTTCATTCTTGAGCTCATGAATGCTATGGGATGTTCATTTGTTTGTTTGTCCTTATAAGATAATACTACTGCTATAGTGTGATATGAGGTGAAGGAGTACAAATTGAAATTCTTGGAATGATCTGGACTGGTCAAGACATGGGTAACAGTAATAGTATCCTTAATCTGTTGGAAGGCTTTAAGGTTATGGTGGAGAACAGATCTAACAGAAGACAGAAAAACCAGAGAAACAAGAGCCAAAATTTGTTATTCAATACTTCGGAAGAATTTTTACAAGAATATACAGCCAAACTGCCGTTTGCCAACCCCCTCTCATTACAATCCATGGGTTTTTATCGAGGTCCCGATCCTCTGTGCTTTCAAACTTCCCACGATCTACAATTGCCACTTGGAACAATTCTGGAAAGTTGCATTGATGAGACTCTAGGTGAGGTGCGCGACTGGCTGCCATACCCAACGGAATCTTCTTCTCGATCTGTTGCTTGCTGTTAGTTGCTTTAAACGCGTCTTCCAGATATCCTGCGCGAGTGGCCAACATGCCCGTTGAAATCCTTCTTTGAAACTGTTGCTTCACTGCCGCTAACTTGCCGCGCACGAAGGGCCGCCTTTAAGAAAGCTGGGAGTGCGTGTTTTCCTGTTTGGTCGCGATATCGCGACATGTCGCGATATCACGACCATTTCCTTCCTGCGCCTTCTCTCTCCGTTTTGGCCGCGATATCGCGACCTGTCGCGATATCGCACCATTTTTTCTGTCGGCCTCCGTTCTCCTGCTTTGGTCGCGAAATCGTGACATGTCACGATTTCGCGACCATTTGTCTTCCGTGCCGCCTTGCCTTCCCTGCTTTGGTCATGATTTCATGACGTGTCACGAAATCGTGACCTTTGTTCCTCCGGCTTTGGTCATGATTTCATGACCTTTGGTCTCCGCGCCTTTGTTTCCCCTACGGTGGTCGCGATTTCGTGACATGTCGCGAAATCGTGACATGTCACGATTTCGTGACCTTTGGTCTCCGCGCCTTTGTTTCCCCTACGATGGTCGCGATTTCACGACCTTGTGTCCGCTGCTCCCCTATCTTCCGTTTTGGTCACGATATCGCGACACTTTTTGTGTCGCGATATCATGACACATATTTTTCTTGCAACACTTAGAAAAAAATAACATTGCAACACTTAGAAAAAAATAACAACAAAAAGTTTGGTTGATGCTCGATTGCTTTGCTGCCCTCGGATGCTCCTGCATCAGACACCCGGGGTGGATTGAGAAGTGATCCTCACTTCTGATCTTTGGGAGGAAGACCCAGGCGGTCAACCTCTATTTTTGATAACCAAGTTGCATCTTCTACAGGTCTGCCCTTCCACTTGATCAAATACTCAGAATATTGTTTGTTCCTTGTGCTTCCGCCTTCACGAGTATCTAATATTTCCTCGATCTCGTCTTTGGTTGGGTTAGACTTTGGAATGCTCCACAATTCTGTGCTTGGTGCCTCTGTACTATCTCCCTCATGGTATTCCACTAAATCTGATATGTTAAAAATAGGTGAAATGTCAAGCCCACTTGGCAATTCCACTTCATATGCATTGCCTGAATCCCGTTTTTCCAGTATTCTGCATGGCCCAAACTTCTTCATCTTCAACTTGTTGTAAGTTTTGGCTGGAAATCTTTCTTTTATGAGATGGACCATGACTTCATCCCCCACTTCGAACTCTTTGAACCGCCGCTTTTGGTCTGCTCTTGCTTTATACTGAGTATTCATTTTTGTAATTTGTTTCTTCACTTCTTCATGCAGGCTTTTCATCTGTTTCACGAATTCCTCAGCCTCTGCACTGCACTTTTCTCCTTTATCTAATTTTCTCAGCTCAGAAACGTTTCTCGGACTGTTTCCATATATGATTTGGAATGGAGATTTGTTTGTACTCTTATTGATAGAATTGTTGTATGCAAATTCTGCACTGCGGCAAAACTAAATCCCATCCCTTGGGTTTATCTACTATCAAGCATCTTAATAAATTACCGAGACTTCTATTTACCACCTCTGTCTGTCCATCAGTTTGTGGGTGGTATGCGGAACTGAACTTCAGATCTGTCTTCAGCTTCTTCCACAATGTTCTCCAGAAATACCCAACAAACTTTGTATCTCTGTCAGAAACTATGCTTCTTGGTAGGCCGTGAAGTCGTACCACTTCCTTGAAAAATAACCCTGCAATGTGAACTGCATCACTTGTTTTCTGGTAGGGAATAAAATGTGCCATCTTGGAGAATCTGTCAACCACCACAAATACAGAGTCATTTCCCCTCTGTGTTCTGGGCAATCCAAGAATAAAATCCATGCTGATGTCCTCCCATGGCCTCTCAGGTAAAGGTAATAGCTGGTATAATCCTGTGTTTTGCCTTACGCCTTTTGCCATCTGGCATATTCTGCAACTTTGCACAAACTTTTTCACATCTTGCTTGAAGTTGTGGCCAGTAGTAATTTTCATTCACCGGGGCAATGGTCTTATCCCGACCAAAATGCCCGACCCAGTCCTCCGTTGTGCTTTTCCTTGATTAAGTTCTCCCGCATGGAACTCCTTGGAATGCATAATTTACTTCCCTTGAACAACATTCCATCTTGGATTAGGAAATCTAACCATTTTGTCCTGTCCATAGTAACAGGTGCCAAGCAAGCCGTCCAGGCTTCTGCAAAATCAGGATCTTCAGGATAAAGACCCTTCAGTTCTTTGAATCCTACCACTTCCACTGTCATTTCAATCAGCAGATTCTGCCTTCTACTTAAGGCATCTGCAACTCTGTTTGATTTCCCGCTTCTATGCTTTAACACAAAGGTATAGCTTTGGAGAAACTCAACCCACTTCATGTGCCTCTGATTCAGTTTTGTTTGGCTGTTGATGTCTTGCAATGCCTGATGATCCGTAAATAGAACAAACTCTTTTGGCAACAAATAATGCCTCCACTTCTTTAGAGCCTGAACTATAGCATAAAATTCTTGGTCATAAACTGAATACTTTTTTCGAGCATCATTGAGCTTTTCACTAAAATAAGCAACATGTCTGCCTTCTTGACTCAGTACAACCCCTATTGCACTGCCACTGGCATCACAGTCTACCTGAAATACTTTGTTAAAGTCTGGGAGTGCCAAAACAGGCTGTTCTGTGACCCTTTTCTTTAATGCATCAAAGCTCCTTTCAGCCCCTAAGGTCCACTTGAATTCTTTCTTATCCCCTCTCATTGTTTACGTGAGGGGTGCACAAATCTTGCTGAAGTTTCTTATGAACTTTACGTAAAAGCTGGCTAGACCATGAAATGATCTTACCTCTGTTGTGCTTCTTGGGGTAGGCCATTCGATGATAGCTCTCACCTTCTCTGGGTCCATTTTCAGACCTTCTGCTGAGATTACAAACCCCGGGTATACTAACTCTTTCTTGACAAAATTACACTTTTTCAGATTTATTAATAACTTGCTCCTCCCGTAGCTTTTCAAAAACCCTCCTGATGTGCATCAGGTGTTCCTCCAGGGTTCTGCTGAATATTAATATATCATCTAAATAAACAATGACAAATTTTCCTAAAAACTCTTTCAGTACCTCATTCATCGGCCGCATGAAGGTACTTGGTGCATTGGACAGCCCAAATGGCATGACCAACCACTCATACAAGCCCTCTCTTGTCTTGAAGGTTGTCTTCCACTCATCTCCTTCCCTGACACGGATCTGGTGGTAACCACTCTTGAGGTCAATTTTGGTGAAGTACTTGGCTCCACTCAAACAGTCCATTATGTCATCCATCCTTGGCAGTGGAAATCTGTATTTTATTGTGATCTTGTTGATGGCTCGAGAGTCTGTGCACATTCTCCACTCTCCATCCTTCTTGGGTGCTAGTACTGTAGGTACTGCACATGGGCTAAGACTCTCCCTAATCAATCCCTTCTCCAGCAACTCCTGGACTTGCCTGTTTAGTTCTTCAGTTTCTACAGGTGTCATTCTATGTGCGACTTTATTGGGCAAGCTTGACCCTGGCACCAAATCAATATGGTGACTGATTTTTTCTTACTGGGGGTAAACCCTCAGGCACATTATCAGATATGATATCTGGAAATTCCTTCAACAGATCTTGGACTTCTGCTGGGGCATCTTTGCATTCTGTATCCCTGACTCTAGGAATTAATGCATAACACATATGTTCATGCTTTAAATCATCTAAAAATTTTCTTCCGTCAACCAAGCAAATTCTTGCACTGCCACATACCTTTTCTTCCACCTCCTTCAGGGGTTTCAACTTATGACGCATTCCATTCTTGGTCACGGAATAGGTGTTGGCTCGGCCATCATGAACCGCACACCTGTCAAACTGCCATGGCCTTCCCAGCGACAAATGGCACGCATCCATGGGCAGAATGTCACACGAGGACCTCATCACGGTAATTTCCAATACTAAATTTTACCAGAGCAATTGTTCATTGACCAAAACCTTATGGTCTTTCTGCAACCACGCGATCCGATATGGATGCGGGTGTTTCTTTCTCTCCAGTTGTAGCTTTGTAACCATTCCCTCTGAAACTAGGTTATCTGTGCTACCGTTGTCAATGATAATGTTGCAAATCTTACCCGTGCATTTACACCTTGTGCGGAATAAGCTTTTCCTCTGATCTGCAGCTCCCTCTTCATTCAGCAGGACTCTTCTTGCAATCATTACTTCTCCTCTCTCAGCTTCTTCAGAATGCTCAGATCCAGCATCTTCATCAGCGACTGCTACTCTGGCATTTCCTTTCGGCCTCCGATTATTTCTTTCTCGTTGTTGTGGGCACTCATATTGGTGATGTCCCTCTTCCCCACACTGGAAGCAAGTTCCACGAAATCTTCCTCTTCCCTGGCCACGTCCAGCTCTGCCTCTTCCCCCTCGGTAACCATTATTCTGATTACGGGGGCGGTCTGCATTTTCTCTCCTTTGTTCTTGATTGCTGCTACCTTCTCCATTTTTTTGAGAATCTTCATTTCTTCTTCCACTGTTCCTTCCGTCGGTTCTTCCGCCATGACCTCTTCCTCTTTGCTTGTTTTCAAACCTCCTATTGAGCTTTTCTTCAACCTTTAAGGCAAATTGGTAAGCGTCCTCTATGGTGGTCATCCGGACTAGACTTAATTCTTCCTGAATACTTGCTCGTAACCCATTAATGTAACGGGCTACCTTCTCCTTGTTGGCCTCTGAGTGGCCTGTTCTAATCATTATTTTATGAAATTCTTCTGTGTATTCTTTCACGAGACTTGCTTGATTGCCTCAATCCTTGCATCTTCTTTAGCAGGTCTAACTCATAATCACCAGGGATGAACTGCCTCTTTAGCTTTTCTGCCATCCGTTCCCACTTAGTTATTCTCTCTTTCCCTCTTTTATTTCGCTCCAGTTGCACTCCCTTCCACCAAATGCTAGCATGACCTTTCAGTTTGGTCTTTGCGAATCTGACCCTATCAGGATCCTCAACCTCTTCGTACTCAAAGTACTCTTCCAGATCGTTGATCCAGTCGATCAATTCCTCTGGATCAAGGTTCCCGAAATATGTGGAAACCTCCATCTTCGGCCTCTTCCCAATCGGGATATGGCTTTGTAGAGTCGGCCTCGAGCCGGATCTACTGCTTCTTCTTCTTCCTCAGGTTGGTCTTCTTCTTCATCATCTTCCTCTTCACTACCTTCGTCTCTTCTTGGCTCCAATCTTCTGCGCATTTCTTCTTGCAGGGCTTGCATTTGCCGCTGCAAAGCTCGAACATCTTCCGTTGCTGCCATGCCTCTCCCACCAACCGGGTTTCTCCTTGGAGGCATTCTGCTCACCCAATTCCAAGCCCTTCCATAGATCCTAGTGTAACTGCCTCTCCTCCGGCGATCTGCTACACACTCAGGAACTACTAGCTCTGATACCACTTGGTGGAGAACAGATCTAACAGAAGACAGAAAAACCAGAGAAACAAGAGCCAAAATTTGTTATTCAATACTTCGAAAGAATTTTTACAAAATGTACAGCCAAACTACCGTTTGCCAACCCCCTCTCATTACAATCCATGGGTTTTTATCGAGGTCCCGATCCTCTGTGCTTTCAAACTTCCCACGATCTACAATTGCCACCTGGAACAATTCTGGAAAGTTGCATTGATGAGACTCTAGGTGAGGTGCGCGACTGGCTGCCATACCCAACGGAATCTTCTTCTCGATCTGCTGCTTGTTGTTAGTTGCTTTAAACGCGTCTTCCAGATATCCTACGCGAGTGGCCAACATGCCCATTGAAATCCTTCTTTGGAACTGCTGCTTCACTACCGCTAACTTGCCGCGCACGAAGGGCCGCCTTTAAGAAAGCTGGGAGTGCGTGTTTTCCTGTTTGGTCGCGATATCGCGACATGTCGCGATATCGTGACCATTTCCTTCCTGCGCCTTCTCTCTCCGTTTTGGCCGCGATATCGCGACCTGTCGCGATATCACGCCGTTTTTGTCTGTCGGCCTCCGTTCTCCTGCTTTGGTCGCGAAATCGTGACATGTCGCGATTTCATGACCATTTGTCTTCCGCGCCTTGCCTTCCCTGCTTTGGTCGCGATTTCGTGACGTGTCGCGAAATCGTGACCTTTGTTCCTCCGCGCCTTTGTTCTCCGGCTTTGGTCGTGATTTCGTGACCTTTGGTCTCCGCGCCTTCGTTTCCCCTGCGGTGGTCGCGATTTCGTGACACGTCGCAAAATCACGACCTTTGGTCTCCGCGCCTTTGTTTCCCCTGCGGTGGTCACGATTTCGTGACCTTTGGTCTCCGCGCCTTTGTTTCCCCTGCGGTGGTCGCGATTTCGCGACCTTGTGTCCGCTGCTCCCCTATCTTCCGTTTTGGTCGCGATATCGCGACACTTTTTGTGTCGCGATATCGCGACACATATTTTTCTTGCAACACTTAGAAAAAAATAACATTGCAACACTTAGAAAAAAATAACAACAAAAAGTTTGGTTGATGCTCGATTGCTTTGCTGCCCTCGGATGCTCCTGCATCAGAGTTACCCTCCTCCCATTTGATTTTAACATCCTTCTTGATCATGTCATTAATGGGTTTAGCAATCTCAAAAAAATTAGGCATGAATCTCCTGACAAAATTAATTTTTTCGAAGAAGGATCTGATCCCCTTAAGGCTTTTCGGGGTGGTATTTGCGTAATTGCTCTGGTTCTTTTAGGATCGATGCTGACTCCTTCTTTTGAAACTACGTGCCCCAGTAACTTATCGTGAGAGGCTCCAAATAGGCATTTCTTTGGATTCAATGAGATCCCATATTCCTTGCATCTTTGAAATACTTGGGACAGGTGAGAAAAGTGGTCTACAAAATTCTTGGAAAATACAGTAATGTCATCTAAATAAACCACCACTATTTTAAACATTAGCCCCTTGAAGGCAAAATCCATGGCCCTCTAGAAAGTAGCCCCAACATTCATCAACCCGAATGGCATCCTTTGGTATTCGAAGGTACCCCAAGGTGTGGTGAAGGTAGTTTTAAAATGATCCTCAGGATTTACTAGGATCTGGTTATACCCTGAGAAACCATCTAGCAGAGATATCCGTGAAGATCCCACCACTGCTTGCAATAGTTGTTCCATATTGGGGAGAGGATAATTATCCTTGAGGGAACTTTTGTTCAAATTTTGGAAATCTACACACAACCTTATCTCCCCGTTCTTCTTTTGGACTGGGACTAAGTTTGCTATCCATGAGGAGAACCTCACCTTTTTGATGATCTTGGCATCCAGTAACTTTTGCACTTCTTTTTGCATTACGGGGTGTAGTGTGGGGTTGAAATTTCTCTGCTTCTGCCTAAAGGGCTTGGACCCTTCTTTTAAGGGAATAATGTGGGTCATAATTTCAGTGTTGAATGTCCTTAAATCATCATACCCCCAAGCAAAACTATCCCTATTTTTTCTTAGATATTCTATGTATTGCTTCTTTTCTTTTTCTGGTAGTGACCTATCAATTCTTACCTTCTTAGGGTCACTAACCGTCCCTACATTAACTTCCTCACCTTCTGACTCACTGGGTGCTGCTCTATGGGCTTTGTCAAAATCATCGAACAAGGATTCCAAAGCTACTAACCCCCTAGGTATTTTATTAGTCTTTAACTAGATAACCTCGATGGGAGTGCCTATAATATGTTGTAGCATTTCCTCATCCTGTTCATCACATATTACCCCTACAAACTGATTTTGTACTATCATGAAATCTCTTATGTCTACATCATCCTAAAAAACTTGCAGGTACACTACATTGTCTGGGACTAGAGGGGTGATAAACTAAAATGGTGGGGAATCTATCCATGAATTCAGTGTCAATTTTAGGATCATCTGCTCCAGAGGCGTTCACTACCAGTAGGTTAGCCACGTGATTTTTTTCCCTAGGAATATGTGAGATATTGAATGCCATAAATTTTTTTATCTCATCTAGAACAACCTGTTTATACTATTTTAATCTGGGATGTTTAGTTTGATATTTCCCCCTTATCTACTGGATAATTAATTCTGCATCTCCATACACAGTCAGATAGTTGATTCCAAGTTCTTTTGCTTTCCTCAACCCGAGAAGTAGGGCCTCATATTCTGCTACATTATTGGTGCAGGGGAACTCTAATCTGTAAGGTATTCCCAGGTAGTTACCCTTTATGTCAGTTAAATTGATTCCAACCCCAACACCGGTTTGTGATTTTACCCCATCAAATGTTAAAGTCCACATTTTAGTGGTGAGAACCCTATCTGATTTGGCATCTGCCACTGCCTTAAGTATGGGGTCTAACCCTTCAGCATTAGGTACCTTTTTAAGAAAAGGGGTGTGCCAAATGGAATAAACCCCTAATTCTTTTTCTTCTACAGAGCTTACCAAATTGACCATGGTGTTATCAGGCTTCATCAGCTCTACCACATCTTTTGTTGAAAGGTTCTCTTCTTAATGTGGCTTGTTCTTTGGAGGAGAGGGGAATAGTAGCAAATGACCAATCTAACTGAATTGATCCTCCCAATTGCTCTGCCCAATGTCTTGATAACAACAGGAAGAAAAATGGGTCCACGTCTACAACTACCACGTCCATGACAATCCCCTTCTTTGGATATTGATCTAAGAAAACTAGGAGGCCTGTAATTATTCCTACATAAGGAACTTGCCTATTGTCCATGACAAAAATAGGGGGAATCCTTGGTGCACATCAACCCCAATTGGTCAGCCACTTGCTTCGGCATTACATTGTGAGACGCCCCACTGTCCAACATGTAGTTGTGTATTACATATCTATCTCCAAAACCAGATGTATACCTGAGAGAGATATAAAATGGCCTAACGGAAGCAGGAGTCCTATTTGATGGGTTTGAACCTGAGGTGGCCAAAACATGACTGTCCCCTTGGTCAGCCAGCCCAAAGGCCTTACATATTTGCTCTCGATATTTTGGGACGGTCATCAATTCTCCAAAGGTGATATTGATTTTTTGTTTTGCCAGTTCCATCCCTATATCAAATTATGTCCCTCTAGGCCCGATAGTGGTATTAACAGGTTCTATTTTATCATGGGGAGGAGGAGATTTAGCCTCTTGACATCCCTTTATATTCTCAGGTTCTCCCTCATTTTTCTTATCAGCTTTATTAGGGACAATCCTATTGCGTAACCGGGTGGCATGGACTCTTTCCAAAGTTTCAACTTCCTCAGTTGTGGGTGTCAGTTTACCTCTTCTGATTTGTTCAAATCGGTCATTTGGGGGCCTTCTCAAGATTTTTACATCATCATTGGCAAAGGCAATGGGGCGACTATTGGGATGCGATGACTGATTTGTAGCCTCTGGGATTGGGGGACTGTCTGCAGTTTCTTCCCACTTCCAACAGGTATTTATTCTGATTTCTTCATCAAAGTCCTCTTCCAAGTTAACTTTTGAATGCAGGCTATGGAAGATGCCACAATCGGTGGGGTTATGAGGAGCATCACAAGAAGGGCAGAATAATGGGAAATCGAAAGCTATATTGATAGAGGCCATGGGGTTGGGAACAACATCAGGATCTTTCTGATTTTCTTTCCTTTTCCAACTATTACCTGAATTTCTAGCCCCTTCATTACCCCAGTTTTTGTTGAAGTTTCTTCTGAAGGGAGGTCTATCACTATCCTAGGGCCGAGAGGGTTCCCCATTGTCATTTTTGTCTCTCTCCATTTTGGACAGTCTGTTATTTATTGACAAAAACATTTTAGTAACTTGGGAAGACAGTTTCTCAACAGGATCGACTTCTATTTTCTTTAATATACCAAACCCCACCTTCTTGCTTCTCTTATCTAGCTGGCAAGGGCTGGGATCTATGGAGGTAGACTTCATTTTTCCACTATCGATCATATCTCTTTCTATTACGTTGGCCCATTCCATACAGGCATCGATAGTAAGTGTGGGATGTTGTCTCAACTCATAGTTGAAATCTCTAGAGAAAAGCATTCTTGTAAAAGCAAATAGATTGATGGTCATTGGGTCTAAGGGCAGCAGGGATTTAGTTTCTAAGCTTAGTGAAGCACCTGTTAAAATCATCAACAGTCTCGTTCTCCTTTTTCTTCATGGTGGCCAGCTCTGTTAACAAGGACTGCTCATTTTTTTCTCCCCATATTTTCTTAGGAAGGCCTCTTCAAGTTTGTGGAAGGTTCCAATGGTATCAGCTTGGAGGTTGTTAAACCATTCCCTAGCATATTTTTCTAGGGTCTATAAAAATAATCGAAGGACGACATCCTCATGTTCTACCTCTAGGCTGTCCATGGCATATAGAAAATCCTTCAAGTGATCCTCCCCCATCACAGTGTTGTCGCCCAAGAATTTAGGCAGATATTTATGAGCCTTAGGGGGCAACGGGTTTAGAACCTGAGGTAAGACAAAAGGCCTATACCTATTTAAACACCAATTATTCAAAGGTGGGTTGGCCATTGGTGGAACTGGGCCCCTCGGGATAGTAGATATAATAGGGGAAGTACTATTTCAAGGATTTTGAGGAATGTGTGGGGGACTGTTACCACTCTGACAACTTGAAGGAACAGAAATTAAAGAGTGCTTTTGCTTTTTGTTTGTTTGAAAAAGTACCTATGGGTCTGGTAGTTCGGGGTAGAGCTCTTCATTGCTTTTTCATGTAGCCACCAGATCAACTTCCTTGTTTTTAGAGTCGCCAACACTAGGTGCAAAGTGGAACACTCTCTCTGGCTAAGATTGCTCAGCATGAAAACCTCACAGGAAAAATAAAAATAAAAATATATGTCATAGGAGGGGAGTAGTATGATAAAAATAAATTAACAAGGCCCTCCCCGACAACGATGCCAAAAACTATTGTGGAGTTTTTCCGCTTACCCTCAAAAGATTTGTCACGTCACGGAAAACTCTAGAGATCACAACCAACACTGTGGATTCTGGTAGATCCACCTCATTAACCTAGGAATAGACTACCTTTGATAGCTCTAAATCGACCAGGTTGGGTAAGGAAACCCCAAGCAGTGGGTCCTTTCACTAATTCTTCATAATGCACATGCCCACTATGCCAGACAAAATGTTGTTACTTTGTTGTTTTGATATTTTTAGTGACCGAACCTATCAATATTAAAACCTATAAAACCCAGACCAGTGCCTTATCCATTACAGAGTCATAGCAAATTTATAAATGGCTTTAGAAAGATTAAAGCAAGAAGAACCAGTTCATTTTATCCCATTCAAATAATGTAAAGTAAATAAAATGATTAAACTAGTGAAATAGAAAGCGTCATTCATAGGTTTTGATTGCAAGAACACATGAATGAGCATCACACAAACCATAAACACAGAAGATGAACCAAGAATGAGTTGGATTTTGTATTAATATAAAGAGTATTACATAAAACAAGTCCTAATAGAGTGCTTGGGTCCTATATGCCAATTGATTTACAATAAAACCCCCATTTGAATAACGTAACAAAGGGGCTACTCCTCTCCATCCTGATTGTAGTGACGTAAGAGTCTCCAACTCGACGTGTTCAATAGGAAATAATCTTAGTGAACAACGCTCCTTGGTAATCCTTGGACATGGTACAAGAGAAGGGCGATAAGAAACACACACAGGAAATACAAAGGAAAATATGACTCAAATAGACAAGGCTATACCTAGCTTTTCTCTCTCAAAGGTTCGATAAAAAAATGTTGTAGCAGTCTTCTCCTTCTTATAGCATGAGTTGCTTGATTGTTGTGACCGCCCACCCTGCTGGAATGATCATGTTGTACCCAAGCCTGGGATGCACTCAAAAAAGGCCACGTATCCCATGTTCCCTTCATGCAAGTGGAGGTTGTGCACTCCCACTGGTACTACCTTGCACTGGTGGCTGTGGTCCTCCTAGGGCGTGTGTAGTGGCAGTGGTGGGCCCTACTCCTACCCTATGGTTTTGAATGGCTTGGTCAATAAATTCCCAAGCCTCATCATGAAAGGTCAGAGAGAAGAGGAGCAGGTTCAAATCTTGGGTGGCCTCCACTACCCGATATTTAGCCCATAGTACATTGTTATTGGTAAACTCACATAGGCGGTCTACCATTTCCACCAAAGTTGTAAAACGTTTAGATGACTTATCACCAGACTCCAAATCAAAATTTTAGATCTTCTAAAAAACAAAATCCTTGATGACTGGTGCTCGCCCAAAATCCTCGATGGAGAGGCTGCAATCGACCAGCTCATCATTGGCCTCATATTCAGATTCTGCCACCTCTTGGCCCCACTGGCGCCAATTTTGCTCATTCTACAAAAATAGGGAGACCTTGATGTATTCTTCTACAAAGAAGCATAGGGACTCATCTGCTAGAATAGCCGATAGCCCAAAAATAGGTACGTAGTCCTCCTAAAATCTCTTATAGATTGGCATGATTGCATCTATCCTTTGCCTCCCACATTGTAAGTTGTCCTGGATGAGGCCTACTACTCGTCTCACAACGTAGATATCTATTAGGATGGACTCTAGATCTCCCATTTTAACTTGGATTTTTTCCTTCATCTCCTATTTGAACTCATCCGCCGACCCGAGTTGGATGCTAGCCTGTGTAGTGCAAGGAGCTGGCATCTTCAGTTTATCAACTTTGGCCTGAAGTTGCTTGAATTTGAGTTGTAGAGGCTCAACTTCGGTGGCCTTGGCTCTCCATCCTTCCATTTCCTTTTCTACTACTTTGGCCACCTGTGCTTGAGTGGCCACCTATGATTTCATCATTTGGATGGGTGTAGCAGATGCTCGGATGACACCTTTGCTAGTATCTATGGTGGCCTCCCTCATGCTAGGTGGCAAGGGGATCTCAAAAGAGGCAATAGGTGTATTGGTGGTTTCTTGTCCAACTGCTCCCCCATGCCTGACTATCCCCTTACTTGGAGATCTTTGTTCTTCTATATCTTGGATCTGATCTTCTTCGTCAGTTGTGAACTGGCAAGTGTCAGTGACCCTAGCCATCATAAAATTTTCCACTCCTTGATCTGAGGATTCAGTCCTTGCCTTTTTATGGGTAGGGGACCGCATGGGACTTTGCACTTCGTAACCCCTCAAAATATTTGATAACCCTCCAGCTTGCACTATCTTCTTCATCACCCTTGGCTTAATTTGATGCTCCTCTTGATTTATCACTAGGGTGGCGGAATACCATGAGGGTTGACTTTCTACCAATTATCCTTGCTCATGTGGACTTATTAAAGCTAATGTTGATGGGGCAGTAGTCTATTTGGAAGAGCCAATGGCCAACTCCTTTCCTTTTGAAGTGGCAATGGGGGAACTGGAAGAGGAGGGAAGCTTGGCCTGCTCATCAATGATTTTCATCATGACCTCAAAGAGGTCAGAATCTTGTTGAGCTATTTGGAGGGTGGGATCCTCAAATTCTTTAGGAGGAGCTACTGGAACTAATGGGGCCATCTTGTCCACCAACAACCCCTGATGCAACTTAAGTTGGGCGCTGTAATCACCAACAACCTCCAATCTACTGTAAGGATGCTGATCCTTGGGCATCCTCCATATCAAATCTAGCATCCAGTTATTTTTGAAGGCCTCTTGCATCACATCTTCAAAATCATCACCACTATGTGTGACTTCCAGGAGGGCCAACTTACTGGTAACCTCTCTCCTATGGTGGCCATCCGGGTCGTAAGCTCTCCAAGCTACCTCGAGGAAGCAGTAAGTATCCATATTCTAGATGGCCCGCAATGGAGCAAAGTGGCCGAGATAGGTGTAATGCCCCATTGTACAGGGAATGGGCAACCACTTTACTAGTCCTTTCTTCCTCAGGTGTCTAATATTCACTTCCTCGGCCATCTGTCGAGTAATTTCAAGGATGGCGATGGAAGTCGGGCAGTGAAAAGGTAGTGCCTTTGGGGGCAGTTTTGACCCATAAATTCTGATATAGGAGAATTCTTCTACGTAAAAGTAGTCTCCTACTTTTTCCTGGCATAGAAATTCCCTGACCCCCACCCCGATTCTATCGGGGAAATTCCCACATAACCAAAAATGTACCATAGGGAGGACCTTCTCAAAGAAGGTTGTATAGCTGGAACACCCCTCCTGGATGCATAGCAACCTATCCTATACGGTGGGTGCGTTTACCCCCCATTTGGGCCACCAAGGTCTTGTCCAGCTATGCAATAAATAGATGAATGAAAAAAGAATAGTATGAGAAGGGAGGCATCTCCCTTTTATTGGCCATCATGGCCTCCTACAATAGTCGTAATTCCTCATCCATTTTGTCACTGATGACATCCTCCCATCGATAGAGAGGGGTCCTGTCTGTTCGGTTACATTGGAGGATTAAAAACATCACCTCCTTAGTGATAGGCTCCAAATATTTCACTCCCAGGGCTAGATTGATCATGTCAGCGTAATCTTGTGCCTAGGGATGGAGCATGAATTTCTCGATGGGGAAATCTGCTGGTCTTATTTTCCCCCTCTTCAACAGGCTCTGGGGGAATGTCGTATTCATCATGTAATTGGCCTAAAGGGCCAATATTTTGAAATCCACCACCCTGGAAGCAACGGCCAAACCAAAAACCTATCGAATCCTATCGGCCGATATCCGGGCTACTGCCTGACCATTGAAGTCATGGATGGTGTGCGCTCTAGAGTCGTAGGAAACTGTGAGCCACGCCAACATATCGGAGGAGTGGTACACCTTTGGACAAGTCAGCCGGCCGAGGTTCATGTTCCATTTGTTACAGACAGGAGCAGGTCTGTTATTGTCCTGATAAGCCTGCATGTAGAGATCCCTCAAAAGTGTCGGGTGGCACTGGTTATCCTCCTCCATGGGATCGAATGAGTAGATGGTGACTCCTTCCACCTCTTTTTGTTGTTCTTCGATGATATCCCTGCTGGAGTCGGGCAAATTTTCAAACGCCTTGGGGTTTTGTGCCCTCCCTGGCCTCTTGTCAACCGGCCATGCTTCGGTAATTCTGCTGATTCTCTTCTGGATGAGCGATGCATCAAAGACCGAGGAGCTGGTAGATGCCATTTTGCTCAAACTATTGTGAATTCTTCGCCCCCCCCTTTGGCTACAATTTTTCTCTGTGCTCTCTTCACTTCACTCGACCTCGTCGATAGGTAGTTCTGCATGCGTGGATGGTGCAAAAAATGGTCGCCACCTTCCTTTATAATAGGCATATTAAATATGGTAGATGGTGCCTACGCTTTTTCCCCTATCGTGAGCTGCTGGTATTGGTCGGGCATGCCACGTCGACCATCGCCTCTTCGCTTCAATGAACAAATTACGACTTGCCCAAAAAGAGCGGGACACATGGTAGTTTTCCATTGGTTGAGGTGGGGTGCAGGTAGGTATGCGCTCGCTTGAGGTGCGTTGGGTTTAATTTTTGCATGTGCACCCCCTTGGGGAGTGGGGCACATAACTTTTGAAATGGGTGCACAGGGTTGTGCGCCCATATGACCTTCGAGGAGGTAGAGCGCGCTCGCCTCCATGGGGTGCACATGTTGTGCACCCTCTTTTGACCTTGTGCGCTCTGCCATAGTGGAGCACATAACCTAGAGGTAGGCACATGACTTTGTGCACCCATATTGGACATTAGCACTCCACTCTAGAGGGAGGGGCACATCGACTCGGGATGGGGCGCACAGCCTTGTGCACTTCGACTAGGGTAGTGCGCTCCACTCTAGAGTGGAGTGCACTCGATTGGGGTGGAGTACACATCCTTGTGCACTCCAGCTGAGGTTGTGCTCTCCACTCTAGAGTGGAGCGCACTCGATTGAATGGGGAACACAACCTTATGCGCTATGATTGGGGTAGTGTGCTCCACTCTAGAGTGGAGCGCACTCGGTTGGGGTGGAGCACACAACCTTGTGTGCTCTGGCTAAGGTTGTGCGCTCCACTTGAGAGTGGAGTGCACTTGGCTAGATGGGGCGCACAACCTTGTGCACTCTGACTGAAGTTGTGCGCTCCAAGGTAGGGTGCACACCGGACTTCGGGGTGCACAACCTTGTGTGCCCCAAGGGACTATCATGCACTCTGCCTCCCCATGGAGTGCATGGACCATTTGCGGGGCGCACTACCTTGTGCACCCCTAAGGGACTATGTGCGCCCCCTCCTTCAATGGGGTGCATGGCTAAATGCGGGTGCATGGCCTTGTGTGCCCGCCCGGGGGGTCCATGCTCCATTGGAGTGGAGCATGTCGGTTTGGCTTGGGGTGCACAACTAGTGCGCCCGGGTGAATTGGAGTGCACCCCATGGGAATGGAGCACACAGGGAAAATGTGGACTTGGATCAAAAAGGTGGCTAACCTTTTTAGGGTTAAAAGGATGAAGTTTGGAGTGATTTGGTTGGGTGTAGCTACTATTTTGTGCCAATTTTGTCTTTTATCAATGCTGTCATGAAACGCCTGTGGGTGCTTACGATTTGTAGAAATACCTGCAAGCACTTCAGTGCAGCAAGAAATTCCCATGGGTATCCCAAGGTGCTTGAAATAGCTATAAATAGCTTACTGGGTGAAATTGAAGATCATTTGTGCATTTGGGAGTTCGAGAAGCTGCGTTTGAGAAGTGAGGTGAAGTGGTGAGTGAAGTGAGGTGGTTGAGTTTGGGCATGGAAGCTATGGTGATAGAGGGAGCTAGTGTGGAGGCTGAGACTGCTGCTAGGTGTGGATTGCTGAGGTAAGGAATTGTATTGTGCAAAGTGTTTTTTAATTATTAACAAATGCTTTTACTTTGTGCTGTAGCTTAGAGTTTTGGAGGCTCAACACCATTTTTTGCCTTATTCCTTGGGATGAGGAAGGCGATTATGGAGGATGAGTGGGAGCTACTTGGGGAGATGGGGCTGGTAGAGGTAGCCTAGTTGGATGTTGTGAGGACTGATGAGGGATACCTCTCTACATTGGTAGAGGGGTGGGATGCATACATGGGGATATTTTAGCTCCCCATGGATGAGGTGACTATGACCTTGGAGGACGTATATCGCATCCTTAAGGTGCTGGTGGAGGATCTCCAGGTTGAGGTTGGCTTCAACCGAAATATGGAGATGATGAGGATGTTCGAGGATGCCTGATAGTGGGTGAAGGTGGAGTGTGGAGGAATGCATTATTTGTCCATGTATGTGGACAAGGAGTTGGATGCCCTGTTGAGCAAGGTGCAGAAATAGTATTGTCATTGTTGTCAACACAGACAAATAGATCAGTTGATGCAGTGGACAGGAGTTCAGAGGTCAGTCAGAGCATGTACAGTGAATTTCCAAGAAGACAGAAGTGGCCAACATTCAAAAGATCAAAGAAAAAGACAAGTAAGAAAACTATCACGATATCGCGACATGTTTGGTCGGAAAGAAAAACTGTCGCGATATCGCGACATATCGGAGGAGAGAGAAAATGTTGGCAAAAATGTCATGATATCGTGACATATCGAAGGAGAGAGAAAATGCTAGAAAAACTGTCATGATTTCACGACATGTTTCATTTTCATGGTTCAAAGCGAAGAAAAGAGGAGAGAGAAAAAGATGTGATTTCGCGACATGTTTCATTTTCGCGGTTCGAAGCGAAGAGAAAGTGGAGAGAGAAAAAGATGTCACGATTTCACGACATGTTATTTTCGTGATCAAAGAGAAGAAAATAGGAGAGAGAAAAATATGTCACGATTTCGTGACATGTTTCATTTCGGGTAAAGCGAAGAAAAGAGGAGAGAGAAAAAGATGTCATGATTTCGCGACATGTTTCATTTTCACGATCAAAGCGAAGAAAAGAGGAGAGAGAAAAAGATGTCACGATTTCGCGACATGTTTCATTTTCACGGTTCAAAGCAAAGAAAATAGGAGAGAGAAAAAGGTGTCACAATTTCGTGACATGTTTCATTTCGCGGTCCAAAGCGAAGAGAAATAGGAGAGAGAAAAAGGTGTCACGATTTCGTGACAATTTGCAAGAAGGATTGTACGGACGAAAAAGTGTCATGATTTCATGACATGTTCGAGGAGAAGGAGCTTGCAAAGAAAAGTGTCATGATTTCACGACAATCTGCAAGAGAGGCAGTACGGATGAAAATGTGTCACGATTTCATGACATGTTTGAGAGAAAGAGCTTGCAAGGAAAAGTGTCACGATTTCACGACAATTTGCAAGAGGAAGCGCTAAGGAGAAAAAGTGTCACGATTTCGCGACATGTCGGGTTTTCGCGACCCGAAGGGAAGAAAAGTGCCAAGGAGAAAAAGTGTCATGATTTCGTGACATGTCAGGTTTTCACGACCCGAAGAGGAGAGAGAGTGTACGGAGGCGAATGTGTCACGATTTCGTGACATGTGTTTTCACGGGCGAAAGGCAGAGAAAAGCACAAGGCAGCGAAAGTGTCGTGATTTCGTGACATGTCATGTTTTTGCTAGTGCAAGCAGAGAAGAGTGCACAAGGCAGCGAAAGATGTCACAATTTCGTGACATGTCATGTTTTCGCTAGTGCTTGCAGAGAAGAGTGTACGGAAGCGAAAGGTGTCACGATTTCGTGACATGTCATGTTTTCGCTAGTGCTTGCAGAGAAGAGTGTACGGAAGCGAAAGGTGTCACGATTTCGTGACATGTCATGTTTTCGCTAGTGCAAGAGCAGAGAAGAGTGCAAGGAAGCGAAAGTGTCACGATTTCGTGACATGTTCTATTTTGGTGCAAGACAGAGAAGAGTGTCGAAGGAAAGAAAGTGTCATGATTTCGTGACATGTCATGTTTTGGTGCAAGCGAAGAAAAGGACAAGGAGGCGAAAAGTGTCACGATATCGTGACATGTCATGTTTTCATGGGTAAAAGGTGAGAAGAGTACAAAGAGATAGAAGTGTCATGATTTTGTGATAGGTCGCAACAACACGATTACGGATAGTTAACTGAAGTAGAACGACAGTTAAAGGGGTAGTTGTAGAGGAAAATCATGCAGCCATTATAAGAAGAGTCAACTAGAGTTAGTGTGATAGTTACAGGGGCAGTTATAGATAGAAATCATGCAAGCTAAAATAAGCATAGTGCATTAAAGGAAGAATGACAATTATAAGGCACGTAACACGGTGTAACCATCGAGCAACAGTTATATTGTAAGTCCCACACAAGAGATAGAGCTATTAATAGGTTGCATGTAATAAATACTATGCTATAAAGGAGTTACTTTCAGAAGTGGCTATTAATAGGCTGCATGAGTAAATACGAAAGTTAAAAATAGAGAGAAAATCCTGTTATAAAAGGAGGTATGCTGGAGAATTAAGTTGTCGTTGAATGTGTGAAAGTGCTACCGAAAGAGTGTGAAAGTGTTGAAAGAGAGTGCGCAGGAGGCGAGTGAGCAGGGTGTGTGCTGGGTAAAGAGTGGGCAATGTTGAGAAAGCAATAGACCAGTCAGGGTCTTGTAAAAGTGAAGGCATCTTTATGTCAATCATCTAGATTCAGAATAGAAGTCCAAGTTGGTGCTTGGCATCAGGGGTTGGTGCTCCTTCCAATTGGTGCTGGTAAATTAGGGGTTGGTGCTCCTTTCTGTTGGTGCAGATAAATTAGGGGTTGGTGCTCCTTCCAGTGGGTGTTGGTAAATTGATTGTAAAGTTGGTGCTTTGCAAAGGCTGGATTTGGATGGGAGTCCAAGCAGTCTATTTTTGAGGAGTAGCCAAAACTGGTGAACCTCGTTACATCTTGTGTTGTGTGATGCTCTCTTGTTGATATTTGCTTTATCTGATTTTAAGCTTTCATTATTTTAGCTTTAAGAGTTATAGATTTAAGTTATAAAGAGCTACACTGATTCACCCCCCTCTCAGTGCCATTGTAAGAATAACAATTGGTATCAGAGCCAAGTTCCTGAACAAGCTCAATCGGCTAAGGTGATCTGGGAAGTGACACAATGGCAGTTGGTGAAGGATTCTCATCAAACAAAGCTCCATTGTTTGACGGGACTAATTACGCGTTCTAGAAAATTAGGATGCAGACATATCTGTGTGCATTGGGATATGACATATGGGACTCAGTAGAAAGTGGATACACAATACCCACCACTCCTCCAACCGATGCTGTCGGTAAGAAACAGTTTGAGAATGACTCAAAGGCAAAGAATGCTATCATGTGCGGTGTAGCAAACAGTGAACTGGTAAAGATCATGAGCTGTAAAATGGCAAAAGAAATTTGGGACAAATTGAAGAGCATTCATGAAGGAGACGATAAGATCAAGGAGGCCAAGTTGCAAACTCATCGAACTCAGTACGAAGCGTTAAAGATGAATGACGATGAGAACATAGCGGCATATATGCTGAGAGTAAATGAAGTCATTAATGCCATTAGAGGACTCGACGAGAAAATCGAAGACTCTGCAATCATAAAAAAGGTATTAAGATCTCTTCCCAAAAGATTTGATTCTAAAGTATCAGCTATAGAAGAAGCCAAAGATCTAAATACGTTTAGTATGGATGAGATGCATGGTTCGTTGACTGCGTATGAGATGAGAATAGGAAAGTCTGATCCCACAGACAGAGAAGCTGCTTTTAAAGCCCACAAAAATATGAAAGCAAAACAAGAATCCGAAGATGAAGAGACATCAGATGAGATGGAAGCAAACTTTGTCCGAAAACTAAAAAGGGGACAAGGAAAATACAGAGGAAAGCTACCATTTAAATGTTTCAGCTATGGAGGCATTGGGCATGTTGCAGCTAAATGTCCATGAAATAAGGAGAATGAAAGTGATGAAGAATCGCACCGAGAAAGAAGTGACTGGAAGAAAAAGACAAATTTCAGAAAGGGCAACTTCAAGAAGAAAAGTTTCATCTCCAAGAATGTCAGTTCATCAGAAGACAGTTTCGGTGAGGATTTCAAAGAGGAAATAGGTGAAGCTCTTTTCATGGCATTCGAAGAAGAAAACACTGAAGAAGAACAGGAATGTGATGAAAACCTTGAGGCTGAGGCTGAAGTAAATCTAAGAGGTGAGTTGATCGCTGCACTTGAAGAGTTGGGTTTAGAAAGGAAAAAGAACAAAAGACTGTCCAAGAAGTTGGAAGAATATGAGGGTAATATTGAAGATCTCTTCTTACAAATTCACAAAGCCAAGAAAATAGAAGAAGCCTTGAAGTCACAGATCAATGAGAAAGAGATTGTTTGCTGCAAACAAGAAGAGGAGATTGTGTTATTGAGGAAACAACTAGAAGAGGCCAATACAAATCTCAAATTTGAGAAGAGCACAGAGCTGCTAGATAAAATGATAAGGCAACAAAGAAGCCCTATGTGCAAGCTTGGTCTTGGATATGAAGCTGAACAACCTTCATCTTCTAAATCTACAGAGAAGAAGAAATCCACTGCTGAAGGATCAAAGCAAGAAAATCCTGAAGCTGAATCTTCAAAAGGAAGAAAATCTCAAAGGAGATCTACAGCAAAGCAACCACAACAAAAGAGGTTCTCTCACTCTCACTCTTTTCATAATAATGCTTTTAATGGCTATTGTTTTAGATGCAGCCATTATGGTCACCAGGCAATTTATTATGGATTGAATAATAAATCAAGGAGTTATGCTGGTAGAAATACATCTGCTCTTCTGAGTGAACACCATGTGCAATGTTTTAAATGTAATGGTCATGGGCACATAGCAAGGTTTTGTCCAAGCACCTCTGCATCTAATCTAAGGCAAGACCGCAGATTCCATCAGACACAAAGAGTGCAACACAGACAGGAAAATAATTATCCATCAAGAATGCACAAGAGACAACCACCCAAGAGAAATGTTCAGGTTCACGAAAAGGTTCAAAATGGGGATGCAGGTGAAAACCCTCAGCCTAAGTTCAAGAAAAACTGGAGAAAGAAAGAAGAGAGGAAATCGTGTCTCCTTGGACAGAAGGAGATTACTCCTCTATTGCACTAAGCAGCTCCAGGTAGCACATCCTCAGGGGGAGCAATGTTAAAGTTTTATTTTAATGCTCCTATGTATTTGTGTGGTTATCTGAGGATGAAAGGAAAGTAGTCGGGGAGTTGTTGTATAGCTATCAAAGTGTGTTTTCTGTTCATATAGTTGTTTGTGGTAGTGCCGTGAAGGGTGGTGATTAAATTGAGAGTTGTCTTTATTGGTAATATTGCTATATGTCATTGTTGTACTGTTGATGGTTCTCACTACCACTGTCAAAAGTTAAGGATTATAACAGTTCAGATGATTTGGTTGGTTTTGTGGTACTGTGTTTGATGCTTGCACAGAGTTGGCAGTAAAATTGTAGTGTTGGTACAGTGTTGGACAAAAGTTGGTACAAGTGTGAGTCACTTGTCAATTTTGTTGACAGATGTGAAATCAACGTGTTGAATGGGAAGATTGAAGAAGAGGCTTATAATGAGCAGCCAGATGATTTCCAGCCTGGTGATGAATGGTTGAGTTGCTTTCATAGAGGTTGTTTTGATCAAGTTAATGCTTTACTTGATACATGATTTGGGCTTACTCCATTGAGATTGATTTGAGCAAGTTATTCTTTGCATTGGTGATTTATGTTGGTGGCTATTTTGTTCAAATACCTTTGGAAGGAAAAGGATGTCTACTAGTTTCCTTTTCATGTAGTGATCGGTTGAATGCTTCAAGGTTAATCTTGAGTTGAATGATGTTGGTTAAACCTTGTCTATAAGCATTGTTGTTAAAGCCCTAATTGGTTGAGAAAAGATATAGGTTGTGGAAAGAACATGAGTATCATTGTTATATGAGTTATTGCATGGTTGGCAATTGTTGGGTTGTGTTTCATGTTCTTGAGAAAAGCATACTACATCTATCTTATTCTTTTGAGATTGAGATTGAGTTGAGATTGAGATTGGGAGTTAAGTATAGAACATATTGAGTCTCTAACAATTCTCTTTATGCTTCTATGAGGTTGATGAATCACATTGGGTCTCTAACAATTCTCTTTGTGGGTTCATGCTAAGCAAGTTTTTCTTGATGAACTTGTGAGCTGATTTGAGGACAATGCTGGGACAGATTTGAGGACAATGCTGGGACAGATTTCCAGATGCAGATTTGGGCAGGATGTGTAGATGACAGAAAGAGTACCAGTGGAGGTGCATTCTATCATGGAGATAGTTTGGTCACGTGGAACAGTAAGAAACAAGAGTCAGTTTTCTTATCCACAGCAGAAGCAGAATATATTGCAGCGACAGTGTGTTGTACGTAGAGGGAGAATTTATATATTTAATTATCTTTGTGCTCATATTTGTAATTTTTGCTAACTGTCATAACGTGTGCCTGAGAATGTTGTGCATGGACTCAGGGGGAGTCTGTAGTAGCCCTTTGGTATTATTGTCAAAGGGGGAGAAGAATTACAGGAGATTGCATGAGTGTTGCCAACAATTCCAAAGGGGGAGATTGTTGAGCAAGGTGCAGAAAAGTATTGTCATTGTTGTCAACACAGACAGATAGATCAGTTGATGCAGTGGATAGGAGTTCAGAGGTCAGTCAGAGCATGTACAGTGAATTTCCAAGAAGACAGAAGTGGCCCAGATTCAAAAGATCAAAGAAAAAGACAAGTAAGAAAACTGTCGCGATATCGCGACATGTTTGGTCGTGATATCGCGACATATCGGAGGAGAGAGAAAATGCTGGCAAAAATGTCATGATTTCGCGACATATCGGAGGAGAGAGAAAATGCTGGAAAAACTATCATGATTTCATGACATGTTGGAGAGAAAGGAGAGGAAAAATTTATTTGATTTGAAGGAGAGAAAGAGAGAGAAAACTATCATGATTTCGTGACATGTTGAAGAGAGAAAGGAGGAAATTATGATTTGGACGAGAGAAAGCACAAGGAAAACTACATGATTTTGTGACATGTTAGAAGAGAAGAAGGAAAATGTCATGATTTCATGACATGTTGAGAGAAAAGCAAAGAAAACTATCATGATTTCGTGACATGTTGAGAGTAGGAGCAAAGAAAAGTCAGATTTGTGACATGTTTGGAGAGAGAAAAATGTCATGATTTTGTGACATGTTTGAGAGAAGGAGCTCGCAAAGAAAAGTGTCACGATTTCACGACAATCTGCAAGAGAGGCAGTACGGATGAAAATGTGTCATGATTTCGTGACATGTTTGAGAGAAAGAGCTTGCAAGGAAAAGTGTCACGATTTCGTGACAATTTGCAAGAGGAAGCGCTAAGGAGAAAAAGTGTCACGATTTCACGACATGTTTCGAAGAGGGTGTCACGATTTAGAAGATTAGAGAGAGTACGGAGGAAAGTGTCACGAATTTCATGACATGTAAGTTTTCGTGGGCGAGAAGAGCAAAGGAGGAAAGTGTCACGATTTCGTGACATGTAGTTTTGTGTAAGAGAAGAGGCAAAGGGAAAGATGTCATGATTTCATGACATGTCTTGTTTTTGCTGGTGCTAGAGAGAAGAGTGTACGAAAGCGAAAGGTGTCACGATTTCGTGACATGTCATGTTTTCGCTAGTGCTTGCAGAGAAGAGTGTAAGAAAGCGAAAAGGTGTCATGATTTCGTGACATGTCATGTTTTCGCTAGTGCAAGCAGAGAAGAGTGCAAGGAAGTGAAAGTGTCATGATTTCATGACATGTTCTGTTTTCATGGGCAAGAGTCAGAGAAGAGTACTAAGGCGAGAAAGTGTCACGATTTCGTGACATGTTCTGTTTTTGTGGGTGCAAGCCAAGAAAGGACAAGGAGGCAAAAAATGTCATGATATCGTGACATGTCATGTTTTCACGGGTAAAAGGCGAGAAGAGTACAAAGAGACAGAAGTGTCACGATTTCACGACAGGTCGCAACAACACGATTACGAATAGTTAACTGAAGTAGAACGACAGTTAAAGGGGCAGTTGTAGAGGAAAATCATGCAGCCAATATAAGAAGAGTCAACTGAAGTTAGTGTGACAGTTATAGGGGCAGTTACAGATAGAAATCATGCAAGCTAAAATAAGCACAGTGCATTAAAGGAAGAATGGCAATTATAGGGCACGTGACACAGTGAAACCATCGAGCAACCATTACATCGTCGAAGTTCCACACAAGAGACAGAGCTATTAATAGGTTGTATGTAATAAATATTGTGCTAAAAAGGAGTTACCTCACGAAGTGGCTATTGATAGGCTGCATGAGTAATTACGAAAGTTAGAAGAATAGAGTTCTCATGTTATGAAATATGGTTATAAAAGGAGGTCTGCATGGAGAATTAAGTTGTCGCTGAATGTGTGAAAGTGCTACCGAAAGAGTGTGAAAGTGCTGCTGAAAGAGAGTGCGCAGGAGGCGAGTGAGCAGGGTGTGTGCTAGGTAAAGAGTGGGCAATGTTGAGAAAGCAATAGACCAGTCAGGGTCTTGTAAAAGTGAAGGCATCTTTATGTCAATCATCTAGATTCAAAATAGAAGTCCAAGTTGGTGCTTGGCATCATGGGTTGGTGCTCCTTCTAGTTGGTGCTGATAAATTAGGGGTTGGTGCTCCTTCCAGTTGGTGCTGGTAAATCAGGGGTTGGTGCTCCTTTCGTTGGTGCGGATAAATTAGGGGTTGGTGCTCCTTCCGGTGGGTGCTTGGTAAATTGATTGTAAAGTTGGTGCTTTGCAAAGGCTAGATTTGGATGGGTGTCCAAGCAGTCTATTTTTGAGGAGTAGCCAAATCTGGTGAACCTCGATACATCCTGTGTTGTGTGTGATGCTCTCTTGTTGATATTTGCTTTATGTGATTTTAAGCTTTCATTATTTTGGCTTTAAGAGTTGAAGATTTAAGTTATAAAGAGCTACACTGATTCACCCCCCCCTCTCAGTGCCATTGTAAGACTAACATGCCCTCCATGCTTTGGTGTTGTTTATGCTGGCCAACATTGTGGTCCTGAATAGCACTTGGTGTAGGTTCCCTCGAAACCTGATAGGGGTGGTGAGAGATATGCTCACGATGAGCCAGGTGTATGCATGGGCTCCTAAATTATTGGTGTAGGTATACCAGAAGTTATATGAGGTGATGAGGTAGGGGCAAAAGGGGTTGGGTTTTAGCTTATTACTACAATGTTGGGGATGGAAGCACTTTAGGGTTGCTCGATCGGAGGGGTTGCCTATGGAGGATTTTGGTAGGGAGTAACCCTACTCTAGGTGATGGGTATTGGATGAGGAGGTGTAGTTGAGTCATTTGGTGAGGATGATCTGGTGGTACAGAGATCTATGGGTAGGATTGACATCTACCCAAGTGGTATGGAGGCCATGGTAGGGTGCTCAATGGACCAACAATGGAGAGCATCTATGACGGGTGCGGTAGGCATCACAAGAGTGAGGCAAAATACTTCTAATTTTTGTAAGTACTCCATCAGTTTGAGCTGAGGTAGTATGTCCCTGATGAGCCAGTGTGCTACAAGAGGTATCGAGAGGATATCAAGTTACCTTGTGTGGAGCCATGGAGGGTGATTTTGGAGGATGATAAGGAGATGTATATCCTCGATGTGGAGGATGCGAGGATGATCATATACTATGATGTATGGTTCATGGCTTAGCCACCATGGGGACCGTATGGAGGAGTAACTGATGGGGATGGTGGTGGAGAGGTAGTGGATGAGGGTGCCCAAGAGATTTAGGATGAGGATGCCCAAGAGGCCACCAAGAGATAGTAGTTCCTTCAATAAGATAGTCAGAGATGGAAGGCTAAGGGTGTGGCACAACAGGCTCATGATATTGAGGGAGACAAAGGATATGGGGAGGATGTAGAGGAGGTTCTAGATGTATCTCTAGGCTGGAGCGAGGAGGAGTGGGTACAATTGGAGTAGTAGGTGGTAGAGAAAGATGCAAGGATCACAAGGCTTCAGGTAGAGCTAGCAGAGAGAGAGAGTGTCAGAATAATATCGATATAGCATGCATTTAGTCTCGGTAGAGATATATAGAGGCATTGGAGGATAGGTTGATGGAACATCATATTCCATTTCCTAATCCTCCAACCTCATTTGTGTCTAGGGGTATGAGATGTAGCAATTCTAGGCATAGATCTAGGTCTAGGGTTCCTCCTAGGTCACAGGCTCCTACTAGGTCACAAGGGTCCTCTTGGAGAGTGTAGCTAGTGCTTAGATGCACTTTTGTATATGAGCCTTGGTGCTCCATTGTATGTAGCCTTTTGGCATTCATATATATACATGGATTTTACATTTTGTGTTATATTTTTGTGTGAATGCTTTTTATGGAATGCTTTGTGGGATGCTTTTATGGAATGCATGTTTATGTTTATGATTACTGCATATGATATGTTATGGGTGTTGAATGCAAGATGACATGTGCTAGTGATTATTTATAGTTTAGATATTTTCTTGGCTAGTTTTTTAGCATTATTGGTTAATCAGGGGCACCACACGTGGTGGTGAATGGGATGGATGACATTTGAACTAACATGGATGTTGATATGGAAGAAGACATGGATGTTGATATGGAAGAAGATATGGATGTTGATATGGAAGAATATATGGATGTTGATATGGAAAATTGCTTGTTTTGCAAAGACTCAAACATCCTAGTGGCATCAAACAAACCCACTAAAACTACCTAATTCCTCTAGGACCAAATGTGTGTGCAATGAATTCATTTACCGAATCAAGAGTATGGTAATGACCTTAGACAATCAAGAACCAATGTGTGTGCAAGTGAGTTCATTAACTCATATTGAGTAAATTGGGTAAACCTGTTATGGTTGAAACCAAGAAGCTAGATTGTCTGTATGAGCGATCAAATGTCTCTTTTAAGAGAGACATATCACCATGCATGAGCATACTCCATTGCTAGTCAAGCATCTATAGCCCCGGTGGAGGCTAACTCCATAGTCCATAACTTTTGTTTTTGATATCTTAAATTTTGGGGATGACTACCTAACCATCTGAATGGAAATGTAGTATGATCCTTACAACCCAATTGATCAGTGGTGTGTGATGTAAAAGACTTAGAGTTTTTGTTAGGGGTTTTTCCCTAATCTTTCTTTTATTTTTGGAATTGTGGTAGTGGTGAGAACCACTATTTTTATGGACTATGTTTCATGATGGGACTAGCAAGGATGACTCTTTTCACTTCAAGGTTCATACCATTTATGGTGTTATCCCTCTTTGACCCAAGATGTTTTTAAGATGTGAAAGTTGTTTTTGGTTCAAGAATATTTTTGAGTCAATTCCTGCAACTCAATATTTTCTTAGTGGAGATTGTGCAATGGTTCTAAAAATAACTCGTCATGTATTTTAGAGTTTGCTTAACACACTAGGAGTGGCTCAGTGATCGAAAACACATAGGACTTTTATGAAAATGTGGAAATTTGACTGTATGGATAACATTGTGAAGGTACCCCTGATTAAGACAATATGACTCTTATTGGACCAATTAAAACCTTGAACTTAATAAATGATCCCTATATGAAATGTGGAATGTGGATGTGGATGCAATGTATAAAATGCAATTTTATGACATGCAATATGAAATGTGATTTTGTGAAATGCAATATGAGATGTGGTTGAATGCATTGTTTTTGGAATGTGAATGCAAGTGCAATGCAATGTTTGGAATGAAGTGTATGCAAAGTGTTTTTGTGTATTAGCCATGTATATATAATAATCAAATCATGCATAGAATGCTCTCAAATATATAACATTAAGTGGTTCGGGTTCTTCTTGTCCCTCTAGACTGGTGGTGGAGAACAGATCTAAAAACAAGACAAGAAACAAAGTAACAAGAGCCAAATTTCTTATCCAATAGCTTCGGAAGAATTTTACAAAGAATATACAGCCATCGGCCGTTTTGCCAACCCCTTCTCATTACAATCCTTGGGTTTTTTATTGAGGTCCCGATCCTATGTGTTTTCAAACTTCCCTATTTTGGTCGTGATTTTGCGACATTACATCGTCCGTCGCTTCCCTATCTTCTATTTTGGTCGTGATATCGCGACACTTTTTGTGTCGCGATATCGCGACACATATTTTTCTTTGCAAAATACTTAGAAAATTTTTGGTTGATGCTAGATTGCTCTGCTGCCCTCGGATGCTCCTGCATCAGACACCCGAGGTGGATTGAGAAGTGATCCTCACTTCTGATCTTTGAAAGGAAGACCCAGGCGGTCAACCTCTATTTTTGACAGCCAAGTTGCATCTTCTACAGGTCTGCCCTTCCACTTGATCAAATATTCAGAATACTGTTTGTTACTTATGCTTCTGCCTTCACGAGTATCTAATATTTTCTCGATCTTGTCTGTGGTTGGGTTAGACACTGGAATGCTCCACAATTCTGTACTTGGTGCCTCTATACTGTTTCTTTCATGGTATTGCACTAAATATGATATGTTAAAAATAGGCGAAATGTCAAGCCCACTTGGCAATTCCACTTCATATGCATTGCCTGAATCCCGTTTTTCTAGTATTCTGCATGGCCCAAACTTCTTCATCTTCAACTTGTTATAAGTTTTGGCTGGGAATATTTCCTTTCTGAGATGGACCATGACTTCATCTCCCACTTCAAACTCTTTGAACCGCAACTTTTGGTCTGCTCTTGTCTTATACTGAGTATTCATTTTTGTAATTTGTTTCTTCACTTCTTCATGCAGGCTTTTCATCTGTTTTGCAAATTCCTCAGCTTTGACACTGCACTTTTCTCCTTTATCTAATTTCCTCAGTTCAAAAACATTTCTTGGGCTATTTCCATATATGAATTGGAATGGATATTTGTTTGTACTCTTTTTGACAGAATTGTTGCATGCAAATTATGCTTGCGATAAAACCAAATACCATCCCTTGGGTTTATCTGCTATCAAGCATCTTAATAAATTACCCAAACTTCTATTTACCACCTCTGTCTGTCCATCAGTTTGTGGGTGGTATGCAAAACTGAACTTCAGATCTGTCTTCAACTTCTTCCACAATGTTCTCTAGAAATAACCAACAAACTTTGTATCTCTGTCAGAAACTATGCTTTTTGGTAGACCGTGAAGTCGTACCACTTCCTTGAAAAATAACCCTACAATGTGAACCACGTCACTTGTTTTCTGGCAGGGAATAAAATGTGCCATCTTGGACAATCTGTCGACCACAACAAATGCGAAGTCATTTCCCCTCTGTGTTCTCGGAAACCCAAGAATGAAATCCATGCTGATGTCCTCCCATGGCCTTTCAGGTATAGGTAATGGCTGGTATAATCTTGTGTTATGCCTCACGCATTTTGCCATATGGCATATTCTGCAACTTTGCACAAAATTTTTCACATCTTGTTGCAGTTGCGGCCAGTAGTAGTTCTCACTCACCAGGGCAATGGTCTTATCCCGACCAAAATGTCCAGCCAGTCCCCCACTGTGCTTCTCCTTGATTAAGTTCTCCTGCATGGAACTCCTTGGAATGCATAATTTACTTCCCCTGAACAACATTCCATATTGGATTAGAAAATCCAACCACTTTGTCCTGTCCACAGTAACAGGTGCCAAGCAAGCCATCCAGGCCTCTGCAAAATCAGGATCATCAGGGTACAGACCCTTTAGTTCTTCGAATCCTACCACTTCCACTATCATTTCAATCAGCAAATTCTGCCTTCTACTTAAGGCATCTGCAACTCTGTTTGATTTCTCGCTTCTGTGCTTTAACACAAAGGTATAGCTTTGGAGAAACTCAACCCACTTCAAGTGCCTCTGATTCAGTTTTGTTTGGCTGTTAATGTACTGTAAGGCCTGATGATCAGTGAATAGAACAAACTCTTTTGGCAACAAATAATGCCTCCACTTCTTTAGAGCCTGAATTATTGCATAAAATTCTTGATCATAAATTGAATACTTTTTCCGAGCATCATTGAGTTTCTCACTAAAGTAGGCAATAGGCCTGCCTTCCTGACTCAGTACAGCTCCTATTGCACTACCACTGGCATCACAATCTACCTAAAATACCTTGTTAAAGTCTGGGAGTGCCAAAACAGGTTGTTCCGTGACCTTCCTCTTCAACAGATCAAAGCTTCTATCTGCTCCTAAGGTCCACTTGAACTCTTTCTTATCTCCTCTCATTGTTTCTGTGAGGGGTGCACAAATGCTGCTGAAATTTCTAATGAATTTTCTGTAGAAGCTGGCTAGACCATGAAATGATCTTACCTCCATTGTGCTTCTCGGGGTAGGCCATTCGATGATAGCTCTCACCTTTTTTGGGTCCATTTTTAGACCTTCTGCTGAGATGACAAATCCTAGGTACACTAACTCCTTTACAAAATTACACTTTTTTAGATTGATTAATAACTGCTCCTCCCGCAGCTTCTCAAAAACTCTTCTGATATGCATCAGGTGCTCCTCCAGGGTTTTGCTAAATATTAATATATCATCTAAATAGACAATGACAAATTTGCCTAAAAACTCTTTGAGTACCTCATTCATCAGCCGCATGAAGGTACTTGGTGCATTGGACAGCCCAAATGGCATGACCAACCACTCATACAAACCCTCCCTGGTCTTGAAGGTTGTCTTCCACTCATCTCCTTCTCTGACATGGATCTGATGGTACCCACTCTTGAGATCAATCTTGGTGAAGTACTTGGCTCCACTCAAACAGTCCATTATGTCATCCATTCTTGGCAATGGAAATTTGTATTTTATTGTGATCTTGTTGATGGCTCGAGAGTCTGTACACATTCTCCACTCTCCATATTTCTTTGGCGCTAGCACTGCAGGCACTGCGCATGGACTCAAGCTTTCCCGAATCAGTCCCTTCTCCAGCAACTCCTGGACCTGCTTGTTTAGCTCTTCAGTTTCTATAGGCATCATTCTATGTGCAGCTTTATTGGGCAAGCTTGATCCTGGCACCAAATCAATATGGTGACTGATCTTCCTTACTGGGGGTAAACCCTCAGGCACATTATCAGATATAATATCTGGAAATTCCTCCAACAGATCTAGGACTTTTGTTGGGGTATCTTTGCATTCTGTATCCCTGACTCTAGGAATTAATGCATAACACATATGTTCATGTTTTAAATCATCTAAAAATTTTCTTCCATCAACCAAGCAAATTTTGGCACTGCCACATACCTTTTCTTCCACCTCCTTTAGGGGTTTCAGCTTATGACGCATTCCATTCTTTGTCATGGAATAGGTGTTGGCACGGCCATCATGAACCGCGCTCCTGTCAAACTGCCATGGCCTTCCCAATAGCAAATGGCATGCATCCATGGGCAGAATGTCGCATAGGACCTCATCACGGTAATTCCCAATACTAAATTTTACCAGGCATTGTTCACTGACCAAAAATTTATGGTATTTTTGCAACCACGCGATCCGATATGGATGCGGGTGTCTCTTCCTCTCTAGTTGTAGCTTTGTAACCATTCCCTTTGAAACTAGGTTATCCGTGCTACCATTGTCAATAATAATATTGCAAATCTTACCCACGCATTTACACCTTGTGCGGAATAAGCTTTTCCTTTGATCTGTGGCCCCCTCTTCATTCAGTAGGACTCTCCTCGCAATCATTACTTCTCCTCTCTCAGCTTCTTCAGAATGCTCAGATCCAACATCTTCATCAGCGACCGTGGCTTTGGCATTTCCTTTCGGCCTCCTATTATTTCTTTCTCATTGCTGTGGACACTCGTATTGGTGATGTCCCTCTTCTCCACACTGGAAACAAGTTCCATGGAATCTTCCTCTTCCCTAGCCATGTCCAGCTCTGCCCCTTCCCCCTCGGTAATCATTATTCTGATTACGAGGGCGGTAGGTATTTTCTCTCCCTTGTTCCTGATTACTGCTACCTTCTCCATTCTTCTGAGATTCTTCATTCCTTCTTCCACTGGCCCTTCCGCCGGTTCTTTCGCCATGACCTCTTCCTCTTTGCTTGTTCTCAAACCTCCTATTGAGCTTTTCCTCAACCTTTAGGGCAAATTGGTAAGCATCCTCTATGGTGGTCATCCGGACCAGACTTAATTCTTCCTGAATACTTGCTCATAACCCATTAATGTAACGGGCTACCTTCTCCTTGTTGGCCTTTGAGTGACCTGTTCTGATCATAATTTTATGAAACTCTTCTGTGTATTCTTTTATAGACTTACTTGACTACCTCAACCCTTGCATTTTCTTTAGCAGGTCTAACTCATAATCACCGGGGATGAACTGCCTCTTCAGATTTTCTGCCATCCATTCCCATTTTGTTATTCTCTCTTTTCCTATTTTATTTCACTCCAGTTGCACTCCCTTCCACCAAATGCTGGCATGACCTTTCAGTTTGGTCTTAGCAAATTTGACCCTATCAGGATCCTCAACCTCCTCGTACTCAAAGTACTCTTCCAGATCGTTGATCCAGTTGATCAATTATTCTGGATCAAGGTTCCCGAAATACGTGGAAACCTCCATCTTCGGCCTCTTCCCAATATGGGATATGGCTTTGTATAGTCTGGCTTGAGCAGGATCTACTGCTTCTTCTTCTTCCTCAGGTTGGCCTTCTTCTTCGTCATCTTCCTCTTCACTACCTTCATATCTTCTTGGCTCCAATATTCTATGCATATCTTCTTGCAGGGCTTGCATTTGCCGCTACAAAGCTTGGACATCTTCCGCTGCCACCATGCCTCTCCCACCAACAGGGTTTCTTCTTGGAGGCATTCTGCTCATTCACTCACAAGCCCTCCCACAGATCTTGGTGTAACTGCCTCACGTCCGGAGATCTGTTACACACTCAGGAACTTCTGGCTCTGATACCACTTGGTGGAGAACAGATCTAAAAACAAGACAGGAAACAAAGTAACAAGAGCCAAATTTCTTATCCAATAGCTTCGAAAGAATTTTACAAAGAATATACAGCCATCGGTCATTTTGCCAACCCCTTCTCATTACAATCCTTAGGTTTTTTATCGATGTCCCGATCCTCTGTGTTTTCAAACTTCCCTATTTTGGTCATGATTTCACGACATTCTGTCCGTCGCTTCCCTATCTTCTATTTTGGTCACGATATCGCGACACATATTTTTCTTTGCAAAATACTTAGAAAATTTTTGGTTGATGCTAGATTGCTCTGCTGCCCTCGGATGCTCCTGCATCAGACACCCGGGGTGGATTGACAAGGGATCCTCACTTCTGATCTTTGAAAGGAAGACCCAGGCGGTCAACCTCTATTTTTGACAGCCAAGTTGCATCTTCTAAAGGTCTGCCCTTCCACTTGATCAAATATTTAGAATACTATTTGTTCCTTGTGCTTCTGCCTTCACAAGTATCTAATATTTCCTCGATCTCATCTGTGGTTGGGTCAGACGCTGGAATGCTCCACAATTCTATACTTGGTGCATCTGTACTGTTTCCTTCATGGTATTGCACTAAATCTGATATGTTAAAAATAGGCAAAATGTCAAGCCCACTTGGCAATTCCACTTCATATGCATTGCCTGAATCTCATTTTTCCGATGATTCGCATGGCCCAAAATTCTTCATCTTCAACTTGTTATAAGTTTTGGTTGGGAATCTTTCCTTTCTGAGATGGACCATGACTTCATCTCCGACTTCAAACTCTTTGAACCGTCGCTTTTGGTCTGCTCTTGTCTTATACTGAGTATTCATTTTTGTAATTTGTTTCTTCACTTCTTCATGCAGGCTTTTCATCTATTTCGCAAATTCCTCAGCTTTGGCACTGCACTTTTCTCCTTTATCTAATTTCCTCAGTTCAGAAATATTTCTTGGGTTGTTTCCATATATGACTTGGAATGGAGATTTGTTTGTACTCTTGTTGACAAAATTGTTGTTGTTTTGCCAACCCCTTCTCATTACAATCCTTGGGTTTTTTATCGAGGTACCGATCCTCTGTGTTTTCAAACTTCCCTGTTTTGGTCACGATTTCGTGACATTCTGTCCGCCGCTTCCCTATATTCTGTTTTGGTCGCGATATCGCGACATTTTTTGTGTCGCGATATCGCGACACATATTTTTCTTTGCAAAATACTTAGAAAATTTTTGGTTGATGCTAGATTGCTCTACTGCCCTCGGATGCTCCTGCATCAACTGGCAAGTCTATAAGTGCTATTACCCATTCTTTATGTAACAATGTATGGACCTAACCAATTAGCCATAAATTTATCATGAAGATGCGACAATGCATTGGTGTTTTATTGATTCTATTTTAGGACAAGATCTCCTACTTGGAATTTACGTAGATGAACTTTGGTGTTGTAAGCACATTTGAGGTGTTCTTGATAGACTTGTAAATAATCTAAAGTATTGACCCACCTCTCATCAAGAAGTGTAAGTTGGCCAAGATGTGCTTGTCTAGTAGTGTCATCATCTATGAATTCTTGCAAAGAAATTTGCAAGGAGGGTATCTCAAGCTCAAGAGGTAGGATTGCTTCGTCTCCATAGACCAATGAAAATGGTGTTTCCCCTATAGGCATACGGATGCTTGTTTGATAAGCTCACAATGCCAAGGGAATTTATGTATGCCAATCTCTATGATTTTCTTTGACAAGTTTCTTGAGAATAGCAATTAAGGTCTTGTTGGAAGATTCAACTTGTCCATTTGCTTGTGGGTAATAAGGAGTCGAGAAACTATGTTGAATGTTATATTTCTCACAAAGTGCTTGAACATACCTATTATTGAAAGACTTGCCATTGTTTGAAATGATTTTTTAGGGGATACCAAAATAAAAAATGATGTGATGAAGTATAAAATCCATAATTCTAGGTCCTGTCATGCTGGTTAGAGGAATTACTTCAACCCACTTTGTGAAGTATTCAGTGGTTGTGATGATGAAAGTATATTATCCCAAGGAAGTAGGTGAAATTTTATGAATTAGATCTAGACCATATTATGAAAAGGGCCAAAGGATTTGAATGAGCTATAAATATTGTGATGGTACATGAGTTAAATTAGCATGTTCTTGACACTTATTGCAATGTTTGACATATGTGCAACAATCACATTCCATTTTGGGTCAATAATAATCCATGCATATGATACACTTTGTAATGGCTATTCCACTAAAATGAACACCACAAGTACTATAATGGGATTCAACTATGGCTCTTTGTGCCTCACTAGCCTTGAGACAATGAAGGAGGACTCCATCATAACCACGTTTATACAACACATCCCCCAAAATATTGAAATGGGTTGTCTTTTGCTTGAAAGTGCGCTTAGCAGTCCGAGATATGTCAGATGGAAGTGTTCAAAACTTAAGAAAGGCTAGTATATGGCTCGACCAAGGCTTATATGAATACGATTGGATAAAGCAAACATCCTTTTCATCTTTAGAATTATCATGATAAATTTCTTATTTAGAGATGTTGTGGTTGATCCACAACACACCCCAAAATTGGGGACCCACCTTTTTGCAGGCTTGCAGAGAAGAATCTCGGTGACCCAGATGCTAAAATTGAAGAAAAAAAAAGAAAAAAAATGCCTAAGTGTTGAAAGGTGTCGCGAAATCGCGACTGGTTGCACCATCGTGAAATCACGACTGGTTGCGCCATCGCGACCGAAGCCAGAAAATTGTCGCAAAATCGCGACATGTCAAAAAATCGTGGTCAACGCGGTCAATGACAACAAAACAGAAGAATGGTCGCGATTTCGTGACGTGTTTCGGGGAGGCGTACGAAAAGAAAAAGCGGTAGCGATATCGCAACAGAAAGCTGCATGAAGGTCCGAGGGGGAAAAACGTCGCGATATCATGACGAGTTTTGCCAAGACGTACGGATGATGAAAGGTGTCGCGATTTCGCGATGCATTTTGGCATAGTTGTATGGTACAAGGAAGATGTCGCGAAATCGTGATGAAAATGAAAATCAGGCTCGAAGCAGAGAAACGGTAGCGATTTCGCTACGCCTTGCGGAAGGAAGACTCAAAGTTCAAAATGGTAGCGATATCGCTACAAATTTCATAAAGGCCAGTCTCAAAGTCAGAGGGTAGCGATAGCACTACAAGTTTAGTGAGAGAGGGCTTGAAACAAAAATGGTAGCGAATCACTACCATGTCACAAAGAGGAGGCTTGAAACGAAAGTGGTAGTGAATCGCTACCACATTTCAAAGGGACGCTGCAAGGCCAAGGTGGTAGCGATATCGCTACCACATTTTGAAAAGGGCTCAAAGTTAGAAAGTGGTAGCGATATCACTACCATTCGAAGAGGAGGGCTCAAAATGTTAAAAGGGTAGCGATATCGCTACGAGAAGCGGCCGGAGGTATACAAATGAAAATGGTCGCGACATCGCTACAGGGAGCTGCTAAAGGCGTACGACCGGGAAGCATGTAGCGATATCGCGACATGTCGCGATTTTGCGACATGTCACCATATCGCGGCTAAGAAGATGAACGGGCGGACTTGCAGTTTTGTCAGGTTTTTACGCAGGAAAGCGTTATAGGGGGCGCAAAAAATGCGTGACACGTGGCGTGCAGGTGTCAAACTTGCAGAGGCGTTACATGCAGAGATGAATTTCGAAGCGTTTTCAAATTTGAGCATGAATCAAAGCTAGAAAAAGCAAGAATTTGAGGGGTCATGTGTAGGAAGGTGAAATGAAGCAACAGAGAAGATCGAAGAGCCGCGTCAAACATTATAAGACCAGAATTGCAAATTGAAGAGGGGGTTGGAAATTGCCAAATACAGAGTTGCAGAGACGAGAGCTTTGTGCTATTCTGGGCCCGTACTTGGGCAATTTCCTTCTTTTTGTTCTGGGATTTTCTTTTACACCTGGAACATTTTTGAACATAATCGAAATATTCTTTAATACAAAACATAGAGAGTTGGCATCTTTTGGATGAGAAAGAAGGAGTTACTTCTGCATGCATGATTTAATGTCTATCTTTCCCTTCCAGATTTCTTAGGTTTTTAGGTGAAGTTAATGCAAGATCTCTTGGTTGCTTCATGCGAATACCTATTTTTTGGAATTACCACAGAAACCCTCGAGACTCGCACCTGGCCTATTTGGATTGTGTGAAAGTGCAGGTTCATTAGGTTAGGTTGCATGTAGAAAGCCTCGATATCTTCGATTTCATCCGATTAATGACAACTTTCTGACTGTAATTTATTTTACGTTTTTATTTATTTTGCTTTGCTTTTCAAACCCATATTTTATTTTCAGCAGTTTGATTACTGTGTTTGAATAAATCGTTGAAAATCCATCAGAATTAAAGGTTAAAATAGATTTTATTCATTTTGAGTCCATTGAAAGTTCAAAATTAATAAACCATAGTGCCCCTTGTTAACATCCACTTGCAAACCCTAAGGTGTTCTTAGCATTTCATTTTAAACAACATCCTTGATAATCAATAATTAGCATAATAAGAACCTTGGAGAAATCATTTTTCTTTGCAAGCAAAGGATTTGGGACTCGGATCCTACAGGAGAGTGTGTTTTCACAATCGGGTTAAAACACCACTCAACAGATTGGCGCTAGAAGGAGGGCATAATCGGTTTATCTATTTCAATTTTTATATCTGAATATTTTGTTTTTGATTTAATTCTAAAATTATTTACGGCTAAACTGCAACATTGTTTTTGTGTTTGTTGCAGGTTTTCTTCGAACTAGCCGAGGGTTTCCTCAGGCAGGCTGGACCCACCACGCCATATTGCGACCAGGTCTCAAACAATCGGAGAAACCATTTTTCATGACCTTACTGGTACTCCCAAGGGTAAAGTCAAGCAAGTCGTAAGCACTCCAGTAGCAAAAGGCCTGTTTTCTCCAGGAACGTCGAGTGGACCTACGCCAATAATATCCGTTGCCCCTAGTGTGCCTATAGTTTGTAATATTTCTTTTGCTATTGTAGGTCTGTCTACATCAATTCTGAGTCAAATGGCTCAAGCTCCGACGAGCTCCTTGGTATGGATCTAACAATATTCCTTTGAATATTCTCGGGGATATCCATGAAATCCCCAAGAACATTGAAATATTTCTGCCTAAATACAAGCCGGATGGCCTAAGAACAGACATAAGAACATATCCAAGCCTATAGAGATGTTTTAATTAAGCTGCAAGTTCAGCATGAAGATGTAGCCTGCAGACTTTTCCCCATGAGCTTGGATCCAATAGCATATGAATGGTATATATGCTTGCCAACTGGTTCAATCACCTCTTGGACACAAATGGAAAATGCATTTGTCAATCAATTTAGGTCACCCTTAGATATCGCAACTATTTACAATCAGTTTATTACATGCAAACGGGGCCAAGGGAAACCAATCCGAATGTTTAATCAGAGATTCTAAAAGAACTATAATAGAGCAATTAGACATTTTGCCATAGATCCTGCAGTAGCTTTGCAGATATATTTTGGGGCATTGGACCCCATGACAGCCATGTTTGCAAGGCGTAATCCTCAGGTCACCATGCTGGCTTTGGCCTATAATGAAGCCATGACTATTGAGCAATAATTGACACCGCAAGGCTACGGGTTTACCCAGATGCCTATGTTGGGACAGTGTGCTCCATATGGTCAAGTTCCCCAGGAAAATCAACTCATGGCACCACAAATGCCAAGTATGAATGCCTTCCCATATCAGCAGTCGTATCCACCAGCACCCGCATATGCACCCATTCCAATCCAACCAATCACAGCCATTCCACCTGTTCCTGCATTTTTGTAGAACAATCAATCAACTACGCAAGAAACTAGTCAAGTCAATCCTCAAGCCATAGTTCCTATTTTGAATCCAATCCCAATTCAAGGTATCAATCCATATGGGAATCCAATTCCTCAGAACCCCACCCAAATGTGGAGTCAAGACCCCATCAATTATGCAAATCCAATGGGGGTTAACAACAATGTGGTTCCACCGAAGGATGTATTTTCGGAAGTCGAAGAGCTCAAGAAACTAGTGCATAAACTAAGTAATGACAGGGTTCAATAGCAGAAGCATGAGTCCCGTGCCCCTCAACCAAGTCGGAATTTTAACAATAGAGGGAGGCACTGGAACACTAAGCCAAACAATGGGGGAGTTCCTTCTCCCATTGCTAATCAATTAGATGCTTCTGCAGGCCCTAGCCAATCCAATTCTCTTTTGAATCTTTCAGATTTGGCATGGGAAAGAGGGTGCAAGTTACATAACACAAAAGAACACAATGAGAGGAATTGTCCCGAGATTGCTAGATACACTCATTGTCTTCAGGCACAAGTTGATGATTTGGAATTGGTATCAAATGAGGATCCATCGTATCAGCAAGATGAAAATATTATGGTGATGGAAATAGTATATCACCAAGAGGGTGAGAGCGAGGAGGAAGAAGACGAAGTTTTGGAACAGGAGGTGCAAGCTTTTCGAGATTTCAGAAAGGGGACTCATGGGTACCATTTGAGGAGTAAGTCTAAAGCCCCTAAAACCTCATCAACACCTCCAAACAGTTCTATCCTTCCTCCAGATACAAACGCAAGTAACAACCCTCCCCCTCCACTCAGAAGAGAAATGTCTAATGACATCCAGAAGACAGTAAAATTCAAAAAACCAAATTATGACGTAGTGGAGGATATAAAGAAGTCCAAATCTAGCCTTTCATTCCCCGGACGCAGACTAAATTGCCTGGTCAAAAGGAGGCGTTGATAAGAGCTTTGAACTCACCTGATCCGATGTGGAAGGAAAAAAGAGCTGAATCCCATCTAATTTTGTGAAAGGAGAGAAGGGATGTCCCGCCATTCTTATTAACTCTGAGAATTGTGGGTAAGAACTTGCATAACTGTTTGGTAGACACAGGAGCCACGAGCAACCTCATGCCTACGGAGATATGTCAAATGCTGGGTCTACAACCGGTTTCATCCAAATGCACGGTCTTGCAATTGGACCGTTCAGAGGTAAATGTAGTAGGGACCTTATATGATGTCAAGATTCAATTAAATTCTGAACCCAGGGTCCAGCAGGTTGTAGACATTTTGGTGGTTAACATCCCAAGTAGGTATGGAATGTTACTTGCAAGAGATTGGATGAAAACGCTGAATGGCTATTTTGCAACAGACTGCTCGCATATGTGGCTGCCATGGAAGGGCATTGCTAACCAAATCGAGTGGAAAACGAACCGAGGCTTAAGGAGATTATAACAGATTTTAACAAGCCGAATGAGGTTCAGTTTTTTGAGCCAGACCTAGGGGTCTATGCTCTTGATGTTGACAAAGCTACTGATGAACTTAAAGAAGAAGTGTGTCATGGTGGTTCTTCTGAGGAGAAGGATTACACGTGGTTGCTCAAGTTTGATGGATCAAAATCTAGACAGGGAGCAGGAGCTGGAGTCGAGCTCATTGGTCCAGGAGGTAAACCATTATTGGCTGCCTACAGACTACAATTTCCTTGCACAAACAATGTGGCAGAATACGAAGCATTGATCTATGGTTTACGTCTAGCATTGAGCAAACATGTTAAATGCTTGAAGGTTTTGGGAGATTCTGAGTTGGTTGTCAAGCAAATCAAAGGATAGTATACATGCCACGACAAAAGACTAAGCCTTTATAGGACTAGGGTTATGGACCTCATGGAAGAGTTTGATGCATTCAACATAGCCCTTATTTCTAGGAGAGGAAATCGAATATCAGACTCTCTTGCAGTCGCCGCGGGCATGTTAAACCCGGTGGATATAAAAAGATGTAAAAAGTTTTCCATTGATCTGGTTCCTTGTCCATCAATACCTGATAATGTGAAGAATTTCTAGGTTTTTGAGTGTGACAGGCACATCTTCAAGTTTGTCACAAACTCGGGTATTTTTGAAAATCAGGTGATCGATGAGGAACAAAGGTGGCAGGATGAAACAAAAGAAAGTGAAACTGCGTATCAATCCAACAAAATTCCTAAAGACGTGGTTTCATTAGAAAAGATGTTCGACATGGAATGCAAGAACAAGAAAAGAAAAAGAGTCCCGCTCCCCAAAGATGCATGCGATTTAATTAATCTGGGAGTGCGAGACAATCCAAAGGAGGTGTACATAGCAAAGGCATGTAGAGAGGAAGAAAGGAGCAATATAATACGGGCTTTGAAGCATTACATAGATTGTATTGCTTGGAACTACAATGAGGTGAAGACTTACAACCAGAACATTATCACGCATACCATCCCTTTGAAGCCAGACTCCAAGCCTTTTAGGCAAAGACAATGAGTTGTTAACCCGCTATTGGAGCCTTTGATCGAAAAGGAGGTTAAAAGATTATTGGAAGCGAAAATAATTTTTCCTCGTTAGGCACTCAACCCTGGGTGGCCAACCTCATTCCAATAAGAAAAAAGAGTGGAGAGATTAGGTTTGTGCATAGATTTTCGAAATCTTAATAAAGCCTCTCAAAAAGATAATTATCCATTACCATCAATCGATGAAATTTTGCAAATGGTAAATGGATCTGAAATGATGTCATTTCTCGATGGATATTATGGGTACAACCAAGTTCTTATACATCCAGATGATAGGATGAAAAAAGCCTTCACTACCAAGTGGGGGACATTTGCATATAAGAGAATGTCGTTTGGACTGTTAAACGCTGGTGCAACTTATCAATGTGCCATGGATTACGCATTCAAAGGACTAATAGGCAAATGCATCATCGTGTATGTGGATGATATCCCAGTTTTCTCGAAGAAGAGAGAGGATCATGTTAAAGATTTGAAGAAAGTGCTTCAAATATGCAGGGAACATGGAATTTCATTAAATCCCAAGAAATGCATTTTTGGAGTGACAGAAGGGAAACTGCTAGGTCACATTATTTCAAAGGAGGGAATATCCATCAACCCAGAAAGGATACAAGCTATCCAAGACCTACCTCTCCCGAGCAGTAAAAAAGAATTGAGGTCTTTCTTTGGGCAAGTCAATTTTGTGAGGAAGTTCATTTCTAGCTTTGCTGAGATAGCTAAACCTCTAAACCAGATGCTCAAGAAAGATGTGGACGTAAGGTGGAACGAGGAAAGTAGAGTGACTTTCTAGAATATCAAAGATGCCATTTACAAAGCCCCGGTCTTGATAAGCCTAGACTATTTCGAGCCTTTTTACATTTATGCTTTTGCATCGGAACACTTCTTTGCGAGTGTCTTAACCCAAAAAGGTGAGGATAGTGCCGAAAAGCCCATTGCGTTTTTAAGTGCCCCCCTAAAATATGCCCAATTAAGGTATTCAATCCTTGATAAGAAAATGTATGCACTTTTTAAAACTGTGAAAAAATTTAGGCACTACATCGTGCACAGCAGAATTATTGCCATTGTGCCCGATTCTGCTGTCAAGACCATGTTTTTACAGAATGAACTAGGTGAAAAGAGAGGAAAGTGGATTGCAACCATCCAAGAATTTGATCTCGAAATCCAACCAATGAAACTAGTTCGAGGACAAGGACTGGAAAAGGTGATCGCAAAAAATGATCCGCAAATAATAGGTCAATGCTCAAATACAGAATACATGGCTAAGGAGGACTGGTATGTTGATATTGTGCAATTTTTATTGACTGGTAAGTGCCCTTCTAACTTGAATTCAACACGAGGAGAGCTTTAAGGCTTAAATACGTTAACTATCTGATAAAGTCTGGTGTGCTTTACAGGAAAAATCATGAAGGTATCTACCTGAGATGCTTGAGCAAAGATGAAGCCGCCAGGGTGTTGCAAGAATTTCATGGCAAGCATGGAACTGGTCATGGTGCAGCCAATGCTACAGCACATCAAATCCTGAGAGCAGGATATTACTGGCCTCATATATTCAAAGATGCACATGCTCATGTGTGATCTTGTCGCATCTGTCAAGTGGCTGCAAATAGAGAAAGAAATGCAGCCATGCCGTTGCGAACTTGTAGTCGAAATGAGACCGTTTGCACGGTGGGGACTGGATTTTATCGGGGTTATTAACCCAAATTCTTCCGACTCTCACAAATTTATTTTGACGACTACGAGACTATTGTACAAGGTGGACGGAGGCGATTCCTACTAAAAATGCCACCACGGATGTTGTGATTAAATTTCTTGAGGATCAAATTATAACAAGATTTGGAATGCCCGACTCTATTGTCAGTGACAATGGTAAAGCTTTTATTTCTACACAATTTGCAGATTGGGCATATGATAACAAAGTGAGTTTAAAGTTTGCATCCAATTACTATCCTCAAGGAAATGGGTTGGCCGAGTCTTCAAATAAGAATTTATTGAATACTATTAAGAAGTTGCTTGAAAAGAACCCTCGGGACTGGCACAGTCAACTAAAGTTTGCCCTTTGGGCAGATAGGACCAGAGTGAAAGAATCCATAGGGAATACTCCCTATCATTTGGTCTATGGGCAAGACCCGATATTTCTAGAAAATTTGAAGTTGCGAGACCTTACATTTCATACAAGAGTACTTGGGGAGAGATGATCAAGTTGAAGCCAGGTTGAGCCAGTTGTTGCACCTTGATGAAAAGAGATAAGAGGCCATGAATCACATGATTAAACACCAGGCAGTTGTCAAAAGGTGGTTTGACAGAAGGGCCAAAGTTAAATCATTCAGAATTTCAGATTTAGTATTACTATGGGACAAAAGACATGAGGAAAAAGGAGACCATCAAAAGTTTGATTGTCTTTGGTTAGGCCCATATCAGATTTCAGAGATTCTTGGGAAGAATACCTTCGAGGCTAAAAACCTTAGAAGGGAAAGATTTCACTCTGCCGGTTAATGGGCAGATTTTAAAACATTATTTTAGCCCTTAGGTTGTGGGACTTTCATATCATTCTTTGATTTTGGTGGGATTTTCAGATCTTGTTTCATTGTTTAGGATTTTCAGATTTTGTTTGATTTAGGATTGTTAGCTTAGCTAGGATTTTGGTTGTGGATTTGATTTCGGTTGACATGTTAATTTTGAAAAAAAAAAAATAATAATAATAATAATAATAATAATAAATAAATAAATAAATAAATTGAGATGCCAACTTATGCTTAAGGTTAGGAGAATATGAAATATTGGAATTATCTTGTAAAGGCTCCACCAAGTAACACAAGCATATTAAGTTATATTGTTTGATTTTGTGATACATGAAAAAGTCAGTTTTGCATGACATATCATTTCATTTGCAAAGATAAGGCATTCATATTCCATCTCACCTCACATACATTTCATTTTAGTTACATATGCATCTTATGTACAAGCCATGAAAGTACGTCAAATTCTCTTAGGGTTATGTTATAACATAAATGTAAGTAGCTCCTAAGGTTGGAAACTGAGTCTTGAGATATCTAGAACCAAGCACGTCTCATGCATTAAAAAGGATCTTGAGCAAAATGATCAAAACCTAACTTGGAGGAAAAGGTTGGGCGAAAGAAGTTATTCATGTCTATCCTATTATGCAACATGATCCTTAAAGCAGTGGTTTTAACCACTTCCATTAAGCCTAAAGCCTAAAATCATAGTAGTAAGGATAGGGTTAAATCCTCATCGAACTTAGGTTGAGGATCCAATTCCCCAAAGCTTTGATTTGACCCACATGGAGTAGTAAGGATAGGGCATAAATTCTCATCTCGGTTGGTTGAGAATCTGATTCCCCAAAGCTCCTGTGTTTTCATTTCATAATTAGTCTTGGATTGTAAGGATCGTACTATTTGTCCTCTGCAAAGGATGGGTAGTCATCCCCAAGGTCTAAGTAAATAAACTTTTCCCATCTCATCTTTATTTTGGATTGTAAGGATCGTACTACTTGTCCTCTGTGAGGGATGGGTAGTCATCCCCAAGGTCCAAAGAAATGGAGATAAGTTTTGGATTGTGGGGTTAGATATGCCCATGCATGACATCATGTCTTGCCTAAAAAACAAGACCACTGATTGTCTAGAGGGTTAGACTAGCATGACCATTTCTTCCATAACTGGTTTAATTATTTTGCTTAAAGTGAGGTAATGAACTCTAAATCAGAATAGTAAGGATAAAGTTAAACTCTCATCTCGGCTGGTTGGGAGTCTGATTCCCCAAAGTTCTGATTTCACATTCACTTGCACATGGGTTCTAGATAGTAGAGACTCATAACCAACTTTGGGATACAATAAGATAATGAACTAGTGGATCCTAAGAGGGTTTGGCAATCTTGAATGCTTGTACATAGTATTAGAAGAAGTACCATGCCCTTTATGGAAGCAAATCTCCTTGCACATTCATTAGGGTACACAAATCATTCACCATCCCATATATGCATTCATGCAAAACTGATAATGGAATGTTGATCAATTTCAAACGATAGGGAATAAAAACACATTGCACACACTGAGCTAATACTTGATGATTCTGATGATTCATGTAATTTTGATCTTTAGGCATTTGTTATTTTGCTTATGTGCTAACATGTATTTGCGAGTTTGTGATATGTTTCAGGTTGGGTTCTTACTAAAATGCTCAAGAGCATTTGACAGCAGAGTCGCCATTTGTTGTGGTTGATCCAAAACACACCCCAAAATTGGGGACCCACCTTTTTGCAGGCTTGCAAAGAAGAATCTCGGTGACCCAGATGCTAAAATTGAAGAAAAGAAAAGAAAAAAAATGCCTAAGTGTTGAAAGGTGTCGCGAAATCGCGACTGGTTGCGCCATCGCGATCGAAGCCGGAAAATTGTCGCAAAATCGTGACATGTCAGAAAATCACGGTCAACGCGGTCAACGACAACAAAACAGAAGAATGGTCACGATTTCGCGACGTGTTTCAGGGAGGCATACGGAAAGAAAAAGCGGTAGCGATATCACGATAGAAAGCTGCATGAAGGTCCGAGGGGGAAAAACGTCGCGATATCGCGACGAGTTTTGCCAAGACATACGGATGATGAAAGGTGTCGCGATTTCACGACGCATTTTGGCATAGTTGTACGGTACAAGGAAGATGTCGCGAAATCACGACGGAAATGAAAATTTGGCTCGAAGCAGAGAAAGGGTAGCGATTTTGCTATGCCTTGCGGAAGGAAGACTCAAAGTTCAAAACGGTAGCGATATCACTACAAATTTCATAAAGGCCAGTCTCAAAGTCAGAGGGTAGCGATAGCACTACAAGTTTAGTGAGAGAGGGCTTGAAACAAAAATGGTAGCGAATCGCTACCATGTCACAAGGAGAAGGCTTGAAACGAAAGTGGTAGCGAATCGCTACCACATTTCAAAGGGACGCTGCAAGGCCAAGGTGGTAGCGATATCGCTACCACATTTTGAAAAGGGATCAAAGTTAGAAAGTGGTAGCGATATCGCTACCATTCGAAGAGGAGGGCTCAAAATGTTAAAAGGGTAGCGATATCGCTACGAGAAGCGGCCGGAGGTATACAAATGAAAATGGTCGCGACATCGCTACAGGGAGCTGCTAAAGGCGTACGTCCGGGAAGCATGTAGCGATATCGTGACATGTCGTGATTTCGCGACATGTCGCCATATCGCGACTAAGAAGATGAACGGGTGGACTTGCAGTTTTGTCAGGTTTTTGCGTAGGAAAGCGTTACAGGGGGTGCAGAAAATGCATGACACGTGGTGTGCAGGTGTCAAACTTGCAGAGGCGTTACATGCAGAGATGAATTTCGAAGTGTTTTCAAATTTGAGTGTGAATCAAAGCGGGAAAAAGTAGGAATTTGAGGGGTCATGTGCAGGAAGGTGAAATGAAGCGACAGAGAAGATCGAAGAGCCGCGTCAAACATTATAAGACCAGAATTACAAATCAAATAGGGGGTTGGAAATTGCCGAATACGAAGTTGCAGAGACGAGAGCTTTGTGCTATTCTGGGCCCGTACTTGGGCAATTTCCTTCTTTTTGTTTTGGGATTTTCTTTTACACCTAGAACATTTTTGAATGTAATCGAAATATTCTTTAATACAAAATACAGAGAGTTGGCATCTTTTGGATGAGAAAGAAGGAGTTACTTCTGCATGCATGATTTAATGTCTATCTTTCCCTTCCATATTTCTTAGGTTTTTAGGTGAAGTTAATGCAAGATCTCTTGGTTGCTTCATGCGAATACCTATTTTTTGGAATTACCACAGAAACCCTCGAGACTCGCACCTGGCCTATTTGGATTGTGTGAAAGTGCAGGTTCATTAGGTTAGGTTGCATGTAGAAAGCCTCAGTATCTTCGGTTTCATCCAATTAATGACAGCTTTCTGACTGTAATTTATTTTACGTTTTTATTTATTTTGCTTTGCTTTTCAAACCCATATTTTATTTTCAGCAGTTTGATTACTGTGTTTGAATAAATCGTTGAAAATCCATCAGAATTAAAGGTTAAAATAGATTTTATTCATTTTGAGTCCATTGAAAGTTCAAAATTAATAAACCACAGTTCCCCTTGTTAACATCCACTTGCAAACCCTAAGGTGTTCTTAGCATTTCATTTTAAACAGCATCCTTGATAATCAATAATTAGCATAATAAGAACCTTGGAGAAATCGTTTTTCTTTGCAAGTAGAGGATTTGGGACTCGGATCCTACAGGAGAGTGTGTTTTCACAATCGGGTTAAAACACCACTCAACAAGAGACTATTGAAATTATGAGGGGTTGTACCTCTCCAAAGGAGTCTTTTGGAATCAATGATCCAAGGGAGGCCATCACATCTACAAATCTATTAGTCGAACGTGGCAAGCTATTGATTTCATACCAATCAAACTTAGAGAGCAACTTCATTGCTACTTCATGATAAAGCTTAATGGTAGGTTCTTTGCATTGGTATTCTCCATTGATTTTCTTGACAACAAGTTGAGAATCACCAAATATCCTAATACGCTTAATGCTCATAGCTATAGCTGATTGAAGACCTAAGATTAAGGCTTCATACTCTGCAGTGTTGTTTGTGCATTGGAAGTCTAGTTTGAATGACAAAGGGATAGGTACCCCCTGTGGTGTGTGAAATACGACTCCAACACCTTGACCTTTCATGCACTTAGAGCCATCAAAGAATAATGTGATATCGATATCTTCCTCCAGAATGACATCTTCTTCTTGTTCAATGATAGAAAATACCAAATCATCTAGGAGCTCAATAATCAAAGGATGATCACTAGGTAGTGGAGCTTCCGCAAGTTGATCGGCTATTACCTGACCTTTAATGGATTTTTGGCTAATGAATTCCAAGTCGAATTCAGTGAGGAGCATTATCCATTTAGCGGTGTGGGTGTTATTGTAAGTGCGGGACATCATGTAACATAGAGGATTTTCTCTAGCTATGACATAAGTTGTGTGGCTAAGCATGTAATGTCAAAGTTTCTTAGTGGTAAAAACCACTGCTAAGCATAATTTTTCTACATAAGCATATTTAGTCTCATAGCTTACCAATGTTTGACTAATGTAGTAGACAACTTGCTCTCGATTTTGTTCATTCTTTTGTGCAAGCATTGTCCCTAAGGCAAAGTCCGTTGCTGAGATATAAAGATAAAATGGGACCCCTGGATGAGGAGGAGCTAAGACTAGTGAAGAAGCTAGGTATTGCTTAATGTCATCGAAGGCTTTTTGACATTCATCTATCCAAGAGAATGGCACCCCCTTTTGTAGTAGGTGATTGAATGGCCTACATTTGTCAAAAATTTGTGCAATAAAATGATGGATTGATTGAATATTTCCTTGTAAACTACGCAATTCCTTTAAGTTAGTTGGGGGAGGCATCTCCAAGATAGCCTTGACCTTGTTAGGGTCCACCTCAATGCCTCTTTTGGAGATAATGAATCCTAGAAGTTTTCCTGAAGTAACACCAAAGACACATTTCTTGGGATTCAACCTTACATTATGCTCTAGGAGTCAGTCAAAAACTTTCTCCAATACACCAATATGTTCTTGTCGAGTTTTGGATTTAGCCAAGAGATCATCCACATAGTCTTCGATAATCTTATGCATGTAGTCATGGAAAATGTATGTCATGGCACGTTGATAAGTTGCACCTACATTTTTGAGGCCAAAGGGCATCACCTTGTAACAAAAAGTTCCCCAAGGTGTAGTGAATGTTGTTTTGTGTTGGTCATCAAGATTTATTCGAATTTGGTTGTATCCTAAAAAACCATCCATGAGTGAAAGCATTTCATGGCCAGCGTAGGTATCGACAAGAGTATCAATGTTTGGGAGAGGAAAGTCATCCTTAGGACATGCTTTGTTGAGATCTCGAAAGTTAGTGCATACGCGTATCACCCCGTTAGGCTTGCGAATGGGTACCATGTTTGAAAGCCACTCAGGATAGTCGATAGGAACTATGAAGTTCACGTCTAAGAGTTTTTGAAGCTCTATTTTTACCAAGAGGGCCACAGTAGGATGCATTCTCCTAAGTTTTTGTTTGACTAGCTTAGCATCAGGTTGTAAGGTGAGATTGTGGACAACCAAACTAGGGTCAAGACCAGGCATGTCCTTGTAGGACCATGCAAATATACCCTTTTTCCTCTTGAGGAGAGCAATAAATTGCTCTTGTTCATCGGGTGATAAAATTTTGCCAAGCTTGACAATTTGGGGATTGTCTTTGTCTGAACTAAGGTCCACATCGATAGTATCTTCAATAGACATGTGGGAACCTTCCTCAAGTTGATGGGGTGTAGGGATCAGATGAATATCGTCTAAGATGTCATCAAACTCTTTTGGCTTATCCTCATCTATTTTTTCCTGGAAAACCTTGGGATCCAAAGGTGAAGGTGAAGGTGAAGGTGGAGGGGATGGAGGAATGTAGTTGGTGGAAGCCCTTAACAATTCCTCAGATAAGACAAATTTAGCAAAGGTTGGAGGTGAGGAAATCTGGTCCATATCAATAAGGCTTATGTCAATTGGAATTGGCTTAGCCGGATCGTATGGATTATGAAGCGGGGTGAATAAATCAATAGGATTCATGTTGACTTATGGGCAAGGTGGACAAGGTTGGATGGAATGGATGGAACCTAGGAATCGGTGCTAGGAGCTTGGTTAACCTAAACAACAGCAAGCAATACAAAGCATATTTTATTAAATGGTATATTTACATGCAATGCTAAAAAAAGAAAACATGTTTTTGATTTTTTGATTGATTTTGATTGATTTTTTTGGTAGTGGTGAGAACCACTATTTTTGTGTTATGTACATATGTTACAAGTTGGCTTATGGAATGGCTTAATGGAATGGAGGTGGTGGTTCACCGGTAGGGGTGGCTCATTCTTGTGGAAGAAGCAAGCGAAATATGGGCTCATGGATGGGGAACATGTTGAGATAAAACTCATCTTGTTCGGAATGGGGAATGATGGGCTCCGATTCTTCTTTAGATTCATCTGAAATTATCGATATAAGCTCAAATTCTTCATAGATTTCCTCATCAAAATTATCGGGATGGAGGGCTTCTTCTCCTGAATTGAGGTTAAGCCTTTGGAAGGCTTGTTCAAAAGAAGAGGTGGTAGGTAGTGGGTGGTAGCCTAGACCTGAATGGTCATGCACCTCTTGATATGGAACATCGATAGGTTGATGCACTCCTTGTTCATGCAATCCTAGGCCATAGCCTTACCAATTGACAATGTGGAAATATCAAGATGGAAATCCCATCATGTTTGAAATATTGGCAAGTTTTGGTTCTTTGGGTTCCTCTATGGGAGCTAGACTTGATGAAGATTCAATTCCCCCATATACAAAATTTATGCTATTTGGAGTTGAACCCATGTTATAGACTGCTCCTATTGCTAAAGGTGGGTCACGTGGGTGACCAAAATCCTTAGCACTAGGGATAGTGAGGGGTGTAATGGTGATGTCATCGACCATATATTCACCAATACCAAGATTGGTGAGATGGACTTTGACTTGGGATGACATGGAATGATTATGGTCGGATGATGGCTTGGGCGATGGTGAAGATGGAAGTGAGAGGATGGCAATGATGTTGATGATGTGGACTGACTGTGACCACATGTGCATGTAGTCAATGATGAAGATGGTGATGATGTGGAAGCTTGATGAGGGTTGGTGATAGGGAGCTCTTCAGGAATGGGATCCTTTGATGAAGAGATTGGTGAAATGGTGGATGGATTGGATAATGGTAAAAGAAAAATATGAGTGGAAGGGAGCATGGACTCATAAGGATTTGAGATGAAATTACAATACTTAAATGGCTCGACGTCCATCGGTATGCAATGTACCTATCCCTCATGAACATATTTCAAACATTGATGTAGTATTGAAGGGACACATCTCATTTCCCTCATCCAAGGTCTTCCAAGGAGTACATTGTATGCCATGGATCCTTCCAAGATGTGGAACATTGTGTGCAATATTTTAGCCCCTACTTTGATGGGCAAAATGATAGTGCCAACTATGGAACACAAAGCATCATTGAATGCTTTGAGGGTGAAGGATGACTTGGTGATGTGAGATGGAGGAAGGTTCAAATGATGAAGGGTGGATGTGGTGATGATGTTGATAGAGGAACCGATGTCAATTAGGACTCTTTTAAAAGGCTTCTTGTCAATTAGAGCCATGATATGCAATGGAGGGTCTACTGATTCTGATGAGATTGGCTTAATCTCAAAGTCATAAAATGTTATGGAAGGCTCCATGCATGTTTGGATACTCCCCACAAAGTTGTTGAAGGCATTAGGATCTTGCGATTGCAATTCGATGGATTTTAAAATATCCATTAATGCTTCATGATGTGGAGGAGATTGTTGGATTAGCTCATAGATTGATAATTTGGTGGAAGCTATTTTCAAACTTGTAGTTAGTCGACTACTCAATGAGATGACTGGTCGAGGTGGATGATTGATGGGAGGATTTGGTGGATTCGATTGGACATGGATAGGTGATGAGGGATTGGGGGAAACTTGGATGGGTGGTGATGTAGAAGGTTGTGACACACTTGCTTGAGGTGGTTGCCTTTGTTGGTTATTTTGTTGACCCCTAGTGACCACATGGATGGCCCCTACAAACCCTTGGTATTGTTGAATGTGGTTGACTTGGTTAGGAGGAGTTTTAGTGTTAGCTCCCCCTACATTTTGTTGCACCTCCTCATGATGAGGAAGTGGTGTTTGAAATATACCAAGGTCTTGGTTTTGTTGAGCAAGGGGACTATTAACTTTAATTGCCCCCAAGTCAATGAGGTCTTGGACTACATTTTTAAATACATGGCAATTGTTGATGTCATGCCCATTTTACCTATGGTAAGGACAAAATAGGTGTTCCCGATAATTTTTACTATGTTTGGTGGGATCATCTGGTCTAATGTCGGGTAAAGCAAGTTTATTTATCTCATACAACCTTTTAAAAATGGAGGCATATGATTCGGCTAATGGGGTGTATTGGCAATTTTGGTGAACAGACTATCATCGAGGATGATCTTCCATAGTTGGCACTATGTTTTGAACTATTGGAGCTTGTGTTGTTGAGGGGACCACATGATATGAAATTTGTTGTGGTGTTTGTTGCATAGGTTGTTGTTGAGCCATTACCAGTTGGCTCATGACCACTTGATTGACTTGATTGGATTGGGTGGTTGGGGTAGCTTGTGTTGATTTTTGTTGGCCTAAATAATTGCTTTTGTATTGGCCCTTGTTTTTCCATTCTTTCTTCTTAGGCTTTAGAATACCTTCTTGGATTTTGATATCCTCAATGACACTAGCCTGAGCTAAAGCTTCTTCAAATGATTGATAGGTTCGTAGTTGGAGCATCCAAGAGATAGGTTTTAAGCAACTCTTGGTGAATAGCTTAATTAGCTCATCCATTGGTAGGGTGAATGGAAATTTAGTGATGATAACCCTCCAACGGTTTCTAAAATCATAGATAGATTCATCATCGTGTTGTCTTAAGGCATAGACATCAGATAATGAGATCTTCTTTTTAACATTTAGGATGAAACGATCAAAGAATTGATCAATCAATTGATCAAAAGTATAGATACTATGGCTTGGCAATTGATTGTACCATTCTATGGCATCTCCTCCCAATGTTTGAGGAAAATTTCGAAGCATGAGAGCATTATCATCTTGAATTCTGAAGCATGCATGAACAAAGGTGCTCACATGTTCTTTGGGATCCTCAGTTCCCTTAAATTTATCAAACTTGGGTATCATAAAATCTTTCGGATATGGCGGTGATGGTACCGAAGGATGAATTGGTTGATTGATCAATTGGTGTAAGGTTGGTTTCTGGTTTGAAAAACTAGGAGTAAATTGCATCAATTGATCTATTTGTTTCTGCATGGCCTCAATTCGAGGGTCTTCCTTAGGAATGTGGAAACCCTGAATTACCTGATGGGTTTGTGGTGGTATGGAGAGATGTTGTGGAGTGATCAAATGATGAGGAGATTGGTACTGATGACTAGGTGAATTGGATGGGATATGATGAATGGGGGATTGTTGATGAAAATATGGGGAATTATGGAATTATGTTGATTGATGAAGGTTATGGCTAGGTTGGCCAATAGGAATAGGATGGGTGATGGTGTGGCTAGGTGGGGGAACAGGGATAGAAACCATAGAAGATTGTGGTGCCCATGATGGACCCTGGTTGACAAGGGTAGTCTGAGTAGAGTTATGTAAAGGCTTAGGGTTTGCCTGTACTTGTTGTTGAGCATTTTGATGTTGTCTAAGCAATTTGTTTAGGTGTTCCCATGCCTCACTAATATCTCTATCAGAGGCTAAGGGTATGGAAGTGGATGGTATGGATGATGTGGCTTGGGTACAAGTTATACTAGGTATGTTAACTTGTGAGGTTGGGACTTGTGAAGCAACATTTACATGTGCTTCATACAAGGGGTTGGTATAGGTGGAGGTATATGAGGTGCTAGGAGCACATGAAGGTTGGGGAATGGATGCATGGGATGAAGGTGCAACTGATGCCTCAAAAAGAGGGTTAGTATACACCTAGGTAAAGGTGGATGGGGGTTGGGAGTAAACAGGCTCTTGCTGTAAAGTAGAATCCTATCTAGGTGAATTGGGAATAGACTCTAAGACATAATTAGAAGACTTCATGAAAGCTTCTACTCTTGCCATGTCTATATGGGTAATGTGGTTGTCAATGGTAGGGGAGGTTGACTCCTCTTGGGGCATGGCCATATGATAGGCTGTGGATGGTAAGGAATGTGAGGGACCTGCAGATAAATCTGCCTGTGTCACATTCAGGGATTCTACCACAGAAGTGGTGGGGAATGTGGATGAAGGTTCCATTAAGTTATCTTGACTTATAGCTTTCTTTTGATTTCTAGTTAATACCATAAGAAAAATAAATCAAGATACAAATTAAAACACCAAATGTAACACAAAAACTAAAATTCTTAAGGAAACAAACAATCAATGCTAAGTTTCAACCAATATGGCTTACCTTGTTCATTGATTATCTCCTTTTAATGTGTATTCATTTTATGTGCCAGTCTTGTGTGTTTTGATGTTCTAATATTGCTTAATGAAATAAAGGTAAAATCTATGGTGAAGATAGGGCAACGAGATTCTTGTTGGTGATGAAATCCAACAAGTTTTCTCGGGGGTATCCTAGGGTGTCTATGGGTAGAGATTGGTGGATGGAGATGAATGCCACCATCACCTAATCTCAAGCAATGGTTGGTGATGAAATCCAACCATTACTATTTTGAATGAAACGTGTTGTGTGTGAATTTATTTTAAAATTTTTGTTTATTACTATGTACAAACAATGTTAAAAACAATAAATTTCATAGATCTAAATTAGAAGCCAACAAGAGAATGCCAAGTTCTCCAAAGGGTGTGAAGTACACCGCTTAAGACCCCTTATCTAAATAACAACCGGAGGGTTCATCCACCCCTCTACCTGGAATCACCCAACTGGAAGGGATACTTTTGGCACTCTAATGGTGTTCCTACTTAGATAAATGAAAAGAGCTACTTTTAACCCTAAAATGCAATACTATGTTATGCAATTTCTCAGTTCAGATGCAAACAAAATGCAACATTTTATGTTTGTGAATACATTAAAAATAGAAACTTTAAATTTGAATGTATGTGAATGGATGCAAACCTAAAGTGCAAACTAGAATGAGTTCATTTCCATATTATTTAATGATGGTTCATTTTAAGCTTAAAATCTGAAAAATACAATAGATAACCCAAAATACGTAAAATAAAAGACTAGGGTTTTAGATAGTAGACTTACTGGACAACCTATGTATTTGCTCCTAGCTCTCCGTAAATACCCCTGGGCACTTTTGGATACTTCTGAGATGCCCCTGGGAATTTTTGAGTTGCCCTCGAATGCCGTCGGGCATTTCGTGCACCTTCTGCAAGCTTCTGCAGACTTCAAAAACCCTAGATCCAACGAAATCTATGAAATTTATGCTTCTAAAAAACCTGCAAGATGATAGAAAATAACAAGCAAATTAGTAAAATAGATCATAAATAGAAACCCTTAGGGGGTCCCACCATGATCACCATTTGAAAGATGCAAAATACAACACCCAAACAATGCTTGAACAAATGAAATACAAGGAAACACAAGATTGCACAATAGAATAATTTTCATTGATGGGGGAGCCTAGAAACTCCATTGTTTACAAGCTTGGATCCTTGAATCCTTTTGATACAATATTACAAGGGGTTAGGGTTCTCTAAAACCCTAACAAGCAAAGTTGTGATGTCTTCAAGCACATCTTGATCCCAATAGGGTTGAGTGGGCTTTTTGATATCCAAGGTTGGGCCACTCCAGATGATGAGGTAGTGCTTTCAGATCTGCACACAAGGACACAACAAAATAGTTAGTAATACCTATGAGGGCTCCATAGTGTGAGGCCCTCTATGAGCAATAGTAAACCCTAACTAAGTGTTGTAAATAGAGTGAACAAAAACAGAAGCACATGCATAAAATAATAAATGATTGATCTATTTTACTTACTTACTATCTTCTGATGTGTGATGTCTGATGTAGGTGATTGGTGTGGCGATGCCCTAGCATCACTCGGAGGCTAGGGGGTCTTCAGGAGTGATAATATAAAATACCTATGGGTGCCTAGCTACTATAGGAAATGCCCATGGGTGCCTGGGGCTGAGGGGAAGGATTTTGCAGAAGTAGATCCGATGAGGGAGAAAGGATGGCAATGGTGATGGGGGTTACGATGAGCGAGGATGGCGATAGAAGTAATGCGAGGTGGCTTAGGGCACTTAAGGATTTTAAGCACTTAAGGAACTCAAAAACTTAGGGACTTAGGGAATTTGAATAATTTGAAAATAGGGGTTGAGCCATCAAAATGGCTCCTATTTATAATCCAACCTAGGGCATGCTAGGGTTTCAATGACACTAATCGTGTGGCTGAGATTAAAGCACATCTAAGGGTAGATATTAAATCTAGGGTGTGGCATGGATTGATGTAAATGGGTGGTCGAGATTAAATGGAATTGGATGGCTGGGATTAATTCACTTAAATAAATACATATTTATTAAACATATATTAAAATATAATATAAAATATTATATTTAAATATATATAAAATAAATATACATAAATAAATGTGAATAATATTCAAAAATGGTGGGAAATAGGGATGGTGGACAAATTGGCTATGTTTTGGTGGTGGAAATGGTGGGAAAGCATGGATTGAGGACAAATGGCTAGATTTTGGTGTCTACAAAATGTTATATTTCTCGCAAAGTGCTTGAACATCCTTGTTCTTGAAAGACTTGCCATTGTCAGAGATGATTTTCTAGGGTATACCAAAATGACAAATGCTGTGGTGAAGTATAAACTCCACAATTTTAGGTCCTGTCGTATTGGTTAGAGGAATTTCCTCAACCCACTTTGTGAAGTATTCAGTGGTTGTGATGATGAATGTATGTTATCTCAAGGAAGGAGGCAAAATTTTGCCAATTAGATCTAGATCCCATTGTGAAAAGGGCCAAAGGATTTGAATAGGTTGTAAATCTTGTGATGGTACATGAGTTAAATTAGAATATTCTTGACATTTATTGCAATGCTTAACATAAGTGCAACAATCATGTTTCATTGTGGTCCAATAATAAACCATGTGTAAAATGCACTTTGCAATGGCCATTCCACTAAAATTACCACCACAAGTACCATCATGGGCTTTAGCTATGGATATTTGTGCCTCACTAGACTCGAGACAACAAAGGAGGACTCCATCATAACCATGTTTGTACAACACATCCCCCAAGAGAACAAAACAAGCTACCTTTTGATTAAAAATGTGTTTGGCAGTCCAAGACATGTCAAATGGGAGTGTTCCAAACTTGAGAAAGGCTACTATTTGGATTGACCAAGGCTCATATGGATTCGACTGGATAAAGAAAACATCATTTTTGTCTTTATATTCAGCATAAACAATTGCAAATTTAGAGACCATTGAAATTATAAGGGGCTATACCTCTCCAAAGGAGTATTTTGGAATTAATGATCCAAGGGAGGCCATTGCATCTGCAAATCTATTAGTCAAACGTGGTAAACTATTGATTTCATACCAATCAAAATTAGAGAGAAATATCATTGCTACTTTGTGATAAAGCTTAATGGTAGGTTCTTTGATTTGATATTCTCTATTGATTTGCTTAACGACAAGTTGATAATCACCAAATATCTTGATGTGCTTAATGCTCATAGCTATAGATGATTGAAGACCTAATATTAAGGTTTCATACTCTGCAGGTTTGTTTGTGCATTAGAAGTCAAGTTTGAGTGATAAGGGGATAGGTATCCCCTAGGGTGTATGAAACATGACTACAAAACCTTGAAATTTTGTGCACTTAGAGCCATCAGAATAGTGTGATATCGACGTCTTCCTCCAGAATGACATCTTCTTCTTGCTAAGTGAAATCAAATACTGAATCATATGGGAGCTCAATAATCAAAGGATGATCACTAGGTAGTGGAGCTTCTACAAGTTGATCGACTATTACCTAATATTTAATGGATTTTTAGCTAATGAATTCCAAGTCGAATTTAGTAAGAAGCATTATCCATTTAGCAGTGTGGGTGTTATTGTAAGTGCAAGATATCATATAACACAAAGAATTTTCTCTAGCTATGACATATGTTGTGTGACTAAGCATGTAATGTTAAATTTTCTTAGTGGCAAAAACCACTACTAAGCACAGTTTTTCTACATAAGCGTATTTGGTTTCATAGCTTACCAATGTTTGACTAATGTAATAGACAACTTGCTCTTGATTTTCCTCATTATTTTGTGCAAGCATTGTCCCTAATGCAAAGTCCATTGCTGAAAGATAAAGATAGAATGGGATTTTTAGACGAGGAGGAGCTAAGAATTGTGGAGAAGCTAGGTATTGCTTAATGTCATCAAAGGATTTTTGGCATTCATCTATCCAAGAAAATGACACCCCCTTTTGTAGTAGGTGATTGAATGACCTACATTTTTCAGAAAGTTGCACATTGAAATGACGGATCGATTGGATATTTTCTTGTAAACTAAGAAATTTCTTTAAGTTAGTTGGGGGAGGCATCTCCATGATGGCCTTGACCTTGTTTGGTTCCACCTCAATGCCTCTTTTGGAGACAATGAATCCTAGAAGTTTGCCCAAGGTAACACCAAAGACACATTTCTTGGGGTTCAACCTTACATTATGTTTTAGAAGTCAATCAAAAAATTTCTCCAATACGCCAATGTGCTCTTGTCGAGTTTTAGATTTAGCCAAGAAATTATCCATATAATATTTGATAATATTATGCATAGAGTCATATAAAATGTATATCATGGCATATTTATAAGTGGCACTGTAGACACCAAAACAACACCAATTTGATTATGTGACTACAAGCACTGATCGAATTTACATACATACCCCCTAGGGCAGCCTCAAGAGGTTAAAAAATGGTCCTAACCACTCCCAAATCAGTTTTGGAAGGTCAGAGGCCAATTTGGCACCTTTTAAGCAATTTGCTTCCTATTCGTCCCACCCTAGGATGATTAGAATCCTATTCGTCCCACCCCGGGATGATTAGCAGCAATCGTTCCAGGGTGGGATGATTAGCAGGTTTGATTGGAAAAAAATCAAGCCTTGAAAAATGGTAGCCTAGATCCACCACCCAAATTCACCTTCAAGGCATGCAATTGCGAGGAACAGTTTCAAATCAGAGAGGGACTTCAGTCAAGCATGCCCTGATCATGGAGGCCCTAAATCAGGGAGGAATCTTCTCTACCCCAAAAGGGCATAGTGAGCCAAGTGGCATCCTCGCATGCGCATGCAAAGGAGACCTTGAGGTATATAAAAATGTGAGCCTCCTCACCCCCCAAAAAAAATAAAAATGGCTGATTGCTTGGGTTTTGGGTCTAGATTGCGTTCCTAGTGTCCACCCGATAACCTCTCTTCCAAAAGAGAAATTAGGGATGTAGGAAGCACAAAGAGGAATGGGGATATAATTTGGTAGCACTCCATTGCTCCAAATGCAATCCGATTATGTGACTGCAAGCATTGACCGAATTGGCATACATACCCCCTAGGGCAGCCTCCAGAGGTTAAAAAATGGTCCTAACCACTCCCAAATCAGTTTTGAAAGGTCAGAGGTCAATTTGGCATCTTTTAAACACTTTTCTCCCTATTCGTCCCACCCTGGGATGATTAGAATCCTATTCATCCCACCCCGGGACGATTAGCAGCAATCGTTCCAGGGTGGGACAATTAGCAAGTTTGACTAGAAAAAATTCAAGCCTTGACAAATGGTAGCCTAGATCTACCACCCAACTTGCCTTCAAGGCATGCAATTATGAGGAACGGTTTCAAATCAGAGAGAGGGACTTCAGTCAAGCATGCCCTGATCATGGAGGCACTAAATCAGGGAGGAATCTTCTCTCCCCCAAAAGGGCATAGTGAGCCAAGTGGCACCCTCGCATGCGCATGCAAAGGAGACCCTGAGGTCTATAAAAATGTGAGCCTCCTCACCCAAAAAAAAAGAATAGATCTAGAGCATTTGGAGCAACAGAGTGCTGCCAAATTATATCCCCATTCCTCTTTGTGCTTCCTACATCCCTAATTTCTCTTATGGAAGAGAGGTTATCGGGTGGACACTAGGAACGCAATATAGAACCAAAACCCAAGAAATCGACCACAATCCCACACCAAACTCGTCGACACAACCCCCTAGGAGGTTTTGGACCCACCCCACTTGGATTGGTGCCAAAACTCAGCCCCAAACGGTGGGCTTCCTGCCCTCGGGAGCCCCTCGCACTGCTACAGTCCTAATCGTCCCACCCCGAAGCGATTAGAAATATGTAAATGATTTTTTTACTGTTATTTTTGCATTATGTCGTATCTGATGTACTTATGCTGCTGTCCAAGTTTCACTGCTTTCTGACATGATTTGACCTTGTTTTTATCATTTTATGTGTTTACTAACATACAGGGAGCACCTTTGGATACAAGATAATATGGGTAGAATCTGCCAAATATGACCTTCTGGGTCGTCTCAAAATGCCACTTTTAGTCTAGCCCAAGTTTGTAGGAGTTTTGGAGGCCTCTAGGCAGGAAATTTGCAAGGTCACTCTTGCACGTTTTGTGACAGTCCCCAGCGTCCCACCTCGGAGCGATTAGAAATCTGTGCATGATTTCCTGACTGTTCTTTTTGCAATGTGCCCCTGATGATGTCTCCATGTCTTTATCAAAGTTTAGGTTTATTCTAACATGTTTTGACCATTGTTTCATTCTTTTATATATTAAACTAGCCGAAGGCTTTGGGGATTGCATGTTTTCCTGCATATGCATATGCTATTGACTGTTTGTTATTTTTCTGTGCACAGGATCTCACCCCCAGGAACACCAGAGGGGAAAAAAGGAATGAAAAACATATGAACGCAAGCAGTGACAATTTTTTGCCCACCCATTTTGAATGTGGGCATGCAGAAGACACTAGAAGCATACCATCCATCGATGTAATGAACTGTATCAAACGTTCTGAGCCCTCGAGGGGGGAGACGTATTGTAACCAGATTAAAAACAACATTAATAAAAGAGGCCCTACTTTTTTTTTCTTACATATCATTTCTACGTCATTTCCTCCATGCATTTGTTCATCGCATTCGTAGGACTTAGCATCGATACCATATCTATTTTGTGTGCATCATATCTAGTATGCCATAATTCTACATTCAGATTTCAGTGGCGATCATGATGGGATGAATACATATTCATCCCAAGGTGGCACGAGTAGCAGTCCAGTGCCCGAATGCGTAACACCTGCAAAGAAAACCACAAAATTTGGATCAGAAACCTGATCTTAATAGTAGGGGACAGGGTCCCCCTTGGACCACCCAAGGTGAGATGGTGGATCGAGAAATTGGGTATGCCAATTTATTGTGGCGGTCAGAGGAGCATGGACAGAGTCGATGGTGGGCAGGTGATGTAGGTCACTATACTGATGCCTTCTCTCATCTAATACCAGGGCAGGTGTTTTGGCAGTCGTACCGGGATTGTCCAGCCTGGCCTGATGCTGGCGAGTGGCTCCGACGTGTGCACAGGGGTAGATGGATGATTGGGCAGCACGAGATAGAGCAAGAGTACTTTCCATATTTTTGGGTGATGTGGTAGTTTGGGGTGCACTAGGGATTTCCTGGTGATCCCTTGATCTATCAGCGTCATGATGACGAGAGGACCCTAGTCTGGCCTATTATTGAGCCACTGGGCGAGGGGTATGATGTAGTTATTGATGTCCCCGATGTGGATGATGTCGGGGTAACTACAGAGTATGATCGGTGGTGGACTATGCGGCGATGGTAGGGTGAGGGGCCTTTAGGAGGCGTAGATATGATAACAGCAGGATGTGGGGGTGCAAAGGCATCGATGGAGGGTTGGGGGGCTCCGCTTGATGATGCGGACATGGTGGAGGTCGATGACTTCACTGGCGATGGAGATGATGTGGGGGTTCCAGAGCAGCCGGATGTACAGGAAGTTCCAGAGTAGTGGGTGCTGGAGCAACAGGCTATCCTGGAGGTGCCCATGCCTCAGGATGTCTCAGGGGATGTGGAGGCTGGGTTTCGTGCTGAGATAGTGCGATTGGAGGGTCTCTTACAAAGATGGGAGGAGGAGCATAGAGATGTTTTGTAGGAGAGGGATCTCTTATGGGCTTATTTGGCACAATGGGACAACACATTGGTTGTGCATCATCGACGAGATAGAGGTTGTCCACCTCGGTGGATAGTTACCTGAGCTCGATGGAGGTGGTTCATCGCGTCGTACGAGAGGCAGTGAGACTGAGTAGTCTGCATCCTCTCATCACAGGTGGCTGGATGAGGGTAGTGTTGGTGGGCAGGGTGCGTAGGCTGGCAACGGCCACCCTGAGAGGTCCCATAGGACCCATACTACTGGGGGTAGTTCCAGTCACACCGATCCTACATGATCATGGTGGCCGACTCCCTAGGCTTTGGGGATTTTGAGTTTTTGGTTTTTTTGTGAGGTCATATGACCTTCCTATTATAGCCTGAGGGCATTTTGACTCGATATGTATACATGACTCATTTTTTGTTTGATGATATGCTTGTCATGGTTTATTGTTCTTTATGCACGTTTATTTATGTTGATGTATGCATATGCTATTATGACTATGGATGATGTTAGATATATGATATAGATGTATGCATATGGAATGGATGGAATGATTTGTTGGTATGCAGGCGGTGGCACCATAGACTGTACAAGATTTACTGGCTTTCTGTACTATGTGATTGCTTTATGGAATAACTTTGCATTTGTAATTTTTGTTTTGTATTTTCTGATAGTGATGTAAGTAATGACATGTACAACAATTGTTTTAGAATGTAGTTAAGGTTTTACTGAGACTCAGATGCTTCAGATGCTTTAACTAACTAATCAAGACTGTACATTATCTTACAAGACTTTCGAACAAGGTACGAATCAGACTTGAGTTTGACCAAGTTATTTCACATCCCTGTGTGTGCGATTGAGTTTGTTTATGTGGTATTCGTAAGGATATTGCCAGTGCCAGGTAGGCTGTCCACAAAACCTATATACTGAGGATCACCTAATTAGCTCCACTAAATCCTTTGTTGTATTTAGTAAGATTAATATACGACACAATCTGGGACACCATAAGCTAGCTCATCCACATGCAAACATTGGTCTATACACACACAACGCTAATGTGATAGACATATCGTCATGCGTTTAGGATATCGCCATTTCCAGGTAGGCTATACACCAAACCCGTAATGAGGATCACCTAAATGGTTTTTCGAATGCTAAGAATTCCAGGGATTCAAGCTTAGGCGGCTTTCGGTTGTTCAATTTGTTGGGATACTTGCTCTCACATATAGTGATAAAAATCACTGTTTATTTTTCTCTTTTTTTTTTCTTGAGCAAGGGGTTTGAGTAGTGGTGATAACCACTATTATTTTTTATTGTTGCCTTTTGAGGATTTAGATTTTGAATTTTGATTTCAAAGTTGAGCTCGTGGGTTTTTGGCTTGTGAATGGCATTGATCCTTTTGGCCTTGGGGGTGACTACCCATCCTTCTCAGGGACATGTAGTACGAATCCTTACAAATTTGGGGATCAAAGGTGGTTGGGAATTTTGCTTTGGAATGGCATTGATCTTTTAGGCCTTGGGGATGACTACCCATCCTTCTCAGGGGTGTGTAGTACGAATCCTTATGACTTTGGGGATCAAAGGTGTTTGAGATTTTTGATAGTGGACTTTTAGGATTTTTGCTTCATGAATGGTATTGATCCTTTTAGGTCTTGGGGATGACTTACCCATCCTTCTCAGGGGCATGTAGTACGAATTCTTATGACTTTGGGGACCAAAGGTGTTTGGAATTTTTGATAGTGGTGAAAACCACTGTTTACTGTGGGGAATTGGATGGGGAAGAGCTCATAATTTTGTCAATTCTTAGCATTCTTGAACCATTCGCATAGGGGGATGAGCAGGATAACATTTCACCTATGGTACCCTAGACTGCTTTGTAGGTTTCGTATTTTGTTCACACAACTTGGGAATTTTTATGTGTTTTAAGCTTGTGTTGGGATGCTATGTAACAAGGCATGATCCAAGTAAAACTCTACCTTGTAAAAATTGGTCTAACTTTGTACAACATTTGACTAGAAATATAAAGACATCTGAATGACGAAAACCCTAAATACATTAGAAGACAACTGACTATGATATGGCAAAAATGCGAAGGGCGTTATTCTTGATGGATATTTTTACAAAATAGACTAAATTTGGAAAATTATGGAATTGCTAAGTAATTACAGTCTATGGTGCTTTTGACATGTATGACCAACAAATATGCAATGTATGTATGCGATGCCTAATGCAACTTTTATTTTCTTTTTTTGTGTTTTGATTTTTAAGAATATGCATGAAAATGAGATGCAATTTTTTTGTTATTTTTGATTATCTGTTGTTTTTGAATATTTGTTATGGACGGTTGAACCCGTATGGGTGCGGACCAAGTGATTGTTACAGATCCTTGGAGGTTTGACCAAAGGGATTATGGATACCTTTGGGGCGTTGTGGGTGACCAAGATATTGTGGGAACCCCTGGAGCTTTTGGTTTGACCAAAGGGATTATGGATACATTTGGGGTGTTTTAGGTGACCAAGCGGTTGTGGGAACCCTTGGAGCTTTTGGTTTGACCAAAGGGATTATGGATACCTTTGGGGCATTTTGGGTGACCAAGCGGTTGTGGGAACCCTTGGAGCTTTTGGTTTGACCAAAGGGATTAAGGAAACCTTTGGGGCGTTTTGGGTGACCAAGCGATTGTGGGAACCCTTGGAGCTTTTGGTTTGACCAAAGGGATTATGGATACCTTTGGGGCATTTTTGGGGTTGACCAAGTGATTGTGGGAACCCTTGGAGCTTTTGGTTTGACCAAAGGGATTATGGATACATTTGGGGCATTTTTGGGTGACCAAGTGGTTACGGGAACCCTTGGATCTTTTGGGGTGGGCTATGGCTCGTTAAATGTTGAATGACCTCAAATGACTGATGTTCAAGGGTTCTAGTTCCTTGATTCCTTCAAGAGAGGCAAGTCGATATGTTCCAGGTCCTATTTTACTGTCGATTACATAAGGACCTAACCAATTTACCGCGAACTTGTCCCTTAAATGGGATGGCAAGTTAGAATTTTGTTGGTTCTCTTTTAAGACCAGGTCACCAACCTGAAAGTCCCTCAGATGAACTTTCATGTTGTATGCTTTCTTAAGTCGCTCTTGATAGATACGTAAATTCTCGAGAGCATTGACACATCGTTCATCGAGTAACATAAGCTAGTCTAACTGGGCTTGTCGTGTAGTGTCATCATCGATGAAATCTTGCATTGATATGCACAAGGAGGGTATTTCCAACTCGAGAGGCATGACTGCCTCAGAGCCATACACTAGCAAAAATGGAGTTGTCCTAGTGGGCGTCCGAATGCTAGTGCGATAAGCCCATAGTGCAAGTGGTATTTGGATGTGCCAATCCTTATGATTATCTATGACCATCCTTTTAAGGATGGCAACTAGCATTTTGTTTGACACCTCTGCTTGCCCATTTGCCTACGGATAATAGGGTGTCAAAAAACTGTGTTGAATTTTGTACTTTGTTGTCAAAGCACACACATCTTTGTTCTTAAATGACATCCCATTATTCGAGATGATCTTTGATGGAATACAAAAATGACATATGATTTTATGTAAAATAAACTCCATAATTCGGGGCCCAGTCATAGAGGTAAGTGGAATTGCTTCCACCCACTTAGTGAAGTACTCTGTGGCCGTTATGATAAACGTGTGACGACCTGACGATACAGGGGAGATCTTTTCGATGAGATCTAAGCCCCACTATGAAAATGGCCAAGATTATTGGATCAGCTGCAAGGCTTGAGAAGGTACGTGTGTTAAGTTATCATGGTGTTGACACTTCATGCACTTCCACACATATGCGCAACAATATTTCTCTAAAGATGGCCAATAATAGCCCATGTTAAGAATGCGCTTGGCAATAGCCATACCGCTTAATTGGCCACCACACGTACCATCGTGCACTTGGATGATCACCCAAGTGGACTCCTACTGGTCCAAGCAATGGAGGAGGATCCCTTCGTAGCTCCGATGGTACAAAATATCTCCTAGCAAGACATGTTTTGCTGCTTTTTGTTTGAATGATATTTTTGCAGCGTGCGACAATCCAAGTGGGAGGTTACCTAACTTGAGATAGTCTCTTATGGGTGTGTACCAATCCTGTTGATCAGAAACCTCAATGGTGTGAAAGACCGATCCCTCTTGAAGTTCATCCCTAGCAAAAGTTGAGCAAGAAAGAACTTGTAAAAATAGCATTGTGTTGCTATTAAGAGGGGTTGGAGAGAACAAAGACCCCCAGTTGGCATGATTCAAACTATCATGGATTCGAGATAACCTATCCTAAGATGGTTTAATGTAGATCAGGTGGATTTTTGGCATTATGTCAGAGCTTGCATGCTCCATCATAGATTGTGATAACGTTTTGACTTGAATTGTTGTCATTTCACCAGAAGGGTCTTGTAGGATTAGTGATCCCAAGGAGGCCATAGTGTCCACAAAATGATTCGATGATCGAGGGAGTGCCTCGATGTCATACCATTCAATATTTTCTAGGAATTTATCCACAAGGGCTTTGTAGGCCTGTAGAACTAGGCATTTGCATTGGAATACCCCTTTCACTTGGTTGACAATTAACAACGAATCACCAAAGATATTCAAGTGTTTCATGTTCATGGTGATGGCTGTATAAAGACCTATGAGCAAGGCTTCATATTAAGCATTGTTATTGGTGAATGGGAAATCAAGTTTAAATGATAAAGGCATTGGATCCCCTTGCGGTGTGAAAAACATGATTCTCGTGCCACACCCTTTCTCACATTTAGAACCATCAAAAAATAAGGTTATGTCGGCCTGTGACTCAGGCTCATCAGAATCTGGCAATTCTGAGACATGGAAGACCCCATCATCGGGTAACTCTACGGTCAGAGGCTGATCATCTTCGAGAGGAGCCTCTACTAGTTGATCGACGATGACTTGACATTTTATGAACTTTTGTCCAATGAATTCGATGTCAAACTCCGTCAACAACATGATCCATTTCACCGTGTGACTACTGTGATAAGTACGACTCATCATGTACTGTAATGGATTCTCCTTAGACACAACATACATCGTATTGCTCAGCATGTAATGGCATAGATTTTTGGTGGCAAATACCACCGCTAAGCATAGCTTCTCAATGTATGCATAGTTAAGTTCATAACTGACCAGGGTACGACTAAGATAATAATTAGCCTGTTCTTTATGTAATTCATTTTTTTGGGCTAGCATGGCGCCCAGTGCCACCTCAGTAGCTGAGATGTATAAGTAGAACGACACTCCTGGTCTAGGTGGAGCCAATACTAGAGACGAAGCCAAGTATTGTTTGATGTTGTTGAAGGCTGACTGACACTCGTCATCCCAATGAAATGCTACCCCCTTGTGTAATAATTTATTCATGGATCGGAACTTGTCATATAACTGTGCTATGAAGCACTTGATCGACGTGACCTTACCCTGCAAGCTTCTGAGCTGCCTGATGGTGGTTGGGGGAAGCATCTCAAGGATTGCATTAAATTTATTTGGATCTACCCTGATGCCTCATTTTGATACTATGAAACCCAAGAGTTTTCTAGATGTGATGCAAAATACGCACTTCTTGGGTTTTAGCCTAAAATTGTGTTCGATGAGGCGTTCAAGGATCTTGCGTAAGTCATCGAGATGATTTTGGCGCAAAAGAGATTTGGCCAACAGATCATCCATATAATCCTCCAAATTTTTATGCATGTGATCATGGAAGATGTATGTCATAGCACGTTGGTAGGTGGCGCCAACATTTTTAAGGCCAAATGGCATGACATTATAACAAAATGTTCCCCAAGGCGTCGTGAACACTGTTTTTAGTTGATCATCGAGATTGATACAAATCTGGTTGTATCTCGAGAAACCATCCATGAGGGAAAGCATTTTGTGGCCTGATGTAGCGTCTACAAATGCGTCGATGCTGGGCAAGGGGAAATCATCCTTGGGACTTGCTTTGTTTAAATCTCAAAAATCGGTGCATATGCGAATCCTCCCATAAAGATTTTTGATGGGTACCATGTTTGACAGCCATGGTGGGTAATCCACGTAGATGACAAACTGTACATCCAATAGCTTTTGTAGCTTGTCTTTGACCATTAAGGCCACTATTGGGTGCATCTTACGTAGCTTTTTCTTGACTGGATTGACTATCGGATCAAGTGTCAGATTATGCATGACTAGCTGCGGGTCTAGCCCCGACATGTCTTTGTAGGACCATGGAAAAACCTCCTTCTTATCTTTGAGAAGGGCAATGTAATCGGCTTACTCTTTAGGGGATAGAATTACCCCCAACTTGATGATTTTTAGATTCATTAGATCAGAACCTATGTTTACGTCAATCATTTCTTTGACTGACATGTGGGATCCATCCTCCAAATGGTGTGGAGTTGGGATCAGGTGGATATCATTTGCTGAATTTAGATATGCATTGGGAACGTCGGGTTCCTCTTCAACATGGAAGATATCCTGAGTCTGTCCTGGGGTGAAATGGAACATCTCACCGCAAGGCCAATACTATGATGGGGATGGTGGTGAGTCAGTGTGATCCCAGTCTATGGCCTCTAGGTCTAGATACAATGGACGTGTTGGATTGGCTAGATTGTAGATGGGGGCGGTTAAATCAATGGAGATCATGTTGATGGACTGAGTTTGGTCTCCATTACTGCATGGGTGTTGATTCAAACATTCTTGGTGATCCTTATGCCTCAGATCTTGCTTTGTGGGTATTGGCACAAAATGATCGGCCCTATGTGTGGATAGAAGGATAGGGTCTGCCCTTGGCACTGGTGGCCCTATAGGGTCTCTAGGTGGGAGGTGCTCTCTATATGCCCGTAGTGGTGGATGAAGCACTTGGTTTAACTGTACTTGGTTTAAATGCCACCTATGCCTTGGTCCCATATGCAGACATAAAAATAATTGTACAAAAACAAACACAAAAAAAAACAAAAAAAATCATCCTAGGGTTTCAACCTTAGTGTGAAAAAAAAAAAAACAAAACAAAAAAAATTGTCCTAGGGTTTCAACCTTAGTATGAAAAAAAAAATGAAATAAAACAATGCAAAGTATGAAACAAAAAATCATCCTAGGGTTTCAACCTTAGTATGAACAAAAAAACAAAATAAAACAAAAAAAATCGTCCTAAGGTTTCAGCCTTAATGTGAACAAAATAAAACAAAAACAATATAAAAATATAAAAATTAATATTAGGGTTTCAACCTTAATATTAACGCAAAACAAAAAAAATAAAAATAAAAACAAATCATATATTAGGTGTTCAACTTGATATATGGATCAAAACAAAATAAAGCAAACATACATTTATATGTAAGTTTTTAACTTCATATACAACACAAACGAATAACAACAAAAGGAAGGAACATCATACTGATCTCTCCTTGGATCCTCTACTCGAAGATCCAATTCTCGCACTCATTATGTCTGCAAAATTTTAGCAGTGCTCTGCTATGCAAACTCATACTCCTCCTCCTTAATGCTCCAAATCGCCAAGAAAAAAATGTTGCAAAGGAGCCCAAAACCTAGTTTTGGTCCTTTTATAGGCTATTAGGCCTGTAATCGTTCCACCCTAGGATGAGTGATCTAATTGGCACTCGTCCCACCCTAGGATGATTGAAAAATTGGTATTCATCCCACCCTAGGATGATTACAGAGCAAGAAATAAAGCAATAAAAATTGCATCCAAAGAATACACCAAAAATAGCAATAAATCTGCCGAACAAAGGTGCCTCTGCACTTGACATTCATGGCATGAAAAACTGCCGTCGGGGTCACAAATGATCACTATCCTACTCCATAAGAAGTCTAGCATAGCCGGACCGCTCCATGGGAAGGAGAATTTTTGATAATTTCTACCCCAATAGGCGTCAACAAAAGGGTCAAAACCCACCAAAAATAGGTCCGATTGCTGGAAAACTGCATAAGCGTTCAAAGAAAACAGACTGAAGGCACCCTTAAAAATGTCATATTGGGTCAAGTGACTCGTCGCTTTTCTCATTTTGGTCATTCCCTCATCGATTCATCGCTTGAGGGGGTAGTCACACTTAGTCACCAAATCAAAAAATACACACCCAATCAAGGAAATGGCATGCATTCAAAGAATCATTGACAAAGACAATCACGCTCCTGCTTGGGGTAGCAAACAAGCAATAATCACAGGCTAAAAAAACACTTGGCATTCTGGAAGCATGAAGACAAGGTTCCTCAGATAAAAGGTTACGCCCTTTGCCTATTCACGACTGAACAATGTCCAAGATCAAGTACACCTCACTGAAAAAGGTTACACTTGACTTAAGCTCCTTAGCTCGTCAGAAGCAAGGATTCAAGAATGCGTGCCCTTTCCATACTTGGGGCATCAAAATTTGGTTAGGTTACTAAGAAGCCCTAATAATTAAGTGCTTTGGTCATCTATTTTTGCTCAGCACTGTGCCACACATAGCGCATCCCAAAAAGGGGCATTTGTAGACACCAAAACAACACCAATCCGATTATGTGACTACAAGCACTGACCTAATTGGCATACATACCCCCTAGGGCAGCCTCCAAAGGTTAAACAATGGTCCTAACCACTCCCAAATCAGTTTTGGAAGGTCAGAGGTCAATTTGGCACCTTTTAAGAACTTTTCTCCCTATTCGTCCCACCCTGGGATGATTAGAATCCTATTCGTCCCACCCGGGACGATTAGCAACAATCATTCTAGGGTGGGACAATTAGCAGGTTTGACTGGAAAAAATTCAAGCCTTGAAAAATGGCAGCCCAGATCCACCACCCAACTTTGCCTTCAAGGCATGCAATTGCGAGGAACAGTTTCAAATCAAAGAGAGGGACTTCAGTCAAGCATGCCCTGATCATGGAGGCCCTAAATCAGGGAGGAATCTTCTCTCCCCCAAAATGGCATAGTGAGCCAAGTGGTGCCCTTGCATGCGCATGCAAAGGAGACCCTGAGGTCTATAAAAAGGTGAGCCTCCTCACCCCAAAAGGTTTGTCACCCATCGAGTGTGAGACAATAAATTTAAACTAGTTTATAAAATGTAACTGACTTGGGCAAAACTATAGGAAGCACGCCTTAATTTTTCCACTTGGTAGAAAATGATTGGCTAGGAATTGATGCTTGAATTATTTTAATCCTCTGTGAATTAAGCGTTTCTTCAAAATGCGGACTCGGGAATTAAATTTGTCTTCTTGTGCATGATGGTTGTCAAACTGCTTCCTTGAATTCGAGCTTATTGGGTAATCTTATATATTATTGTTTAAGATTTTATATGCACCAAAATATGATATTGTCTGATGTTCTTGCTTAATTAAAGAGTGGTTAATCAATTCACGCTACCCAGTATCTAAATATTAGTGGTTTTAGGTTAAGCTCAAACTAGAATCACGTATCTTCAAAAATTTTAATTTGTCCTAAGCTTACACCAAAGATGGATGAATTGTTACTCTGCCCTACTCTTACTATGTAGGATACTATGAAAATACTCCATTGCAAAATGCCTTCATGCTCTAAAAAAAGAAGCAAATAGAATAATCCTTCATTCTAATTTAGGTTTATGAAGGCCATCGTGCCAAATGGCTTGTGTAAATCAAGTTCTTAATCAACGAATGAACATAGGGCTTATCTAGTTCTAGCAAGCAAACGTTGAAGGCTTCCCACTTGCCAAGAAAGTTGCTCTGATACCACTTGGAACATTCTGCTTTGTAAATAAAATAATGCCAATAATATATAAATCGAATGGAAGGAACAAATCAATTAATTGCCACTTTAGGAGGGCTAAGTCCTTCACCACTAAGGAGGGATTAGTCCTTGCGAATACACAAATATGATTAATGATTATTCATTATTAAACCAAACCTATGCTACTCCTATCTATATTAGTTTATGAATAAATAATACTATTAGAAATATAGCTGACTAAGCTATATTAGGGTTGTAACAAACAATATGAAAGGTTGTGGGTGACAAGGAATGTGAGGGACCTATAGACAAATCTTCCTGTGTCACATTTAGGAAATCTACCACAAAAGTGGTGGGGCAGGTGGATGAAGGTTCCATTGAATTTTATTGATTTAATGTTTTCTTTTATTTTCTTGTTAAGACCATAAAGCAAATAAACCAAAATATAGATTATGTAGTAAAATGAAACACAAGATTTAAATTTCACAAGAAAAATAAACAATCAATGCTAAGTTTGTTTAATACTTGTCTTACCTCATCCATTGATTATCTCCTTTTAATGTGAGTTCATTTATTAGGTTTTGATCTTGTGTGTTTCAATGTGCTAATATGAATTAACCAAAGAAAGGTAAAAACTATGGCTAAGCTGGGATAACGAGATTCTTGCTGGTGATGAAATCCAACAAGTTTTCTTGGAGGTGACCTGAGGTTTCTAAGGGTAGAGATTGATGGATGGATATGAAAGCCACCATCACCAAATCTCAAGCAATGGATGGTGATGAAATCCAACCACTACTGTTAAATGTGAAGCATGCAGTGTGTGATTATTTTTAAAATTTTTTATTTGCTATTGTGTACATACAATTTTAGAAACATAACTACTTTCAATAGTCTAAATTAGAAGCCAATACCCATAATACCAAAATTTCCAAAGGATGTATAGTACACCACTTAAGACCCACTCTAGATAGCTGGGAGGTTCATCTATTCCTCCGTATGGAATCACCCAAGTACGGGGATACTTTTGGTATCTGAATAATGTTCCTACTCGGACCTACAAAAATAGGAATCCCTAACCCTATAATGCAAACTAATTATATAATTTTTAAAATTCACATGAAATCATAATGCAATATTTTTCAATTTGTGAATACAATAGAAAATCAGAAACTTCAAAAAAAAAGTGTGGATGGATGAAAATGAGTAATATGAAACCCAAGATGTAAGATAGTATGAATGTTTTTCCTAGATTAGTTAGTGATGTTATTTTTAGCTTAAAAATCTAAAAAAATGTAAGATTTCCAAAATACATAAACAAAAAAGTTAGGGTTTTGATAGTAGACTTATAAAACAACCTATGTTTTTACTCCAACTCTCTGTAAAACACCTCTAGGATTTTCTAAAATGCACCTTGGCATTTCTAGATGGCCCTCGAGCACTGTTGGGCATTAACACACCTTCTGCAACTTCCTACAAGTCCTCAAAAACCCTAACAAAAAAAAATGCTTGATTCATGCCTCTAAAAATCTTGTAAAATAAGATAGAAAACAACAAATAAATTAGCAAAAAAAATCATAAAAATAAACCCTTAGTGGGTTCCACTATGATCGCCATTTGTGAAGACAAAAATGCAACACCAAATAACAAGATATAAATTGAACTCAAAAGATAGTATTGTACAATGAATAATTTTATATTAATGGGGGGAGCCTCAAAACTCCATTGTTACAATAAGAATCTTTAAATCCTTTGATACTGATTTTATAATAGCCAGGGTTATCCAAAACCCTAGAAAAAAATGATGGTGGTGTCTCTAGAATGCGTTCTTGCTCCCAAAAAAGTGAGTGACTTTTTGATTATTTGATGCTAGGCCACTCCAACTTAAGTAGCTGCACAATGCTAATATAACACTTCTAGATCTGCACACAAGAAAATAGCAAGTAGGTTAGTAGCAACTATGAGGGCTCCATAATGTGAGGTCCTCTATAATCAATACAAAAACCCTAGCTATATGATGTAAATAGCATGAACAAAATTGAAAGTGCATAAAATGAAATAACAATAAAACTATTTACCTTGCTTATCTACCGTTATTTGATTTGATGTAGTTTTTTGTAGAGGATTGGTGCGATGATGCCCTAGCATCGCCCGAGAGATAGTAGGACTATAGAACTTTGGTGTAAAATTCCCGTGGGTGCTCTTCAACTATAGGAAATACCAGTGGGTGCTCAGGAATGGTAGAAGGCACCCAGAGGTTCTTGGTAGTGGAGGAGAAGTGCCTAGAGGTGCTCGAGAATGACAAGAAGCACCCGAAGGCATTCAATGACTGAGGAGAAGAATTGCAAAAGCAGACCTAGTTAGACGAGAGGGACGATGATGAATATTGGGGATATGGAAATTGAGGACGAAGGATGTGATCGCTTGGGTACTCTAAGGAACATAGATGTAAACTTCAAACTCAGGATTTATGGCACAAATTGCTTAAGAAAATTTGTAGAATTCAAGGATTGAGCCATCAAAATGGCTCCTATTAATAATCCACATTAGGGTATGCTAGGGTTTCAATGACACTAATTGTGTGGCTAAGATAAAAGCATATTGAAGGGTGGATATTAAATATGGGGCTTGGCATGAATTGATATGGATGGATGGATAGGATTAAGTGAGATCGGATAGCTGGGATCAATTCAATTATATAAATATATATTTATTATATATAAAATATAATATATAAAATATTAATATTTAAATATATATAAAATAAATAAATATAAATATATATGAATAATTTGTGGAAATTACAAGAAGACCTGAATTGACGACAAGTGGCTAGGTTTTGGTGTCTACAATATGCATAATAATGTAGATCTTGAAGAAGAATCTAAGGAATATATAAGGATTAATATTTGTTGGACTCAAGATGATGAGTCTAGAGAAAAACTATTCAAATAAAATATGGATTTATATGCTTCTAACCATCATCCCAAGATTCTAGTCATTGATAATGTAGAAATCATGTAGAGATCACAAGATTCTAGATACGAGAGAATGAAACAAGGAAAGTTGACACCAAAAATAAAATAAATAGATGCATTAGAAAGGATTCATATGGTAAATATAATAAATAGAATAGTGCCAAACAAGATAGAAGAAGCATCTACTATGAAATTAGAGTACAAATAGTTCTGAATAGGTATTCCTATAAAGATAAAAATAAAAAGATACAAAACAATCAATCATCCCTAAAAAAGTGGAAATAGATGAAGATATACAAAAACAACAAAAAGAGGAATATTAAAAATACTAGATGTTAAGAAAACTAAATTTGATGAAGGTTCAGAGATAACCAGGCAAAAGGTTAATATTACCTTTGGTGAGCTAATGATAGTCCCAAAATATAGATATCAGGTCTACAAAGCCTTTGGATTAATAGAATAGACAAAAGGTTAGACATGCAATGCTCTAAGGCTAGAAATTCATGAAACCAGAGCACCCTCTTCAATTAAACCATTTGTAACACCCTAAATTTGACGTAGTTCAATTTACCCTAGGTTAATAATTCAAAATTTAACCTCGAAACCACCTTTTAACCACCTGCCTCGATTTTTGCATGCCAAATATAGAGGCAGTTATGGTAGTTGGATGATATCATCGTCGATTTGATGATATCGTCCCTAATTGGATGAAATCATCTGGAACCGAACGTCCAGATGATTTCATTCAAAAACCAAATTTTCATAATTAGAAATAGTTCCAACTCCCATTCCCAGCTTAGCAGAAGCATGTCTACGCCATTGGAGGACGTTTCACTGGAGATCTCCCAGATTGGGATGACTCCCAACCTCCTAACTCCCCCCTCAATCCTATTTAAACTATGAATTTCATTAAACCCACCCTGGCTGATCAATTTCCTGCAACCTAAGCTCCATACCCTATTAGAACACTCTGAAATTCAATCATTTGCATAGTTTTTCTAGATCCATTTGTAGGTTTTTATTTTGCATCAGTCGAAGGAAGCTCGGATCGTCACAGATGATCCTGTTCACAACCGAGATGATTTCGTCCCGATTGGAGGTGATCTTGTACCATCTCAGATGATCTTGATTGTACTCCTCTTGGGGGCAATCAAGATCTAAGGTTTGCATTTTCTATCAATTCAATCAATCAAATTGCATTAATTTAGTTTATATTATGTATTGCATCTGGTGTTCACCTCATTTTAATGATATTCTGCATTCTAGGATCAATTCTATTTTAGAACATAAAGGCATTTCATTTACTTCAGATCGAATTTGATTTTTAGGACCGATTAAGCATTTAATTAGAGTTTTTGTGTCCATTAAATTGTATTTTGCATTATATTTCCCCTATTTTGGCATCCATTTGTTCAGTTGCAGGTTTTTGACGAAATCGGCTCAGACGATTTCATCTGATTTCAGACGATCTCGTCCGATTTCGGATGAATCTATGCAATTACAGATGAACCTACAAAATTGCAGTCGATTTTGTTCAATTGAAGATGAATTTGCAGAATCAGAGATGATCTGGACTGCTTCAAAAAGTTGAATCTTCATCAGACATCCAGAACCGGGTAAGATCATTCCATTTTCTTTCAAGCATTGCATTTAGAGTTCATTTTTGTTTATTGTCTGCATATAAATCACAATTCGCATATAGAATAGTTTAATTTCATCCTGGCCAACCTAGGTATTTGAGTGATTTTAAACTAAAATGAACACATCAAACTCATTTCTAGCCTAGGCTCAGAAGCTGCCACCAAACGCTTCCTGGTGAACCCACCATCTGTCGACAAATCACCAAAGAGGACACGACTCAAGTGTCCCTCGTCCGAGGTGTAGCTTTACCATTTTCCCATTCCCCTCTGAGGCGTGGATCCATTAGCCTAGAGGAAAGGGGTGCAAAAATTTTAAACCTACATTCTTTGGTGAACCCGACGTGAAACACATTAAATACCCTTTTGAAAATAAAATATATATAAAAAAAGAGAACTTAAAATTTTAAGTCACTTGATCTATCAATCCCTTAGATGGTAGATTACAATAGAAGACGTGGTGTTCTGATTAATGTTGGTGTTCAACTAGCAACCATAGAAATTTCTACTCTAGTTAGAGGTCCTAGATTTAGATCTCAAGCACATTGGAATGAATTGGATAGAAGGTTAACTATTATTGAGTCCAGAGCACCCAAACTTAGACAAATCAAGAGGTTTGATTTAGATAGAATCCTGGATTTCGATAATTTATCCTTCTACCATGAGCTTCAGAGAGCTTGCCATAGATGGCTAGCAAATAAACGAGCACTCATTTCCTCTGACATATACACCTTTGAAGATTATATTGAAAATGTTGTTGTAGTACACAAATTTCTATCACGTATAGAAGACCAAGAGGTTGTTTTGACTGATAGAAGAAGATTTAGCAGAGTTCCTAGGGCCATATTATACCGAGAATATTGTCATGAACTCTATTTTTATGTGCCTAATTCTGAAGTTGATCATATCACTATAGCACACTTTGTCCAATTTCTGAAAAACAACTTTCAATTTGAAGAAGAGCATTACATGACACCTGATGAACTTGAACCTATCAATGATATTTACAAGTTGTTTCTGGAGAACTAAATTATAATACTTATATTATAATATTTTGTATTCCCTATTTTCCTTTAATTTCTGCAAAGTAAAGCCATAAAAATCTATATATATATATATATATATATATAAATATATAAATATATACTACATTAATTAGGTATATATATAAAATATATACCCCCTTAAATTCCACCGCATTTATATATAAGAACATATATATTTGCAAAAACTCAAATCTACCATAATGCCTAAACTAAGGAGTGGTAAACAGATAGATGATGAGTGGGTAGGACAACCACCTACTCAAAATCCCCCTCTTGAAGAACAAGATCAGGAGGGAGTTGCTCAGGACCACCATGATGGGAGTCCTGCTGAAGAATATGAACAAGAAGTTGATAGGGAAGATGAAACTGGATCACCTAGAGTGACTCCAGAAGGAACTGTTAATTTTAAATCTATGGAACACCTTCTAAAATTTGTAAAAACTAACCTTGAGGGGTTTACTCTAGCAGCACTAGCAGATAAATATGGAATTAGTGAGACACATGCAACTTTAGAGAATGTATTTCAAATGCATACAAACCCTCTTTCATTCATAGATCAAGAAAGTGACCAGGAAGGGCCATCAAATACAAATATGGCATCTTTGATTCAAAACATGCAACAACAACAAACAACTCAACATTCTAAAATTCCTGTCAATAAACCAAAAAACAATCCACCACCTCAGAAACCATCATTTACTGCTCTATTTTCTCAAGCTATTAATCAACAAATTTCAAATCAGCAGAAACCTAAACCAAAAACAAATGTCAACTATCAACAACAAAAAGTTCAACAGAACACTGTCCCATATCCACTTCACAACACCCTTCCTAGTAATACTTTGCACAACAGTAATCTAGCATCAAATCCTTATGTTACACCATCTTACACTCAAAGATCCAACACTATCATGCAACCAAACCAACATGGTGGACAATCCAGTAATCTTGAAACCATAGTGAAACAATTAGTTTCCCGCATGGACCAAATAGACCCCTACCATCCCTCATACAACTATCGAGAGATGTGTAGTCAACCTTTGGATCCCATAGTTGTTGCCCAACCGTACCCAAAGCATTTTCCTATGCCTGTTCTCCCTATATACAAAGGAACCGAAGATCCCATAGAGCATCTTCGTATGTTTAGAATAGCATGTCATGATATATCTCATGATGATTTGCTATTGCTAAAGATGTTCCCAAAAAGCTTGGGAGGCATGGCATTGGAATGGTATTATCAGTTACCTACTAATTCTTTGAGAAATTTTGAAGAAACAGCTGAATCATTTGTCCACCAATTTAGTGCCTACATAGAGAGGCATGTGACAATTAAGGATTTGTACAACTTGAAACAGGGCAAATATGAATGCTTTACCGATTTCCTAGCAATATGGAGACAGTTGCTAGGGAAATTACACTTTGCATTACCCCATAGAGAGATGTTGGACATTTTTATTAATAACTTGCAAGAACAATTGTCCTATGAGCTTTCAACTGCTACCTTGACAACCTTCGATCAGGCTATAGATTTAGCATGAAGAGTGGAAGATGCCCTCATTAGGAGAGGCCAATTTAAGAAGAAGGATGATGATAAGGCATCTAAAAATCAATATAATAATAAGCAAGTTGTGGGTGATGGAGTCACCGATAGTAGAAATACTATGAATGTTAATGCTGCAAAAACCATAGAGAAGTTTGTATTAAAGGCTCCTGATAGACCTCCAAGAGAATTCACTAGGTTAAATCAACCTTTATCCACTATCTTGCCACAATTATTAGAATGAGGTTTAATACAATTACCTAATATTCGAGAACCTGATACAACCATACCTGGATACAGAGCAGACCTACATTGTGATTTCCATAGAGGACCTAGACATTCAACAAATTCTTGCAAGAGATTAAAACATAAAATACAAGATTTGATTGATAACAATGAGATGGAAGTACAAAATTTCCAACCAAAACAAAATGCTCCAAACAATACCCAAAAATATACACAACCAAATCAGAATTAGAATGCAAATCAAACATTGGATATTTTTCAACATCCTTTACCCAAGCACGGTAAAGAAGTGGCTAATCAAGCCGAACATCATAATGTTCCCCATCCAACCCGATATGTGGGAACCATTAGTGGACATGTACCTTCTCATGACTTTGAGATATTTGGGACAACATTATCTGTGGTCACAACTAGACCCATACACAACATTCAAACATCATATCCAAGTGATACGGATTGTGAAATAGAAAGTGACCTGGATATTACATCCGGTCAATCGAATAGCTCTGAAGATGAGTCAGAACCTATTCTCCCTATCACAACACAGATGGTTCCAGAGGAACCATTTCCAAGAAGGGTCATGACATGACCATCCTCACAACAAATCCTCCCTAATGAACAAGCCATAAATGCTAGACCATGACCCATTCATCATGCACACAACAATATTGTGGGTACCATCGAAGCCGTTACTAGACAACAGGCCCAAAATTCTCAACAAGATCAAAATCATAATGATAAATCAGCCCCATTTGTTTTGAAGGTTCCTAGTAAAGGAAATAATGCATCAAATGCTCAACCTAAACCCCCTTATGATATCAATGAACAACTTTCTAATATTACAGCAAGGATTTCCCTCTTAGACCTTCTAAGATCATCTCCCACACATAGGGAAGAATTAATGCATACATTAAGTCAAATGATGGTACCACATGACATACAACCTGAAGCTATGGTGAATACCATTATACCTCATGAAGTCGACTGTATTGACTTTCGAGATAAAGACATCCCACTTCATAGTTTACATAAAGACAATCCCTTGTACATTACTACATTAATCGGAGATGTAGTTGTCAAAAGAGTTTTAATTGATAATGGTTCATCCCTAAATATTTGTACTTTCAACTTTTACCAGAGATTTGGATTTAGAAGTGATGAGATGAAGAGAACATATATGATCATAAAAGCCTTTAATGATGAAATACAAGAAACATGTGGAGTTATTACAATCCCATTGCAGGTTGGTCCAAGAACTTTGGATACGACCATATTTATTGTACATTGCCCTGCATCGTACAATATACTTTTGGGTCACCCTTGGATCAATGCAATGCGAGTTGTACCCTCTACCTTACACCAATGTGTCAAATTTGAATTCAAGAATCAGTTGGTCACCATTCATGGTGATCCCAGACCATTTGATATGTGCACCTTGGCAGAACCAATTGGGATTCAATTTTGCCCCGCATTATCTTCTACTCATCCTAATTCTGCCTTTCCTTCTAAATATGTGAAACTCACACCTAAAATATCATCTCCTCCATCTACACCAATTACATCCCCATCTCCTCAACCTTCTCCTAAGGAATCTCCACCAAAATCTACATTTAATACTAGTCCCACAATAATTTCTCCTTGTTCTATCCCTACACCATCTGAATCCACAATAAATCCATCTACCACAACCTCTATTCCATCCACATCTACTAAATTTATCTTTTCTGCATCTAAAGTCATAGAAGAGGCTCCTTCTACCTCATATGCTTTGTCTGATGAGCTATTACCTGATTTGTCTAAAATTCTCATAACATCAGAAGAAACAGATTTTTCTATACAAGATTCCCTTGCCTTAAACAAATTACCACCGTCTCCTCGCACCTTGGGCTTGCCACAACCTATGGGAAGTATTTACCAAGTCGGGAGTTGTACCTTCATTTATAAGGGATATGATTGGGGTAGAATACCTAGAAATATTAAAACTAATTATGATGGATATGCTCAATGTTATTTCACCGATAAATACATCAAAGCTAAACCTATAATGCTTAAATTAGGATATGAAGGGAAAGGTTTGGGACCTTTCCAGAATGGCATGAAAGAACCTTTTGAGGTCGAAGCATGGCCTGCCCGATGCGGTATAGGCCTATTTTCTAGTAAGTGTCAGCCATTTCCATTTGAGGATGATGATCACTTAATACCCTATCAAGATTATTTAGACGAACAAGAGATCCTTAAGTCTATGGGTAAGTTATTTTCTTGTAATATGCTATCTATAGCTTACCCCGAAATGATTGTTGAGTTGGACGAACAATTAGAGGGTGACATTTTCCATGATATTTCCATTGAAGACTTATTGCATAATGGCTTTTATTTTGATGGGTCTATACCACCTGTCGCTCATCTTGAGGCCACAACCCCTCAAGAAGAATTATCTAAGTTGACCTTAGAAGAATTACAAGAATTGGGTGTGTCACCCACCCCTCCTAATTTTGAAAGAGACTTACATATGGAAGTGGAAAGTGTCATAAAAGTTAATATTGGAACATAAGAGAATTCTCACATAGTCAACATTGGATCAGAATTAAATGAAGAAAAACAAAACAAATACACTGCATTTCTTACAGAATATAGTGATGTCTTTGCTTGGACATACACAGATATGCCTGGTTTAGACTCTTCTGTAGTTATGCATCATCTAGTAGTATGACCGGATGCGAAACCAGTTAAGCAAAAACTTAGAAAAATGCATCCTAAGGTTGCCCTACTAGTCAAAGGTGAGTTAGAAAAACTCCTAAATGTTACATTTATTCAAGCCATTGATTATGTTGATTGGATTTCTAATGTTGTCCCTGTAACTAAAAAAGAAGCAACCAAGATTAGGGTTTGTACAGACTTTAGAGACATTAATGTTGCATGCCCTAAAGATGATTTCCCTCTTCCTAATATGGATCAGATCATTGATTTTACTATTGGAAGTGGGATGCTATCCCTTATGGATGGATTCTCAGGTTATAATCAGATCAGGATAGCTCCTGAAGACCAAGCCAAAACAACCTTTATTACCCCTTGGGGAACCTTTTGTTGGAAAGTAATGCCATTCGGATTAAAGAATGCAGGTGCAACCTATCAATGAGCTATGACTTACATTTTTCATGATATGATGTATGATATTCTGCATGATTATGTGGATGATATTATAGCTCGTTCTATTGAAGAAGATGAACATTTAGATGATTTGAGAAAAGTATTTGATCGGTTAAGAGAATACCATATCCGTTTAAACCCAACAAAATGTATATTTGGAGTTAAGTCAGGTAAATTGTTGGGGGTTATTGTTTCTTTGCATGGCATCAAAATTGACCCTCTTAAAATTTAGGCTATCATTGATATGCCAGCTCCTAAAAACATATCTGAGTTACGAAGTTTACAAGGTAAACTTCAATCTATCCATCATTTCATTGATAAGCTGGCGGACAAAACTGGACCTTTTCTCAAATTTCTTAAGAAAAATACTTTCTTTCAATGGGATGATGAATGTAAAGAAGCCTTTGAACAAATAAAACAATATCTTTTAAGTCCTCCTGTGCTTGCTCCTCCCAAAATTGATCGCCCTTTCATCTTGTACATTTTCGCTTCAGAATTTGCCTTAGGAGCTATGTTAGCTCAACTTGATGATGAGAAGAAAGAACGAGCTAATTATTATATTAGTAGAACATTAATAAGTTATGAAACTCATTATACATCACTAGAAAAGTTATGTTTGGCAGTCATATTTTCTACGCAAAAATTGTGCCATTATATGCTTAGTCAAAAGACATATGTCATTGCCAAATCTGATCCCTTGAGGTATCTCATGAGCCGACCTTATCTATCCGATCGCACAACTAAGTGGGTTCTCACTCTGAGTGAGTTTGAACTCACATTCATAGGTCAAAAATCCATTAAGGGTCAAATCATAGCAGACCAATTAGCTGCTGCACCCTTAGAAGCCACTCATCCCCTCATCATTGAGTTTCCTGATGAATGCCTCAATCTAGAGGAAGATCATTCTGAACAATGGTCTTTATATTTTTATGGAGCCCGATGTATGAGTGGGGCTGGTGTGGGTATCATCCTAATATCCCCCTAGAAGCACCTAATACCTTTATCATTTAAGTTAACATTTGCTTGCACTAATAACATGACCGAATATGAAGCCCTAATCCTTGGATTACGAGCCACCTTAGCACTAAAAATTAAAGACTTATTAGTTTTTGATGATTCTCAATTAGTAATAAATCAAATTAATGATGTTTATCAGACTCGAGATGATAAAATTCACCCATATAAAGCCTATGTATTATAGTTGATATCCTTATTTGATAAGATCACCTTAGAAGCTATTCCTAGAACTAGTAATCGTGTTGCTGATGCTATGGCTGCAGCCACTTCCTTATTGCCCTTGGAGTTGGATGACGAGTATGCTACTATCATTATTCATCGACTCTAGGAACCTACTTCCGCCAAATCCTATTTAGAGCCATTGGATGTATTTCTAATCAATGAAATTACTCCCAAACCATGGTACATCGACATCCTCAATTTTCTCTAGAAGGGAACCTTCCCTGAAGGTTTTAATAGGAACCAACATCGGTTATTACGTAAATGAGTTGTTCACTTCGTAATAGTTGGCAATACTTTGTATAGGAGATCCTTTGAAGGTATCCTATTGAGATGTTTAAACCTAGATGAATCTAGAAGAGCTTTAAGTGAAGCCCATGATGGATCTTGTGGAGGACACTTTAGTGGTAGTGCCATTGCTAAGAAGCTCCTTAGAATAGGATACTTTTGGCCTACCATGGAGAAGGATGCCCATGATTATGTGCACCATTGCGACAAGTGCCAGAAACACGTTGACCTTGTCCATGCTCCTACGCAAGAACTCCAAGCTATTTCATCTCCTTGGCCCTTCTCTAAATGGGGTTTAGACATCATTGGGAAAATCAATCCTATATCATCTGATGGTCACAAATTCATCATAACCGCAACTGAATACTTTACAAAGTGGGTAGAAGCTATGCCTTTAGCTTCTTGCATGGGAACCCAAGTTTCAAAATTTATTCTCAATCAAATCATTTGTAGGTTTGGAATTCCTGCAAATCTTATCTCAGATAATGGAACTTGTTTCAAAAATAAATATGTTAAGAAATTATGTCAGAAATATAAAATTCAACATCGTTGGTCCACTCCCTATTATCCCTAGGGTAATGGCCAAGCAGAAGCATCTAATAAAACCTTGATTAAAATTCTCAAAATATTGGTTAACAAATCAGGCCGTGACTGGCATATGCAATTATATCCTGCTCTATGGGCTTATCGAACTAGTGTTCGTACTCCCATAGGCACTTCACCTTTTGTTTTGGTTTACGGTGCTGAAGTTGTCTTTCCTTTCGAGCTAGAAGTTCCTTCTTTGGCTCTGCTACTTCAAGATACTGAAGTAGGAGATGAATATCATGTTGGTAGATTCAGTCAACTGGAACTTCTAGACGAGAAGCGCATCAATGCTCTGGAACATCTTCGTGCCTATCAAAACAAGCTCAAAAGAGCATATTCAAAGAAAGTTCATAACCGATCTTTCAAAGTTGGCGATCTAGTCTTAAAAGAAAATCAAAAGAACACTAATGCCACTAAAGATAATAAAGGCAAATTTCAGCCCAATTGGCTTGGACCATACATCATCACTGCTAAATTTGGATCGGGTGCATATCGATTGGCAACCTTGGATGGAAAATATCTCAAGGAACCCATGAACATTATGCATCTTAAATGATATCATGCTTAAATTCAAAGTCTCATCATTGTACATAATTGTATATGTTTTCTCATTTCAGCAATTCATATAAGAAATTCAAAATTATCAAAAAAAAATATTCACATTGTATATAATTTCTCATTTCAGCAATTCATATAAAACTCTAAAAATCAAATAAAAATCATAAAGTTATAAAAACAATCAAAAACATGTTCATTTGCATTACCAAATTCTGAAATTTTGCAGTTATATTTTCCTTTGTTTCGGATAAATTTAGAAGTTATCTTGGACCATGCACTTCAAATTCACATGAATAAATATTTTGATCTTAGCACTATGACTATAAATCTCTCTTATATCGAAGCACTATTGCAATAAATAATATTTTGAGTTTTGGGAACTGATCTCACTATTTACTTGAATCAAGTCCACTTTTACATATTAAAATGATTTGCTGCAAATTCGAAAAACGATACTACACAGTAGTTGTGGTCTCTTAAGTGAAAAGTTTCCCTTGCTATCCTATCATGCGCATGGTCTAGAATCTTTGAGAATTGGCAAAAGGACAAGCTCACCCCTACCCGAAATAAAAATCCCTTGCTCCACATCTAAGCTGAGCAAGTATCCCTAGAATAGAAAGAAAAAGAAGAAGAAAAGAAAAAAAAGAAAGCGAAAGAGAAATATGCAAAAGAAATCCAAGCAATATCCAAGAAATATCAAATATCAAAAGTCAAAAATCCAAAAAAATCAAAAAAAGCATGAAAAGAGAAAAATAAAAGCAATAAAATCCCCCCTACCCTTTGAAAGAAAATAAGGGTGAATGAGCTTGAATCCCTGGAATTCTCAATTATTCGAAAATCATGAGGTAAGCCCCATAACAGGTGATTTGTGCCCAACTTGCTTGACATTGGGTAATTCCTTTTCGCGTGGTGACATGTCTGTCACATTAGCGACCTTATTTTGTACAGACCTATGTCCGCTTGTGGATTAGCTAACTTTTGATGACCTAACTTACATAGTAGTTTGGTACGGTTACATGCACAAAAATCATGGTTAATGAATCTTCAATCGCACACACATTGGTTCATTCAAATTGCTTGCATCAAAATACCTTACTCAAAATTGGTAAATGAACATTACAAAGCACACACAGTTGATCTTTGAGAGATTTTGTGTCATTATGTTAAATCAAAATGGGTAATGAACTCACATTTGCACACACTGGTTCTTGATAAATTTAAATTTCTCTTTGAAATAAATTAAAATATGACTTTGAAATTTTTAAAAAAAGTATCCATTATTCTTTTCAAAATAGTTATTTCTTACAAAAACATTGACTTCATTATGATGGCATCATTTTCAAGAAATTATAAATTCAAAACTTTCATACTTGCGAATTTTGCCTAGTGTAAGTCAATTTCGCAATCTTTTAAAAAAACTTTAATTTTATTTTTTATCAAAATATTTCAAAATCTTGCAATAAAATTTCATCAAAATTTTTGACTTTCGCGATGATGGTATAGTTCCTGAACCAACTTGGAATTTTATGCCTAGCGCAAGTCATATTTATCTTATTTTCTGTTTCTCATAAAAAAACCATGCAATAAAACTGTTGCAGTTTCGACTTTCGCGATGATGGTATAATTCCTAACCAATTTGGAATTTTATGCCTAGCGCAAGTCATATTTACAAATTTTGTACCCATCATAAAATTATCAAATAAAACATCATATTTTCTTTCATTATGATTTTCGCGATGATGGTATAATTCCGCAATTTGGAATTCTATGCCTAGCGCAAGTCATCATTTTAATTTTTTGTGCCCACAAGCATTTCATAAACCTATAAAAACATGTGACTTAATTATTCTTTGCAAAAACATGCTTCAGCGAAAAATGAAATTTTCATACCATCTTACCATATTTATCATTTCGATTTGTGATTCCTAAGTACACATTAAATTGCCCATCACACTTAGGAATTCTATGCTTAAACACAAATCATTCTCTCACGTTTTCATGCTTAAAGTTATTTGAAATCCTGTTCCAAAACAACATCAAAACATCATTACTTTCTCATCACCAAAAGCCTTAAGAATTACTCTTAAGCAAAAACAACTACTTTTGCAATATTACCCATAACAGGATCAGCTTAATGACCTAGCGAGCGATGACTCCATCAAATGGTCATGTCACAACGTCTACATCCTTCATGGTTTATTGTTAAAAGTCTTTTTCTATCTTCATTTTTATCCACACATTTGTTGTCACAACACATTCTTTCATTTAATTTTATAGCATGAGAAAACCATAAATATTCAAGACATGCAATCATATGAAAATACAAATCCATAAAGCATCATTACAAACATAAGTCACATCACAAAAACATATCTATATATATCATCATCAAAATATATACATCGATCATCTCGATTGGTATGCCACAATATATGACTCGACATACTCAATCATCATACAAAATCTACAAAAACTATATACATCTCATCTATCTATCCCCTAGAGCCTCTCGAGCTCTCCGCCTCATCTCCTCCACCTCCAAGAGCTGGAGGAGGTGGTCACATAAATACCTCCATAGTCTGAGTCCTCGAAGTCATCCTCGATGAACTCTTGGATGACGATCCAACCCGAATAGGTCCTGCTATGTCTATAGGCAACTCCTCTCTACGGCCCTCGAGGGTAAGCATGTAGTACATCCCATGATAAAATGTGGTCTATGACATAGACCACACCAACTCTAAGGCACTAGCTCCTCCTCCTCTCACCCTGAGCCATAGGACCTCTGCCTGTAGGCTCTGTACCTATCCTCGTAGTGTAGTGTCTATCACCTGGAGACCCTACACCTACCTCCGTAGTGTGGCATTCTCCACTCGGAGAGCTACCATCTCACTACTCTCTCCCACCTCCACACCCTTGCCCTTATCGGGTGAAGGTGGCCTATCTACCTATGGAGGAGAAGATCTCTCCCTCCTCTGCTCTCTCCTCTGCCTCTCCCCAAGCTGTACCCTCTATGTCTGACGAGCACCCATGGGGATCACATGTCCACCCTACATCCTAACCCTCCTCTGTATAGGAGGTGCCCATCCTCTCTATCCTCTCCCTCCCTATGTCATAGCCTATCATCACTGTACCATCCATCGCATGACTACGTGCATCGGTCCTCATAATCGAGTCATGCATGGTGGGCGAATCATAGCGTACCATGCATCATAACAAACCCCTGCATCATCCCCATATACTGGCTGGATGGGGGCATCATCCTCATTGTGGCTCATGAAATACCACATGTCTGGGGTCCCACTCAATGTCATGGCATCCCACACTATCCTAGAAAACTCGTAATCCCTCATCGTCGGAATCCCCTACTGGAGCCCGAACTGATGGAGGACTCGATCATATCGATGGAGCTCTATCTCACCCTACTCCAACCTCATCCAAATGACTCATCTGATATGAGCCAACTCATATCCATCATCCTACCATCCTGGAAGCCCCCTCCATGACCTCTAGGTAATCTGATCAGTAGTAAGATCATCAATAAGCCTATGCGAGGTAGGTAAATCTGATCACCTCTATGACCCTCTATGTAGCCACCAGTAGAACACCCTAGGCCTCTCTTAATCAACCCCTATCAGCGGTAGCCCCATAGGTCACCTCACTATGATGTGCTCCCAACACCAGACCTGGAGGAGCGAAGTCAACACCATGCATTTGCCTCTCTTGTACATGATCCCATGGAGGATCCTGTACAAGCGGCATAGAACATACGACCCCCAAGAAAACCTGTATCTATGCTCTCTCATGTCATAGATGACATCTAACAATAGCCATGGTACTCTACATCCACTCTAGTGGCATAGCAATAAGCCACCCACCACCCCAACCAACACCTTAGTCAAGGTGGATACTCCGTCTGTATGTCACAAAGTCTCGATGTTCACTCCACCCTTCTCTAGGATGAAGCTAGCATCACCATCTAACCTCAACATCACTCGACCATGACTGGTCGAAGCAACAATAAATCTGCCCTAGATGGGGATCCATAAAATCCTCCATACATCCTCCAAAGTGGGAGTCATCTCCCCTGTCGGTAGCCAAAAGTAGGATGACTCCGGATACCATCTCTCTGCAAGGGCTGTCAGTAGCCCCATATCTATAGGAACCTGTGGCATCTCTGCCACATGCTGTAGTCCCACTGCCTCTAAGGTATCCCTCTCCGCCTGGGTCAGTGTGGCCAAATCATCTCTCAAACCACCATATTTCCACTCCCGACTTTTTAGCAACTCCTCCTGCAAAACAAACAACAAAAATCAATATTAGTACATCATAAAAAAATCAATAAAATCAACAAATCAAAATCGCCTAACAATTTTTTGATATCGTCCACTATTGGACGATATCATCCCTAATTTGATGAGATCATCCTTGTTTCGATGAAATCATCCCACCCTGTATGATTCGGCCCTAACAGCCGAATCGTCCCTCATTGGACGTGATCACCCCAAATTCATCAAGTTTGAGTGGTACGATCTTGCTGAAATTGGGATGATCTTGTCGAAATCGAGACGATCTCATCAAGATCGCCTCGATTTCGTCAACGCGGTGAAATACGGCCGTGATGCCCTAAAATCCAAAATTAATTAAATTTAAACCTAAAAATTTAAGCTAATAATATTTTAGAAAATATTAGAAACCTTACCCGCATCCCTCGCCGCACCGCAGTCGCTCGATGCTCAGTCTCCACCATTTCTCCTACTTCAGAGCTCTCGAATGGTAAAAGTAAAAATAAAAATGAAATTAGGTTTTACCCTATTTTCTAAAAATATATATTAAAAATGCACTTTTAAATAATTTAACTCTTCCGCATTTTTACCAAATGATCGATTTGGATAAAAACCTGGAGGGGGCACCACAGTAATCAGTTGCATGATTCGACTTAGAATCGTCACCTAAAAATTGGAATAAATTTTTGCTTTCTCGTAAAGCATGCCAATTTCTTCTTTAACGTATTTTTCATGAAAAAATCGCTAAAGAGGGGGCAAAATGTAACACCCTAAATTTGATGCAGTTCAATTTACCCTAGGTTAATAATTCAAAATTTAACCTCGAAACCACCTTTTAACCACCTGCCTCAATTTTTGTGCCAAATATAGAGGCAGTTATGGTAGTTGGACGATATCATCATCGATTTGATGATATCGTCCCTAATTGGACGAAATCATCTAGAACCGAACGTCCAGACGATTTCGTTCAAAAACCAAATTTTCATAATTAGAAATAGTTCCAACTCCCATTCCCAGCTTAGCAGAAGCGTGTCTGCACCGTTGGAGGACGTTTCGTTGGAGATCTCCCAGATTGGGATGACTCCCAACCTCCTAACTCCCCCCTCAATCCTATTTAAACTATGAATTTCATTAAACCCACCCTGGCTGATCAATTTCCTGCAACCTAAGCTCCATACCCTGTTAGAACACTCTAAAATTCAATCATTTGCATAGTTTTTCTAGATCCATTTGCAGGTTTTTATTTTGCATCAGTCGGAGGAAGCTCGGATCGTCGTAGATGATCCTGTTCACAACCGAGATGATTTCATCCCGATTGGAGGTGATCTTGTACCATCTCAGATGATCTTGACTGTACTCCTCTTGGGGGCAATCAAGATCTAAGGTTTGCATTTTTTGTCAATTCAATCAATCAAATTGCATTAATTTAGTTTATATTTTGTATTGCATCTGGTGTTCACCTCATTTTAATGATATTCTGCATTCTAGGATCAATTCTATTTTAGAACATAAAGGCATTTCATTTACTTCAGATCGAATTTGATTTTTAGGACCGATTAAGCATTTAATTAGAGTTTTTGTGTCCATTAAATTGTATTTTGCATTATATTTCCCCTATTTTGGCATCCATTTGTTCAGTTGCAGGTTTCTGACGAAATCGGCTCAGACGATTTCATCTGATTTCAGACGATCTCGTCCGATTTCGGATGAATCTATGCAATTACAGATGAACCTACAAAATTGCAGTCGATTATGTTCAATTGAAGATGAATTTGCAGAATCAGAGATGATCTGGACTGCTTCAAAAAGTTGAATCTTCATCAGACATCCGAAATCGGGTAAGATCATTCCATTTTCTTTCAAGCATTGCATTTAGAGTTCATTTTTGTTTACTGTCTGCATATAAATCACAATTCGCATATAGAATAGTTTAATTTCATCCTGGCCAACCTAGGTATTTGAGTGATTTTAAACTAAAACGAACACATCAAACTCATTTCTAGCCTAGGCTCGAAAGCTGCCACCAAACGCTTCCTGGTGAACCCACCATCTGTCGACAAATCACCAAAGAGGACACGACTCAAGTGTCCCTCGTCCGAGGTGTAGCTTTACCATTTTCCCATTCCCCTCTGAGGCATGGATCCATTAGCCTAGAGGAAAGGGGTGCAAAAATTTTAAACCTACACCATTCTATGTGTCTCTCAGGTATACATCAGAATTAGGAGACAAATATGTCATTCATAATTGCATTCTTGATAGTGGTGCCTCACATAATATAATGCCTAAAAAAGTAGCAAAACAATTAGGCCTTATTCACACAAGATATTCTCCTCCTATTTAAGTAATTAATATTAGACAAATACCATGTGTGGGAGTTATAATTGGTTTACTAGTTTTTATAGACCAATATCCAAAACTAGAGCAGTTAGGAATTATGTGAACTGATAAACATTCAAAATCATCCCTAAAAAGATAAAAAGTCTTTGGGTTAAATGAGGCCATGCTAATCCTGGACATAAAGGTAATAGCTTTTCAATCTCAGTACATGTTTGACACCTCCTTTTATACAATTGTTTTTTATCATAATAAATTTGTATCATATAATTTCCCTATCCATAAATATGATCTCCACCCCTGGGTTAGATATTATGTAGACATGATAAATATAGTATTGGGGGAGCAAATATTAAATTGGGTTAACAAAGAAGTTTTATACCTAATAGTTCAGTGTAATAGAAGAGGACAACCCACCATGTATAGATGGGAAAATGCCATTAGTAACATAATAGATAGAGAATTTAGGGAGTAATAGAAAGCCATCATAGATAAAAGAGAAGTGATGCCCCCATTTTCATATTACTCTTTTCTTATACACCTGATAGTGGGACATATGACCAAGTAGTTGATTGAAGAATGGGGAGGGGTATATGATGAACTTGTCCAAGAAAGACTCCCTTGGATACATGAAGGGTGGTCTAGCCATTCCCAATTTTTTGGTAGGTTTCTTCCAGAGATTCATTACAGGCTCTGTAACTGTAATCCTCATGGAAAATTTGTACAATTCCTAAAGCTAAATGGGGTTGGGCATACTTGATCCCTTCACTTAAAACAAGGTGTTAGCAAACAAATGGGTTATGCATGCTTTGAAAAGTATAAAACCATGTAAAGTTCTCTTTGAAAATAAAATCGCTTAAGCCTCATTCAAAGGAAAATAATAGAGTACTCCTTGGGAGGACAAAAAAGTGACACTTATAAATGGCATCACCATTGGAAAGTGAAACATCTAGGGGAACATAATTATTCTTTATAATTAAAAACCCTTAGCTCTACAACAAAAGCTAAAAGGATTACCTTTTCTAGAGAGGAACTAATATCATATTTGAATTTTAGGATTATTCAACATTCTAAATTGTCATATGGTAGATGCCCAAATATACTCATAATTTGGGTGCCTTCTTACACACAACCTTTGATTGTATATATATACCCTTATTTTATATAGAGTAAACATCAAGTTAGGGACCTATGCAACAAATATCTTACATGATTAGAGATGACCTAATGATGGCTGAATTAAGAATTATAAACCTCCTTTAGACTATTTTTTGTTGCTTGTACCTTTGCATCTTTCTACCAAACTTAATGCCAAATTATTAGTGTTTTTTTAACAAGAACAATTCCTTTATTTCATATTAGATTTTAAAAATTAAGGTAGAAGAAAAATACCAAGTTTTTGGATGGATAATTATCCATTTCAAATTGCCAACCTCATCATAGTTTATCTCTTTGATTGGTTGTCCCCCTCTTTATACTTTCTATTAGACTCAAGAGACCATCCCTTATATCTTTTGGTACTATGCCTTTCCTTAGAAAACTTGGTCTATGTAAGGTTCCACCTTTCCCACCTTATAATTATCCTATTTTTTTTTATTTGTGGAAAACATCCCAAAAGGGATGCCACTTTCGAGTAAGACCCAAGGAGGTAGGGGTATCCATTAGAAAACTTTCCTATTATGTTGAGTTGTTTTTATTTCAATTTCTCACATCTCATTTCCCGTTGTTTAATACCAAGTACACCTTGAAGATAACATCCTAACAAGGAGTTGAACTTGTAAAAAAATCCTAGAGGTCCTCGATTGATCCAAGCCCTGTGCTCTCGACCATGGTCCTATTGTGTCACTCTCTATAGCACAGGGGGTATTATTCCTAGAGGGGGAGGTAAAGTGGAAGAGTATGGAATGAATTTTGATGCTTTAGGATCACTTTGACCCAAATCATACTTGTACAATTTGCTAGTGAACGGTTTGCAACTTTAGAAAACTGCTTGTACGGACTATAAATCGTATAGTTGTATGATCCAAATCATACAAAATTTTGGCATGTATGATTTTCCACTTAATCAATTCACTAGAAGTAATTTTGTAACTCAAATCAATCAATTTTATAATCATTTTCTTTGAAACCCTAGTTTTCCATAATTGGCAAGTTTCACCATGCAATTACCATTCCCAAATTAGTGAAACGATAAAATGTATGATTTTATTAGTTGGCTATACATTTTGGCACAAACCCTTGCTACAAATATTGCTTTAGATTTTCCATATTTCTCATGGATTATTTTTAGGGTAAGTTTGGATTACTTTTCTAATGCAATTGCTAACATATTCCATGACATGCAAACCCTAGTTCACTATCCATCAATTGTTATCACCAAGAACATTTTAAAAAATCGTACAACATAATAACATCTTTGTACATCAATAATAAGGTGTAGGATCAATCCCTCAACATTCTCTAGGGTTAATAGTTTATAGATAGTATAATTCCATTTCCACAATGCCCATATTCCACACCTTTCTAGCCATACTTGCACATAATACACAATCTAAAATTACTATTCAATTGCACAATAGAATTCACAATAACTCACAATTATAATGCAACTTCCATTGTTATGTTTGAATATGTACAATTACCATGAAAAATCACCATGAACAATAATATGACTAAACTATCAACAATGTACAACAACAACTATCATCAACAAACAACTATCATCAACGAACAATAACTATCATCAACCATCAATGAAAATGAATGAAAAACAACTGGACTATGATGAACAACCATCAAAATTTAATGGGGGGTCCTTATAATTCTTTTCTAGGTTGTTCCAAAGCAGTTCCTGAGATAACCACCATTTACAAATATCATCCCATAACAATCAATTTGAATTAAGGTCTTCCTAAGTCTAATTCGATTATTATCAAATTTACCAAAATGCACATTTCACCTAATTTAACTTTAATTTCTAATTGCACTTTTTATAATTTTGTACAATTACACCGAATTGTACGTTTTCTAACTTCTCATTTGTACAATTAGACAAAACCTCACGTGTATGTTTTGACAAACCGTACATCTAACAAAATTAATAAAACTACAAAATTATGCAAATCCCATTTTCACTTCTTTTGGGAGGTGGATTTACGGCCTACACTCTCCACAAGGCACAATTACCCTATTAGGGAAAATTGAAGACGACAACAATTTTCCTAGTGTTGGAGCTTTGTCCCACACTTCTCCCATTCCCACTAGAAACACCTTGTCATATGTGAGGGCTAAGAAAATATCCTTTAGTTGTGACATGAATATATTATAGTTTGGCCTCATCCACATGGACCTACTCTTTTTCCCACTATAGTTATTACCATTTTATGCTCTATTTTCTTGGCCTCTTTGTTCAACATATAAACCTTCACCTCAAATTTAGTCCTTTCATCTAATTTAGGGAAAGAATACACATATTTCCCCAATTTCCCAATCAAATGAAATTTGAGACGATTGATGCCTCCCCACATGTCCTCATTGTAGAATTTAAAAAATACCTTATTTGGAAAGTTTTCCTTTGTCCCGTGCTTCTACATTCGGTCTCTTCTTGGGTTTTGAGTTGGGGTTGGTGATAGAGTCATTTGGGTTCCACTTGTAGGAGGACCATTATTACCTATAGTATTTATAAGTACCTCATTGAAAGAAGCCATCTCTATATCCTAATACGAGAGAAGATAAAATAAAAAATCAAAAAATTCCCTAGGACCTAGCCTACATGCCTTGGAAAATAATACTACGTAGCTACATGCATGAAAAGATCCAAAAAAATGAAAAATACCCTACAAAATCTTATATTTTATTGCCATGTGGGGAATAGAACAAAAAAAAAAAGCTTAGCATCCCTAGCCTATGATTTTTAATTTTAAAAATAAATTTAAAAAATTTTAGAAAAAAAAAACTAAGCAAACCCTAGTTTGTAATTGGAGGTTAAAAAATAACTTGAAAAAATTGTTGAAAAAATGTGAAATCCCCTTGTGTCAGTGTCTAATATCTAATCCAAGTTTGAAAAATGGTTTATATTTTTTGTTAGAAGTGGTTTCATTGTTCACCTTTAGCAATTTTATTCTGGAAACTAGAGATTGGAAAAAATAAAATTTTGCCCTAAAAAAACTTTTAAACATGAAATTGGCCCCCTACCTCTACAAGCATAATTTCTAGAAAGTAATCACCAATAAATCAATGAGAAATAGGCAAGAAAAATGTCGATTAAAAAAAAAAAACTTGCACGGGTATTTGACTAACAAGAAATATGATTTCTTGCGAGTACCCAATGAGTTTCAAAACACTAATTTTCACTTTGTAATATCTTGCCATGTGTACAATCTCATAACATTTGTGACATCAAAATGCAACTTTTTAATAATCCACCTATTGATCCTTCTCTTGATTCAAATTTAATCTTAATGAATTATGGTAACGGTTTTGAAATATCCATGGAAACACATATTCAAGTGTATATAGCATACCTTCTACCTTTAGTAGTTGGTCCCTCCTAGATGAACTTCCCTAGAGTGTTACCAATATTTTTCAAAAACTTCTTGTTAATGAATTGATAAAAAATACAAAAAGCCTAATTCACAATGGAAGCCTTTTAATAACCTTTGACTCCACAAAAAAAATCTCATAATGCATCATTCCCCCTAAACCAAGGGCCAACATCCATTATTTTATCTCTTATTTGTGAACTAGAGAATATAATGAAGAAAAAGCCTTTCGAAAGAAAAGTCATGGAGTAATTTGAATTGAATACCCATCTCAAAAAAACCTATCTAGTATCCATAGAACTTACATATTAACCCTCTAGTTTTAAGAACCATTATATCATGCTCGATTATCTCATATTTGATAATCACTTCTAGTGTAGTATATGCTACCTAGATATGCTTTTCCATAGATTCATTCTTCCTCTTATCACTAACTAGGGCATCCTTAATTCTAGTAAGGAATTTTAAAAATAATTTTCCTTAAATGTTACCTATATTTTCTTCACATGAATCCTTTATTTTTAAAGTTTCTCCTAAGATCTAGATCAATAAAAAATTGTGTTTGCTTCCTACTTCTTGCTTCGTACTTCCTACTCACTCTTGGCTCACACTTGCTCCTAACTCACACTAGAAGAGAGACCTCTAGTTAAACACCTAAAATTGATACTTTTATCAAAGTTATATGGTGTAATTGTAGCCCATGAAAATTTATAGGTAACATATTTGGAATGTTGTCTTATTGCATCTTTAGTTTCAATGTACGTGATCATGACAAATACTATTTTCAAATATTTTTTGAAAAATAACAATACTACATTCAAAAAATGGTTGGATCATTTCTTTAAGATATACATCCCAAAAGTAGTGCCTCTATCTACCAAAATTTATATATTTTATATAAAACCCTATAGAGCTCCATATACATGTCACATTAAAATCCTAAAATTAACATATAATTAGAGGGAATATAACTACATTATAATTTTTTTTGGAGATCTCTTGCTAAGTGTAACATATACAATAATTTTTTTCTTATAGTAGCATATGACAATATGTATGTTTAGTTTATCTATTTAATTAATTTATTTTATATTTGTGTTCAAACATTTCAAGAATTAGTGTTTAATAACTCACATGCTATCATAATTATTGGTTAGTCTTTCAAACATAGGTCCCTCTCCCCTATATCAAAAGTCATTTGAAGAAAATTTTAAAAAATATGTACACCTTTAAATGGATGGGAATGCATTCAAAATTTTGGATTTTATTTATGACAATCTCAATGGGACAACATACTAATCATTACATCTATTCACTTGTAAAATAATATCAAACCAAGTTATATACATAGGGCCACTCCATAATATTGATAAGGTTATGAATAAATCAAATATTGAGATATTCTAGACCTAACTTATATTTATAGATACATAAATTTTATCTCTCATCACCCCAATAACTTGTTTATAGATGACCAACATGAGTGGAGAATCAAGAATCCATATAAGGATGTTTTTTTCTTCCAGTTATCATACTCCAAACTAGTAGTATGTAAATGCGGATATCAATAAACTTATGAAGTAGAAAGAAATGAAATCAAATTGTAAAAATTATACATTTTATTATAAATTGCTTATGATACAGAAAGAAGTATGTAAACGTGCTACTAATCATTATGAGAGCAAAAAATCAATTGCAACATGTATGAAGTTAAAACACATGGTGCAAATATTTTACTAAGTGTCAATAACTTATTTTGATAGTCATCATATCTTTTGTTTACTCTTCTACTTGATCACTTTTATTGCTTTATATTTTCCCTGAGTGAACGAATAATGCTTATATATACACAACCTACATATTTGAGAAGATTACTATTATAATTGATTAAGAATACAATGTTAAACATCTAGTGTCCTCAAATCTATATTATTTGTTTATTGATTTTACCAAGTTTTAAAATTAGACACCACATAAAAGATAAACTATGTTAACATAAACAATTACATAAATCCCTTGAGTAAATGGTGGAGATTTAACATTGAGTATACTCACACTAATTTTATTCAATTATATCTAACCCAAAGATAAATAAAATAAATAATACAAACATATATTTCTACTAAATATTATTTATTTTACTAAATAATCCATAATTGCTTATTGAATGAATACATTGTATTAAACAAATAGATTCTACACACAAAATTTTATAGTATTCACATTATCCTTTGTGTAGAATTAAGAAACATAAAAAATAGAACAATTAATCTACACAAGGTTAGTAGAGGTTATACAAATGCATTATTGTAGCTTATTAAATAAACCTCTAAGTAGGATATATGTTTGATTTAAAAAATTACTAAGCATATGCATGTTCCATATTATACTAACTATTCTCTAGTAACAGTGACACTATGCATGCACACAAATTTTAAAAACACAGATTATTGGTAGTGCATTTGTGGTGATTATATAATATTTCTAAAGAGAAACTATTATGTACCCAAGATAGGTACTTAATATTATAATATTGTACTTAATATTATAATATTATAATAAATGTATTTATCCCACATCTATGGGTAAGCGGTAGTGGTAGGTAGTTGAGTATTATATAATGTAGGCAAGAGACTCATATAGGGGGAGAAGAATATTGCATGTGTTTGGATCTTATATTGATATAGTAAGGAGTGGCTTCCTTCCAATAAGGATCATTGTATGGTGTTGCCTTATCTCAATGGTTTGAGATATATTCTGAATATCTAAATATGTGTTTATTTCTTGCCCTACCTCAAGGGTTTGACCTATATTTTGAATATCTAAATATGTGTTTATTTAAGTGGATTTTTTATTGTAAATTTTAACTATGGAAGAATATTTTAATATTTCTGCAATTGTTAAGAATTTTTATGAAAGTGGAGTGAGGTGAGGTTCATAACAAAAACAAATTTTAGTTTAATTTTGTTTCAACATAAAAATAACCATACAAAATGATTTGTGATTAACTCCTACCCTTGTCATTCATTTGAAAGGGAACATAAATATTCACTATTCAATGCATATCTAATAATTATTCTCATGAAAATAAAACTATGATATGTGGTAAAAAATATATAGTAGATATTTCAATGCATATATCTAATGCTCTCGTTGGGAGCATGTGGGACTATTATCACATATAAATTTAAAATATTTTGAATCTAATTTCCCAAAAATTAGCCAAATACAATAAATCACTGAATACCAACAAATAAACCAAGCATATCATGTCACATGATGGACATAGGCAGGTCAACTATTCCAACTATGATAAAAAAGTGGATCAACAAATAACCTAAGCGCCCCCAACTAGCACATAGTGGCCCTGCTTGGTGATCACCTTGACCATCGAGTGGTGGTCACTCTCTAAGGGGTGAGCGTCCCCATTTAAATGACCTAATTTATCCTATAGGAGCAATGTGGGACTATTCATCCCATAGATATCAAAAAGTGGTTCGACCATTTCACACCATGAAAACACAAAGGTGTCAAGAATCCAAGTGGAATCCATGATGCAAGGACAAGAAAATAAGTGGCAACATCAAGGTGAGGACAAGAAATAATGATTACAATAATCTAACATACCTCCAAATGTAATTGAGCTGACCACCAAGTGACTCGATCTCATGACCACCACTTGGTGGTCAAAAAGGTATAGGGAGCCAACTCCCTTTATATCTCTTTATAACCCAAGCACATCCCATGTGGAATAGTGCTCACATAAGGCTTCTTATAAGCCTTCCACCTAAGAAGAACCGAGCATGATCTAGAACTTTTGCCACTCAAGGGCCACAATAGAGAGGCTTTATACCTCACAAGGAAGCTCCCAAACTTCCTATACAACCATTCAAACCCTTACTTGGTAGATCTAATGTCTAAAGAATTTGATCTACCACTTGTTTGCAGCACAAAGATGACTATTAGAGCATATGTAATAGAGATATAATAGGGTGGTTTCATGCTCGATTCAAGGGTGCTTATAGAGGTTTAAACCTCACATAGAAGCTCTAAAGATGCCTTATTAATAGACCAAGACAACATTGTCGATAGCTTTAAGGCTTAATTAATTGATACACTGGTTTCTAATGTTGATTTAAAAAATAGAGACATCTATTAGAGAGACTGCAACATGGAGTATTCAACACATATCAGGTGGATACTAGACACTTCAATGCCATAGCTATCATCTATCAGTGTCATTGCTTAGTTATCGATTCCATTTCTTAGTTATCGATGCCATTGTTGCCGATTGCATTACCATGTATTTTCAAAGTAATTACCAAGAAAAGAGGGAGGGAGCTAATACCATGCTAACAAGGAGGTTTTAAAATAGGTTAGGGGACTGCCTAATCATAAGCTATAACTGTTATCTCCACAAGCAACTCATCCAAGTATAAACCAAATAGATTAACAAGCGTTTCACTTCCATATCCATCATAATAATTAAGCAAGGTCTAAGGGTAGACGTATAATGTTGATAATGAAGAAATAATAGGCTTTCAACATAGCTTCAAAGACCTCAAAATAATCAAAATTAAATAAGGAATTTTAACAATATTGGATTCTAATTATTAAGACCGTTCTTCAAATCCTCAAAACAAGCATTCAAACAAAGATTTTAATCAAGTAGTACAAAGTTTAATTAAGCAATGAATCAGGGTAGAAAAACATTATCAAGCAAGTAAAAGAGAGGAAACCTCCAACTTAAAGCTCTTGATAGGTTGATCTCCTAGTCTTCATAGCCTCCTTATTGGCCTTCAAGATTACCTCCTTCTAGTCATCTTCCTCCTCGTGTTTTATTGGTCTCCTCCTTGCTTATCTCCTTCTTGATTATCTCCTTATTACTAGCATCCTTGTGGCCTTCCTAGTCCTCCTTCTAATCTACCTCCTCGTGCTAGCTTTCTAAAAATCAAAGCCTCTATTTTTATAAAAGGCTTTCTCCCCCTTTATGATGCATCAAATGGATCTTATTTTATTATTATAAAAATGCTACTTTAAGCCCTTACCTTCTCCTCTATCCATTTGGAGGATGTCCAAATACATTAGTCATTCCCTAATTTTGTCCCATTTTCTAAATTTAAAAGGACTACTATTGAAATAGTAAGATGCTTTAATTTAGTCAATATTAAATTCCCATTAGCAAAGATGCCAATCCTTATCCCTTCATTTGGAGGAGGGGTAAATTTGGCAAACTATTATTTTATTCCAAGGGGAAACTGCTCTTTCTCCTCCCTTGGTTTGGAAGGGGTATTTATCACCCTATTTCCAACTCAATTTTCTATTTTACAAAAATAGGCTAAATAATCAAATCACCAAATTTAAAGCTAATCACAATTAATTACTTAAACTTGTAATTAATATTAAATCATCATTAATACCTGAATTTTTGCATTCTCTCAAGCCCTTGTTGAAAAGGAAAAGTCTTATTTTATTGAAAGTTAGGATTTAGTCATCACTAAAAATAAAGAGTCATCCAAGGGTTAGTCTTTGCTTGCCTACATTATTGCTTGTCTTTCATTGTTCCTTCATTTCCATAGTTTAGCTTTTAGAAATGCCAAACATAGGTGTTTTTTCAATATACACATCAAACATTCCATCCCCAAACTTGTAGCAAGTCCTTAAACCATTCCTAGTGAGCTCATTCATCCCCAAGCCCTTGAGTGTAGAGAATATAACACACCCTAGTGGTCACCTCAGCTCCCAGTGAATCTAGTTGAGAATATTGCACAATAGGGTAGTTTTCTATTGGAGAAAAATTTGCTTTCGATTACATTTGTGCCCAAGAATTTGCCAACATTAAAGGACCAAGAGAGAACATAGTCTACCTGGTTTGATCTCCATAAGAGGCTAGTTCCTTTATTTCTTTTGAATAGACTTTCAGGTCTCTATAGGTCCAGGCAATGATGTCAGGGAATTCCTTGCACAATTCTCTAATTTCTTCCATTTCTACTTCTGTAGTGTTCACTCCTAATTTGATAGCTTTTTAAAGCTCCATTTGATTTTCTTTGTACCTATATTTTTCAACTTTCATTTTGTGATCGGTCGACCTATCATTATTATCAAATAGGATCTCAAGAATAACCAATCCTTTTGGGATGTGGTTATTTTTTAACTGGATGATGTTCTCATATTCTTCATATTCAGCCATTTAATTGTTAGAGCAATTCATTTCATGGACGAGGAAGTCCACTATTTGCCGATCATTCTCAAAAACTTGCCAGAAGGTGTCTTTATCTGGCATAGAAGGTCTTTAAATCAGCATGACTGTTTTAGACTTTTGGATGACATTGCTTATAGGGCAAAAGTTTGCCCCTATTGAAGCCAATAAGTTTGCATGAGTGTTTTTCTCTATAGAAATTGCCTTTATGTTTAGATATTAAAAAGATTATAGTAGATCCCATACTATGTTTTGGTAAGCTTTAAGATAATGTTGTTTGCTCACACATCTTTCAGTAACCTGATTCACTATCAACTCAGAATCACCAAAGATCTGTAGTTGCTTTATGCCCATATTTTCAGCCTTCTTGAGGCCCAAAAAGAGTGCTTCATACTCTACTACGTTATTGGTGTAGCTCCAGGTTAACCGGTATGAATAAACCTTTTGCTCACCTGTTGGGGAAATTAAGAAAATACCCGCTCCAGCTCCATTCTTACATCTGGTCCCATAAAAAAAACCTTTCAAATCTGATCAGTGGGTTGGTCTACCAGAGGGGAATCAATAGGGTTAGTGTTCTTAGGTTTTAGAATTGTATAACTCCTAGTGTTAGTCTCGATCATAGCATTGAAATTTTGAAGGGAGAACTGGTCTTCTTCCTGTAATACATTGAGAGCTTCTTCCATCAAGTTTAGGTCTTATAGTTCCTCAGTCATCATGTTCACTGTGGTGGGATTTGTAATTTTATCTTAAAGCTTTCCGATATGGAAGGTTGATGGTTTTTCATTAAATATTTTCACCCTTTTTCCTTTGAACAGGATTTATAGATGTGAAAAATTCAGCGATAGATATCCTCCTATCTTGGCAGTGAACTCTTTGGAAAGGCACATACCAAAATGGGGCTCTAAATCCACTATTACTACTTCCTGTATGACTGTGAGTTGGGGCAGCCTATGGAGTACTATGGTAATCTCTTTGATTACCCCTACAGTTTTCATAGGGGTCCCATCTAGCTGTAAGATGCTAGGACTGCTTATATATTCCATGCCCATGATGTCACATACTGCTTTGGGCATCACAGTGGTTGCAACTTTGAAGTCTATCATGCAGTTGTGAATGACCCACCCCTAAATTTGGAGAGGCAAGTAAAAAGGGGGAGGTATTTTTTTTCTCAGAGTGGATGTCAAACTTGCTTGTGCAGAATCCATATGAGTGGGGATCTTGTTCTTATTTTTCATAGACCTCAAGTATTCCTACAACAAATCAATCTGTCCTAGGAGCTACAGAGCTTCATACATAGTTTATTTAGAGGGAGTTTTCTTCATTTCTTCAACTATGTTAACGTGAGGGGTTCAAAAGTCTTCTCCTTTACTGTTGCATCATACTTGTTTTTATACCCTTGAGTAGCATCAATCCTTTGACATTTAGTAAGCAAAGGATATCTTAATTTATCTCTTGCTTGCTTTTGTGTTTCAGTTTCTTTTTGCCATGGTGCTTCCTTGTAGGTCTCTATATCTTTATGGCTTGATCTAGGAGGAGGTTTTTCATAAGAAGCCCTTTTCTCAATGGGGTTCCTCAATGGTGAAGGTACCTTCAAGGGGTTGAGATATTTGGGGTCAACTTGTATAGGTTTCTTTCCTGACCTAGTAAGGATAGCTACTTGTTCCATAGAAGGCATCATGAAATTATGATTCTCTTCTCTGATTATGTTCACTTGGCCATTTTGGCTTCTTTAAACCTTTTCCATGGCTACCTATTGTACTTGATGCTAATGAATCATGCAATAAGTCTCACCATGAGGGTCATTGCATGTGGAGCACCAAAAAACTAATTCTGCTGAAACATTACTAGGCTCACTGTCTTCATTGGCATAAACAGTATTAGATTTATCATAGTTCCTAGCACTTGTAGAAGCTTGATCCCTAGTCACTTATGGAAACCTTCTTGGTTGGGAATTCCTTTCTACCTCTCTTCATTCCATGGATATGAACTTGTTTGACAGAGTCTTATAGGAAGCTTGCAGATCTTGTAGAACTGCCATTTGGGGATCTGTAGTTGATGGGACCATAGTCGTGGGGAGTGTAGGGATAGGGGGACGCATTGGGAGCATAGGAGGATCTTGAATTGATGGGATTCTAGGCTATCCTATCTACTTGGGGAGACTATTATTAGTTGGGTAGGTGGCATTTGATGCTTGAGGTATATTTGGAAAAATAGGCATTGTGGATTTGGGCAAGAAATGACCAATAGAAATTAGGTCTTTCTCTGCCCTTTTTGCTTCTTGATAAACCTCAGGGAAAGTGCGTACATGATACTATCTAATTGCCATACTTATATCTAAGTTAAAGGATCTCAAGTAATAATACATTGCCTACTCATGAGTCAGTCTCAAACCATCAGGTACTCTTAGCCAAGTTCTGTTAAATCTGATATTAAAACCTACAATCTCCTCCTGTGGATGTTTTTGAACAATAGTGAACTAGTTTAGTAGGGAGAAAGGATCTGTCTACTCATTGAATTATTCCACTAATTTGCTAGCAAGCTGGGCCCATGTAGCTATGGACTAATTTTCAAGGGCTCTATACCAATAGAGCATTTTCCCTTTCAAGGAAATTACTAGTAATCTTATCATAACATCTTCTTCCTAAATGTCATGGATGGGGGCCAATGTAGCCACATCTAGACAATGCTCATAAGCTGTCTTTCCAATACCATAATACTAGGGTAGATATTTCAGGGTTGTTACGAGAATTGGATGTTGAACTTCTAGGTTCAATGGGCTTGTATGGTTCCATGTAGGGTAAGGCAACATTGATAGATTCCCAACCATTTTGATTGGGTAGATAACTAAAGCTAAAGTTATAGTGGTAGTGCTAGGGAGGGCTATTAGTAGGGTACCTAGGAATAGATATTTGGGGATATATTATTATATTGTATAAGGGTTGGCATGGGCCACACATAACCCAAGGTTGATTGTATTATAATATTATATTATATTATAATATAATATTATATTAGTAGTAGGCTCCCCAAAGTAGAATAAGAATATGGATATATAAAGAAGAGATATTTGTCATTGTAATTCATTCATATCATTGAAGAAGAATCTTATGTAATCGTCGTGCCCACGAAATGGCCTCTCATATTGGAAGATCTTGTGGAGTTATTCCTTCCTTAAGGATTATTATTGGTGTTTCCATACCTTAAGGGTATTATCTATCTCTCTCTCATTTGTGGATTGTTATTGTGGATAATGTATTGTGGATGAATGATTTGATATTTTTGCATATTGGTGAATGGTTTGTGTTTACAATAATAAAGTTCTGCAACAACTACCATCATAGCCTATTGTAGATAAGCATAATAAAATCTAATGCAAAAACTTAAACCCTCGATGAATTCTTTATACTAACACAATTCTATTTGCAAATTCAAATTGTAGATCTTAACAGAATGTTAATGCAGGAATCCAGATCCAGAATTGATGCAGATTGCATTCAAACTAGATTTAATTAGCAATAGACAACACATACATACTTGATTTCACAACACCAATGAGCCAAGAACCAGAAGGTAGATCTTTATTTAACTTCTGTATACATAGCCTTGTAAATGCCTAAGAGCTAACCATTTGTTTGGGTCGCTCATTCTATATATAAGAGTTTTACATAACATAAAATTGAAATTTATTACAAAATTATACCCATAGGCTCATTCTAGTACAGGAGGAAGTTAAGGAGTGATGGAGATTCTAACTAAAATAGATTGGGATATTCTTATTACATCAATATTTATCTATTCTTCTAGACTTTGTGGTCTTTGTGGCCTTCATAATGTTGTGCCATCACAACTTTTTACCTCGGTCTATTCCTTGGCCATCAAAATGTCGTGCCATCATGAATTTTGACCACTGCTTGGTCCTTGGCTATCAAAATAATGTGCCATCATGAATTTTAGCCTTAGTCCACTCCTTGGACATCAATATGTCATGCCATCATAATTTTTGGCCACCACTTGGTCCTTGGCCTTCAGAATGTCACACCATCATGAATTTTTGCCTTGGTCTGCTCCATTACTTCTAAAATATCACACCGTTGTGACTTTTGATTTCTACACTTAGTATTTGGAGGGGATTATTCCTTCTTTCCCTGGAGGTGGTCATTTTGACCAAAATTTTCCCCATCTACATATTTGGTGAATCCGACATAAAAACACATCTTAGTGGTCAAATTAGGAAGACTTTTCCTTTTATTTTTCTTTTGAAAACTTTAAGAAAGACTACGACTTTTGTTTTTTTAGAATTAAAAGAACATTAAAAACATATTAAAAACCTTCTTGTGTGTGTCTTTTGCTAGTTTTTAGGTTTCTTCCTTTTCTCCTCTATCCATTTTCTTTCTCATAAAGGCTCCCAACCTTAGGAGTAAGTGAAACCTTTTAGAATCTGATCAAATTCTCCAAGAATATGACAAAATTGATAGAAATAATCCTAATCTAGATGAGGAATAACATGTAGAAATTAGTATTGACCTTGATCCTCTTGAGGGTTCTAATGGAGACCTCACCTTTAAATCATATGATCATATCTAGAATTTCATGAAACATCATAAGGATGCCTTGGTTAAGGCTATGGATGAGGAAGCCTAACTTGAAGAGGCTAGGACATCTCATCCTCCAACCATTTCTTCTTGTAATGTTCACACTAATCCATTGTTTAAATATTTACATCATATTAATCCTTTTGATAAACCAATTTATGCTACTAATACAACCACCAATGTTGGAATAATCCCATGAATTCCTCCAACTAGTAGTGCATCTCAATATTATTCTCAATTTTCTCCTCATTCTACTCATATCAAAATTCACTCTTCTATTCCACCAAATGTTAGTTTTCCTCCATAGTAAGATACCACATATCATAACCCATACACTAACAATGTCAATGCCTTCAACATTGGTCAAGTTCCCTTTCAACAACCTACCTATAGCCCTCCCCTAGGGAACCTAGGGGTATTGCACAACAACAATCTCGATATGCAAAGCTTGATAAATATTGTAAAATAATTGGTCTCAAGATTGGATATGATTCAACCTTAAATTTTCACCTACAATTATAAGAAAATGTGCAATCAGCCCTTAGACCTTATTATCACTTCTAGTCCCCATCCTAAGCATTTTCCAATGTCAGTTTTACCTATTTATAAGGGAACATAGTACTCAATTGAAAATTTAAGGATGTTTAGGATAACATGTCATGATATTATACATGATTACATGTTGCTAAATATGTTTCCTAAAAGCCTTGGTGGTATGGCATTGGAATGGTATTATCAATTACCACACCATTATTTGAGGAATTTTGAAGAGACAAAAAAGTTGTTTGTCCAAAAAATTAGAGCTTTTATCAAGAAAATTGTGACTATGAAAGATGTTTATATGTTGAAATAAGAAAAAGATGAAAGTTTTTCAAAATTCTTGTCTCGTTGGAGAAGTTTAGTTGGATGATTTAGATATACTTTATCTCCTTGATACATGCTATAAATATTTATTGGAAATTTACAAGAGCAAATATCTTAACAATTGGAGACAACAACTATTACCTCTTTCAACCAAGCAATAGATCTAGTAAGAAGGATAGAGAAAGACCTTATTCAAAGAGGTCAATTCAATCCAAGGAAAGAGAAGACAAGATAATGAAAATATAGTATAAGAACAAGCATGTAGTTGGTGGTGGGGTAATGGATAGTAGATCTATTAAAAATGTTGTTAACACCTTGCAAAAGATGGTACTTAACCAACCTCAAAAAAATTTACCAAGGAATTTCACAATACTCAGCATGCCTATGATGATGATCCTTAAGTAGCTCTTGGAAGCTAATATGCCTGAGTTGCCTACCATAAAGTAATATGATACCACAACTAATTGGTATAATCTTGGTCAACATTATGAATATCATAGAGTGGAGGGGCACATGAAAAATTCATGTAAGAGGTTGAAACATATGGTTTTGGACTTAATCAATGCAATTCATATTGTTATAGAGGACTCTCAACCCACTCCTAACAACAATAATCCAACAAAAAATCAACCTCCTACTCAATGAGCACCCACAACTAATCAAGCCATTGGGATATTCTAAGATCCCTTACCTAAACATGGTAAACAAATAGCTAATCAAGTGTCATATTGTAATATGCCATCTCCCCACAATAATATGGTTGGTATGATAGTCGCAACTACAAGGCAACACAATCAAGCTCAACTGACTCAACAATATTAGTAGAAGATGAGTTCTACATCCAATAAACCTTCAAAAACATCCTTAGTTTTGAAGAGTATCCAAAAAGGAGCACATGAATAGAAAACCCACCTTTAGTGTTGAATCCACAACCTAAAGTCTCATTTGATATTCAACAACAATTAGCTAGTACCCCAGCCAAGATCTCCATCCTAGAGATTTTACAAACTTCTCCTATTCATAGGGAAGCCTTGTTGAAGCTTCTAAGTCAACAATATGTCCCTCAAGAAATTTTACATAGTGCTATATCTAATGTTATAGGTTACCTTGGAATACATCATCTCACATTCTTGGATGATGATATTCCTCAGACTTGCGAGGGGATTCTTCCCTCTACATCACTGCATTTATTAGGGAAATATTTATCAAGCAAATCTTGATAGATAATGGTTCTTCCATCAATTTATGCACTTATCAATTTTTCCAAAATTTTATATTAAAATAGGAAGATTTAATTAAATCCAATGTCATCATTAAATATGTCAACAACCAGTCCAAAGAGACCTATACCATTATATCTCTCCCCTTAGAATTGGACCTAAGATCTTATATACCTTATTTTATGTGGTACCTTACCCCACACATTTTAATCTTCTTCTTGGACACCCTTGAATTCATGTGATGAGGGATATCCCTTCTACTCTTCATCAATGTCTAAAGTTCAAATTCAAAGATCAACTTATCACCATTTTAGATGACCCTCATCCATTCGAATATTATTCAATGGTTGAGAAAGCTCAATATAATCTCAATTTATGTCCATTAGTTTCTTCAGCTCACATCACCAAGTCACTTGGAAATCCGAAGGTGAGTGAGGAACCACTAATCAATATCTCATCATAATATTAGGTCAATTATTTTCTCCAATAACCTCTTCTAGATTTAGCCAAGCTACCACCTTCATTGAGGACTATGTGTTTACCTTATAAGAAGGGTGAAGTAGTATACATTGGCATGTATACCTTTATCTTTGTAAGTGTATCCCTCAAAGAAAATGTCCATGGTAGCAATCCTCTTCTTGTAGAGTGTTCTTTTTCCCATTGTTACCTATACAATAATTACCCACTTCACAACCAAATCCTATCTAGTATAAGGTATTTAGGTAAAGGTTTGGGGCCACAACATAAAGGAACTCAAGATCCTTTGGAAGTTGAGGTTTGTCCTGGGAGATGTGGATACCCAATAAAAACCAATCTTTACCATTTGATGATTATGATAACCTTATTACTTATGCTAATTATTTAGATCATCAAGGCTTAGAGTGGAGTGATGTGGATGAGGGTTTCGACACCAAAAATGTGTCATTTTGTATGCCCTAAAACCATTTTAATCAATTTTGATAAATTCTCCAATTTCCTCCAAATTACCTTTTTCTACCTAATCCACCCAATTCCCTCCAAAATTCCCTCATTTTTCCTGCAATTCATCCAATTTCTCTAATCCTTTCAAATTCACTAAATTCCTCCAAATTTCCCTAATTTCTCCTAACTTTCCTCTAACCCTCCCTAATCACTTTTATTTTCCTCCAATTCCTATCCATTCCTCCTAATATTATTTAATTCTTCCTAATATTTTCTAATCCTTCCCTAATCCTTCCTAATATCTCCTAATTTTCTTCCTACCCTTCTAATTTCAACTTTTCCCTACTTTTTTATTTTCTACCTCTATTCTGATCCTCTCAAACCTTTCTAATTTTCCCATAATACCTTAATTTTCATTAATTCCACTAATCTCCCCCAACCCTTGCTTAATTATTCTAATCATATTTTATTCCTCTAATCCTTCTCTCTCCTCTCAATCCCTATATTCTCCCTCTAACCCCTCTTTGGAATTTTCCTAATTTCATTTAGATTCTCATTCTCCTAATTAAGCTCTTAATTAGGTCGTAGATCTTCTAATTATGCCTTAGCCCCCTCCCCAAATCCTAGAAAAGTACATAATAAATTCACATTCAATCTCTAGAAAACCTAAAATAATTTAAAATTCCTCATAACTCCTCTCTAATTCCTCTTAGCCTAATCACCCCTCCTCACTAGGCACCTAATGCCATTTCTAATCCCATTTTGACAAATTTGAAGCAAAATAATTTAATTTGTAATATCCCTAGAAATGTGCACATTCAATTGATTAAATCCCATAAAATTCCTAAATCAACCATCAATCCCTAGGAAATCTCATGTAAATACCCCCATTATTTAATTCCCACATCCTCCTACCCATTTCCCTCCATTTCTAGGAGAACTAAAAATTCATTTAAATCCCCAATTCAAATTTTCTCAATAAATCCACGTATCCTATCCCCCTCCATCTCAAATTTTCAAGAATTGAAAATTCCCTTTCCCATCACCCAAGGTGCACTCCAAAATAAATTTTATATTGTTTTATCTTATCCAAGGATTTCCTCTCCTAAGTATATTTATGATTTTTGGTGGGTTTCATTCCCCCAAAATAAATAAATAAAAAATATGCACAAATCTCCAATATATCCTACATATTTTTCTAGATCCTTGCAATTGCCACATGGATACCACTTAGGGCCATGTCATTGCTTTGTCATCCCCTAACCATCCTTAAAAATTTCTATAAATTCCCCTACTTCTCCATTTCAAGTGCTTAGACTCTCCATCTAGGGCCATGTTGCCAAAATTTTATTATATTTAGTGCCACTCTTTTCAAGTTCTTAGTCTTGTGAGTGTGAGTATCCACATTTGAATATCTCAAGCCATCATCAACTATGGATATCCTTGGAGGCAACCATTGACACTTATTTTGTATCTATGTACCAACCGAGTGACCAACCAACATCAAACTTCTATAATAGGCTGTAATACCACCAAGGAGGGTCTACAAGGAGTTTCAAGGCACCACTAACTCCCAAGACCCATCCAACAACCCCATTTTGACTGCACAAAGCCAATCCTCAATTGCTAGGGGTGACTACATAGAGCCAAAACTTCCCAACTTGTTTTGGGTATATATCCATCATTTTAACTCAGATCAACCTAACATTTTGAGGATGGGTTCTTGAGAACCACTAGAATATTCCTACTAAATTTCATATTATTTGGAGCTATAAAAGTCTAGTCAATAGTCCCCTAATGACTGCATTATCGTAATTAGCACATCCTTGATGATTGGAAATTGGTAGTAGATAGAAGCTCAAAACTAATGGTAAAATATTAAGGAAGGTAAATTAAGCTATTTTATAAGGTTTTGTGATATTTTGGTATGGTTTTGTAACCTTTATTCAAGATTTTGTGAAATTTCTCAATATTCTTTCTAGATTTTGGGGCTTACCTCGGAAGGCACTTTTGTTTTTATTAACTCCTTATGTGAGTTGTGTGCAAGTATCCCAAGATAGGAAGGTAGCAAGGACAAAGTTCAATAACACTCAAACACTATCCACACCATACTTCAATCTCTTTTTGTAGTAAGAGGAAGCCTAAGTAACACCATTGATTCATTTTTTCACCTTGTATAAAAGGATATTTGTTGTAAATCCATTTTAAGGGTAAATTGTAAAGGTAAAAGCAAAAATTTCTTATAAAAGTTCATATTTTATTATTCATGTATGGTGTTGATTTCCCTTGTTATATAGGGGTTGCCTTATCCCACTAACATTCTATTTTACAATGTGGTAATTTTGGTGCATCTTGAGTTAGTTGTGACCCCAAAGGAGTATGCTGAAGGGGATACTCTTTGTGACATGGATAATGAGGATGCCCTTCACAATATCTTCTTCTTTTATGGGTCAACCCCTTGTGTCACACATGTCAAGTCTTCTAGTTATCAAGAGGTTTTTGGTTCCATGTCTCTCGAGGACCTTGGGCAACTAGGAGTGATCCTTGCCCTGCCTCCTTATGAGGATGAGCCTCATATTATCATTGAGAAGACCATATATGTTAACATAGGTTATGAGTAGATCCCTAGAATTCTTAAGTTAGGCAAAGCCTTGTCAATAGACAAGAAGGAGCAATTGACAAATTTATTGAAGAAATTTCATGATATTTTTGGTTGGTCATATGCTGACATGTCAAGGCTCAATCCCTCCTTTGTTATGCATCATTTGGTAGTTAAGCATAATTATAAGCATATTAAGTAGAAAATTCAGAATATTCATCCTAAGGTTTCCCTTTTGGTCAAGGAGGATCTCTAAAAACTCCTTGATGTCATTTTCATAAAAGCTATCGACTATTTTGAGTGGATCTCCAATATTATTCCTGTGGCTAAGAAGATACGAACAATCAAAATATGTACCAAATTTAGGGACATCAACTTATCATATCTCAAGGATGATTTTACTCTCTCCAACATAGATATGATCATATATTTCACTTTCAAATGTGGAATAATTTTGCTTACGGATGGTTTTTTGGGATACAATCATATTATGGTTGCCCTTGAGGACCAAGCTAAGACAACTTTCATTACTCCATGGAATACCTTATGTTATAAAGTCATGTATTTTGACTTGAAGAATGTTGGTGCTACATATCAGATGGCCATGAATTAGAGTTTTCATGACATGATGCATGATATTCTAGAGGACTATGTGGATGATATTTTAGGTGATTTCATACATCAAAAGGATCATGTTCACGATCTACGATGAATCTTTAAAAGGATTCAATACTTTAGAGTTTACCTTAAGTCCTCCAAATGTATGTTTGGAGTCACATTTTGCAAGTTGTTAGGTTTCATGATGTCTAGGTGAGGCATTAACATGGATCCTGCTAATATAGTAGTTATCATTGACATACCTCCTCCTCGCACTCTAATCAAGTTGCATAGATTGCAAGTTAAACTTCAAGATATTCATTGTTTCATAGCTTAGTTAGCTGATAAGTGTCAATATTTTCTTAATATTCTTAAGATGTAGTATTCTTGTGGGATTCCAAGTATTAGCAAGATTTTGAACTCAAATGATATCTCACTTCCCCACTTGTCTTAGTTCCTTCTAAATTGAATAAGCATTTCATGATTTACATAGCAACCATAGCTCATGCTTTGGGAGCCATGTTGGTTCAACATGATGATAAAAACAAAGAGTAAACTATCTACTATATCAGTAGGACCTTGGTTAGTTATGAAAATCGATACACTCCCTTAGAGAAGCTTTTCCTTGCTATGGTGTTTGCTTCTTATAAATTAAGATACTACATTCTTAGTCGTTGTTAGCTTTTGATAAAGTATGATATGGTAGAAAGTAATAACAAGATGTACAATATGTATAAAAGTAAGATAATTGAATTATGCAATAACATTGAAATATGCTATTAATGGAAAGATACAAAAATAGTACAATGCATAGTAATGGAGGAAATGAACACTCCATAACTCTAATGGAAACTACATTGTACCTACTCACTACTCTATAGTAATCTCACTTTTGCTTCATATACTTTCTATTCACTATGGGGTATTTATATAAGAAGATAAGTTGCTTGGCCCTTACTCTTCCTAACTACCTTTCCTATGACTCATATACAAGTGGAATATTTGTACATTTACATCATTGCACACTGAAACTTATGCATTTATTACTTCTTCCTCAAGTAACCTAAGGTAAAAATCCTAATCTAAAAATGTACCCAAGGTGGTACATTGACATGTACCTAAATAATGTAACATACTCTAACACCACCCTGTATTAAATTATTTAGATATTGAAGACTTTAGTCTTCAATAAATATCTTCTTCTTTTGAATAGTCTTCAGCTTGATCAGGTCCTCCTTCTTATATTTCTTCAGTCTTCATGTCATATCTTCTTGTCTTTTCCAACCCACTATTTTTTTTTTCAAGCATCTTTGATGAACTAGTGATCTCATAATTTTGCACATCACAAGTGGATAAAAATTGATCTATTTTATCTCATTTGATTCTCTATATGACATATTTATTTTATCTTCATAAATATCAAGCTTAAAATTATTGTCAGTGGATGTTTTTGAAATAAGATCTTGGAAGAAATAATCTATTCTTTGTAATAACTTGCTACAACCCTAACATAGCCGACTATGTTAGTTTCCAATTGCAATTATTATTTTCACTATTTAGAATAGTTTGATTTATTGTTTTAATCATATCTTCATCTATCCTTTTATTATTTCATCGATGATTAGCGCACAAGCCTTTACGACGAGGGAGAGCCCACCTTAAGTGGCGAAACATTGTTTTATATTCATCTGGTTTATATTCAGCTATGATTGTATTTTCTATTGGTTGCATTGAGTAAGCATTAATTAAATTAAGGAGAATGAAGGAGTTCCATTCAAGTGGTATCAGTAGACTGGTTTCGATTAGCCGAGAAATCTTAACACGCATCCAACCTTCGGGTGGCTGCAGACGACCATCCTTATCTAGCGCTATCGAAGGTTCATGTTCCAACCAAACCCCCAGGAAGCTACCATATGGCGTCCAAGTTTTAGACGTCTAACATAGCTGGCGATAATAACAAGTGGCATGATCGAGTAGAGGGCTAAGCGCATCACTGGTTCACGGAAGTATAGTCTCCAGGCGTTAAAAAACATGCCGTAGCAGGACCTGGCGGTGAGAACCCAACCCATGCACACAGCCAAGCATCTCAATATTGCATCACGACAATAGTAAAACATACGCCCATGATCGCTGCACCATAAAATTCAAAAGAGACATGAAATTTATACTATGAAACATGAATCATTGTCGTCCAATCAAAAGGCAAGAATAAAATTAATTTCCGATATTTTATAAGTTTTTTTTTTTTTTTTTTTTTTTTTTTTTTATTAGTTTGTGACAAAGCTTCATTCGCACCTAGAAAGGTGTGACTTAGGTCACACGGCTCGTCTCCCGTGTGCATTATCCTGCTTTGCCAAATTTTCTTCCTGCTGCATGTGGTCATTGTGTTGTTGCGTTGTGTTATTGCATCATGTCGTGTTCGTGAAGGGTAGTTGTTGTGTTATTTTTTTGTCGTCCCTTGTGTCATGTCTGCTCTCATGTCCTTCATGTTAGTTTGTTGATGTCGTGTCCCACATCCATAGTCCAGATGGCCATTGTGGTCAGAGTGTCGTTTCATCTAGCATCTCAATTTTCGAGTCGATCATGTTATCCTCATGTTGATCGTGTCCCTACTGTCCATGTGTTGTATTCCATGTTAGTTGTGTCATGTACACGTGTCATCAATCTATCCATCTGTCGTGTGTTAGATATTACGAATGATCAGAAAGTGTTAAAAGTGCTATCAAAAAAATTGCAAAAGGTCGTCTAAAAGTGGTCCGAGTTGTCATCACAAGAAAATTACTAAAAATTGTGAGAGTGGTCGAAAAGTTGTCATAAAATTTGCTCAAAGTTGTCAAAAAGTTGTTCCAAAGTCGTTAAAAAATTGCTAACCAAATCTCATTACGAGGAGACCCAACAAATCCGCGTCGCAGTTGGAGCGACAGTTGAAGCGAAAACCCAAACAAATTTTTTTTTGGCACGAGTTACTAAAATTGTTATTGGAAGTTTAAAAACTCCCAATCAAGATATTTTGGCAAGTGCATGAGCAAAATTTGGATCAAAGGATCGAACGGATGATTAACAAGCTCGAAAACTTCCAACAATAATGCAAGAAGAGCTCGTCGAAGCCAAGGTACAAAAAATTCTCCTTCTCCATCCGAAATTGGTAGTTTTAACCCGAGTCATCCAGTGGTCAGCCCAATGGCATCCAATTCTTCTCCAGATTCCACACAAGAACACATCACCCAAGTGGAAGGAAATCATCCAGTCATCAATGATGAGTTGTTAAAAGCCTTGATACTAAATCTTCAAAGGATGACTGAAAGTTTCAACGCATCTCAGAAACCGCCCCAACCGACTCCTTCTAGTTCCAATCACTGGAGTACGAAGGTCTACAATGATGACTATACATGCCATAGAGGTCAAAATAGTTAGTCTTTGACTCACAATGGTCACCAAAATAGTGAGGATAGGGGTAATGAAGAAAATATGGAGCAACAAAGAGGGTTCTACAAACCCTATCAAAATAACAACCAGAGATAGAGAAGTAACGAGGAACAAGATAGAAATAATGTCCACCAACCGAGAGGTCCATCAGGCATCAATCATCCATGCATTGACATGCCTACCTTTGAAGGCCAGGATCCACGTGGGTGGATTGCAAAAATGGAGGGCATCTTAGAATTTTACAAATTTTAGGGCATGGACAGGGTCCCTTTTACAGCAACCAAATTTGGCACCGAAGCTTATCAATGGTTTACATGGTATAAACGTGAGGAGCCTCAAGCTGCATTATATTGGGATACTTTCAAAAGAGCCTTTCTTCATAGATTCGACAAAGGGCCCATGGGTTCCTACACAGTATGATTATTGTCACTCAGGAAAATAGGATCAGTAGGGGCTTATATTTCTGAATTCACCAGTATGCTTTCCTATGCAGAAGACCTACCCCAGGATGTGGTAGTAGCAGCCTTTCGAAATGGATTAAAAGCACATATTAAAGTGGAGGTAGATCTACAAAATCCATCCAAGTTGGATGAGTGTATAAGGATTGTTGACTTAGCAGAAACCAAGGTGAACATAGGTTCATCCACACGACGGGATGCATATGGTCGACCTCCATTCCGCAACAACTCTTTTCACAAAAATGATCAACCGTCATGATACTTCTGTTACAAATGTCATAGTCAACATCAAAAATATCAAGCATGTACACCACGACAAAATTTTCAAATAGAATATGCCGACCAGGAAGAAGAAATAGAGGAGTACGAAGCACCGAAGGATCTCCCAGTTGAGGACCAAGAGGCACACGATGAAGTTATCACTGAGGAGGATACCATGACTATTTCAATACATGCTCTTATGGGGTTATCTTCTCACCATACAATCAAAGTGGTAGGTTTCATTCGAAAGTAGCAGGTGATGGTACTAATTGATTTCGGAAGTACTCACAACTTCATCGATGCACGTCTTGCAAAGACTCTGGGTCTGCACGTCTACTCTTCTAGTCAAGATCGGTTTCAAGTCAAAATAGCAAGCAGGGAAGTTTCTCAATGTCTCGGTAAGACATCTCCAATTTCACTACAAATGGGTACGTATACTTGGCAAGGTCCTCTTTTTGTTATGGAATTAGGAAATTCAGAAGTCATTTTAGGTGTTGCATGGATGGAACAATTAGAAACCACCGTAGGTTTTAATCACAAACATCGCTTTGTGGAATGGCAAGCCAATGGGAGAACCATCCGTCTTCAAGGACTACCTACACCTCCATCAAAAGTTGTAAGTTCACATAGCATGGAAAAATTGTTAAGAAAAGAAGGTGGGGGATTCATAGCCCGAATCAACTGCATTGAAAAATTAGAACAAACTATGCCGGAAATCAAAGCTGAAGCTCTCCAAAATATTGTGACTAACTATGAGGAAGTTTTTCAGGAACCCACAGGCCTACCTCCCAAAAGATCTCATGACCATGCAATACATCTAGTGCCTGGTAGTCTTCCACCCAATGGTCGTCCTTATCGATATCCCCAACCCCAAAAAATAGAAATTGAGAAGATTGTCCAAGAAATTTTAGACCAGGGTGTCATCCGTCATAGTACTAGTCCTTATTCCTCACCTATCGTCTTAGCTCGTCGAAAAGACAATTCTTGGCATATGTGTCCAGATTTTCGTCCTCTCAATAAAATCACAATCAAAGATAAGTTTCCTATTCTTGTCATTGATGATTTACTAGATGAGCTACATGGTGCTCAATTCTTCACCAAATTGGACTTACGTTCAGGGTTCCATCAAATCCGAGTTAGGAACGAGGATATTCCCAAAACAACATTTCGAACTCATGAGGGTCATTATGAATTTTTGGTCATGCCTTTTGGTCTCACTAATGCACCATCTACATTCCAAAGTCTTATGAACCAAGTGTTTCATCCATTCCTCCAAAAATTTGTTCTAGTCTTCTTTGATGACATACTTATTTATAGCAAATCATGGAATGATCATTTAGTACATGTGGACAGAGTTCTCCATATCCTTCACAAAGAAAAGTTGTTTGTCAAAAGATCTAAATGTTCCTTTGGTGTTCAAGAAGTGGAGTACCTCGGTCATATAGTATCTCACGAAGGTGTTAAGGTAGATCCCAATAAGATTAAGGCAATACAAGATTGGCCCCTACCTAAAACCATAAAAAAACTTCATGGTTTTTTGGGTCTCACAGGTTATTACCGCAAATTTGTACGTGACTATGGTAAAATTGTGGGTCCGCTCATGGCTCTTACCAAGAAGGATGCTTTTCATTGGTCAGTCGTAGCTACTAAAGCTTTCGAAGCTCTTAAGGAGGCCATGTGTACGACTCCAGTTTTGGCCACTCCGGATTTTCACAAACCATTTATCATTGAATGTGATGCTTCAGGAACAGGTATTGGTGCAGTACTAATGCAGGAGGGTCACCCCTTGGCATTCGAAAGTAAACAACTTTCAGGAAAAAATTTGGGTAAATCCACTTATGAAAAAGAAATGTTGGCTATTTTACATGCAGTAGAGAAATGGAGGCATTACTTAATCAATAGCCGCTTTGTTATTAAAACCGATCACAGCAGTCTCAAGCATTTTTTAGAACAAAGGTTTTCTTATCCAGAACAAAATAAGTGGTTGACTAAATTACTGGGATATGATTTTGTGATTGAATATAAGAAAGGTAAAGAAAATGTGGCTGCAGATGCATTATCTAGAAAATACGAAGATGAAGTAGTTATTAATGCCATTTCAGGGCCATGTTCGCAATGGGTGTCTCAGTTACAAGATGAATGGTTGTCCAACAGTGAGACAACTCACATAATTCAAGAGTTATCTATGGGTTCTTCTAAGTATCCTCTTTTCACATATGATGACCAAATATTACGTAAGAAGAATCGTATTTACATTCCTCATAATTCACCAATCAAAGTACAGATTCTAGAAGAGTCACATGCTTCCCCTTCAGCAGGACATTCAGGGTTTTTAAAAACCTACATACGGGTTAAACAATCCTTTTGTTGGAAAGGATTAAAGGCAATGGTTAAGCAATGGGTAGCTGAATGTGAAGTGTGCCAACGCAATAAGGGCGAAACAGTCAAATCACCAGGATTACTTCAACCATTACCTATTCCAGATCGCCAATGGGAACATATTTCCATGGATTTTATTGAAGGTCTTCCTAAGTCAGATGGAAAGACAATAATTTTTGTGGTAGTTGATCGTCTTTCCAAATATGCTCATTTTCAGGCTTTACAACATCCATTTTCAGCAAGCAAAGTGGCCAAGGTATTTATGGATTCAATTTTTAAATTACATGGAATGCCCAAAAATATTGTAAGTGATCGTGATCCCATATTTACCAGCAATTTTTGGAGAGAATTGTTTCGATTGAGTGGTACCAAATTAAATATGTCTTCTGCATACCATCCACAAACAGATGGTCAAACAAGGTAGTTAACAAATGTTTGGGTACCTACCTAAGATGTTTTGCTCAGGATAAACAATATCAATGGAGTCAATGGTTGTCATTAGCAGAATGGTGGTACAATACGTCTTATCATTCTTCCACTAAGATGTCTCCTTTTGAAGCATTATATGGAACTAAGCCACCAACCATGGCCGATTATGTACCAGGATCTTCCAAAGTGGCTCAAGTCAATGATTGGTTACAGACGCGACAATCCTTGCTCACTATTTTGAAAGAAAATTTGGTCCACGCACAGAATCGTATGAAGCAGCAACTGGATAAGCAATGTTCAGAATGAACGTTCCATATTGGCGATATGGTATTCCTTCGTCTTCAGCCCTACAAACAGCTATCGTTAAAGCTCAAATCTAGTCAGAAGTTGTCACCATGATTTTATGGTCCCTATAAAATTATGCGTCGCATTGGCGAGGTAGCATATCAACTGGAGCTGCCCCAATCCTCTCGCATACACCCAGTATTTCATGTCTCCTGTCTCAAACAGGTGATTGGCCAGAAGGTATATTCCCAGACGGAATTACCAGTGCTAGATGAAGAAGGGCGTATCCATCTACAACCAGAAGAAGTGCTACAAACTCGATCCCGTAGACTCAAATCTCATCACATCCAAGAATTTCTCATCAAGTGGCAGGATTTACCTGAAGAAGATGCAACCTGGGAATCTGAAAGTATTTTCCAGTCATTTCTAGCTTTGAGGACAAAGCTTTCCGAGGAGGGGAGTCATGCTACAACCCTAACATAGCCGACTATGTTAGGTTCCAATTGCAATTATTATTTTCACTATTTAGAATAGGTTTGATTTATTGTTTTAATCATCTCTTCATCTATCCTTTTATTCTTTCATCGACGATTAGCGCACAAGCCTTTACGGTGAGGGAGAGCCCACCTTAAGTGGCGAAACATTGTTTTATATTCATCTGGTTTATATTCAGCTATGATTGTATTTTCTATTGGTTGCATTGAGTAAGCATTAATTAAATTAAGGAGAACGAAGTAGTTCCCTTCATAACCTTTCTTCATAGTACTTATATATATAGTAGCAAAAGAAAGAAAAATAATTTTTCCTCCACAATATTTACATGGATGGAAACTCCAATAGTTGAATTTCTCATGACCAAATTGGTTGCAATAAGTGCATAGTAAAGGTATTCCAACTTCTTTGTTTTCTATTTTATACATATCATGTTTATCTATATCCTTGATGAGATACTTGAACCATATGTGAATAATCAAGGCTATTCCATATTTACTTCTTTCATACATTTGTATAATATTTTTTGATCAATATTATTTTCTTCTTTTTGAATATGATCTTATATATCTTCATTAGTATAGTTGTCACCAATTTCTTTTGCTATCTCATTAGAAGATTTTTTATAAGAATCTATTTTTCCATTACTACTAGTTTTAGAAATTATTTTAAATCCTATCGATTCTTCTTTCCCATCTCCATATTTATACATTGAATTATCAATCATGCTTTTAATTCATATTGGTACTTTTGTTACTCCTTTTCTAATTGCATTATTTAGTGTATTAGTAGACATCCTTACAACTCCCTAGATAAGAGTATATGAACTAATTTAATAAAACCTTTCTTGGATTTAGGTTTTGTAGGTTTTCTTATATCTCCCAAGTAATTTAGAATATACTATAGGATTTGATAAAATACTTAGCAATAATTAGTTCACCTTTTGATTTTATTTTGTAATATTTTTAAAATAACAATAATCAAATTTCAATTTTACCTTATCTCTCCTAATGAAGTATGCTCTAATGGAGTTCTTATAGTTGGATTTCTTTTTGTCTCCTTAGTATGAGTATGAGATAAATGTGACCAATTAATTCCAACTCTTAATGATGCTTAATGAACCTTCTTCTTCTACCTTCAATAATTCAATTTTCTAAATTCCAATAATCTAAGGTTTGATGTAGGATACCTTATACCTCCCTAATTTGGAATATTAGAAAATAATAGTAATATTTGCAAATCAATTTATCAGGGTTGAAAACCTTATACCTCCTACTTAGATATTTGTATATCAAGCAATTTTATGATATCTCCTACCTTTACCAAAATTGCTTTCTTTAGTTTTCAAGGTTGTAATAATAATTAACTTCCAACCTTATAGTATGCACCTTATAACTCCTGAATTAAGAAAAGCAAATATTAATAGATATAGAGCTTTTACCTCCCTTTAACATATGGTGAGTGAGCTTCTCAATTTGGGCACTAATGAGTAATTGATTCTCTTGTCTAATCGATAATGTTGGTCTTCTCCTTTAGAATGATGATGATCTATCCCTCAAAATACAAGCATTCAATGCTCTATTTCATCACTAGCCTTCACTCCTCTAATGGTGTTGATGTTCACCTTGCAATTTGAGTGTTCAATGCTCAACTTTGATAGCACTAATTTATGATAGTCCTTGACTCCATTTGAGATGCTTCACTGGTCACCTCACTTTGCTATTCTTCATTGCATGCTACTGTGTGCTATTAATTCATTGTATTTCCCTTGGACTTTGTTGTGTCCTTTCACTTTGGAGTTGAGTGCTTAAGTAGCTTCAAGCTCCTTTGGATGACTTTCATGTGGCTTAAGCTCTTGAATAATGCTTTATGACTTCTCTAACACTTCTTAAGGTGATAACCTCATGGTTTGTGAGCTTCAATGCTCTTTAGGATGACTCCCACATGGCTTAGAAATGTTGTAATGCTTCTCCTTCCTAGCTATGATAAATATACCTTTGTAACATCTAAATGATTATTTTAACACTCAAGGAGTGATTGTTTTCTTTCTTTGAATGCATTAGGGAATATATGGGTGCTCTTTCAGTTGTGACAAGTGGCAACACCTTTGGTTGCATGAAATGTTTCCCTACAACATCTATTATATATTATATACTCATTTTACAACATATGCAAAGTTGCTGTATTGCTCTCAAAACTTCCTCCAAGAGAAATAAAGTGCTAATATTCTCATAGGATGTTAAATCTCATTCAATGGTGGTTCTAGGTGCTTTGATGATGGTTCTATGGTGCTTCATTTATGATTGCTAGTGCTTCCCTTAGTTGAAATTTTCTCCATGATACAATCTAGTATAGATCCTCCTCAGTAGATGATTTCTCCAAGCTAGGTCTTGGATATTGCACCTTGAACTCTATCTTATGCCTTTAATATGCTATCTTGTGTGTTGCCTTGCAATGTGTTGTAGATGATAGCTTCTAGCTCATGATATGCAATAAATAACAACTCCTTTATGTGATTATCTTGTGCTTCAAGTTTCTTTCTAAGGATTCTTGATTCCATGACTGATGGGTGTGTCTTTAGACATTATAATTTGAGCCTCTTGTTAGCTCTTTAACTTTGCTTGGATAGTGCTCTTCTATCAACCGCTTTGTGATGGTTCTTGCTGGCGTTGGATGTGTCCATGAGACACTCAAACTTTACCTCCTTTTGCTATGTAGGATAAGATATTATGGTGCAATCAACTAATGTAAATATATTTACAATAGATAGAAATATTTTGATACAATATGCAATGGAAGATAGCAATCACAAGATACAAAATAATATGAAAAAAAGTAAATCTACGAGATGACTAAAATAAACTATAAATAGAAATGACATAAATGAATACAATATAGCTATGGAAGAAATGAAAACTCCATTAATAAATCTATTGGACTACATTGCACCCATCACCAATATATGGTGATATACACAATACTATGCTAATATCTCTGTATCTATGTTTCTATCTATATCTCTATATATGTCTCTATGAGGCCCTTCTTATATAGGAAGATAGGTTCCTTGGCCAACACTCTACCTAAGATCTGCAAGGGATAACTTGCACATTTACACTTGTGCATTTATTACATTTAATTAACTAACTAGATAACTTCCCCCTAAATTAATCTAATGTCCTAAGTATGTACCTTGGAAGGTACATTTACATGATCCAAATGATGTAATATAATCTATTTCTAACACCCCCCTGTATTACATTATTTGGGCATTGAAGACTTTAGTCTTAAATAAGGATCTTCTTCTTTGGATAATGGAATTTGGCTTCTCCCTTATTGCTTACTATGTTCAGGTTCATCAGGTAATCTGTGTCTTCATATGATGCAAAGTAAGTTGTAGCTTAAGCTAAATATTCTTATTTCAATTGACTTTGCATTGTATTCCTCCTTTATTTGCTTCATATTCTTCTTCATCTCTAGCTTTACCTTTGATACTAGTTTTTATGCTCTCATAGGTGGTTGTGTTGCTACTTGGTTCTTGTAAGGAAGATTCTCCTTTCCTATATTTAATTTGTACAAAATGTTTTGAACAACCACTTAAGGCATCATGATAAGATCTTGAGTTAGTATAATAGGAAGTGTTGATGCTGCATGAGGATTGAAAGAACTTTTCTAGTTATGATGTATTAAGTTCTGCCTTCTTTTTCAGTAGTTCTATCAATCATTTTTGTTCTACATTTTCATCCTTGTAGTTTTTATATGTGAGCAATGCCATGTAGAATATGCTCATAAAATCTAAGGAAAGTGAAATATCACTTTTTTGCATTGTCAATTACTTCATTGAGATGGGCTTGAAGATAGCATTCCATAGTATCAAAATTATCTTCTAAAGCTTCACTATGGATTACTTTTGAAGTTAGATCTAACCTTCCTTCCGATTTCTTGAGTAGATTCATGATCCCAAGTTTTATGGCACTAGATTTTTCCTTTTTGATGTAAAAATTCTAATTGGTATTTTGAGAAGTATACATCCTTATAGCTCCTTAGTTTTAGATATGGAAGGATATAATTCCCTAATATATAAGCTTGAAAAACCTTTATTAATCCTTAGGTTTATAGGCTTCCTTATGTCTCCCTAGTAATGAGAGTATATGGAATCTTAGGTTTTGTAGAAAGCTTATATCTTCCCAATGGATTTATAACTTGATAATCTTTGATAGATGCTATTATTATCAAGTTTTTGTAGAATTCCTTATGACTCCCTAGAGATTTTTTGGAATATTATATAGTGCTTTTGTAAAATATAGTTTAATTTTGGTTAATTTTGTATAGATTTGTAAATATAAAAAAATATAAAAAATCAACTATTCTAACACTTTATTTCTCCTATTGAATTAAGCACTTTTCCAATTTTGAAGAGGTTTTAATGTTGGATTTCTTTTGTCCCTTTTGAGAAATTTTGAGATAAGAATATTATAAATTTTCAACCTTTAAAATGCTTTGATAAACCTCTTTTAATATCCCTTTAGGATTTAATTTTAGTGTATCTAATTTCCAATAACCTAGTTTGGTGTTGTAACCCTTATAACTCCTAAATTTGGAAAATTAGAACACATTAATATTTGCAAACATTCAATGGATTAATTCCAACTAGTATCCCTTATTTCTCCTAGGTTATATTTTGCAAATATTAGGCTACTTTGATAATTAATTTCCCTAAGTTTTTCTTTCAAATAAAGATCGATTTACTTTAATATTTCAACCTTATAATATAACCTTATAACTTTCTTTTTAATGAAATAAAATTAGATAGGAACATTTTACCTTAATACAGCTTTGCACATTTATGAAATTGGATGCATATGGCAGTAGTCTATCCTTCTTGGGTACTGTGAGTAATGATAGATTATTAAATGTTCTCTTGGCTTCAGTGCTTTTCTTTAATGCTTCCCTTGAACTTTTTGGTCGAGAGTACTTCCCTTTCCTACTTTTGAATACTCCCAAATTGCTGCCAAAGTGTTGGTCCAAGGAACCTTTAATAGGCAGTCAGTCGAGTGACAAGTGTCGCAAAAGTTTTTTTAACACTCCAAGAATGCTTTAGATGTTTGGTGGAGACACCAATCCTATTCTAATTATTGTGACAAGTGTCACCTTCGCTTGAGATGTTTGTTTATTCCCTCTTTGTGCACTTACTATAATGATTTTGGTTGTAACTCCTCTTCTGCATGGATTATGAGCACCAAGACAATGTTGTAATGTCTCCTTCATGGGTATTTTTAGGGTTCTTTTAGAGAATGACAAGTGGAACCTCCTTTTATTTACATGCCCTTGTATTATCAACACATTATTTTAAGCCCTTAAATGTATTTTTCCACCTTGTTCTTTGATGGACTTCGTTGGTACTGATATGTTTCCATAAAAGTGGAGCTTTGGTGGATATATGGATGAGCTTTGGTGGAGATATAGAGGATCTTTGCTGAGGCTTCGGTGGCTCTTGAATTGTAGAAATTTGATTAAGAAATCATGATGCTCCACTTATGGTATTGAATGCTCCTTTATTGGATGTATGGTTTCAATTTTTTTGCTTTGATTTCCTTTGCTTATACACTACTTTATTTCTCCCTGGCTTTGTGCCTTGCCTTTTGCAGGTTCAACCATCCAAGATACATAGAATATGAGCCTACATGAGTGGCTATTTTCTATGCTTGGGATAATCCTAGCATTCAACCACCTTTGGCTAGTTTACCGGGTTGATTGGGAGTTTCTCAAGGAGATCCTTTTGAAATTTGGTTTCCACCCCAAGTGGGTTCAGCTAATTCACAATTGCTTCTCCTCTGCTTGGTTCTCGGTGCTGGTCAATGGGTCCCCCGCTGGTTTCTTCCCCAGTGTTAGAGGCCTCCACCAAGGGGATCCTCTATCCTCTCTTCTGTTCATCATTTTGGCAGAATCCCTTGGCAGATCCCTGTCTACGACCAGAGTGGCGGGGAAAATTTTAGGTATTCAAGTGGTTTCTAACTCCACTCCTATCACTCACCAGTAATTCATTGATGACACCATCCTCTCAACTTAGGTGTCCGTCATCCAAGCTAAAACCATCAAGTTCATTCTCTCCCTCTACGAGAAAGAGGCAGGGCAGCAGGTAAATTTCTCCAAAAGCAAGCTTTTCTTTTTGCACACCCCCCACCGAGCGCAAGGGCCAAATTTGGTGGATCCTAGGCTACTCTGAAGGATCCCTCCCATCCTCCTACCTAGGACTCCCATTATTCTGGGGAAGGGCGAAAGAGAGCATGTGGAACAATATTTTAGAAAGATTCCAACGGAAGCTAGCAACATGGAAAGGCAAACTTCTGTCCCAAGCGGTGAAAGCCAGCCTTTCAATCTCCACCCTTCAAAGCATTCCCATTTACTTCATGTCAGTTTTCACTCTCCCCAAATTAGTGTGCAAGAAAATTAAACATATCCAAAAAATATTCCTCTGGTCGAGATTCGAAGACAAATCCAAGATTCCCCTCGTGGCGTGGGACACAGTCTGTAGAAGCAAGCAGCAGGGGGGCCTTGGCTACAGGAAGCTGTCCGACATGAATGCTACCCTATTGGGAAAACATGCTTGGAGGATTATCTCTAAAGACCCAGATAAATGGATCCAAATGGTGTTTAAAAAATATATGGGCAATTGCTCCTTCCTCAAATCAAGCAACCACCCCAATGGCTCTGCCTTTTGGAAATCTGTGTTTCACTCCAAAATGCTAATTCAAAAATTTCTTCGATGGATTCTTGGGGATGGCCGCAACATCAATTTTTGGAATGACAGATGGCTAACGGACGAACCCCTGAGTGACAGGGACGATCTTGTGGGGCTTCAAACAGTCTCCAATACTAGCAGGGAACGAAAGGTGTCTGATTTCATCATCTGGGAGGAGGTCCAACCCCGGTGGAGGACCCTCGATGGCAATAGCCCTGAGATTTTTGTCCTTAACCTTATGCTTCAAGCAGTCACTATCCCCTCTGAGCAAAGGGATGATAAACCCACCTGGGCTGGGTCGGACAAGGGCTCCTACTCTGTTAAGTCTGCTTTCTCCCTTCTCAAAACCCACCCTATGTCGCCCTCCCGTATTGTCTGGAAGAAACACCTCATTCCTAAAGTTGCCTTCTTTTCTTGGCTAGCCTTCCAAAACAAAGCTCTCACTATTGAGAATCTCATCAAAAGGGGCATCCCCCTTCCCAACAGGTGCTTTCTGTGTCAAGCAAATTGGGAATCCACTGATCACCTGTTCCTCAACTGCAACTTCACCTCGGCTACACTTGGTTTCCTTTTTTCCACCTTTCGAATCCAATGGGCTCCCCCCAAGTCTTTGTGAGAAGTTTTCCTCCAATGGCCTCAACCCTTTGCTAACCACAAACTTCGGTTCCTCTGGGACATATGCCTTCACCACCTGGTCTGGCATGTGTGGCTAGAGCATAATAGAAGGGTCTTTGGATCTTCTGTTTGGGATCCTCCCTCGCCTTCGCCTCTAAAAATACTAATCTTATTCACTGTCCCAGTCCTCGTTCGTCCTCCTGGGAAGACCTCATACTCAAGTCTCTCAATATCTCGGTCGATTCCCCCGTGGATAACCCTTTACCTCACCCCCAAACCCTTGCTCGGTGGATTCCTCCCCCCCATGGTTGGATCAAGCTAAATTTTTATGGGGCATCCAAAGGGAACCCTGGAGCGGCTAGTGCTGGCGGTGCGGTCAGGGATCACCGAGGAAATGTCCTACTTGCTTTTTTTGAAGATTTGGGACACCAAACCAACCATGTTGCAGAAGCTAGGACCCTATGGAGGGGCCTAGTTCTCATCAAAGAGGATCCCAGGGCAGTCATCGTAGAAGGCAACTCCATGAACATCATCAACTATCTGACTAAGGATGAGATTCCTGCGTGGTGAGTTTTCAACACCATCCAGGAATCCCAGCGAATCCTTCGAAGCAGGAACCATAGATGCCAATACATCTACCAGGAAGGGAATGCCCTGGCTGACATCTTGGCCAATAGAGGAACCTCCTACGGTAGTCTCACCATCTAGGATCACAGGTTTCCACAAGACATCTCTGACGTGGCAGTGTCAGACCTCAAAAAATGTCAATGACCCGCGTCAGATCCTCACGATTGGCCACGTCATGCAACATCCTTATGCCAAGTGGGGCCCTCTTGGACTTATCTCTTTTGAAATTCTAGTTGTTGTTCAGTGCCACCATGGGCCTAATATCCAATTGTCACGACAGAACCATGCAATCCCCAAGCAAGGCCTGGCGAATCATGGCAGTATAGGTGTTCATTCACGTTACGGGCGTGACTAGGTTGGCGATGATTTTTGTTCCTCGGGAGCTGGCTACCTCTCCCCTCGCCAATTGAAAGAAACCTTAGATAATCCCTCTTTCCCATGCATGCAAAAATTTCATTTTGACATCCTTTCTGGGTAGACGAAGCGTCCTTAATTATCCTCACGTCGGATTGTTCAGAGCCTTCTCTTCCTGCCATTGTCTAAGCCTTCTTTTTAGGCAATCCTATCCATCGCAACAGCTTCCTCAGTGCCCCTCCATTTTTCCCCTGGCTCCCTTCATGGCTGCGTCGTACCTCAAACCAGTGTTCTCTTCTCTGTCCGAAGAGGAAACAGTGTTCATGAAAGCCCTTGGGCTCATTCCATTCCTCAGCAAGTTCCAGGGCCCTGACGATCAAATCACCAAGGATTTCATGGGAACTTGGCATGCTGGCAAGGTTCGCGTCAAGGGCATTCATTTGAAGGTCAATCTTGACCTCATGATCGACATTACCGGGTTGCCGTCTTCTGGGCGCTTCATTCGCCGTGACAAACATAACTGGCAGGAGGAATTGGATCAATTCCCCGACAAAGGGAAGAACCTGGGATGGGATAAGTCGGCCCTCTTCAGAAGTTCACTGGATGAGCCTTGGAGCTGGGCCATGAAGCCCTTGATGCAGTTCATTTGTTGTGATGATCCCGACAAACCCCTTCGAAGCTACCACATCAGCTTCGTTAACCACCTTCGCTCTTCCAAAAAGCTCTGCATCCCTGACTTCCTCCATTATTCCCTTTGCTACTCTGTAGAGTCTGCCCTGAAGGTTAAATCCAAGCCACGACATCAGGGGCTAATGGCGGTCATCTTTCACCATGTTGCAGCCAACAGGCCTCCCCCGAAGGAAATCCCTCCCCTTGCCTCCAACCCTCCGGATTCCCCTATCCTCGATACTCCCCAGGGTGAGGCCCCTAGTCCTCCCAGGCAGTCCCCTCTCAAGAGCGACTCCCGCAGCCGCAGGCGTGCTCAAGACAATCCTCCAACCGTCAGATCTTCGAGATGGCTCAAGAAATCAAAGGTGAAAGTCGATGCCGGTCCTCCGCTCCATCTGAGCTCGAACTCGGACTCGGAGCAGAATAAGGTGCCACTAAACTTGCTTATTGATCTGGCCATTGATGCCATGGGAAACATCACCAAGGGAGCTGAATCGGTGATCCATTGCCTCCGCAAACTCAAGGAGCACTCGGGTGGACCCTCTGGCGGTCAGGAGGACCCCAAGAAGATCTAATATGGTCGGCGTTTCCTGCTCTCTTCGCCTGATTCCGAGATTTTGTTGTTGGGAAGTTTTTTGTTTTTCTTGTGGGGATCGACTGTTATGTTTAAATTTGTTGTAATTTGGTCTGAGACTTGCTTTCCGGTCTCAACCTTGCAGCCTTAAAGGTGCTTTCCTTTTTTCTGTTATAAGGTTTTGGGATCCTCTTAAAAAACCCACTATGTATATACTGTTACTTAACAAAAAAATATATATATATAACAATATTTGTAAATAATATACCTTTTGCACCCTTTCTTGCACTCATTTTTGTAGGTCTAATATTATGGTTTATATGGAAAACTTTTTGAATGCAATGCTAGGGTTTTGAGGTTGTATCTTTGTTTGGATACCTTCCCCTTTTTGCTTGGATATTTTGATGATAAATACAATCTTAGATAGAAGTAGATAGAAGCTTCTTATTTGATGCAATTTTCTGCACTTTTCTTCTTGCAACTAACCCTGTAATGCTTTGTATTTGAGACTCACCAAGTCTCAATATTTGAAGCTTCTATTTTTTATTTTGGTTAGTTGTATTCTTATCCAAGTTTTGGAGGATTCTAACCTATTTTGGTGGCTTCACTTGGCCACTATGTATTGTAGATTTTTGTGCACTAATAATATATTTAGACACTTTGACAATTTCTGATTTTTGTGAAATAAACCGAACAATATTTCATTATGGAAGCAACATTTAAATAATACATTTGTAGCTTAAAATAAACCCGAAGGTTGTGGAACCACCAGAGGTAAAAATAGGGATTATTATATAAAATAACAATACGCCTAAAATATAAACTAAATAATGAAATAAATAAGATATCAATATGATATGCTAACATCCCCCCTTATTACATTATTTATGTAATTGAAGAACTACTAATATCCCCCCTGATTACATCGGTTGGTAATACAAAGAGAGCTGCGAAACAATTCAAATTTGACACGTGCAAGTGCCTTAGTGAAAATGTTTGCAACTTGAGCATTGGTGGGAATGTGCTGAAGCTGAATTCGGTGCCTTGGAACTTTGTCTCGAATGAAGTGACATTGTGTGTCAATGTGCTTGGTTCTTTCATGATGTACTGGATTCTTGACAAGATTAAAAACACCCATGTTGTCACAGAACAAGTGTATTGGAGATTTTGATGGAAGACCCATACTTGTGAGGATGCGACGCAACCATATCACTTCGCACATAACTTCATGTGCGGTGCGATATTCTGCCTCTGTTGATGAAATAGCAACCACCTGTTGCTTCTTGTTGTTCCAAGAGACAGGACCAGATCCAAGATGAAACAAATATCCTGAAGTTGATTTACGGTCATCATATGATCCGGCATAGTCGGAGTCCGTGTATCCCTGTAATAAGAATTTGTTGTTCCTATTATATTCTAGGCCATATTCCATTGTGCCATGGACATAGTGAAGAACATGCTTTTCTGCTTTCCAGTGTGTAGTCTTAGGCTCCTGCATGAACCTCGAAAGATAGTTGACAGCAAATACGATATCTGGCCAAGTGTTGGTCAGATATATGAGACTCCCAATCAATTGGCGATAGAGAGTGCCATCTACCTGAGGTGAATCATCATATCATGATAACTAAATTTCTGTTTCCATCGGAGTTGACATTGGCTTGCAATCAGTCATGCGATATTTTTCTAATAGGGTCTTGGCATATTTTTTCTGAGACACTTTGATGTAGTGCTCCTGCTGGCTGACTTCCAGACCAAGACAATAATGGAGAAGTCCGAGATCTGACATCTCAAAATATTGACACAAGTCTCTTTTGACAGTAGAAATCGTTGTTTATGAACTCCCTGTAATGAGCAGATCATCAACATAGAGTACAAGAAACACTATTTCAGAACCCTGTTTCTTAAAATAGAGGTTTGCATCTGACGGACATCTCTTAAAACCATGTTGCAAAAGGTTATGATCCATTTTTATATACCAAGCCCGAGGGGCTTGTTTCAAACCATATAAGGATTTTACCAATCTGCAAACTTTCTACTGTTGGCCTTCCACTTCAAATCCTTCCGGTTGAGTCATGTAGATTTCTTCTTGGAGATCACCATTTAGAAAAGCACTCTTGACATCCATTTGATGTACTTTCCACCCATATTGCGCTACCATAGCACAAAGAACTCGAATGGTTGTCATCCGAGCAGTAGGTGCAAAATTTTCCTCATAGTCAATGCCTTCTCTTTGAGCATAGCCCTTTGCAACAAGTCGGGCCTTATGCTTATCTATTGTACCATCTACCTTATACTTCACTTTATACACCCATTTGCAACCTATGGGATTATTGCCGTATGGCATATCGACAAGCTTCCAAGTTTTGTTTTTCATCAAAGACTTATACTCTGCATCCATAGCAGCCTTCCACTGAGGCTCACCAAGAGCAAATTGCACTAATGCGGGTTCAAGATCGTCTATGGAAGACATAAATATCGTGTCACTATCAATATCCATATCTTCTGTATCTCTCTTTGGATCTAAAAAAAGTTCCTCAAAAGATTGACATAGCTTATCAACCCCAATATTCTCTGTTGCAGATTTCTCCTGTCGAGCCATGCTGCGAGTACGAGGCCTATCCAATGTCAAATATGGTGGAGTGGATAGGTTAGAGTCTTTGATTGTATTTGTATACCACTTTGGATTCTTCTTCTGAGGTGTTGAAGAAGATGAAGATGGACCTCCAACTTTTTAGGAAGGAGATTTATCAACCGTAGGTTCCACAAGGTCTAGGTATACATCTGATGTGGGTTCTGATGTGAAAGCCTCATCAAAAACTACATCTCTACTGATGTGTATCTTCTTGGTTAAGGTATCAATCAAACGATAACCCTTAGAGTTCTCATCATACCCAAGAAGAATACACTTCAGTGTCTTCACATCTAGCTTCTTCCTTTTCTCTTTTGGTATGTGCATGAAAGCTTTACATCCAAAAATGCGTAGATGAGAAATGGAGGGTTTCCTACCACTCCATGCTTCGTATGGAGTCATTCCTTGTACAACCTTTGTGGGTGCCCTATTCAATAGATATACTGCTGTGGTGATAGCTTCTGCCCAATATAGTTGCCCAATACTAGCTCTTGTGAGCATGCAACGAACCATTTCCATGATGGAACGATTACTCCTTTCAACAACTCCATTTTTCTGAGGAGTATATGTCGTAGTTAACTATCGTGTGATCCCATTTTATTTCAAGAACTCAGAGAATTATTTAGAGGTGAACTCCCCCCATCGATCTGAGTGGAGGGTCTTTATAGAAGTCCCTGACTCCTTTTCAAAAGATTTCTTGAATTGCTGAAAGAAGCCAAATGCTTCAAATTTCAGTTGAAGAAAGAATACCCACATCTTTTGTGAGTAATCATCTATGAATAACTAAAAATACCTCTTACCCCCATAACTGTTGGGAGTGAAGGGACCACACAGATCGGTGTGAATCAACTCCAGAGGTTTCTTTGCTCTTGTAGAGCTCCTTTCAAAAGGCACTCTATGCTGCTTTGCTCTGCTAAGCAATCGAGCAAACTGGTAAAGTGGTAGAAAGGGAAGGAAGACCTTTTACCATTTCATACTTACTTAACTCAAGTAAGTAACCCGAACTCAAATGTCCATATCTCTTGTGCCATAGGGAAGTTGCCTCCTTTGTAGAGACTTGTCATGGCAACATGTGGAGTAGAGATAGCATCTAAGGCAAATAAGCCATGCTTATATGAAGCAATGGCAATGTTCTTACCCCTCCTGGTAATAGAACAACACTTCTTGCCTCCCTCAACACTAAAGTGCACAACCATATCTTTGTCCAGAATCCGTGTGGATTGACAACAAATTGTTTGCCAATCCTGGAACATAGAGAAATTTGTCAATCTGACACTTGCCATCAGGAAGAGTGACTAAAATAGTACCTTCTCCCTAAACCTTGTAGGTTTTATCATCAACAATAGTGACAGGTTTGCCCTCTTTGGCCTCAAAAGACTCAAACCACGATTTGTCACCGATCATGTGCTTACTGGCTCCAGAATCAACATACCAGATAGGATCCCTCTGCTTGGACATTGTGGTAGTCATGAGAACTTTGTGGGCTCTCTCAGAATCCATGTTAAATTCTTCAACAACAACATTCACTTGTTTTTTCTTTTGTGGTTTGTTTCGGCCTTTCTATTTTGATTGTTTATTCTTATGCCAACATCTGTTTGTATCATGACCTTCTTTGTCACAGATCTTGCAATAGTGCTTTTTCTGTTGAGGTTGTTGAGTTTGTTTCCATTTTGAATCCTTTTGTGAATTCCCTCCCTTTTGAAAATTACCCTTCTTCTAGTTTTGCCCTTTCCTGTTGATGTAGAGGGCAGTGTTAGAAGAATCATCTCGCTGTAGTTGGCGTGCCTCCTCCTCTTGAAGCATATTAACCAATTCTACAAAAGTAACTTTTTGTTGTGATACCTGAAGGGAAGTAATCAACACCCGATAAGAATCAGGTAAAGCTCTCAATACAATTGAGGTAAGGAGCTTATCTTCAACTGGTTATCCTAAAGAATTCAACTTTGCTTTCAATTCTGACACTCTGCAAAGAAAAAATTCAACTGTCTCCCCCTGCTTCATGCTTAGAATGTGTAATTGAGATTGAAGAAATAGAATAGTGGAATCATTCTTTCCCTCATAGATAGTATTAAGGGCATTCCATGCCTCTTTACTATTTGCACGATCAGCAATATGGGGTTGAACTTCATCAGCCACAGCAAGCAAAATGAGCACCTTTGCTTTCGTTGTCTAGCTTGTCAAAGTCTCTTTGAGCAATAGATGGAGCTGTAGCACCAACAGTAGATGAAGGTCTTGTTGTTGCTCCAGATACAACATCCCATAAGTCATCCATGACTAGGATAGCCTTCATCTTGTTTTTCCATGGTGTGTAATTAGGACCTTTCAACAACTGATGAGAATCAGTCATTAATTTTGCAGACATGGTGAAGGTTCCTTATAACACCAATTGGTCCCCCTTTAGATATACCTTTTTCTAGGCCGATATACCATATAAAATACCCGCCCTTACGTGAGGGAAACTATAGGTATTTAGAAAGATAAAAAAAATCACCCGCCCTTACGTGAGGGAAACTATAGGTAATTTTGAGAGATCATACGATACGTGGAACTTAAGCAGTATGCGAAAGGGAATAGTCTTGTTGATGGCACCTACCATAGAAAGTCTACAATCCTCATGCGTGGGGCGTAACTTCCCCTAAACACTTTGGATTTCAAAACTTTCATCAAGATTTATGCCTAAACACAAGAACTATTAGGGTAGTGGATGGAGTAAAAAAATGCAAAATGGCAAACTTATCTCTCCCCGACGATTTATAGAGAACAAGCTCAAACGTCGTTGTGGCAACTATATTAGGTGGCGGATACAGTAGCGCAATCATGACAGCTTTACATGTAAGTGCTAGCCAGAGGTATCACAAATATCGAATGCTGCAGTGCAATAAATTGCACGGATGGATTTTAATTATTTCGAGGACTTACGAGTGAATTTCATTTTAACTTTTAATGTTATAGTGCAAAAAAAATGAAATATGCAACAAACAACATAAAAATGCCCACAAAAATAACCCACTAGGTGTCGGGCGCAGCCAAAAATGCACCTTTACAATAATGCCAAATTTGCTTTTCAAAAAATTACTCACTTTCCCCCCTGTGATTTTTGGAAAAAAAATACCCCCGAAATTTTTTTTCTTAACAAAGCATTTTTTTTATAATTATTATATATTTTTAAAGTTAAAAAAATAATTTTAATTTATATAGTTTTTAAAACTATGAAAATATAAATTAAAATCAAATTTTAATTTATATAGTTTAAAAACTATAGAAAAAATAAATTAAAATTAAACTAAAAAAATAATAATTAAAAAAAAACTTTGGAATTTTTTTTTACCTTTTTTTTTTTTTTCTCCAAAGGGGAAGTCGACGGGATTTGAACCCCCGACCTGCAGGCTCCCTGAGCCTTACCGCATAGTCCACCACCAGGTGGACTAGCGGGCTGATCCGAAAGGATCAGGGACCCCCTCCTATTTGAGGAGGGTCCCCAGCCCCTTTCCCTGCTAGCGCAGCTGCCTGGCCAAAGCTCCCTCCGTGGCTGCCTTCGCTAGGTGGCCGCGGCTGCCCCCTTCCTCTGTTGTTGGTCATGATGGGTGGCACCGGCTATTGGTGGCAGCGAAAATACGCCGATCGCTACTGGCAGTAGCTAGGATGGTCGGGCGTCATGCGACGTCGTGCGACGTCTGCTGCTGCAGGTGGCCGCAGCTACGGCAAAGTCATCGCGATTGCAGTAGCTGGCATGCATCACGGAGGGGGGGGTGCGATGCGCGTTGCATGAGAAAATGAATCATGCGACGCGCGAGGGGGGGCGACGCGCGTCGCATGAAAAAATAAATCATGCGATGGCCGGGGGGTGGGTGGGGTGGCGGGTGGCACGGTTGCGCGTGATTTTTAATCACGTCGCAGTCGGGGGTGGTTCCTGGCACGGCCGCGCGTGAATTTTAATCATGTCGGGGTGGGGGGGGCGCGAAAATATATATATATTTTTATATATCACGCGCGGGGGGGTGGGGGGGCGCTGAGTGGCGTGAAGAAAAAAAACATGCATAGGAGGTGCGTAGTGCAGGGGGGATCTGAGTGTTTTTTTTTAAAGATGCGTGCTCAGCAAAAAAACACGCATAGACCAGCGCTAGGAAAAAAAATTTCCCAGACCAGCAAGCTTTCGCTTCCTCCAAAAAAAAAATGCTTTTCTCCAGGCAAGACCAGCTAAAAAAACATGTCGCCTCCTCTCTTTCTCACCCTTCTGGCTCTGATGCCATGTGAAATAAACCAAACAATATTTCATTATGGAAGCAACATTTAAATAATACATTTGCAGCTTAAAATAAACCCGAAGGTTGTGGAACCACCCGAGGTAAAAATAGGGATTGTTATAGAAAATAACAATACGCCTAAAATATAAACTAAATAATGAAATAAATAAGATATCAATATGATATGCTAACAATTTTGTGCCCTTCTCAAGAACACAAACAATAATCTTTTTGAGAGCAATAGAATAGTGCATATGAATCTAATAATATTTTTTTTATGCGCTAAAAATTTCACCTTATCACTCCAATCAACTCTCAAATTAATGCGCTTAATCAATTTATTGCAACTAATCAAGAATAATCTAAAATTAATCTTCAAGAGTTATTCTACAATTTCACTACAATTAATATTGTAGGACTTAGTTTTTTTTTCTTTTCCAAAGTAGATGATAGGTAGTTAATAGATTTAATTTTGAAATCTAATTAAATCCTAACTAATGTGCAAATGAACCTTGAAAGAAACTTTTCTATTTTTTGCACTTTTGATGACTATAATCCAATTTTTCCTTCTTGCAATTTCCAAATTAAGGTGCTTTAACAAATCTGATAAGTAATCCAATTAATGAATCTATTTGCACTAAAAGTTGCTTACCTTTTTTTTTGAAAGCTTTTGTAGCTCTTTGGATGCTTCTGTAGAGGATGTAGATCTTGGTGTCTAAGATCACCAAGTTGTTGCTTCGAGTAGAATCTTACAACTCTTTGTAGACTGTCCTGAACAACTTCTTCTTCACCAAAATATGGTCTTGAAATTTCTTTCATGAGCCTAGGATTTGATGTCTTGTTATCCTCATGTGGTATCCTTCTGCTATAGATTTGGAGGTATTTGTATCTAAAGTGGTGTCTTCTTTCTGTGAGAGGTAATCTTCAAATATCTTGTATTTGGTGGGCTTATTCTATCTTCAAGTCTTCTTATCAAATTTTGACTTCAAGCGGGATATTATCCTCAAGATTATGAATTTCTTGAGATCTTCACTGGATTCTTCTTCTATGATTTAGCACTCCTTGCCAAATTCTCCTTCTTGGATTTTTCACTCCTTGCCAAATTCTCCTTCTCTTGGGCTTGTTGTTAGATGACGATAATTATCCCAAGTATTTCACTATCAGGGACTTCTCCTTGGTAGTGGTTTTTTCCAATAAGTTCTCCTTTGATGATTTATTCAGTAAGTATGTCCAAGCCTTTTATTGGATGCTCATTGAGACCTTCCCAAGGTCTTTGATCTTACAACTTCTTCTGGTCTTTATTAAGACATTTTCTTAAACCTTTTCCTCTTGGAAGTGTTGGTGGTGAGATGTTCTTCTGGATCTCTGATTCTGTTGCTTTTGGATTCAAGTAGGACTCTCCTAGTCCTTCTTCTTATTCTTCTTCCAAGACTAAAATTTATTCAAAGAGATCTTCTCCCGATCTCTTCAATTTTGCTTCAGGTGCTGAATTGATTCTAAAGAAGATACTCTTCCTAACTTTCTAGGAATTTTTACAACTCACTGAATATTCTTTATCTGCAACAAAGTATTAGTAATAAAATCTTAAAATATTTTGAATTAGATACTCTCTTCTAGAGTCTTCTTTAGGATCAATGCTTATGTGGCATTTTTGTTTGTAACTATGCTTTTGTGGCCTTTTTAGTATCAAGGCTTATATGGAATTTTTAGTATAAAAGGATCCTGTGGTCTTTTTAGTATCAAGACTTATGTGGCCTTTTTGATATCAAGGCTTCTGTGTCCTTTTTAGTATCAAGGCTACTATGGCCTTTTATTTTGGATCAGGGAATTTATGGCCTTTTCTTTTGGATCAAGGCTTCTATGGTCTTTTCTTCAAGGATTCTATGGCCTTTTCTTCTATTGTGAAGTTCTTCAATCTAGCAATGGAGATATTTAGTCTCCTAACTTCATCACAACTCTTCTCCAGAAGTCTTCTTTTGTAGTATTCTTCTCTTGCACAAGGAACTAATATCTTCACTATGAAGGTACATTGGACTTCAGGAAATGAAGTTGGAGTCTCCTAGATTTCTATTGTAGAAGGAGTTCCAATCATCTAACTCTACAACAAAAGAAAATTTGGGCAATAGTTAACAAATTCAACATATCTTGAATGCTCTTCACTAGATAATTTATCAATCTAGTGGATTTAATGCTGAGTCCTAGTCTTCACGAGTTTTTCCTTCAACTCTGTGGAAAGACTCTAGTCAAATATAATCTCAATATTTCTAAAACTAAGATTTATTCCAGTCTTCACTTGTGACTCTCCCTAATTCTACCACATAGACTCTTCTGAGATTTTTTGACAGTGGCTGGTCCAACAATGCATCAAGATGACAAAAAACTCAGGCTAAATGATAATGGTGGTTTTCTTATTGATCTACTATGACTAGATATACCGTGGCTATGATATCATTGTTAGCTTTTGATACAATGTGTAATGAGAGATAACAATCATAAGATGCAAAATAATATGAAATAAAGTAAACTTATGAGATGACTAAAATGTACTATAAATAAAAATTATAGAAATGAATACAATGTAGTTATGGAGGAAATGGACAGTCCATTAATAAAGCTATTGGACTACATTACATCCATCACCAATATATAGTGATCTACATAGCACTATGTTAATCTCTCTGTATTTATGTGTATATCTATATATTTATATATGTCTCTATGAGGCCCTTATTATATAGGAATATAGGTTCCTTAACACTTCACCTAGTTGTGTAGGGGACACCTTGCACATATACAACTTGCACATTGACACTTGTGCATTTATTACATTGCATGAAGTAACTAGATAACTTCCCCTAAAGTAATCTAATTTCCTAAGTATGTACCTTGGAAGGTACATTTACATGACCCAAATGATGTAATATAATCTATTTCTAACATAGAATAGAATACCTTAATTTTGCACCTATATCTGAGATCTCCAAATCTCTTTTGCAAGCTTTATTTCTATTGGTTTTGATGGAGGATTCTCTGTACTAATCCTTGTAGGAAAGGTATGATTCGATGTTGTCTTCTTTATTGAATAACTCTCTCCTTTGCTTAGCTAACTTAACAATGAATCCAAGCTAATAATCATGCAACTAATATGCCCTTAAGGTGGCTTAATATTGCACTAATTTTTACTTTCACTTAGTGCACTTCTAATAATATTTAAGAGAAACTAATATGGTGCAACTACAATCTCCTTATTACTCCTTAAAAATAACTTGTAATATGTACTAATGATAAGTCTTAAAGAACTCTCAAATGCTTTCCAATATTCTTAAGAGTAAAATATCTTTTTTAAATAACTCTTAAACAAAATCTAAAATTTACACTACAATCAATGTTGTAGGATGTAGTCTTCTTAGTTCTTAGATAGACAATAGGTAGATGATATTTTTCTTTCTGTCAATATATATACAGCTCCTATTTTAATGTGCAAGTAATAACGCTTAATAGAAACTATATTCTACAATTCCCTTGAATGCAACCTTCCCTTACAACTTTTGAATTCTAATAAGGTTCTTAATGAAGCTAAGTAATGAACTAAATATAAGTGTTCAAATAACAAACACCTTGCACCTAAGTTGCTTACCTTTAACGACCTCTAAATATGATGAATGTCTTGATGATTTGATTCACCAAGTTGCTATCTTGAATGGTAGTAAATTGCAACTATGAAACCTTCTAGCTTCCTGCCTTGAAACTATAGTAGATTATTTCAACTTCTCCTTCAAAATGTATCCTAGAAATCTAAGTTTTGTAGCTAGTAATATTATCCTCATTGCTGCCCTTTAGCAATCAATCTATCCACTAAAATGTTATCCTTGAACATTAGAAATTTGGTAGGGAATTCCCCAAATCGTAGCTGATATTTCCTTCAAGAACCACTTTAGTATTTTATTGTAGATTCAACAAACTCTTATCTTTGAAATGTGCCTTCTTTGCTATGAAAGGAAATATCCAAATCTCTTAGATTTGGTAGGCTTCTTCTATATGTACTATCCTTCAACCTCCTTGTTGAATTAGAACTTCAAATAGGGTCTTCTTCTTAAGAATATATATGAAGAAACACACGCTTATACTGAGAGAGGGGTGAACAGTATAATATAAAACTTTTCCTTCCAAACAATAACTATAATAATATGAATGCAATAATAAATCAATGCACAAAATCCATACACATAAGAGACAATATTTTTACGTGGAAACACCCTTTTGGGAGAAAACCACGACAAAATATTGCTTATATTTCTTCAATAAAATTCATGGGCATGAACCTACAGGTGACACCTATATCCTTGTTACAATTTCATGGGTACCAACCCATAGGAGACACCAATATCCTTGTTACAAGTTCATGGGAACCAACCCACAGGAGACACCAATCTCATTGTTACAAGTTCATGGGCACCAAACCACGGGAGACACCAATATCCTTTTACAACAACGTAGACACCAACCTATGGGAGACACCAATATCCTTTTCAACAATGTAGGAACCAACCTACGGGAGATGCCAATATACTTTTACAGGAGACACCAATCTCCTTTTACAACAATGTAGGTACCAACCTATGGGAGACACCAATCTCCTTGAGGCACCAAACTCAGATATTAAGGTACCAACCTTGATAAAAAAATAGAGGATGATTGGTGTTGGAAGCTTCAAATGGCCATAATGTCCTTCACATTAATTAAGTTTGTTGCTTCCACATGTCCCGTATTTATCATAATTTAAAGGTAGCTCTAGTCTAGATGACTTACATGCATGTTGAATTGGATATGCTAATACCTTGCTTTTCTTCCACTATCATGTCCACCTTTTTTTATTCTTGATATGGTTGAATTGTCCTTCATTTTAATTGGATACTTGGGTGCACTAATACTCTCACTCTATCCTTGCACTATTTTATGCCTTGACTTGTTTCAAATTAGTCCTTCCATTTGTATGTGGCCACACTCTTTTGTTGGTTCCTTTTTTCCTACGTTTATCCTTTCTACGTGCATGGTCCTCACTACCCCTATGACAGGTCAACCACGCGACACATTACAAATTTTAGTTCCCCCTTTGTTTAAATTAATAGACTACTAGTACGTTCGCATACCATATCTCTTCTTTCGTGCATGCTTTTAGTTATTTTTTGCATCTCTGTATATGCGATCTGCCTAAAGATCCATCGCTCCTCCAAAATGCTTCGTCGGCATCGTGAGATGATTCAATCCCATCAACTAGAATTTATGAGCAAATTGGTCTTCATCAGAATTCAAAGCTGCCCCCTCAAATATATTCAAATCCACTACAAAGCTCATTCAATATTCATAAATCCAAGCTTGCTCGAATTAGTTTTTTTGCTTGGAGCTTTCTCTATTTTCTCCTTAGGCGTTGGTTGTGTAGACGTTTCTCTACAATGGTCTACCTTATTAAAATTTTATTAGAATTGCTTTGAACCACATGACTATTAACCATGCCATGAAGCTGACGTCTTATTTTCTACTTGTTGCGATAACATCTTCTTCTCCATCACTTGATGATTGCTACATGATTTATTTTTCAATGTTATGGAATCTAACGTATCCTTCACTTGTGCTACGTGAATGCTTGCTCTTCACACATTTTAATTTTGGTCTCCACACCTTTGCACTCCTCTTCTTGCTTGTGGGTATCTCTTATGTAATAACTCTATGCTACCAATCGACTGTTATGGTGTACAAGTTCATCTTCGATGTATACAATGATGTAATGTCTCTTAAAGGAATTTGACCATTTTATTTCTCCTATGTTTTCTCCATCAAATGATGGTGATGCATTCCTGTGAGCGGCTGATACCATGCTATCACTGTAATTTTATCTCCTTATGCATGCCTAGGTCACCTGTCATAAAATTCTCTTGAGTGGCCCGACTACTGCTACTTTTGTTGTAGTATGTCAAATGTAAAATGGATTTAATGGAGTGTTGCCTTGTTAGCCAACAGTGCCCAACCATGGTAACTAGCTCCTCTTGGTGATGCCTCCCATTTACATGTTTGAACTAATCTCTCTACCACTATGAAAACCTAATCTACCACACCGTCTATCCCTGATTTACTTTGATCTTCAATGCCTTCACTTTGTCCTTTCTCTCATTGCTATTGCTTGGATGTATCGAAGATATTTGATTGAATACTTATTTTGAACTTAAATTTCAGCATTGTATATATATACAAATATTTACCTTTTTGCCTTTGTTCCCAAGAAGTCGACCCATACATAATATTTAAATATTTTATTAAAATATTTTGATTTAAATTTATCAAAAACTTTATATTATTTTTATTTTAAAACATCACTTTAATATTTAAATATTTAATTTAAATATTAAAGCATACACCACCACTTTATTCACCCAAGCACACTACGATTTTCCATTAACCAAGTCGACCTTTGAAATCAATGACAACTCAATAATTCTAACAAACTCCCCCTTTGTCATTGATGGTAACCTTGCAAAGAAACTATCCTTTATTGCAACAAGATCACAAGTTGCTCCCCCTTACAAAAATTACACATTGCTCCCTCTTACTGAAATTCTCCCCCTTTGACATCAATGGCAAAGGCTTCTCGGGGCTGAAGGATAAGACACTTGACAATGCCCCCTTACTACCTACTCTTCTTGAGGCGTTCAATGATGAGATGGGAGTGAAACTACTCCCAACTTACTATGCTCCTTTTCTTGTTCCATATTTTTCCAAACTTATGAGAACATATTCTTTTGAATAGTTTGACCATCCTCCTTATTACTTGATTTTGGGAGTTTAGAGAACACCGTTCTATTTTATTTAGCTCTATGCCCAAAATTATTACATTTGTAACAAATGATGTTGTAGTCCATGAGAGGTGAAAATGAATTGAAATTCCTCTTGGTGAAGCAAAAACCATTTTTAGCACAAACCCTACAATTTACAACTTTATGACCAAATTGGTTACATGAAAAATAATAACCATGGAAGAAATATTGAAATCTATATGATTGCCTTGGGGGATATGGCCGCATGATTCTCTCATTGCGTGGTGGACCTTGTTCCTTTATAATGCTTTGTTTTCTTCCTTCTCGATGCTTCCACTTCTCAAAATATTAGCATAGGTCTTAGGCTCTTATTTAATTATTTTCTTTGATGCCTTTGTTCCTTTTGAGCTTGACTCCCCCTTTTGTTTCTTTTGACCTTCTTCAAAACCAATTCCAGTCTTTATAAACAAAGATCTTTGTGCTTTGATAATATCATCCAATATTTTTGTGCTTTTCTCAAACCTAATATTTTGTTGTAGCTTATTATTAGATTTTTCCACTTCCTTAGAGATACAATCTCATGTTTCAGTTTTTCACATTCCAACTTTTTTGCCTTTAACTGCTTAGTCATAACTTCTTCAATTCACTTTTTCTCTTCAATTTTAACTTTTAAGTCAATGAGATCTTGCGAAAACTTTACCTTTGTCTTCTCATCCTCTTGTACTTGAGTCTTTAATCATGAGTTCTTTCTAAACCTCTTCAAATCTTCAAGAGCAAAAACAAGTTCCTCTTCTATGTCAACTATGGCTTCTTCTTCATTTTTTGAGTCTTTTTTCTCTTCTTGTTATTCAACAACGGGAGCATCTTCTTTCACCTCCATGGTCAAAAATAGGATTCCTTCTCTTTCACTATAGGAGATACTTTCATCACTGTCGTTGGAAGAACTGCTTGTTTCCTCAACAAGAAGACTTGTTGTGGCTGCTCCACAACATACCCCAAAATTGGGGATCCACCTTTTTATTATGGTATTTGGGTGTTTGCGTGTTGGTTTCGAGTGTCTAATGATCGGTTTGTTTTGAATTTGCATTTGTCATTAGTTTTTGTCGATAATATTTTCTTGTCGACGATATTTTATTGTCGACAACTTTTTCTTGCCGACGACTTTTGTTGTCATATTGTGGTTGACGATTTTTATTTTATTTTATTTTATTTATCATGGGTGTTGGTTTTAGGTTGTTATATGTTTTATTATATGTGGATGTCGTGCTTTTAGTTTTATTTAGATTTTGTCTTGTTATGTGTACATAATTTGTGTTTATTTTGTTAGAGTTTGATATGTCATGTTTGTTTGTTAAAGTGTTATGTTATGTTTCATGTTTTATATTCGTTATTTTGTAACATTGTGACACCTTATTTATTATATAGAGTCATTTTTATTATTTTTATTATCATTTGTTCTAGTTAATGAAAGGTTGTTTTGAATGTGTAGGTTCCAAAGTGGATGGGCCAAGCGAAACATATCTTGGGGGCACGCCATTGAAGGAAGAATACGCAAACAAAGTGCTAGGTATTTGGGTTTTTAAGTAAATGAAGATGGCTATATGCAAAGCTTTCGTACGCGCATTAGAATTCCTCGGTGGAGGCACAGGATTGGGCCCAGTGATCGATGCAGAGTGTTGACCAGTGAATGAAATATCACGACGTAGATGAGGTGGAAGTGGCATAAAATTGGACGGATGATGAAGCGGTTTGAACTGCACATTACTTCGTTGGACCAAAGCACGAATATGATGCAGCTCCCGAGGCGAGACCCATGTGGACAAGATACCACAAGGTTTTGTGGATATGGAGAGGCTCGTGAGGTTTTGTGAACAATGGATCTGTAAGATATGGATGTAACGAGCAAGCTTATTCGAACACAACATGAGAACGAAGCATTTGAGTTGGGCATCCTTCGATTTTAAAATCACCAACACGGCAAGTTTTTCGAAACAGATCAAAGCACAGACGTCATGGTGGAATCGATAATTTGAAAGCAACAAGTATGAAACCGAGGCAAACCTAGTGACTGAATCCTAGTGAAACCAATGGGATCGAAGGTAAATTCAAAATAGTGGCATACCCGATCGAAGTATGATGAAATAGGACCTTTCATAATGGCAAGGGGGCCATGCCAGTGAACGGTTCATTGGGCCATTTTAAATTTATGGGGGTAGTTTGCGGTGATATATCCGTTTGCAGAAGAGCATAGATCGGATGACGTAGACTGCGATAGACTCTAAAATAGACGACTGTGGTGGGTAAGTCAGGACAACGTTACATGGAGCCATATAGACAAGCAGCCACCGAAAGATATTAAATGACCTACGCAGCGGCAAGTAGACAGATTTATTTTATGGAGGTTTTCGAAATGCTGCGTAACGGAGATAAGGTACTAAAATACATATTTATTAAAGAAGTCCACATGTAAAGACTTTTATGTCATTAATTAAAAGGTTTTAATTTTATAAAGTTCCCATTTGAAATGAAGGCCATTTGGCATTATAGAAAAGTTAAAGGTAATATGGTATTCGATACCATAATAATAAAACATTTTAAGGAATGAAGCAGGCGCTATAAAACAAGTCGAACAAGCCCATGCAAGGATATGCAACGAAATTTTTCATGGGAGAATATTAAAACCAAATACACAAGTCGAAAATAGAGGATTAACAGCAACTAAGAAAAAGAAGACGAAACGTTTGAAGGTCATTTGAAACGAAGTGAAACGAATGGTCCGCAAGGAAAACTTTAAAAACTCCATTGAAGGATTAATGGGGGTTGAAAACTGTTGCAAGCAAAGTTGCAGATTTGAAGGCAAGAGGGCTATTCTGGACTTGTTTGGGCTATTTTTCTTCCATGGCCTGGTTTGGGAAAATCAGAAATTATTCTATTGTAAAATGACACATTTTTAATGCAGGAGTTTTCAGAAATTTGCATCTTTTGGGCAAGAAAGAAGGAGATTCTCTTTGCATGCTATGGATTTAATGTCTATTTTTTTTCCCTTTTTCAGATTTCAAGTTTGTAGATGGAGTTAATGCAAGTTTTCTTGGTTGCTTCATGTGAATGCTTGAACCTGAAATTTATTTCAAACCCTAGGAACCAACACTTAGTCTATGAGGATTGTGCTTGTTTTGCAAGTCCAATAGGTTAGGTTGCATGCATGGAAACCTCACATCTTCGGTTTTGTCGAAATAGGATAGCATCATACTGAATGCATTTTATTTTCAGTTTTCTGCATTATCTTTCAACTTTTTCTCCATTTTATTTTTCAGAAATTTTAATTTATTTTAATTTTTAGACATTAAAATAAACATTTAAAAAATATCAAAATCCAAAAATAATTTCACCATTGCGTAGGTTATACTTCATACTTCCAATACGCACTTTAAAATTTCATTTTCAGAGTTTTTTAGTATTTTTAAAAATTCACCAAAGTTGTTGTTTTATTACAGATTTTAAAAATCCAAAAATGGAAAATTTCCATTTTAAGGTCAAATTCTTTTTTTTCAGTTTTGTTTTACACTCATGAGCCTATGATGACATTCCCTTCATGAAAATTCCAATTTCATTGAAGGAGATATGTTTTATGGCACTTCACAAATTTTCGTATTTTGAGCCTAAAATTGCCCTCTCTTCATAAAAAATTCTAATTTTACAAAAGAGGGGTAATTTGAGTATTACATTGAAGGTTATTTCTTCAAAGCACTTAATTGTTCATCTTAATGAAAATTTGATTTCATTTAAGAGGGATAAGTTAAAGTGACATTTAAAGTCCTTAATTCAAGGCCATAAATTATTGCCTCTTTGTAAAAAACCTATTTCACCAAAGAGGGATAGTTTATCGATTACATTGAAAGCTATCTTCATCTTCATGATAAGAAGCCATATTTGGACTTAATAAAGAAGATAAAATCTATTTTAAAATCCTCAAGATAAAATGAATTAAGGCACTACATCGTGGTCATATGAGGGCCAACTCACATTTGCTTTATTTTGGTTCAATGAACAATCACTAAAGTTTCATGGTAAAATAAACCAACATTGCCCCTTGTTTACAGTTACTTGCAAAAATGCTAATATAGCGGAGACCTTGGAGAAGTTGTTTGTTTAACTTCTTTGCAAGGATTTGGAACCCAAATCCTAAGGGAGAGTGTACTTTCACAATTGGGTGAAAATACCACTCAACAAATTTGGCGCTAGAAGGAGGGCCTGAATTGGTTTATTTCAGTGTGATTTAAATGCTATAGAGATTTAAATTTTGAATATTTCACGCCCTATTGATTATTATCTTTAGCCCTCTTTTAACAATACAACCTTGTAGTGTTAAAAGGAGGACATGAATCGCTATGCATTGTTCTAACGCTTTTGATTGTTCATACAGGAATAATGTGTTTTGATTTGATTTTGAAAAATTTTGGTCTTGACTAATGAGGTTGTCTCCATGCAATTACTTTCATTTGATTTTAATGGATACATCTCTTGGTTGATGCTAACATGATTATTCATACGTTACATGTTTGATATTTGCTAGTCATTTCATACTTTGTAAGGAATTATTTTGTCTAAAATGTATTTGTTGTCGGTATTATGCTCTTCACTTGCGTGTAATGCGATCTTGTGAATCAGAAAGCCTACAACACTAGGAGTATGCTCTTCACTTGCACATATGCGATCTAGTGAATCAGAAACTAATTTACATTTTTAGAATGCTGCTTTGTCATGGTTCCTTCTTTTATTCATGACTAACAAATTGGTTTTGAAGTTATTCTTTGAATTTCATAAATGGCTACAATTGCAGGATTTTCTTTGTGTCGCAGGTTGTCTTTGAGGTGTTGAGGGTTTGTCAGGTTTTGTAGGGTAGTTTCATTTACAAGCTGGACCCACTACATCGCATCGCAACTAGGTCCAAAACAATCGAGGAAACCATATTCTAAAGTCTCCCACCCACTCATAGGAATCCAAGGAATAAAACCCAAAAAATTGTGATCCCACCAGATACCCTTGTTACAAAAGATCTTTTTGTTTAAGGTGCATCTAGCGGACTTGCACCGGTGGTGTCAATTGCCACTAGTGTACCAATTATCAATACCATTTCCACGGTTCTTGTAGGGTTATCATCGTCGATTTTGAATCAAATGGCCCAACCTCCACCAGCTCCTTGATACGGAGCCCATAACATTCCGTTGAATATCACAAGGGATATTCATGATATCCCTAAGAATATAGAGATATTTTTTCCCAAATACAAACTGGATGGCCCAAGGACCGCAGAAGAACATATTCAGGCCTATAGGGATGTTTTGATAAGATTGCAAGTTCAACATGAAGATGTGGCTTGTAGACTCTTCCCCATGAGCCTAGACCAAGTGGCCTACGAATGGTATATTTTCTTACCTACTGGTTCCATTACATCATGGACACAAATGGATAATACTTATGTCAACCAATTCAGGTCACCATTAGATCCCACAATCATCTAAAATCAGTTCATTACATGCAAAAGAGGCCAGGGTGAGCCAATTCAAACTTTTAATTAGAGATTTTAGAAGTGTTATAATAGAGCAATTCAATATTTTGCCATTGATACCATAGTAGCTTTGCAAATATATTTTGGGGCATTGGATCTTATGAAGGCAATGTTTGCAAGGCAAAATCCTCAAGTTACCATGCTTGCTCTAGCCTACAATGAAGCTATGACCATTGAACAACAAATGACACCACAAGGTTATGGGTTTCCCCAGATGCCTATGGTAGGATAATATGGTCCATATGGTCAAGATCCTATGATGAATCAAATCATGGCACCACAAATGCCAGGCATGAATTCTTTGCCTTATCAACAACCATATTCATCAACACCCACTTACACACCCATTCCAATTCAACCAATCACATCCATTCCCCCCATTCCTTCATTTTTGCAAAATAGTCAAAAAACTATGCAAGGAACTAATTCGGTTAATTCTCAGGCTATAGTTACTTTCCCCAATCCAATTCCAATTCAAAGTGTGAATCCCTACGCAAATCAAGTTGCTCAAAATCCAACTCAAATTTTAAGTCAAGATCTCACCAATTATGCAAACCCTACTGGAACTAGCAATAACATAACTCAACCAAAAGAGATTTATTCAAAGGTTGAAGAGCTCAAAAATATGGTTCACAAATTGAGTAATGATTTGGTTCAAAAATAGAAGTATGAATCCCATGCCCCTCACCCAAATCAAAATTTCAACAATAGAGGGAGACAGTGGAATACAAAGCCAAACAATGGGGGTGTGCCTTCCCCTATTGCTAATCAGATAGATACTTCTGCAGGACCAAGTCACTCTAGTTACATTCTTAATATTTCTGATTTTGCGTGGGAAAAGGGGTGTATATTGCATAATACAAAGGAGCATAATGAAAGGAATTATCCCAAAATCGCTAGGTATACCCATTGTCTCCAAGCTCAAGTGGATGATTTGGAACTTGTGCCAAATGAGGGTCCACCCCAACATCAACAAGGAGATGACAAAATTTTGGTGGTGGAAACTCTATATCGTCAAGAAAGTGAGAATGAGGAAGAAGAGGATGAAATATTGGAACAGGAAGTGCAAGATTTTAGAGAATTTAGAAAGGGGAACCATGGATACCATTTGAGGAGTAAGTTCAAAACTCCTAAAACATCCTCAACTACACCAAACAACTCTATCCTTCCTCCTGATACTAAGGCTGATAATAATCCCCCTCCTCCATCTGGAAGAGAAACATCTAAGGCCATGCAAAAAACGTTGAAGCTTGAGAAGTCAACTTATGACATAGTGAGGATTTAAGGAAGTCCAAGTCTAGCTTTTCATTTTTAGATACGGCTAGGTTGCCTAGCCAAAAGGAAGCATTGATAAAGGCTTTGGACTTGCCTAGTCAAATACAGAAAGGAAAGGAATTTGAATCTCACATGGTTTTACGAAAGGAAAGACGAGATGTCCCTCCTTTTTTATTGGCTGTGAGGATTGCTGGCAAAAATTTGCATAATTGTTTGGTGGACACAGGTGCCACAAGTAACCTCATGCCTTCAGAAATTTGTCAAATGCTAGGCCTAGAGCCTGTTTCTTCTAAATTCAAGGTTTTGCAATTGGATAGGTCCGAGGTAAATGTGGTAGGGACCCTCTACGATGTTAAGATCCAACTCAATTCTAAACCTAGGGTCCAACAGGTGGTTGATATTTTGGTTGTCAATATCCCAAGTCGATATGGAATGCTACTTGCTAGGGATTGGATGAAAAGTTTGAATGGTTATTTCTCCACTGATTTCTCACACATGTGGCTACCCTGGAAGGGAATTGTTAATCAAATTAGAGTGGAAAATGAGCAAAGGCTTAAGGAAATCATCACAGAATTCAACAAGCCAAATGAAGTTCAATTTTCTGAATCGGAGTTAGGAGTCTATGCTTTTGATGTTGAAAGAGTTATCGAAGAACCTCAAAAAGAAACATTTTCTTGTAGATATTTTGAAGAAGATAATCCCATGTGGTTACTCAAGTTTGATGGATCTAAGTCAAAACAAGGGGTAGGAGCTGGAGTCGAACTCACTTGTCCAGGAAGTAAACCATTGTTTGCTGCCTATAGATTGTAATTTCCTTGCACTAACAATGTGGCAGAATATGAAGCTCTTATCTTTGGATTACAATTGGCTCTGAGCAAGAAGGTTAAGTGTTTGAAAGTATTGGGAGATTCGGAGTTGGTGGTCAAACAAGTTAAATGACAATATACCTACCGTGACAAGAGATTGAGCATTTATAGAACTAGGGTGAGGGACCTCATTGAGGAATTTGATGCTTTTAATATATCCCTTATTTCTAGGAAAGGAAATCGTATAGCTGATTCTCTTGCAGTCGTCGTAGGCATGCTAAATCCGATTGACATAAAAAAATGCAAAAAGTTTTCCATTGAGTTAGTCCCTTGCCCATCGATGCCTGATAACGTCAAAAACTTGCAAGTTTTTGAGAATGATAGACACATTTTCAAATTTGTCACCAATTCAAGTATTTTTGAGAACCAAATGATTGATGAAGATCAAAAGTGGCAAGAAGAAACATAAGGAGAAAGCGAAGCTACATTTCAATCCAACAAGATACCTAAGAACATTGTTTCGTTGGAGAAGATGTTTGATATGGGATATAAAGCTAGAAAAGGAAAAGGGGTTCCACTTCCTAAAGATGCTTGTGACCTAATCAATATAGGGAGTGTAGATAATCCATGTGAAGTGTACATTGCAAAGGCATGTACAACTTATGAGAGAGAAAATATAATATGTGCATTAAAGTATTACATGGATTGCATTGCTTGGAATTACAATGAGTTGAAAACGTATGATCAAAACGTTATTATGCACACCATTCCTCTAAAACCGGATTCCAAACCCTTCAGACAAAGAAAAAGACTTGTTAACCCATTACTTGAGCCCTTGATAGAGAAAGAGGTCAAGTGATTGTTGGACACAAAGATAATCTTTCCCGTTAGGCACTCAACTTGGGTCACTAATCTTCTGATGAGAAAGAATAATGGAGAGATAAGGCTATACATAGATTTTAGAAATCTCAACAAAGCCTCACAAAAGGATAATTACCCACTGCCATAAATTGATGAAATATTGCAAACGATGAATGGGTCTGAAATGATGTCTTTTCTCGATGGGTATTTTGGATACAATCATATTCTTATTCATCCCAATGACAGGATGAATACGACCTTCACAACCAAATGGGGAACATTTTCCTATAGAAGAATGCCTTTCGGATTATTAAATGTAGGTGCAACATTTCAACGTGCCATGGATTATGCGTTTAAAGGGCTCATAGGTAAATGTATCATTGTGTATGTGGATGACATTCCTGTGTTTTCAAAGGAAAGAGAAGACCATGTGAAATATTTGAGGAAAGTTCTCCAAAGGTGTAGAGAGCACAAAATTTCTTTAAATCCCAAAAAATGCATCTTTAGAGTGACAAAAGGAAGATTGCTTGGCCATATCATTTCAAAAGAAGGTATCTCCATTGATCCAGAAAGGATAGAAGCTATCCAAAACTTGCCTCTCCCAGGTAGCAAAAAGGAATTGAGATCTTTCTTTGGGAAAATCAATTTTGTGAGGAAGTTTATTTCTAGCTTCGCTGAGATAGCTAAACAACTGAATGAGATGCTTAAAAAGGATGTGAATGTCTGATGGAATGAAGAAAGTAGGGTTGCCTTTCAAAGCATCAAGGATGCTATTTCTAGAGCCCCTGTCCTGATAAGTCCAGATTATTCTAAGCCTTTCTTTATTTATGCTTTTGCATCTGAGCACTCTTTTGCGAGTGTCTTGACCCAGAAAGGTGAAGATAACATAGAAAATCCCATAGCTTTTCTAAGTGCTCCTTTGAAGGATTCTCAATTGAGGTATTCCATCCTCGATAAGCAAATGTATGCACTTTTCAAAACAGTAAAAAAATTCAGACATTACATTGTGCATAGTAGGGTCTTTGCCATTGTGCCTGACCCTAATGTCAAAACCATGTTTGTGCAAAATGAGCTAGGTGAGAGAAGAGGTAAATGGATCTCTACCATTCAAGAATTTTATCTTGAAATTCAACCCATGAAACTAGTTCGTGGACAAGGACTTGTGAAAACAATTGCTGAGAACAATCCCCAAGTCACATGCCAATATTCAAATGTAGAGCACATTTCCAAAGATGATTGGTATGTTGATATTGTGTATTTTCTGCTAAATGGTAAGTGTCCATCACATATTAATTCTACTCAAAGAAGAGCCTTGAGACTTAAATCTGCCAATTACATTATTAGGTCTGGTGCTCTTTATAGGAAAAATCACGAGGGAATTTACTTACGATGCTTAAATCAAGAAGAAGCTACCAATGTTTTGCAAGAGTTTCATGGTAAATACGGAACTGGCCATGGTTCAAAAAATTCAACAACACATCAAATATTAAGATTGGAATATTATTGGCCCCACATTTTTAAAGATGCACATGCACATGTGCGATATTTCCATATTTGTCAAGTGGCTGCCAATAGAGAAAGGAATGCAACTATGCCATTGCAACTTGTAGTGGAGATGAGACCATTTTCATAATGGGGATTAGACTTCATTGGGGTTATTAACCCAAATTATTCAGATTCCCATAAATTCATACTCACAGCTACAGATTATTGCACTAGGTGGGCAGAAGCAATTCCTACGAAGCATTCTACTACGGATGTGGTAATAAAATTCCTCGAAGATCATATCATAACAAGGTTTGGAATGCCCAATTCTACTGTAAGTGATAATGGTAAGGTTTTTGTTTCCACTCAATTTGCAAATTGGGCATATGATAATAAGGTGAGTTTAAAGTTTTCGTCTAACTATTACCCTCAAGGCAATGGTTTGGCAAATTCTTCAAATAAAAATTGTTAACCATCATTAAGAAGTTATTGGAAAAGAATTCTCGGGATTGGCACAACCAATTAAAATTTGCTCTTTGGGCAGATAGGACTAGAGAAAAATAACAAATAGGGAATACACCTTATCATCTATTTTATGGGCAAGATCCAATTTTTCCTACAAATTTGAAGCTTCAAACCCTTCGTTTCACACAAGAGTACCTTGGAACTGATAATCACATTGAGGCTAGATTAAGTCATCTAATGCACCTTGATGAAAAAAGAGAAGAAGCCATGCTCCACATGAGCAAACATCAAGATGTGGTCAAAATATGGTTTGATAAAAGAGCCAAAATTAAGTCTTTTAGGATCTCTGACTTGGTTTTATTGTGGGATAAAAAACATGATGAGAAAGGGGATCACAAAAAGTTTGATTGTCTTTGGTTAGGCCCTTATCAATTTTCTGAAATCCTAGGGGAAAATACTTTCAGATTAAGAACTTTGGATGGGAAATATTTGATGTTACCGGTTAATGGGCAAGTTCTAAAGCATTATTTTAGCCCTTAAGTCATGTGAGATTTGTACCATATTGTACATTTGTATATAATTTTTGGTTTTGATGTTGGTTTTGCATTTCAGTTTTGGTTTTAAGTTGTGTGTTGGTCCTTTGGACATTTTTGGTTTGTCTTGAAAAAAAAAAGAAAGAAAAGCGAGATGTCAACTTATATCCTTATGAATGTTGACTAAGACTAAGAGAATATGAAACATCAGAATTTTATTGCAGAAAGCTCCACGAGTATCGCAAACACAGTAAATAATATCATTTGGAACTTGTGATGCATGAAGTTGTTAGTCTTACAAATTATGGCAAAGTAGGTGGTATATTCCATCCACATTTCAAAAAGAGCAATGCATTCATCCATATCTCATGTTACATTCCACATTGCATATACATTTCATCTCAGTTGCATCTTCATTTCATATACAATCATTAAAAAGGTGTTGAATCCTCTTAGGGTTATTATATAACATATATTAAAAGGATACTAAGGTTGGGAACTGATGCCCGAACTATCTTGAACCAAGCACGGTCTACACATATTAAAGAGGATCTTGAGCAAAATGGTCAAAACCATACTTGGAAGAAAAGGTGAGGCGAAAGGAGTATTTCGTGTCTGTCCTATCATGCAACATAATCCTTAAAATAGTGGTTTTTACCACTCCCATAGTGCTTAAATCCTAAAATCATAGTAGTAAGGATAGGGTTAAATCCCCATCAAAATTAGGTTGAGGATCCAACTCCCCAAAGCTTTGATTTGACCTTCATGGAGTAGTAAGGATAGGGTCTAATTCTCATCTCGCTTAGGTTGAGAATCCGATTCCCCAAAGATTCTATTTTGCCTCCATCACGCTTTAAGAAATTAAAAGCGCAATCTACACTCAAGAACTTGAAATTCCAAAGCAAATATTTTTCATTCTACTTTCATTTCATCATTAATATTGGATTGGAAGGATCGTACTACATGTCCCTTGCAAGGATGGGTAGTCATCCCCAAGGTTCAAGAAATCAAAAGTAAAGCCAAATCCTGGATTATGGGGTTAATCTCCAACAGGGCTATAGACGCCTGACTGGCAGTGGAGTATGATCATGTGTGGCAACATGTCTTATCTAAAAGCAAGACCACTGACTGCTCAAACGAACAGGTTAGCCTGTAAGTTTCATCCATAACAGGTTAAATCATTTTGTTCAAGATGAGGTAATGAAATCCAGATCAGAGTAGTAAGGATAGGGTTAAATTCCCATCTCGCTTAGGTTGGGAATCCTATTCCCCAAAGGTCTGATTTCACTTACACTTGCACATGGGTTCAATATGGTAGTGACACATAACCAACTTTGGGATCTAGAAAATTAATTCAGTATACTCATATTTGGTCCTAAGAGGATTTGACAGTTTTTTTTGTTCATGGTAGTAGAAAGTTTGAGCCTTTGCAAAGCTTGTTATATCTCTAGCATCTTCACCATACGTTAAATCCTACAGGAATCATCCATAACTTCTCATATACATGAATCATATGTGAAATTGACAATGGAAAGTTGAACGAGTTTCAAACGATAGGGAATGAATCACACTACACATACCAAGCTGATGCTTAACGATTCTGATGCTTCATGTATTTTTGATCTATTTGCCTTCGTTGGATATTTTTTGACGCTTGTATTTGAGTTTGTGTTTTTAGGTTGGGTTCTCACCAAAATGCTCAGGAGCATTTCCCAATAGAGTCACCATTTGTTGTGGTTGCTCCACAACATACCCCAAAATTGGGGACCCACATTTTTATTTTGGTATTTGGGTGTTTGCGTGTTGGTTTTGAGTGTCTAATGATCAGTTTGTTTTGAATTTGCATTTGTCATTAGTTTTTGTCGATAATATTTTCTTGTCGACGATATTTTATTGTCGACGACTTTTTCTTGTCGATGACTTTTGTTGTCATATTGTGGTTGACGATTTATTTTATTTTATTTTATTTATCATGGGTGTTGGTTTTAGGTTGTTATATGTTTTATTACATGTGGATGTCGTGCTTTTAGTTTTATTTAAATTTTGTCTTGTAATGTGTACATAATTTGTGTTTATTTTGTTAGAGTTTGATATGTCATGATTGTTTGTTAAAGTGTTATGTTATGTTTCATGTTTTATATTCGTTATTTTGTAACATTGTGACACCTTATTTATTATATAGAGTCATTTTTATTTTTTTTATTATCATTTGTTCTAGTTAATGAAAGGTTGATTTGAATGTGTAGGTTCCAAAGTGGATGGGCCAAGCGAAACATGTCTTGGGGGCACGCGATTGAAGGAAGAATACACAAATAAAGTGCTAGGTATTTGGATTTTTTAAGTAAATGAAGATGGCTATATGCAAAGCTTTTGTACGTGCATTAGAATTCCTCGGTGGAGACACAGGATTAGGCCCAGTGATCGATGCAGAGTGTTGAACAGTGAATGAAATATCACGACGCAGATGAGGTGGAAGTGGCATAAAATTGGATGGATGATGAAGAGGTTAGAACTGCACATTACTTCGTTGGACCAAAGCATGAATATGATGCAGCTCCTGAGGCGAGACCCATGTGGACAAGATACCACAAGGTTTTGTGGATATGGAGAGGCTCATGAGGTTTTGTGAACAATGGATATGTAAGATATGGATGTAACAAGCAAGCTTATTCAAACACAACATGAGAACGAAGCATTTGAGTTGGGCATCCTCCGATTTTAAAATCAACAACACGGCAAGTTTTTCAAAATAGATCAAAGCATAGACGTCGTGGTGGAATCGGCAGTTTGAAAGCAGTAAGTATGAAACCAAGGCAAAACTTATGACTGAATCCTAATGAAACCAATGGGATCGAAGGTAAATTCGAAATAGTGGCATACCCAATCGAAGTATGATGAAATAGGATTTTTCATAACGGTAAGGGGGCCATGCCAGTGAACGGTTCATTGGGCCGTTTTAAATTTGTGGGGGTTGTTTGCGGCGATATATCCGTTTGCAGAAGAGCATAGATTGGACGACGTAGACTGCGATAGACTCTGAAGCAGACGACTGCGGTGGGTAAGTCAAGACAACGTTACATGGATCCATATAGACGAGTAGCCATCAAAAGATATTAAATGACCTGCGCAGCGGCAAGTGGACAGATTTATTTTATGGAGGTTTTCGAAACGCTGCGTAACAGATATAAGGTACTGAAATACATATTTATTAAAGAAGTCCATGTGTAAAGCCTTTTATGTCATTAATTAAAAGGTTTTAATTTTATAAAGTTCCCATTTGAAATGAAGGCCATTTGGCATTATAGAAAAGTTAAAGGTAATATGGTATTTGATACCATAATAATAAAACATTTTAAGGAATTGTTGAGTGGTATTTTCACCCGATTGTGAAAACACACTCTCCAATAGGATTTGGGTTCCAAATACCATCTTGCAAAGAAATTAAACAAGTAACTTCTCCAAGGTCTTTGCTATGTTAGCATTTTGCACAAATAATATTGTTCAATTTGAATGCTTGGAATACCTTAGTGATTTCAAGTAACTGTTAACAAGGAGCACTGTGGTTTATTTTATTACGAAATTATAATGATAGTTCATTTAATCAGAATGAACTTAATGTGAATTAATCTTAATGATGAAATTATTTTATTTTCGATTTCGGTAAATTTTCAAGTGTTTTATTTTAATGACTGGAAATTAAACAAGGTTACTCTTTCGAGAAAATAAAAATGCAGAGAATTTAAGAAAATGAAAATAAAATGCATAGAAGCTAAAACTAAAGTACGTTCAGAGTGTTACGATTCCTATTTTGACAAAATCGAAGATAATGAGGTTTTCTGCATACAACCTAACCTATTGAACCTGCAAAACACGCACAATCCAGATAAGTTAAGTGCTGGTCTCTGGGTTTTAACTGTGATTTTCAGATTTAGACATTCGCATGAAGCAACCAAGAGAACTTGCATTAAACTTCACCTATAAGCCTAGAAATCTGAAAAGGGGAAAGATAAACATTCAATATTGCATGCTGAAAATAACTCCTTTCTTGTCAATGAGGTGCAACTCTCTAAATTTTTTGTATTAAAAATTGGTCATTTTACAACAACAGAACTTTCTGGTTTCCCAAACCCAGTCTTTGGAAGCAAACAGCCTCAAAAGCAGGCCCAAAATGGCCCTCTGGCCTTCAGCACTGCAACTCTGCTTACAAAAATTTCCTACCTAGTCCAATGTAAAGAAAAATATCCAAAAAAAGTGGAAGAAAAACACTCCAAAAGCAGGCCCAGAATGGCTTATTGGCTTCGGCTCTGTAACTCTGCCCGTAGTGGTTTCCGACCCCTGTACCTGTCCTATGCTTCTGCTTTTAAAATTTTTGGTGTGGTTCTCTGTTTTGCTCAGTGATGCTTCATTTCATTTCCCAGACTGCATCGTTTCGTCTTCCCCGCCTCTTCGTTGTCTTTGACTTTCTGCTTGGATGTCGAACGTTTGATCTTCTCTGTGAACTGTAACTGCTAGTCCTGAAGCATTACACCATAGTCCTAACATCTTCATGCCACGTGTTCTGTGCCTTCCCTATATAATCTGTAACGGCCCGTCGTGAAAACCAACAAAAATAGCATGTCGCGATATTGCAACGTTTTTTCGTCGACAACTCGGCTCTTCCACTTTTATCGCAAAAATAAGACATGTCACGATATTGCGACATTTTATGCCTTTAGTCACAAGAATACAAATATGTCGCGATATCGTGACAACTTTTCATTTCTGGCCGCGACGGAGCAACATGTCGCGATATCGTGACAACTTTTCATTTCTGGCCGCGACGGAGCAACATGTCGCGATATCGCGACAACTTTTCATTTCTGGCCGCGACGGAGCAACATGTCATGATATCGCGACAACTTTGCATTGAATTTTCTTGCTACCTTTGACCGTGATTTCATGACATGTCGCGATATCGCGACATTTTTCACTTTGTCTTTCTCTATCCTCCTTGACCCGCGATAACACGACATGTCGCGATATCACGACATTTTCGGTCAACACTTCTTCCTGCCTACTTTGACCGCGATTTCATGACAAGTCGTGAAAACATGACATGTCGCGAAATCCCGACAATTTCTGTACTTAACTATTTTACCCATCAAACATCGCAAAAACACAACATGTTGCGATATCACGATAACTTTGAGTCTTCAACTTAGTTCTTTGTCCTGCATCGCGAAAATGAGAAATGTCGCGATATCGCGACATTTCTGGAATCTTGTTCTGTTTGACCACTTTGACCGTGATTTCACAACACGTCGCGATATCACGAAATTTTCTCGTCATGGTGCATTATGTTGCTCTTAGCTACGAAAATGCGACATGTCACGAAATCGTGACACTTTTTCATTCCACTGTACTTCACTTGTCTGAGCCATGAAAACGCGACATGTCGCGATATCGCGACAATTTTCTTTTTTAGCCGCGACGGAGAAACATGTCGCGATATCGCGACACTTTTTATTTTTAGCCGCGATGGAGCAACATGTCGTGATATCGCGACACTTTTTCTTTTTCTACCGCGCTGGAGCAACATGTCGCGATATCGCGACACTTTTTCATTTTTGGCCGCGATGGAGCAACATGTCGCGATATCGCGACAACTTTTCATTTTTGGCTTTTCTTTGCTCTTTTAACATCTGGGCCACTGCAACCTTCTTGGAAAGTGTGCAAAAAAGGTGGGTCCCCAATTTTGGGGTGTGTTGTGGAGTAGCCACAACAAATGGTGACTCTGCTGGGAAATGCTCCTAAGCATTTCAGTGAGAACCTAACCTAAAAAAAAATACATACTTGAATACAGGCGTTAGCACATAAAACATAAACAAATGCCGATAGATCAAAAATACATGAAACATTAGAATCATTAAGTATCAACTCGGTGTGTGCAATGTGTTCCATTTTCTATCATTTGAAATTGATCAACATTCCATTGTCAATTTTACATGAATGCATATGTGAGATTGTGAATGATTTGTGTAACCTGATAAATATTCTTAGAGATTTTGCTTTTATAAAGGCTTAGACCTTCTAGTATCATACACAAAAATTTAAGATTATCAAACCCTCTTAGGATCAACTATATGTATAATGAATTGCTTTATTAGATCCCAAAGTTGGTTATGAGTCACTACTATCTTGAACCCATGTGCAAGTGAAAGTGAAATCAAAGCTTTGGGAAATCAGACTACCAACCTAATTGAGATGGGATTTTAACCCTATCCTTACTACTATGATTTGGAATTCATTACCTCACGTTGAGCAAAATAATTTAACCAGTTATGGATGAAATGGTCATGCTAGTCTATCCGTTTGAACAGTCAGTGGTCTTGTTTTTAGACAAGACATGTTGCCACGCATGGGCATACTTAACCCCATAATCCATGATTTAGCTTCATTTCTTTATTTCTTGGACCTTGGGGATGACTACCCATCCTTTGCAGAGGACATGTAGTACGATCCTTCCAATCCAATATAAATATGAAATGGGAAATATTTAGTTTTTATTTCTTGGACCTTGGGGATGACTACCCATCCTTTGCAGAGGACATGTAGTACGATCCTTCCAATCCAAGATTTATGAAATGGGAAATATTTAGTTTTTATTTCTTAGACCTTGGGGATGACTACCCATCCTTTGTAGAGGACATGTAGTACGATCCTTCCAATCCAAGATTTATGATGAAATGAGACATAGGAGCTTTGGGGAATCAGATTCTCAACCTAGGCGAGATGAGAATTATGCCCTATCCTTACTACTCCATGTAGGTCAAATCAGAGCTTTGGGGAGTTGGATCCTCAACCTAAGTTCGATGAGGATTTAACCCTATCCTTACTACTCTAATTTTAGGCTTTAAGCTTTATGGAAGTGGTAAAAACCACTGTTTTAAGGATCATGTTGCATAATAGGATAGACATGAAATACTTCTTTCGCCTGACCTTTTCTTCCAAGCAAGGTTTTGATCATTTTGCTCAAGATCCTTTGTAATGTGTATAAAATGTGCTTGGTTCTAGATATCTCGGGCCTCAGTTCCCAACCTTAGGATTTTTTCTTATTTATGTTATAGCATAACCCTAAGAGGATTTGACACACTTTAATGATTTGTATATGAAATGCATATGCAACTAAGATGGCATGTATATGCAAAGTGAGATGTAATATGAATGCATTGCCCTTTGAATTACAGATGGAGTATTGCCATAAAAAATATAAAACTGACTACTTCATGCACCACAAGTTTCAAATGATATTATTAAACTGTTTGTGTTTCTTGCGGAGCTTTCTACAACATAATTCCAATGTTCCATATTTCCCTGATCTAAAGCATAAGTTAGCATCTCAAGACAACTTTTTCATCATTTTTTTTTTATAGACAAACAAAACATGTCAAATAAACACACAACTTAAATAATAAAAAGAAACAAAAACTTGAAAATTCATACCAAAACAGAAAGATATAATTCCAATCTCCTACGACTTAAGGGCTAAAATAGTGCTTTAAAACATGCCCATTAACTGGTAACGTCAGATCCTTCCCGTCTAAAGTTCTTAATCTAAAGGTATTTTTCCCTAGGATTTTCAAAATCTGATAGGGGCCTAACCAAAGACAATCAAATTTTTGGTGATTTCCCTTCTCTTCATGTCTTTTATCCCATAGTAAGACCAAGTCTGCTATCTTGAAAGATTTAATTTTAGCTCTTTTGTCAAACCATCTCTTAACAACCTCTTGGTGTTTACTCATGTGAATCATGGCTTCCTCCATTTTTTCATCGAGGTGTAGTAAATGACTTAATCTAGCTTTAGTGTGGTTATCTGTTCCCAAGTATTCTTGCATGAAATGCAAGGTTTGCAGGTTCAAGTTTTCAGGAAAGATTGGGTCTTGTCCATAGACCAAATGATAGGGTGTGTTTCCTATTGAGTCTTTTATTCTGGTCCTATTTTCCCAAAGAGCAAACTTTAACTGGCTGTGCCAATCTCAAGGGTTCTTTTCCAGTAATTTCTTAATGATATTCAACAAATTTTTGTTTGAGGATTCGGCCAAACCATTTCCTTGAGGGTAATAATTAGATGCAAATTTTAAACTCACTTTATTGTCGTATATCCAATCTGCAAATTGCGTGGAAACAAAAGCTTTACCATTATCACTAACGATAGAATCGGGCATTCCGAATCTTATTATGATGTGATCCTCAAGGAATTTTATTACAACGTCTGTAGTGGCATGTTTTGTAGGAAATGCTTTCGTCCACCTTGTACAATAATCTGTAGCTGTTAGTATGAATTTATGGGAATCTAAAGAATTTGGGTTAATAACCCCAATTAAATCTAATCCCCATTGTGCGAATGGTCTCATCTCAACTACAGGTTGTAATGGCATGGCTGCGTTTCTTTCTCTGTTGGCGCCTACTTGACAAATGTGGCAAGATCTCACATGGGCATGTGCATCTTTAAAAATGTGAGGCCAATAGTGTCCTGCTCTCAGGATTTGATGCGCTGTGGCATTTGCCTCACCGTGGCCAGTTCCATATTTCCCATGAAATTCCTATAGAACCTTGGCAGCTTCTACTTTATTCAGGCATCTCAAGTAGATCCCCTCATGATTTTTCCTATACAGAACACTAGATCTAATCAGATAATAAACAGATTTAAGTCTTAAAGCCCTTATTTGAGTGGAATTCAAATTGGATGGACACTTATAATTTAATAGAAAATGCACAACGTCAACATACCAGTCATCCTTAGAAATGTATTCTGCATTTGAATATTGGCACGTCATTTGCGGATTATTCTCAGCGATCGCCTTCACAAGTCCCTGTCCTTGAACTAGTTTCATAGGTTGGATTTCAAGATAAAATTCTTGGATGGTAGAAATCCATTTACCTCTTTTCTCGCCTAGCTCGTTCTGTAAAAATATAGTCTTGACAGCAGGGTCAGGCACAATGGCAAAAACTCTGTTGTGCACAATGTAATGTCAAAATTTTTTTATCGTTTTAAACAGTGCGTACATCTACTTATCGAGGATGGAATACCTCAATTAAGCATCTTTTAGAGGAGCACTTAAAAACGCTATGGGATTTTCAACGCTATCTTCACCTTTATGAGTCAATACACTCACAACAGAGTGTTCTGATGCGAAAGCATAAATATAGAAAGTGTTGGTTCGATTTTTATACACACCCTGTGAAGAATGAGCATAAAATACCGATAACACTTAAACGGGATAAATCCCACTCACTTTAGGATCTTGCTGGATATCCAAGGTGTGAGTTACAGAGTTGGGTTGAATGTCTATTCACTCTTTTTCGCTTCTGGAATAGTTTCAAGTGGACTGTCTATTACCTTACAACGGGATCGGGACTTCAGTTTAGTAATGTTTTTGGAGTTGGTTATCTTTGTGTATAATCAGATTTACAATCAGTTCTTTGATCTAGCTCTTTATGCTTTAGCAGATTTAAATAAAAGACAAATTTAAAGAAAGATAAATATGGATCATTTCATGGTGGAACAAAGAGAGTAGGGTAGGGTAGAAAGAGAAGTTTATCTAACTTAGCTGCAAAACCAAAACCACCAATTTTAGTTATACCGGTTAGCTTCACAATAGAACAAATCAAAGAGGAAAGTGTCCAACTTTCTAAGATCACCTTCCACTAAGAGCATAGGACAGAGACAACAATAGATCTGAAATAAAATCACAAATAGAAGGGAATTCGGTTAAAATTGGTATCTCTCACCAGTAGCCTAGCTCGCACAGTGAGGACAGAGCAATTAGAACAGGCATGAACCTTAAATCTGTAATTTTCCCTAACATACAATAAAGAAAATGAAGCCTAGCAGCATATCCAATCCTGGTAACACAGATCTACAACATAAATTAAATAAACCTTAATGAAATAGAAACAAAAGAAGATGAACTTATCACAATATAAAAGAGATTAGGCTCCTGGCCACGCTATCATAGAAAACGAAAGTCACACCAACTCTAAGTCCAGAACAAAGCATTCAAACAAGATTTGCAGGAAATTGCTCCAATAGCTTGTATTTCTAAGTTTTTTGCCTCGAAATTTACATTCAGAAGAAGTATTTATAGACTCAAGATAGACCCTGATATTTTCAGAAATATCTTCTTCTCAAACCCTAAATCTTATCCTCTAAACCTTACTACCCGGGTTTTACAATATAAGGCCCTTTAAAAAATAGAGTTTTTTATAAACCCTAACCACTGCAAATATTAGTGCAGTTACTTGCCATAAATGGAGAAGGCATGATCTGATATTATTCTCATCCATCTGTAACTGCAAGTAAATATCTTCATTTTTTGGCCGGCTGGTGCATCTGCCGGGAACGTCTCATTAATTCCTCAAAGAAATTCGGATGAGTCACTAGTTCCTTTGACATTTTATCTTTGCATAGCCGCCTCTGAGTTGAAATTCTCTGCACGCCATTACTTTCATCATAAATTCTCCTGTTAAATACGTTCATCGGCAAATTTCGGTAACTGTGTATAGATATTTTCATTTTTCGGTCAATTTCTGACATATTCCATTAAATGGGCAGCTGCTTAGTCACCGTAAAGTCTCTTTGCGGCCAGATCTGTAAAATCTGGATAGACCAAAAATTCTTGGCATCTCACATTTCAATGTGACGGTCCTCGATTAATCTGCGCTTGACTTTGTCTTTCTCGCCATTACTTCCGCTATCATGCAACTGCCAAATGGCTTTCTGCAAAAGACATGCAAGGATTAGTATTTTAATATTATTAATTTAAAATCCTAATATTCATTATATGTTGGCTCTATTTATTTTTGACACGTGTCGTGATAACACGACGTTTTCCTTAAGTCGCTTCATTTTGGCTTCTTTGTCTCTTTTGTCGTGAAACCGCGACATGTCACGATTTCACGACATGTCGCGAAATCGCGACGTCCCCTGCGCCTTGCGTCCATCGTTGCCTCTTTGTCACAAAATCGCGACATGTCACGATTTCATGACATGTCACGAAATCGTGACGTCCCCTGCGCCTTGCGTTCATTGTTGCCTCTTTGTCACGAAATCGTGACGTCCCCTGCGCCTTGCGTTCATTGTTGCCTCTTTGTCGCGAAATCGCGACATGTCATGATTTCGCGACATGTCGTGAAATCGTGACCTTTTCTTTGCACTTGGCTTCTATTTTGTTTGCATCATGATTTCATGATGTCGTGATTTCATGACGTTCAATGCCCTCAGCCTTTCTCTTTTGCTTGCGTCGCGATTTCGCGATGTCACGAAATCGCGACATTGCGATTTCGCGACGCTCTATACCCTTGGCCTTTCTCTTTTGCTTGCGTCATAATTTCGCGATGTCACGATTTCACGATGTCGCGATTTCGTGATCCACTTGTGCCTTGGACTTTCTTCTCGAACCGTGTCACGATTTTGCGACGTCGCGAAATCGCGACGTCACGATTTCGCGACACCTCCATGCCTTAGACTTTCTTTCAAAAACCTGTCGCGATATCGCGACATTCTCACTACTTGGCACTTTCTTTCCAAATATGTCGTGATATCGCGATGTTTTCTACAAGCTTTCCTTTCAACCAAAATATTTCGTGATATCGCGACGTTTCCAAAAACGGAAATGTCGTGATATCGCGACGTTTTCAAAAATGGAAATGTCGCGATATTGCGATGTTTCCAAAAACGGAAATGTCGCAAAATCGCGACATTTTCATTACTTAGCAAATTTTCCAGAAATTGTAGGTTGACTTAAATGAATTCATTCATCTGTATTCTGCATTTTACATATCTGTGAAAGATCCTTTTACTCAGAATGATTCTAACATTAAAGAAGTGAATTCTAAATTGAAATTAAAGTCACATGCAAGACTACTTAGATACTTTGGTATATGCAAAACTTGAAAAAGGAGGCAAGCAAAATTTGGAATAAAAACCTGGAAAACATCAAGAGGGTCCCTACTGTAAAATGAAAGCTAAATATTTTCAAAGGATGGAACTTCATTTTTTCAGTGGGGGTGTGTTGCTTCTCAATAGAAAGGTTTAGAATAGTCTGGACTTATGAGGGCAGGGGCTCTGGAAATGGCATCCTTAATGTTTTGAAAGGCCACCCTACTTTCCTCGTTCCATCTAACATCTACGTCCTTCTTGAGAATTTTGTTCAAAGGTTTGGCTATCTCAGCGAAGCTCGAAATAAACTTCCTCACAAAATTAATTTGCCCGAAGAAAGATCTCAACTCCTTTTTACTACCCGGGAGAGGCAAGTTTTGGATAGCTTCTATCCTTTCAGGGTCAATGGATATACCTTCTTTTGAAATGATGTGACCAAGTAGTCTTCCTTCGTTACTCCAAAGATGCATTTTTTGGATTTAAAGAAATTCCATGCTCTCTGCATCTTTGAAGAACCTTTTTCAAATCCTTGACATGGTCTTCTCTTGTCTTTGAAAATACTGGAATATCATCCACATACACAATGATACACTTGCCTATAAGCCATTTGAATGCATAGTCCATGGCCCATTGAAATTTTGCACCAGCATTTAACAGTCCAAACAACATTCTTCTGTAGGCAAATGTCCCCCATTTGGTTGTGAAGGCTGTTTTCATCTTGTCATTGGGATGAATAAGAATTTGATTATATCTAGAATATCCATCAAGAAAAGACATCATTTTAGATCCATTCACTGTTTGTAAAATTTCATCAATGGATGGCAATGGATAGTTATCCTTTTGAGAGGCCTTGTTAAGATTTCAAAAATCTATACATAGCCTAATATCTCCACTCTTCTTTCTTACTGGAACGAGGTTAGCAACCCAGGTTGAGTGCCTAACAGGAAAAATAATCTTTGCTTCCAATAATATCTTGACCTCCTTTTCTATTAAGGGCTCCAATAGCGGGTTAACAACTCGCTGTCTTTGACTGAAAGGCTTGGAGTCCAGCTTTAGAGGGATGGTATGTGTAATGACGTTTTGGTTGTATGTTTTCAATTCGTTATAATTCCAAGCAATGCAATCCACGTAGTGTTTTAGTGCATGTATTATATTTTATCTTTCTTCAGTTGTACATGCCTTTGCGATGTACACTTCTCGTGGATTGTCTGCACTCCCTAGATTAATTAGATCACATGCATATTTGGGGAGTGGAACCTTTTTTTATTTTTTGGCCTTGTATCCCATATCGAACATTTTCTCCAATGAAACTATGTCTTTAGGTATTTTGTTGGATTGACATGTAGTTTCACTTTCATTTTCTGCTTCTTCTTGCCATCTTTGCTCCTCATCAATCACCTGGTTTTCAAAAATACCCGAGTTCGTGACAAATTTGAATATGTGTCCGTTGTTTTCAAAAACTTGGAAATTCTTGACATTATCAGGTATCGATGGACAAGGAACTAATTCGATGGAGAAATTTTTACACCTTTTTATATCAACTGGATTTAACATGCCTACGGCGACTGCAAGAGAATCTGCTATGCGATTTCCTTTTCTAGAAATAAGGGCTATATTGAAAGCATCGAATTCCTCAATGAGGTCCATTACCCTAGTTCTATAAAGGCTCGGTCTCTTATCGTGACATGTATATTGTCCTTTAATCTGCTTGACTACTAGTTTGGAATATCCCAATACTTTCAAGCATTTAACCTTTTTGCTCAACGCCAGTTGTAAACCAAAAATTAGTGCTTCATATTCTGCCATGTTGTTCGTGCAAGGAAATTACAGTCTATAAGCAGCCAATAATGGTTTACTTCCTAGGCAAGTAAGCTCGACTCCGGCTCCTGATCCCTGTTTGGATTTGGATCCATCAAACCTAAGCAACCATATGAAATTATTTCCCTCAAGAGAGCTACCATGAAATGTTTCCCTTTTAGGCTCTTCGGTAGCTTCTTCAACATCAAATGCATAAACCCCCAACTCTGGTTCAGAAAACTAAACTTCATTTGGCTTATTAAATTCTATTATGATTTCCTTAAGCCTCGGTTCATTTTCTACTCTGATTTGATTTGCGATTCCTTTCCGGGGTAGCCACATATGTGAGCAATCGGTTGAAAAATAGCCGTTCAAAGTTTTCATCCAATTCCTTGCAAGTAGCATTCCATATCTACTTGGGATATTAACAAAAAAAATGTCGACCACTTGTTGGACCCTGGGTTTAGAATTTAGTTGAATTTTGACATCATATAGGGTCCCTATCACATTTACCTCAGATCGGTCCAATTGCAAAACCTTGCATTTGGATGAAACAAGCTGTAGGCCTAGCATTTGACATATCTCTGAAGGCATGAGATTGCTCATGGCACCCGTGTCTACCAAACAATTATGCAAATTCTTACCAGAAATTCTCGTAGTCAATAAAAATGGTGGGACATCCCGTCTCTCCTTTCGTAAAATCAAATGAGACTCAACTTCCTTTCCCTTCCATACTTGATTAGGTGTGTCTAGAGCCTTTATCAATGCTTCTTTTTGGCCAGGCAACCTGGCCGCCTCTGAAAATGAAAGGATCGACTTAGATTTCCTTAAATCCTCCACTATGTCATATGTTGACCTCTCAAGTTTAACTATCTTTTGCGTGTCATTAGACGTTTCTCTTCTAAGTGGAGGAGGAGGATTATTATCCGCATTAGTATCCGGAGGAAGGATAGAGTTGTTGGGTGGAGTTGATGATGTTTTAGGGGCTTTGAATTTACTTCTCAAATGATATCCGTGATTCCCCTTTCTAAACTCTCAAAAAGCTTGCACCTCCTGTTCCAAAATTTCATCTTCCTCTTCCTCACTCTCACCTTCTTGACGGTATAAAGTTTCCACCACCATAATGTTGTCATCTTGATGTTGGGGTGGACCATCATTTGGCACAAGTTCCAGGTCATCTACTTGGGCTTGGAGACAATGAGTGTATCTTGTGATTTTAGGACAATTCCTCTCATTGTGCTCCTTTGTATTGTGCAATCTGCACCCCTTTTCCCACACAAAATCAAAAATATTTAGAAGGGAACTGGATTGACTGGGTCCTGCAGAAGTATCTAGTTGATTGGCAATAGGGGCAGGTACGCCTCCATTTTTTGGCTTCGTGTTCCAATGTCTCCCTCTATTGTTAAAATTTTGATTTGAGTGAGGGGCATGGGACTCATACTTCTGTTTTTGAACCATGTCATTACTCATTTTATGAACTATCTTCTTGAGCTCTTCAACATTCAAATAAATCTCTTTCGGTGGAGCTACATTATTGTTAGTTCCCGTTGGGTTTGCATAATTCGTGGGATCTTGATTTAACATTTGAGTCAAATTTTGAGGAATTTGATTCATATATGGATTTACACTTTGGATCGGAGTTGGATTTGGGAAAGGAACTATAGCCTGAGAATTAACCTGGTCGGGTTCCTTGCATAGTCGATTGACTATTTTGCAAAAAATGCGAGAACGGGTGGAATGGATGTGATTGGTTGGATCGAAATGGGTGCATAGGCAGGTGCTGGTGGATATGGTTGTTGATATGGGAAAGCATTCATGTTTGGCATTTGCGGTGCCATGATCTGATTTACCATGGGAGCTTGACCATATGGAGCATATTGTCCCATCATAGGCATCTTGGGAAACCCATAGCCCTGTGGTGTCATTTAATGCTCGATGGTCATAGCTTCATTGTAAGCTAAGGCGAGCATGGTGACTTGAGGATTTTGCCTGGAAAACATCGCTGTCATCGGATCCAATGCCCCAAAATAGATTTGTAAAGCTACTATGGGGTCTATGGCAAAATGCCAAACTGCTCTATTATAACATTTTTGGAATCTCTGATTAAAGGTTCTGATTGGTTCACCCTGGCCCCTTTTGCATGTAATAAATTGATTGTAGATGGTTGCGAGATCCAACGATGACCTAAATTGATTGACAAAGGTGTTCTCCATTTGCGTCCATGAAGTGATTGAACCAGTAGGCAAGCATATATACCATTCATAGGCTACTGGATCTAGGCTCATGGGAAAAAGTCTGCAAGCCACATCTTCATGTTGGACTTGCAACCTTATCAAAACATCCCTATAGGCCTGGATATGCTCCTCTGCAGTCCTTGGGCCATCTGGTTTATATTTGGGCAAGAATCTTTCTATGTTCTTAGGGATTTCATGGATATCCCCTGCAATATTCAAAGGGATATTATTAGCTCCGTACCAAGGAGCTATTGGAGGTTGGGCCATTTGACTTAGAATTAATGAGGACAACCCTGCAAGAGCGGTGGAAATGGTACTGACGATAGGTACGCTAGTGGCAATTGATACCACCGGTGTAGGTCCGCTTGGCGTTCCTAAAATAGAAAGATCTTTTGTGATAAGGCTATCTGGTAGGTTCACAGCTTGCTTGGTTTTATTTTTTGGAGTACAAGTGAGTGTAAGGTCATGGAATATGGTTTCCCCAGTTGTTTGGGACCTAGTCACGATATGACACGATGGGTCCAGCTTTCCTGACGAAACTCTCGATATCTCCAAGAAAACCTGCAACACAAAAAATGATGCGGTTTAGCCGTTAATGAGATTTAAGACAATTTCAAAATTGAATCAAAAACACATTATTTCTGTATGAAAATCAAAATAAAGTAAACCAATTCGGCCCTCCTTCTAGCGCCAATCTGTTGAGTGGTATTTTCACCCTATTGTGAAAACACACTCTCCAATAGGATTTGGGTTCCAAATCCCCTCTTGCAAAGAAATTAAACAAGTAACTTCTCCAAGGTCTCCGCTATGTTAGCATTTTGCACAAATAATATTGTTCAATTTGAATGCTTGGAATACCTTAGTGATTGCAAGTAACTGTTAACAAGGGGCACTGTGGTTTATTTTATTTCAAAATTATAATGATTGTTCATTTAATCAGAATGAACTCAATGTGAATTAATCTTAATGATGAAATTATTTTATTTTCGATTTCGGTAAATTTTCAAGTGTTTTATTTTAATGACTGGAAATTAAACTAAGGTTAATCTTTCGAGAAAATAAAAATGCAGAGAATTTAAGAAAATGAAAATAAAATGCATAGAAGCTAAAACTAAAGTACGTTTAGAGTGTTACGATTCCTATTTTGACAAAACCGAAGATAATGAGGTTTTCTGCATACAACCTAACCTATTGAACCTGCAAAACACGCACAATCCAGATAAGTTAAGTGCTGGTCTCTGGGGTTTTAACTGTGATTTTTAGATTTAGACATTCGCATGAAGAAACCAAGAGAACTTGCATTAAACTTCACCTATAAGCCTAGAAATCTGAAAAGGGGAAAGATAAACATTCAATAGTGCATGCTGAAAATAACTCCTTCTTTCTTGTCAATGAGGTGCAACTCTCTGAATTTTCTGTATTAAAAATTGGTCATTTTACAACAACAGAACTTTCTGGTTTCCCAAACCCAGTCTTTGGAAGCAAACAGACTTCAAAAGCGAGGCCCAAAATGGCCCTCTCGGCCTTCAAGATCGCAACTCGCTTACAACAATTTCCTACCTAGTCCAATGTAAAGGAAAATATCCAAAAAAAGTGGAAGAAAAACACTCCAAAAGCAGGCCCAGAATGGCTTATTGCCTTCGGCTCTACAACTCTGCCCGTAGTGGTTTTCGACCCCTATATCTGTCCTGTGTTTCTGCTTTTAAACTTTCTGGTGTGGTTCTCTGTTTCTGATGCAGGAGCATACGGCGGCAACAGAGCAACCTCGCATCAACTGAAACTTTCCTGAAGTCGGGGGAAGTTTAAGTTTTGTAAAGCAATTTATTTACCAAGGCAAAAGTTGGGGAGGGGGTCGCAAAATCATGACATGTCATGATTTCGCGACATGTCATGAAATTGTGACCCCAAAGGCTATTGCAGGGCGAAGGCGTGTTTTGTCACGATATCGCGACGTCGCGATATCGCGACGTTTTTGAAGGCTAAGGCTCGAAGGGGGTTTTCGTCGTGATATCGCGACGTCGCGATGTCACAACATTTTTGAAGTCAGAGGTACGGAGGGAGTTTTCGTCGTGATATAGCGACGTCACGATGTCACGACATTTTTGATGGCAAAGGTGCGGAGGGAGTTTTCGTCGAGATATCGCGACGTCGCGAAATCGTGACGCTACTTTGGCAAAGGCGAAGGTGGAGGGGAGACCAAGGAAAAGGCAAAAATGGTCGCGATATCGCGACACAAACCAGACAAGGGACTCGCAGGCAGAAATGGTCGCGATATCGCGACATAAACCAGACAAGGGGCTGGCAGGCAGAAATGGTCGCGATATCGCGACCGGTTGAAGGCAAATCAACAATGGACACGTGGACGGTCCCGCGTGCGGGAAAAGAGATAGCAGGCACGGTTAAATGTTCTGACAAGGCAACAGTTCCCGAGGGACAGTCTGGCAAACGACGGTTGCAGGTCAAGGTTAATGGTGCTTTCATGGCGGATCGGGGGGTGGTTGCCCATTGATGGAAGTAATTTTGAAAACGTAGCAGAAGAAGCGTACTTGGAGATTTTTAATTTCTTAAATTTGCGCAGGTGGGTCTTTAATTTCCTAGAGGGCCGAGACCTCGATAAAAACTTAGGAAATTGTAATAGATCGGGGTGGTGGATTTGGGGAAGATTGCACGCAGAGTGTGAGTGTTAGAAAAGCTACGTCGTGCGCTAGCTATTGTAAGCCTGTGGGCTATTTTTCTGTGAATGTAAGGATCTCTCAGATTAATGCATGAACATTTCTAGAACTGCATGAGCGAGTCTGCGTGAGTATGTATTTTCTAGTTTTATTGAATGAGAAGAAATCGAAATCGTGTGAGTGGAATCGTGCGTCTTTCCCGGTCCCCCATCAGTGGTATCAGAGCCAGAAGTTCTTGAGTGTGTAACAGATCACCGGACGTGAGGCAGTTACACCAGGATCTGTGGGAAGGCTCATGAGAAAGTGAGTAGAATGCCTCCGAGAAGAAACCCGGTTGGTGGGAGAGGCATGACGACAACAAAAGATTTTTGAGCTTTGCAGTGGCAAGTTCAGGCCCTGCAAGAAGAACTGCGTAGAGGGCACGAACCAAGAAGAGATGTAGACAGTGAAGACGAAGTAGATGAAGAAGAAAATCAGTCTGAAGAAGAAGAAGAGGTTGTGGATCCGGCACAAGCCAGACTGTACAAAGCCATATCCCAGATTGGGAAGAGGCCGAAGATGGAAGTTTCCACGTATTTCGGGAACCTGGATCCGGAGGAATTGATTGACTGGATCAATGATCTGGAAGAGTACTTCGAGTATGAAGAAGTTGAAGATCCCGAGAGGGTCAGATTCGCTAAGACCAAACTGAAAGGTCATGCCAACATATGGTGGAAGGGAGTACAGCTGGAACAGAACAGAAGAGGAAAATAATGGATAACAAGATGGGATAGAATGGTGGAAAAATTAAAAAGACAGTTTATTCTGGCAGATTACGAGTTGGATCTGCTAAGGAAAATGCAGAGTTTGAGACAAATGAATAAAATTTTCCAAGAATACACGGAGGAGTTTTATAAAATCTCCATAAGAACTGGCCATTTAGAAGCTAGCAAGGAGAAGGTGGCCCGTTATATCAATGGGCTGAGACCCAGTATCCAGGAAGAGTTGAGCTTAGTTCGGGTGAGCACCATTGAAGATGCTTACCAGTTTGCTCTGAAGGTTGAAGAGAAACTGAACAAAAGGTTTGAGAGCAAGCAAAGAGGAAGAGGGCACGGAGGAAATACTGGAGGAAGAAAGGAGGAAGGAAAAGAGGAGAAGAAAGAAGAGGTTAGCAGCAGCTGGGATCAGAAGGAAGATGAGGAACCCAAACCCCAAGTTTAGAAAAATGGCTACCCAAGAGGAAGAGGTAGATCTGGACGTGGGTATGGAAGAGGAGTGTTTCGGGGAACCTGTTTCCATGTGGAGAAGAAGGACATCGGGCATATGAATGTCCCCAGCACCCCGAGAGGGTGAACAAGAAACATGTGGGTCCAGCCAGAGCTGCTGTGGCAGAGGAAGATGCTGGATCTGAACATTCTGAAGAAGCTGAGAGAGGAGAAGCAATGATCGTGAGGAGAACCATGCTGATTGATGAAGACAAACCAGAGCAGAGGAGAAGCCTATTATGCACACGGTGCAAAAGTTTAGGCAAAGTCTGTAATGTTATTATAGACAATGGGAGTACAGATAACTTAGTCTCCGAGGAGATGGTTGCTAAGTTACAACTAGAGAGGAGGAGACACCCGCATCCATACCGAATTGCGTGGTTGTGGAAGGACCACAGAGCATGGGTCCGTGAACAGTGCTTAGTCACGTTCAATATTGGGAAATACCAGGATGAGGTCTTGTGTGATGTTTTCCCCATGGATGCTTGCCATTTGCTGTTAGGAAGGCCATGGCAGTTTGATCGGAGTGTAGTGCATGATGGTCGTGCAAATACGTACTCCTTGACGAAATATGGAGTGTGCCACAAGTTAAAGCCATTACAGGTAGTGGACGAGAAGGTGTGCAGCAGTGCCAGAATTTGTCTGGTAGAAGGCAACAATTATTTTTGCCAGGAGACGGGGTTTAAGCGGGCTATAGAGGCAGGTGCACGTTTGGAGCCGATACAAGAGACGTGGACCGAACAACATAGAAGTGAAGGTCACTTCTCCATTTACCCTAAGTGTCTGATGCAGGAGCATCCGGTGGCAACAGAGCAACCTCGCATCAACCGAAACTTTCCTGAAGTTGGGGGAAGTTTAAGTTTTGTAAAGCAAGTTCTTTACCAAGGCAAAAGTTGGGGAGGGGGTCGCGAAATCATGACATGTTGCGATTTCGTGACATGTCCCGAAATCGCGACCCCAAAGGCTACGATAGGGCGAAGGCAGGTTTTGTCGCGATATCGCGATGTTTTTAAAGGCTAAGGCTCGAAGGGGGGTTTTCGTCGCGATATTGCGACGTCGTGATGTCACGATGTTTTTGAAGGAAAAGGTACGGAGGGAGTTTTCGTCACGATATCGCGACGTCGCGATGTCGCGACATTTTTTATGGCAAAGGCACGAAGGGAGTTTTCGTCGCGATATTGTGACGTCGCAAAATTGCGACGTCACGAAATCGCGACGCTACTTTGGCAAAGGCAAAGGCGGAGGGGAGACCGAGGCAAAGGCAGAAATGGTCACGATATCGTGACATGGTCTTGATATCGCGACACAAACCAGACAAGGGACTCGTAGGCAAAAATGGTCACGATATCGCGACACAAACCAGAAAAGGGGCTCACAGGCAAAAATGGTCGCGATATCACGACATGTCATGATATCGTGACCGGTTGAAGGCGAATCAACAATGGACACGTGGACGGTCCCACACGCAGGAAAAGAGATAGCAGACACGGTTAAAAGTTCTGACAAGGCAACAATTCCCGAGGGACAGTCTGGCAAACGACGGTTGCAGGTCAAGGTTAATGGTGCTTTCATGGCGGATCGGGGGGTGGTTGCCCATTGATGGAAGTAATTTTGAAAACGTAGCAGAAGAAGCGTACTTGGAGATTTTTAATTTCTTAAATTCGGGCAGGTGGGTCTTTAATTTCCTAGAGAGTCGAGACCTCGATAAAAACTCAGGAAATTGTAATAGATCGGGGTGGTGGATTTGGGGAAGATTGCACGCAGAGTGCGAGTGTTAGAAAAGCTACGCCACGTGCTAGCTATTGTAAGCCTACGGGCTATTTTTCTGTGAATGTAAGGATCTCTCAGATTAATGCATGAACATTTTTGGAACTGCGTGAGTGAGTCTGCGTGAGTATGTATTTTCCAGTTTTATTGAACGAGAAGAAACCAAAATTGTGTGAGTGGAATCGTGCGTCTTTCCTGGTCCCCCATCAGTTTCGCTCGGTGATGCTTTGTTTCATTTCCCAGACTGCATCGTTTCATCTTCCCCGCCTCTTCGTTGTCTTTGACTTTTTGCTCGGATGTCGAACGTTTGATCTTCTCTGTGAACTGTAACTGCTAGTCCTGAAGCGTTACACCATAGTCCTGACATCTTCGTGCCACGTGTTCTGTGCCTTCCCTATATAATCTGTAACGGCCCGTCATGAAAACCAACAAAAATAGCATGTCGCGATATCATGATGTTTTTTCGTCGACAACTCGGCTCTTCCACTTTTATCGCGAAAATAAGACATGTCGCGATATCGCGACATTTTATGCCTTTAGTCACAAGAATACAAATATGTCGCGATATCGCGACAACTTTCATTTCTGGCCGCGACGGAGCAACATGTCGCGATATCGCGACAACTTTTCATTTCTGGCCGTGACGGAGCAACATGTCGCGATATCGCGACAACTTTGCATTGACTTTTCTTTCTACCTTTGATCGCGATTTCATGACATGTCACGATATCGTGACATTTTTCACTTTGTCTTTATCTATCCTCCTTGACCCGCGATAACACGACATGTCACGATATCATGACATTTTCGGTCAACACTTCTTCCTGCCTGCTTTGACCGCGATTTCATGACAAGTCGCGAAAACATGACATGTCGCGAAATCGCGACAATTTCTATACTTGGCTGTTTTACCCATCAAACATCGCAAAAACACAACATGTTGCGATATCGTGACAACTTTGAGTCTTCAACTTAGTTCTTTGTCCTGCATCGCGAAAATGAGACATGTCGCGATATCGCGACATTTCTGGAATCTTGTTCTGTTTGACCGCTTTGACCGCAATTTCACAACACGTCGCGATATCGTGACATTTTCTCGTCATGCTACATTCTGTTGCTCTTAGCCACAAAAATGCGACATGTCACGAAATCGCGACACTTTTTCGTTCCACTATACTTCGCTTGTATGAGCCGCGAAAACGCGACATGTTGCGATATCACGATAATTTTCTTTTTTAGCCGCGACAGAGAAACATGTCACGATATCGCGACACTTTTTCTTTTTCTATCGCGCTGGAGCAACATGTCGCGATATCGCGACACTTTTTCTTTTTCTATCGCGCTGGAGCAACATGTCGCGATATCGCGACACTTTTTCTTTTTCTGTCGCGCTGGAGCAACATGTCGCGATATCGCGACAACTTTTCATTTTTGGCTTTTCTTTGCTCTTTTAACATCTGGGCCACTGCAACCTTCTTGGAAAGTGTGCAAAAAATGTGGGTCCCCAATTTTGGGGTGTGTTGTGGAGCAGCCACAACAGGAATGAAGCAGGCGCTATAAAACAAGTCGAACAAGCCCATGCAAGGATATGGAACGAAATTTTTCATGGGAGAATATTAAAACCAAATACACAAGTCAGAAATAGAGGATTAACAACAATTAAGAAAAATAAGACGAAACGTTTGAAGGTCATTTGAAACGAAGTGAAACGAATGGTCCGCAAGGAAAAATTTAAAAACTCCATTGAAGGATTAATGGGGGATTGGAAACTGCTGCAAGCAAAGTTGCAGATTTGAAGGCAAGAGGGTTATTCTGGACTTGTTTGGGCTGTTTTTCTTCCATGGACTGGTTTGGGAAAATCAGAAATTCTGCTATTGTAAAATGACACATTTTTAATGCAGGAGTTTTCAGAAATTTGCATCTTGTGGGCAAGAAAGAAGGAGATTCTCTTTGCATGCTATGGATTTAATGTCTATTTTTTTTCCCTTTTCCAGATTTTGAGTTTGTAGATGGAGTTAATGCAAGTTTGCTTGGTTGCTTCATGTGAATGCTTGAACCTGAAATTTATTTCAAACCCTAGGAACCAACACTTAGTCTATGAGGATTGTGCTTGTTTTGCAAGTCCAATAGGTTAGGTTGCATGCATGGAAACCTCACATATTCGGTTTTGTTGAAATAGGATAGCATCATACTGAATGCATTTTATTTTTAGTTTTCTGCATTTTCTTTCAACTTTTTCTGCATTTTATTTTCCAGAAATTTTAATTTATTTTAATTTTCAGGCATTAAAATAAACATTTAAAAAATATCAAAATCCAAAAATAATTTCACCATTGCGTAGGTTATACTTCATACTTCCAATACGCACTTTAAAATTTCATTTTGGGAGTTGTTTAGTATTTTTAAAAATTCACCGAAGTTGTTGTTTTATTACAGATTTTAAAAATCCGAAAATGGAAAATTTCCATTTTAAGGTCAAATTTATTTTTTTCAGTTTTGTTTTACACTCATGAGCCTATGATGACATTCCCTTCATGAAAATTCCAATTTCATTGAAGGAGATATGTTTTATGGCACTTCACAAATTTCCATATTTTGAGCCTAAAATTGCCCTCTCTTCATAAAAAATTCTAATTTTACGAAAGAGGGGTAATTTGAGTATTACATTGAAGGTTATTTCTTCAAAGCACTTAATTGTTCATCTTAATGAAAATTTGATTTCATTTAAGAGGGATAAGTTAAAGTGACATTTAAAGTCCTTAATTCAAGGCCATAAATTATTGCCTCTTTGTGAAAAACCTATTTCACCAAAGAGGGATAGTTTATCGATTACATTGAAAGCTATCTTCATCTTCATGATAAGAAACCATATTTGGACTTAATAAAGAAGATAAAATCTATTTTAAAATCCTCAAGATAAAAGGAATTAAGGCACTACATCGTGGTCATATGAGGGCCAACTCACATTTGCTTTATTTTGGTTCAATGAACAATCACTAAAGTTTCATGGTAAAATAAACCAACATTGCCCCTTGTTTACAGTTACTTGCAATCACCAAGGTGTTCCAAGCATTTAAATTGAATATCTTTATTTGAGATTACTAATACACATACACAAATTCTAATATAGCGGAGACCTTGGAGAAGTTGTTTGTTTAACTTCTTTGTAAGAGGGGATTTGGAACCCAAATCCTAAGGGAGAGTGTACTTTCACAATTGGGTGAAAATACCACTCAACAAGACTCTTGTACCTTTGAAAAATCTTCTTCTTATGCTTGCTTTGATCGTGCCTCTTTTTATTTTCATGATATTTTCTTTTCTTTTCTTGTATTCCTCTTATTCTTCACTGCTACTACTTCTAGCTTGTGGGCACTGAGCTGCATAGTGATGAATGTTACCACAATTAAAAAATTTCATAGTATGCTTACTTTTTTGTTTTCTTGGTCCCTTCTTATTTATTTGCACAAAGTTAGCTTCTTCTCTGTTGCTCGATTCTTCACTTGACTCTGATTCTTTATTCTTTGTCTTCTTTGAAGCTTTAAACATGGCCTCTTATTTGGATGTTTGATCTTTTTCAATCCTCATCTCATAGAATGTAAGAATTCCATGTATCTCATCCATGCTTAAGGTTTTAATATCCTTCATTTCTTCAATCGTTAAGACCTTTGCATCAAAACTCATGGGAAGTGACCTTAATATTTTTTGAACAATATTAGAGTCATCAATATTTTCTCCAAGTCCACGAATGGTGTTGATAATTTCATCAACGTGGAGCAGATATTTAGTAATATCTTCCTCATATTTCATCTTTAAGTCTTTGAAATTCCTCCTGTGAGTTTGAAGTTTTGCCATTTTAACCTTGTCGTCTCCTTCATATGTTCTTTGTAACTTGTCCCATAATTCTTTTGTTGTGGTGCATTGCATGACTTTCACAAACTTTGATTCACATAACCCACTTAATATTGCATTCATTTCCTTAGCATTATTTTCAAATGGTTTCTTGCCATATTTATCCATGGGAGGTTTTGTAGGTGGTGTGAACCCATCCACGATAGATTGCCATATATCGTAGTCATGTTCCATCAAATAGGTTCGCATCCTCACACTCCAAAAAGCATAGTTAGTCCCATCGAACAATGGAGCCCTACTTGATGAAAAACCTTCTTGGTAAGCCATGTGTGTCCTTTTAAGATCTTCCTTTAAATGATTAGTTTTTCATGAAGGAACCCGCTCTAATACCAATTGAAGAAACACACAATTATACTGAGGGGGGGTGAACAGTATAAGATACAACTTTTCCTTCCAAGCAATAAATAGAAATAATATGAATGCAATAATAAATCAATGCACAAAATACATATACATAAGAGACAAGAGTTATACATGGAATCCATTTTGGGAGAAAACCACGATAAAATATTGCTTATATTTCTTCAATAAAATTTGTGGGCACCAACCCATAGGAGACACCAATCCCCTTGTACAAGTTCGTGGGCACCAACCCATAGGAGACACCAATATCCTTGTTACAAGTTTGTGGGAACCAACCCAAAGGAGACACCAATCTCCTTGTTACAAGTTCGTGGACACCAACCCACAAGAGACATCAATCTCCTTGTTACAAGTTCATGGGTACCAACCCACAAGAGACACCAATCTCCTTGTTACAAGTTTGTGTGAACCAACTCATGGGAGACACCAATATCCTTTTCAACAACATAGGCACCAAACTATGGGAGACACAAATCTTCTTTTCAAAAACATAGGCATCAACCTATGGGAGACACCAATCTCCTTTTACAATAATGTAGGCACCAACCTATGAGAGACACCAATCTCCTTGAGGCACCAACCTCATATCTAAAGATACCAACCTTGATAAAAAAAGAGAGGATGATATACTAGTTTTGGAAACTTGAAATGGCCACAATGTCCTTCAAATTAATTAATTTTTTTGCTTCCACATGTCTCACATTTATCATAATTTAAAGGTAGCTCTAGTCTATATGACTTACATATGTGTTGAATTGGAGATGCTAATACCTTGCTTTTATTCCACTATCATGTGCACCTTTTCTTCTTCTTGATATGGTTGAATTGTCCTTCCTTTTAATTGGATGCTTGGGTGCACTAATCCTCTCACTCTATCCTTGCACTATTTGATGCCTTGACTTGTTTCAAATCAGTCATTCCATTTGTATGTGGTCACACTCTTTTGCTTATTCCTTTTTACCTACGTTTGTCCTTTCTACATGCATGGTCCTCACTTCCCTCATGATAGGTCAACCATGTGGCACATTACAATTTTAGTCCCCATTTGTTTAAATTAAAATACCACTATTACGTTTGCAAGCCATGTCTCTTCCTTCATGCATGCTTTTCATTATTTTTTGCATCTATGTGTATGCGATCTGCATAAATATCCATCGCTCCTCTGAAATACTTGATTGGCACCACGAGAGGATTTGATCCCATCGATTGGAATTAATGAGGGAACTAGCCTCCATAAGAATTCAAAGTTACCCCCTCAAATATATTTAAATTTATCGTAAATCTCATTCAAAATTCATAAATCCAAGCTCGCTTGAATTGGTTTTTCTGCTTGAATATTTATCTATTTTCTCCTTAGGCATTGGTTGTGTAGACGTTTATCTACAATGGTCTACCTTATTAAACTTATGTTAGAATTTATTTGAGCCACATGACTATTACTCATGCCACGAAGCTGACACATTTTTTTTGCTTGCTACGATAACGTCTTCTTCACCGTCACTTGATGACTACTACACGATTTATTTTTCAATGCTATGGACTCTAACGTCTCCTTCACTTGCATTGTGCTATGCAAATGCTTGATATTCACACATTTTAATTTTTATCTCCACACCTTTATACTCCTCTACTTACTTATGAGTATCTCTTATGTAATAACTCTATGTTGACAATCGACTATTATAGTGTATAGGTTTCTCTCTGATGTATGCAATGACGTAATTGCTCTAAAAGGAATTTGACTATTTTCCTTCTCCTATGTTTGCTTCATCAAATTATGGTGACACATTATTTTGAGCTTATAATACCATGCTATCATTTTAATTTTCTCCCTATGCACTCCTAGACTGCCTGTCATCAAATTCTCTTAAGTGGCCCAGCTACTGCTACTTCCATTGCAGGTCGCCAATCATAAAATAGATTTAGCAAAGAAGGAGCATTGCCTTGTTAGAAAATAGTGCCCAATCGTGGTAACTATCTCCCATTTGTGGTACCTCCCATTCACACGTTTGAATTGACATATTTTCTACTACAAAAAACCTGATCTGTCACACCATCTATCCCTGATTGCCTTTGATATTCAATACCTACATTTCATCCTTTCTCTCACCGTTGTTGCTCGAATGTTTTGAAGATATTCTATTGAATACTTATTTTTGAAATGAAATTTGGCATTATATATATATATATATATATATGTAAATATTTACCTTTTTTCCTTGGCACCCAAGAAGTCGACCCATACATAATATTTAAATATTTTATTAAAATATTTAAATATTTTGATTTAAATATATCAAAAAATTTATATTATATTTTTATTTTAAAACATCACTTTAATATTTAAATATTTAATTTAAATATTAAAGCATACACCACCACTTTATTCACCCAAGCACACCACGGTTTTCCAATAATCAAGTCGTCATTTGACATCAATGACAACTCAATAATTCTAACACTAAAAGTCTTGAGGTATTCACTAGCCTCGTCTAAAATTTTACAAACTCCTTACCAAATACTTCTCCTTTGGGCTTGTTTTTAGATGGTGATAATTATCCCAATTTATTCACTATCAAGAGCTTCTCCTTGGTAGTGAATTTCTCCAATGATTTCTTTTGAGAACTCCTTTAATGGCTTCTCCAAACCCTGCAATAACACTCTCCAATCCTTCTCCCTATTTCTCCTTGAGACCTCTTAAAGGTATTCAATATCATAGCTTCTCTAGTCTTCTCAATGAGACCTATCATTCAATATTCTACTATGGAAGTGTTGGTAATAAAATCTCTTGGATCTCTATAATATGCTACTTTTGGAATCTAGAACAAGACCTTGCTAGTCCTTCTTCACTTCTACAATCTGCAGGCTTCAATGAAGATCACCAACCTCTAATCTTCCAAAATTGGAAGTTCTTTAATGGGACCTTCTATGGGTCTCTTTAGCTTCTTTAGGATATTTTCTTCAATTTATTATTTGCAGTATTTGATGGAGATCACCAATATCCTATCTTCTTCTAGACTCTTCTTTGGAGTCTCTTGAATCAACAATAAGGCTACTATGGCATTTTATTCTTCTGCAATACACAATTCTACAACAAGACTTCCCTTAGGTTCCTAAAATATCCTTTGCATACAACAAAGTATTATAATAAAAATTCTAAATCTGGAAATAATGAATCTTCACTAGTTGATTTGTCAATCTAGTGGAATGAATTTTGAGTCCTAGTATTCACGAGTTTTTCTGCAACTCTGTGGAAAGACTCTAGCCAAATGCAATCTCAAAAATTCTAGAACTAAGATTTGCTTCTCTCCTATCAATATCTCTTATGGCTCTCCCTATTCCTATGTGATCTACCATGGATCTGATACCACTGTTAGCTTTTGATAATGTATAATATAGGATAAAGAAATCACAAGATGTAAAATATACAAAAAATTAAGATAATGGAATTCTACAATAACACTGAAATACGCTATTAATGAAAATATACGAAAATAGTACAATACACAATAATGGAAAAAATGAACACTCCATAAATCTAATGGAAACTACATTGTACATACTCACTACTCTGTATTAATATCACTTCTTCATATATTTTCTATTCACTATGGGGCCTTTATATTACAAGATAAGTTTCTTGACCCTTACTCTTCCTAACTACCTTTCCTATGAATCATGTACAAGTGGACTCTTTGTACATTTACATCATTGCACATTGAAACTTGTGCATTTATTACTTCTTCTTCAAGTAACCTAAGATAAACTCCTAATTTAACAACGTACCCAAGGTTGTACATTGACATGTATCTGTATTAACCTTCATAGGTCAGAAGGCTATAAAGGGCTAGGTGATTACTAATCAGTTAGTCTCTACTACCCTAGAAGCCACCCATCCCTTGGTCATCAATTTTTTTGATGAGTGCTTTAGCATAGAAGCCAAAGAGATAGAGTCTTGGACTTTATTTTTTATAGATCTTGATGCTTAAAGGGTGCTAGTATTGGAATTGTTCTAGTTATCCAAAAAAAAACAACTCATTCCCCTTTCCTTCAAGATTTGTTTCTCTTGCATGAATAATACTATTGAGTATGAAGCCTAAATCCTTGGTCTTAGATCATCCTTAGCCTTGCAAGTTAGATTTTTATTAGTTTTTGGTGACTCTCAACTTGTGGTCAATCAGATTAATGATGTTTACCAGACTCAAGATGATAAGCTAAAACCTTATAAAGATATTATCACCAAGTTGTTGTCCATGTTTGATCGGGTAACCATAGAGTCTATCCCTAGATCCTCCAACCACCATGTAGATGTTATGGTCACTATTTCATCCTTGTTTCCATTAGAGTAGGATGATGCTAAAGCATCAATTATAATTAGACAACTTGGGTAGCCTACATCGCTAAGTTCTAGTCTTGTCCAATTAGATGTTCTGACCATTGGAGCTTCCCATATGAGCCATGGAATAATGAAATATTTAGTTTCCTTAAGGATGGTTCAATTCCTAATGTATTAGATCACAATCAACTTAAGATTTTGTGTAAAATAGCATGCCAATTCATTATAATTGGCAATACTTTATATTGACATTCTTTTGAAGGTATCCTCTTGCAATGTATTAACTTCAATGAAGTCTAGCTAGCTCTTAGTAAGGCTCATGAAGGATCATTGGAGGCCATTTTAGCAACAATACCATTGCCAAAAATATCCTTTAGATGGGGTATTATTGGCCTTCCATGAAGAAGTATGCATGTGATCATATTCGATACTATGACAAGTGTCAATGCCATGACAACCTTATTCATGTTCCTTCTCAAAACCTTTAGGTTATTTCTTCCTCTTGGCCATTTTATATGTGGGGTTTGGAAATAATTGGGAAGATTAACCCAAAATCATTTGATGGTCATAAATTTGTCATAACAATGATAAATTACTTCACTAAATGGGTCAAAGCCATACCCTTGGCCATGATGACTAGATCTTAGGTCTCCCTGTTCATTTTCAACTAGATACTTTATAGGTTTGGGATTCCTTTAGTTATTATTTGTATAATGACACTCCTTTCAAGAATAAGGATGTACATACGATTTGTACTAAGTGCAATATTCAACATAGGTGGTCAACTTTGTATTACCCTCAAGGTAATGGTCAAGTCAAGGCATCCAACAAGTCTTTGGTCAAGATCCTTAAGAAGATGGCTAGTAATATCAATCATGATTGGCATATCTAGCTTTATCCTACTTTGTAGGCCTATCATACCAGTGTGCAAACTCCTATATGTGCTTCTCAATATGTATTGGTATACGGGACTATGGTTAATTTTTATTTGAATTAAAGGTCCCTTAACTATGCATCTTACTATAAGATACCTCAATCGATGATGTATATAATTTAGACCAATTGAACGAATTGGATCTACTAGATGAAAAGTGCATAAAGCATCTTTGAGCCTATCAAAATAGGCTCAACCAATATTATTCTAAAATATTTTGCATTTGTTCTTTTGAGGTTGGGGACCTTATCGTGAAGGAGAATCAAAAGAACACTAATGGTCATTTGGATCTTAAAGGTAAGTTTTAGCCCAATTGGTTAGGCCTATTTATATAACAACCAAGTTTGGCTCAGAAGCCTATTGTTTAGATTATTTATATGGTAAAGAACTTAAATAACCAATAAACATAATGCATCTAAAATGATACTATGGATGACTTTGCATTGTCATTTACTTGTATTACATTTAGCTTAGTTTCATATTGCATTTAATATCTTATATCCCTTGTCCTTTAAAACTTTTAATCATTTATTCTCCTCCCGAAGACAAAGGATGTACATTCCTTCTTCTATCTTCTATCTACTTTTACTTTTACTTTTGTTCACACCATTTCCTTCTTGATATTTTACCTTCTAAGGGATCCTCATGGGATAGGGTAGATACTGCATAAATTTCATTTATGATGTTTATACGACCACTGACTATCTTACACACACCTCTTAGCTCTTGAAATTTCACTAAGGATGCACACACACACACACACACACACACACACACACACACACACACTATATTTTTCTTCTTGCTTCTCTCTTTCTTTTGTCTTCTTCTCACACACGCACACATGCTCACATTGTTCTATTACATTTTGCTTTGCTCATTCATATTTTGCACACACCACACCCCTATTGAGTAGTACTTATTATGGCAAATCAATCTCATATTTCATCCCATACAAGATAGCTTCATGGTCATGAGTGAGGGACAACCTCCATTTGACCATTTGTGAGCATACATCCTAGTGGGTATCTCTTCATCTTTGGCCATCATTGAGCACTACACCCATTGTGGGCATCGCTCCACCCTTGACCATTTTTATGAGCATAAAACTCTTATAGGATAAATCCATGGCCACAAGCAAGGAGTAGCCTCCAATTAGTCATTTTTGAGCATACATATCTATAGGGTTTCACTCTATTCTTTTCTTTTTCTGCTTGGTCTATGTTCATTTGATCACAATGATCTTTCATGATCTATGTTGATTCAAAGATCATATTCCAAAAATATTTTTATTTGTTGATATTTTTAATATTTTTGCTTCTTCTCCTTTATTTTATTTTATTTTCTTTTATTTTGTCTTTTCTAAAATTGCACTCTATCTCTACAGGGTGTGACTTTTCTCTATGTCAAATTCATAGTTTGTATTTACTGGGCATGATTTTAGCTAGAGGTGTGTTTTTCTCTCCTTTTCCTTCTCTTATTTCTTCCATATTATTTCTCTTTCATCATTTCATCCATCCATGCATTTCATTAATTTAGTTATAATCCTTTCATAATGCATTATATTAGAATACCCCATTCATGCATCCATCATTAATTTCTTTTTATTCATGCATAATTAACACATAAAATCACAAAAAAATTACAAACACACATAAATGCACACATTTAAATAAAGCAATATGATATTACTCAAGATAAAAAAAAGGGTACATAGGTTTGTTCAGTTGGTGTGCCATAGTTTGAGCTTGGCATACTTGACCCTCCCTGGGGATGCATGCCATACTCAAAATTGGCATGTCACCCTGATCCTAGCTCTAGATTTGGAATCTTGTCTTCTCTACTTTTCCTATCAGAGGTGGTCTTGGTGGGAGCATGTTCATGAATCATGAAATCATCTGTGATCTCAATCTTAATCAACCTTGTGTCTAAAGAGAGGATGGTGGAGGTACCCTATACTATGATGGTACCACTTTGAAATATATAGTCTGGTAGAAGTTCTTCCTCCATATAAATACCTCTAGCCTCTCCCCCACCCTCTATAGCTTAGCTTGTAGTAGGAATATCCTTCACCCTATTGGTTTCTAATCATGATAGCCATCCCCTCTGCTCGAGCCTATTATTACTCCTAGTCTAGTCATATCATATATCCCCTTAGGTGGTATTCCTCAACCCTCACTACATCTCACTTTAAGAGTTTCATGGTCAAGGCACTCTATATCTCCTCTATCCTCTTAGACCTATCCTATCGAAGTAGGTCCATCTACCTATACATAGATGTTATCTAATATTGTAGTGATTTTGTCTTCCTTATTAGGTCCTCCTGACCCATGGTCCTACTCATGTTAGCTACTGCTAATATGGATGCCTCCTTGATCATCCTACTTGGCCCAAATTTGACCATCATGGGGGTATCTCCTACTACTATCCCCTCCCTGGTCCCAGTAGTAGTGGTGGTTGCTAGTTGCTACCAACATCTCAACCTAAACCTATGACCATGTTTGTCATGGGGTCTCCTGGCCCTACCATCATCACCCTATGGTGCATTGGTATACCTCTCAAAGTGTTAGCTACACTCATTGACCCATAACCTAGTACCTCTACATAGGTATCAATGGGGATATTCTCAAGGGTATAATACCCTTGTACCATCTCTTGTACCTGAGGGCCACATCAACATCATCCACCCCTAGATCCATATATAGTGGATCATCTAGGTCCTCCTCTACCCATATCCCCACATCAAGGTCCCCTTCGACTCTTGATGGGTCCTTATGCACCTGCATATACTAGTAGTCCATCCAGGTTTAGTATCTCCTAACAAATACTAAATTATCGCTAGACTTGATCGAATATGAAGAGCTCTAGGTCCCCATTCTCTATAGAAACCCACCTAATACTCCTCACTCAAGTTAGATACTCCATGTCCTTTGTCCATCCAAGGTATGGATGCCATAGTCACTAGATGATCTTGTGCTCCCATATCTTGTCTATCACCCGCCTCCCTAGTGGTAGATTCCCAACATATATCCCCTATACTTGCTCAAAACTTCTAGACCATTTGTATGTTGTTAGCCACTATGAATTGGGCAATGATCCTAGTAGTACATATGGTCTCCTAACTGCTATGTACTCCTAGCACCACAACTGGAGCAACATCGTATACACTAGTCTTGTATGTCATTTGTACATGATATTGTACAATATCCTATACAATTGGGCTAACACATATAGACCTCATGCAAACTACACCTACTTGTCCTACATGTATACCACTACTTCTATCAATGCCCATAGTAGGTATCACCTACTAGTATGACATACCAAGAATCCCATCACCATCCCATAGTGCACAGTCATCAAAACATCAGCACCATAGCACCCCACCAACTCATTAACAAGGATTTGAATCTCTCAAACCTGGTGGGCCCAACCCCTTGATAATATTTGTAATATAGCTTGTTGTCCTCATACCTTGTAAACTATCCTCCCCCTAATGGATATGTGCAATATGCACCACATATAATCTAGTGTGATCGTCATCTCCCCTATCAGTATTCAAAAGGTCAATGACTCTAGATACCATCTCTCCACTAGCACTATCAGTAGAACTCTATTTGCCTCCACCAGGGGCATCTCAACCAGGTGATGTAGTGCTACTATCCCTAGAGTGTCCCTCTCTACCTATGAGAGACCCCATATATCCTCCTCTAAGAAACTCAGTTGCCACTCTTGGCTCTCTAGTATGTCATGCTATAACTAAAAATATAAAAAATATTTAATCAATTTTTCATAAAGAACATAAAATAAAATAATCAAAATAGCAACACATAAAAACATTTCAATGCCTAAGCCTACTTATCTTGGTATTTATTTCTTTCCTCTTCTCTACTTATTTACTTTTCTTTTGTTTTCCTCTTGGCCAAAATCATACCCCGATCTTCTTAGGCGTGATTTCATCTTTTCTCTCTTCTTATGAATTTGCACCCATGCTTGCGAGGCATAAATTCATGAAGTCACACCCTATAGTTTTGGGACGTGACTGTGGTCACTTTGATGAACCAGCCAAAATCATGTTGGGATAATGCACAACGAATTCCTCTAAAAAAAACAAAAATTGCTAAAATGCACTAAAAAATTAATCTAACCTAGTCTAGAGGAAGGATTTTAGTCCTTACCCATGCTCACTCCACTGCTGCACCAAACTCACCCCTCGCAATGGATGAATGGTCTATTGGTAGCATCATTTGTCACTTTTCTCCAAAGCTCTTCTTTTCTTCATGTAGTGAAAATGAATTAGGGTTTTCACCCCATTTGCCTTTTTATTCTCCTTTTTGCTTTTCTCTCTTTTTTGATGCCTTTTGTTTTTCTTTTTGATGTTTGTTGCTCTATTTACTTCTATGTTAGCCATTTCAATTTTATTCTTGAATGTGACATTTCTTATAAAACTTGAGGAAGCACCCTAGCCTGAGAGGCATTAATATCCTTAATACCTTGTTTTACGTGTAAAAATATTAAAGTGTTCATAATGACACCATTTTTGCACCATCCCTTTCTTCTAAACTAGCCACCCTTTTTTTGTGTTCGTCATTCTTTTCCCATAGGTGTCTATATATATTTTTAATGCATTTATCAAGCCATAAATGCATCAAAGAGGGAAAAATATATACATAGAAAATTGAACCACCCAAGCGAGTCATTTTCCCTAAAACCCTTGAGAAGGCCCTCAAATTTATCCAATCACATGTTTAGATCCCTCTTCCCCATATCCTTCCCTCTTTCTATTTTTTACAAAATCACGATCACCCAGTACAGGGTATGATTTTGGTAAGTTAGGGTTTTCTCTTAGAAAAAGCTATTTTTAGGTTGACCCTTAGGATATCAACCCTCTCCTAGGTTGCCATTTCATTTTTCTATTCATTTTTACTCCAAACCTCTTATAAATAGAGGGTTTGGATATTCCTTTTCCCCTAAGATGGTTTTTCAAGAGAAGTTTTAAGTGCTAGATGCTTTTCAAGTTTCAAGTAATTTTAGAAGTGCTAAGTGATCAAGATCAAGTGTCTTCTAGTGTCCTCCTACTGCTCTGTTGTTGATTTGCTATTCTTGAGGATAAGTGTTGGATCCTTGAGGATGAATCTACCATTTTGTGGAGGTATTCATCCTTTCTTCTATTCTTTCATTGCTATCAAGTTTCTTCTTGCATTTTATCATCCTTAGATCATTAATTATGCATTTTTGTATCCCATTTCATATTAATTAGATGTTCTTGGACTCCTACTACAAAATACAAGGCATGATTTTGGTAGATCCAAAATTATTGTCACTCCTTACGAGGCATGATATTGGTTTCATTAGGATTCGAGAAAAATTTTACTCCTAAACCGTCAATTTGTGTCTGCATGCTTCATTTAGGTCATAGCATTATTGTTTGCATTCTATATTTTGCACTATTTTATTGTATTGCATCTTTTTTTTTCCATTTCTGAAAGGTCAACAATTGCTTTTGCTTTCGAATGGTTAGCTAAAAGGACCAAGGAGGCTTTACTATTGTGCCTACAAGTTTAGTAATACAGTGGCCTAAGTAGGCCCCCAAATGTTGATCAAATTTTCTAGGATTTTATGAAGCTATTTAACAAGTTTGAAGTGGTTTGAATACATTTGGATGCAAGTTAAATATTGGATCAACTACTGGAAAAGATAAGTGCCCTAGATAAATATTTAGGCTATTTATTGTTTGCTTTCTATTTATTTTAGATCTAAACACACAAAAAATAAAAATATTTGATTTTGTTTCTAGGCATTTGAAAGAGAAAAATCATCAAGTTTGCATTCTATGGTTAACCTTGTTTATGCATTATCTCAAGTCCTTGCTGAAAATGAAAAGGCTTATTTTATTGCAAGTTAGGGTTTATTCATAATTAAAATTCAAGAGTCAACCTAGGGTCAGTTTTTGCTTGGCTGCATTATTTCTTGTCTTGCATTGTTCCTTCATTTCCATAGTTTAAATTTTAGAAAGGCTAAACATAGGTGTTTGTTCAATATACACATCAAACATTACATCCTTGGACTTGGAGTGAGTTATTAAACCAATATTGGTACACCCCTAGATTTCCAAGCCCTTGAATGTAGAGAATATAACACACCCCTATGATCACCTTGGCTCCTAGCGGATCCAACTGAGAATCGTACATAGTAGAGCAATTTTCTCCCTCTACACTAGCGTACACATTTCTCAACCCAAGTATGCTTTGGATTTTCTTTATCATTTTAGGATGAAGGAGTATCAAAATTATTTTGCCCTGGGACTAAAACATCAATATTATTTCACCACACTTTAGTTGATGCCACATTATATTAATCTCTAGTGGGAGGACTTCTCCATCTTACTCATACTAGACTATATATAGATTTTATTGTCAGCTATTATTCTAGATATATGCAAGAACCTAGGAGAGTTACTAGACAACAAATAAGGGTATTTTGGATACATCATAGGAACTTGTCATATGGGCATTCACTACTCCATTGGATTCCCTCTAATTTTGACAACTTTTCTAGATTTTGAATGGGTAGGTGACATAGATGAATGATACTATACCATAAGCTTTGTATTCTCTTTGGGATCCATAGAGGCTGAATATTATGATTTAAATAAGGCAACTAAGCATCTCAATTGAATCCTTATGATTTTTGAGGAGATTAGCATTCCTCATAGCCTTCTAGTCACTCTTCAATATGACAATTAGAGCACTATCCAGTTTTTTTACAATCCAATGTTCCATTAGTGGATAAGCATATAGAAATATGGATACACATTGTGACATAGCTTCATGCTTATGAGATGCTAAATCTAGTGTTTTTGCCTTCATTAGAGTAGACATATGATATCTTGACTAAGGTCATGCTCGAGGTCACTTTTGTGTGCATATAAGAGCTTCTTGGAGTTGGAGAGTATCCCTTAAGGGGATTCAAAGTAAGTATCTCTCTCCATATCCCCAATTCATTTTAAGGAGGCTTATTAAAAAATGTGGTGGTTAAGATTCTCTTGAGGCCATGACTAACTATTTGTGCTTGTATTTGTTATATTTTCCCGTTGTATCCATGTAAACCTTAAAAAATGTGTCTTTTTAATTATTTATAAAATTTTATTCGTAAGAATAGGTCTCACAAACTTTACCTAAATGCATTAGGTATTTGGGTATAAATACCCCTTTACACAATTCTTTTTAGAAATTAGTTCTAGTGTAATTGTATTTTCCATTTAGTGAGATTATTGGTGTCCACGGGCACCCATAATATTATGTGTTCTTTCTTTTTCATTTTGTGTATTGGTTTTACTAAGCAATAACTAGTAATGTTTGACTCCATTCATTTGTAGAAACTACTATGAAATTTGACTCTCTCTCTATATATATATGTGAGAGACAAAAATATTATTTCTTATGAGGATTTCTTGTGTTGGCTTTTTAGCTAGATTTAATCATAGGTCTCAATATCTAGGATCTTAAACAAAATTTAAAATTTGAGATTCAATATAAATGGCCAATATCAATGAATATAACATTAATGAAATAACAACAATATGTATTAATTGGGAAATATAAAAAATAATATGCATAAGCAAACTTATAATATAATTGCTTAAAATTGTATACAAGATTCAATATTATCTGACAAATATTTTATCAATACATGGAACTTTATCTTCATAATATAGCCTTATAAGATGACTCTTTAAAACTTTTATTATTGCTTTCATTACGTATCCAAGAGATGCATCCTTTTCTATTCCACACATAAGAAAAATATCTCATGTCTCTTGAATTTACATCTTCCCACAGACATGTGAATCTCCACTTGCATACTTGACACATTGCACAAACTTTACTACATGACACTTGGACTCATCATACACATAGACACATAATTTAGGGAAAATATAAATCACACACCCTAAAGAAATATTTATAATATTTAAAATAGTACCATGGGGGTACATTAGCATGTACTAAATAATGTAATATTCTTCAACATTCCCCTATATTACATTATTTGGTATGAAATTCTCTTGATGTACATAGATGTCTTTAAAATATCTAATATTTTTTTTGGCCAAGGTCTTTTGTAAATATATCTATAATTTTTCTTCAACGGAACATGTTTTACCTTAATAGGATGATCTTGAACATGATATGTAATAAAGTAATATCTATCTTCAATATATTTTGTTCTTTAATGATTCATGGGATTTTTTATTAATTTAAGAACTCCTTGATTGTCATAATTTACTATTGTTGGAGTCCTTTTAATTTGCATATATTATAATATGTACTATAACCAAAGCACTTCACATATTGCGTCTTATGATATTCTACTTTTGTTGATGAAAGAGCCACTACATATTTCTTCTTGCTATACCATGATATATGTCCTAATAGAGGATAGAAAACATATCTTGATGTTGATTTTGTTTCATCTATAGATCCAACATAACCTAGAAAATATTCAAAGTGATGATAGCATTACATTAATACAAATTATGCAAAATTTTTACTTGAAAAATATAGAACGACAAATTGTAATCCTAAATACACAACTATGGAGCAAGGTGTACAACTATCAACATATGATAAGACATAATTAGTTTTTGCTACTAGGTATTGACAATTAATTGAAATTCTTTTGTATTTAAAAAATACCAGACCTAACATTATTTTTGTTGTAAATTATATCTTTAGATTTATGCAAGATCCTAGAGAAATTCATTGGAAAGCTACAAAAAGGATATTATAATATATCAAAAAACTATAGAATATGGATTAAAATACAAAATAAATGATAATTTTAACTTACAAGGATATTTGTCTATATAAGACCATGTAAAAATTATAAAATATGATCAGGAGATTTGTATATGCTATGCAAAAATTATAAAATTTGATCAGGATATTTGTAGATACGTTGTGTTCTTTTTTTTGGTAAGTAGTAGTTTGATTATCAGGGTTTTAACTGGGTCCCAGTCCCAGATATACAAAAACCCTTGCCAGGGTGGTGGATATTGATATTGCAGAAACCTTGTAATGGTAAATAGAAGCCAAAGGCCTAGCAGAATCCCTCTCAGGGGATAAGCATGACAACAGTCCCACGCAGGGGATTAAGACCTTAACATCTACGACCGAATAGCCCACGCAGGGGCATTCCTTTCTAGCATAAAACCCTACCCAAAAATGGTGACAGAGCCCCAAGGGCTTTCCAAAAAACAAAAACTTGAAGTAATAAAAAAGGACCAACATAACAAAAACAAGCCAGGGAAACCGAAAGGGAATCCCTAAGGGTCGACCTCCGCGGGGTTCTCCTTCGCGTCCGTAGTGAGCTCCTCCAAGAAGCGCTTCATAGCCTCGATGGTACTTTCGAATGCAGAAATGAAACATTTAATAAACATTCTTGTCATGCGCTTTGATGTTTCAGGGGCGGGGTCCGAGTCCCCGCTGTTATCATCAGGGACATTAACAGGGGAGTTCTGGCTTGACTCCGTTTTGATCTTCTTGGTCCTCGATGATCTGTGGATCACAGGAACATCCTCAATTATGGTTCTACGCTTTCCCAACACCGCCTTCTTGGAGGATGGGGTGGGCTTAGATGGGGTAGACTGCTTGGGGGGGTCTTCTTGGATTCAGGGGTTTGATACTCGGGATCCGTCTCACTGACCAAGGGCTCGCTGGAAAATGAGTGAGTTGGCAAAGACGCAGGGGGGAACGGGAGGGCTGGATTGGAGGGGAGTGGCTGCCAGGGGAGGATTGGCGGCAACATGGCGGAAGAGAACAACGAAAAGGCCCTGGTGGGTGGGAGGGGAGTGTTTCTTGTGAGCGACAAAAACCGATAAGCGGACGGAGCGATGGAGGAAAGCGGGAATGTTCATGGGCTTGTAACCGTGGAAGTGGTTGACAAGAGCCAGATGGAAGCTGGACATCGGCTTAGCGGGATCGTCAGAGGCCAAATACTGGATCAGGGGAATAGCGACAATGGACCAAGGGGAGGGAAGGGAGGTGCATTCAAGAGAAACACCTGTCCATTTGAACTCTTGGTAGTTGGGGAACCCCTCCAGCTCGGGCTCCCAACTGTGCTTGTCACGGTGGATGCGGTGACCAGATAGGGGAAGGCCAGACACCTCAGCCATCAACTCGGGGGTAACCTTGAAATGAACACTACGTAGATTACGACAAAGCCATTCTTCCATGTCCGGATGAAGTCAGCAAAAATATCAGCTTTGGGGCCCTGGAATTTACTCAGGAAGGGCTTCAGATTAAAGGTGTCGATAAAGGGTTTCACCAGAGGGTCGAGCTGGAGGGAGCTAGGTTCGATGTATGCCATAGTGCCAGGAGGAAAGGACAAGGGAAGAGATAGCGACCAGGGCAAAGGGTGACGAATGATAAAAGGAAGGACAAGGGGACTGTTTAAAAAGGCCAACAAGGGACGATTAAGCATGTCGATCCGATCGGGGAGGGGACAGGTGGACAAAGGCCAGGTAGGGTGGGGATTGGTGATAGTTCTTGGGCCTGAGTCGATACGGGGAAATGGGGATATCCAGAGCCGCTTGGATTCGATGAGGATGGGCAGGGAAGCGGATTGGATAGGGGCACCGAGGGTGGCGTTGGGGCATCGCAAACCGTATTGGGGAGCGTAATTGAGGAGACCAATCATCCACATGGGAAATTGATGACTGGCAGTGCCAGCAAGGATGCCAATCATGAGCCAATGGTGAAGGAGGAGCTTGCTGGAGAAGATACTCCTAGGAACAACTGCAAACCTAGAAAAGAAACACATTGGTTAGCGAGGAGGGGGTGACACGAACCTGCCTTGCCTGTCAGCATCTGCTATGTGGGAGACACCCGATGGATTAGAATTGCACCACACCATCAGCGGAGATTGAATAAGACCCATGTTGGCAAGCTGGTCAGCGAGTTTGTTTGCTTCACGAAATACGTGGAAAACTGCCACCTGGCATTGCTGACCAATGATAACTTTGCTTTCCCGGATCAGCGAGCTAATGTTCCAAGGGGGATTTTTATCAGTTTTGATGTAATGGATGATGTTCAGAGAATCCCCCTCGATGTGAAGATGGATACGAGAGTCTTTGATCAGGTTCAAACTATGCCAGAGAGCCCAAGCTTCAACAAAATTATTTGTCTGGTGATCGAGGTTCTCAGCAAAGGCGAGAACGATCATCCCTTTGTGGTCTCGGATGACCCCACCAGCTCCTGACAGTCCCGGGTTCCCTTTGGATGCCCCATCAAAATTTAGCTTTAAAAAACCTGCGGGAGGGGGATTCCAAAGGGCCAACCGTCTGGGATGGGGAATGGGGTGAGGGCGGTCAGGGATAGGGATGTTGAGGGATTGGAAAATCTCCCCTTCAACCTTGCCAATCGGGGACTTAGACCAAGGGAGTAATTGGAGGTTTTCAGAGGCATAGGCGATGGCTTTGGTGGCCGTAGATATGGCATCGTTAGAAAGGGTGGAAAACACTCTACGATTGCGCTCTAGCCAAATCTACCAAATAAGGTGGTGGAGGTAGATCCTCCAAAGAAAGGCAGCATTGGGATTCTAAAAAGGGGTAGGCCATTGGATAAAGAGATCCCAGAGAGTGCGGGGTTGGGCCCACTAGATTTGGAACAGGGATAGCAAGTGGTTAAAACTCCCTTGGGTGAACTCACAATGTAAAAAGAGGTGGTTGACCGATTCCCCATTAGACAGGAAAAGATGACATCTATTAGGGATAGGGATGCCTCTTTTCATCAGGTTGTCAGTGGTGAGCACTTTGTTTTGAACAGCAGTCCAGGAGAAAAACCCAACCTTAGGGACTAGGCGCTTGATCCAAACCGACCCAAACGGGAAGGCAGAAACTTGGTGGTTCAACAGGAGAGAATGAGCCAACTTGACTGAGAAAACCCCGTTGTCTGTCCCTGACCAAACCGGAGAATCTGGAGTGGTTGCAGTAGGAATAATGGTGGTTCTGAGAAGCCGGGACAAGGAAGCGCCCGCTTGGGTTATCTGGGCACTAGCACTGCCAATGGGGATTTGCTTCCATTCCCGCTGATCATTGAAATAATCCCTGACTCTATTGCCCCATCTACGCTCAAGAAAGGATTTGAGAGCAGACATACCTGGGATAACTACGAGGGGCTGGTCGTTCAACCAAACGTCATCCCAAAACTTGATCTCGGAGCCACTGCCAAGTTGCCAATGGGATCCTTTAGTGATAAGAGGTCTGGATTGACTTACCGCCTTCCAGAAAGCAGATCCAGAGGAAGGGAGGTATTCATTCATGAAGGACGATCGAGGGAAGTATTTGCTCTTGACAATCGCCACCCATTCTGATTTGACATTGGTGTAGAGTTTCCACGCCTGCTTGGCGAGGAGGGCAAGGTTCATATTGGAAGACCTTCTCAAACCCAGGCCCCCTTGGGATTTAGGTTGGCAAACTCTGTCCCAGCTAACAAGGTGGATTCTACTTTTTTCTTCAGGACCTGACCACAGGAATTTTTTTTGGATTTGCTCAATCTTGGCATGAACAGACATTGGGGCTCTGAAGACAGACATGAAGTAGACTGGAATGCTTTGGAGGACCGCCATAGTGAGGGTAGCCTTAGCTGCCTGGGATAGGAGGGCACCCTTCCAGCCTGCAAGTTTGCGTTTGAACCTTTCGATGACATTATCCCACATGGACTCTTTCGGGCTCTTGATGAAAAGAGGAAGGCCCAGGTAAGAGGTGGGTAAGCTCAAGATTCTGCACTGTAGGATACGGGCGATCTTGCGTTGTCTGCTATCCGGAGTGTTAAGGAAGAAACACTCACTTTTGGTGTAATTGATTTCTTGGCCTGCTGCTCTGGCATAGGTGTCAAGGATAGATTTGATGGACTTAGCTTGGATGACTGATGCTGAAGAAGCGGTAATGGTATCATCAACGAACTACTGGTGAGAAAGGGGGGGCATGGTGGATGAAGCTTTGATCCCTTTCACATGCCCAAAAGCACAGGCAGACTTGAAAGCTCTTCCCAGGGATTCTGCCAGGATGATGAAGAGGAAAGGGGATAGGGGGTCACCCTGCCTTATGCCTTTATGAGTCGAGAAATAACCTGTAGCTGAACCATTAACGAGCACAGAGAACCATGGCATCGAGATACAACCTTTGATGAGCTTGATCCATTCTCTATGAAACCCAAACTTGGCAAGGACTTTCAGAAGGAAATCCCTGTTGACTCTATCAAAAGCTTTGCTGATATCCAGCTTAAGAAACATGGCTGCCTTACGGTTGCAGTGAGTAGAATGGAGAGTTTCATGAAGGGATATGATGTTGTCAATGATAGATCTGCCTTCCACGGAGCTGCCTTGACAAGGATCGATGATAGCAGGGAGAATCTTCTTTAGCCTCAGGGCTAGGGATTTGGTTAAGATCTTGTAGATAATGTTACAGAGACTAATAGGCCTAAAATCTGCCATAGTCTTGCAGGGGTGGGTTTTGGGGATCAGAGCAATGAAAGTTGAGTTAGTCCCTTTTGGAATGGACTTAGTCGATTGGAGCTCGATGATGGCTTTGCAAATGTCTTCCTTCATAATGTCCCAAAAGGTTTGAAAAAACCGAGGGGGAAAGCCATCTGGACCAGGGGCCTTGTCAGCTTGCATGGAGAAGAGAGCAGTCTCGATCTCTTTCGGAGAGAGGGTCTGAATCAGGGTAGCATTCATCTCTAGAGTAACCATGGGGGGAATGTTCTGAAGAAGGGATTCCTGGGCTGCCAAGTGGGAGGGAGAGGGATTTCCCATCATATTACTGAAGTAAGCAGACGCTTCTGATCTGATCTCAAAAATGTCTTGGGAAATAGAGCCATCAGATAAGGTGAGTTCTCTGATTTTGCTGGAGCTACGGTTCCGCATCGTGGAAGCATGAAAAAATCTGGTATTGGCATCCCCATATTTGAGCTAGAGGGCTCAGGATTTTTGCCGCCAGAAGGTTTCTTCTCTAGCCAATATGTTGTGATACTCAGACAACAGCTGACTCTCCTCATTCCTCAGCTGAGGAGTCCATTGGTCGTGATGGATTTGCTCCTCCAAAGTCTTAAGTTTATCAATAATGAGCTGCTTGTTCTCAAAGATGTTTCCAAAAACTTCCCTGTTCCAAATTTTGATGTTTTCTTTCACTGATTTGAGTTTACGGGAAACTCGGTCAATGGCAGATCCTGAACATGGAAGATTCCACCACTCAAAAATTCATTGTTTGAGGTCTGGGTGGTGAATCCACATGTTTTCAAACCTGAAAGGGGTTTTGAAGGATGGGGCCTTGTTGGATTCTAGGAGGAGGGGTGAATGGTCAGACCCAATTCTTGGGAGGGATGTGAGGAGAGTATCGCCAAAGAGAGGGATTGCTTGCTGAGATAAGAAAAATCGGTCCAGCTTGACTTGAATGTGATCTTGCCCTACTCTTTTGTTGCTCCAAGTAAAATGACAGCCTCTGATCTGAATGTCCATAAGCTCATTACTCGACACAAAATCCTGGAAATCAGTTATGCTTTTGGAGGGAGTGGATAAGCCGCCTCGTTTGTCGAAAGCAAACAGAGGAGAGTTAAAATCCCCAGCTAACATCCACGGGAGGGCAAAAAAAGTAGTTTTGAGAAGGGACAAGGAAACCCACAGCTAGCGCCTTTCCAAGGGATTGTTGGGGGCATAGATATTGGAGAGGACCCATGTGAACTGGTTGGTCTTGCAATGGAAAACCATGTTAAGGGTTCTGTTGGTGAAGGATACCACCCTTCCCTCAACTTGGAGAGGATCCCAAAGGCAAATAAGGCCCCCAACCGATCCCTCTGTGGGGGAGGAAGCCCACTGGCAGTCTTTCTAGACTAATTTGATGATGTTCGGGGTTCTCGCCGCATCAGCTTTGGTTTCTTGTAACATGATGATGGTGGGTTTGGAATCCTTTCTGATGGTTCTGACCAGTCTCTGCTTGCCTGAGCTGTTAAGCCCTCTGATGTTCCAAGAGAGGATCTTCATTTGGATACTTTGGAAGGTTTCTTACCGCCCTTGGTGGGTACGGGAGGGGGTTTGGGATTCTTGGGATCATCCAAGGGCTGGCCGAATAGATCAGGGAAGAGGGTTGTTTGAACCCCGTTTGCGACTTGATTCTCAGTGTCTTTCTTAAGCTGGTCGGACATAGACGGTCTGCCTCTCTTTTTGTCACCTCCTATATCCACTGGCCCTTTCTTACTTCTGGTGATGATGGAGCTGGAATTCGAGCGGTTGCGAAAAGGGCTGGACGCCTCCTCAAGGGAGTCAGAAACTGACTTGGTTGGAGACAGAGGTTCGGCTAAAGAAGTGGTGGGAAAGCCCTCCTCGAGGGGAAGGGGGGAAAGGGATTTAGGAGAGGTGGGAGAGAGCGGAGAGGTGGGAGGGGTTGGGGAGAGTGGTGCGGCCGGAGAGGGGCCGGGTAGGGAAAGGGAGGGGAGGGGAGGGAGTGGAGGCAAGGGGGAAGGAGAAGGGGGGGAAATAGACTCGGGAAAGAGGACATCATCATCAACACCAGAGAGAGGACCAAACTTGTTGGGAAAGGCAAAAAGTGAACATACCTGGTTGGAACTTGACGGAGCTTGGTGGGGGAAGGATTTGTGGAAGGGGACTTGTTTCCCTTTGTCAGTTTTCCCTCGAAAAGGGCCACCAGTAGCCTTGGGTCCCGGGTGGGTGACCGGACGCTGAGCAAGGGAGAGCTGGGGTCGAGGAACCTCTTTGGCAGCTTTCAACGAAGGGCATTGGGATCTGAGGTGTCCCTGAGCCTGGCATTCGATGCAGAAGGCCGGTTTATTCTCATACTCAATAGCTTGGCACCACTGGAAGTCCCCATAGATGAGATTGATGCGAGTGGGAAGCTGGGATGCCAGGTTCGCAGACACGCAGATTCTAGCAAAGGCCATTCTAGATCGGGATTTTGTTGCTGGGTCAAAGGCAACCAGGTCTCCGATGTATCCTCCGATCCCCCGAAGGATGTCTTCATGAAAAAACTGGATTGGCAGGTCCGAAAGATGAACCCAAATGGGGGCGACATTGATGTCCTGAGTTTGGGGGTTGAAACCCTGTTCCCATTTCTTAAGGAATAGACTTTTCCTGCCAAAGAACCATGGTCCTCCGGTGAGGATTCTTGCATAATCATTCTGGTTGTTCAACTGAATTAGAAAGAAACCCCTGGAAAGTGCAACTAGCTGAAAACTTCCCTCTGTTCGCCATTTGAAACTGGCCCATCTTCTGATAGACTCCATGTTAGGTCGGCCTCCAACGAATTTCCCAACCAGGGACAGGGATTCGAGGGAAAGTTTTGGAGCCATGCGAGAAATCGGGATAACCATATTTTCCTCGGAGGTGACCAGGGGGGGAAGGGAAACCACTTCATATGGTTTGGGAGAAGGGGATCCCGATACCATCGCACTGAATGACAGACCGACCGAGGGAGGGGATTTGGAAGGGGGAAAGGGGGGAATGAAACCTTCCGCCCAAGGTCTCTGCGTCCCACCCGGATCCGGATCGGGGGCATCGGGATCATCCGTGAGATCGACAGGGATCTCGCCTGGTTCCAAATCCCCGGGGAGGGTTTGGGAAACCCTGCCAGGGAAAGCCAGGGCAGCTACGGTCGAAGTTGATGCTGATGCTGTGGGAACCGTTGCAGAGGGAGCCATTGCTGTTGAAGCCATCATCTTCAATCACATCGTCAATAATATTAAAGATACGTTGTGTTCTTTGATAGTCAAGTATTTACCTAATTTAAGCATTTTAGGATTGCATTGACTCCCAATATTGATATCAATTATTTCTTAGATGATATGAAACTCATTTTCAAAATATAAAGGTGTAGGTAGTAACCCTAAGCTTTCAAATCTACTGGTTCTAAGGATAATTGATCAAGATCAAATGATTGTGAAATATTGGTGATGTCTATTTTAACATGTGGACTTTTTATTATAGGAATCATCCAAGGTAAGATGATTATCAAAGGGGTTGTGTATTAAGGCTTCCACCTCATAATTGTTGATGGTTTCTATTTATAAAGAAATTTTATAGTCATAGTGTCCATTGCTTTGGAATATTTATTAGGTTCAATATGAATGATATCTAAGGTATATATATTAAGCAAATGAATGGGAAGAAGAGATAGCTCATGATCCATTTCATAATTTGATTTAAACTCATTTGTTGTCATGATGGATTTAGGGGTCCAAAAAGTCATCTTCATCATCACTATTATAGGTTGACAAGCAGGGTCAACACTTATTACAATGGGGTTTATACCCTAGGCCTCATTGAATCATCGATGGTTTAATTTCTAAAGGTTATTTGATACCTTGTTTGAACATTCCTAGACCTATCCCATGATACCCAAGGTTGCATAGGATCTATTTATATATTTAGTGGAGGTTTAATATATAAAGAATCATATCATAATTTAATTGGATAGGGGTTAATTCTATAAAAACATTATTCATTAGTCATCTTGACAAAGGTAAATAAATAGATCCATATTTGCACTACCTTTCTATTTTGAGAAATCAATCCTAAGGATCAGGGAGATGGAGACAACTTGGCTAGACATAATGTTAATAATTCATTTAATGGAATAACATGGTTGATGTTTTGTATTTCTTGGGTTTGTTGTTCTTGCTTCTTAGGATGGTTATTAGTGCTTGATTTGTTATAATTCTTATTTGATCCTCAGGGTAAAGGTTTTGAGGTTCCATTAGTGATGAGGCAAGATGTACTTAACAATGAGTAAAGACATGTATTCTAGTTTTCTTTTTCAATGGATTGACAATAGGTATACATATCAATATTTGTGGCAATAGTGTGGAGTTGTCCTTGGTAATTAAACTTTAAGAATTGATGATATGTGGATGTAGCTACCTACATACCATACATCCAGAATTCCCAAGAGAATATTATAGTTCATATCACAAGACAAAACATAGACTAAGGTGTTGAGTATGTAAGGTTATACTTTTATAAGAAGGACTAAAGTTCCCAAAACCTCTCGTTCTTCATTATCATAAGATTTGATGATGACATTAGAATTTTCTAAATATCATTTGTTTAATATCATCCTATTAATGAATTTGAGGTTGCATATATTCATGGTAGATTCATTGTCAATAAGCACTATTTTGATGAAATTATCACTGATTTAATAGGTGATGTAAAGGGATAATTCCCCAAGAATAGATGGGGATAGGATGTCTTTCTCATAAAATTATTTGGTTGTATTATTAATGGAAAGAGTCCCTACCACATGATTCAAGTCAACTAGAATAATATTTTGAAGGACTACTTGCTCATTTAAAATTTTGAAGAGGTTTTCTCTATGAATAGGATATTTTTTTAATAACTCAAGTAAGGATATCTTGGTAAGAATGTCTTCAAGGTATTTTTGGAGGCTAAAAGCCCCTTTTCCTTTATTGTAAGATTTTAGGATTATAGGTGTTGTCTCAAGAGGAGGATTTTATTTTGATTTTATAACTAGAAGAGGATGGATAGATAAATTTAATGATAGGGCCTTTTGTTTTTCTCTTGTCACTACATGAATCATCCTAACCATATTCTAGTTAGATGGTGGAAAATTTCTCTATTGAATATTGTTAGTCATCAATTTATCATTGATTTGGTAAAGGATTTTGGAAAATTTCCAAATCTTGATTTTAATATGCAGAGATTTGGGCGTAACTTAAGGTGAATTGTCCTTCATCAATGAAGTCTTGAATGAGGGTCATAAGAGTTTTATATTTGTAAGTGGGATTCCAATTTATGTGATGAAAAGTGCATTGTTTGGTGGCATTAAATCCTTGTGGTTTTTCCATTTTAGAATTTAGAGGCCTTATGGATGGGAGTTCAACCATTTTTTCTTCTATAAGTTGTTCTAGAATGAAAGGAGGTTGATCTAATCTAGTGCATTGTCTCCTAGGCCTTGTTTGTTTAATACACACTTCTAAAGGGATACTATAGTTTCCCACTATCATTATTTCATTTAGAGTCAATCATTCCATATCCTACAACATGCTCATTCCTATACTAACCCTTTATATTAGAAGATGACTTATCCTCTACCTTTGGTATTTAACTGACCCTTTCTAATGAGAGCATATTCTATTTGTTTAGCGTGCTATGGATATTTCCAAAGGATAAGATAAATATTCATTAAGGTTTATTTTGAAGATATCGAGAAGGTCTTTTGGGGGGTTTATATTCTAATTTTACCACTAATGACCTCCACCTTTTTAGAAAACTTGATAAACTTTTATCCTTACCTTTAATTAACTGATATAGATAAATGAGGGTGTTTGCTTCCTCTATATAACTAGTGAATTATTGGATGAATTTATCACGTAATTCTCTAAAACTATTAAGTGAATGGCAAGTAATTTGGTAATACCATTCCAACACTGACCCAACAAGACTTTGTGGGAATATTTTTAGTAATAGTAGCTTGTCATATGCTATACTTACATGGGCAATCATGAAGAGTTTTATGTGAATTATAGGGTCAATTTTGCCATCATAGTTGGATAAATTAGGGACTTCAAAATGATGTGGAAAATGATGGTCAGCCAAAAGTGGGTCTAATGGTTGTTTGCACATGTTGTCAAAAGCACACTTTTGATTTGAAAATTATTTGAGTGAAGACACTTGTTGAGTCAACTGCTATACTTGGGTATAAAAGCTTAGACTTTAGGAGATGGTTGACTTGCTAGAATTAAAGGAGATTGTGATGAAGAAAATAGATTTGAGACATTAATCAAAGGATACATTTGAATATTTAGGTTAAGATAGGGGTTTTATTGAGAAGCAAAGATTTTGAGAAATTGTTGTAGGGATTAGTTGGGGGGTTTGTGGAGTGAGCCCAAGTGTCATAACAAATATACTAAGGTTATATAGATCAAAGAAAATAGTTTTAGTGGTAGGATGAATATAACTATAGGAATATCCTCCTATTAGGTTTATAAAGGATGATTTTTATGAAGGACCAATTGGGATAATGGTATGCTAGGGGGAAATTCTAATTGCCTTGCTAATATAGTTGGAGTAGAGTGGCTAGAAGCCATTGTCAACAATTCCTCTATAAAGGGTAATGGGGATTGTTTTCCCATAGAAGTAGTTAGGTTTAGATTTCATTCATCTATAGTGATAGTAGGAGATTTAGATCCTAATACATTAAGTTCTACATGTTAGGACTTGTGAGAAATTTTTATCAGATTAGAAGTGGAAGGAGTCAATATAGGTTGCTTAATATGATATAAAAGAGATTCCCCACTAATGGGAAGAGATAACTTATCTAAATGCTCTAAATTTTCTATTTTTTTTATCATTAACAAAGCATATTTATTTTTTGGGCAAAAACAACTTGTGATCCATAGAACCAAAGACCACTTCTCTCTTTTCATTATGTATAGGGAAATATTTTTGGAGGGAGAAAATTAATCCTCCTCTTCATATGTCATATTTTTTAACACTTTTGAATTTTTAGGAAGGGTAGATAAAGGTTATGTATTACAGGCCATTTGATAATCTACATTTTTGGTTATGTAGGGAGGTTGTTGTTCCAGTCATGCTTAGAAAAGAGAAATAAATTTTATTAAACTTTTATTTATAGAGTTGCTTAGAGAAGAGTAATAATATGTTTCAAAAACCCTTATATCATAAAAAGAGAACAAAAAATCCTTATGACTCCTATTAACCCACCATTTTATACTAGCCAAGATAGGTAACTCTCAAGATGTGTATGATGGTTTACTCAAGGGGTCTTTAACCTTCCCATAATATGAATAAACTTTTGGTTATGTCCTTATTATATCCATTTTATGTGATTTAATATAAGCAAACAATTTATACGATCTTGATTAAAATTTTAGTAAATTATTAAGTTTTATTAATGTCTAAACGTTTTGGACAAAAGGTTTTTAGACCCACATGATTTTTACATTAGATTTACCAAAGATGTAAACTAATATTTTGGGATGTTGGTATCCAAAAATAGAGGTTTACAATTGGAAAAAAATCCTTGCTTAAACCTTGTCACTTTTTGACTTCTTTGGTGGGAATCAAAGATTCACTAAATATGTTTTTTGGATTCATTATAAATCCTATATTTGAAGTGTGTATTATGTAAGAACCTAATTTTTTGAATCTATAAGTTTATAGGAAATATGCCTAATAAAATAAGATGTAAATACAATGCAATTTAGAGAAGACAACAATATAATAAATAAAACCAATTCTATATGCCTTTCTGATTCATTTTAAGAACTACACTAGTTACAAGAGAGTAAAAGAGAATGTTTTAATTTTTTAGCAAGGGTAGAAGAAGATGCACAAAAACAAGATCTATACTAAACATGCAAGACTATATATATCCCAATTTGATACCTAATGAACAAAATTAAAACTTTATTTTGACTCATCTTTTGATTAAGTTGTTTTTAAAATTGAATGCATAAAAATATCAAACAAGACTATTATTTTTTTGGTATTGATAAAAAAAGGGGGTTGAAGGACCCCGAACCTTTACAAAGAGCTCAAAAGATGTATATGAAATAAAGAAGATAAGATCAGACAAATGCAAGAAGCCCTATATTAGTAAAATAAACAAACCTGGGCTTAACCTACTGATGGAGAATCTAAAATAATATCCCTCTCGCTATCCTTATATTTGAAAAGGCTTATGTAGTGCTCAATTTTTTACATAAATGATAAAGAATCCATTGAAAATAATGTAATTTAGTATGCTCAAATCCTTCATCGCATGATCCCAATAAGTATTCTACTTTGCTCTGCCCTTTTTATCTGCTAGCTTCATTATCAATTCTTATAATCTCTTTCAATTCCATGGGGTTGTATGACAAAACCTTGAAATTCTTACATCTAACTGCCATATTCACCATTTTATCAGTAGCTTTGTTTCCCTATCTATAAATATGTTTAATTTGAATTTCTTCTAGGTTTCCAAAAATAGTCCTCACATCTGTAATTATTTGAAAAATGCTAGAATTATTTAGCTCCCCTTTTTGAATGGAAGTTATAATATTCTTGGAATCCCCCTCAAGAATAATTCTCCTAAAATCCAAATTCACCTTAATTCAAAGGCCCGTAAGCATCACCCTTGCTTCAGCTTGGTGATTTGTGGTAATTCCTAGATATTCAACATATGCAAGTACTACCTGACATTTGTCATTCCTGATGAGGCCCCCATCACCAACATGACTCGGGTTGCCTTTTTTAGCCCCATTGAAATTAATTTTTATAGTCTTTGTGAGGATGTTCCTATCTAGTATCTAGTCTCACCTTATTTATTTTTTCCATATTTAAGATATATTTTTATCTAGAGAGGATCATTGCAATATTTTCCTAGACAACAATATTTTTAATACAATCCTCCAAGAGGGCTATTTTTATCCTGGCATAAACCCCAATTATTTCTCTGGTTTTATTTTTGAGTACTCGTCTATTTCTTTCCAACCAAATCCCCCAAAAAATATGTGGAATGTATTTTTGCCAAAAAATACTACTTCCTAAGTTCCACTATTCCCAAATACTTATTAGAGAATCTGGAGTGACCCAAGAAACATTAACTTCTCTCAAAAACATATTTAGGACGTCACAAAAAAAATCACAAGTTCCAAACAGGTGGTCCACGCACTCATCCTCTTTATTACACAACACACAAATAATTCGAACCACAATATCTCTTTTGAACATATTATCTTTCATGAGGATCTTATTGAGAATAATAGTACAAAAAACATAGCAACCTTAGAAATAATGTTTAGCTTCCAATTTTTTTTAAGCTCGTGTTTCTCTGAGGTTACTTTTACCAAGACTCTATATCCATCCTTCACTAAGTACTGGCCTTGCTAGTTTCTTCCCAAAATTATCTAATCCTCCTGTGAAACTCTGCTTAAATAATAACTCCTTAAGAGGTTTTGTAGATATTTACCCCCCGGGCCTTGCATATCTTCTTGTAGGATTTTCCACTCCTGCAAATCACTCACCCCATGAATGTAAACATTAATTTTCTTACCATAGGTTTTGGTTAAATTTTATTTAATATATTTGAACTTTTTGTAGTTTTCTAAAGGCCTATTGAATCTAAGGGTATTTTCAAAATTCTATTTTGTCCCCCCTACCTACTCTCCATTTTAGACCTTGCCATAGAAATTTCCTATTTTTGATAATATTTTACCAAAAAATAGATCCACATAGAGGATTAGAACAACTAATAAAGTGGTTTCTTCACTCCAAGTATTTGTTTTATATAATGCTAGCCCATTTCCTTGATGCTCCAGTGCAAAGCCTCCAAACATGTTTAGCTAGAAGGAATATATTTAGATATCTCAGCTTCCTCAATCCAAGACCTCCATTCTATAAAGGTTGGTAGCAGGTATCCTAGGCTACCATATGTATACGTTTTTTGTATTGAGTGCCATCCCATAAGAAATATTTTTGTAGTCTTTCTAAACTCTCTTCCACTTTTATTGACACCCTTAGAAAAGACATGAAGTAAATAAGGAGGCTTTGAACCATGTGTTTAATAAGCTGTAATTTTTATGATGATAATGAGAGATTCCAACTGTGGAATAAGTTCTCATTTCAGAGGATTATTTTCATTAATTTGCATTGTATGGGTGACTTTAATATAGTGTAGACACCAAAACAACACCAATCCGATTATGCGACTACAAGCACTGATCGAGTTGGCATACATAGCCCCTAGGGCAGCCCCCAGAGGTTAAACAGTGGTCCTAACCACTCCCAAATCAGTTTTGGAAGGTCAGAGGTCAATTTGGCACCTTTTAAGCACTTTTCTCCCTACTCGTCCCACCCTGGGATGATTAGAATCCTATTCGTCCCACCCTGGGATGATTAGCAGCAATCGTCCCAGGGTGGGACGAGTAGCAGGTTTGACTGGAAAAAAGTCAAACCTCGATAGGTCCGCCACTTAACTGCGCCTTCAGGGCATGCAATTGCGAGGAACGACTTCAAATCAGAGAGAGGGACTTCAGTCAAGCATGCCCTGATCATGGAGGCCTCATGCAAGGAGACTCTAAATCAGGGAGGAATCTTCTCTCCCAAAAAAGGCATGGCAAGCCAAGTGGCGCCCTCGCATGCGCATTCAAAGAGAGAGACCCTAGGTCTATAAAAGGGTGAGAATCCTCACCCCCAAAAAAGAAGAGAGCTGGAGCATTTGGAGCAATGGAGTGCTGCCAAATTGTACCCACATTCCCCTTTGTGCTTCTTACATCCATAATTTCTCTTTTGGAAGAGAGGTTATCGGGTGAACGCTAAGAATGCAATCCCGACCCAAAACCCAAGAAATCGGCCACAATCCCACACCAAATTCATCGACACAACCCCCTAGGAGGTTTTGGACCCATCCCAAGTGGATTGGTGTCAAAACCAGACCCCAAACGGTGGGCGTCCTGCCCCCGGGCGCCCCCCAAACTACCGCAGTCCTAATTGGCTCACCCCGGAGTGATTAGAAATCCATGAAGAATTTCTCTACTATTATTTTTTCATTATGTTCCATTTGGTTTACTTATGCTTCTATTCAAGTTTCATTGCATTCTGACTTGTTTTGACCTTGTTTTTATCATTTTACGTGTTTACTAACATACAGGGAGTGCCTTCAGATACAGGACAATATGGGTAGAATCTACCAAATATGACCTTCTGGGTCATCCCAAAATGCCCCTTTTTGTCTAACCCCAAGTTTGTAAGAATTTTGGAGGCCTCTGGATAGGACATTTGCAAGGTCACCTTTGCATGCTTTGTGATAGTCCTAATCGTCCCACCCCGGAGCGATTAGAAATCTATACATGATTTCTAGACTATTATTTTTGCATTGTGTTCTATTTGGTTTACTTATGTTGTTGTTCAAGTTTCATTTTATTCTGACTTGATTTGATCATATTCATGCGTTACTAACCTACAGGGAGCGCCTTCGGATATAGGACAATATGGGTAGAATATGCCAAATATGACCTTCTGGGTCATCCCAAAATGCCCCTTTTAGCCTAACCCCAAGTTTTTAGGAGTTTTGGAGGCCTCTGGGTAGGACATTTGGAAGGTCACCTTTGCATGTTTTGTGACAGTCCTAATCGTCCCACCCCGAGCGATTAGAAATCCATGCATGATTTCTTGACTGTTCTTTTTGCAATGTGTCTCTGATGATGTTTTTATGCTTCTATAAAATTTTGGGTTCATTATGACATGTTTTGATCATCGTTTTGCTATTTTATATACTAACTAGCCGGAGGCCTTGGGGATTGCATGCTTTCCTTCTATCCGCATATGCTATTAACTATTTGTTGTTTCTCTGTGCATAGGATCTCACCACCAGGAACATCGGAGGGGCAGCAAGGAACACATGAACACATGGACACAAGCGGTGGCAACCTTTGGCCCACCCATTTCAAATGTGAGGCATGCGGAAGACATTGGAAGCGTACCATCCGTTGATGTAACAAACTGTATCAAATGTTCTGAGCCCTAGAAGGGGGGATGTATTGTAACTAAATTGAAAGAAACATTAATAAAAGAGGCCCCACTTTGTCTTTGTTTGCTTACATCTCATTTATGCGTCGTTTCCTTCATGCATTGCTTTCTCGCATTCGTAGGACTTAGCATTTTTATATCAATTTCGTTTGCACCATTGGTCTGGCACGCCGTCACCCCGCATTCGAGATTTCAGTGGTGATCATGGTGGGACCCTATCCCCTACTATTGGGATCAAGTTTTTGATCAAAAATTTTATGTTTTTCTTGCAGGTGTTACTCATTCGGGCACTGGACTGCTACTCGTGCCACCCTGTGACGAATACAGACTTGGAATTCGTGCCACCTCGGGATGAATACAGACCTGCTATTCATCCCACCCTGGGATGATTAGCTCTCTGTACATTTTTTGAGCAGAAACTCAGAGGCATCTGGTTTGGGCAGAGAAGAGGTAGGTTTTCTGAACATCCTCTGTGTTTTTCTGTTTCTGTCTCTGCAATTTTTTTGTTTTCTTTGCTTGCATAGGGAAGTTTGCTGCATGTTTTCTTTCTTTGCACAAGTAAAAGGAACCACACACACCACGTAATAATATTAACATCAAGGAGTTGGTCGTAAAACCCCAACACTTGATCAAGACCAACGGTGGATTTCATCACCACCTTGGCTTGGATTTTGCATACATAACCCTGATCACGATTGTTGCTAGACGTAAATCCTGATGAAAGCTGACCAAGTGTAGCGGGGGTGATTCCCAATGCATGAGGATAAGTCTTCTATGGTAGGTGTCAAAAATAGAGTGATTCCCCTTTCGTACCGCCTATGTTCCACGTATTGTTCTGCTCTCGCGTACCAATAGTTTCCCTCACGTAAGGGCGGGTATATTGAGAGGTTCGGTATAACGGCCTGGCAGTGGTATATTGAAGGGGCGACCATTTTGGAGATATAAGAGCCCTCATCATGCATGAATAACAAAATTTTCTTTACACGGTTTGCACAACAAAAATCAAAACACACTCGAACCGGATTTAGGACACACATTTAATCTGTAAACGAGATAATCATTTCTTTGTTTGTGTGGTCCCTTTTGTTTGGTGTAGCATAAAAAATCGTAAAGGAGATAAAAACATACATATCTTGTAGAGAACCACCACCATGGTGTATACCCGTAGCCAAGCCCAATCATGGGTAGAAGCTATGAAAAGTGTACAAGGAGGCACCAGTCACCTCCGTTATAGCCCCAAGGACTTGGTTATACCACCTTGGCAGCCTGACCCACAAAATAGTCCACACTATGCCACTACAGAAAAGGACTATAGAGGCACCCCTTTGGGGGGCACTCCCATTCAACACAGACCCTTTCAGGAGGAGTACATACATGGGAAGGCTCCCTTAGATGCTCATTATGAGTGGCCACTATGTGATGAAGCGCTAGAGCAGCATAGGGTTCATAAGGAGGGACCACATGATTATATCATCCCCCCTCTACCCCTCATTACTGTTAGAACTAATAGACCAAATCTAGAGCGCAAGGCTCTTCAGACTGGGTGAGCCAACTCCGCCCGTCCCTTTCACATGTATGAAAGGGAGCATGAGGAAGACCAGTATATTCCTCAAGAGCAATACACCACATGGGAGCAATGCACCTCCGCACCTGCTAATTATCAAGATCACCTATTGAGGCCAGAGCCTCAGGTGAATGCTGCTAACCTCGATAGAGGAAAGTGACCCATAGAGATCTCGGATCACCATGACCGAGATAGACATGTAGGGGAGGCATCTAGGCCTCCTAAACATAGGACGATAGAACAAATTGACTTGGCATTTGCCAAACATGCCACCCGCCAAGCGCAAATCACGCAGCTTAGGCAAGATCAATAGCAGTTAGAGCAACTGTATCATCTTAACAAAGAGCGCATTCAGTGCCAGATAGATGAGTTGCTCCAGAACAATATGCATGAGAGGATTCCAACCCCTCACATGCATAGGACAAATATTTATGAGAGGCACAACCCCTTAGTGCGAGACAGGTCTCCACGACCTTATCAAGTGTTGCCTCCAAGACCTCCGAGACCTGAACGGGAGGCCACCCCTAGAACCAATGATGGGCACCTTCCTCGGGCGCCCGTCCATGTTTATAGGTCACACCCAAAAACTCCTCAAGAAGCCTATGAGGAATTTGAGCAAGAAGAAGAGCGGGCTGAAACACCCTACCAAGGCAGGGGGCGCTACTCGGCTACCCCTCCATAGGCCTCAAGTTCCTCATAATTCACAATGGGAACAAACCAAAGAAGAGGAAATCAAATCCTCTGATGCATACAAAGTGTTGTTAGAATGCTTAGAGTCTATGGAGACTAAGACTTCAGGGCCCCAAAAGCCCACCTTACGCCAGCTCCGTAGTCACCCTGTGCATCCTTCAGTTTCGGCACCCCCATACCCCGACCACTTCAAAATGCCTCAATTGGCAATTTTTAGAGGGGATGAGGATGCCCAAGAGCATGTAACAAGATTCCTGAGTCAATGCTTTGGCATTCAGGACAATGATGCATTGCTTCTAAGAACGTTTATAACCACGTTCGTAGGCCCTACCTCGGATTGGTTTACCCAATTGCCGAAGCATAGCATCAACAATCTAGACCAGCTAGTGGACGCGTTCCTTGAACGTTTTGCCTTCAACACCAAGAAGAAGGCATCCTTAAGTGACCTAGCTGGCCTTAAGTAGTATGATGATGAGACCATAGCCGCTTATGGGAATCGGTGGAGGACATTGCTTTCAAAGCTACCTTACCTCCCTCCCATGGCCGACATGACTCAGATGTTTTCAAAGAGTTGCATAAGGTCGATCTCCATGCTATTGTAGCTACAGCAATATGCCACCCTAGAAGAAGCCCTGGCACAAGCCAGGATAATTGAGGAGATCAAAATTCAAGATGGCGAGATTGCCAAGCCACGCAAGAAAGAGTGGACCAAAAATGCCAAAACTGGGCCCACGCAACCGAAACCCGCCATGGTCAATCAAGTTGCCATAACTGTACCACCACCTGCACAAATGACACAGCCCCCAAAGGCTAATTATCAGGTAATTCCTCCTGCTAACTATGAAAAGGAAAACCACAAGCAAGAGCAAAATCAGCAGCGTCACCCTAAGCGACAATTCACACAATTCACAGAGTCTAGAGACTCCTTGTTTGACCGCTTGTTCATGGCAAACCTGATAAACTTGCCAAAAACTCGACCCATAGACCCCAACGCGCCAAAACCCAAGGGCTATAGGGAAGATTTATATTGTAGATTCCATCGATAGAAAGGACATGACATCTTCGGTTGTTGGAAATTCAAAAACTTGGTGCAAGACTTGATAGACAACAAAACGCTCACGGTGGATAATCTCGTAGCACTGAGCAACCAATAGATGGACGTCTTCAAAGACCCCTTACCTGCCCATGATGCGTAGGCAAAGACTATACAGGTGAATGAGGTGACACAAAACTGCCCCATGCAAGGGTACGTAGGGATGATAAGCATTGTGACACGGAACAAAAGATACCCAAACACGGCCGCACCCGCTGCAGCTACAGGAGATGTTCCATCAATGTCACAACCCCCACAACACCCTACACAACCTCCCCTGCCTAGACCAATGGCCATGATTCGGACTAAGCTTACTCAAAGTTTAAGGACCACGTCGGCTAGGCTCTCCATCTATGAGCTCATCCAACAATCACCGCCCCATCGGGAGGCTCTGATGGAGATACTCAAAGCCATTGAGCTACAGCCCCAAGAACCCAATTCTTTCAACAACTTTGTGGGACATGTGAGACAATGCACCGAACCGGTCATAACCTTCAGGGAAGATGAACTAAAATTGGTGACTAGTGATATGGTGGATCCACCCCTGCACGTCATCGCGCGGGTCAACGGGATTCCATTCAAGAGGGTGTTGGTGGACACTGGCTCGTCCAACAATATAATCATGACTACGGCATTAAAACATCTTAAGTTGCCAGCATCCCACATTGTGGCATCCACCTACACTCTTCGAGCATTCAACGACGCGTTATGCTCGATGGTTGGCACAATTGTCCTGCCCATCCAAGTAGGACAAAAGACCATTCCTACATTGTGTCACATCCTTGAGGGTGAGATGGCCTACAATATCTTGCTAGGCCGGCCTTGGATCAGGGACATGAAGTGTGTCCCTTCGATAGCCCATCAATGCCTCAAGTACACATATGAAGGGCAAGTACATGTAGTCCCAGCAGACTTAGAGCCCTTCAAGTTTTGCAATGCGGTGCAGCTGATGCCACAATCGACCCTCCCATCGACACATTTGGACTTTCAATTGAATCCATCCACTCAGGGTCCGATTCCGCCTACATCCCCACTGTTGAGTCCCTCAAGTAACCGACCTGGCCCATCTTCATCGTCTGTCCCTTCACCAACAATGCCACCTATGGTGGCCACACCGAAGGACAATGGGAAGAAGCCCCTAGAGGAGGTACCACCATTAGTCTCAACAATCTCTATCGAAGAGGTGCCTAGCCGAATGGAAGTCGAGACACCTGATTCACCCAACATGGAGTGGACTCAGGAAGAACTCCCATTCCCTCCCCCTCAACCATCGATGATTACCATTGAAATGGCCAATACGGGCCTGGGGGAGTACCTAGTGTAGAACATAGTGGCAACACCCACACTCGAATCCATGCAAGACATGGGGAGACCTCGCCTCCCCATCGACACTATCTTCCCTTTAGGTTACCCACCAAATCAGATAAACTTTGTATATGGGGGCCTCGAGAACGGCATCGAACCCTACCTACAAGAGGAAGAGGACGAAGAGCCATTTGCTGAGAATGTTGACTATCTGTCCAACCTAGAATTCGCCTTGAAATACCTTGGCCAATGTAATTGGCATGGATATGGATTGGGCAGATATGAACAAGGAATGCACGTTCTTTGTCAACCAAGATACCAGATGCCATATGATAAATCAGGAGTAGGGTTCAACCACCCTTTGCCCCTCGAAATCTTGGTAGAAACCATGCAAGGCCTAGGGCTAGGCAACAAGGATGGGTTGGCACAAGATCCATATGCCAATCCCAACACAACATACACATTGGGGGACTATCTCCCATTGTTAACAACAAACCTTGTTGACCTCAACAACCCTTCCCCTTTGATCGAGAAAGAGGAAAGTTCAAGGGATAACCTCCAAGAGGGTTATGAACAAGATCAAGGAGAGTCTTCTGAAGATGAGTCAGCTTATGAGGTAGCACCTTGGGACCCTTTTGAGTCTGATAGTAATCACTCGCAAGTGATGCCCATTGATGACTATCAGGAGAACTTCGAGGCAATGTTCCCCTTGAATGCTCCAATCGAGCAATTGCCACCTCAAGAGAATCTAGCCCTCTCGTAGAGAGCGGAACAACTTGGATGGGACCAAATCAACTTGCTCAAACAAAATGAGCCTCCCATGCCGGCCATAAGGCCAAGTGATCAAGAAATGCCTAGTGGGAGGCTATACCAACAAGAAGAGCACATAGTTGTCGGAGCTAATGAAGGCCTATGGATCTTCGATAGTGATTATGAGGATGAGACTGAGATGGCATATCTCAATCATATGAGGCAACAAGAATACCCCATAGACATCGATGGTATGTTCGAACAACTAAATATGGGACCAAGGCATAGGTGGCATTTAAATCAAGAATAGTTAAACCAAGTGCTTCATCCACCACTTCAGGCATACAGAGAGCACCTCCCACCTAGAGACCCTATAGGGCCACCAGTGCCAAGGGTAGACCCTATCCTTCTATCCACACATAGGGCCGATCCTTTTGTGCCAGTACCCACAGAGCCAGATCCGGGGTGCAAGGATCACCAAGGATGTCCGAGTCAACACCCGCATGGTAATGGAGACCAAATTCATTCCATCAACATGATCTCCATTGATTTAACCACCCCCATCCATAACCCAGCCGATCCAACATGACCATTGTATCTAGACCTAGATGCCATAGCCTGGGATCATGCTGACTCACCACCATCCCCATCAGAGTACTGGCCTTGCGGTGGGATGTTCCATTTCACCCCAGGACAGACTCAGGATATCTTCCATGTTGAAGAGGAACCCGACGTTCCCAACGTAGATCTAAATTCAGCGAATGATATCCACTTGATCCCAACTCCACACCAGTTGGAGGACGGATCCCACATGTCAATCGAAGAGACGATTGACGTAGACATCGGTTCTGATCCAATGAATCCACAAGTCATCAAGCTAGGGGTAAGTCTATCCCCCGAAGAGCAAGCCGATTACATTGCCCTTCTCAAAGAGAAGAAGGAGGTTTTTGCATGGTCCTACAAAGACATGTCGGGGCTAGACCCATAGCTAGTCACGCATAATTTAATGCTTGATCCGACAGTCAAGCCAGTCAAGCAAAAGCTACGTAAGATGCACCCAATAGTGGCCTTAATGGTCAAAGATGAGCTACAAAAGTTGTTGGATGCACAGTTTGTCATCTGCGTGGATTACCCACCATGGCTGTCCAACATGGTACCCATCAAAAAGCTGGATGGGAGGATTCGCATATGCACCGATTTTTGAGATTTAAACAAAGCGAGTCCCAAGGATGATTTCCCCTTGCCTAGCATCGATGCATTGGTAGATGCTACAACAGGCCATGAAATGCTTTCCCTCATGGATGGTTTCTCGGGATACAACCAGATTCGTATCAATCTCGATGATCAACTAAAAATGGCGTTCACGATGCCTTGGGGGACATTTTGTTATAAGGTCATGCCCTTTGGCCTTAAAAATGCTGGCGCCACCTACCAACGCGCTATGACATACATCTTCCATGATCACATGCATAAAACTTTGGAAGATTATATGGATGATCTGTTGGCCAAATCTCTTTTGCACCAAAATCATCTCGATGACTTACGCAAGATCCTTGATCGCCTCATCGAACACAAAGTTAGGCTAAACCCCAAGAAGTGCGTATTTGGCATCACATCTGGAAAACTCTTGGGTTTCATAGTCTCAAAATGAGGCATCGAGGTAGATCCAAACAAATTCAAGGCAATCCTTGAGATGCTTCCCCCAACCACCATCAGGCAGCTAAGAAGCTTGCAGGGAAAGGTCGCATCAATCAAGCGCTTCATAGCACAGTTATCTGACAAGTGCCGACCCATGAATAAATTATTACACAAGGGGGTAGCATTTCATTGGGATGACGAGTGCCAGTCAACCTTCGATGACATCAAACAATACTTGGCTTCACCACTAGTATTGGCACCACCTAGACCAGGAGTGTCATTCTACTTATACATCTCAGCTATCGAGGTGGCACTGGGTGCCATGCTAGCCCAGAAAAATGAATTACATAAAGAACAAGCTAATTACTATCTTAGCCGCACCCTGTTCAGTTATGAACTTAACTATGCATACATTGAGAAGCTATGCTTGGCAGTGGTATTTGCCACCAAAAAGCTATGCCATTACATGCTGAGCAATACGATGTATGTTGTGTCTAAGGAGAATCCATTGTGGTACATGATGAGTCATACTTATCATAGTAGTCGCACGATGAAATGGATCATGTTGTTGATGGAGTTTGACATCGAATTCATTGGACAAAAGTCCATCAAAGGTCAAGTCATCATCGATCAACTAGCAGAGGCTCCTCTCAAAGATGATCAGCCTCTGACCATAGAGCTACCCGATGATGGGGTCTTCCATGTCTCAAAATCGCCAGATTCTGATGAGCCTGAGTCACAGGCCGACATAACCTTATTCTTTGATGGTTCTAAATGTGAGCAAGGGGGTGGCACGGGAATCATATTTTTCACACCTCAAGGGGCTCCAATGCCTTTATCATTTAAACTTGATTTCCCGTGCACCAATAACAATGCTGAATATGAAGCCTTGCTCATAGGTCTTCAGACAACCATCACCATGAACATCAAACACTTGAATATCTTTGGTGATTCATTGTTAATTGTCAACCAAGTGAAAGGGGTATTCCAATGCAAATGCCCAGTTCTGCAGGCCTACAAAGCCCTTGTGGATAAATTCTTGGCAAATCTTGAATGGTACGACATCGAGGCACTCCCTCGATCATCGAATCATTTTGTGGACACTATGGCCTCCTTGGGGTCACTAATCCCACAAGACCCTTCTGGTGAAATGACAACCATTCAAGTCAAAACATTATCACAATCCATGATGGAGCGTGCAAGCTCTGACATAATGCCAGGAATCCACCTGATCCAGATTGAACCATCTCAGGATAGGTTCTCTCGAATCCATGATAGTCTGAATCATGCCAACTAGGGGTCTTTGTTCTCCCCAACCCCTCTTAATAGCAACACAACGCTATTTCTACAAGTTCTTTCCCGCTCAACTTTTGCTAGGGATGAACTTCAAGAGGGATCGGCCATTCATACCATCGAGGTTTCTGATCAGCAGGATTGGTACACACCCATAAGAGACTATCTCAAGTTAGGTAGCCTCCCACTTGGATTGTCGCACATCGTAAAAAGATCATTCAAATAAAAAGCGGCAAAACATGTCTTGCTAGGAGACATTTTGTACCATCGAAGCTACGAAGGGATCCTCCTCCATTGCTTGGACCAGTAGGAGTCCACTTGGGCGATCACCCAAGCGCACGATGGTACATGCGGTGGCCACTTCAGTGGTATGGCCATCGCAAAGCGCATTCTTTGCATGGGCTATTATTGGCCATATTTAGAGCGAGATTGTTGTGCATATGTGCGGAAGTGCATGAAGTGTCAACACCATGCTAACTTGACACACGTACCTTCTCAGGCCTTGCAATCGATCCAATCGGCTTGGCCATTTTCATAGTGGGGCTTAGATCTCATCGAAAAGATCTCCCCTGCGTCGTCAGGCCATCACACGTTCATCATAACGGCCACAGAGTACTTCACCAAGTGGGTGGAAGCAATTTCGCTTACCTCTACGACTGGGCCCCGCATTGCGGAGTTCATTTTACATAACATCATATGTCATTTTGGTATTCCATCCAAGATCATCTCGGATAATGGGACGTCATTTAAGAACAAAGATGTGCGTGCTTTGACAACAAAGTACAAAATTCAGCATAGTTTTTTGACACCTTATTATCCGTAGGCAAATGGGCAAGCAGAGGCATCAAACAAAATGCTAGTCGCCATCCTTAAAAATATAGTCATAGATAATCATAAGGATTGGCACATCCAAATACCACTTGCCCTGTGGGCTTATCGCACTAGCATTCGGATGCCCACTAGGGCAACTCCATTTTCGCTGGTGTATGGCTCCGAGGCAGTCATGCCTCTCGAGTTGGAAATACCTTCCCTACGCATATCAATGCAAGAGTTCATCGATGATGACACTGCATGGTAGGCCCGGTTAGACCAGCTTACGTTGCTCGATGAACGATGCATCAATGCTCTCGAGCATTTACGTATCTATCAAGAGCGACTTAAGAAAGCATATAACATGAAAGTTCACCTGAGGGACTTTCAGGTTGGTGACCTGGTCTTAAAAGAGAACCAACAAAATTCTAACTTGCCACCCCATTTAAGGGACAAGTTCATGGCAAATTGGTTAGGTCCTTATGTAATCGATAGTAAAATAGGACCTGGAACATACCGGCTCACCTCTCTTGAAGGAATCAAGGAACTAGAACCCTTGAACATCAGTCATTTGAGGCCATTCCACATTTAGGGAGCCATAGCCCACCCCAAAAGCTCCAAGGATTCCAGCAATCGCTTGGTCAACCAAAAAGCTCCAAGGATTCCAGCTATCGCTTGGTCAACCCCAAAAATGCCCCAAAGGTATCCATAATCCCTTTGGTCAAACCAAAAGCTCCAAGGATTCCCGCAATCACTTGGTCAACCTAAAAACCCCCCTTGGTCAACCCAAAATGCCCCAAAGGTATCTATAATCCCTTTGGTCAAACCAAAAGCCCCAAGGATTCCCACAATCGCTTGGTCAACCTAAAATACCCCAAAGGTATCCATAATCCCTTTGGTCAAACCAAAAGCTCCAAGGATTCCTGTCACCTAAATGCCCCAAAGGTATCTATAATCCCTTTGGTCAAACCAAAAGCTCCAAGGATTCCCATCACTGCTTGGTCACCCAAAATCCCCAAAGGTATATAATCTTTGGTCAAACCAAAAGCCCCAAGGATTCCCAATCGCTTGGTCAACCTAAAATGCCCCAAAGGTATCTATAATCCCTTTGGTCAAACCAAAAGCTCCAAGGATTCTCACAATCGCTTGGTCAACCTAAAATGCCCCAAAGGTATCCATAATCCCTTTGGTCAAACCAAAAGCTCCAAGGATTCCCACAATCGCTTGGTCAACCTAAAACGCCCCAAAGGTATCCATAAACCCTTTGGTCAAACCAAAAGCTCCAAGGGTTCCCACAATCGCTTGGTCAAAAACAAATATTCAAAAACAAACAAAAACAATAGATAATCAAAAATAACAAAAAAATTGCATCTCACTTTCATGCATATTCTTAAAAATCAAAACACAAAAAAGAAATGAAAAACTGCATTAGGCATCGCATACATACATTGCATATTTGTTGGTCATACATGTCAAAAGCACCATAGATTGTAATTACTCGGCAATTCCATCATTTTCCAAATTCAGTCCATTTTGTAAAAAGATCCATCAAAAATAACACCCTTTGCATTTTTGCCATATCATAGTCAGTTGTCCGCTAATGTCTTTAGGGTTTTTCTTCATTCAGCTGTCTTTAGATTTCTAGTCAAATGTTGTACAAAGTCAGACCGATTTTTACAAGGTAGAGTTTTACTTGGATCACGCCTTGTTACATCACATCCCAACACAAGCTTAAAACACATAAAAATTCCCAAGTTGTGTGAATGCAAGAGAAACCTACAAAGCAGTCTAGGGTACCATAGGTGAAAGGTTATCCTGCTCATCCCCCTATGCGAATGGTTCAAGAATGCTGAGAATTGACAAAAGGACAAGCTCTTCCCCATCCAATTCCCCATAATAAATAGTGGTTTTCACCACTATCAAAAATCCCAAAACACCTTTGGTCCCCAAAGTCGTAAGGATTCATACTACACATCCCTAAGAAGGATGGGTAGTCATCCCCAAGGCCTAAAAGGATCAATGCCATTCACAAGAAAAATCCCAAAAGTCCACTATCCAAAATTCCAAACACCTTTGATCCCCAAAGTCGTAAGGATTCATACTACACATCCCTGAGAAGGATGGGTAGTCATCCCCAAGGCCTAAAAGGATCAATGCCATTCCAAAGCAAAATTCCCAACCACCTTTGGTCCCCAAAGTCGTAAGGATTCGTACTACACGTCCCTAAACAGGATGGGTAGTCATCCCCAAGGCCAAAAGGATCAATGCCACTCACAAGCCAAAAACCCACGAGCTCAACTTTGAAATAAAAATGCCAAATCTAAATCCCAAAAGGCAACAATAAAAATAATAATAGTGGTTATCACCACTACTCAAACCCCTTGCTCAAGAAAAAAACAAAAGAGAAAAATAAATAGTGATTTTCATCACTATGTATGAGAGCAAGTATCCCAACAAGTTGAGCAACCGAAAGATGCCTGAGCTTGAATCCCTAGAATTCTCAACATTTGAAGAACCATTTAGGTGATCCTCATTATGGGTTTGGTGGATAGCCTACCTAGCAATGGCGGTATCCTAAATGCATGACGATATGTCTATCACATTAGCTTTGCGTGTGTGTAGACCAATGTTTGCATGTGGATGAGCTAGCTTATGGTATTCTAGATTGCGTCATAGATTAATCTTACTAAATACAACAAAGGAGTTAGTGGAGCTAATTAGGTGATCCTCAGTACAGGTTTGGTTGACAACCTATCTGGCACTGGTGGTATCCTTACGAATACCACATAAACGAACTCAATCGCACACACAGGGATGTGAAATAACTTGGTCAAACTCAAGTCTGATTCGTACCTTGTTCGAAAGTCTTGTAAGATAATGTACAGTCTTGATTAGTTAGTTAAAGCATTTGAGTCTCAAAAAAACCTTAACTACATTTTAAAACAATTGTCGTACATTTCATTACTTGCATCACCATCCAAAAATACAAAACAAAAAATTACAAATGCAAAGTTATTTCATAAAGCAATCACATAGTACAGAAAGCCAGTTAATCTTGTACAGTCTATGGTGCCACCACCTGCATACCAACAAATCATTCCATCCATTCCATATGCATACATCCATATCATATAGCTAACATCATCCATAGTCATAATAACATATGCATACATAAACATAAATAAATGTGCATAAAAAGAACAATAAACCATAACAAAGTAAATAATCCAAAAAAAGAGTCATGTATATATCGAGTCAAAAATGCCCTCAGGCTACAATAAAACGGTCCTCTGACCTCACAAAAAAATCAAAAACTCAAAATCCCCAAAGCCTAGGGAGTCGGCCACCATGATCACGTAGGATCGGTGCGATTGGAACTACCCCTAGTGGTGTGGGTCCTATGGGACCTCTCAGGGCGGTTGCTACCAGCCCTCGCATCATGCCCACTAATGCTACCCTCACCCACCCACCTACGATGAGAGGATGCAGACTGCTCAGTCTCACTGCCTCTCGTACGGCATGATGATCCACCTCTAGTGAGCTCAGGTAATTGCCCATCGAGGTGGATAATCTCGGCCTCCAACTCCACCCGACATCGACCCCACTCCACATCCCATCGATGGTACGTAGCCAATGCATCATCCCACTGTGCCAACTAAGCTCGTAGGTGATCCCTCTCGATGTTGTGCTCCTCATCCCATCTCCGTAGTAGGTCCTCCAATCATGCTATCTCAGCATGAAACCTAGCCTCCATATCCCCTGGGACTGCCTAAGGCATGGGCATCTCCGGGATGGCATGCTGCTCCGACACCCACTGCTCCGGGATGTCCTATGTATCCGGCTACTTCGAAACCCCTAAATCATCCCTAGTCAAGTCATCTACCTCCACCATATTTGCATCATCGAGCGGAGCCCCCCAACCCTCCATCGGTGCCTCCGCACCCCCACCACCTGCTGCTATCACATCCAGACCTCCTAGAGGCCCCTCACCCCGCCATCGTAGCATCGTCCACCACTGGTCATACTCTGTCATCACCCCGACATTGTCCACGTCGGGGACATCAATCACTACATCTGACTCCTCACCCAATGGCTCAATAATCGGCCAGGCTAGAGTCCTCTCATCGCCTCGACGTCGATAGATCAAGGGCTCACCAGGAAATCCCTGGTGCACCCCAAACTATCGAGTCACCCGAACGTACGGGAAGTACTCCTGCTCTGTCCCATGTCGCCCGATCAACCATCTCCCCCTACGCACCCACCGGAGCCACTCTCCAACCTCAAGCTAGGCTGGACAGTCCCGATATGGCCACCAGAACACCTCCCCTAGAGCAAGATGAGAGAAGGCATCAGTATAGTGCCCTACGACACCTGCCCACCATCGACTCTACCCCTGCTCCTCTGACCTCCACCATAGAGCAGCATACCCAATCTCCCTGTCCACCATCTCACCCCGAGTGGTCCAAGGCAACCCCTGCGGCCGCTCCATAACTATGTGCTACCACCCCCAACACTGCAAAAGATAGTTGCACCCGATCCCCTTCTACCTCGAGTAGGATCTCGTACAACTCATCGTAAAGCTATGCCAATAGTGTCTGACCCCACCTCATAATAAGTGGCACTACTGTCGGACACTCCACCAGTCTGAACACCACCTCAAGCAGGTTCCAAGGGAACCTCACACCTGAGGAGTCAGGAAGCAACATGTTGGAGATGAGGGTCATCAGCAACGCATGCCTCACCCCTAAAATGCCCTTCTCCAGCCACCACCACACCAGAATCCCACCAATCAAGCAGTCCACCTCTGCCCTCTCCATAGCCCTATCCACCCCCATCTCTGCCGCCTGCCCAAAGCACCGTGTCAGCACAATCATCCGCTGATCACGGGGAGTCATCCGAATGGGCAGTCCGTCTATCGAAATCCATAGAATCTGATACACGTCCTCCAAAGTAATCATCATCTCCCCTATTGGGAGATGAAAGGTGTTGGTGCGAGGATCCCACAAATTGATCAAGGCAATCAGATATGCCCGATCCCCCACCACAGGCTCCAACCGCGTCACCTACTTGAGCCCAAGGGCATCAAGCCACTCCCAATCCACAACTGTCAGCGCCTCCCGGGCATCAGAGAACATAGTCGGCTGGCGGTGCCGACTCCTAACAACCTGCAAAACACAAACACAATAAAACAAAAAAAAAAATTAGGGTTTCAACCTTAATTTAAACAAAAACATTCAAATAAATTGTATAGAAAAACAAAAGTACAAAATGTAAAAAAACAAAAAAAAAAAAAAAAAAAAAAAAAAAAAAAAAAAAAAAAAAACAAGTATACAAAAAAAAAAAAAAAAAAAAAAAAAAAAATAAAAAAAAAAAAAAAATAAACATATAAAATAAAAAAAAACAAAAAAATCATTGAACAAAAAATCAAATAAAACATAAAAATTCATACTAGGGTTTTCGACCTTAAGGTGAACAAAAAAATCAAATAAAACATAAAAATTCATACTAGGGTTTTTGACCTTAAGGTGAACAAAAAAATCAAATAAAACATAAAAATTCATCCTAGGGTTTTCAACCTTAAGGTGAACAAAAAATAAAAAAATTATACTAGGGTTTTTACCTTAAGGTGAACAAAAAAATCAAATAAACATAAAAATTCATACTAGGGTTTTCGACCTTAAGGTGAACAAAAAAATCAAATAAAACATAAAAATTCATACTAGGGTTTTCGAACTTAAGGTGAACAAAAAAATCCATAACAAACAAAATCATCCTAGGGTTTTTAACCTTAAGGTGAACAAAAAAAAAAAACTATAGGGTTATTAAGGTGAACAAAAAATAAAAAAAAAAAAATATTAGGGTTTTGACCTTAAGGTGAATAAAAAAAACAAAAACATAATACAACACAAAAATTAATACTAGGGTTTTGATCTTAATATTAACACAAAATAAAAACAAAATAACGCAAAATAAAAACAATTATGTGCAAGTTTTTTAACTTCATATAAAGAAAAAACAAATAACAAGAAGAAGGAAGGAGCACCTACCGGTCTCGCCTCGGCTCCGCCACTCGAATATCCGGTCCTTGCACTCATGGTGTCCATGAAATTTTGATAGTGCTCCGCTATGCAAACTCGCACTCCTCCTCCCCACAGCTCCAAAACACCAAGAAAAAAATGTTGCAAATGAGCCCAAAACCTAGTTTTGGCCCTTTTATAGGTTGTTAGGCCTGTAATCATCCCACCTTGGGATGAGTGCCCTAGTTTTCCCACCCTAGGATGATTACCAAATTGGTATTCGTCCCACCCTAGGACGATTACAGAGAAGAAAAAAAAGCAACAGAAAAAGAATCCAAAAAATGCACTAAAAATAACAATAAATCTTCCAAACAAAGGTGCCCTTGCACTTGATATTCTTGGCATGAAAAACCAATGTCGGGGTCACAAATTATCACTATCCTACTCCCTAAGAAGGCTACCATAGCTGGACCGCTCCACGGGAGGACGAATTTTAAAAATTTCAGCCCCAAGCATCACAAAAAGGGTCAAAACCCACCAAAAATTCAACAATAATTACCTATAAAAAACGAAAAAAGGTGCCTTTGCACCTGATATTCTTGGCATGAAAAACCGATGTCGAGGTCACAAATTATCACTATCCTACTCCCTAAGAAGGCTACCATAGCCGGACCACTCCATGGGAGGATGAATTTTTAAAAATTTTAGCCCCAAGGCGTCACAAAAAAGGGTCAAAACCCACTCAAAAATAGCAATAAAAATAAAGGTGCCTTTCAATTAAAAATGCAAAATTATATATTATTAAGAAGTTAAAAAAAAAAAAAATGAAAAACTGATGTCGGGGTCACAAATTATCACTATCCTACTCCCTAATAAGGCTACCATAGCCGGACCGCTCCACGGGAGGAAGGATTTTTGATAATTTCAACCCCAATAGGCGTCAAAAAAAGGGTCAAAACCCACCAAAAATAGGTCCGATTGCTAGGAAACTGCATATGCGTTCAATGAAAAACAACTGAAGGCACCCTTACAAATGTCATCTTGGGTCAAGCGACTCGTCGCTTTTCTCATTTTTGGTCATTCCCTCATCGATTCGTCGCTTGAGGGGGTAGTCACACTTAGTCACCAAATCAACAAATACACACCCAATCAAGGAAATGGCATGCATTCAAAGAATCATTGACAAAGACAATCACGCCCCTGCTTGGGGCAGCAAACAAGCAATAATCACAAGCTGATCAAACACTTGGCATTCTGGAATCATGAACTCAAGGTTCCTCAGACAAAAGGTTGCGCCCTTTGCCTATTCATGACTGAACAATGTCCAAGATCAAGTAACACCTCACCAAAAAAGGTTAACACTTGAAGTAAGCTCCTTAGCTCGTCAGAAGCAAGGATTCAAGAATGCATGCCCTTTCCATACTTGGGGCATCAAAATTTGGTTAGGTTACTAAGAAACCCTAATCATTAAGTGCTTTGGTTATCTATTTTTTCTCAGCACTGTGCCACGCACAACGCATCCCAAAAAGGGGCATCTATAGACACCAAAACAACACCAATCCGATTATGCGACTACAAGCACTGATCGAGTTGGCATACATAGCCCCTAGGGCAGCCCCCAGAGGTTAAACAATGGTCCTAACCACTCCCAAATCAGTTTTGGAAGGTCAGAGGTCAATTTGGCACCTTTTTAGCACTTTGCTCCCTACTCGTCCCACCCTGGGATGATTAGAATCCTATTCGTCCCACCCTGGGACGATTAGCAGCAATCGTCCCAGGGTGGGACGATTAGCAGGTTTGACTGGAAAAAATTCAAACCTCGATAGGTCCACCACTTAACTGCGCCTTCAGGGCATGCAATTGCGAGGAACGACTTCAAATCAGAGAGAGGGACTTCAGTCAAGCATGCCCCGATCATGGAGGCCTCATGCAAGGAGACTCTAAATCAGGGAGGAATCTTCTCTCCCAAAAAAGGCATGGCAAGCCAAGTGGCGCCCTCGCATGCGCATTCAAAGAGAGAGACCCTAGGTCTATAAAAGGGTGAGCATCCTCACCCCAAAAAAGAAGAGAGCTGGAGCATTTGGAGCAATGGAGTGCTGCCAAATTGTACCCACATTCCCCTTTGTGCTTCCTACATCCATAATTTCTCTTTTGGAAGAGAGGTTATCGGGTGAACACTAAGAACGCAATCCCGACCCAAAACCCAAGCAATCAGCCACAATCCCACACCAAATTCATTGACACAACCCCCTAGGAGGTTTTGGACCCATCCCAAGTGGATTGGTGTCAAAACCAGACCCCAAATGGCGGGCGTCCTACCCCTGGGTGCCCCCCAAACTATCGCAGTCCTAATTGGCTCACCCCAGAGCGATTAGAAATCCATGAAGAATTTCTCTACTATTATTTTTGCATTATGTTCTATTTGGTTTACTTATGTTGCTATTCAAGTTTCATTGCATTCTGACTTGTTTTGACCTTGTTTTTATCATTTTACGTGTTTACTAACATACAGGGAGCACCTTCGGATACAGGACAATCTAGGTAGAATCTGCCAAATCTGACCTTCTGGGTCATCCCAAAATGCCCCTTTTTGTCTAACCCCAAGTTTGTAGGAATTTTGGAGGCCTCTGGGTAGGACATTTGGAAGGTCACTTTTGCATGCTTTGTGATAGTCCTAATCGTCCCACCCCGGAGCGATTAGAAATCCATGCATGATTTCTTGACTGTTATTTTTGCATTGTGTTCTATTTGGTTTACTTATGCTTCTGTTCAAGTTTCATTTCATTCTGACTTGATTTGACTGTGTTTTTATCATATTCATGTGTTACTAACCTATAGGGAGTGCCTTCGGATATAGGACAATCTGGGTAGAATCTGCCAAATATGACCTTCTGGGTCATCCCAAAATGCCCCTTTTAGCCTAACCCCAAGTTTGTAGGAGTTTTGGAGGCCTCTGGGTAGGACATTTGGAAGGTCACCTTTGCATGTTTTGTGATAGTCCTAATCGTCCCACCCTGGAGCGATTAGAAATCCATGCATGATTTCCTAATTGTTCTTTTTGCAATGTGTCTCTGATGATGTTTTTATGCTTCTATCAAATTTTGGGTTCATTATGACATGTTTTGACCATCGTTTTGCTATTTTACATACTAACTAGCCGGAGGCCTTAGGGATTGCATGCTTTCCTTCTATCCGCATATGCTATTAACTATTTGCTGTTTCTCTATGCATAGGATCTCACTACTAGGAACATCGAAGGGGCAGCAAGGAACACATGAACACATGGACGCAAGCGGCGACAACCTTTGGCCCGCCCATTTCAAATGTGAGGCACATGGAAGACACTGGAAGCGTACCATCCGTTGATGTAACGAACTGTATCAAATGTTCTGAGCCCTAGAAGGGGGGACGTATTGTAACCAAATTGAAAGCAACATTAATAAAAGAGGCCCCACTTTGTCTTTGTTTGCTTACATCTCGTCTATGCATCATTTCCTTCGTGCATTGCTTTCTCGCATTCGTAGGACTTAGCATTTTTGTATCAATTTTGTTTGCACCATCTGGTCTGGCATGCCGTCACCCCGCGTTCGAGCTTTCATATAGTTTTAAGACCATAGGATAAAAGTGGAGGGAGGATTAACATCACTCAAGTTTAGCTAACATGAAATTAGATTAGCTAAAAATTAGAAGGGGATAAAATTTTCATCTACACTTCAATTCATAGTCTACATATTTTTACCACCTACACAACGATTCATTGCCTATGATAACTTCATCACCTATACACTAGTTCACTACCTGTTAACCTATAAATTAAAAAAAAAAAATACAAAAGGAAAATTAATATATGTGTTAGTTTTTTGGGGGCCTACTTGATGCTAGGGAAGGTGTTGAGTTATTTTTCTATAGTAAATCATCCTATTCCTTTTCACAAAATGTAAGTTCAACCTTTAGAAGGAGATAATTTGCATAAAACAAAAATTTAGTTACTACATGTTGAGTGGTGTTTTCACCCAATTGTGAAAGCACACTCTCCGGTAGGATCCGAGTCCCAAAATCCTCTGCTTGCAAAGAAATTACAACAGATAATTTCTCCAAGGTTCCTGTTATGCTAACTCTTTGTATATCAATGATGCTGTTTTAATTTGAATGCTGGGAATACCTTAGGGTTACAAGTGGATATTAACAAGGGGCACTGTGGTTTATTTCAATTTGAATTTGCAATGGACTCAAAGTGAATAAATCTAAGAAATAAATATATTTTGATCCTGAGCTTTGATGGATTTTCAGTTATTTATTTGAATGACAGTAATTAAAATGCAAAAAATAAAATAAGGGTTTGAAAATAAAATAAATGCAAAATGAAAATGAAGCTAAACTATGTCCAGAGTGCGACCATCCTGATTGACAAAACCGAAGATGATGAGGTTTCTGCATGCAACCTAACCTATTGAACCTGCAAATCTACACAATCCAGATAAGCTAGGTGCGGGTTTCTAGGGTTTTTAATGTAATTTCAGATTTAGACATTCGCATGAAGCAACCAAGAACACTTGCATTAAACTTCACCTAAAAGCCTGGAAATCTGAAAGGGAAAGATAAAACATTAAATCATGCATGCAAAAATGACTCCTTCTTTCTCATCAATGAGATGCCAACTCTCTGTATTTCTGTATTAAAATGGTATATCAGTTGCAATTACAGAATGTTCCAGGTATGACAAATCCAGAACAAATGAAGGAAATTGCTCCAAGTGCAGGCCTAGAATGGCTTGCAGCCCTTGTCTCTGCAACTCTGCTAGCAGCAATTTCCAACCCTCTGTTCAATCTGTGCTTCTAATTTTATACTGTCTAGCGCGGCTCTTCGATTCACCCTGCGTCGCTTCGTTTCATCTTCCAGAATGCGTCTTTTCAAATTCCTCACCTTTTCGTTGCTTTTGATTCATGCTCGATGCCGAAACGTTCGAAATCTTCTGTTGCATGTAACGCTTCTGCAACTCTGACACTTGTATGCCACGTGTCTCACGCTTTTTGCACCTTCTGTAATGGTCCCATGTAAATCACGACATTTTTATGCATGCAGCTTGTTCCTCTGCCAACACAGCGAAAATGAGACAGGTCGCGATATCGCGACGTTTTTCGACCAACAGCCTTCTTGCCTTCTTGCCCAGATGCAAATCGCGACGCTTTTCTATTTCGTACACTCTCGACCGCAACCTGTCATGAAATCGCTACGCTTCTCGTTTGATATGCTTCGCGTAACTTGTCCGATTTCGTGACGTTTTCACTCGCACTCCTTCGGCCCACCTGTCACGATTTCGCGACGCTTTTTCGCTTCATCCCCCCTTCACTGCTTTTTGTCGCGATTTCGTGACCATTTTACGCTTCATGCCTTCGCTCGATTCTGTCGCGATTTCGCGACTTTTTGCTTCATGCCTTTGTTGTCGCGATTTCGTGACTTTTACGCTTCATGCCTTCGTTGCCGTGAGCGATTTCGCGACGTTGTTTTTGTGCCTTTTCGTCAGATTTCGTGACATTTTTCTTTGCCTTGTTTGACTGGTTTGACTCACGATTTTGTGACACGTCACGATTTCGCTACGCCTTTCTACTTCGCCTTTCTCTCTCCTCTTTCGGCCGTGATGGAGCAACATGTCGCGATTTCGCAACACTTTTCATTTTCTTACCTTTCTCTCTCCTCTTTCGGCCGCGACGGAGCAACATGTCACGATTTCGTGACACTTTTTCATTTTACTTTTTCTTCGGCCGCGACGGAGCAACATGTCGCGATTTCGTGACACTTTTTCATTTTGGCGGGTGATTTGGCGACATGCTTTTGGGAGCTGTCGTGATTTTGGGACTGTGTTTTTTTGGGCGGCGCAACATGTCGCGATTTCGTGACACTTTTCTATTTTTGGCCGATGGCGCAACATGTCAGCGATTATCGTGACACTTTTCCTTTTTCGCCCGTGACGGAGCGACATGTCGCGATATCGCGACACTTTTCATACTTGTGCATTTTTTCCTTTTTCTTGATTTTTAGCATCTGGGTCACTGAGATTTTCTTTGAAAGCATCCAAAAAGGTGGGTCCCCAATTTTGGGGTGTGTTGTGGATCAGCCACAACAAATGGCGACTCTACTGTCAAATGCTCTTGAGCATTTTAGTGAGAACCCAACCTGGAAACATATATAAACTCGAAAACATGCGTTAGCACATAAGCAATATAAACAAATGCCCAAAGATCAGAAGTACATGAATCATCAGAATCATCAAGTATTAGCTCAGTGTGTGCAATGAATTTCATTCCCTATCGTTTGAAATTGATCAACATTCCATTGTCAGTTTTATATGAATGCATATGTGAGATTGTGAATGATTTGTGTAACCTAATGAATATGCTAAGAGATTTTGCTTTTATAAAAGGCATGGTCTTTCTTCTAGTATCATGTACAAACATTCAAGATTGCCAAACCCTCTTAGGATCCACTAATTAATTGCTTTATTATATCCCAAAGTTGGTTATGAGTCCCTACTATCTTGAACCCATGTGCAAGTGAATGTGAAATCAGAACTTTGGGGAATCAGACTCCCAACCTAACCAAGATGGAAGTTTAACCCTATCCTTACTATTCTGATTTAGAGTTCATTACCTCACTTTGAGCAAAATAATTTAACCAATTATGGGAGAAATGGTCATGCTAGTCTAACCCTTTGGACAATCAGTGGTCTTGTTTTTTAGACAAGACATGTTGCCATGCATGGGCATACTTAACCCCATAATCCAAGACTTATCTTCATTTCTTTGGACCTTGGGGATGACTACCCATCCTTTGCAGAGGACAAGTAGTACGATCCTTCCAATCCAAAATAAAGATGAGATGGGAAAAATTAATTTTTTAACTTCTTGGACCTTGGGGATGACTACCCATCCTTGCTAGGGACATGTAGTACGATCCTTCCAATCCAAGCTTTGGATAAAAAATGGAAAATATTAATTTATTACTTAGACCTTGGGGATGACTACCCATCCTTTGCAGAGGACAAGTAGTACGATCCTTCCAATCCAAGATTTATCATGAAATGAGACATAAGAGCTTTGGGGAATCAGATTCTCAACCTAAGCGAGATGAGAATTTATGCCCTATCCTTACTACTCCATGTAGGTCAAATCAAAGCTTTGGGGAATTGGATCCTCAACCTAAGTTCGATGAGGACTTAACCCTATCCTTACTACTCCAATTTTAGGCTTTAAGCTCTATGGAAGTGGTCAAAACCACTGTTTTAAGGATCATGTTGCATAATAGGATAGACATGAAAAACATCTTTCGCCCAACCTTTTCTTCCAAGTTAGGTTTTGATCATTTTGCTCAAGATCCTTTTTAATGTATAAGATGTGCTTGGTTCTAGATATCTCAAGACTCAGTTTCCAACCTTAGGATTTTTCTTACATTTATGTTATAACACAACCCTAAGAGGATTTGACACACTTTAATGACTTGTACCTAAGATGCATATGCAACTAGGATGGAATGTATATGTAAAGTGAGCTTGTAACATGAATGCATTATCTCTTGAGTTGCAAATGAAATATTTGCCATACAAAACTGACTACCTCATGCATCACAAATTTCAAACGATATAACTTAAAATGTTTGTGTTACTTGTGGAGCTTTTACAAGACAATTCCAATATTTCATATTCTCCTAGTCTCAAGCATAAGTTGACATCTCAATTTTATTCTTTTATTATTATTATTATTTTTTCTCTTTTTTTTTTTTATAAAAACAAACAAAGCATGTCAATTGAAATCAAACACACAATTTAAATCATGGTTAAACTAAGAATCCAAAAAAATGAAACTTGAAAAACACAAACCAAAACCAAAACCCAAAAACAATCCCAAAAACAAAAACTTGAAAGCCCACACCAAAAAACCAAAAATTATATACACTATTGTACAGGATGATGCCAAGCTTGGACTATTACTTTCCTGGATCCCAAACATGATTAGAATATATCAAAAAACATATGACACAATACACATGCCAAACTTTGTAGGAATCCAACAAAAATAAGATCAAACCAAGCAATGCAACAAATTTCAACTTGCCATGCTCACCATTCCACTTTGATTTAGTTCTATTACCAACATCATAGGTGAGATTCAAATCAAATTGATTAGACAATGGTTGGTATTCAATTTTATCTTGTCTATTCTTTAAAGTGCAAGTTTCATCATTCCATTCATGATTTAGAAGTAGGCTTTCCTTTTCAAATGTGAGATGTTGCAAACAAGAGCCTATTTCTAAAAATCTTGACTTCAAATCATTTTCCAGGATTTTAAAGCAATCAGAATCATTCAAAACTTGACAAGCATCAACAAAATTTGGCATTTCCTCATTAATGATGTTAGCATCCAAAGGGACATCATGTAACCTATCACTTGAAATTTTTGTAGCTACTACCAAAGGTAAAGATTTCCCCTTGTCATCCATACTCAACCCATCATGATTAAAATTCATCATAACTTGATGAGTATTAGTAGCCTTTTCCTTTTTCTCGTTGTCTTCTTCATTGTCCAATACCTGTTCAAAAACACCAAAGTTAGGCACCCAATCAAACATGCGTCCATATTTTTCAAAACAAGAGCCTAATTTTTCAAGATATGTGTCATGTGACACCTTTCCACGATCAATGGCTTGAGTTGCCTCAAAATCCATATTTTTATTAAGATCATCAATAGCATCCAACCCACACCACTTAGGTTTTGTAATTTCATCATTTTGAGATGGCATAGACATTGTAGAAACAATAGGTGGATCAAGATTTTCGATTTCTTGCCCCCAAGGGGAACAAAAACAATTGATTCTCCTTCTTCATCCATGGTAGTAGAATCATTATCCTTCTCCAACCTTTGATGAGATTCCAACCCTTCTTCCAAAGCATTCTTAGATTGTACAGGACTTGTAATATCCTCATATGAAAGGGCAATTGTATTATCCTGCATATCAATAGGCACACAAATTTCATCAGAAGGTTTGGAGTGAGCATACTCTTCCAAAGAATCACAATGATCATCTTTCAAAATCAAATTGTGATGCTCAACTACTTCTACATCCTCTTTCAATTCATCAATATATTTCTCATCAAATTTATCATCTCCTTCCTTAAATGGTTCAATTACTTCCAAAATTGGGTTATTGCTTGTATTCAAATTGATAAGGTTATCATAATCCACATGTGTAACCCATGATTCATGTTCAACATAATTTGGAAGGTGTGAATTTCCTAGGCCATTACTTTCAACAATGTCATCCAATGTGTCATCCGAATCAGATTCATCCTCATAAAATTCATCTTTTGGGGAGTCAAGGGTTTCCAATCTGTCACATGTTTCCATACTAGTTGGATCTAGTACTCCTCCCTTGCCTAAAATCATATTCTTATGAAAATCATTGAAATTGATTTTAGCAACATCTTTTGAATCAAGATGAGTATTTTGAAGTTGATTCATACTTAAGAAAGATGGTTGATCTTGCATAGTAGGTTGAGGATTTTGAAATTGATTGAAGCTTGGGAATGATTGTTGATTCTGAAATTGATTCACACTTGAACTTGGTTGAGGTGGATAAATCATTGGGTGGGTAAAGGAGGTATTAAATGATTGAAGATTACATGATCCAAAACCCACACCATAATTTTGACAACTCAATTGTTGCTCAATTGCCATTGCTTGAGTATAGGCTTGTGACAAAGATGAGATTTGAGGCATCCCTCGCAAATATGTGGACATGGGTGAGTCAAGAGCATTGATGTATATTTGGAGAGCCACTTCTTCTTGAAGAACATAAAATGTCACTAATTGCGTATATAATCCAAAGAACCTTTCAGAAAATGACTTCACATTTTCACTTGGTCCTTTTCTAATATAGACCAATTGATTGTATATGAGGATTGGGTCAACTCGCTTTTTGTTGAATTGATTGAGAAATGTTGCCTCTAGCTGAGCCCAAGAAGTGATAGACCCTAAAGGCAGACTTGTAAACCAATCATATGCCACTTTGTCCAAGGTGTAAAGGAACATTTTACAAGCCACATCATCATACCAACTTGTTAAGTGATTCACAACAAATTTGAATGCTTGAATATGTTCTTCTGCCGTATTTGTCCCATTAGACAAAAATTGAGGAAGACATCTCTCAAAACCAACGGGCAAATAATGTTGAACTCCCGGTATATTCAATGGGCTACCTGTCATCCATGGTGTAAACACAGCCATTAGTGAGTCTTAAAGAATATAAATTTAATATCCAAAAATTCCCTTCTTTTTTTATTTATTTATTTATTTTTATTATTTTATTTATTTTTTATTCTTTATTTTTTTAAATCAAACCAAATCATATTATTCCTGTATGAACAATCAAAGCGTTAAGAACAGTGCATAGCAATTCCTGTAGCCCTTAAATCACAATAAACCGTTTCAGCCCTCCTTGACGAAACTCCCGATTATCACCAAGAAAACCTGCAACAGAAAAACAAATGCTGCAGTTTAGCCGTTTGTGAGATTTAAGAGATAATTTCAAAATCGAATCAAAAAAATATTACTTATGTATGAAAATCAAAATAAAGTAAACCAATTCGGCCCTCCTTCTAGCGCCAATCTGTTGAGTGGTGTTTTCACCCAATTGTGAAAGCACACTCTCCGGTAGGATCCGAGTCCCAAAATCCTCTGCTTGCAAAGAAATTACAACAGATAATTTCTCCAAGGTTCTTGTTATGCTAACTCTTTGTATATCAATGATGTTGTTTTAATTTGAATGCTGGGAATACCTTAGGGTTACAAGTGGATATTAACAAGGGGCACTGTGGTTTATTTCAATTTGAATTTGCAATGGACTCAAAGTGAATAAATCTAAGAAATAAATATATTTTGATCCTGAGCTTTGATGGATTTTTAGTTATTTATTTGAATGACAGTAATTAAAATGCAGAAAATAAAATAAGGGTTTGAAAATAAAATAAATGCAAAATGAAAATGAAGCTAAACTATGTCCAGAGTGCGACCATCCTGATTGACAAAACCGAAGATGATGAGGTTTCTGCATGCAACCTAACCTATTGAACCTGCAAATCTACACAATCCAGATAAGCTAGGTGCGGGTTTCTGGGGTTTTTAATGTAATTTCAGATTTAGACATTCGCATGAAGCAACCAAGAACACTTGCATTAAACTTCACCTAAAAGCCTGGAAATCTGAAAGGGAAAGATAAAACATTAAATCATGCATGCAAAAATGACTCCTTCTTTCTCATCAATGAGATGCCAACTCTCTGTATTTCTGTATTAAAATGGTATATCAGTTGCAATTACAGAATGTTCCAGGTATGACAAATCCAGAACAAATGAAGGAAATTGCTCCAAGTGCAGGCCCAGAATGGCTTGCAGCCCTTGTCTCTGCAACTCTGCTAGCAGCAATTTCCAACCCTCTGTTCAATCTGCGCTTCTGATTTTATACTGTCTGGCGCGGCTCTTCGATTCACCCTGCATCGCTTCGTTTCATCTTCCAGAATGCGTCTTTTCAAATTCCTCACCTTTTCGTTGCTTTTGATTCATGCTCGATGCCGAAACGTTCAAAATCTTCTGTTGCATGTAACGCTTCTGCAACTCTGACACCTGTATGCCACGTGTCTCACGCTTTCTGCACCTTCTATAACGGTCCCATGTAAATCACGACGTTTTTATGCATGCAGCTTGTTCCTCTGCCAACACAGCGAAAATGAGACAGGTCGCGATATCGCGACGTTTTTCGGCCAACAGCCTTCTTGCCTTCTTGCCCAGCGAAAACGCGACATGTCACGAAATCGTGACATGTCACGAAATCGCGACGCTTTTCTGTTCCGTACACTCTCGGCCGCAACCTGTCGCGAAATCGCTACGCTTCTCGTTTGATATGCTTTCGACCGTAACTTGTCACGATTTCGCGACGTTTTTCACTCGGCACTCCTTCGTTGCTTTGGGGCCGCGAAACCGCGACCTGTCACGATTTCACGACGCTTTTTCGCTTCATCCCCCCTTCGCTGCTTTCTATCACGATTTCGCGACCATTTTACGCTTCATGCCTTCCGGTCGATTCTGTCGCGATTTCGCGACCATTTTTGCGCTTCATGCCTTCCGGTCGATTCTGTCACGATTTCGCGACCATTTTACGCTTCATGCCTTCCGCCTGCCTGCAAGCCGCGAAAATCAAACACGTCGCTATTTCCCACTTCGTTGACCGTTGTTTGACCTGGCCGATTGTTTTGCGACACATCGCGATTTCGCTACGCCTTTCTACTTCGCCTTTCTCTCTCCTCTTTCGGCCGCGACGGAGCAACATGTCGCGATTTCGCGACACTTTTTCATTTTACCTTTCTCTCTCCTCTTTCGGCCGCGACGGAGCAACATGTCATGATTTCGCGACACTTTTTCATTTTACCTTTCTCTCTCCTCTTTCGGCCGCGACGGAGCAACATGTCACGATTTCGTGACACTTTTTCATTTTACCTTTCTCTCTCCTCTTTCGGCCGTGACGGAGCAACATGTCGCGATTTCGCGACACTTTTTCATTTTCGGCAGCGACCGCGCAACACGTCACGATTTCGCGACACTTTTTGTTTTTGGCAGCGACCACGCAACACGTCGCGATTTCGTGACACTTTTCTATTTTTGGCAGCGACCGCGCAACATGTCACGATTTCGCGACACTTTTCTATTTTTGGCAACGACGGCGCGACATGTCGCGATTTCGCGACACTTTTCTAGTTTTGGTCGCGACGGAGCAACATGTCGCGATTTCGCGACACTTTTCTATTTTTGGCAGCGACGGCGCGACATGTCGCGATTTCGCGACACTTTTTTGTTTCGGCGCGACGGAGCGACATGTCGCGATATCGCGACACTTTTTCATACTTGTGCATTTTTTCCTTTTTCTTGATTTTTAGCATCTGGGTCACTGAGATTTTCTTTGAAAACATGCAAAAAAGGTGGGTCCCCAATTTTGGGGTGTGTTGTGGATCAGCCACAACACTACACAACCCAAATTGAGTGTGATGTAAGGATGCTAGGATATCCCTAGGTTATCTATTTATTTTTTTATGCTAAAAGTTGCTAGAAGATTGAGTAATTCAAGTTCATAGTTTGCAGGGCGAGTTTCTAACCTAAATAAGGTCATGCCTTGTAAATTATGTAGCTTGTAAAATTATTTTGAAGGTAAAAATAGATGGAATCTAATATGTAAGGGTGATTATTGAATAGGGAAAATGCTAACAATTCCAAAATCAACTAGAAACTTATAAAAATATAGTCCTAGATGAATTCATAGCTTGTTAGTCTTATAGACTATGATTCCACAATCTATAGTTACAAAGGTATAACCAAGGTAGATTCTATTGAGTATTATTGCAAAGGGGTGATGGAAGGTTCTTGAATGAGACCTATGAATCCTATAAGCCAACTAAGGTAAGTTTCGACAAATCTAATGCAAAGAAGATTATCACACAAAACCTTACAGAGAAATACATTTTTTTATGGATAAAATGGAAGGATCAATTAACAACTAAAGATAATAAATAAAGTATAATCATGAAGAATCCTTAGAATAATTCTTGCATGAGGAACGCATGTAAGGATTTAGAATGCTTGGAAACAAAAAAAATACATGGATGAGGATGTGATAAGAGCTTCAAAACTTGCAAAATAATGTTGATTGCTAGAAAGTACCTCATTCACAATTACTTCTTGTCAAAAATTATTTAACACAAAATTTTTGGTCCTTTTGAGAGGGAGGTACACAACTTATAGAATTTTGGGGCTTCTTGGAAGAAAAGGGAGGTAAGATTACACAATCTACATGTAGGATGTTATATTGGGGAAAAATTCAATGTTCAACTTAGATATGTTTGTGCATGGATAGTCATTTTGGAAGTGTAGTAAAGTTTGTGTGTCTTTGATAAGTTGGCAATGGATGTAGTTGGAAATATTTTGGGATGCACAAGTTTGATCCAAGTTGGAAAGTGGTTGGCATGGATGAAGATGGTTGTTGGATTGGAAAAATTTCCATTTTGAAGGTTTGAGGAAAAATTCATAGCTTAGACAAGTTTGTAGTTGTAAAATTTACCTTGGCAAAAAATTTGTTATTTGACTATTAGAGAAGAAAAATATTAAAAAAAAATATTCTAGATAAATTTTATAGCCTCAAAGACAAGTTCATAGCATATGGAGTTTTTTGTAAGTCATGAACTTGTTATGAGCATTTAATTTCCATGATGAAGGCTAAAAATTACTTAGATGTGTTACCAAAATTATTTAGGTCCCTAGGATGTGATGGGTGAGAGAAATTGGGTATCTACATTTTCCCCCTTTTAAATCATCTATTGCCCAATAAATACTTTAAAAGTACTTGTAGTTGTCTCCAATTTTGTAAAAGAAGCAAACATGAGGTATTTTCTTCTTAGCATAAATAATGTTGTGTAATTAAAAAAAATAGACCTCCTCAAGGGGTTATAATAGGTAGAAAGGGGTTCAACCTTAAACATTGAATTCACCTAGACAAGGGGTCCAGTAATTTGTTAGACAATACATCAGATAGGTTAGGAGGTGACAATAGGAGAGAGTTCTGGGAGTTCTCAATATTTTACCATTGAGATCTATATCCCCATATTAGGGAGGTAGGAGGTGAGTGGAGGTGAGTGATTTAGAGAGATCTGCTATGGAGTGGAAGATAGACACCATGGCAATAGAGATAACTTGTTAATAGGGTAAGCATAACTAGACAATATTGTAGGCTTCATAATAGGGACATGGTCAAAGCCCAGTGGTTCAGGTTATCATAGAGATGGGCACTACCAAGGAAAAGAGATATTCTAGCATTGTTTAGTTGACTTCTCAAAGGGATGCAATAGTTGCTCATGTCATAGCAATAGAATTATGAGTGACCCATATTACTTGGGAGAGAGATGATGCTAGAGAAATATTTACAGGCCTAGACATATTAGGTATACTAGAATATCTAGCCATAATGAGAGATGATTTAGAGGTAGAGTAGGTTTGTATTATCCACTATAGGGATTTATATCATTATATGGTTCCATTAGAGAAGAGGTATGCCTCCTCATATCATGCTTATTATATCTCCCATTAAAATTAATGATCTACTACTTGAGCTTCAAAATGGTTGATGCATGGGTTGAATTATGATATAGGTTCACAAAGTTGAGTTTTGTGAAGTTTTGATGTTATTTTATAGGCTTTTTCGATTAGTTTTTTAGGCTAAGTGCATCAATTTTATGATTGTGGTGCATCAATCCTTATGATTTTGTATATGGTCGAGCTTATTGATTTTTTTATTATGGTATATTAGACCATTTGATATTTGTATATGATCCATTGATACACATACATGAGGCTATTGTTTGACCATTTCATTTTTGTGCGTATGTTCTTGATGTGTTTAAAATTTATCTAATTTATGGTACTTATGATATAGGAGATGATAATGTTATAAATAAGTTGTTTAAACAACATTTATAAGTTATCTTGAGATTATAATTTAATGGATTTTTTAAAGACTTTATTTTCATAGACCTAGATAGTCTAAATGAATTCTATGTTAATGCCCAAAGGACTTATGATAGCTTTTCTTGTAGGACTTATCATTACATAGAGGACTTAGTTAGATTTGTGAAAAGGACTTAGCTAGCATTGACTAGAGGACTTGGTTATATTTTCCTAGAGTACTGAGATAGCATTACCTTTAGAAATTAGATAACATTGAATAGAGGATGTAGATAACATTGCCTAAAGGACTTAGATAACATTACCAAGAGGAATTAGATAACAATACCTAGAGGTCTTAGATAACTTTGACCAAAGGACTTCGATAGCATTGCATAGAGGACTTATATAACATTTCTTAAATGACTTAAATAACATCTAGTTTTGAATATGTGGATAATTTATGTGTGCCTAAACCTTGTGGGTCTAAAGGACTTTAAGCAAGATAACATATCTATATCTTGTGGGTTTTAAGGGATTTAAACATAATGTATTATGATAAATTATCCCTACTCTAGGATCTCTTGTGATGTAATTTATTCATAAAAAAATTCAAATTGAGTAATGAATAATATATGATAGGAGTATACCTTTTTGGGCATAAAGAGAAAATATTGTTTGTCAAGGTACTTCTCCACTCATCAAATGGAGAAAATATATGTGGTTTCCTTGCTTGGAATGTCTATATAATTTTATGAATAAAAGTAAAAATATTTAAGGTTTGCAAGATAACGAGGAAGATTGATTAAGTAAGATATTTTAAGCAGGAGAGAACTTGCTAGAATAGATATATTTTTTTGATTGGTAGAAAGGGTTTTGAAAGGTCCCTGAACCTTGTACAAGAGAGATTACAATAAATCCAAATCGACCGAGGTGGTCCAAGAAGAGAGGAATAGAAAGTTGGCAAACCTCCACCCTAGGGAAGGTGTCGTGAAATCGCGACCAAAATGGTGATGTCGCGAAATCGCGACAAGAAGCATCGAAGAAGCCGAAGGAAGAAAAGAAGTCGCGAAAATGCGACAAGAATCACCATCAGAGCCGAAGAGGGAAAGAAGTCACGATATCGCGACATGATGCAAAGTGTCGCGATATCGCGACAAGTTGCAGGGTTGGAGCCAGTCGAGAAGAAGAGTCGTGAAATCGCGATAAGAAAAAGAAGTCACGAAATCGCTACAAGAATTGAAAACGCTGCTGAAGAGAAAAGGTGTCACGAAATCACGACAAGAATGCAGACCGTAGCCGAAATAGAAAATGAGCCCCGAAATCGTGATGAAAGTGGAAGCCTGCTGCCAAGAATAAAAGGTGTCGCAAAATCGCGACAAAAAGGAAGACCTCCGTTGGAGAGAAAAACGGTCACGATATCGCGACAAGGATGAGAGTCCGCTGTTGGAGAGAAAAAAGGTCACGATATCGCAACAACCTGGAAGCTCTCCGTTGGAGAGAAAAAAGGTCGCGATATCGCGACAACCAGGAAGCCTGCCGTTGGAGAGAGAAAAAATGTCGCGAAATCACGACAAAAAAAAATTGATTTTTAGTACATAGACCATCATGATGTAATAGAAAGTTGTGGAAAGGAATGATATAATCAAGGAAATTTCAAAATATTTGTATATTTTTTAATATGCAAAAGTGATATATTGTAAAAATATCATGAAAGAAGAGTCTAAGAGATACTCGTTATCTCAACTATCTAGCCAAAATGCAATCTATCCTAACTAGGATTATAATGGATCTTGATGAATATCTTGACTCTGTATACAAGTAACAACTAGACAACAAAAATCACATGAACACAAGCAAGCAAATTATCACTCAACTATGTAACAAATATTTAATACAAACAAACACATGATAAAGCAAACAATGCAGATTTAGACATAATATTTCTTGATATGCATTAAATTCATGGGTTCTTTTAGTTTGTGTCCATAAATGGTGGCCAAACAATAAGCACCTAAGCCATACTTACTTGTTACAATGAACCACCCTTACTATTTGGGTTTAAATATACCCTTGAGTTCATTAGGTATTAGTATCTTTATGATCTTCTTTGAGGACCATATCCTTATCTTCAAATAAACAAGGTTGAATTCTTTTTTTATATGCTCGTGTGAATCTTTGATGATAGAATTTTAAGTGTTCTATGACATGAATGATATTCTCATTGAGTAGTTCTAGATAAGTTAGGCAAGCATGGTGGTATTCATTGCATACTACTGTATCCTTCAAAAAAATGCAAAGAGAGGGAAATTCTAGTTTAAAAGGGGATACAACCTCAGTCCCATAGGCAAAGGTATAGGGTGTTACATTGGTCAAAGTTCAAACATCGGTTTGATAGGTTAATAGTGTGAGCTATAGCTAAAAGTTTCAGTCCCATCCATTCTTTTTTACACATTTTTTAAGGATTTGAATAAGAGTTTTATTATAGGCTTTAGGTTAACCATTTCCTTAAGGATAGTAAGACATGGACCAATTATGCTGAATTTTTTACTCAATACAAATTTTAGCAACATCCTTATTATGAAAGGAGTGTCATTCTATAAAACTATTATCAAATGAATATCTTAACAAGATAATATTTGATTGAGGATAAATTTAGAAATTTATATGCCAATCCAAGATGACAGAGGCATGGTCTCAACCCTTTTTGTGAAATATTTGGTTGCTATTATGATGAACTTGTGAATATCAAAAAAGGTAGGATTAAGTTTTTTAATAATATCTAGAGATCGTGTAGAGAAGGGCCAAGGAGAAATTAAAGATATATTTATAAAAAAATGTAGGATTTATTTATATATTTGTTTTCTTGTGTGGTTTGAGGAGGGAGGCCTTTGCTCATGTGACAATGGTGCATAACAAATATGAAATTATTGGAAGTCCAATTAACTAGGAAGGGGTGGGGAGACTACTCTTGGGGACACATGGGATAGACATATGGGGGGTGGGGGGTTTAAAAAATAAAATTCTTTTGCATTAAGTGCCATATTGGTCACCTCTACAAAAAATAACCATCCACCACATGCAACAATGGTATTTCTTATTGTTACATCATGTAACTCAAATACACTACCAAACATAGTCCTCCTCGAACCTCCATTATCACATGAAAACATGTGGCTGGCTTGTGACTATGTTGGCTCTATCTCCAAGTAGGTTATATCTGAAAAACATACACAAAAAAAGAAGACACTTAGCATGGACATCATTACAATGATCTTAGTGGGCTATGTTGTGTTGTTGTTTCTTTTATTATAGTAGCAACACTCTTCCTCATCATCGATGATAGTAGCAATTTTTTTAATAAGAATTGTCTACAAAGTCAAAGGGAATCTGTAAAAAAACTTGCAACTATGGCCTTGGTGGAGTATCCATGATGATGACTATTCATACATGGATATATTTGTCTTTATCTCTGACATGTTTGGTATTATCTACTTTCATAGTACCAACCATAGTTTTTTTGAACAATTAATTGCACACACACACACATATATTCTTTAAAAGTCAATTATGTTGAGTGCCTAGTCTTCTCCACTTAGACTAGATGTCAAATGAGTCATGTGTTGCTTCTCTACTTTGACTGGCCTCAAAAAACATAGATCTATCTTCTCCTCACTTGTGAAACTGCTCAATGTATGGCTACAGTGGGAGTACTGCAGTAGGCCTACAATGGGGGGATGTAGTGGGAGAGCTATGAAAAATGGATCAAAAACCAAACAAAACAAACTTTCACAAAATATGAGGCAACAATCCAAAAACAAATTAGGATTCCAACTAACCAAGGCCCTAAAAAAAACTATTCTAAAATCTAACGAAGGAGATTTCTCATTTCTTTTTTGAACCAAACAAACCTAGGAAAAGAGGATAATATCTCCAATCGATCAACCTGGATCTGATATTAAAAATCACATGGATATAAAACAAGACACATAAAATAGACATGGAGGCAACAAGCAATAGCCTGAAAAGATAATTGAAAACCTCAAACAAAGTAACGTATTACAATACCTGCATAGAAAAGGAGAAAGATAAAGGTTGGTGACACATGCCACAATATGAAAAACCAAATGGCACATGCTATGGATACATGTCATGGTAAAATAAGGGAAAGGTACACATTATAATAATTCTAACTCAGAGGATTAGTAATCTAGAATTTTCTCTAAGATGTATTTCGTTAATTTTTTCTCTAAGTATCAAGGGTATTTTTTGTTCATAACATTTAATAAATTATACTTGCCACCTAAAAATAACACCTTTTACCCTACAAAATAAATTTAGTTGATGTGATCCAATTACTTAATATATTTATGGAAGAGGAGGTGATTATATATATATATATATATATATATATATATATATATATATATATATATATATATATATTATTATTTATATACAATTTCATCTTACTATATGTATGTATATATGTTAGTAAGATGAAGGAATGAGATACAATTTCATAAAGTTGGATGAATGACCTTATGCTTCTTATATATTAATCTTTATTATGATGTTTACATGCTCCTCCCATCATTAATTAGCTCATAATGGATAATCTAGTTTGAGAACTAAATATATGTTTGATTATAGGATAATATAGATGTTGGTAGAATTCATAGCTAGTTGATTTTTTAATCTTGTGAGGTGCCTTGGTCCACTCCACCACTATAGGTTTCTCCATATCTAGTCCGAATAGGTTGACCATCAATGTGTATAACCAATAAGTCTTCTAGAAAATTATCAACCACACTAGTTAATAGGTGTAGTTGAAGACTATTTTAGTATTATATTTTTCTAATTAGCATTTCCATTCTATACATGATAAAATTCACCCATACAAGATTTTTTATTAAGTAATGGTTATAATTCTATGACAAATAAATATGACAATGTTATGTTAATGTATATCCTCATTATTCACATCCTCTAGGATGAATGTAAATCTTAAATTGGGTGTGTTTTATAAATTGGCTTATGTAAGGGTGGATAGAAATCTCATGTATCCTTAAGGTTTATCATGTGCTATCTAAGAAATTCTATCTAGTAAGCTTTCTTATAATTTATATAATACTCAATCTCTACATAGGGATTACATGTGATCTATTGCAAAATAGGGTATTCCATTAGCATCACTTCCTATATTCCTTATTAAAATTCTAGTGATTGCTCCATATTCATAACAAATAGGTGTCCCATGGATTTGTTCACCTCAAACCCATGAGGCTTGATCCTAAACATTAGTACATATCCTACCATGTCCTTGAACTATAATTTTTGTTTGTGATAAATGCTTTCTTGAATTCCAAGATGATGGGTTGATTTCTTTCTCCCTTTTAACAAATGGATCATGTCCAAATTTGAGGATTGGTGGTTTCTATGGTGTATACCATAGATTAATTAGTTTCTATAGATTAAAGAATATATTTATGTGTTACATATGATCTTTAATTTTCATAAAATTACCTTCAAATATTTTAAACCATATTAGTTACCTTAATTGCTAATCACATGCATTTTTCAATAATTTTACTACCTATTATATTATATAATGTAAATTAATTAGCCATCCCTTCAAATTTTCTTAAATTTATCTACAATAATTCTCCTCAATGACATTCACATGCTCAAATATAAAAATTTCAATGGTTTTATGTCCTCAACATAAACATAGTCTTCTACCTTATAAATCCACATTGAGATGCTATCCATGAGTCACTGGGATTAATACTATATCTCCTCAGGGACTCTCACCTAGAATCCTTAGGTAGGAATCTCAAATCTCCACATTCTACAACACAATATAAATTTTATAATATTTTAATAGTCCTCTTCTTCCTCTTGGTCTATTTGGGCTACTATGGGGCATTTTTCCACTTACCCATTCTTATTGGTGCACTTGATTTTACCTCTCTTCAAGAAGAGGAGGATCATTCAATAGCCTCTTTGGGCAATGCCTCTATGGGGGATGAGTACTATTCTTCCTATGGTTTGATATATTTAATTTCTTTAGTAGTTTTAAAATTGATTGCCATTATATCCATGATTAAAAATTTACATAAGCTCATAAAAACATGTGTAAACTCATTGAAAAAATTTACATAAGTTGTCTGGGATAAGAATTTGATTGCCTTCAAGCTTATGATTCATTGATTATTTTATAATTCATAAGATTTGATGTTTAAATTTATTTGTTCTTCTTAAACTTAAATTTGGCTAGTGAATCATTAATTTTCCTATGAATTACAGTGTATGAATATTTATATTATTCTCTTCTTTGACCCACCTAATTAGCCAATGGATCAAATGACAAATCACCAACTTTCACACTTGGTAAATTTTTTATTTGGAATAATTCCCTTGTATTTTTACTATATTGGATCATTGATAAATCACTATCAATTAAAAAAATTAGAGAAAATTATACTTAGACAAATATTTTAAAGTGAAATCAAAAGAAAATATAAGGGAAACTATCATACTATTAGAAAATCTTGAGATGTTAATGGAGTTATTTTAGGTTCCTGGTGTGACTTGGTCTACATTTTTGATCTAGTGTGAAATTGCACAAAGGGGGTTTACAATAAATAGAGTGGTGTAGTGTGTCGTAACTCCAATAATTCTACATTATAGAGACTCACTTTCTAATCTCCTTCCATTTCCTTGATGGTTTTAAATTATTCTCATTCACACTATTCTTATAGGGTTTCCTTATACATTAATGAATCAAAAGCTCATTCTACACAACTGCTAGGGATAAACATCTCAATATATTTAAACAAAGTATGAGAGGATTTTTTTATAAATAGGAATTACTTCATTGGGGTTGTGAATATTCATAGGTTAATTCATGTGATTTAAGTGTGAAAACAAGGGTTTAACCATCAGTGTATTTGTAGTTTTTCTGAACCTACACCTATACATGAAAAATAGATTTATTATGCATACACACTAGGCTAATAAATTGATATTTTATAGAGTGATATTAATATGACATCATTACCTTCCTCATGTCCTACTTCCTAAGTTAATGATTTAGGTGACCTTGTTCTTAGTGATCATGATGTGAACTTGTTCATGAATTGTTTTACCCTTATTTAATGAATAGTGTAGTTTTGGTATTGACATTGTCTTATTGAGTCTATGAATTTCATAATTATAATATTTATGCCATGGCTTCTTATATATCCCTAGCACTAGTATTTTTACCTATGTTAGATTGATTTCATCAATTTTGTTGATTATACAATGCCAATGAATCATATAATTTGTTAATGGATAAACTATCAAAGAAGATTTTTAACATTATGCTCAAAATAGGTCCTTTATTAGGTTTATGATGACGCACAAAAATGCCTCATTATTTCATATTTTTTAACATAAAAACTGTCATATTTTTGACTAATAATATAGTTATGTGTCAAATATTTGATTAAAATGCATTATTATGTTATTGTTAGCATGCTAAAATTATAAGGAATGTTATTATGATATTTTGAGTATTTTCTATATTTTATGTCATTTTTTGAATGATTTTAGCAGTAAAATAGCAGGAATAAAGCATAATAGAAAATAGCTATTAAATAAAGTTTTGATAAAATTTGGTTGGTTGAACAAATTTGAAGTGTTTCCCACCTTAGACAAGTTTATGGGATGATGTGGCATTATGAAATCCATGTTGTAGCTAAAACAAGGCATAAATCCAACTGGACACAAAACTAATAGGAGCAACTCTAGAACATTCGGGCAACAACTTGTAGGTTAATAGGGAATCAAGGAGGAGCACCAAAATTAAAGTTGAAACCATTTTAGGAGCTTCAAAGTATCTAGGAGGGACCCAAAAATCATTTGGAAGCAACCCAATGTGACCAAGTCTAAACCAACAACATTTGACAAGTATTTAACTTGATATTTTGGAGCTGTTGTAGAAAAACTATAGAATTAGCTGAAAATCACCTTTTTGGCCAATTTTCTAAGAGAATAAGAGAGTTGGCGCATGGATGGATGTGACCAATAATATCCCACCTATTTATATCCAATTTATTATCATTTTGGAGGCGATAACAACTGTATAGATGGCTGCAAATAAGATTATATCCTAATTCTGGACTAAGTCTATTGTAGCAGGTCAGTAAATTAGGAGTCAATAGCAAAGAGGATTAATTTGTATTTTTCAAACGTAGGCTAGGGATGTGGAAAATATTTTATAAGTAATTCCACCCACCTACATTGAATATGTTAGATAATAGACAAAAATTAGGCAAATAGGAATTTGTTAGCAGCTTTGTAATAGCAAAAATTATCAAATAAAGTGCAATATTTTTCATGTCTTTTTTATGCTTGATTGGATAGTTGGAACTTAGGATATAGTGAATTAGACCTTCTAATTGACCTAAAAGCAAGGGCCCACTCTCGATGTTAATGGAAGGAGTGTTGTTATAGTTTTACAAGTTTTTTGTCATTGTTATTTTTCTATCAAAAAATTGTCAATTTCTTGTTAGATGTTGTAATCAGAAATTACTTTGTTTTTGCTCCGTTTTCAATTATGAATGTGTGAGTGTCATTTTTAGGTATCTGATCTTACTTTATTCTACAATTTCATTTTTAGTATTCCATTTACAGTTTTAGCAATAATTTTTTGCTTTAGCAATTTTTTTTAGTAGTTTAATATCTAGCATTTGTCATTTCTGTTGTTTCAATTTCAATGAACTGAATTTTAGAATGATTAAAATTCAATTAATATCTCTACATAACATCAACAACATGCCAAAATCAATCAAATTCATAACAATTATAATCACATATATTTCAATAAAAATAAGAATAGGAAAGTAAGCACCATTAAAACTTAAGAAGCAGATTAAGTGCCTAGCTACACCACTTCAGAGTAACAACACCACAAAAAATCCCATGTCGATAAAAAATGAATTCCAAAAGGGTTTTGATAAAAAATTCTATTATAAATTCTTGCATCCTTGTGAAAGACTCAAAAAATTGCTCTTATAGACAAGAGCTTTTTCCTAGCCACCCACTTTTACACATGGATTAACTATTACCATGAGATATTTTACATAAATTTTCCTTTGCCAACTTTCAAATTTTACAATATTTGTAGCATATTAATGAATCTAGATAGCTCACATAAGGAGGATATTTAAATAATTTTTAAACAAAAACTGTGAGATATTTGCACTAAAAATAGTCCCTATCATTGAAAATTTTAGAAGCAAATGTTGCTTGAACTGAGAGTAGATAGCGTATAAATTGAGCACAAGTGCCACTCTACCTAAAAATTTCTTGCCATACTGCAGTCATGCTTCCATTAGGTACGCACTACTTTTCCCATGCTTCATAAAGTCTTCATCCGTAGGATTAGGTGGATCATTGATTTCCCATGTCTTCCATCTCTGCATAGTTGTACTTGTCCATTTTGCATTGAAGTTCCATGTCCGCTATGATGTTTGACATATTTAAGGCAACCAACAATAAATTTCCTACAAAAATTAGAAAATACAAAGGTTAGAACATTAATAGCATAATTAATTTAATTATTTTATATTTTTCTAAGGTTTTAATCTTTTACTTTTTTAGTTCTTTAATCTTTCTAAGGTTTCTGGCATTCGAGGAATCACATTATTTTCAAGAATTTTGGTCATGGTTTTCCAAGACCATGTCATTTCTCATTTTCAAGGCTTCAATCCGAGTGGCTGTCAATCGCTGAGCTCTACCTCTACATGCCAGATCAAAATTACTAAGGCTAAACTTCATTTTTTGAGATGTGGGTATTAAATTCCAATTTTTGGGCTTCACTTTCAACTTGTCGAGCATTTTGAATTTACTTTTCTATTGCCGAGGTTTAATTATTTATTATTGGGTTTTATTTCTTTCACATTGGAGTGTCAGATGCATTTTCAATTACTAAGATTTGGATTTTTATCTCTTGACACTTGGGCACAAAAAGCTCTGACAATCTCTACACTTAGAAATCTTTTTAAAAGTTGGGTTTTTGGCACCACTCTGCTCTCTGGCATGGTACATAATTTTTGGCATTCTCAACACTTAGCAAAATTTCCTCTCTCAAGGTTTCTGGACTTTGGGTACCTCTCCGAACTCTGCCATGGTACAAAATTTTTTGGCATTCTCAAGACTTAAATTTTTTTTTTCTCAATGTTGCTAGATTTTTGGTACCTCCACAGGCTCCGCCATGGTACAATATCTTGGGGTAAACTTATACTTCGCCAAAAATGACTCTTAATTACCTAGAATCAATTTTCTAATTGTCGAACTTCCTCTTTAATTTTTGAAATTCATCTTCAATTGTTGGGCTTCATTTTCATTGCTAGGTTTCAATTCCATTATTGGGGTTTGTTCCCATTACCGAACTTTGACATGGTGCAATATCTATAGCGAAATCAACACTTAGAAAAATTTCCATTTCTCAAATCTATCGAGGTTTTGAGACCTCTTCGAGCTCTAGCATGGTGCAATATCTTCGGTGACCAACACTTAGAAAAATTTCCTTTCTCAATGTTGTCAGACTTTTGGTACATTCCCAAGATTCGACATGGTGTAATATCTATGGCAAGATCAATACTTAGAGAATTTTGCTTGTGTTAGGGTACAATACCTCCGGTAACTCGATGGAATTTTGGTACCTTCCCGAGCTCCGACATGGTACACAATTTTAGACTTTCTAAAGACTTAGAAATTTCTCAATGTTACCAGATTTTTGGTACCTCCCCAAGCTCCACCACGATACAATATCTATGGCCACTTCGACACTTAATTGAATTTTTTATTCGACATTATTCATTGACTTTTATATTGCCCAGAATAAAATTTTAATTGCTCGGATATGAATTTTCAAATGCTCGAAAATAAATTTAAATGCTCGAATATAAATTTAAATGCTTGAGAACAATTTCTATTGCTTGGAAACAATTATTTAGCTATATGAATTAATTTTCAATCATCCTAAAAATATCTTCATAACTTGAAATTGATTTTTTTAAAGCTTGAAATTAATTTAGATTGGAAATTTACAAAACCTTCACTATGTCTAAAAGAACCAAATGGGTACTGAAAACTATTGAGAAAACTCAAGATTTCATTTTGGATAAAGAGCTATTGCATTTAGAAATTCGTGGGCTGCAACGAGAAATTGATATTTTTGGATGGAACTCACGTCCAATTTCTTGTAAACTTGACACCATTGTGAATAGGAGTTAGAGATATTTCCACCAGGATTTCAATCACCTCAAATGAAGTTTTCAATCAAAAGTTATGGCGATTTCAAATTTGAAGTAAATTTAGGGCAAGATGAAGAATTTTAAAGAACCCTAAAAATTGATTTTAATAATTTGGACCTTAGGAAAACCATTGAAAATTAATTTTTGAAAACATTTAATCTGAAATAATACCATTAACATGCAAATATTCAAAAAAAAATAATTAAGATCAACATTCTAGGCAAGCATTTTTGACACCTTGATGTACGTAAAATTTAAAATCTTGATGCATGCAAAATATGGAATAAAAACCAAAACTTCAAGAGGGTCCCTTCAAAAAATAAAAAATAATTATCAAAAGATCAAAATTTTATTATTAGTGGGGTGTGTTGTTCCTCAAAAATGGTGACATCTACAGGGAAATAGTAGTACTATTTGGAACCCAGATTTCTAGTTTTAAAACAACTTAAATTATGCACAACACCTTACTGCAAGGATTTTCAAAATATTTTAACTACTACCTGCCAATCTATTGAAATTTTCCAAGGACATACTAGGTTGAATCACTTAAGGAATAACTCTGGTGTGTTATTGTGAGTGTGTAAATATTTCCTCTTAAGATGACCATGGCTTAGAATTCTTACTAAGGATTAAACAGACTATTTGGACTGCACAAGGTTATTCGAGTAGAGCTTCGTTGCTAGTTTAGCGTTTATAGCCCCGAAAAAGTTACTCTTAGCTTTATTTTGAGACGTAGATTCATATCCAAGCATCTATTACCCTAGTGAACATGTCTCAAATTCTTTTTTTAGAAATCCAGGCTATCTAATTTTACTATGGAACTCTTTTTTTTTTTGTAGAACTCTCTTTTCTTTTCTTTTTTTTTTGATAAATACTAGATAGTTGGAAAGTCTTACTAAAGGTTCGAAAGTTACAATTGTCCTTATGTTTTATTAACCAAATATTTGATCAACTAACCATTTCATATCGGGCACCAATAGCCTCTTTGGAGTAATTAAAATAATTTTTTTGAATTAGAGTTTTCCTCATGACTAACTTTTCTTAGATTTCCTAGGAGTTCTCTAGCTAAACAACATAAAAATTCTTTTTTATGATTAAAATAGTTAAGGTAGGCAAGGTACAAAATCTAATCTGCCTCTTTAATGTCATTCTAAATAACAAGAATCACAACTATCCTATCACCTTAACTATATTATTACCAAAATCAACATGCTTTAATTCATGAAACTAAGACAAAAACCAAAAGGTAAGAAAAATAAATCAAAGAAAAAACAACATCAACTTAATATTGAAAAACAAGCTAAACACACTCTATTTTTATTATAATATATACATATGTACAAAGGCCTCCATGTTTACTCAAATGATGTAGCATATTGAATAGCGAAGAAATAATGCTTTAGATATTGACCATTGATAGGTAAGTTTAGAAAACTACCTTCTAGGTCCTGTAGACGAAATGCATTATTATCCAAAAATTTTGATATTTGGTATGGCCCTATACACAAAGGCTGCAACTTGGTGTTTTTATCTTTATTTTCATGGGCTTTTTTCCATAGAAGCACCAAGTCTACAAGTCTTAAGACCTTCATTTTTGCTCTTTTATCAAATCAACACTCGATTATCTCCTGATACTGATTGAAATGCTCCAAGGCCTCAAGTCGTTCATCCTGTAAATTAATCAAGTCTAGTATATGGGTTCCTACACCTACATGGTCATTAAAATAATCTAAAGCAAAATGATAAGTAGGCATATTAATTAAAATTGGAACTAGTGGTTTAGTTCCATAAAATAAAGCAAAGGTGAAGTTTTAAGATCTTGTTTGTGTCTTATCCTATCAACCCAAAGTGCATACTTCAATAATATATGCCATTGTTTAGGTTTGTCTACAATAGACTTCTTAATGGTATTTATCAAATTTTTATTTGTGGATTCAACCAACCCATTTCGTTAGGGATAATAGTTGGATGAAAATTTGAGGACTATCCCCTTTTGGTATGTCCACTCTACAAATTCTAGTGGCTAAAATACTGGTCCATTATTACAAATCAAATTTAAAGGAACTTCAAACCTAGTTATGATATTTGATTCCATAAATTCAATCACTTCTTATATTATAATCCTCATTATGGTTGTTTCTTCAGCCAATCAAATACAGTAATCAATGGTTGTTAATACATATTTATACCCTGTAGATGAATTTGGGTTCATCACTCCCACAAAATCAAGTTCCTATTGTATGAAAGGTTTATCTATTATAACAAGTTGCAATGGTAGAGCTCGATTAGCCTAATTGGCTGTAAATATCTGACACTGGTGACAAGTTCTCACATGATGATGCGCATCTTTAAACAATGTAGGCTAGTAGTAGCATACTCTTAATATTTTGTGTGCAGTAGCAAAACCTAAACAATATTTTGCTTCTAACTTCTTTTGAAAACTAGACATTACTTCATTTACCTCATCTTGAGAAATATATATTAATAATATACCAACATAATTTTCTCTATATAATTTACCCCCTTTGAGTAGAAAATGAGTAGATTTTAACTTTAGTGCTCTTCTTTGAGTTCTATTCAAATGGGATGGATAATTCCTAAATATTAATACATGTATGATATCCCCATACTAATCATCCAACCTGGAGCCAAACTGGTTAATATTTATCCTTGAAGGTATCTAAATAATATGTTGGGATAGACCAAGTCCTCTAATTGATTTAGTAGGCCAAATATCTAAGTCAAAATCTTGTAATTTTGTAACCTAGTTGCCTCTTAGTTCTTCTAATTCATTTTGACTTAACAAATACTTAATGGTTGGGTCAAGAACTATGGCATGAACTTTACTTCTCAAAATATAATGCCTAAAATGTTTAACCACTTTTACTAAGGCATAGGCATGTTTATACAAGCAAGAGTAATTCAATTCAGCACCCTTTATATTGGTACTTTTGAAGGCAATAGGGCGCTCTCTTGTTTATCTTCGCTAAGTACTACAACAAGTGTATGTTCAGAAGAAAAAGAGTACAGGTAAAAATCTGCACTAAAATATGGACTCACCAGAACTAGGGCTTGTTTAATAGCAGATTTAATCTATTGAAATACCACTTTGGCTTCTATCAACCAAAAATGTTTTAGCAATCTTATTTAGCATATCAATTAGTGGTTTGACTATTTCAGCAATGCCAAAAATGAATTTCCTAACAAAGTTAATTTTTCCAAAAAAAGATTTCAACTCTTTCTTATAATTGGGAAAAGGTATTTGTCATATGGATTCATCCCTCTTGAGATCCATGGAAATGCCATCTCTAGTTATTAAGTGACCAAGGAGTTTAACCTTTGTCACACCAAAGATACATTTCTTTGGATTCAAAGAAATACCAATTTCTCTACACTTGTCAAAAAAATTTCCAAATGTTTGACATGATCAAATGGAGATTTAGATAAGACTATCAAGTTATCCATATATACAACAATACCCTTACTCATGAAACCTTTGAAGTCATGATTCATCACATATTGGAATGTGGCTCCAACGTTTATCAATCCAAATGAGATTCTTTTATAAGCAAAGATCCCCCATTTGGTCATGAAGGTAGTTTTCATTCTATCTTCTTTATCTACCAATATTTGGTTGTACCCAAAAATACATCCAAGAAATACATCATATATGAACTATTTATAATCTACAACACGTCATCCATGGAAGGTAAAGGATAATTATCTTTTTCAGAAGACTTGTTCAGGTTTCTAAAATCTATGCAAAGGCAAATTTCCCTATTCTTATTTCTAATTAGCACTAAATTAGCTACCTAGGTAGAATGTCAAAAGGGAAAAATGATGGCAACACTCAACAATTTTTCTACCTCCTTCATAATCATAGGTTCCAATAGGGCATTAACATGTCTCTATTTCTATCTAAAGGGTTTACAAAAATACTTTAGGGGTATAGTATGCGTAAAAAACTTTGGATTAAAAATCTTCAAGTCATTATAAGATCATGCCATAACATCCTTAGACCTGTGAAGCAACTCAGTGAGATTTCTTTTGATAATAGGGTCATAGGTTTTAGCTAAATGAGTGTACTTGGGATTTTCTTTAGTCCCTACATTTAATTTCTCGGTCCCATTTCTTGCTATATCAACAAAATTTCCAGAATTTATTCTTTGTTTGATTTAACCATTTTCAAATAGCCTCTCAAGTTCTACCATTCCCCTAGGAATTCTATTATTTTTTAATCTCATCATTTCCTCTTCACTACCAAATTATTCAGGCACAATATCCTTTTGACCATCATCAGTTATAACTTTTTCAAATTCATTTGTATTTTGTAAGAAATCTACAATTTGTTGGTCATCAAAAAATACCTGAAATGTATCTACGTTATCTAGAATAGAAGGACAAGGGACTAATTTTATTTAACTTTTTTTCCATTTAAATTCCTCTAAGGGTTTTAGATTTGCAGCTGATGAAGCTAAATTATCTACGAGTGAATTTTCATCCCTAGGAATATATGTTAGATTTAAGGCATTAAAGTCATCCATGCGATCCCAAACTCGATGTTTGTACCTTTTCAATAAGAGGCCTTGCATTGAAATGTGCCTTTAACCTGATTAGTTACCAACTCTAAGTCTATAAAAACTTGGATTTTTTTTACATTTTCATCTAAAGCAAATTTTAATCCTAGTATTAATGCTTCATACTCAATCAAACTATTTATATAAAGAAATTGCAAGTGATAAGACATGAAATATATCTAATTGTGAGGTCCTTTGAAAATTGCCCCTATACCAAAACCTTGTTTAGATTTAAATTCATTAACGAGAAGCATCCAAATGTCATTATTGTGATTAGTTAGGGCTTTGATTGATCTCACATTTTTTACAGTTATCAAATTATAAACCCCAATATCTACATCAACAAAATTGATAGCCTCATTTTTTACATTATATTCAGTTATCATGTGTTTATATCGAGGCTCTCTATCAATCCTTAACTGATTTGCTACACCTTTCTAGGGCAATCACATGTGCACACAAACTATGGCTAAATACTTATTCAAATATTTTTACCAATCTCTGCTTAAAAGCATCCCATATCCCACAAGAATATGTACCACTTGAATGTCAATTCTATGTTGTGCTCTTGGTTAAAACATTACCTGAATGTGTATACCTTAAAGTTCACCTATCACCTTGAACTTAATTTTATCTAGTTGAATGACATTCATATCATATTTTACTGGTGTCAAACTTAATTTTTGGTAAATAGCCAGGGGCATAACATTAGTTGAAGCACCAAAATCTACTAGACAATTATGTAGATTTTTTCCAAATATGTGAACTATCAACAAAAAAGGAGGTACTTCAGTATTTTCTTTATATATGGCCATATTTGCATTTTCCATTTTCTTCCCTTTTTCTAGAGGTTTGGTGGAGGGTCCAGAGTAAGTTTTAATCAAGTTATCCCTCTGTTTAGTAATCTGAGCAAGCTCATGGAGGGTAATGATAGCCTTAATTTTCTTCATATCCTCCACTATATTATATCCTTTATTGAGTGGAGCAACAAATTCATCTTGTGTTTTTGGATCTCCCATTTTGGGTGGAGGTGGATTATTATTTGGGGAAGGATCAAGAGGAATACTATAAGAATTGTTGGGAGGTGTATATGTAGTGTTAGAATCTTTATTTCTATTTTTAATATTGTAATTGTCTCTTCTATACTGCTAAAAATCTTACACTTCATCCATAGGTATATCTACAATATGTTTTGACTCATTTAGGAAAGTGAATGAATCCAAAACTATAGTAGCACTATGTTTGGATGAACCAAAAAAATCGGCATTTCTTGATTCTTAGGAAAACTCAAGTCACTGGACAAAGCTTCAAAAGTATTACAAAACTCTAGATAATATAATTCTTCATGTTGGGATGTTCTGTGAATCCTACACCAATTGGGTAAAGCTAAATCATCAATATTTACTTTGTGTCCCTTACCTTTGTTGTAATCCTTATTGACTTCATACGGAGGTATGGGGAAAATGTTTGGTTGGTAAGGAAACCGTATTGAACTTTTTCCCCTAGATACTTATCTCTTAAAACGTAGGAAGTCATTTGCCATTTTTTGGACCATCCTTGAAACTTCTTCAACCCCTTCTCTATTGTCTGTACATGTCTAGTATGGGTCAAGGTTAATGGAGTTTCCTTAGGGGGAGCTTGACGCATTGGCATTAGTATATGATGTGGAATGCAATTTAAAACAAGTGTATTCTATGTAATAAAGCGTATCAAAGAATTATTCAAAGGCTAAGGTCCTAATTGTATTTCAAGAGTTAGAGATTTCTTGCAAGCTTCTATAAAAGTTGTGACATAAGTGTCTCTTTTGAGGAAAACAGAGGTTACAAGATCTAAGGTATTTTTGTAGATTTCTAAGGCTAAATATACACTTGGTATGTAATGACCAGTCATTCTATTGTAAGCCTTTTGAAATCTCATGTTGAAATATCTGATGGTTTCACTTCATCCTCTCTTAAAATTGGAGAATTGTTGATACAATACACTAGGATCGAATACTTGAGCAAATTGGGATACATATACTTTCTGTAGATCATCCTAGGAGGTTATTGAGTCATTTTTTAGATTCATATACCAATCGTATACTCCTTCTTGGAAAGTAAATAGGAATAAGTAATAACTTACATGCCACATCTTCATGTTATACATTTAATAGTTTCAAAGCATTTTTAAATGCTACCAAGTGTTCTTCTACTGTATTGATCCCATCATGCTTGTAAATGGGAAGATATTTCTCAGGATTCCTAGGTAAATCATGGGTTGCACCACAAATATTCAAGGTAGTCGATCCCAACCAATTGGCCATGATTATTGGATTAATGATAAGATTTTGAGTCACAGGGAGAACCACTAGTGGTGACGATGCTATATTGGATAAAGATTTGGCTCTCCTAAGATTGCTCCTCCTTGGGGTTTCTAATTTAGAAACAAAGAATTTTGTGGCTCTTGGATGGGACCTAGTTATCCTAAAGGTAGAATCTAGCCTAATTGATTATATTGAAAAACATCAAAGGTAGGTTTGACCCTCCTTCTAACGACAAAACAATGTTGATTGGTATTTCATGCACACCCTATGAAGAGTAAACAAGAAACACAAGTAACACATAAATGAGAATAAATTCCCTCTCACTTTAGGATCTTGCTAGATATCCAAGGTGTGAGTTATAGAGTTGGATCAAATGTTTTCACTCTTTTCCACTTCCAAAATAGTTTTTAGTGGGTTGTTTGTGTACCTGCAAGGGGGTTCAACTTCCATCCATTGTTGTTTGGTTCGCCAATCAGATTTGAATTTGTAAATAGATCTAGCTCTTTGAATTTCAGTAGATTGAATGAATAAAGAATTTTAAAGAACATAAAAATGGATCTCTTCAAAATAAAATAGAGAGGGGAAGGTAGGTCAGAATAGAAGGATAAAATTTTACAATTTTAACTATTAATTATCCTTTCAACTTGGTATACTATTATGTTTTCCAATCAGGACAAATAGAATAATAAATAATTCAACTTTCTAAGATCAATTTATTATGTAGCAAGGGTTGAAAAAAGTTTATGAAATATACCAAACACTCTCTCAAGGTAGTTTAATTATTTTGAAGTTTCAATATTGCTAGGATATTTTTGCTAGTAGCTTAGCTCACATAACAAAACTAGAGCCAGTAGAAAAAGAACTGAATTTTAGAATGATTAAACTTCAATTAAGCTCTCCACATAACATCAACAACATGCCAAAATAAATCAAATTCATAACAATTATAATCACATATATTTCAATGAAAACAAGAATAGGGAAGTAAGCACCGTTAAAACTTAAGAAGCATATTAAGTGCCTAGCTACACCACTTTAGAGTAACAATGCCGCAAAAAATCCCATGTCGATAATAGACAAATTCCAAAAGGATTTTGATAAAAACTTCTATTATAAATTCTTTCATATTTGTGAAAGACTAAAAGAATCACTCATATAGACAAAAGCTTTTTCCTAACCACCTACATTTACATGTAGATTAACTATTACCATGAGATATTTTTACATAAATTTTCCTCTGTCGAATTTCAAATTTTATAATATTTTTGCATATTAATGAATCCAGACAACTCACAGAAGGAGGAGATTTAAATTATTTTTAAACAAAAACTATAAGATATTTTCACTAAAAATAGTCTCTATCATTGAAAATTTTAGAAGCAGACACCGTTGAACTGAGAGTAAGTAGTGTATTAATTGAGTACGAGTGTTGCTCTACCTACATACTACAATCATGCTTCCATTCAACGCACACTACTTTAGCCATGCTTCATAAAGTCTTCATCTGTAGGATCATGTGGATCATTGATTTCCCTTGTTTTCCATATCTGCATAGTTGCACTGGCCTAGTTTGCATTGAAGTTACATGCCCGCTACAACGTTTAACATATTTAATGCACCCACCAACAAATTTCCTGCAAAAAGTAAAAAGGCAAAGGTTAGAACATTAACAACATAATTAATTTAATTAATTTAAAATTTTCTAAAGTTTTATTTTTTTTATCTTTCTAAGGTTTCCAGCATTAGAGGCATCACATTATTTCTCAAAAATTTTGATCATGCTTTTCTGAGACCATGTCATTTCTCATTGTTAGGGCTTCAATCGGGGTGGTCATCAATCATTGAGCTCTACCTCTATGTGTCAGATCAAAATTACCAAGGCTAAACTTCATTTTTTGAGATCCAGGTGTTAAATTCCAATTGTTAGGCTTCACTTTCAATTTGTCGAGCATTTTGGGTTCACTTTTCTATTGCCAAGGCTTCATTATTTATTGTTGGGTTTTATATATTTCACATTGGAGTACCAAATATATTTTTAAATTACCGATATTTGGGTTTTTATCTCTTGACACTAAGGCAAAAAAAGCTCCAACAATCTCTACACTTAAAAACCTTTTTCAAAGTTATCAGGATTTTGCAACCACTCCACTCTTTGGAATGGTAAATTATTTCCAACTTTCTTAACACTTAGCAAAATTTCCTCTCTCAAGGTTTCCAAACTTTGGGTACATATCTAGACTCTGCCACAGTACACAATTTTTGGCATTATCAAGACTTTGAAAAATAATTTTTCTCAATGTTGTTGCATTTATGGTACCTCCTTGAGCTTCGCCATAGTACAATATCTCTAGCTAAACTTATACTTAGTTGAAAATGACTTCTAATTGCCTAGAATTAATTTTCTAATTTTCAGACTTCCTCTTTAATTTTTAGAATTCATCTTCAATTATTGGGCTTCATTTTCATTGCCAAGTTTCAATTTCATTATCGGGGTTTGTTCCTATTACTAGACTCCTACATGGTGCAATATCTCCAGCGAAATCAACACTTAGAAAAATTTCCATTTCTCAAAGCTATCAAGTGATGGGGTTTTAGGACCTCTCCGAGCTCGAGTATGGTACAATATCCCCAACCATTGGCACTTAGAAAAAGTTCCTTTCTCAATATTGTTGGACTTTTAGTACCTTCTAAAGCTTCGACATGGTGCAATATCTCCAACAAGATCAATACTTAGAATATTTTGCTTGCGTTAAGGTACAATGCTTGTGATAATTTAACGAAATTTTGGTACCTTCCTAGGCTTTGACATGGTACACAATTTTTGGCATTCTCAAGACTTAGAAAATTTCTTTTTCTCAATGTTATCGAATTTTTGCTACCTTCGGGGACTATGCCATGGTATAATATCTCTGGACACTTCCACACTTAATTGAATTTTTGATTCGATGTTGTGCATTGACTTCTATATTGCCCAGACTAAAAATTTTTATTGCCTGGATGTGAATTTTAAAATTCCCCAAAACAAATTTAAATGCTTGAGAACAATTTCTATTGCTTGGGAATAATTTTTTAGCTATATGGAATTAGTTTTCAGTCATCTCAAAAAGATCTTCATAGCCTAAAATTGATTTTTTAAATGCTCAAAACTGATTTAAATTGCCCGATGCAAAACTATGGAAAAAATTAAGTGTCTAAAAGTTTAAAAAATCGTCCTTATGTCTAAAAGAGCCAAATGGGTATTCAAAATTGTTGAGAAAACTGAAAATTTCATTTTGGATCAAGAGATATTGCATTTAGAAGTTTGTAGGCTGAAATGAGAAACAATTATTTTTAGATAGAACTCATGTCCAATTTCCTAAAAACTTGATACCATTGTGAAGAGAATTTGGACATCTTTCCACCAGTCTTTGAATCACCTCAAATAGAGTTTTCAATCAAAAGTTATGGCGATTTCAAATTTAAAGTAAATTAAACGCAAGATGAAGAATTTTAAGTAACCCTAAAAATTGATTTTAATAATTTGGACCTTAGGAAAACCATTGAAAATTAATTTTCTGAAAAATTTAATCTGAAATAATACCATTGACATGCAAATATTCAAAAAAATTCAATTAATATCAATATTCTAGGCAAGCATTTTTGACACCTTGATGTAGGCAAAATTTAAATTCTTGATGCAAGCAAAATTTGGAATAAAAACCAAAAATTCAAGAGGGTCCCCTTAGAAAATAAAAAATTATTATCAAAAGATCAAAAATTTTATTATCAATGGGGTATGTTGCTCATCAACAAGGAAAGACACACAAGAAAACTCTTAAGATGTTTTTAATGTTTTTTGATATAAACAAACATAATTAGTGGTATTGTTTAAAGTTTTTAGGAAAAAAAAAGGAAGAGGCTTCCTATCTTGGCCACTAAGATGTGAGCTTCATGTCAAGTTCAACAAATATGTAGAGGGGGAAAACTGACCTACCATGATTCTTGGCTAGATGAATTGGGAGTTGAGGTGACCATAGGGGTGTCTTATATTGTCTACACTCGAGGACACCAAAAGCAATGGGTTCACCAAGAATGGTTTTAGGACTTACTCCAAGCCTAGGGTAGAAACGTTTAATGTATCAATTAAGAAATAACCTATGTTTGGACTTTCTATGTTAAACTATGGAAATAAAATAGCAATGCAAAACACACAAGATGTAAGAAGATAATGTTTAACACTAGTATGATTCTTTGATTCAATGATTTCTAACCCTAGGTTACAAGAAATAAAATATTTCTTATTTAAACAAGGGCACTTATTTGATTCAATGTTTGATATGAGCTTTTTCTTGCATCTAGAATATCCAATAGCTTCAAATATACAAAATGGCTTCACAAAAACTCTAAAAAATATGGTCAGTGTTTGGGGGCCTACTTAGGCCGCTATAAGACTGAGCTTGGAGGTGCAGTAATAAAGCCCCTTGGCCCCTTTAGTTGACCATTAATAATAAAATGATCTTTGACCTTTTGAACAAACACAATAGGATATGATAGCATAGAACAATGAATCAAATGCAAACATAATGGATGCAATGCGTAAACAAGAATGCAATTATAACAACTAGTGTTTGGAGATAAATAATTGCCCCCAAGCTAATTTAATATGAAATGCAATAAAAATAAAATTATAAATATAAGAAATAACACATATAGATATGAAACAAAATGCATATGATATGCAAAATGAAGCCCTAGGGTTTTGGGACAAACCCCAAAACTTAGATAGACCAAATCTGTGTCCTATAGGATACTGAGCACAAATTTGATAGCAGTGTCAAAATGGGTGCAGAACATCCAACAAGAAAAAGTAGGGATTTCACCAAATCTGTGCCCTATAGCATATGGAGCATAGATTTGTAGAAGAGGGTTTAAAACCCTAAAATAGAGGTGAAAATACAACAAACCATAAACTAGAAAAAAATTGCAAATTAATGAATTCAAAGAAACAACCTAGTGATCTCGTGGAAGAAGCAAGAGCAAATATGGAAGACCTCTCTTCATCCAAGAAGATAAATCATCGTCAGAGATTTCTCCACTTGCAAAATCACAAGAAATACACCAAAAATAGAATACCAAAGCACCAGAAGATAAGAGAAATTTGATTTCACATGAACTTTCCCAAATTGCTAGCTTGTAATCTCAAGAACATAATCTAGATCTTATGATAACTTTTTGGATCACTTATCTCTTTTTCCTTTTTTTTATTTTTTTAAGAAAAAGGGATCCAATCCCTTTATTTACAAGGGTTTGGAGGGCTAAAATGTGGGAAAAACAAAACTTAATCTTGATCATACTGACACCCTAAAAGGGTCAACTTAAAATTTAGGTTTTTGAAGAAAAAACCCTAAACTTGCCAAATTTGTCCCCCATAAATTACCGGGAATGGGTTCGATCAAGGCCAAGAAAAAGGGGCTAAACTTGCTTCTAGTAAGTTTGAGAACCTCTCAAAGGAATACAAGAAAAAAAGACTCATTTTGGTGGGTTAATTTTTCGTTTCTACAACCCTCTCGGCCTAACCATCTATTTTAGGATGATATGCAAAACTAATATTTAGCTTAGAGCCCACCATACGGTGTAGAGCCTACCAAAATTTAGCTATGAATCAAGAGTACCTATATGATATGGTCACTTCAAGAAACCAATGCAGCTTAAATATTTATTTGGAAAACTTGTTTACCATCATCGATGCATCATCCTTGATGTTATCCAGTATGAAGTGTGCAACCTTGGTCAACTTATAAACCACTACCAAGATTACATCCACTATAAAATCCATAGAGATTACCTACCACTTTTGCATTTGCACATCATGTGGGTATTATTTTCTTTCTATGTGATGATGTTTTACCTTTATTTTGTGGTTTTCTAAACATATTGCAATAAAACTAGTGATGTCTTACTTCATTCCGACCTAATAAAAGGTACTTTTCATGTTTTATCTCATTTTTGAACCTCCCAAATAAGCAAAATATGGAGAATTATGTACCTCTTGCATAATAATTCTCCTTAAGTCAATATTTTTGGGTATAACTACCTCTCTTTAAATCATAAAAACCTATATTTTATGTTGAAATCCTTATATAGGTTGGGTGAAGATATATTTCAAACTTTTATGGTCTATACTTAGCTCAAATGGTCTACCCAACAAATAATGTATCCAAAAATTTAGGACATGCACCACCACTACTAATTCTAAATCATGCGTAGCATAGTATACTTCATGCTTATTGAGTTTTCTAGACTCATATGCTACCATAGCCTCTTCTCGTGACAATACCCCACTCAAAACTTCCAAGGAAAATTCCCAAGAGGATCCAATATCTTAAGAATCAATGTCATTGATAACTTATTCTTCAAAGCCTCAAATACACCCTCACATTTATTTATCCATTTGAAATCTTTTACCTTTTTCTGAAGATTGTTGATCGAATAGGAAACCTTAAAGTAATCTCTCACAAAACAACTATAATAGCTAGTGAGTCCCATGAAAATCCTAACTTCTATCACATTTTTTGGTGGAGGCCAATTTAATATAACCTCAAATTTCCTTATATCCACAACAATTCCTTTTGTCGATATGATGTGCTCCAAATACTGCACCTATGGAGTATAAAACTCACACTTGGATAACTTTCTATACGACTGGTTCTTCCTTAGAATTTCCAGCACTAACCAAAAGTGGTGATCATGTTCTTCTTTAGAACAAGAATAAGATAAAAATATCATTAAAAAATACCAAGATAAATCGGTCTATATAGATTCCAAACACACTATTCATTAAGTTCATAAAATGTGTTAGCATATTTATCAATCCAAATGGCAACACTATGAACTTGTAGTGCCCATATCTAGTCTTAAAGGTTGTCTTAGAAGTATCCTCTTCCAAAATCCTTAGCTGGTGATACCTTGATCTTAGATCTATCTTTGAGAATATGGTAGTATTCTTTATCTAATCAAAGATATCATCAATTCATGGCAAAAAATACTTTTTTTAATGGTTACCTTATTCAACATCCTATAATCTATGTACAACCTCAAAGATCCATCATTTTTTTCACAAACAATATTATAGCACCCAAAGGCAACACACTAGATTTGATTAGACCCTTTTATAACAAGTCTTGTAGTTGCACCTTTAGTTCTTGCAACTCAATTGGGATCATCCTATAAGGTGTCCTTGAAATGGGTTCAACCCCTAGCATTAATTTAATAGTGAAGTCAAATTCTCACCAAGGAGGTATACCTAGAAGACCTTTCTGAAATACATCCCAAAATTCATGGAGAATTGGATGCTTCTTGAATATTTTCTCATCTCTCTTTTCTCTAGTATTCCCATTGATTTTTACTACATATAGTATACCTCCTCTTTTGATGGTTTTATTTAACTGGAAAGAACCTTACCCACTTTGAACCCTTACTCTCCTCTTATCCTTGTTAGTGTAATCCATCCACCTATCTTGGAAGTTGATTAAGGCTCCATGAACCTTCAACCAATCCATCCCTAGGATAACATCAAAAGCATGAAGGAGTGCCAAATAAAAATGTCATATAATAGACCCATTGGGTAGATTTATCTCATTTTTAGGTAAACATTGATCCACTAAGTAATTTTGACCAGAATCATACTTAACTTTCTACCCTTGTGCCAAAAATTTAGGTCTTTTTAGCATTTCCTAGATAATACTAGTGGAAATAAAACTATCAGTAGCTCCACTATCTATTAAAAATTTTACATTTTTATTATACACTTACCATTTTGTAAAATTAGTGTAGCTTGTCCATCTAGATTCTAACTCCAAGTGGTGGTATATATTCGGTGTGATTTCTCCTTTGCCCTATGACTCGACTCTAATATTTGGGGATATTTCTTAGCATAGTGAGGTCCTCCACATATATAGCAACCTGTCCTAGGTGCCTATGGTCTCTCTTGTATTTTCTCCCCTGATTCTTATTTTTGTACTGATTCTATTTGCTTAGGGGGATGAGGATTTAAATTATTATTTTTTCTCATATTTCTTCTTATTTTCCCTTGATCTTCGTTGTTCTTATTATTGAGCTTTTGGTTGTCCTTGTTTCTTTTGTTTTGCTCCTTAACCCACTTCATAAAAATAACACCCTTCCTTTTCTTGAGTTCAAGTATCTCTTGTTCTTTCAAACCTGAGTAATTAAAAAATAAATTTTAGTTTAAATATTAGTTTCCTCTTGTCTAGCCAAGTCATAGGCCTCCTACAAAGTTTTAGGTTTGAGTAGATTGAGCAAAGTTTTAGGGTCTATCCCAAGAATGAACTTATACACTTTTAGTCGTTCATTGTTCTCATACTCTAGAACATACTTCAAAAGTTTCACATATCTTTGGAAATACACTTTTGTTGATAGTGATCCTTGTTGAAGCATAGAGAATTCATCAAATATATATATATATATATATATATATATATATATATATATATATATATATATATATATATATATATATATATATATATATATATATATATATAATTGCTAAAAAAGAAAACTTTTCTTAAAAGCCTCAATGAAATCATCCCACTTGAGTTTTATGGCTTGGATATTTTTGCCTAAACTAAATGTGTCCCACCATTCTAGGGTTGCATCCAGAAGATGAAGGGTAGCCCACACAATCTTAGTATCAGATGAGTAACATTTCATGGAAAAGAAAGTTTCTAACTATTTTAGCCATGACTTGGTTGGATATACTCCTTTCCCATTAAATTTAGTTACTTTAACATTCTTGAGATATATTTCTAACTCAACCTCTATATGGGCTCTACCTTCAAGGCTTCTTATGGCATGGTTCTCTTATTGTCACTATCTACATTTCTAGTACTAGTTTCCTTATTGATCAGGGTTTCTATTTTTTTTTGTTGTTTCAATCACTCTTGAAGCAAATTTACTATAGATGAGAGATATTTAATTATCTCATTAGATCTTATTATTTCCTGATCATTCCTGTCATGATTTACTACCATCTGACACCTCTTTATGGGTCACTGTTCTCCTAGTTTTCTTACTAGAGTCTACTATTTTTCTGTACTTTTACATTGCATCACCTTCTTGTGCAAAAATTTTGGTTTTCTATGATGAACTTTGTTTTTGAACAAATGCCATCCCTATCCACAAAAAGTAAGTTAGGTAAGTTACAATTCTTCCTCAATTATAATTATTAAACCATTAGCTTCATTTTCCTTATAAGCTAACAAAATATTATCAGTCCATTAAATTTATTCAAGGTCACACTTTTCCACTCACAAGGTGTCTAACCCAAATTAGAACATCAAGTTAAGGCTCAACCTAGGCACACTCCATGAAATATTCTAGCCTGATGATTTAGAGCTCTAATACCAACTGTAACAACCCAAAACTACCAACCCAATTTTTTTTAAATAAGGTACAAGCAAAGGTTCGCAAGAAATATACCTTTATATTAATTACATCAGCATACAAGAGTTCACCATATTTGAGTTCTAATTCACTATAGACAACACTCAATGGAAAAGAGGGACCAACTCATATAATATTCTAGGGTTCACCTTACTAAACCTACATGTTTATAAGGACATCAAAAGTTGTCCTCCCACCTTTCCTATACCCTCATCATCATAGGACAATGTAATTATTGTACTTTAAGGCCCATAACACTTAAAGGGGTATGCTTATTCCCTAACCTGGTCCTAAGTCCATCTATGTAGGTTAATAAAATGTAGAGCCTTAGTGCTTAGTTACCACACATTCATGGGCTAACTAAGGTTATTGCCACTATAATGAAAACTAACATGATCACCTAATCCTACATGATCGAGGGATTACCATTGTTGTCTTGTGAATTATTCCCCAAGTCCTAGTTGGGATACATCCAATACTACTCATTCAAGGTGTTAAGATTCATAAGAAATATGGCTATTATATACACACAACTCCTTTCATATTTACAAGCTTCCTAGCTATTGCATTCTCGCAAATATTTCTAGGGCTCATGGTTGTCTGCTATTGCATTCACACAACTCCTACCATGATTGGGTTTTTTATTATGTTGTACAATTAATAATCTAACCACCCAAGGGAAACAAATTATAAAAACATAAACCATAAAATAATCAATGCACCATATATAATATCAAAGCATTTAATTAAAAATTTATATTACATATACATGAATTATTTTTAACCATAAACCTCATTATGTAATATCCAAGACCCAACATAAAGCTTTGAATCATATATTTTCTAATAACAAAGATGCATAAGTGATATAACCCAAATACTTCTAGCAGTTATTGATAAAATTCAATACTAACTAGCCAAAGTAAAATATTTACTCAAAAACTCCATAATGTACAAGTTTAACCAAACAAATATTTGAGTTTTACACAATAGTCAAGTTTTACAAAAATTCCATGATCTCTATAATCCTTTAGATAGCTTTTCAATTCTTCTTTCACAAATAAGATACATTTAGATCTAGAAGAACATCCATCAAAAGTCTTCCAACCATTTGCAACCAACATCTTCTTTCTTGATGAGGTATCAAAACTCTAAATGTAATGCATCTAAACATGCCTATTTTATTATGCAATTCAACATGCACAACAATAAAAGATCATTGGAAATACCATATTCAACAATATCATATTAACAAAAAGCTCCATACTTTTATTTTATAATGATTCCTTAATCCACAAGGATCTTAGGAACCATTATAAAAGTTTCTTTTTCAAAACTAACATGCAATAACCCATACAAAAGAGTCCCGTACCTCTATTTATAATTATTTCTTAACCTACAAAGGTCTTAGGAATCGTTATAATAATTTCTCTTTCAAAACCAAACCAAACATTCAATAGCAATGCAAGAGAATCCCATACTTCTCTTATAATGATTCCTTAACTCGCATGAGTCTCAAGAAATCACTATAGTAGTAGCTTCTATTACCGAGCCAACATACCACAAAAATATTTTATTAAAGATAATCTCATACTTCTCTTTATAATGATTCCTTAATCCACATAGATCTTAGGTATCATCATAATAGCTTCCTTTTCAGTTTATTCCCAAGCAGAATTAAACTTAAACCAAATCCATACTATGAAGAATCTATCTTTCTCTAACAATAATAAGCTTAAACATATATTAAGCAATAATTCAAATTCCAATACGACAAGGGGACTATTATTATTTACATTAATAAGCTTAACATATATTAAGAAAATAAATCAAATCCAATAAAACCAAGGATCTATTATTATTTACAATATTTCCTAGTATTTCCAAAACAAATCCAATATTACCAAGAACCTAATTTTCTTTATCAAATACTAAGGATTTTTCTAATAAATAAAATACACATCTTTACCATCAAATAAATAACTAACCAACCATATTTTAAGATTACAAACTAAAAAGAAAACATGAAAACCTATTTAACACTGAGTTAAAGATCTTGGCTCAAAAACTCAAAACAACCAAAAATAAAAACACAGTGGCATGGGGGTAGCCAAAGATTCAAAGATAAGCATCTAACATCTTAGGATTAGATATATATCCTAATAATATGGCACTCAACCAAAACTAAGGGATAAAAAAATAGGTAGGATCTTAGACCTCTCAAATGGTCAAGCAAAACCATCCTCCTAAGACAGCTAGAACAAGCTAGCACCACAAAGAGACCAACGCCCCCAAAGAAAAGACTCGATGTATCTCTAAAAATTAAAGTGGGCTAATTGTCCCAAAAGCATGCAACACAAAGCTCAAAAATAATATCAATGATACATGCAACACATAGAGAACAAACAAACCTAAAATCAACATTGGTTACATACAAGGAAACAAGGAAATAGTTACACAAAAAGCTATACCACGATCCCATTCTAGAACATTACAATAAAATCTAGTACAAGAGAAAACATCACAGATTTACTAGCCCAACAAAGTTCAACCCAACTTGGAAAGCAAAGAGATAAAATTAATCTCAAGCATAAACAATGTACTAGAGAATGGAAATATGCAAAAGAAGGAGCTAAAGCAAGAGCACAAGCAAGATAACAAGCTTAAAACAAGGAAGACAAATGATAGATTCAATGAAATAGCCTAATCAAATAGCACCAACACCTTTAGTTCTTGAGCCTATTACTGCCTCTACACTACCAAGTATCCTACTCCCAAGCCTTCAATCTACAACCCCCACCCGATACCTTGCATCCTTTTTCAAATAACTTTGGGCACAGTTTATCTTGCATGAAAATCTTGATAACGTAAGAATATTCCCAAGAACATACATAAAATACCACTTCTTAATTAAGGTTGAGCGCTCACCATGTCGAGCAATGATTAAGGATTAAAGTAAATATTCCCTTATGATAATTTAAATTTTGCTTTTTTATTTTTTATCAAAGGGCCATAACCAATATAAAGTATTGATAATGTTGTAAGATTGCTATAAGTCAAACAATCAATAATATAACATTGGTTCTATGCTAACCATATATAGCATATAAACCAAAAAAACAATAAAATTATATTGATACTATGCTAATCACTCATAAGCATATAAACCAAACAAACAATAATATTATATTGGTACTATGCTAATCACTCATAAGCATATAAACCAAAAAAACAATAATATTACACACCATTGTTTAATCCTTACATAGGTGGCTATCCTCATTTAAGGTATTCCAAATCTACCACTGACCTTATCAAGGAGGCTCATGCACAAGCATTTTCCTGACCCAATGATTTGGATATTCAACATGCCTAATGAAATGCATCTACATGAAAGGTATTTTCTATGTTACCCTGAGCTACCGATGAACAAGTAATCATCATCATTTCCAAAAATATCTCTTATTGTAGGTGGATCACCCATATTGTCCCACAAAAGAGACAGTGTACCTAGTGCAACACCCACAAATATATCAATAGTACCATATTCCATGCTCAAAAGAATGAAATCATTCCATCATATAGATAATGTAAAAGAAACTATGCCATTAAACAATCAAACCAATACATAGTTCATTGTCCAAAAAGAGTTCTGCCAAGTAGGGGTGTCTCATTATCCTGATAAAAAATTAGAATGTTTAGGTTTATTTAATATTGTGATCAATATTGTGTACTAAATTTAATATATCTATATATATATATTTCATGACCTGTATATATTCATAGAATCACATACCACCAATATGAAATAGAATAAACATAAAGATGAATTGCCAAATAGTGGACATAGAAATATATACATATTGGAATTGTGGGTTTAGATTTAATGAAAATAAGATTGATGTCTTTAAGAAAATAAAATATTCTAATTAACATCTAGCTAGGAGGTTGTGGCTATGATTTTATATATGGATTCAATTTTGAATCCATCATCAACCTTAATATTTTAAATCCGCTAACCTCTTTTTATGAATATGATGTCTATGAATTCTAATATAAATAAGAGTAACTATCATTATTAACAAATTGTTTCTATAAATATCAATATAGTTCATTCCATTATATTTTATTTATATGTATAATTGCTAATAAAATTTCATCATGACTCAATTTCATTTAAATAAGAGTTAGAGAAACCCTCAAGAATATAATTATTACGTGTTGATAGATACCTTTTTGGTGGTATAACTAACATTAAATGTGGGATATATATTGTCCTTCTCAACCTACTAAAAAATAAAGAAATTATACTCTATGATTCATAAATATCCACTATCAAAACTATCTCCTTAAAATTAAGAGGGATTCTCATGATGATATGGATCAAGAACTTCAACTAAAAATAAACTTATTAAAGTTTGGATTTATAATATATTTGTTTCTTATATTATTATAATGTGTCTCCTCTTAAGAAGAGGTAATTATTTTAAACATATGATTTATTTTACATTGAAAACATTGAATAAATAACTATTTATCTTTGTATTTTTAAGGATATATGTTATGGTTCCTAGGGAAATATATATGGAGATATTATATTATATTGTATATGGGTATTATGGATAGTTGGCATGGAACACACAACCCAAGGGTGATTATATTATAATAATGAGTGGCTTAAGGGTTTAGGAGTTTACTCTCCAAAGTAGCATTAGAGTATGGGTATATAAAAAAGGAATATTGTCATTGTAATCATCATATTCATATAGAGTATTCTATTATAACTATCTTTGCCCATGGAGTGGGCTTTCATCTTGGAAGATAGGATGGAGTTATTATTTCACTAAGAAGAATTACTGGTGTTGGCCTATCTTAAGGGTGTTATCTATATTCATATCTCATTATGTGGATTATTATTATAGAATATTATTTGTAGAATAATGTTTTGATGTTTCTACATGTTAAATGATTCATATTTATGATAATAAAGTTTTGCAACAAGTGGTATTAGAGCAATGATTCTAGAAAAGTGGGGATTATTTTTATGGTTTGTAAATTTAGGGAAATTATTTTTTAGAGAATGTATCATCTTCTAATTTTCATATCACTATACAATTTTTTCCTGTTCAAATATTTCTTATGCCATTTTATTCACAATTTGAAGATCACAAAATGAGTGAAGGAGTTTGGCCTTACAAATTATTTTTTATAGAAGATGATATTGATTTTTTTTTTTTAAGAAAAATGAGTTGTACTCGGGTCCCCCAACCTTGATAAATCATAACTCTTTTCTATTAATATTGTGTTGGTCAAATATCTGCCTAATATACAAACATACATTTGTGCACCCTAGACACGGCCAACATTGAAAGGCCAGAGGAAAGAAATGTCCTCCATGCCAATATCTAGAGAGGGTTGGCTCCCTTACTAATCCTACACTGGTTTAAGACTAGAGTTGCAGGAAAGAAATTGGAAATAACGAAAATAAATGGGAAATATGGCCACAGGTCGAAGGTGTAGGATTGGGGATAGACTAGCAGCAGGAATTCCAACCAAGCATTATAGCAGCATAAAATAGAGAGGAGGGCACAAGAATTCACTTACAGTTCTTCTAAGGATAACTTCCAGAATCGCATTCCAGTATTCACACTTACACCAACAATACCCAAATCCAGGTGCAAAATTTGAACTTAACAATAGATAGCAAACATGAATATAAAATAGAAATGCTTGAAAAGAAAGAAATCACACAAAGAGATTGCTTGCAAAATTAGAAGCCACAACTTCTTCTATTTACGCAAAAAACTTGAATAGTTTTTCTGCAGAATGTCTATCCTCCCTTTTACAATGGAAATTGAGTAGTATTTATAGAGGATTTCACCTCTTTCATTTAATGCACAAAAGACAAAATGTTCCTGGATTAGGAACCTGTGTGAAGAAATTCCTCCTTGAAGTCCTTGAAAATATTCCTCCTGAGGCAGCGATCCAGTTTTTAAGGGGAAATCTCCAGGAAATCAGCATATTCAAGTGTCGGTGCATAGAAAACTGCAAACCTGGTCGTTGACTTGAGACCTCCATTGTTCCTCAAAAATTCACCTTCATTCGAAATGTTTTGGAACTCATGAAAATCTCCTTGTGAATTTAATGTTGTAGCTCCTTTCGCTTGAAATCCATAATTTTGGTTACTCCTCGCCACAATCATTAAATTCTCTCATTCACCCGACCCAAGCGCCTTTGACCAATCTCCATCGATGCTTAAACTTTGAGTTTGCTCAAAATAAAGCCATGAGCGAAAGTGCCTCCTTTTAAAATATACGTTCACCCCCAAAAGGGGTGAAAGGCGTTGTCACCCTCCACCTGGGTGAACATAAATTTAACTTTTCAATGCCCCATCTCTCCACATTCACCCAAAACAAAATAGCCTTCATTGCTTTTGTTGAGTCATTCTTTTGGTAGCTTCACCCCAATGAAGGGTGAATGGGCCATTCACCCCTCATCTAGGGTGAAAGCACTTTCAATTTTACATTTTCCTTTAGCGCATGCCGAAGTGGGGTCCACACCTGGGTGAACCTAGCATTGACCTTTCAACGCAACCAAAGTGCTTGCCATTTCCTTTTCTTTCACCAAAATCATCATTTATTGCGCTTTCACCCTAGGGAGGGGCGAATGGGACTTTCACCCCTCAACTGGGGTGAACATGATGTTGACTTGTCAACGCCTTTGTTGTAAATAACGTTCACCCCAAAGTGGGGCGAACAAAGCTTTCGCCCCAACTTTGGGGTGAATGCACCCTCTTTAATTGCCAAATTTTTCTTTTGGGCTCACCACCATTTTAAAGCGCTTCAATGTGCTTTCGTCGCAGAGAAGGGTGAAAGGGACTTTCACCCCTCACTTGGGGCGAAAGGCTTTTTTGACTGAACACTTCTTTTTCCATTTAAAATTTTATGTTCACCCCAGAGTGAGGCGAACGGGTCCTTCACCCATTTTTTGAGGTGAACACGATTTTAACCATTCCTTAGTAATACACTTAGTCTTTGGGCACCATTTTTCTCAAATATTTTGAGCGATCTCAACTAATTTCATAAATCATTTATCTTATGATATCCACTATTTCAAAGCACAAATTTTATGAAAATACAAGAAAATAATGACACATAAAAATATTGCGAAAAACACTGTAACATAAATTTATTATAATTTCCTCTTTTACAAACAAAACCCTTCAACAAAATTACATCAAAAATCCCAATGTGGCATATGTCAAAATTACCAATATTTCTGGTGGCTCACAGGGTATCCAGCTCGCATGGATGCAAGCGATCCCAGGCCTTTATCCATTGGGCTCCTTATTGGGTCTTCTTACCGATAGCTTTGGCTGACGCTTCTAGTTTGGATGCTTCTTTCTATGCCTTCTCAACTATTACCTTTTTTGCTTCCTCTGCCTCTATAGCTACCCTCAGTACTTCTACCCACTCTGCTTCGATCGTTGCTTGCTCTGCTGCTACTCGCTCTGCTTCGGCCTACTCCTCCTACTCCTTCAAGCTTTCGTAGGTGATCTCATAGACTGTAACTGCCTCTTCCCAAGCATGCGTGGTAAACATGGAGGGAACACTAAGTGATTCATAGATAAACCACAAGTGTTCAACATCCTCCAAGCTAAGGTGTTTAGCGCGTTGGGCTAATTCGAACAAGGACAACTCCATACGGGTGTACTTTTTCATAAGTGGTAGCACCTGCTCCTCTATGATCGGCTCCTCCCACTTGTCAATTTTGGATGTGTCCACAAAATTCTTCCACACCACTTCTAACTACTCCTTTCAGAGAGGCTCACCACTTTCATTAGTGAATGGAAAACCCATATCAGCAAGAGCGTCAAAATGGAACATGAAAACAGTATGCTCTCGCTCCATCATGTTGAGGAGCTTTCTACCCTCTCTCACTAGGTCCAATTACTAAAAGTAGCTATATAATATGAATTTGGTGGTTGACCAGGCTCGGTCCATCTCACTCATGGGATGAATGCGCATGTTGGACTGAGCGAGGGCTTGGATTTTCATGGCCATTTCTAGGTGAGGCTCCAACATCTCCTCAATACTGTCTACTATCTACTGGCTCAGTTGAATCTGAATTTGAGCCTCATAGAGATATTGTAACACCTATACTGCTCTAGCTACCAACTTTTCATAGCTTTGAGCCAAGCGAAGGTGGGCCTCCTTAACTATCTTATGGGAAAAGCCTACAGCTTGTGTGGCCTTCTCCGCTAGTTGATTCTATATGGACTCAAGTTGCACCTTCAGTGCTTGCACCTGCTGCTCTATTGCATCCTTATCCTTTTGATGCGCCTCTACCTACTGATGCAAGTGTTCAATTTCTACCACCATCTTCTCTTGTTGCACTCTGCTCACTGCCAAGGCATCTTCAAGTTTGGTAATTTTTGTTTTAACATCATAATATCTTTGCTTGTAATACTCATCGTGTAGGTAGATCGAACTCATATCAACTTGTATATTCCCCATTTTCTCTATGGGATCTATTATTGTTAGGTCCTCTATTGTGGTCTCATAAGCATAGTCACTTGGCATCATCTCTCCTCATGGATTCTGGACTAGGGGAATGATCTTAGTTGTATGGGCCTCCATGGCAACTGGATCGAAGGTGAACCTTCTTGAGCGACTTGGCTGGAGCGAGTGCCTCTTTCCTTCTATGACTTTTTAGCCACTACGATGAACTGAGGTGTGCTCGATTAATTTTCTCTACATCGGGCTATTCGGGCATCACCTCAGCTTCAAGGAGAACTTACAACTCCAAAAATGGTGTGAAAGGAATTAAAATCTATGAGCGGTCTGGCTCAAAGGAAGCATAGGAGATAGCTAAGAGAGGAGGGACCAAAACAATGGAGTGGATGGAGGAACCAGGTTTGGCTGTAGTTACACTCACTCTTGGAGGAGCTTGCGTACTTATAGCCTTAGTAAAAGTGGTAGCAATAATGGAAGGGGAAGAGCGTAAAAATAGATTCGGCCCTGATGCAAATGAACTAAAAGAAAGGGAGGTCAAAGAAAGGGGAAGAGAAGGAGTAGTAGTGACTTACGGGTTAGTGGAGGGAAGCGAAATGGACATGGATGACATACCGAAAGGGGGAGCGACTAACGTAGAAATTGATGGAAATGAACTAATAGTCACTACATGCTCCAAAGTAGAAGAAGAGGGAAAGAAAGATGTACCTTCGGGCATGGGTGTCATGTGTCCTAGTGATGGAAGTGACTACGTAATAATTTCTTCTTGTTGCTCCTTCACTTCCACCTCGAGGTTTACGATGTCCACCTATTGGTCCATTGGTTGCTCATGGAATAATGGAAATATTTGAGCAATGCTAACCGAAGCAACCAACTCCAATAGAGGTAAATTAATAGTTACTAAAGCAACTACAACTATGGAAACTATGATAGTAGATACTACAATAGTGGATGAGGAAGAAGCACCAGTTCTTGGTCTTTTCATAGCTTTCGAGAATGGAAGCATCTCTCTATCAGTTTGCTTCTCCAACAAAGGTGCCTCTTCTATATTTTTCTTCACTCGTCGAGATCTTCACTAAAAAATGTACTACTACTCTTCTTCCTCAGGTGTCTCTTCCTCAACTGTTGGGTGCTCTACTCTTGCCATACTTTCACCATTGTTAGAATGTTGAAAAATTTGAGGTACGACTTTGGCAAAAGTGATGGGTTGATAGATGTTTACAAATTCATCGTATGCCTCTAAAAATACCCCATCCATCTTCAACCCATAAGGTGATGCAATTTTTCCTCTGTGGACCCGCATTATCCACCAATTCATAATTTTTTCTTCGATCCAGGGCAATTGTTCCTTCATTTGGCCAAATAGCCCCGATGGAGGAATGTGATCTCTATGCACTATCGGGTTGTATTCAGCCTCCTGCTCATAAAAATCATGCCATGAAGGAAGCACCATCATATCTTCAATGTGCCACTCTAAATCACGCCCATCAAAATTATTACGATTTGCCAGGATATCGGGTCATGGACAACAATGAAAGGTCTTGGCCTTAATTATTTCTATAAATTTACCCAATGGGTCATATCTCCACCGTTGTGGTAGCTCTATCAACCCCAGGTCTTGAAGTGCCTCTATGAGCAACCTATTCTACCCGACCTGGTTCACCTCTATACTACCGAACTTGAACGGCATGGTGCAAGTTGTTCTTTTTTTATGTCCTGCTCCATACACATCATTGGTGTAGTCGGTCTGGCGCACCACCTCCATAGCAAAAACATGCTCGATGGTGAAGTATGGGAGCAGGAATGGCTTACTCGTGAAGCCATAAATTTTGACAACCACTCCTTGAGTCAACAAAAATATGTCACCCTTTTCGGCCATGACAACCACCTCCTTCATCGCCCACGGCACTCTCTCACTTTGGCCACAAATCAACTCAATCACGGGCCCCAAAAATAGATGGTTAAAATTATAGTATGACTCCCTCCTCGATAGAGTGGGAGTCCACATATAAACAGGTAATAATTCATCCTTCTCATCAACCTATTTTATTGCAATGAATGAAAAATATTGGTGCAAATGGAAGAAGAAATACCAAACGAGGAAGGACGTGTGCTTAAATGAAGTCTCTTCCCCCGTATGCATCTTCTCCAACTAGACGTGCATATTTCGATAGATGAAATCAGCCCAATCAAAATAAATCAGATTTGTGTCCCTTCTCATGGCCCTTGGAGCATAAAACTCCACTTGAGATATGCATTGCACAAGCACCGCTTGCCACTTGTGGACTATAGAATCCATCGAAAGACCAGCAACCCATGCTAGCATCAAAAATAAGTCAGGGCTCTTGAATTTTGATAAAGGTTTTGGTAAATTTGGAAGTTACCCTAACTGCGGCTCCTTAATCAACTGTGTTTCCATAAACTGGCATATTATCATCGTGGAAACATATCTGTCTTCTTGCTCGTTGATATGTAGCTTCTTAAAAATCAGATCAGATGGGGGTTTTAACCCGTAGGCAAATGCCTCTCTCACTTCAGTGGTGGATATGGAGAAAAGCACCTCCCCATTGGCTTTTCGAATGGCCCTGGTAACTGGATTATAATGTCTAGCAATTAATTTCACCAGCTTCGAGCAAGGGTGTACGGGCGTACACAGATACCAAAATAATTACGCATAAAATGACATAGTTAATGGGCTTTCCATCGTCACTCCTTGATTTATGATAAATTCCACATCTTGTCGGAGCTTCACCATGCCCTTGTTTGTGATCAAGCAGTCCCCAACCTCTACCATGGTGTATGTAGTGTGAGTATGGGTCCAAATCTACATTCTCATTTCTATGGGCCTTCTTGGACTTCGACCCACCTTCTGCTTTCTTTTTTGACTATTTGGGCTCTACAACCTCTTTAACCTCTTTGCTTTTCTTCCCCATTCTGTCAATTCTGGCAACCCGATAATTCTAAAGACGTTCTACAACTTCTGCAAGCAACAAACCCGAAAATGCACCGGTAGGAAAATTCTTTAAAAATTTTAACTTTTGAGCGAATTTACCTGTGCTCTATTTATAGGGCGCGCTTCATCTACCGGAGTAAATGCAATAAATTCCCATGGTGGATTCGGGAGGAGTTGCACTTTGCTTTCATTGGTGGGCACTATTCCTAATACTGTTGTAGTAGCTGATTTCTAAATTCACTGTGAAATCCTCCTTAAAAATTGTGCCCCTCTTACCGGTAATATCTTTGAACAGTGTGCCTTGGCTGCTTAAAATATCTTGGAAAAATAAATTTACCACCTGAGATCCAATGGGTGCCCTTGCTTTTGCCGGTGTGAGATTTCATGCCTCGAGAACGCCAAAACGTCTCCCAATGCAAATCTAGGTGCACGTTTTAAATTAAATACTCTAAAAATGTGCCATTAATGTGCATGCACATCTCCCAAAATTCACCACGTGCCGGAAGGTGAAATCGCTTTGAGAGGGTGCTCTTAAAAACCCGACTGCATTTGAAAAATCATCATTCTCCCAAAAAAGCAATGGAGGGCGAAAACACTTCTGAGGCACACTTGATTCCTTCTCCTTTGCTCTGAAAATGCTTTAGCCTGCTTGATTTAATTCCATGGCAATATCTCCCTTTAAAACAATTTCAAGCTTTTCTCTTTCGCCCTTTTTTTAGAAAAGCATGGATTTTCTAAAAAAAAATCCTGATTTTAGGGCTTTTCTCTTTCTTTTGCTTTTAATTTTCTCTTTATTTTTGCCATAGAAAGAACTTCAAACTTTAAAAATATAGCCCTTGCTTTTTTAACCAAAAGCTTCAAAATAGAACTCTTGCTTTTCCCTTTCGTCGTTTCACTTCTAATTTTATCAAAGCTTCATCGAAAGAATTTTTCTTCCTTTTAATTGCCAGCGCGTTCGTTATGACCCATCATACTTTCTCCAACAAAAGCATGGAACTTGAGGTGAAAACCTTTTAAAACATAGCACGAGCTTTTAAATTTCTTTTAGTATTTTTACTCCAATGACGAGGGTGAACGTAGGTTTCACCCCTCATTTGGGGTAAACGCCCTTTTGACCATCTTTGTCATGTTGACTTTGCGCTTTCGTTCTTCCTTTTCTTTTATAGGTGAATAGGACTTTCACCCTTTTCTTGGGGTGAAAGCACTTAAGCTCTATGCTTTGAATTTTTTTTATATAAAGCAATACAAGGAACAATAAAAATACTTGTAAATGGAAATATGTACATATTTACACATCATACCTCCTGAGTTCATCATTGAAAGTAGGCCTTCAAGTGAAGACCATTTACTGGAATCGGAAGATCCCCACCATCCATATTTCGAAGATAATATGCATTCGCCGAATTTACTGCAGAAACTCGAAATGGACCTTCCCAGATCGCATCGAACTTGTGGTGCTTCCCTGGCTTGGCTTTGTTCTCGTTCCATTTGAGGACTAGCTCTCCCACTTGAAACCTATGTTTTGTTGACTTCTTTCCAAACCACTTTTGTGTTGCTTTAGTGTGTTTGGAGAAAGCTTGATATGCCTTTTCTCTCTCTTCCTCTAGTTATAACAATTGAGCCAACCTTGCACTCATTGGATCAAACTCATCATCTTCATCTTGGAACAATTGCAATGTTTGGAGGACAGGTAGCTCAATGTGAGTGGATAGAACCGCTTCTTTCCCATACACCAAGGAGTAAGGAGAGGCTTTAATAGACTTCTTTACTGATATCCGATCTGCCCACAGAGCCTAATTCAACAATAAATGCCAACTCCTTTTATTGTTTCCTAGTATCCTTTTCAAAATCTACAACAAGTTTTTGTTTGTGGATTCAGCCAAGTCGTTTCCTTGCGGGTAATAGTTGGAGGATGTCTTGAGATAAATCCCATACTTACTCTTGCAAATTTGATGATCTTTGACCCGATGAATGGAGTCCCATTATCTGTTACAATTGCATCTGGAACACCAAAATGGGTAATCAATCCCTCCAGGAAAGAGATAATTGTAGCTTGATCAGCTTTCTTGGTCGGAATGGCCTCTGCCCACCTAGTAAAATAATCAGTCATTGTCAAGATATACTTGTGTTCGATAGAGGAATGAGGATCAATAACTCCAATGAAGTCTAGTCCCCACTGTTGAAAAGGTGCTTCCACTTGAATCGGGTGTAAGGGCAAAGATGCTTTCTTGTTCCTTCCAACATACCACTAACAATTATCGTAACTTTGGCTCACCTTGTGTGTATCTACGAAAAGAGTAGGCCAAAAATATCCAGCTCGGATGATCTTCAAGGCCATAGGCCTTCCTGCATAATATCCACCTAGATAAACCAGAGTGGAATTCTTCCAATATTTTTTGCTTCTCTGACTCCTTTACACACCTAAGGAGTACTCTATCTATATTCTTATGGAACAATCCATTCAGCAATAGGACATATCTGAGTACTTGCAGTCTGAATCTTCGATGTTGTGAAGCATCAAGTTGTGATGGATATTTCCCAGATGTAAAAAATTTGACAAGGTCCTCTATCCAGTCATGATCACCTATAGTTCGATTTGTACAATTGCTTTCATTGATATCCTCATTCTGTACTGGAGCTAGTGATTCTGAAGTTGCGCTTTTGGCCAGTTCTTGGTAGAGAGCTCATCCATGAACCAACTTAGTCGATTGGATCTCCACATCATATTCTTGAATATTTGAGACCCAACCTGCTCTCTTGTCACCTAATTCTCCTTGAAGAATGAAATTTTTGACATCTGGGTGTATGACATAGATGACTATTTTGCTTTGTGAAATAAAGTGTCAAAATTTCTTTAAGGATTTCATAATGGCATACACCTATTTTTCAATAAAATTATACTTTTCTTGGTGTGGTGAAATCACTTGGCTCAAGAAAGCAATCAACTTTTCATCTTCATCTTCTTGCTTCTATGTGAGAACGATGATGTAACTCTCCTGTTCACCTACTACATAGAGGATGAAATCCTTTGAGTAGTCTGGGTTAATCAATACTAGCACTTGGGTGATTCTTTCCTTGATTTCCCAAAAATCTTGTCTTCTCACTTCCATCCATTTGAAGTCTACATTCTTTTTTAGAAGCTCAGTCATTGGCTTCACCACTTGAGCAAAATCAGCAATGAACTTCTGAATGAAGTTGATCTGGCCAAAGAATGATTGCAGATCTTTCTTGTTAATTGGCAATGGTAATTTTAAGAGTACCTCAGCCCTTGCAAGATCAATCGCCAATCCTTCTTGTGAAATCACATGTCCCAAAATTTTCCCTTCTTTGACAATGAATATGGACTTCTTCGGGTTAATGGAAATTCCAAATTCTCAATATTTTTTGAACACTTACCTCAAATGAGAGACGTGCTCTTCCCTACGATGTGAGAAAATAGTCATGTCATCAAGGTAAATCACAATAACTCTATTCAATAACTCATCGAAAGCAATATCCATAGCTCTCTGAAATGTAGTGCCAATATTGGAAAGACCAAATGGCATTCTCTGATAGGCGAAAGTGCCCCATTTTGTAGTAAACGTCATCTTGTGTTGGTCTTCATCCTTCACCCAAATCTGATTATAACCAGAGAAACCATCCAATAATGAAAACCTCTGCACTCTAGCAACCACATGGAGAATTTGATCAATCTATGGTAGGGGGTAGTGATATTTTAATGATGCCTGGTTCAGATTTCGAAAATCCATGCACAGACGGATATCTCCATTCTTCTTTCAAACTGGCACCAGGTTCGCCACCCATGTTGAGTGCTTGATTGGATAAATTATTTTTGCCTCCAACATTTTTAACAACTCTGCCTTCATGAGCACCTCAATTTTGGGATTGACAGATCATTGTTTCTACCAAAAAGGCTTGACTCCCTCCTGTAGTTCAATGGTATGTTGGATTACATTTTTATCATATCCTTTTAAATCATGGTAGCTCCATGCAACGATGTCGAGGAACTCATAACACAAATTTTTGATATCTTCGAGTTCTTCAACTGTACAATATGTCTCAACTTTGATAATCTTCTCAGGCTCTAACTGCATTTCCTTGAATTCCTTCGCATCAACCTTGATCTTATGCTTTTCCACCCTATAATTTTGATCAAACAAACTCTCGAGCGAAATCAGTCCCCTAGGAATGTGATTGTTCTTCAATTGAATCATTCCTTCTATTTCCTCTTCGACCAATGTTTTGTCCTCTGCACTTGCAACTTCCTTAATCAAAAAATTGATTATTTGTTCATCATTGTCAAACACTTGCCAATAAAGGTTTTTATCAAGGATCGAAGGTCTATAAATTACTCTCACCATCTTGGGTTTCCTGACTACTTGTTCTATAGGAGAGAAATTAGCACCAAGAGAAGCTAAAATATCTGCATGTTTGTTCTGCTCCCATGAAATCACCTAAATGTTTAATGCAGTAAAGGACTCAAACAAATCCCATACCTTGTTACGGTAGGCCTTCAAGTAGTGCTTCTTTGACACACATTTGTTTGTAGTCTGGTTAACGATGAGCTCAGAATCTCCAAATATTTGTAGTTGTTTTATGCCCAACTTTTCAGCTTTCTTCAAACCAAGGCACAACGCTTCATATTCGATGGCATTATTTGTGCAGCTCCAAGTTAGCCGATATGAATAGGTTTTCTGCAACCCTGTAGGAGAAATAAGAACAATACCAGCCCCTGCGCCATTTTTGCACCTTGCACCATCAAAATACAACTTCCATAGCTAGTTCAGAGATAGGGTCTAGGGAATCAAAGATTTTTTCTTCAGTGTGCTCGGGCTTAGTTATGGTATAACAACCGATGTCAGTTTCAACCATCGCGTTGAAATCCATCAATGAGAATTCATCCTCTAGGTAGAGCTCACCAAGCGCTTCTTCCATCAAGTCCACTTCTTGTAATTCCTCTATCATCATGTTGACTGCACCAGTAGGCTTTTCTTCCTCTTCCAATTTTTCTATATGAAAAGTGGATGGCTTTTCATTATAGATGTGGATTCATCTTCCCTTGAATGGAATCTCCAAATGTGAATAATCCAAGGAAAGGTACCCTCCTAGTTTCACTGTGAACTCCCTCGAGAGGCACATGCTAAAGTATGGTTCCAAGTCAACCACCACTACTTCTTGAATGATAGTGATTTGAGGTATGTTGTGTAGAACGATGGGAATATCTTTGATTACTCTGACCATTTTAATAGGGGTCCCATCCAATTTCAATATGCTTGGACTACTTCTTGTGTATTCCATTTCCATTACTTCACATACTACCTTCGGCATGATAGTAGTTGCAGCACCGAAGTCAATCATACAATTATACACGATCCACCCTTCTATTTTGAGAGACAAATAGAATGGAGGTGGTCTATTCTTACCAATGGTGGAAGTAGGCAGTGTCTGTGCTAACACTATTTGGGAATGACTTTTCTTCTGATATTTTGCTAATTTGAGAGATTCTTGCAATAGATCAACCTGCCCAGGTAACTACAGTGCATCGTATAGACTTACTTTCGTAGGAATATTCTTCATCTCCTCCACGATGTTGTAATCAGAAACACCAGGAACCTTTTCTTCTACAACTGCTCATACTTGTTCCGATATTGTTGAGTAGCTTCCACCCTTTGTCTCTTAGTTAATGATGGGTATTTGAGGTATTCTTTAGCTTGCTCCTTTGCCTCCATTTGCACTTGAGTGGCTGTAGGCTGTGAAGCTGATGCCTTTATCTACAACTTCTCTTGAGATTTTTTAGGCAATAGATCCTTCAATAAGATAGAATCTTGTTGCTTCGTTGTTGCACCAGGCATTTTTGCATCAGATGCTTTCGCTTGTTTTTGTGCCTTTACATTTTGCACCTTCTGCTCAATAGGAACTTTCAGAGGCTCCATTTCTGTTGGATCAATAGTCATCGACTTCTTTCCAGCCCTTGTGAGAACTGAAACTTGCTCCAAATATGGAACCATCAAGTTATGATCATCTTCCATTATCATGTTAACTTGTCCATCACCAGAAATTTTTGCTAATGTCTACACATAGTTCAAGTGAACCATGCACATGTCTTCTCCATGGGGATCATTATAGGTGGAACACCAGTATGCTCTCTCCGACGTACTAGTTTCTTCATTTGCCAACATAGTTGTGTTCCTCTCAAGGCCCTTGCTAGTGGTTGCTTGCTCCCTAGTAATTGGTGGTGTTTGAAACCTCCTTGATCAAAAATCAGCTTCAGCTTATTTCTTCTTAATTGTCGTGATCTCATTCGACATTATCCTTACGACCGAATTAATAGATTGCATTTCTTGTAACAATTTCATGTAAGGATCAAGATTTGAAGGCACAAGAGGTGTTGGTAAATGTAGAGTGCGATTGCTGAGTAGGAAATACAATGGAGCGATAGCTGGTAGTGCTGGGAAAGGAACTAAGGCTAGTAGTTGAGGACCAATTGGTGTGGGTAATTGTGGAACACTTGGAGTGGGAAGTTGTGGAACTGGAATTGGAGCGATTTGAGGTGGACCCAAGCTCCATGAGGGAACCGGGTACATAGAAGGCATGGGCTGTGAAAACACACTCGAATACAAATGTTGTGGAAGATCGGGAAGGATGGGCATGGTTACCTTTGGGGGCAACTTACCTATGGTGATCAAATCTGCTTCGACCTTTTGTGCCTGCGTGTACAACTCTAGAAAAGTATTTACATTGGCTTGTCGAACAACCATTCCAATGTCTGAGTTGAAGGCCCGAAGATAGTAAAATACAACTTGCTCATGCATGGGCCAAAGACCATCAGGAACTCTCTACCAGATTTGGGTGAATCTGACGTTGAAGTCCACTATCTCCTCCTATGGATGTCTTTGGATATTCATGAATTGATGTAGTAAGGAGAAAGGATCAGCTTGCTCATGAAAGTTCTTGATTAGCAATTCCACCAATTGGTCCCATGTCGTAATAGTGGCGGGTGGCAAAGATCGATACCAATATAATAATTTCCCTCTAAGTGACAATACTAACAACCTTACCATAATGTCTTCATCAGTAATGCCATGTATCATCACCAAAGAAGCCACATCTTGGATATGCTCATAAGCGGTCTTACCAGTACCATCATAGGTAGGCAAAGCCTTCAAAGTTGCTTGAGGAACTAGATTCTGTGCTTGTAAATTCAAAGCTCTTAAGCTATTCCATGTTGGAAACTTCCTTGGTGGTTATGGCTACTATGGTGGTGGGTTCTGAGCCATATGAATATGGTGTATGAGGTTGAGGAGGTGGAACACTAGTAGCAGTACTAGCTGGACTCGAAGGAATGGAGAACACACCAACTATTTATGAGGATGTTGTGGATGATGTATGAGGTGGAGGAACTAACCTGGGATGTTCACCTAATCTTTTGATGTCAAGTTTGTAGAACTCAACGGGGTCTTCAAGATTTTTGGCCTTCGATCTTGTGATCATGAAGTACAACTTTCGCTACCTTCACGTTCGGAGGCTTCTGGGTATAGTTGAGTCACCAGATGTTCTAACCATACAACATGAAGGTGAACATCAAACCTCAATACTATTGAAAGTGGAACTTTCGAGGTCCCACCGGGCATGCCAAAAACTATTGGTCAAATATCTACCTAATATACAAACATACATTTGTGCACCCTAGACATGACCAAAATTGAAATGTCGAAGGAAAGAAATGTCCTTCATGCCAATCTCCAGAGAGGGTTGGCTCCCTTACTAATCCTACACTGGTTTAAGACTAGAGTTGCAGGAAAGAAATTAGAAATAATAGAAAGAAATGGGAAATATGGCCACAGGCCGAAGGTGTAGGATTGGGGACAGACTAGCAGCAGGAATTCCAACCAAGTGTTATAGCAACATAAATTAGAGAGGAGGGCAAAAGAATTCACTTACAGTTCTCTAGAGATGACTTCTAGAATCACATTCCAATATTCACACTTACACCAGCAATGCCCAAATCCAGGTGCAGAATTTGAACTTAACAACAGATAGCAAACATGAATATAAAATAGAAATGCTTTGAAAAAAACAGAAATCACACAAAGAGACTGCTTGCAAAATCAGAAGCCACAACTTCTTCTATTTACGCAGAAAACTTGAATAGTTTTTCTACAGAATGTCTATCCTCTTCCTTTTACAATGGAAATTGAGTAGTATTTATAGAGGTTTTTGCCTCTGTTCATTTAATACACAAAAAGACAAAATGTTCCTGGATCAAGAACCTTTGTGAAGAAATTCCTCCTTAAAGTCCTTGAAAATATTCCTCCTGAGGTAGCGATCCAGATTCTAAGGGGAAATCTCTAGGAAATCAACATATTCAGGTGTCGATGCACGAAAAACTGCAAACCTGGTCGTTGACTTGAGACCTCCATTGTTCCTCGAAAATTCACCTTCATTCGGAATGTTTTGGAACTCATGAAAATCTCCTTGTGAATTTAATGTTGTAGCTCCTTTTGCTTGAAATCCATAATTTTGGTTACTCCTCGCCACAATCATTAAATTCTCTCATTCACCCGATCCAAGCGCCTTTGACCAGTCTCCATCGATGCTTAAACTTTGAGTTCGCTCAAAATAAAGCCATGAGGTGAAAGTGCCTCCTTTTAAGAATATATATGTTCACCCCCAAAAGGGATGAAAGGCGATGTCACCCTCCACCTGGGGTGAACGTAAATTTGACTTTTCAACGCCCCATCTCTTTCGATATTCGCCCAAAAACAAAATAGCCTTTGACACCTTTGTTGAGTCATTCTTTTGGTAGCTTCACCCCAATGAAGGGTGAATGGGCCATTATCCCCTCATCTAGGGTGAAGCACTTTCAAATTTACATTTTTCTTAGCATGCATCGAAGTGGGACCCACGCTTGGGTGAACCTAGCGTTGACCTTTCAATGCAACCAAAGCACTTGCCATCTCCTTTTCTTTCGCCAAAACTCATCATTCATTGCGCTTTCACCCTAGGGAGGGGTGAATGAGACTTTCACCCCTCAACTGGGGGCAGAACGTGTTGTTGACTTGTCAATGCCTTTGTTGTAAATGACGTTCACCCCAAAGTGGGGTGAACGAAGCTTTTGCCCCAACTTTGGGGTGAACGCACCCTCTTTAATTGCCAAATTTTTCCTTTGGGCTCACCACCATTTTAAAGCACTTCAATGTGCTTTCACCCCAGAGAGGGGTGAAAGGGACTTTCACCCCTCACTTGGGATGAAAGTGCTTTTTCGACTGAACACTTCCTTTTCCATTTAAAATTTTACGTTCGCCCCAGAATGAGGCGAACGGGTCCTTCACCCATTTTTTGAGGCAAACACGATTTTAACCATTCCTCAGTAATACACTTAGTCTTTGGGAACCATTTTTCTCTGCAAATGTTTTGGGTGATCTCAAATGATTTCATAAATCATTTATCTTATGATATCCACTATTTCAAAGCACAAAATTTCGTGAAAATACAAGAAAATAATGACACATAAAAATATTGTGAAAAACACTGTAACACAATTTTATTATAATTGCCACTTTTACAAACAAAACCCTTCAACAAAATTACATCAAAAATCCCAATGTGGCATATGTCAAAATTGCCAACATATTGATAGTTTACAAACATATTCAATTCTCATCTCAATTGAGATGCTATAACTAGATACCTACATCTTTTTTCACAAAAATTCTAAATTTCATATACATTTTTTGGATCTTATTAATTTTTTTAAATACAAACATTCAACATCCTTTTCTTGAGAATTTACAATCTTGATCATCCATCCATCCAAGTGAAATCCTGATTAGTGATGGTTTTTTATGATGCCAAGCTGCCATTGTACCACTTGAATATTCATAACTGCTTTGTTGGCTCCATGTTTTTTTCAAATGGTTGGTCCTACTATTCCCTGATGCTACTAAATCCCTTTGAAATCCATAAGCATTATGTTTTTTTTGCCAAACACTACCATACTTGATACCTTTTTGACTCCATGTAGATCTTAAATATTGATGCCTTAACCCATGCCTCCAAAATTGTTTCCACTTAGAGTGGTGTAGGTGTCGATATGCTGCAACCTTAACCTGATATTTTTTTCCCTTTGATTCTTCAACAATTTTTTATTTTTTTTTAATTTAAAATTCTTCTTCAAAATCTTCTCTCTTATACCTTTATTTTGGTGCATCCTTATGCACTTTTGACAAGGCTTCCTTAGACTTTGTTGCTTCTTCTTCCATGGACTCTATTGTTGTTGCTATTGTAAATTCAACTTTTGAGTTTTCTAATGGTTCTTCAACTTATTCCCTTACCATAATTGCTTGTTGCTTCTCCTTGGGTCCTTGCTTCTTAAGATTTTCCTTTTGAATGTGACCATGAAGTTGCACGATGTCATCTGTATTTTTCTTCTTCTATTATATCCTCTATATTCATTTCTTTCAACTTCCTCTAAAGCCTTTTTATTTCTTCTTCATATTCTTTTATGGTGACTTTCAAACTAGTTATCTTTTTATAAGGGTTTCACTAACTCAAGAATACATTCTCCATTTTATCCCACGTCAACATTATTTCCTTAGCATACCTTTCATTAGTAAGAATATCCCACCAATCATGAGCTTCCTCTTTTAAAAGATAAAAAGTTTACAATTCCAAAAATCTCACCAGAATATAGAGATCTAAACTTCATCCACCATTACCGGGGGGGGGGGGGGGGGGGGGGGGGGGGAGGCGGCGAGAGGGGGGGGGGGTCGAGTCTTCCCCCCCCCCAAGGGAAAAATATTGGGGGGGGGGGCGGGGGGGGGGGCGCGGGGTGGGTGAGGGGCCCCGCCTGCGGGTCCCGCCCGCCGCCGGCGGGGGGGTTTTTTGCTTTTAAAAAAAAAACTTCATCCACCATTATCGAGAATCAATGTGGTCATTTCTAGTAAAAATTGGTAACTCCATGGTCTCAAACCCAAGAAATCCCAAAAGCAGATAGGGTTTTAGGGAAAAAACTAAGGTTTTTCAAAATTTTATTTCCCTTTTTTTTTAAACTCTTATAATCTTTTCTATCACTAGCAGAACAAAAAAAATTAATATAATTAACATAAAAAATAAATGCAACCATCTATTATGACTTTACATTAATCCATTACCATGCTTCTCCTTGAAAGGGTTTAAAACTATTGCACATATTGCTACTACTATTGTGAATAAGCATGGATGCCTTTGATGTCAATGCAGTTCTTCTCAATGGTGATAGTGATAATGCTGGAAAATTATTTTACTGGTAAACAAGATATTGCAGTTGAAACTTCAATCACTTCTCTTTGTTGCTAATCTTCAAATTGCTTCTCTTTGTTGGTAATATTATCGACAATCTTCTCCTCTAGTAACATCCTCTTCCATAAATCTCCTCTTTCCCTTAATCTTCTCTTGCTGATAATATTCTCTTCCATCTTCACACCCTCCCACCACCTCAAGAGAGATTCTTCTCAAAAAATTTAGAAGATGGTATTGATATTAGAGAATGGTGGAAAATTTATAAATCCTTGTATTCTACTAAATTTTGTTGGAATGTTAAGCTAATTTATTATCTTGGAGGATAAAATTAATCTTGGTATGGTGGTTTTGCTATGGTTTATAATTATAAACCAAATTGGGAAGAAACAATCAAGCATTCTTATATTACCAAACCCATATAAAATGATATATAGTTTTAAAGATACCTTCAGTAATTATATAGAAAATTAATAGGATTTAGGATGAGTAAAAGAAAATAGAAAGAGAGGAAATTTCAAGAAAACTGCAAAAGAAAAAGATAATGATGATAGTGTACAAACTGAAGGAACTACATTTTGAAGTGATATGAGCAAGTGAATGGTCATAATGTTTTTTCTTCATCTAAAAATCCTATTTTTTGAGTCCATGGATGCATTCATATAGGCAATGGCATAATTTCAATTAGATAAGAACATATGACTTGATAGTGAAAATGTTCAAATATTTAAATATTGAAATATCACCATGGATAAATATGTTTTACACTTAAATTTTCATGTTATTGAGATCAATGATGTAGATATTGTTCTTGGTTATCTTTGGTTGGATTCTTTAGGTATTGTTGGCATTAATGTGTAAAACGAGTTCATGAAGTTATGCTACATAAAAAATAATACTACAAGATATTTCTTAGATTAAGGAGAAAGGATCCAAGGAGAAGCAAGAAGCAACTATGATAGGGAACAAGTTGAAAAACCAAAAAACCAATAAAGGAATCAAAGTTAGAGCCTATTTTAGAGTCCAATGAATAAGCAATAGTAAAGTTTGAGGAAACTTTATTAGAAAAGTACAATGATGCACCAAACACAAGGGCACATGAGGGAAGAGCATGACAAAGAATTTAAAATAGATGAACTAAATGTTGAAGAATCAAAGGAAGCAAAACATCAAGTTAAGGTTACATCCTATTGACACCCACACCACCTTGAGTAAAAATAATTTTGGAGGTATGACATAGGGCATCAATATTATTATAGACCTATAGGGAGTCAAAAAGACATCAATTATGATAATATTTGGTAGAGATAGCATAGTAATTATAAATTTCAAAGTGATGCAACAACACAATGAAACCATAAGAACAATTATTTTAAACATTAGAGTAGAGCAACAAAAGCATGGAGCCAACAAAGTCATCATGGATGTTCAAGGGCACAATATTAGCTTGGAATCCACCATTAACTAAGATTTAACTTGGATGGATGGATGATCAAGATTGATATCAGTTGTCAACATTGCTTAGTAGATCATATAATTTAGTTTCATATCATGTTTTAAGGAAGAAATATTTATAAGGAGGGTGGAATGCTATAGTACATAGGGATAGGTATATAAGGATATGATATTATATTGTATATGAGTATTATGGATAGTTGACATGGGTCACACATAACACAAGGATTATTATATTATAATAACGAGTGGGCTAATATTTTGAGTCGGATTCCCAAAGTAGCATTAGGATATGGGTATATAAATAAGGAATGTTGTTATTGCAATCATCATCATTCATCTAAAATATTCTTTTGCAATAGGGGACTTCTATGGGAAGTCCTTCGCTTCCCTACAACCCATCCTTGGCCCTGTCCCATATCCCTGGTCCTATCCCAATTCCCTGGCACCTCCTTTGCCCTTCCTTCTTGGTTGGTAGGTGTTGCAGATGATCTCCTTGGTTTGGAGGTCACTTACTCTCTTATTTTCCCTTTTCCATGCCTTTAGGTGGGTTTTACTTTTTGTGCCTGTTAACTGGGATGTCCTTGGGGTTTTTTGGGGTATCCCTGGGTTTGTCCTAGTTTATTTTTTGAGTTTCAGAGAATCCTTTTCCCTTATACCTTTTGGGATGTCCTTGTGTCCATACTAGTATTTTCTTCTTGTGCTTCAAGGATTTTCCCTTCAGCTCTTTTGGTTGTTCTAGATTTTTGCAGGTGTCCTTCATGGTGCGGATCAGTTTCCTATTCATTGGTGCTTCCTAGATCCTTCTCTTGGTTGTATTTGGTCACAGATGATCTCCTTGGGGTGGGAGATCACTTCTTCACTTGTCCACCCTTTTATCAACCATTTCGAGGGTGTCCTTCTTGCACCTATATTCAAGGATGCCCCTGGGTCCATCCCCAGGTTTCCTACTTTGCTTCTCGAATGGCTTTTATTGCAGGGTTCTATTTGGAGCTTGTTTTCGGTGGTTTCCAGTTGGGGCACACCTCTTCTCCTAGTTTTTGTTGTTTGATTTGCTGCATGAGGATTTCGTGGTTTGTGGAGATCCTCACTTTGCTGATCCTCTTTTCAGGCCTATGCAAAATGTTGTTATGACGGTTTTCTGGCATCCTTATTTTTTTATCGCCCTTCCCTGGGTGGTATCTTCCTCCTCTGGCATTTTCTCTGGTCCATCCTTCTATTCAGGATGGTTTTTGCAAATATGCTCTGGATTTCCAGTGTTTTCCTGTCGAATTCTGGTTTTGGTCTACAGCTGCATTTTTGGACCAGGCAGGATTGCCTTTTGTCCTGCTTTTTTCAAAATTTTAATTTTTAAATTTTAATTTTTAAATTTTAATTTTCAATTATGGGCGGGATGGCCATGTATCCTTTTAGGCAGGAATTTTTTGTTCAATTTTCTCGCTTTTTGTATTTTCAAATTGTGGTGGGCGGGATGGCCGAGATTACCTTGTTTTAAATCCTCTTTGCACGTGATGTTTATACGGGATGGCCCTGTTGCTCTTATCCATCCTTTTCACATGTGTTGTTTAGATGATTTTGGCGGGGTAGCCTTGTTTCAGATTTAAAAAAAAATAAAAGAAAGAAAAGAAAAATATTGTCTTGTAAGGCTATCCTTTAGCCTGTTTTGTAAGGCTATCCTTAGCCTATCCTATAAGGCTATCCTTTAGCCTATCCTAAAAGGCAATCATTTTTTCTTTCCTCTGGGTTTTCTGTTGCTCTTTCCTGCGGCATTTCTATGGCCTTGTTTATTTGGTCTTTTGACTTGTTGTAATCAAGTTTTGGGTCCCTTGATAAAACCCACTTTTAATTTAACTGATTAAAAAAAAAATTCTTTTGCAATTGTCTTTGCCCATAGAGGCCTCTCATCTTAGGAGATCTTGTGGAGTTATTCCTTCCTTAAGGAATATTATTGGTGATGCCTTACCTTAAGGGTATTATCTATATTTGTGTCTCCTTGAGTGGATTATTATTGTGAACTATTATTTGTGCATGAATATTTTGATATTTCAATGTATTGGTGAATGATTTATGTTTGCAAGAATAAAATTTTATAACAATCTAAGTAATTAGCCAACTTAGAAGGCTAGCTAATACGATTAAAGTACTATTGTTTTGGTAGCGTGATTCACTTAGAGGTTATCATCTATATGCAAACAATATTATTTTTATATGCACCTTACTCATTGATTCCCTCTTGTATGTTATTTTTTTTTTGAATAAGCTATGTGTGGCTTCTATATTACATTGCTCTCATTACATTTCTAACAAATTAATTAAAGCATATCCGAATTTTCCTTTCTATCAAAGATATTCTCCATCTTCCTCAAATTGTGAAGTTTCCACAATCAACTCCTTAGATGCCTTTCGAAATTTAAATTTTGTCAAGATGAAACTCAATACTATGAATGGCTAAAATGTTTGCAGCCCAACTTCTATATCTATAAATATCTTGTCTATAAATACATTTTTTAATGGTTCTTATACATTCCCCTAATATTCCATGATATTATTTTTATTGTTATTTTTTGTTTTTATTTATGGGTTTTGCCCCACTTATTAACACTTGGTGATATTTTCTTTTGTTTCCCATATCAATATCCCTTTGGCTTTATTTTTCTCTTTATTTTTACTTCTTGGGTCTTCCTCTTTTTTTATTCCCAAAAATACTTTCATCTTCATCAATATCTTCAATCTTCTCACTTTACTCATAGTAAGACTTATCATCTTTAGGTTTACCTTGTTCTAAAGGATCTGAAGTGCAAGGGATAACCTCAAAAGGATAATAGTCTTTGTGTTGCCCTAGAAACACTAAAGTGGAAGGATGCTCTTCTAGCAATTACCTTTTTGTTCTTCACTAAAACCCCTAAATTGTTATGGGTTTCCTCTATCCTCATTTATTTATTATGTTGCTCTTGAAACCTTAAAATACAAGGGATAACATCTTCACCACTTTCACTTTTATTATGTGGAGAGGATTCTATACTACTTGAGAAAAAAGAATATGATTTACCTAGAATAAACTTGACCTCTTTTGTCATATTTGTTTTAGGATTTATATCTACATCTTGGTTTGCACCTTTAATTTCTTCTGAGCTTGCATAATGATACTATAGATAGGCTTTCTTTATCTCATATTTTAGAGTGGGATATCCTTGATCTAATCTAGCTTTTATTACTAGATGATTTCATTACTTCGTCTCAAAGTTATCTCATGGTTCAAATTTTTTATCTCTTTCTTCATAGTTTTCAGTTTGTGAACTCTTGCCATGTGTCTAATATGATAATAATTGTGGCAATGATATTTTCATAATCTACTTGTTGATCTCATTCTCTTGATTTAGATTTAATCTTAATGGATTGTGGCAAAGGTTTTAAAATATCCATAGCAACACATATTTGAGTATATATAACATGCTTTTTCTCCTTAGTAGTTAGTCCTTCCTTGATGAATTCCCCTAGGGTATTTCCAATATTCTTCAAAAAATCCTTATTTATAAGTTGAAATGGAAGTACAAAAAGCCTAATCCACAATGGAATATTCTTAATAGTTTCTATATCAAAATAAAATTTTCATTCCATGGTCTCAAATAAAGTGCATATCTTCCCCTAAATCATGGGCCATAAACCATTATTTTTTTCCTAATTTTTGAACTAAAAAATATAATCAGGAAAAACCTTTAGAAAGAAAAGTCATAGTAATTTGAATTCAATCCCCACATCCACTTGATCCAATTTTGAATCTCTAAAAACCCTCGCCATGATCTATGGAACTTACATATTAACCCTTTACTTTTAAGAACCATTATATCATGCTCAATCATCTCATCCTTGATACTTACTTCTCGTGAAACATCTGCTATTTGGATCAAACATACCATGTATTCGCTCTTCTGCTTATCTCCAACTTGGGTCTCCATGCTTCTAACTAGGGCATCCTGACTTCCCATTAGAGCTTTCAAATATGACTTTCCTTCCATACTATCTAATATGGATCTCTCTTGGCTGTCACTCCCTCTTGGTTCGCACTCCCTCTTGATTTGCACTCCCTCTCAGATCACACTTGCTCTTGGCTTGCACTCTCTCTAGCCTCACGCTTGCTTTCAAATTGCACTTCCTTTTGGCTCACAATTGCCCCTAGCTCACGATTGTCCCCATCTCTTCTTTTTCTCAGCATTCCTTCGCTTCAATATTTTTTTGGAAATAATGTTTTATGCATTCATGGTAAGGGTTTGAAGCATAACTCCTACCTTGCACTCTCTCTTGCCTCACATTTGCTATCAACTTGCACTCCCTCTTGGCTCACAATTGCCCCTATCTCTTTTTTTCGATGTTCATTTCAATAATTTTTTAGATTTTTTTCAACTAAATCCTTTAAATTCTCCTAAGATCTGGATCAAGAAGGCGTACTTGTTCCTTGATCGCACTTTTATTTCTACTTCATACTTCCTGGTCAAACTTCCTCCTTACTCCTGGCTCATGCTCGCACTTGCTTTTGAATGCACTCACTCTCAGCTCATGTTCGCCCTCGCGATCACATTTACTCATATTTCAAACCTTGGGTTAAACCCTATAATTTAATTTAATTTTTTTTTTTTTAATAAAAAATCTTTATAATTTTTAAACTTCAAGAGGATTATGATACTATAAGGAATGGAGGCAGCCTATTCTTAAGCACTTAGTTGCTGCCAACCGACCTATACAAACTTTTAGAGTAATATAATTCTTAATTTTCTAAGTAAAACCAAAGTCAACAGTACCCAACCCTATAAAGAAGAATCAGGGCGCCCTACCAACCCGCCTATACAAAAGTTTAGAGTAAAGAATAGGTTTTTGAAAGAGTCTTGATCTCTAGATATTAGAGTAAAGTGCGGGTTTATTTTGAAAGGGTTTTCGTCTCTTGTGTAGCCGTTTATATTCTACAAAATTTAAGAGTACATGGCTGCTACCAACCCACCTATACAAAATTTTAGAGTAAAGTGCGGGATTTTGAAAGGGTCTAGGTTTCTAAATTTTAAACTAAAGTGCAGCTTTTTGAAAGGGCCTTGGTCTCTTGTGTAACCGTTTAAACTTAATTCCTTGTATAATGGTTTGAACTTAGTTCCTTAAATAAAAACCCAAAGATGTATCATTAAAATATTTAAAAAAAAAAAACAAAATTTTAAAATAAAAACAAAGGTTTAGTTTTGAAAGGGTTCCAATCCTTTATATTACTTTGAACTTATACTACTTTAAACTTAGATCTCTATAAAAACTCATCCCTCAGGCAAAAAAATAAAAATTAATAAAAATTAAAAATTAAAAAAAAAAACTAAAAAAATACTTTACAGTTTCCTATGTAGTCGGCCAGTGACTTATGAATTCTTCTCATTTTTAAAAAGGAGTCATATGGGTTAAAGAAGATTTAAGAGAGGAGGAGTTAGCTCTATGTGTTCTAGCCCGGTTACTTTGTAAACTACCTGGTGATTCTTTATTCACTGTCCATATCTCGGTCATTCCAAAGAGCAACCAATAGGCAAAAGAGTGTGATTTGTGACAATGGAAGGCCAATCAAAAATACAGACAACTATTGGACCCAAGACTGGCGTAGTCTATGAGCGGGATCCAACCAAATGCTCTAAAATGGGTGGTTGTGGTTATCAGTGCCACCGCGAACCTGCTGCAGGTCACAAATTATGTGTATATCACCTTGAAATTGGAAGGAAGACTAGAAAACGAGCGAAGTCACAGTAAGTTTCTGTTATTAATGCCTAGTAATGGTGAGTGATCTTTTATTGAATATTTATTTTTCTACTTTGTTCTTTATAGATCAACTCAAAATTTCCAACAATCCAAAGTTGAGAGAAGACGACCTGTTAGAAGGTGAGTTGTTGAATTCTGTCTGGGCTTCATTACATGTAGCTAGGTCAAATGTGAAAGAAGCAAAACTAACAATTATTATTTTCACTTGTTCAATGTAAAATAGGTCAAGGAAAAACAATGATGCTCTAAACTTGGATATGGTTAAAGATGAACCCAAAACTAAGAGAAGGCAACCCGTTAAAAGGTAATGTGTCGAATTCTATCATTCATTTATTATATATATATAGGCTTAGCCCAATGTGTTGAAAGGAGAGAAATTAATGACTATAATTCTCACTTGCTCTCTCTATATAAAATAGGCCAAGAAAGGGGAACGATGCTTTAAACTTGGATAAGGATGAATATGAATATCTTAATCAGCAACCAGAGGAGAAGAAAGAGCTACCCTTGAGTACGAATGCTTTAAATTTGGATAAGGTTGACGATGAGAGTTTTAATGAACTAGGTGACCAGGAGAAAGAAACAGACATTATCCATTCAGTACTGAATACTCCACAAACTCCCAAGAACTATATTTTGTAAGTATGAAATTCTAGATTGTTCATTTTGTGAAAGATTTAGGTAGTCAATTAATCAGTGAATCCATTTATTTTTATTATGCAGATGTTATGGCAAAAAATACTCTAAAACAAAACTCCTTTGTAAAACCTATAATATTTTTTATCTTCAAATTGTTTAAAGCAGAAAAGCTCATTATAGCTCAGATATAAAATTTATGTAAGGACATTTTCTATTGTATTGTCTGTAGTGTACCTGTAGAAAAAATAATATGTATTAAGAATAAGATGTATTTCATTTATGCGTCATATTTTAAAGGTTTGTTAGGAATCCCCTCTCACATAGGCTGCTGCATAAGAAATATAGGCTGTAGAAATACCACCATCGTTAATATGTCTTAAAAATCATTCTCAATTTCAATGTCAACAAGTCTTTCTTCAATATAAAAATGCTGGGAAATATTCAAGCAAATGTTGTCACCTTTGACAGAGGAGTAAGCTAGCTTGTCCTCTACATACTATGCAAGCATATATTATTCATCAGATATGAAGTCAAACATTATAATGTTATACTTCATTTTCCCATACAACTTCATCACGTTAAAAGTATCAGTTGTGCAAATAATTTTGCAGTTTTCAGAATCTGATAGGCCAGAGCTTTCAGCCTTTACTAAAATTGCTCATGTGCAATTCAATCATACCAAAATTTAAAGCATGGAGACCAGCTAACCTTTTTATATTGTACCCAACAAAGTGTATCTCATTGATGAGATAGAGTTGAAGCATAATGTCAACTCCCCACTTCAACTTGACCCTTTGATAATATTACAAATGTTATAAAATGATTGTATGCAAGTGTGTTTGGAACAATAAATTTTCTTTAAAGGATACCTCAATTTGGGTGGTTGATGTAACAAACTTTTTATAGTGCACCATTAGATACAAGATTGTCTGAAATACAGAATTTGGATACTCAATTAGTTTTCTATATATAAATTTTATACATTTATTTGTACATAATTTTTTATAAATATTTACATATTTTCTTAGTTTTATAAGAAATTTATTGTAAAGAATATACTGGCATATTCATAATTGAATTATGAAAAACACCAATAATTAGAAACCTCTTTCAACCTTTCTTAATATTTATTACCTAGCATGGAGAAACTTATATGTTTATCTAAAATGTTTAAAACATCCATCCCATTTATATTTCCTATCATTTGATAAAGATTTTACCATTATGTTTTTCAACCTTTTCATTTTGGACTATAATAGACTGGAATAAGATAAATTGGAAAGTCATTACAAAAAGAAAAAAGATGCAATACAAATTCTAATATACATTAGGGAATTAAGAAATTATCAATGTAAACAGACATTTTTTGAAAGAAAATAGACTCTATATAATGTGTTCATTGACTTCACTTAAGTTTTAAAACTTTGAAAATTGCAAAAATATGTTGTCCAAATACACTTGCAAACTATCTGGTGATTCTTTATTCACTGTCCATATATCGGTCGTTCCAAAGAGCAACCAATAGGCAAAAGAGTGTGATTTGTGACAATGAAAGGCCAATCAAAAATACAGACAATTATTGGACCGAAGACTGGTGTAGTTTATAAGAGGGATCCAACCAAATGCTCTAAAATGAGTGGTTATGGTTATCAGTTCCACCGCAAACCTGCTGCAGGCCACAAATCATGTGTATATCACCTTGAAATTGAAATTGGAAGGAAGACTAGTAGAAAACGAGGGAAGTCACAGTAAGTTTCTGCTAATGCTTAGTAATGATAGTGATCTTTTATAATTATTTATTTTTCTACTTTGTTTTTTTAGATCAACTCAAAATTTCCAACAATCCAAAGTTGTGAGAAGACTACCTGTTAAAAGGTGAGTTGTTGAATTCTCTTTGGACTTCGTTACATGTAGCTAGGTCAAATGTAGTGAAAGAAGCAAAACTAACCACTATAATTTTCACTTGTTCAATGTAAAACAGGTCAAAGAAAAACAATGATGCTATAAAGTTGGATGTGGTTAAAGATGAACCCAAAACTAGGAGAAGGCAACCCGTAAAAGGGTAAGGTGTCGAATTCTATCATTCCTTTATTATATATATGCTTAGTCCAATGTGTTGAAAGGAGAGAAATTAATGACTATAATTGTCACTTGCTCTCTCTATATAAAATAGTCCAAGAAAGGGGAACGATGCTTTAAACTTGGATAAGGATGAATATGAGTATCTTAATCAGCAACCAGTGGAGAAGAAAGAGCTACCCTTGAGTAAGGATGCTTTAAATTTGGATAAGGTTGACTACGAGCGTTTTATTGAACAAGGCGACCAGGAGAAAGAGACAGACATTACCTATTCAGTACTGAATACTCCACAAACTCCAAAGAACTATATTTTGTAAGTATGAAATTCTAGATTGCCCATTCTGTGAAAGGTTTAGGTAGTCAATTAATCAGTGGATCCATTTATTTTTAGTATGCAGATGTTATGGCCATGATAAGAGAAAAATACTCTAACAAAAATCCTTTGTAAAACCTATAATGTTTTTTTATATCCAAATTGTTTAAAGCAGAAAAGCTCCTTATAGCCCAGATTATCTAAAATTTATGTAAGGACATTTTCTATTGTATTTCCTGTGCGGTAGAAAAAATAAAATGTATTAAAAATGAGATGTATTTGATTTATGCGTCATATTTTAAAAGGTTTGTTAGGAATCCCCTCTCACATAGGCTGCTGCATAAGAAATATAGGCTGTAGAAATACCACCATCGCTAATATGTCTCACAAATCATTCTCAATTTCAATGTCAACAAAGAATTTCTAAACAAACAAGCATGACAACTTATTAGTAATTTAATTCTTTGTAGTATCTAAACTAATCCATATCATTTAACATTGAAGTTTTACATAACAATGATGAAATATTTATTATATGGTATTGTTTGCTTATTTTATTAATGATGAGATATAATAAAAACTTAAATTTCTTAGACAAGTATCATATCACAAAGATATTTTAATAAGTCACATAGTTTTACATACTGGTTTTGTACTATCATTTTTTTCTAATATGCATATACTATCTAATAAGCTTTAACTTGTTTCTCCATGTTGAAAGTCAATATTTTTCCTCTAAGTGAGCTCATACCATTAGTTGTATGTTATGACTAACCCATAGGATTGGGGCATTGGCCTATGTTATCAAATTGTTTTACTCCTACCACTTGTTACTTGTCCCAAACCCATCCAAAAAATGCTATGATTCACCAATGAGATTTAAATCGTGTCTTAGAGCATGGAATTTTTCATGCATCACCATTAGATCAAAGTATCATGGATTAATATTAAGGATCACCTTGATGTAATCTTCTCTTTAAAAGATTTTTCACTTATGATTTTATGCAAACATACGTGAAGAGAGACACATTTGTCCTAAACCTCTTAGCAAAGTGATCTTAATGGTGACTCAGGAATAACAATTGCTTTTTAGAATAATATTAGAGTATAACTATTTCTACCTAGCAAAGTAATTTAAGTTATTTCTTTTTAGTTATAGAGACTATGAAATATTGTGGACAAGATAAGTCACCTTATACAATGGGCAATAAAGGACAATAATGTAGATATTTTATTTTAATATATCAAAACTCAATATATTAGCACTTCAAGAAGCTTGTTGTTTTTAATATTGTTAGTGAGAATAAATATTTTATACATAACATGTTTGTAAGGGTATATGTTTGTTATATAATCATCTCAAGTTTTTATTATAAATATCTAACTACTTGATATCAAATGACCTTAGGACCATTGGACAAAAGACAGGATTAGTCTACTCTCGTGATCCAACCAAATGCTCCAAAATAAGTTGGAAAAATACCCAATGCCAAAGTGAGCCTCTTCCAGGGTATAAATTATGCAAATTTCATCGTGCAAGCAACAAAAGAAGTAACAGAAGAAGTATCCTTAAACAAAGGAAGAAACAGTAAGTTTGTATTAATGCATAGTCATCTTCTATAAAATATTGATGTACTAATTTATTTTTCAAAATAGCATTTCAAATAGTAAATTATTGATTTTCATGTGTATTTGCTTGTTATAAAATAGGTTAAGGAGTGATCTACCAAACTTGGATAGGGTTGAGGATTACGAATTAAATCAAGTGCAGAGTGACAAAGAGATACACTTGAACAATATCCATTTGGGAAGGTATGTTGTCCACACTCTAAAGTAATGTGTTTTCTATGTTTATTTAAAATTTATGCAAATATTTCTCTTATAGCATTACTTTTTGTGAGTAACTAGAAAACTATTAAAATAGATAAGAAAAAAAATCTCAAGGGAATTCCATATCCTATAGGGTGTTGTAAAGGGAATTTAGCATGTACATACACCATCTCCATTAACTTCCATTAAAAACATCTTTAGTTTCAATGTCAACAAAAAGTTCCTTAGAATAAAAACATTGTTAAGTTCTCATCTAAATATTTTCACATTTAATACATCACAAGAAGAGAAACAATGATTGTCCTTTACATGTTATAAAAGTAATTATACTTTATCATCTATGAAATCAAATATAATAAGATAATAATTTCTTTTTAGGTATCCTTAGCCATGTTAAAAATATCAAATAATGGTCTCGAGACAACACAACAATTTGGGCTTTGGCTCTTCTTTGGGAGGTCCAAGGTTCAAACCGTGGTGTGGATGAGTGTGTGAGGGAGTGGGTGTGTATGGTTGTATTTTTGGCCCTTATTGATAAGCTCAAATCTCACCCTCATGAGAGGTCATGGTTGGTATGGGGATGCCCGGAGCCTTAGGGGTTTCTCACACTAACCTCAATTAAAAAATATCAAATAATGAATGATGTTGATAGTTGGGTTGTGCTACTACGTGGTAGTTATTCGTGATTTTTTTCAATACATAGAGGAATCAGTAACTACCTTTTATTTTTGAAAAAATGGTCATAATTTCAAGTTGCATTGCCTCCGATCATAGCATCAAATCATGGTGCTACCACTTTAAACTCTATCTCACCTCGATAAACATTACCCGAGATGAGGGAGACTCCAGTAGCTTGGGGTTGGTACTGTCATCATTAAGTTGACGTACACTCACTGAACTCAAGTTAGACTACTACCAGTTAAAATACTACCTTTGTCCAGATTGGGCATGCTCCAAAGATTTGAACCTAGGTCTCCTATTTGTAAGTACCCAATGTCTTTATTAGTAATATTTTAATAAATACTTTTTTATGCACTAATCTTTTAAGATCAATTTTAAATTCAAAACAATGCAAATTTTAAAAATGATTACATATTCTAAGGTAAATTGTTGAACTGTGTATGTCTTGTATTACATATGCTAAGGCCCAAGGTAGAAATTATTTTTTTAGTGAGTTTACATGGGTTTTAATGAGAGGTCCCTATCCTTATATTGAGTGGGGTTTGAACCTTGAACCTCTCAAAGAGAGGCTAAAGCCCTTACCAAAGCTTGTAGCTTCTAAGGTAGAAATTATTCAAAGTTAATAAACTCATTTTAATTTTAATCCTCATAAAATAGATCAAAAAATGTTCTTATAAGGTTTTTATAAAAAAATCTTATTTTTTTTATGTACAATCATAAACACACCCACTCTCACACACTCACCCACGTTGTGGTTTGAACCTTGAACCTTCCAAATAAGAGCCAAAGCTTGAAGCACAACCTCCGAAATAAGAGCCAAAGCCCAAACCATTGCACTGTCCCCCTCCCCCTCGGGAAAAAATCTTATTTAAGTATAGTATTTTAAAGGTTTCTTAGGAATTCCCTCCACTATAGGGTGTTGTATAGAGAATTTATCATGTATATATACTATCTCCACTAATTTTCATTAAAAAAAAATTAGTTTCAATATCAACAAAAATCTCCTTAGAATCAAAACAATGTCAAGCTTTCATCCAAAGATTTTCACCTTTAATACAACACAAGAGGGAGAGAAAACTATGCTTGTTCTTTACATGGTATAAAAGTAATTATTCTGTGTCATATATGAAGTCAATTATAATAAGATAATGGTTCCTTTCCAAGTAACCTTGATCATGTTTACAATATTAAATAATGAATGATGTCAATAGTTAGTTTATGCTAATAAGTGATAGTTATTAGTGATATTTTAATAAATAAATTTTTATGCACTAATATTTAAAGATCAATTTAGAACTCAAAACGATGCAATATTGTATGAGCGGGTCTTCTGAATGATGTGAAAATGAGCGGGCTTCTTGGACGAATGGGTCTCGGGTGAACAAGTCTCCACAAAAATTCAAATTTAGTAATGATGGGAATCCAAGCACTGGTGATGGCGAATCGAACATTCACGGGTCTAGTCATTATGATGAGGCAGATGGAAGTTATAGGTGTTGGGGGGGTCCCTCCACTAGACACACCTCACAAATCCACCTATATTTCCTATGCGGAGATAGTTTTGAGGAGCACGATATCTCTTTTTTCTCCCCATCTCTTTGTGTGAGGACTCTCTCTCCAAATCATAGAGAGTTAGTGTTTTCACCTGAGGTAATGGCTTCTCTTATTTCCCATGACTAATTGTCTCTCATCAAAAAATTTATGTGTTCTCGTTCGGATATGGAATCTATCTACAAATAGATGCTCTTGAAATGGTGACCTTGTGGCAACATGGATCTTGTTGCCATGCCTAGAGGGTTTTTCCTCATCATGCTTAACAACTCAAGTGACACCAGTCATATTCTCACAAGGGTCCTTGGTTTTTTGGTCGTTAGAGCTTATTCCTTCGAAGATGGGGTCCTTGGTTTTTTTACCATAAGAGCCTCTTCCTTTGAATATGGGACATATATTTTGATCCTAAAAATTAGAGCATCAACTCAACACCCATCTAGATGAGGCTACCTAGTTTACCTATCTAGTTCTGGCATCAACCAATCCTAAGGTAAATTTCATAGACCATTGGGGAGCTTGTAGCATTATGGTGACCAAGGCTAAGTCCTGGATAATCTATGCTCATTTGTGCATTAACACCAATCTAGAGTCAAAGCTACCAATATATATTGACTTAGTTTCTGCTTCATGGAGAAGATGCCAAGCCATTGAATATAAGAGTAAGCCCGTATTTTGCATTGAATGTCATAAATAGGGTCACCTCAAAGCATAGTACCCCTATCTTAAAAAGACTCAAATAAGGATTGGATCCACTCTAGGATGTCCCACAACAATCCTCAGGTCTCTAACCAACCTCAAAAGAAAATCCTTACTTATTTCTTAGGCATAGATCATGCATCAAACCCTAAATGCAAGCAATCAATGACCTCTTTCTCTATTGGTACTCTTGACCAGGTTTGTTTTCTCTTTTCTAATCCTAATATTTTCTAGTTCCTTTGTTTGAGGTCCCTAGAAGCGGTTTGGAGTCCAAGCTCATTGCTTACTTAAACCTCTCTGGTGATCTTCCTTGTTTGACTATTCCTTTTGTGGACCACTCTGGCATAAGGTGGTCACCTCCCCCGTTTGGATGGATCAAATTCAATTTTGATAGTGTAGACAAAGGAAATTTTGGAAGAACTAATTATGGAGGCATTGTCATAGATGACCTCACTAAGATCATCTTAGTGTTCACAAAAAAATTAGGCTTTCAAACTAGCCATTTTGTCAAAGCCAGAGCTTTATATCAAGATATCTCCATTCTCGATGAACTACCCTTCAATAATATTATCATCGAGGGCAATTATATTAACATCATTAATAACCTTAAAGTAACTAAGTCTTTTGACGGGAGCATCTACAACATGATAGAAGAATCTAAGAGGTTTTTATGCAAATATGATAATGTGATCATTTAACACATATACAGGGAGGGCAACCAAAATGTGAATGTGATGGCCAACCTTTCTCTTTTTGAGGATAATATTCATGGCTAGTTTGATCAGTTTCCATGTGGTATTTTCAATAAAAATAACAATAATTATTCCACACTACTTTAACAATATTATCTACTCTATGGGAGTCTTTAGCCAACTTGGAAAGCATGCCTCGTCAAGAGTGCTTGTTGCCTTACACATCATGATTTATAACCTTATCCATATCAAGTGGTAGCATGTGATTCCTATTCTGCATTTTCTTCGTCCATGTTTACCTAATCCTTGTAATAATTTCATCATTTTTACCTATTTTGACCTCATTGCTTTCATGTGGCACCCCAATGTGTGCTTTGTGGTTTGAAGTCCTTGTGCCAATGACCCCTTTCCATGCACTCATATCCCAAATCACTTCCATGAAAGGGGTATATTTATTTCCATTTCATTTTCCATGAATCTAACTGGTAGAGTGAAGCCCATTTTCAAATGGCTATCCAATTTTATTTGCTATAATAGCTCCAATGTTGATTGGGTGATCCATTCTAAGTTTCCTTAGCATAAGTTAATCGATCAATGACTATATTCTCTTGGTGGCATGTATATTTTAGAAGAATCTGATGTTCAAGCTTCTTGGAAGGCCTTTATTGTAGATTAGGAAATACCAAAACAATTAATCAATAAATATTAGAACTTGATATTCATAGTGGTAGTGCTTAAATACAAATAACATAGGTTAGAAATATACTTAGGAGATATTAGGAAATAATATCCCTTAACTACGCTAACAACTACGCATTATAGGTAGCCCCCACTGAAGGTAGCTAACCACTAACAACTAACATAGTCAAAATGACTACAATGACTAACTAACCCTAGGTAAATAGTAATAGGTAAATACTAGTGGTAAAAAGTAACAAGCTACTTTTTACCATGTGGTAAATTAAATCTACCTAGGTGAATCTTACAAATTACCAAATGAGGTAATAATTTATAGTTACTATAGCATAGTAACTCTAACATCCCTCCTTATTACATTATTTGGGTAATGTATATAACTGTCCATAGTGAAAAAGATATTGACCGACTGGTTCTTACTCTGGCTTGGGCTCTGTCATAGTCCTCTGGATGCTCGAAGCAAAAGATAGGTCATTCCTCACTTTGTCTTTACATAAAAAAATGTCCTTATTGTAATCTTGTCATCCAACTGGATTGCATGGGTAACCAACCATTGCAACTGCTAGGTGTAGTAGAGTAGATCACTTCATACGAGGTTCATTTGATTACAATATAATTTTGCAAAAGTTTTGATAAGGTAGCTAATGTGTCTGTCGTTGCCGAAAATGCACCCTTATAAGTTTCCCCTTTTGTTGCAAAACATGTTGTAATGGAATTTCTGAAAGAAGTGTGACTAAGGTGTCGATCACTACCGAAAATGCACCCTTATAAGTCTTCTTTCCTTTTTACAAAAATTTGTGTGAAGTAAAAAAGAAATATTTATTCCCCCTTAATTGCAAAATATGTGCAACTCATGAAGCTTTGTTAAGGCTTTTACAAATATTACCTCCTAGGCAAATTTGACATAGAAAATCCCTCCCTTTTATAACAAGTACTTCAAACAAAAAGAGTTTGCTATTTTATGAAGCCTAAAAGAGGTATAATCACCCCTTAATTGCAAGTACTTCAAACAAAAACTTATGCTAGTTATGAAGCCTAAAAAGAGAGTGAGAATGTTGCTTGTCTAAGGTGATAAATTTGTGTCCCTTTACAATATTATTTTAGCCATGAGCACTTTGTGTGCTCTTTTTGAACCAGAATCGGAATCAAAAATAGACACTTCACTAGCAAAATTGCCTTTGTTTTGCTTTTGTGATGTGCCTTTGCCTTTGTTTTACTTATTTTTGAACCAACACTGATGGGTGTCATGGTTGTCATTTTTACAATGTGAGAAAAACTTCTTTTGATGTTGCTTCCCCTTACCTTTTGAAGATGATCCTCCCTTCTAAAAGTTTCCTTTTTTCTTTTCACCCTGATTGTTCGAGTAAAGTGCATTGTTCGACACTTCATCGCTTTGGAGTTGATTTGCTTCCTCCTTTTGAAGCAAATTGACTAACTCCACAAAGGTGATTGTTCTTTGATATACATTAAGGGATGTTATCAACATTTTATAGGATTTTGGAAGAGCCCTCAATATTACTAAATTCATAATAGTATCTTCTACTTTGGCTCCTAACGCATTTAGCTTTGACTTCAGTTCTGCTACTCTACAGAGGAATAATTCTACTGATTCTCTTGACTTCATATGGAGTGTATGAAGTTGTGTTTGAGGGTTTAGAATCATTGATTGATTCTTTCCTTAAAAAATGGTGCACAATAAGTCCCATGCTTCTTTACCATTCTTTGCCTCACAAATATGGGGTTAGATCTCATCAATAGTTTCTAGGAGTATCAACATGAGAAGACGATTATTCTTTTTATCCCATGCTTTTTGATCTACTCTTGGTGATGTGGGTCTTGAATCAGTGCCATCCACTAAATCCCACATCTCCTCTACAATAAATATTGCTTTCATCTTGGTCTTCCATGCTGAAAAATTAGATCCCTTTAGCAATTGTGTATCATTTAAATATGTATTGATAGTTGCCATTAGGAAAAGTCTAGAATGGATCCAATATGTTCTCTCTTTCTTGCTACTTGGTATTTAATGGCCCCTGCCTGAAAAAATCTTGGTATTTAATGACTCCTCTCTGATTTCTAGTCAGAGAGCACCAGAGTATGTTCTCCAATCATGGCCCACTGTAGTGGGGTCCAGGCCTTGATAGGGTTGTCCCTTATCAGTGGTGTGAGGGGATGTTTAGCTCTCGCATTAGGAGGGGGTCCTCCTCTGGCCAGCACCTCGTGCTGGTTGTCGAAAATTAATTTCTGATCATCGATGAAAGGGATGGGCCTGCTAGTCCACGTGGGCCTTCTACTACTCACGTGGATGACCTGTGGGCCGCTAGTCCAAATTTATGTTTCAAATGAAACAAAAAAAAAATAGAAACATATGAAATTAATCAAACCCCTTTCTTCCTAGAAATGCGTGGAACAAAGTCTCATCTTGCCTAGCCTAGAATGAGATTGCCTTTGCCTTGCCTAGCCTAGAACGATATTGTCTTCGCCTTGCCTAGTGCGTCTTTCTCCCGTAGCTCTAATTCCAATGATATATTAGGAAATAACAAAATAATTAATCAATAAGCATTAGAACTTGATATTCATAGTGTTAGTGCTTAAATACAAATAGCATAGGTTAGAAATAGACTGATGAGATATTAGGAAATAATATCCCTTAACTATGCTAACAACTACGTGTTATAGGTAGCTCCCCGTGAAGGTAGCTAACCACTAATAACTAACGTATTCAAAATGACTACAATGACTAACTAACCCTAGGTAAATAGTAATAGTTAAATACTAGTTGTAAAAAGTAACAAGCTACTTTTTACCATGCGGTAAATTAAATCTTCCTAGGTGAATCTTACAAATAGCTAAATGAGATAATAATTTATTGTTACCATAGCATAGTAACTCTAACACTTTAATTATAGCATGGAAGACATTGTTGTTTTGCATTATCAAAGTTATGTTCTTGAGGTGTACGTGGAGTTTCCTGAAGAAGACTACTTGGTGGCAGATCAAGACAAGGAGGGTTGTGTTCTTGTGGTGGAGTACATGGAGTTTCATGAAGAAGTATGTTTGATGGTAAATTGATGCTATGAGGGCTATTCAGAGCCTGTGGAACCCTTTCTAGTGGTGGGTTTTTTGGTTGTACTAGAGCTAAATAATGGTACTGATCGAACATGCATCTCTGCAAGCTTATGCCCTTGTGGAGGAGTTTCTAAAGATTCACCACTTTTTGCCTTTTATTTACAAGTTTAATGAAAATGACCCTTCCTTTTCTAAGGAATTTACATCCACTTAGGATAAAGTTCATGTGACGCTAATATGGATCAAATTTAGATTCAGTGCTCATCTGCTAGTGAAGGTGACCAAATTACTCGACAATGGTGATATTGTTCATTGGAAGCTCATCTACTTCAAGAAAAAAAGTAAGTATTTGGCCAAGTACAAAGGTGGTATTGTCATAAAGGGTATCCCAGAGCCATGGAATAGGGTGATGGTCCCCATTATGGAGTACTTCACCATTGATGAGATCAGTTTACCACTCAGAAGCTTCCATATGGTATTCTTGAACCATATGCATGTTATCAAGGATATTAAAATTCTTGAGTACCTCCATATATCTTTAGAGCTTTCAATTGCAAATGTCAGGGATGGTTACTCAACCCACCCTAAACACTAGGGCCTCCACCTCATCTGGTACCATCATGTCATTCAGAAGAAGGCTAAAAATGTAACCTTGATCATTATCGGTAGCTAGGTAGATATTCCTTCTACTTCAATCCTCAGTGATGATGACTTAGAGAAATACTCAGTAGGCATAGCCAAATGTGGATCCAAATCTCCTATTTGCACTCCATCTCCTATCAAATCCAATTCGTGTACTGCTCATCCAAAAGCAAGGCCTTTGGAGAAAAACACAAAATTATTGTCATCAACCAATCGAAAGTCGCTCCTGAGAAGACCCTTATGAATCTTAAGAATTTCATGACTAAGGGTGCTTTCAATCAGCTCTATTCTCTAGATGTTGAGAAATCCAAGAAAAATCTTGATTCTTGATCCAACATGGGGGAACTTCTAAGCTCTACTTTGACTATGCTCCTCTAGGCTAGCAAGATTCTCAACACTATGAAAGAAGACAATACCTAGGCTGTAGAGGATGAGCATAGTGTTGATTCGGTCGAGTGGGATCACCCTGAAGCCCTCAAATGCAATGGTGATTTTGTTTATACAGTGTCTATTGTTGCTTCTCTTTGCCCTTTCAATCCTAATTCTGTGGTGATGGGTTTTGTTTTTGTTATTTCTTTGATCTACTAGTTTGTCGAGACTATATTTATTGAGATGATCTTATTTTGATCTTCTGAGTTCATCTATGATGAGATGAACCCCTTGTGATCTTTTTGACATAAGTTTATTTATTCCTTTGTAAAAGGTTTGGGTTACCTTCCAAAACCCCTTTTTTATCTATAAAAAAAATGATGCAACATTGAAAATGACAACATCCTCTAAGGTAAATTGTTGAATTTTGTATGTCTTTTATTATATATGTAAAGGTCCAAGGCATAAATCATTTAAAGTTAATAACCATGTTCTAAATATAATCCTTATAAAATAGGTCAAGAAATGATCCTATAAACTTTGGATGGGTTGAAAATGAGTATTTCAATTAACAAGTGTAGGAGGACAAAGAGATACACTTAGTAATATCAAATAATATCCTTTGAGGGTGTTATGTTATTCAAATTTTAAATAATTGTATAATTTTATCACTTCATTTAAAATTTATACAAATATTTTTGGTATGATATTTGATTTAGCGCATTAGTAGAAAAACATAAATACTAGCTTATATATATATATATATATATATATATATATATATATATGTCGAGAGTTATCAATCTCGAGGCGCCTATCTCATTTCTTGGGGGTGTGATAGATATAATATTTTAGTTTAAATAGTTTAAATATTTTTTAAATATTTTAAATCCACCGTAACCCTTAATGTCGACGGATAATTTTCTTAATGTCAGATTTTTTAATAAAATATTAATATTGTTTACGGCGTGGCTGACCTTCCTAGCTACCATTGTAGGACATCTATCGGCGTAATAAGATATCTATGATTTATGCATATCATTTTAAGAACTTGTTGAGGATGTTACTAATATGAATTGTTAAATAGGAAATTTAGCATATAGAAATACCACAAGTGCTAACATGTGCTAGAAAATTCTCAATTTTAATTTCAATTGCTAGAATGTAATTGTATTTTTTAGAATTACCTACAAAAATACACATCTACTTAGAAGTTGAAGGCTAGGTAGGAAAAATAGTATCATTCTAGTTAATACACCAACCATGAATATTAGCCCTTACAAATATTATTTGGAAAGCACCAGTGAGAGATTTTCCATTAGTTGGGAATTTCTTGATTTGGAAAATAGGGAATGGAAAGGAAGTAAGAATAGGTAGAGATCCTTGGCTAGGAAGCATGAACTATCACTTTTCACAAAACATAATAGATCATCTCCATAAACAAGAAATATGGTATTGGCATAGGTAGTATCAATAAAGAGTACTAATTTATGGAAAAAATGATGACTCATAGTATAAGAGCTAACACTAGATAACACTCTGAGGAAATAATGGATATATTTGGCATGATTACACAAAGGAAATGAAAAGAGCAAAAATAAGGCTAATCAACAAATAATATTTCTAATATGGTCCAAGAATCCAACAAGTTGGTAGTACATAATTACATAAGGGTATAAATAAAGCTTTGGAAACAACAATGAGGAAAAGATTTGTTGGTGGAGTAGAATATGGAAGGTAAAAGCTCTCCTAAAAACTAGAATCTTTACCTAGTTAGCTCTAGCCAAAAAAGCATTGACATGGAATTCTTTTCAAAGGGGGTCTTGTCAAGGACCAAGTCAATGTCTCATGTGTAGAAAGGAAGAAGAAACAATGCACAATTTTTTGTTTCATTTCCCTTTCACAAGAGAAATGTGAAATTCAATTCTACCTTTGACTCAAAGGAAAGGATAGTGGCCTACAAGGAATATTTTTTATAACATGTAAGAGTGGTTCAAAGAAAGAGAACTAAAGGAGTATAGATATGTCTCTTTGATAGTGGGATGGGGCTTATGGTTGGGTGGTTAAAAGAAAGAGAATTAAAGGAGTATAGATGTGTCCATTTTATAGTGGGATGGGGATTATGGCTGGCTAGAAATTGTTTGAAGGTAAGGAAATTCTAGTGATTCAGGTACAAATGTAAATTAATTCTATTTTTTGAAAGTCTAAAAATCTCTCCAAAACTAAAATTAAGTAGGCATATAGAAACACTATAGGAACACTAATAGTGGATCCTATGAAGCCATGGGCATTATTTAATGGAGGTTGTCAGGGCAACCTAGGTAGGTGTGGGGCAAGGGGAGCAATTTACTTAAACAAAAATCATAAGATCACTTTTAGTTTACTTAATATTTTAGGTAGAATTGTACAACTTGGCCTAATTAGCTACTCATTTACAAATAAAACATCTCTTTAGATTCTTGAGTTTCATCATGGTTGATGAATTGTTTTTAACTAGATTGTCAACTATAAGTAAGGGATTCATGGATTACCCATAATCATTGCAATATGACCCTCATTTTATCAATTCCTAACTTATAAGAATCATTTTATAAAGTAACTAAGGTTCTTTCTAACCAAACAATATCTTTTGCTCACCCTATAAAGTTGTAATAATTTTATCAAACAATTTAGTCTCCTTTTAGGAAAACATACTCTTGTAACTTTGACATGTTTTACATTTTTTGAGTATGAATAATGTTAAAATTTTCACTAAAATTAATAGTATATTTGTATGAAAAATAAGAATTGTGATTACATTCATCACAAATTCCACATGTATACAAGTTCCAACATTGACTTGAATTATGACTGACTATACAAGTGCCTTACTCTAGTTTATTTTCAACTTCAATAAGTGTTATCATAGCTTGCTTATTCTTAATAAACCCTTTTCATTTATAACACATCTTTGACATCAATTGAGAAAACATGTTTAAACATGTTATATCCCCTTTCTATTAACCAATTTTTATAAAATTCCTCAATATTTTTTTGAATTTTATCATCATCAATATTACCTATCATATAATGCAAATCTCTATTTTCACAAAAAGAGTCAACCAACTATATAAATATGTTGTGTTACAATTACAATAAATCAAAGGAGGTTTAACATTCAATTTGTCATTATCCTCAACCAATAATAAAATTTAAACCTTAAATTTTTCATTGTCCTCCATTAAATGATGTGTAAACTTAATAGAATCATCATCAAGACCCATAACTTCCATAAATTCTTGTCAGTTCACATGAAAATTAGAAAACCCTTTGTTATTGTTGCTTCCATGAAAATTAAAAAATTAAGTTGATTCATTAATTGAGTTTGTTTTTACTTAATTTCTTTGTGTCTTTCTCATTCTTCATAGAAGTTTTCAAAGAAAAAAAAAACTCAAACAAGTTTATCATGACAAGTTTGAATGAAATCAATAAGCCCAAACCATCTCTGCAATGCAGAAACTAAATCTTGCATCCACTAGGATGATTGTCATCTAATTATCATCTATTCGCTGCTACATACCAGAGCTCTAGTAGTATTTTAAAACTATGAACACTATGATAATATATCAAAAACACTCAATGTTTTAATAAAACACTCTAAGAAGATAAATGTAAACCACATACAAACAAAACATGAAACTAGGCATAATAACATCACTAGAATATATCATTTGCATTATTGTGATTTACACATGTCGATTATAAAGAATATCATCAATACACTTATGTCCCATTACACTCCTTGAATGAGATATGCCTTACACTAAATATAGGAATTGTTTATACTAATTGTATATACTTCAATTAATGGAGATACCACATATTTTTAACATTGTGAGGATGTTAATAATAGAGTGCTTCCTCTATCAAAAAAAAAAAAATACAACTACTATTTATTTATTTATTTTCAGCTTATGCTCTATTTTTATTATTACTTTTATTTTATTTTTATCTTTTTTAGCCTTGTTTTCTTAAAGTTCCTAAAAAATAATCATTAAATATTTTAACATTATAAAAACATAGAGAATTGTGTTTTATAAGCTAATCTAAATTTTATATATACACTTCTTGTGACTTGAGTGTGTTATATAAGAAATTTAACTTGATGATATCACCATTATAAATATGCTTTAGAAATCATTCTGGGCTTTAATGTCAACATGCAATCCCTTAAAATAGACATATTGAAAAGTTTTCATAGAAAGAGGGGTAAGTAAGCATGGCTAGAAAGAGGGGTAGATATATAATTCAATCTTGTTAGAACATAAAGAGTTAAAGTTGTTAAGCAAACTAAACTTGGAATATAATATCTTATAAAATATTTCTCATCAGTTTCAAAAATACAATTGAAGTACAATATCAATTCTTTCCTTAACTTTATACTGTAAAAATCCTGAAAATATTACAAAAGGATTTAAAATAATAATTTTTTTTTATAAGATATTTATTTTTTTAATAATTAATATTACAATTTTTTGAAATTTTATAACTTAATTGTGATTAAAGTCTTTCAAAATTTGAATTTAAACATCTTTTAAACCGGAATGTATAAAAGTAGGTAACACATAACATGGAATGGAAGATATGTCAAAACAAGAAATAAAAATTTTGAATTCTCAAATATTCCTATTTATATGAATTTTATAAATCATTTGTGTAATCTTTTGAGGTGTTGTAATAAATGCATTGATGAAGGTATATAAAGTCATATTTATATTTATGATTGAATTGTCAAAAGGAGCTCGAAAGGTGGGAAGCTCAAAAGTTGCTCTTAGCAACTTTGAGGTGCTTCTTCAGGTTCCCTAAACCTAGTTTTTGAATTTCGGTTCCTTCCCACCTCGCGCTCGAACCCTTTATAAATAGAGTTGTTGAATTCCCTTTTTGCAGGCGATTTATCATGTGTGAGCTCCCATCCTTTTTAGCTCAATTGGCCATTTATCATCTATTAGCTCCCATCTAAAATTTGTTTTCTTGCATCTTCCTTGCAATCTAAAATTTGTTTTCTTGCATCTTCCTTGCATGATCTCTGTTAGCTGCATTTGTAAGCAAGTTGAAGAGTTGTGATTGGAAAGCAAACCACGCCACCCAATTGGGTGCAAGAAAATCTTTATTTTTTCTTTAAAAGAAAGAGAGATTGGCTTGCCTCCTTGGCTGTGGCCTTCACTTTTTTTCTCCGCTATATTTATATAATTAGATATTCACTTATGTAAGAGTGTTCTTATCTCATTCATACTCAGTTGTGACTTGTACATGTTTATGCAGAGCATTCGATGCAATCAATAAGAAAAAGAAAATAAAATAAAATAGTTCTATATTTGAGGAGTATTGGGTTGTTATATAGTAATATTAGAGTTATTATCTTAGATATCTAACATATGGGTATCAAAGAAACTAAAAATATGTACTGTCATCCTCTTCTTTTCAGGTCAAGCTTTAATTGTAAAGGCAAGAAAGTGGGCCAACTTAACAAAAAGAGATTGGCAACTAGCATGTAAGTTGATCAATTTTATTTCTGATATATATGCTTTATTATTTAACCAAATGGGTAGTGGATTAACTTTATCACAGGCATTTATACAAGGGCTTTGTGAATGGTACATTAGGTTAAGGGAAGACAACACTGGATTTGTGAATGAAGCTGAAGACAAAAATGATGAGGAACTTGATAAACACAATGATGAAAAGGATGAACAGCCAAATGTTTTAGAAAGGACCCACACAAAAACTGTGGGAAGAACTCCACATGTAGGGAAAACTTCAAGGCAAAGTGGAAGCGAATCGAACATTAGGTTAACTGAAGACGATGGTGGATTTGTGAATGATGCTGAAGACAAATATGATGAAAAACTTGATAAACGCAACGATGAAAAGGAGGAACAGCCAAATGTCATTAAAAGAGCCCACGCAAATACTGTGAGAAGAATTCCACGTCTATGGCAGATTACAAGGTCAAGAACAAAGGACGGACAAATTCTCGAAACAAAATATTGGTCATATGACTAGTTGGATAAAAATCAATATCCATATTAACAAAACAAAGGTCATAAGTTTGGTCTTGAGATTTCAAAAAGGAAGGGATGTGGTAATCTCTTGTTTCTCTTGTGCACAAATTGAAGTCTTGTATTTCAAATTAGAAGAACTTCGTAAGGAAATTTAATTTTGACTTGAATATTATGTTGAGTAATATGCATTGCTTCTGGTGGTAACATCAATAGGTTTAGCTATTCATCCTGTTCAGCTTTGGAAGTGAGTAGACTAAATGTAATGTCCATTCAGATTGTGACATTAGCATGTTGATGTCATTTTCCAAACATTGCTTAGTATGTATTTAAAAACAAATTATTTTTGTTTATGAAATTATAGTGGAGAGCATAAAAAAGCAATGAAACTTTTTTTTAACTGGCCATATGTGAATTTTACTAGGTAGTGTTCTTATCAAAACATTACAGCTATATGAGATCAGCCAACTTTATCTTATTATATTTTTATAAATATTTGTTTAGGAGGTTCTTGATATTGTTTTCATTTGAAAAAAAATTGTAGGTCACATTCCTTGTAAAATTTGAACATTTTAAGATGAAGATCAACCTCACACTTAGTTAAATTCTTTAGCATCATATTTATTTCTATGTATATTTATGGCATTTTCAATATATTTCATCTATGAATAACTAATGAACATCTTGAATATTATTATTGGTCCAACACTATTTTTACAACATTAATAGCAATTTTAAATCCCCTCTATTGAATTATATCTCTATCATTTTTTTATGACCATATTGATCCTTGTAATAAATGGGTTAACCTTGCATACTTGTTAGCTAATTTTGTCTATGATATTAATAGACAAGGATAAATTTTTCTTAAGTATTTCCTACATTTCTCATCAAGTTATCTTTTTGTTCATTTTTAAATCATAATATATTTCACATGAGAGAGTCTAACAAGGACAACACAGTGTTTATGGATTTGGCCTCTCTATAGGAGGTACAAATCATGGCGTACCCAAAAGGGGATAGGTTGGATGGTATCCTAGTTTGATGCCTTGGAAGGTAGAGGCAGGTAGGGTTCAGGGATAATTAAATAAAAGTTTAAGTTTTTGAATGAGAGAAAATATTTTACCACCATGCAAAACCATGTGGATACTTCCTCTATTAAATGGTTATGATAATAGTGTTATAGTATTATACATTATATACAAAAATAATGGTAATTTTTTATAGTTACATTAAATATTTAACTCTTAGGAATGGTTGGGTCATACGATAACAAGCAACATGGCTATTGTACCTAGTGGTGTAATAGTACTCCAATAATGAAGAATCAATTATTGTGAACTTATAATTTGTAAGTTAAAAAAAATGTACTCATTAATATTTAGTGTTTAATATTCAAAGTCAAATCTTTTATTTATGAAATCTAATGTATATATATTACTGGTATAAGGAAGGGGTTTTGAAAGGTTTTCCTAAACTTTTACAATAAAAAATAGTCCTTAGAGAGAAGCCTTTTACAATTAGAGATGACCCTTGGAGAGGAGCCTACAGAGCAATATTTTGTAAATACAAGGGAGGAAATCAACTTAACTAAAATAGGGGATGATCCCAGAACTACCAAAACATAGAACCAAAAACCAAAAAACAAGAGACAGGGAAGCCTCTCTAGGGGTTCTTCATCACGATTTATCTCACCTTACATTTTTCTTCATGGAATGTAGCAGCTAGCGTTCCAAGAGGGAATATTCAATTGTAGGGATTTGAGTTTCCTTTTCCTTGGGGACTTGGTTCGAGGCCCTAACCCTTTTCTTTCACTACCAACAACTGTATTTCCTATTTTTTTAATTTTAGAAATAGAGCAATAAGAGTAGTGCTTGCTACCAGCTTTATGATTTGTGACATTTGGAATTGGATCTTGTGAACACAAGGGCTTTGAAACATTTAGGATTGGGGATTCCAGATTAAGCATAATAAAAACTATTAGAATTACAAGATATTTTAGTTGAGGCTCTATGAATTCCTTTGATATTGAAGGAGACTCTCCCACTAGGCAAGCATAGAGATTTTCTTACAAGGTAAATTTAGGAGGGATTACCAAGGACAAGGGATGTTAGAGAATATGAGGCATACTGGAAAGGTTCTCGAGAAATCTTGGCAGTCGTAGACAAAATCTTCTTAGAATCTATATGGATCTTTAGTTCTTAGATAGGCATCGAGTCCTTCATGGCAAATTGCTAGATAATAGTAGGACCAGAATCCTCAAAGATAAAAGGGACTCTCTAAATACTTCTTCAGTGAAGGGCATTAATGAGCGAGGTGTCCTATGTCTTACAAGAAGAGTAGAAAGATGGCTTGTTTTTGTATTCAATATCTTGATACCAATTGGAGATATGTGATACTATCTCAATGGAATGAAGGAGCTTTACTTCCAAGTTAACACAGGCACACATTCTATTATATATAATATGCAATTTTGCTTTTGTAGTAGGATCAAAGGATATTAAATCCCCTATAGCTCTTGCAATCCCATTGAGGATATCTTCATGCCAAAACTTCATCCATAAAACATGTAGCCTAACCTATAATGGATCCAAATTGATGATTTGGGTATTCAAATTAAAATGTGGACCTCTTTTTCTCAAGAAAATATTGTGCCTACAATAGAACTAGGGTCCTCCTTCAATTATACGATCAGAATCTTTGATAGAGCAGTTTGATTATGAAAAAGCCTTTAGAAAGTACCACTAGCTCTATATGCCCCTAGGGTTTCCACTTAAATAAAGCTGAATCAAGGTCTAGTCAAGAGCGTTAGCCTCTTGGGATATCAAAAAATACACGAGGACCAAAGACACACTAAGATTTCCCTTATTAGGAAGAAGAGTGAATAGATTACTTTTCCCAAACATCAAGGAAGAGATCTTACGGATAGCATTCACAAAGAAAATATGACCATTGCACTCCTCACACACACACACATACATACATACATATATATATATATATATATATATATATATATATATATATATATATATATATATATATATATATATATATATATATTTATATATATATATTTTGATTAGTGTAAGAAACCCCTACAATCGAATGTTTCTCATCCCATCCATGACCCTTGGTAAGGTTGAGAGCTAAACTTATCACTAGAGGATTATCACAAATCTACACACTACAGTTTGAACCATTATGTTGATCCCACGATAGAATATTCATAAATATCATTTGTCTCTTTTATTAATTTTAATATGTTTAATCATTTTTATTTTCTATTTGTTGTCACTTTTGTCATATTTTTGTCTTACACATATCATACTAAAAATTTTAGCATTCTTATACATTTATGGTATCTATTTCTCATCATTTCATTCTTCCTATCCCATATTCTATTGATTTATTTATTTATTTTACATGAATACCATCAATTTTGAAATATTATAAAAAAACATTTAAGCAAATGAGATTTGAGGGTAAACCCTAAGAGTTTTGTAGCTCTTAGGGCAAACCCTAAGAGGCTTGCAGCTCTATAAGGCCTTGATTTTTAGAAACTACCTTGCAATCCAATGGGTTTTCTTTGGGTGGTAGGGTTTGCTAGTTTGGCTAAAGGACCTCTAGCAATAGGCTGGTAGGCTGGGTCAGCTGAAGGAGTTGTAGCTACTAGCTTTGTTGGTAGGTGGAAGGCCATACTAGTTTTGTGGTTAAGGGCCTGGGCATAAACTATTTAGGTGGTTGTTGCTTCTGGGTACCTCCTGGTGAAGGGCTCCAAAATTCTGCATCCTGTCTGGGATAGGAGGGGGATTTCATATGCTATTTTATTATGCAGTTTTCCTGATTGGTGTTTGTGCTAAGGGTTATGTTGGGCATCAACTCTTCTCAGAGCGGGATGGTAAAGTCTTAAATTTCTAGTGCCCTTAGAGATTTTAAATATTAGGGTTTCTTCCTTTAAACCTTGCATTTCATTTTTAGCCCGGTTTCTCAATGGCTAAGAACTTTTTGGTTGGATCCAACAGGATTTTTGAGTTTCATGGAATTTCTTATGTAGATCTATTGGATGATTTTTATGCTATGGATTTTGTTGGCCAATATTTCTAGTGTTGTTTTATTAAACCAGCTATTCTTATGGGGGTTTATCCTGTTATGTGCTTTTTTGGATGGATTTTTTGATCATGATGATAAGATTCCCCTGTTCTCCTTTCCTATTAGGCAAAAAATGCTTCGGTTTGGGTGGTTTTATTTGTAAATTTATTTTTAACCGATAGCATTTTTGTTATTCTATTATTTTTCTCCCATGCTTTAGATTTCTGAGCACATGGTGGTTTGACCATGGGACAATCTCTTGTATTTGCTTGATAAAAATCTATAGCTTATTTGCTAGGGGGTTATTTCAATGGATTTTTGGGTTTGATTCATGGAATTTAGCTCAGTATTTTTTAATACCTTATTGTTATATCTAAGGTTTGGGGGTGCCTTTCAAAACCTACTTGTAATAGGTTCAGGGGACCCTTTTAAAACCCCTTCTACTATCAATAAAAAAAAAATGATATCAAAGGGTATTTTTTTGAATGAAGAAGAAATATATTAAATATAGCATCTAAACATAAAAATGTGGGTGGACTGCCATGTCACACCCCAAGCACTAGCCAAACCAGCTAAGAAAAATAGCCAGGATAAAATTCATCAGGTACAACAAACCCCAAGCAAACCACACACTGGCTTTATAAATAGCTAGGACAGCAATCAAAATATCACAGTAGAATACTAGAAACAGGTAGGATTAAGTTCAAAACTAGGTGACACAAGCCATTAGATATTCCAACCCAACCCAGACAGGTTGTCAGACTTATCAGTTACAGGTTGAGCAGGAGCTACAAAACGAGTGTTCCATCCATTTGTATCACCAACAGTGCCCGAGATCCAACCAACATTAGCTTCACCAACACTACCCCTCAGAGAATCGACCTAACTAGAAGAAATTAGGGGAGTTCCCCATACCTGACGAGATATCCAACCATACATACAATACAACTGGCCAGGCTGAGGATGATCATCCCAAGAAAAAACTTGCTAAGCAGGGTGGGAACGCAGCAGACCCTGTGCTTCATCTCTAGAGGGTTGAGAGAGGGTTGAGAGTGATCCCTAGAAGGTGGTTGGTCCCTATAGTCCTGCAATGGGAAATGATGTTGTCTGGATCTAGAATGGTTGCGTTGTTCATGCTCCAGGGGGATTCTACTCACAACACATGGGGTATTACCCCAATGATCAATAAGCTCTTGTAGATGATTAAGCTCCATTACAACCTTATTAGCTTACATCTAAATCTATAACCAGGCATCATGAAATACCATAAGCTTCTCTAAGAGAGAAAAAATAGTAGAGGGAGTTTTATCTGCAAAAATTATCTTATTCCTTGATTTCCATGTATGAAATAATATGCTAATTCTTAAAATGTTCCAGAATTCTAGCAAAGTTTGAAAAATTGGTCGATCTCCCAATATATTGTGAAACCAAGTTAAAGGAGCAAGCAAAAAAGGCTGAAAGAAGGACTTCATCCACTCCCAGGCCATCTGAGCTCTATGAAAATTACATAAAATATGCAAAGTGGATTCTGCTTCCCCATAGAAATGGCAAGTGGGATAATCAATGCCCAAATGCTTAAGCCTTGAACCAAGCATCAACCCTTGGTACAACAAACTCCAGATAAAAGAGGCTTGCTTACGTTCAATATAGGATACCTACGTGAGCTAAAAATGAGCTCTCCATCTGGATTTGGAAGATAACAAATACCAACGTGCATTGAGCTTGGGCACCAAGGGCAAATTGGGTGAAAACCAGATGTATCCCCGTTTAGTATTGTAATTAAACAGAGGGACATGTTTATACCATTCCCACTCTTTCCACAAAGGTTGCTGAAAAACTTGACCAAGCTTAGGCATATTATTAAAATATTTTAGATGCATATTATTAAAATAAATATAAAATGGCATGTAAAATATATCATCATCTCCCCTTTAAAATGAGGTTAGTAGTGAGACAATCTAGCCTAATAAATATATTATAACAAGATAAAAAAATCAAATAAAACATGGATAAATTACTACTAAACTTACACTCACATAATTTTTATTCTATTATATAGATATACAATTCTTACATGCATCTCATAATTACAATAAAAATCCTCTTTATTTTCATACATATCCCAAGCCAAAAGCCTTTTATTAAGGATACATTGTTATTAGTAAGCTACATGATTTTTCTTTCTAGATATCATTAGAGTTTTATTTTTTTAATATATATTGTGCTTGGATATATATTATAGGAAGTTATTTCTTAAGCCAATGTAAGGACTCACTAAGTTTACAAAGAAAATATCTAGGTATGTCCCAGGGGGCCAGTGCAACAGTTTGGGCTTTGGCTCTTCTTTGGGAGGTCCAAAGTTCAAACCGTGGCGTGGATGGGTGTGTGAGGGGGTGGGTGTGTGTTCATTAAAAAAAAAATATGTAGGTATATCATATAGAAAAAATAACAATTTTATATATATATATATAGTAGATTCACATGGATAAACACACTCTTGGCATCCATTTGGTAGAGCTCACATTGTAAAGAACAATAAGAGAAACATATGAAGTCCACATGATCCATATGTGAAATGAAACTAATGTAGTCAAATTTATTTTAAAAGAAAACCTTTTGGAAACAAGATGGGCCTTGTGACTTTTAGTTTAACCATTGTCACCAAAATTAGTCATGTAGATGTATTTTCAATTAATAACATACAAACAATCATCAAACTTGGTCATGTAGACTAATATTTAGCCACTAAAGATTATTTTCTTTAGGAAATGATTCTAAGTCCCAAGTGTGATTTTTCATAAGATAATTATGATTTACCTTCATAGTTTCCCCCTAATTTAGATCTTTGTTCACTTTAGTATTGGTGGTAATATATCTATCATCATCCATTTTGTTGAATAGATCTTCTAGTAATGGGCCTTCCAATGAGGTTCCTACTATAATATGGACTCTACATCTATTAGAATTTTTTTGTTTATTTATGTATTAGAATGATCTAAAGGAAGAATTATAGGATTTAAGAACTTATCAATAAAAAATATAAATCATAAATTAGAGGCATCTATATATCATCAAATCACCTAAAATATCTATATAGAAGCACCCAAGGGAAGGAATGTGTTTACCATATGACAACATTGATATGATCATTCACATCCTTTATTGCACTATAATTTCTTTTAAAAATTTATTTTGAGGTGGCTTGAAATACCTAACATCAAACACATGGCTTATCTAAATTTCTTGATGAAATATTTTCAAAGGATTTCAATTACGCCTTCAATCCCTATCATAAATTATTCCATAAAAATATGTTTATCAAATGTAAGTTATAGATGGGAATCGAAAAAAGGATTTACTAATTTATTTTAATATATTCTTATGGCATAAATAAATAAGAAAAATAATGATATTTTCTAAATATAAGATTTAGTTTACAATGCAACATGGCTAATTTGATAGTGTTTAATAATATTTAAAATAGTGATTGTGTTTAAGATCTTATGTCATACACAAATTTTAGATGGGGTACCAAGAATTTTAGTTTATAGTAAGGTCAAGTTAAATCACTTTATAGTAAAGCTACCACCATTTAGAAAGGTTAGGTATTTATACTTACTAATACTTGTACCTAATCCTTCTCCATGGAAAACAACCCATATCAACTAAGTTGAACATAGATCAATGGACTAAAAATTAAGATTCACCTATGCATACCTTGTGAAAATATTAGATCTATCTTTTATATGATACTTATTTTAATTATTATTTCATGTTTTGAGAAATAAATGTGAACCACCATTTTATGCAAATATTTTAATGATTATGGTCTATATAGCTTGATAAATTTTTAATTTACTATAAAGTAAATTTTTAACATAATTTTTTATATAATTAACAAGATTAAAGAATTTTATATAAAAAATTTACACCTAGATAGGGATCAAAGATCTAACTTAATATTTTTATAGTTTTTTTTTTTTGTTACATAGATATGGTTACAATCACATATATTTTATAGTTAATTATGATATAAAATACTAATATAAATTTTACATTATCCACCAAAGTTTTATCTCCATGTATTATTATTTTTAGTAACCATAAGAACACCTAAATGAAGGTGAGGGTTAGAAGTAACCATATTACACATCTAACTCCACCCCCATGCTCTATGAGAACTTTATTTAAATTTTTACATTAATTTTCTAGGAGTAATTTAACTAAATTTAACTATGATAAATATTGAATATCATTATTTTAAAAAACAATTCAATTCTCAAAATCACTTGTTAACTAATAATTCTAAAATATTCACTTATCTTCTAAATATTAAAATAATGTTGATAATGATAACAATAATTATGAACTCAAATTAAATTAAGGATTTCCCCCAACAAATTATTACTATTTGCAAGAATGAAGAAAGAATTAGAGTGTAAGTTTATAACTAGGATTAATGATTGCATCTTCCTGGACAAGTCTTTGGATATTTTCAAAAAGGAGTTAAAAGGGATCCCAGATATATGGAATAAAAATGATGAGTGAGACCAAAGGAATGGGCACTACTGGAAGGAGAACAATGTAGAGAATTTTGAAAATTGTATCATAATAAAAATTATGGGTGTTTGCAATTATTATTCTAATGCTTGGTGTGTTGGAGAGACCAATTTTTTTGGTAATTTTGATTACGTCTTTCTGGAAAAGGCTTTGGAGTATTTCAAAAAGGAGTTGAAAGGGAGCCTATGTAGGTGCAATATTGAGAAAGTATTGATAACTTGGATCAAAAGTGATGAGTTGCTCCAAAGGGATAGGCACTACCAGAAGGAGAGCTTTATAAATAAGTTTAGAAATTGTAACACTATGTAAATTAGAGGTTTTTACAATTTTTCTTCTAATGCTTGGCATGTTGGGGAGGCCAATGCTTCTAGGAATTTTTATTATGTTTTTCTATATAGGGCGTTGGAGTATTTTAAAATGAAATTGAAAGGGATCCTAGGTAGGTGCATGATCGAGAAAGGATTAATTTTTTGGAATAAAAGTGTTGAGTTGCACCAAAGGGATAGGCACAATAGGAAGGAGAGATTTAGGAAGAAGTTGGTAAATTATAACATTCTAAAAATTATATATTTTGTAATTATTCTTTTAATGCTTGGCCTTTTGGAAAGGTAGATGGCATGATTTGAATTCTGACAACCTTGATAATCTAGGATATGTCTAAAATCAACTCATGTTTAAATTGAAAAATCTTATGTATGATTCTAACATTTGGTTCAAGAATCATAGCTTGGCATATAGTAATTCTTGTGAGATGAATTGGACTTTTGGGGCTTCTCGAATTCCCAATATATTGTCATCTGCGGTCACAAATTCATACAACCTCTAGTTAAAATTCATGCATTATATCAAGGTAATCATGTCTTTTTATGGGAAGCTTCTAGTGGAATATGGTGTAGATATAATTTAGATAATTGAGAAGACTCTTCTAGTTTGAGGGAAAGGTGACGAAATGGAAGATAAAAATCTTTGACTAAAGTATCTTCTCTTGAATGTTGACAATGAGGTCCAATATATTCTAGAGAAGATTTTATTTATCCAAAAAAATCACCCTTAGTTGGTTGACTGAGAAGGTAAAGGCTTTCAATGGTGAATTCATAAAATATGGTATTTCTAGAGGAGGTCACTATTTTTTTTCCCAAGGGAGAATGTATTAGGAGAGAGAAACACTCCTTGGTGATGCATATGGAGAAATTCTTTGAAGGTGATGAGTGTCCATGCTGGGAGGAGAATAGAGTTGCTAGGGATTCGCTTTGTATACCTTGGAGAAGAGTGGTCCAACCCATTATGGATTACATCACTCTAGATTTGAAGGTGTTCATTGTCACAAATTTCACTTTTCCTTCCTTAATATTTTAAGATGATAAAGGAGAATAAATATACAAATATTTCTTTTTAGATCCATTCAGAAGATAGTTATTGATGTGTAGAAAAGGAAGGTGTCTAATCTATTACATCAGGGCTTATTTCTTATTATTTTCAATCATGTCATGGTCAAGGTGGGCTTGGTGGGAAAAGTCCTATGGGGTACCAAAGAGATGAAGTTGTAGGTTTTGAGAGACCCAATAGTGGTAAAGATCAAGGAGAAGCAAGGTCCCATAGATTCAAATAATAGATCCTTGGAATATGACTCTAATGAGTTAGAGAAGAAGCATATGCTTGATGTTGTAGTGAAAGAGCCTACTCTTAAAAATGAGACCCAACTTGGTAGGAGATGGAAATGTGATCAATCATTGATTCTTAAACCAATATTTAGATGGCATTGTATGTCTAAGATCAATTTGAAAGCAACAATGATTAATATTTTGAACCAAGGATATAAAGAGGAGGAGGATAGAAATTTTAGGACTGAAATCAACGATTCACCTACTCCTAATGTTTCATAGGACTGTGCCTAGAAGAAACCTGTGCATGTTATTGTTAGGAAAGGTTTTATTACAAAAAGAGGGACACATAAAGGAAGAAAAAGACAACATAATCAGTAGATGTTCCCTAAGCATTTTGAAAATTGGATTCATTCATATCATTCAAATTGTTATACTAGAAATATGCATCAGTTAATTTTTCTAAACCACTACATAATAAACTGGAGGGAATACTACCAAGATACAAAGTAGATATGATAATCCCAAGCCATGGGATACACCTAACATTGGTCACTTGAAAGCTAATAAATACAATACTTCCTATAATAAAGGCAAGTTGCTCAAGGTTAATTCTTTTACTACTCTCTTTATCCAATATAGAGCAACAAATTTACAAAATGCATGATTAATTATGATTCAAGCTTTTAATAAGCATGGCATAGCTAGTGAACTCAATATTTTTTAGAGAATAGTGTATGCTACTAAAACTCATAGAACTAAGGATACTTACATCATTATCAAAGCATGATATCTTACAAAGGTTTTATCAAGAAGCATACTAGCATCACAACCAATCAAGATACTAAATACAAAGATGAAATGTGATATTATAAACATAATAAAAAATAAGAGGAGATTTGTTAAATAGTGTTAGAATTTATTTGGCCCTAATGGTTCAACAATGAAGGCTATTAAGCACTTGATAGGGTGCTACATTTGTATTCAAGGAAAAATAGTAGTTATGTGACTATTTAAAGGATTGAGGCAAGTACATAGAATTTATAAAGATTGTATTCAAAATATGAATCATATTTATCATATTAAATAACTTATGATAAAAGGATAACTTACAAATAATATAGAACTTTATTACTATGGAAGAAATAAAAAGCATACGAAGGTAAAGCAACAGAAGAAACCTTACACAACCTTCTTCCCATCACATGCAAGACAAAAATTAGTGACCAATAAATTCAATAATCAACATAATATGCATGGTTGCATGTGATTAAAGCATTGATAATAAAAGCATTGAGTCCTAACATGTGGTATCAGAGCAAGTAAAAGGGATAAAAATTCCCTCTACTTATTTTTTGAGGGACTCAATGCTTTGATTATTACAAGTTAGATGGATTGAGGGTAAATGTTGTTTGAGTTCTAAAAGACTTTGATGAGGATTGATGTTTGATCACTCATATGACCCCTCTAGTAATTTCTAGTTAGTTTTGCATAGTTTATTTCTTGCAAATTAATATTGTAAGTGAGTCTCTTTCTCACATGCACTTGTGGGCACTAGTTATCTTCTAGTTGTCATTTAGGAGTGTTAGTTAGGAAGTGTGAACTCAAAGTAGGAAGTGTGTACTTCAAGATAGCTAAAAAGGATCTTATAGTTAGCATTATTCCTTTCTCCTAGCTTAGAAAGTTACGTGCATTCTCCTTTGCACTTTTGTAGCTTATGGTTAAGCATATTGGATCAAATCCATGATTTGATGGGTTTGGTTATGTATTTTGGGCCATTAGAGCCTATAAATTGAATTGTAAATAATAGAACACTTAGTTGGATTTTCAATCCTTTTCATTGGTATCAGAGCCTAGTTCATGTTTGCACTAGGGCTTGTGAGGTGAGAGGATAGGAGATAAAATTTTGTTATGAGAAATTCTTTCTCATTGAGAACTCGGTTTAAGCTCAAGGGGAGCTTGAAAACCATTCGTAGAAGGAAGTTCCTTGGCGACAAACTCCTCGTTCCAACTTTTTGCTTATGCTCAAGAGGTATAGGAAAAGTTTGCCTCAGAGTTCTTCCTATTGCGATCCTTGGAAGGGATTGGATCGTAGTTACGGTCCAATTAGGATTAGGGAGCCATTTAACCCTACTGCCCCCCATTTTTGAGTACTGAAGAGCTCCAGGAGATCATCAAAACTAGGTCGTGTGTCGACTTAGATCTGGTTGCCTTTCAAACGCTGGTCGTGTGTCGACTGGATCTTGAAAGGAGAGCTACTGAAGGGATCTGGTTGCTCATATTTGTAATAGTTTAAGTTTTCATTGTTTTTAATAATTAGCCTCCCTGGTTAATTTAAAAAAAAAATTCATTGTTTTAGAAAAACTTAAAATTTTAAATTAATATATATATTTCCTTGAATATATTAATTTACATTTTTATTGTAAAAAAAAAAAAGAAATTTTTTTTTTAGCCCTTGGGCTCATTGACCAAGCTGTGCGCAAAATTTTGGCGAGCGGCCGGCCAGCACCACCCGATGTGCCGAATCACGATAGGCGGCCGGCCAGAACCACCCGACGACACCCGACACGTAGGCTTATGATAGGCGACTAGTCGGTAGCTGATGGCTGTAGCTGTTGATCTTGACGTTGTCAGGCACGACAACGTTTGGGCTATGGCCATCGCTATCAGGGCTGACAATGCTTCGGCCTGACTGCCAGCGCTATTCGCTGACAGTGCTAAGGTGTTCGCCCATTTGGCATCCGGCCTAACACCTGACGCTACTATCAGGTGTGATAGCACTGCTGTCATGCGCCTCGACCAGACCGCCAATGCTGTCCGTTGACAGCGTCAGGCCACACGCCTGACCCTGCTGTCAGACATGATAGCACTGTTGTCATGGACCTGGACAGCGTTCAGCCTGATGGCACTGATAGATTGCCAACATCAGGGCTCGAAAACTGTTGTTGCACACTCGGCCTAGAATTTGGCGTCATGATTACGCTACCCCCGAGGAGGAATAGGCACTAAAATTCATGCCTTGGGAAGCATGCATTGGGGAATCGATAGTTTTGGAGTTGCATGCGGGTAAAAGTTTATTGTAATTTTCCAATTTAAAATTTTTTTCTATTCTAAAGGTTGCATGTTAATTTTATTTTTATTAATTTAATTTTTAATAACTTAATTAAAATTAATTAATCTTTGATTAATTAAATTTAATTTTTACTTAAGTTATTTTTAAATTAATAAATTATAAATTGCACCTTAGGTTAGTTTAAAATTTCAAATTTTGAGCCTTAGGAGTAATTTTCAAAATTCAGAGGCACTCCATTGTAACAAGGAAAATTTCCATTTTTCCCTTGATTTAGTGCTTTCTTATTTTTTTACTCCTGGCTTATACCCGTTTGAGCATGGCTTCTGACTTGGCTGCCCAAGTGGCAGAACTTGCCCATGTTGTAAATGCTTTAGCAGATAAAGCTAATGATACTACCATGGCAGAAGTCCTTGGCAATCTTGCCATGAAGGTAAATGACATTTCTATGCATAATGCTTCAACTTCTGCTCATGATTCTCGTCTGAGAGTTCATTGTGAAGTTCCATTTTATGATGGATCCAGGAACCCTGATGTCTTGAATAGTTGGATTCTTGACATGAGTTCTTGGTTTTCTTACTCTCGACTTTCAGATGAAGATGTGGTTCCTTATGCTAAGCTAAAACTTTCTGGTTTAGCTAAAGTCCTTGTAGAAAGAAAAAGAGGTCATGATGAACTCACTACTTGGGATGAACTTGTAGACTGTCTGAAAACCAATTTTTATCCTTCCAATTATTCTAAGGATTTGGTAATTAGGTGGTTTCGATTTAGGCAAGGAACTAATATGACTGTACAGGAATATATTTTTTAGTTCAACAGGTACAGGATACTTGTGAATGTGGAGGATGATGTTCCAGCTTTGATTCTCAAATTTCAAAGTGGCTTGTTAGAGCACTTGTACAGAGAAATTATGTTTGTTTCTATGGAAACATTGGATTCAGTTTTCAACCAGGCACAACTTGCGGAGGACAAGTTCAAAGCACACTCGCAGGCATTCCACGCACCTGCTCCTCAAGTGGTTGCAAACTCATCAAAAGGGAATAATTCTTTCTCACAAAAGAAGAATTTTGCTCAAAAGAAGAATGTTTCTTCTCCATATCCTTCTTCTCCTTCTCCTTTCGCTTCTACTCCTTCTTCTTCTTCTTCTTCTTCTAAACCTTCTTCTTCTTCTAAAAAGTTTTGTAACTATTGTAAGAAAAAGGGTCATGAAAAAGCTGATTGTTTCAAGCTTAAGAAGAAAAGTTTAGTCATTACTACTCAAGAGGAGGATGCTTCTAAAGGTCCCCTTGAGTCAGTAGGAGAGAGTAGAGTATACATGAAATTACGAGGTAAGCTCAATGAGGTTACCTTGGTAAATGTAAGTTCATCAGAGGGCGCTCGTGATGCTTTGTTCATCACTCGAGCTCATTTGCTCCATAATTTTGCAACAGATTGTATAGTGGATAATGGCTCACAGAAAAATCTAATTGCGAGGTCCATTGTCGAGCGTTTGAAGTTACCTATGGAGCCTCATCCTCAACCTTATTCTTTGGGTTGGAAGGATAGTGGAAGAGGCTCAAAAATCACTCACACTTGCACATTAAAATTTGCACTTGGCCCACATTTCATAGATCAAGTCACTTGTGATGTGACTCCTATGGATTGTTGTGGGATTTTGCTTGGACAACCTTTTAAGTATGATAGGAGAGTTGTTTATGATGCTTTCAAAAGAACCTACACACTTCAAAAATATGGTAAGGTCTTTCTCATTAAAAGCACCAACACTCCTAACATCATTCTAAGTTCCAAGCAAACAAAAAGAGTAATTAAAAAAGGTGGTGATGTTGCTCTAATTTTCATTCGCTCTCAAAACACTTCTACATCCACATCCATTCCAAAGCAACACTCTTCAATGGATAAAATATTGCAAAGTTATTCACACATATTTCAGGAGCCAAAGTCTCTTCCTCCAATTCGCACAATTAATCACAACATTGAAATCATTCCCTGGTTCTTCACTACCTAATGCACCCATGTATAGACAATCTATTTTGCAAAATGAAGAAATAAAAAGGCAAATAGAAGATTTGTTGTCTAAGGGTTTCATTAAGGAAAGTACTTCTACTTGTGCCTCACCTATTTTGTTGGTTCTTAAAAAATATGGCACTTGGAGATTGTGCATTGATTTTCGTGCTTTGAACAGAATTTTTGTAAAGAATAGATATCCATTACCACGCATTGATGATTTATTAGATCAGCTTCAAGGAGCTAAGTTCTTTTCAAAAATAGATCTCAAAAGTGGATATCATCAAGTGCGTATCCAAGTTGAGGATACATGGAAGACAACTTTTAAGATGAAGATGGGCCTCTTTGAATGGTTGGTCATGCCCTTTGGTCTTACTAATGCTCCTGCAACCTTCATGAGGTTGATGAATGATGTATTTCGTGATGTACTTGACAAATTTGTAATAATATATCTTGATGATATATTGATTTTCTCAAAAACTTGGGAGGAACACCTTAGGCATATCCAGCAAACACTTGATCTTCTTGCGAAGAATCAATTATATGCCAATTCTTCCAAGTGTTCTTTTGGCAATACTTTAGTTTCTTACCTTGGTTATGTGATTAGTGAAAGTGGAATTCAGGTAGATCCCACAAAAGTTGATGTTTTACTTAAGTGGTCCCCTCCTACAACTCTCATTGAGTTAAGGAGTTTTCTAGGACTTGCAAATTTTTATCGCAAGTTCATTCCTCAATATTCCACCCTTGCAGCTCCATTGCATTATCTCACTAAGTCTAAAGTTCCATTTCATTGGGAGAAAAGCCAAGAGATTGCCTTTGAGAAACTCAAAAAGAAACTTTGTACAACACTTGTGTTAACTTTACCCGACCTCTCTCAACATTTTGAGATTGAAACGGATGCCTCTAAAGTTGCCTTAGGAGCTGTGCTAAAACAGAATGGTCATCCAGTTGCTTATCATTTCGAAACTTTTTCTGCTGCTAAGTTGAACTATTCTACATATGACAAGGAGTTGTATGCATTAGTTCAAGCTATTAAGTACTGGAGACATTATCTTTTGGGAAAAGATACAGTAGTACACACTGATCATATGCCTCTCAAGTTTTTACAATCTCAAAGTAAAATTGAAGAATCAAGACATATGAAGTGGGCCTCTTACCTCCAACAATTTCACTTGGTGATCAAGTACAAAAAGGGGAAGAGTAATACTATTGTTGATTGTTTGAGTAGGCCTCCTGTCGCTCTTGCCTTAACAGTTATGTCCACTTCACACTTGGGATTTCAGACTTGGCCTAATCAGTATTCACAGGATCCTGATTTTGGGAAAATATTTGAGCAAGTGAGTAAGCCTTCTTCTTCCAATTTGCGTCCTTTCCAAGATTTTTACATCAAAGAAGGACTTCTTTACAAATTGGACAAGGTTTGTGTTCCTTGTGAGCCTAGAGTGTCACTTCTTAAGGAAGCTCATTCTACACTTTATGGTGGTCACTTTGGGAAGCACAAAACACTTCATCACTTGCAAAGATTTTTCTATTGGCCTAAAATGCGAGAGGGATGTGTTGAGATTTCTCAAACAGTGTGCAGTTTGTTGTCGCTCAAAACCAGCTAACAGGAAGTTTGGCTTAGGCATGCCTTTGCCCATTCCTTCCCGTCCTTGGGAAAGCATTTCCATGGATTTGGTTAGTGGTTTTCCTATGACAGTGCGACAACATGATTGTGTGTTCGTGGTGGTTGACAGATTCAGTAAAATGGCTAAGTTTATTCCATGCCGCAAGACAAGTTCTGTAGTAGACTTAGCCCAATTTTTCTTTGACAGCATTTGGCGTTCCTTTGGTCTACCTACCAGCATTATATCGGATCATGATTCACGCTTTGTGGGTCACTTTTGGTGTTCTTTGTGGAAAATTTTGGGAGTTTCCCTTAACTTTTCCACCGCCTATCATCCGCAGTCCGATGGGCAGACTGAAGTGGTAAACCGTACCCTTGTGCAAAGTTTATGAATCTATCATCACGCTTCACCAGCAAAGTGGGACTTGAGTCTCACTCATATTGAACATGCCTACAATAGGGCCCTACATTCTTCTACAGGTCACTCACCCTTTGAGGTTTGTATGGGATTTCAGCCCTTGGCACCTTATGAGTTACCTTTGTCTTTGCCTTCTCCTGTCACTTCACATCTTCAGAAGGAGCAAGACAAAGCACACTCATTTATTCAGCACTTGCACAATCTGCAATCAAAGGTGATTGAGATTTTGCAAAAGACACAACAGCAACAAAAAAAGGCCATGGATCGACATCGAATTCCTCATCCATTTCAGGTTGGTGACAAAGTTTGGTTGCATCTTGACAAGCGATGTTTTTTTGATAAGACTCATAGTAAAATCAAACCAATTCGCTATGGGCCTTATACTATTCTTCAACAGGTGTCCGAGAATGCTTTCCACCTTGATCTTCCCGCACACTTGGGAATTCATGACGTCGTCAATGTAGATCTTTTGAAGTTGTATTTTGACTCTACATTGGAGACAACACCGACTATCGAGTCATCCTCGTGGACGTGGTTCCTGATTCTCAGTTACCATTGGATTCTGATCAGATCTATGACACAAAGATTCGACAGACTCGCCAGGGGTCTACCACCTCATATCTTGTGGCTCGATGAGGACAGTTGTCGCATCAGGCTCATTGGATTTCTTTTCATCAGATGTCCCGTGACTTTCCTACTCTTCTGAAAGCATTGGAGTCCAATGCTTCTATTGTGGGGAGGCATGATGAGGATTGATGTTTGATCACTCATATGACCCCTCTAGTAATTTCTAGTTAGTTTTGCATAGTTTATTTCTTGCAAATTAATATTGTAAGTGAGTCTCTTTCTCACATGCACTTGTGGGCACTAGTTATCTTCTAGTTGTCATTTAGGAGTGTTAGTTAGGAAGTGTGAACTCAAAGTAGGAAGTGTGTACTTCAAGATAGCTAAAAAGGATCTTATAGTTAGCATTATTCCTTTCTCCTAGCTTAGAAAGTTACGTGCATTCTCCTTTGCACTTTTGTAGCTTATGGTTAAGCATATTGGATCAAATCCATGATTTGATGGGTTTGGTTATGTATTTTGGGCCATTAGAGCCTATAAATTGAATTGTAAATAATAGAACACTTAGTTGGATTTTCAATCCTTTTTAGAATTAATATAGATAATTGTTAAACATTTAAAACTTATAGTCATCCAAAAGGTTATTGTAGTAGATGTAGATGGGGAAAATTGCCCTACCATGTTACATTCCCAAAAGTTGAATCCGCAAGAGAGAAGCATTTGGAGTGAACCATGGGGGAATGTTATTCTCTAAACTCAGTGCTAAAGGGAGGAAGGGTTAACTAGGAATGGTTTAAGTACTCACTCTAATTCCTCTGGTTTTCAAGAATGTTTGATGTATTCAGTTTCAAGACAAACACCTAAATTTGGACTTTCTAGATCTATGTTGTAAAAGATAAAGGACAATGCAAAAATGCAGACTGTAAGAATACAAGAGCTAACCCTAGAACGATTCTTTCTTTGAATACTTTTATAACCTAGGATTTTAAATAAATAATCTTTAAGCAAGGGCTCAAGAAGAGATGCACAAAAAAATTAAACCCTAAGTGCACACTATATGCTATTTATCTTTCAAATGCCTAGAAATTAATTAAATATATTTCTATAAAATCAGATCTAGGATTTACAAAAAAAATATAAAGCACTCAAAAAATAGTCTAAAGACTAATTGGAACACTTAGCTTATCCGGTGGTTGATCCTTGCTTTTATCCTTTTATCCAATGTTATCAATAATTCATGTTCCTACAAGATAACTTAACAAACACTTGAAAAATCTGATTAGCATTAGGGGGCTTGCTTAGGACACTATAAAAGAGGTGCAAAAATCAATCCCCCTAGATCCTTTTAGCTAACCTTTGATAACTGAAAGAAAAAATTAACCTTTGGAGAAACACAAACATAATACAATATAGCATGAAAGAATGATGAAATCATAGAAACAAAATATGCCATTATGATCTAGATGCATTCTCTGATGCAATAGAGAAAATAGGGCTAGAATATTACCCCCAAATTAATCTCTAGCAAAATTTCACCCCAAATAAGACCAGGTGCGATAACGAAATTGCACCTCGCAGAAGACTGGGTGCAATTTTTCAAAAGTGAGGCAAAATGCCTCAGATTGAAGCAAAACGACTGATGTGTGATATAGAAAATAAAAACATGCATGCAAAAGAGTGAAATCACCTAATAGAGAGTGAGGAAGCAAGCATAAAGGTTTGATATCTCCCAGGTAGTCAATATCTCCTTAGGGCTTCAACACAAATCCACCAAAGCAACCCTAAAAATATCAACTTTGAAAATTAGGGTTTTCTTAAGAGAAAACCCTAAAATGCAAAATTGTGCTCCATAAAAATGGGGTGCAACCTTGCACCAACTAGACCCCCATGCAATTTTAATGCATTTTGGACTGTCAAACGGATTCAAAATGGGTAATATCATAGACCTTTGGAAATATATTTTTGAGCACAATCCAATGGTATAGGATTTAGAAGGAATGGATAAGATTTGGAAGGGGAAAATTAGCTCAAAGATGATCCTACTTTTTTAAGGAGAAAACAAGGGATCTAAGGAAAATTACTCAACTTAGTGGGTCAATTTTTCATGTCTACAATAGACAACCTCAATCCATATTTTAAAAATTTGTTATCTATAGAATGGATGAGCAATTTTTTAGGGGCTAGGTATTTGATTTGGATTACACCCACAACTAGGTATTCGGGGATGGATATTTTGACACTTATATTTTTATATCCAAGCAAAGCTTTCCAAAACTCTACTCTATTAATATTAAATTTTTATTCAATTATGCATGAATATTTCCAACTTTTAATTTTTTGTATGAAATTTTTCATTTATTGCTTCTCTATGTAGTTAATTGAGTTTAATTAATAGATAAATGATATCCACCATGTCATGATAATATTTCAATAAGCTACATACATTTACATAGTTGTATTGTAACATTATATTACCTAATATATGTGTATTATCTTATAAGATTTTAACTTGGGTCTATTATGAATTATTACATCATATCCCATGTGATAAGGCAAGTGGTATAACCATCCCTCATAAGGCATATGCAAGTGGTATAGGATAGCAGTAGTTGTAAGTTTGTTTTAGATTTTGTTATACCTAAAATAGGCATCCTATATACTTATATACCCTTTATTTCCATAATGTAATAATCAAAGCATTGAGTTCTAACATGTGGTATCAGAGCAATTAGAAGGGACAAAAATTATCCTTGTGATTCTCCTCTAGATTTGACACATAGTAGCCAAAATAGCACTTTATTTAATAATAATTTTTAAGTTTGAGAAAAGAAGTTTCAAGGGTAAAATTACCCTGTATAAAATTATTTAAATAAAACCTCAAAAGGAGAAGTAATCATCACTATGAAGCCAAATTCCATGGTAAAGCTCAAATTTTCAAGGTGAAAAACATCTACCAAAGGTAAAATACTTTGAGCATCAAAAAGGGTTTCAATCCCTTCTCAGACCAATAATTTCATGAGCCTGTAAGAAACAACCAAAATAATTTCCACTAAATAAATCCTCTAAATAATTGCCACTATAAATTGTTAGAAAAGAAGTTGTTAAAGCTCCTTAAATATTACAAGAAAAGGAATTCATATAAGTTTCTAAAAAATACAAGAAAAGAAGCCCTTGAAGTTTCTTAAAGATTACAATAAAAGGAATTCATAGAAGTTCCTTAAAAATCACAAGAGGATAAACCATAAATAATCCATTGAAGCTATTAAAAAACCATTTCAAGAATATTGTAGAAGAAATGTATGCCTTTCAAAGGGTTAAAGCATATACCAAAGTGGTTCATAAAAGGAGAATCATAAACTCTTAAAGTTGCAAAATGAAGAAGCATTTTACAAAGTTGTAGAAAGAATCGTCTCCCAAGAGAGGGATATAGTGAAGTGTAGGAAAAGAAATTCAAAACACGTTCAAAATAATAAAAACAAATCTACCAATTCTAAGAAAATATAGAATGTGCAACATACTTTGCATGAAAAGAGAATGTTCAATAAAGTTTCTAATTTTAGCAAAATTGTTTTTACCTATACCAAATGACAAGAAGAACTGCATGAAGAAGGATAAAAAAAGTGTTAAACTCATTAAAATTTGAACTGTAAAGAGCAAGCATACCATGAGGAGTATAAAAATAAAAAGTTTTCAAATTAGTGTATTGGTATAACTCCTTTTTTTTAAATAGAAAAACTCTTCCAAAATTTGAAGAGTTATATAATAAATAAGGACTCAATATAAGGCAAGAAGTAGAAGGAAGGATTATTGTAGGTGATAAAATCTCCAAAGAATAAATTCTCAATCTAGGAAAAGGTAAAAAACACTAGTGATGATGTCAAATATAAGAATAACCATCACCAAGGTCCACATATTAGTCACAAATAACCTCACAAAAATAAATTCATTTCAATAAATTGAAGAATATAAAAACATTTGTTATCCTTGCAAAGAACATTACATACTAGAAGAAATAAATGCACCTCCAAAATATCCAAATATAATTGAAAGGTTACAAGTCACATCAGAATCAATGTTGTTGAAAGCACAATAGACAATCTCAATATAAGGAGATAAATACAAATATTTAAGATGTTAAAACTCAAAGGTTTCAAGAAGAAAAATATAGAAGAAATAGTAGAAACATGCAATCTCCTGCATACTCAATCCTCACTTAAATAATATCACAATAGAATCAAGTATTCCATTATAACCTAAAGGAAAACATCCAAATATTAAGTTCTTGAATGCACCTAAAGGTGCTCATTACCATTATTGAAAGACAAAGATACTATTTGGCACCCAAAATATTGTAAAAAAACATTAGCACCATGTTGGTCACAAATCTGCCTAAGTACAAGATTTAATCACTTGTGCGCCCTAGACTCGGCCAACATTGAAAGGCCGAGAGAAAGAGATGTCTCCCGGGCCAATCTCCAGAGAGGGCTGGCTCCCACACTAATCTAAACTGGTTTCAAGACTAGAGATGCAAGAAAGAAATGGGAAAATGCAGAAAGAAATAGGAAATAATGCGGAAAGAAATGGGAAATAACTGAAAGGGATGTAAATATGGCCGAAGCCGATCGTTAATGGGGAGAACAACCTCGAACAACAATAACTTCAACTAGATCCTAAAGCTAAGCAACAAATGACTCTTAGAATACGTATACAAAAATTGGATCACGCATTAGCCATGAGTTCGCTTCCAAATAAACTTCAAACATTCAAATGCCAATACAACCAAATTCAACACAACAAAATTTAACTGATATTACTTTGAACTACACAGAAGTAAATCACACAGAAAGCAAAACATACACAACAAATTAGATCACCAACTCCGGAAGACACTAAGAATGGAAGCAATTGCATCTAGGATTTCTATTTCAATTTCTGCAACAAGATCCTCCTCCCTTTTCTTGAGTTTTACATTGGTATTTATAGAGGTCCGTCCTCTTCCTTTCGTATTACAACATTTAATACATGAAACAGATTTTGAAGAAACAATCCCCTTAATCTGCCTCGAAGAAATGACAGTCCCTATTTTAATGGATTAAAACCAAAAATGAAACAGAAACAAGGGCCCATATTTCTTCACTAAATGACCATTATCAAGGGAAGCTGGAAGTTGTTAAGAGATCACGAACAGGAGCTTTGAATATTGGAGGCGTCTTTAATTCTGGCGGCATCGAAAACTACCTCAGGTTCTTCCATCTTGCGCACATCGGTAATCAACAGCATTTAATCTTGGAACCGCTTCTTTGACCACGATCTCAAAAATAGTTGGAGAGCTTTTACTTGATCCTTATCTACTCTGCACGTTCTCCTATGCAATTCTGAAGGAAAATGCAAATTGAACTATATCGGGCCTTTGTTGTTGCTTCGATCGTGAAAATGTGACAGGTCGCAAAAATGTGACATGTCATGAAAATGTGACATGTCACAATATCACGATGTTTTTACCTTACTGCCTTCTCTTTCTGCCACTAGTCGTGAAAATGTGACATGTCATGAAATCGTGACATCTTCTCTCGTTCAGCTTCATCTCCATGACATGTCACGAAATCGTGACACTCTCCTCTATCTGGCTTTGTTCGTTGCTCCAAATCATGAAAATGAAACATGTCATGAAATCGTGACATCTTTCTCCTTGCACTGTCTTTTTCGCCTTCTTACCCGTGAAAACGTGACATGTCACGAAAACGTGACATGTCGTGATATCACGACGTTTTTTCCATTTGGCTCTTTCATCTTCAACATGTCACGAAATCATGACATTTTTTGTCTTCTTGCACTTTGATGCTTTTAGGCCATGAAAATTTGACATGTCATGAAATCGTGACATTCCGTACAATCTGGCCGCCTCCTTGCTTTCGCCTCGCAAAAATGTGACATGTCATGAAATCATGACAATTCTCCGCACTTTGCCCTTCCTGTCCAATATGTCACGAAATCATGACATTTTCTTGCTTTCTCTATTGTTGTCACTTCTTGTTGCGATATCATGACAAGTTTCTCTTACTTAGCTTCATTTCTAAAAATGTCACGATATCACGACGTCTTTCATGCCTTGTGTTTTTCTTTCAGCCCTTTCCGCGATAACGCGACATGTCGCGATATCACGCCAGTCCGTACCATTTGCTCCTTTCTTGCTTTTCTGTCGCGATATCATGACATTTTTTTGGCATTCTTCCTTGTTGCTTTATGTCACGATATCGTGACAATTTTCACTTTGGTGCTCCTATTGACTGCATTGACCGTGAAACTACGACATGTCGCGATATCACGACAGTTTTACCCCCTTGCTACCATTGACTGTTTTGATCGCGAAAACGTGACATGTCGCGATATCGCGACATTTTCCATACTTAGCTGATTTTTGTATTGGATTTGCTCTAACACAAAACTTGCAGAGATTTTTACATGGAGGGACAAACAGAAGCATTAATATCTCTACAATTTGTGCATTCTTTTACATTAACAGTAACAACAGAAACAATGTGGCAAAAATGCCAACATTCTTGGTGGCTCGTGGGGTATACAGTTCTGCTGTATGCATGAATCTCAGGCCTTTATCCATTGGGCAACAGATTCAAGAAGCTGGAGGAGCAAGAAAAGTAAGTGTTGGTTGATGTTGGACGCATCTGTGGGCTGCTGCAACAAGCTCTTGTTGGTACTCGGCTCTCAAAATAGGACCTTCAACAGAAATTTGTGGAAGAATAGAACTTCCTTTATTTCTTTAGAACTACTACACTTTGCCTAGCTCGGATGAGCTGGGTAATCACCAGGTGCTGTGAAAGGATCTCCATGGCAGTAGTGAAAAGCACCTGAGTTACAAAAATAGAAATGAATGGAGTGATGACCGACAGATGTGCAGGCCATGGAACGAGAATGGGGAATGATGAAATGATGGAAGGTGGAGGAATGGAAGTGGTAGATACAACAACAGGGTGCTACTGTGCTACCAACTGCTGGGTTTTGCTATGAAAACAGAAAATGAAATGGAAGTGGATGGAATGGAGAAGGTGGTGGGAACTGTGGCTGTGAAGAAGTGCTCAAAAGACAAAGAATTAGAAGAAAGGGAAGTGAAGAAAAGGGGACATCAGAGAGGGGAGTAGAAACAACAGGAGTGGCTTGATTATTTGTAAGAAGAAGGAGTAGGAGAAGAAGGGAATGAAGTAAGGAAGTGGAAGGAAGAAGTAGAGAGAAAGCCACTATCTACTGGGAAGGAAAGGAAAAAGAAAAAGAAATAAACGTACTTGCGGGCTCGCATGCAAAAAGAGCCGAAGTTAAAATATTTTTTTTTTTTTTTTTTTTTTTTTTTCTATGTACAAGGTAACTCCCGAATTAGTTGTGAACTCTCGGGAGAGACACGCACCCAAACATGGCTCTATCTCCTGGATCCCAGACCTTGGATAGACACTCAGTGGTCTCCTGATTGATAATCAGCTCGGAGTCATCAAAGATTTGCAACTATCGCGTTCCAAGTGTCTCAGCCATCTTGAAACCTAAGCATAAAGCCTCATCTTCTATGGTATTATCTATGCAGCTCCAGGTCAAAGTACAAGAAGGTAATACTAGAACAGTCCTAGTGCTAGCGCCATTTCTGCATTGTGCTCCATCGAAATAGAGCTGATCTTGACTTCCATTATTCTATTCTTGAGCCTTTTCAGTCTTGAGAATAGAATAACACCCAATCTCAGTTTCCACCATGGCATTAAAATCAAGCATTGAAAACTCATCCTCCAAGTGAAGCTCATCCAGGACTTCATCCATCAAATCAGGATCCTTCAATTCTTCAGTGATCATGTGAACAGAATGTGTGGACTTTTCTTCCTCTTCCATCTTCTCTATATGAAAAGTAGAAGGCTTCTGATTATAGATCCGGACTCTTCTTCCTTTGAAAGGAATCTCCAAGTGAGAATAATCCAGAGAAAGGTAGCCTCCCAGCTTGGCAGTGAATTCTCTTGACAAACACATACTGAAATATGGTTCCAAATCAACCACAACTATCTCTTGAATTACTGTAATCTGAGGCATACTATGCAGAGCAATAGGAACATCCTTGATTACACCCACTATTTTCATGGGAGTCCCGTCCAACTGCAAGACACCAGGGCTACTTCTTGTATACTCCATACCCATGGCTTCACAAACTACCTTTGGCATGACAGTTGTTGCAGCACCAGAGTCAATCATGCAGTTGTGCACTATCCAACCCTCCATCCTGAGTGACAAATAAAAAGGGGGTGGTCTATTTTTTCCAGTGGCTGAAGTAGTTAATGTTTGAGCAAAAATCATCTGGGTAGGATTCTTCTCATTATCTTTCATAGACTTCAATGATTCTTGTAGCAGATCAACTTGCCCAGGTAATTGTAATGCATCATAGAGACTAACCTTGGCTGGAACCTTCTTCAATTCTTCAACAATGTTGTATGCAGATGCACCAGACTCCCTCTTTTCACTAGTGTCCTCATATTTGCTCCGATATTGCTGAGTGGCTTCTACCCTCAATCTCTTAGTCAAAGATGGGTACTTGAGCTTTTCTTTGGCTCGTTCCTCTATTTCAGCTCTTGCCTGTGAACCCGATGCTTTTTCTTGCAACTTTTCCTTTGCTCGTGGTGGCAAAAGGTCTTTTAATAGAACATGTGGATCTAGCTTCGATACTAAAATAGGAGCTTTCACTTGTACTTGTTTTCTTCTCATTCTGCATCTTCGGATCAGCCGGTACTCTTAATGGTTCCATTTCTGCTGGATCTACAATGATTGGCTTCTTCCCAGTTCTCGTGAGAACTGAGACTTGTTCTTCAGATGGAACCATAAAATTATGATCCACCTCAGTAATCATATTAACTTGTCCTCCAGAAGAGCTTGCAGCCAATGTTTGTAGATAGTTCAAATGAACCATACAAGTCTCCTCACCGTGTGGATCATTACATGTAGAGCACCAATATGTTCTTTCTGCAAGGCCAACTTCCTCATTCGTCAACACAGTCGGGTTCTTTTCTGGCACCTTGCTTGTTGAAGCCGCTTGTTCTCTAGTGATCGACGGAGGTTGAAATCTCCTAGGTTGGAAATCTCTCTCGGCCTGCTTTCTTTCAATGATTGTAATTTTATTTCCCATCGCTCTTATAGCTGAATTAGCAGATTGTACCTCTTGTAATAGGATTGTGAAGGGATCAGGATTTGAGGGCGCAGGAGGTGCCGATAGAGGTAGAGGTGCTAGCGGTGCAGGTAATGCTGGGAATGAAGTGGGAGCTGGTAATTGCGGAATGCTTGGTGCAGGCAATTGTGGAATAGTTGGAGCAGGGAGCTGGGGAACCGGAATGGGTGCGATCTGAGGCGCACTTGAGCTCCATGATGGAATAGGATACATGGGAGGCATAGGCTATGAAAATGAACCAGAATACAAATGTTTAGGAAGATCAGGTAAGATAGGCATTGTTACCTTTGGAGGAAGCCTACCTATGGCAATCAAGTCAGCTTCCACCTTTTGCGCTTGTTCAAATAGCTCTGGAAATGTAGTTACGTTGGACTGTCGGACAGCCAAGCCGATGTCTGTGTTAAAAGCTCTGAGATAATAAAATGCAGCTAGCTCATGAGTGGGCCGAAGACCATCAAGAATTCTCTGCCAGCTTCTGGTAAATCTGACATTGAAGTCGCCTATCTCCTCCTGCGGGTGCCTTTGAATTGCATGAAATTGGTGCAACAAGGAGTATGGATCAGCTTGTTCATGAAAATTTTTAACTAACAGTTCTCCTAATTCATCCCATGATGTAATAGTGCCTGGTTGCAATGATCGGTACCAATATAACAATTTCCCTCTTAATGACAACACCAACAATTTTATCATTACATCTTCATCCGTTATGTCATGAATGGCCGCCAAAGAGGCTACATCATTAATATGCTCATAAGCAGTCTTACCAGTACCATCATAGGTCGGCAAAGCTTTCAAAGCAGCTTGAGGAACTGGATTTTGTGCCGGTAAATTCAAGGCTCCCGAACCATTCCATGTCGAGAACTTCCTTGGTGGAGGATGTTGGGCCATTTGGACTGATGGATCTAGATGTAGCAAGCTCGTAGTAGTACTGGGAGGAGTCGGGGATGGCACAAACTGACCTGCAACCTACGATGAGATAACAAATGATGGGTTCATAGGACTTACCAATCTTGAGCGCTCCCTCCAGTTCTGAACATCAATCTCGAAGAATTCGACTGGATCTTTCGAATCTTTGGCACTTGATCTCGTGATCATGAAGCAAATATTTTCACCAGCTTCACAATTAGAAACTTTTGGGTACTATACAGTCACCTTCAGCAGAGTCACCAGATGAACTTACAATCGCCGCTTTGAGGTCAAGACAGTTCATCAAAATCTTGATTCCTCCGGGTGTCAAAATATGGAACTTGTGAGAATAATGCTTATCCCACCGATTGTGGATCTTTTAGAGACAGAAATAGTCTGTCCCACCGGGCGTGCCAAAATTGTTGGTCACAAATCTGCCTAAGTACAAGATTTAATCACTTGTGCGCCCTAGACTCGGCCAACATTGAAAGGCCGAGAGAAAGAGATGTCTCCCGGGCCAATCTCCAGAGAGGGCTGGCTCCCACACTAATCTAAACTGGTTTCAAGACTAGAGATGCAGGAAAGAAATGGGAAAATGTAGAAAGAAATGGAAATAATGCGAAAAGAAATGGGAAATAACTGAAAGGGATGTAAATATGGCCGAAGCCGATCGTTAATGGGGAGAACAACCTCGAACAACAATAACTTCAACTAGATCCTAAAGCTAAGAAGCAACTAACTCTTAGAATACGTATACAGAAATTGGATCACGCATTAGCCATGAGTTCGCTTCCAAATAAACTTCAAACATTCAAATGCCAATACAGCCAAATTCAACACAGCAAAATTTAACTGATATTACCCTGGACTACACAGAAGTAAATCACACAGAAAGCAAAACATACACAACAAATTAGATCACCAACTCCGGAAGACACTAAGAATGGAAGCAATTGCATCTAGGATTTCTATTTCAATTTCTGCAACAAGATCCTCCTCCCTTTTCTTGAGTTTTACATTGGTATTTATAGAGGTCCGTCCTCTTCCTTTCGTATTACAACATTTAATACATGAAACAGATTTCGAAGAAACAATCCCCTTAATCTACCTCGAAGAAATGACAGTCCCTATTTTAATGGATTAAAACCAAAAATGAAACAAAAACAAGGGCCCATATTTCTTCACTAAATGACCATTATCAAGGGAAGCTGGAAGTTGTTAAGAGATCATGAACAGGAGCTTTGAATATTGGAGGCGTCTTTAATTTTGGCGGCATCAAAAACTACCTCAGGTTCTTCCATCTTGCGCACATCGGTAATCAGCAGCATTTAATCTTGGAACCGCTTCTTTGACCATGATCTCAAAAATAGTTGGAGAGCTTTTACTTGATCCTTATCTGCTTCGCACGTTCTCCTATGCAATTCTGAAGGAAAATGCAAACTAAACTGTATCGGGCCTTTGTTGTTGCTTCGGTCGCGAAAATGTGACAAGTTGCAAAAACGTGACATGTCGAAAATGTGACATGTCGCGATATCATGACATTTTTACCTTACTACCTTCTCTTTCTGCCACCAGTCGCGAAAATGTGACATGTCACGAAATCATGACATCTTCTTCTCATTCAGCTTCATCTCCATGACATGTCACGAAATCGCGACACTCTCCTCTATCTGGCTTCGTTTGCTGCTCCAAATCGCGAAAATGAAACATGTCACGAAATCGCGACATCTTTCTCCTTGCGCTGTCTTTTTCGCCTTCTTACCCGCGAAAATGTGACAGGTCACGAAAACGTGACATGTCGCGATATCGCGACGTTTTTTCCATTTGGCTCTTTCATCTTCAACATGTCACGAAATCGCGACATTTTCTGTCTTCTTGCACTTTGATGCTTTTAGGCCACGAAAATTCGACATGTCACGAAATCGTGACATTCCGTACAATCTGGCCGCCTCCTTGCTTTCGCCTCGCGAAAACGCGACATGTCACGAAATCGCGACAATTCTCCGCACTTTGCCCTTCCTGTCCAATATGTCGCGAAATCGCGACATTTTCTTGCTTTCTCTATTGTTGCCACTTCTTGTCGCGATATCGCGACAAGTTTCTCTTACTTAGCTTCATTTCTAAAAATGTCGCGATATCGTGACGTCTTTCATGCCTTGTGTTTTTCTTTCAGCCCTTTTCGCGATAACGCGACATGTCGCGATATCGCGCCAGTCCGTACCATTTGCTCCTTTCTTGCTTTTCTGTCGCGATATCGTGACAATTTTTTTTTGGATTCTTCCTTGCTGCTTTATGTCACGATATCGCGACAATTTTCACTTTGGTGCTCCTGTTGACTACGTTGACCGTGAAACTGTGACATGTCGCGATATCGCGACATTTTCCATACTTAGCTGATTTTTGTATTGGATTTGCTCTAACACAAAACTTGCAGAGATTTTTACATGGAGGGACAAACAGAAGCATTAATATCTCTACAATTTGTGCATTCTTTTACATTAACAGTAACAACAGAAACAATGTGGCAAAAATGCCAACACACCAATTTGAAAGAAACTAGAGGATTCAATGTTTTTTATAAGTGAATCAATACACTGAAACATGCCAAAGTTAAACATTGAAATTATTAGTCAAGAAGGAGACACATGGACAGTGCCAAGATTTCATATAGACCAAACAAGCCAAACTACGTAAGGGAGAAAATAGAAGTGTCCCACATTGGTGGTGAAAAGATATTTAGAAGGCATCAAACATTATCTATCCCATTACACAATTGCAAGCAAAAAGAAAGGTCTATAATATTTTGAAGAAATTAGAATATTCTAAGAATGTTCTTTAAAATATTGGCATAGAAACTTCATCTTAATTCTTTTCTTTGGAAATACATCAAAAATTTTGAAATTTGAGGAAACTATCAAGACATGAGTAAAGGTATATATAAACTCATCAAAATGTATTCTTTTAGGTGAATTTAGTAAAATAAGATTATTCAAGTTCTATAAAATTTTACTATGGCTAGTGGAGCATTGAAGTTCTTATTACTAGATTTCTAATTATTAAGGGAAAATAATTATGCTTCATGGAAAACTAAACCTAGAATGCAACTTGATTTTGAGGAAGTATGGGAAGTATTATATGGGACCATTTCCCATCTTGAAAAATAAAATGAATACCAAATAATTTTTTACAAGGTAGAAAGAATGGAAATATTAATCATCTTGTTTGGAGGAACAAATGAATTCCAAGCATATATTCAAGATTCAACCAGGTCCAAAGATGCATGGAAGAATATAAATAAAGTCTTTGAAGAAAAATATCAAAATCAAATTCTATTCCTCTAAATCCAGCTCTATTGTTTGAAGAAGAAAATTTGAGAAAAACTAGAATAATTCATGAGGAGAAATGTAGAGTTGAAAGTATCATTACAACCATTGGGAACTTAGGTATCTAATGAAATATTAGTTCCAAATATTTTGATATATATCACATCAAAGGAAAATATTTTTGTGATGATATTAAATATCACTGAATAAACACCCAGTTTTAAAAATTTGGTCAACCCACTTCAAAAATTAAAGGACACACATGCAATAGATGAAGAATAATATTTACTACTTACAAATAAAATGATCAAGCAACCATTTAGAAGAGGCATAAGACCCCCACAATGCTTCCAATATAGAAATAATTTTTAAAGATATTAAAATCAAAGAAATGATTCTAAAATAAATATATTTTACACACAAAAGATGTGTGAACATTGTGGAAAAAATGGTCACACCTCAAAATGAATTTAAAAATGGATATCCTTCATAAGATATGAACCAACAACAAGATAGTTTATATTTAGAAAATCAAAATCAGTTTTGGAGAAAGGCACATCAAAATAATGTAACCATGGAAAATCAAGTCAAATAAGAAAATGGAAAATATTAAGAATAAGAACATGTGTTTTTTGCATTAGCAAAGCTAATATAGCACAATAATATTTGGTATGACTCCAAGCATATGACAGGTCAATAAACTTGGATGCATCCAAATCATTCAAATTATTATATAAGAAAAATTGCATCAGTTCACAACTTCAAGCCAAGGAACCAATAGGAGACAACACTATCTAGATAGAAAGGAAACCATTACAAGCATAAGCCATGAGATACCTCTAAGGACAAGAAGTTCATTACATTCTAGAACAAATATGGTATGTTCAAAGTTAATTCATTTTCTACTTATTTTTCCAAGTACAAAGAAAAATATTTGTAGGATGAATGGTATATTGTGAAGAAAACTTTGAAGAAGAATGGAATAACTTGTAAACTAGATCTTGCTGAAAGAATATTATTTATTTTTGCAACTCAAATAAGATATCCATACATTGTTATCAAAGCACAAGATCTCACAAGTCTCTTATCAAGGAGTGTACTACAAACAATCAAGATACTAAATGATAAGATGCATTTTGATATCATCATGTTCAAAAAAATAATATGAGATAAAGGGAGATTTATAAGACAATGGCAAAAAATATTGGGCCCTAATAGTTTAACTCTAAAATCTATAGAGCATTTGAAAATTTTTTATATTCTAGTTCAACAAAAAACAGTGGCAACTATAGGATCATTCAAAGGACTAGAACAAGTATGTAGAATTGCTAAAGGTTTCATTCAAAATATACATCATATTTATCATATAAGAAAATTATGATAAAATGGTAACTTGCAAGGAATGCAAGACTTGATCATAATGAAAAGCAGAGAAAGGTAAAGCAACAAAATAAGCCATACACAATTTTCATTCCATCATATGCAAGCCAAAAAATGGCATTCAATCAATTCAATAAGTGGCATTGGATGCATGGCAAAACATGCTTCAATTGAATACATTTGAGAAAACATATTATTCATGCATTAAATTATATAAGCATTGAATTATTATTTTTATAATAACATATTTTTGGATTGCATGATTGGTGGAACTCAACACTCCTAGTATCAAAGTAGAAAGTCTATATTGAGGGGAAAATCTTGAGTTCCAACATCATCCTAGAAATTATTCGTTAGTCATAAGATAAAAATGGATCTTTGACTATGATGTAATAATAAGGGGGGAGATATTAGAAATTAATTCAGCATAGACTATTTGATAAGTAAAGTGGTGTAACCACCCCTCACAAGGCATATGCATGTATTATAGGATAGAGTTAGTTGCAAGTTTGTTTGAGCTTGTTATGCCTAAAATAAGAATTATATGTACCCTTGATTCCCATAATTCCATAAATCAAATCACTACGTTATAATAGGGTCATCACCTTAGAAGAGAAATAAATTTTCTAGGGGATATATCACATTATAGATTTTATCTAGTCCTAATGATAGTGCTAAAAGATAAAGTACTAAAGTTCAATAAAGTTAAAAAAAAATATTGATGGGAAAAGTATACAAAGAGGAAGACGTTGGAATACTAAATTATCTCTATGCAAAGTATGACAACATTATTTTTTGGGGATATAAGGACCTCAAGCTCTATGAAAGTACAATAATGGTGGAGAACAGATCTAGCACAAGACAGGAAACAAGAATAACAAGAGCCAAATTCCTTATTCAGTAGCTTCAAAAGAATTTACAGAGAATATACAGAAATCTGCCATTTTGCCAACCCCTTCTCATTACAATTCTTGGGTTTTTATCGAGGTCCCGACCCTCTGTGTTTTCAAACTTCCCACGATCTACAATTGCCACCTGGAACAATACTGGAAAGTTGCATTGATGAGACTCGGGTGAGGTGCGCGACTGGTTGCCATAACCACCGGGATCTTCTTCTCGAACTGCTGCTTCGTTGCTAGTTGCTATAAATGCGTCTCTAGATATCATGCGCGAGTGGCCAACATGCTTGTTGGAATCTTCCTCTGAAACTGTTGCTTCACTACCGCTAGCTTGCCGTGCACGAAGGGACGCATTTATGAAAGCTTGGAGTGCATGTTTTTCTTTTGGTCGCGATATCGTGACATGTCACGATATCGCGACAATTTCCTTTCTATGCTTTCTTTCTCCTGCTCCGGTCGCGATATCGCGACATGTCGCGATATCGCGACATTTCTTCCTTCATGCCTTCTCGCTTCCGCTTTGGTCGCGATATCGCGACATGTCGCGATATCGCGACGTTTTTCTATCGCGCCTCCGTTCTTCAGTTTCGATCGCGAAATCATGACATGTCACGATTTCGTGACCTTCCATCCTCCGCGCCTTTGCTCCCTGCTTCGGTCACGATTTCGTGACCTTCTGTCCTCCACGCCTTTGCTCCCTACTTTGGTCATGATTTCGTGACCTTGTCTCGCCTGTGCTTGTCATGATTTGTGACCTCCCGTTCCTCTTGTCATGATTTTGTGCCTCCTGCCTTCCTTGTCATGATTTCTGACCTTCGTCCTCCGCGCCTTGCTCCCGCTTTGGTCATGATTTCATGACATGTCGCATGTCACGATTTCATGACATTCTGTCCGTCGCTTCTCTATCTCCTATTTTGGTCACGATATCACGACACTTTTTGTGTCGCGATATCGTGACACATATTTTTCTTTGCAAAACACTTAGAAAAATTTGGTTGATGCAAGATTGCTCTGCTGCCCTCGGATGCTCCTGCATCAGACACCCAGGGTGGATTGAGAAGTGATCCTCACTTCTGATCTTTGAGAGGAAGACCCAGGTGGTCAACCTCTGTCTTTGACAACCAAGTTGCATCTTCTACAGGTCTGCCCTTCCACTTGATCAAATATTTAGAATATTGTTTGTTCCTGGTGCTTCTGCCTTCACGAGTATCTAATATTTCCTCGATCTCGTCGGTGGTTGGGTTAGACGCTTGAATGCTCCATAACTCTGTACTTGGTGCCTCTGTACTGTCTCCCTCATGGTATTCCACTAAATCTGATATGTTAAAAATAGGCGAAATGTCAAGCCCATTTGGCAATTCCACTTCATATGCATTGCCTGAATCCCGTTTTTCCAGTATTCTGCATGGCCCAAACTTCTTCATCTTCAACTTGTTATAAGTTTTGGCTGGAAATATTTCTTTTCTGAGATGGACCATGACTTCATCTCCCACTTCGAACTCTTTGAACCGTCGCTTTTGGTCTGCTCTTTTCTTATACTGAGTATTCATTTTTGTAATTTGTTTCTTCACTTCTTCATGCAGGCTTTTCATCTGTTTCGCAAATTCCTCAGCCTCGACACTGCACTTTTCCCCTTTCTCTAATTTCCTCAGCTCAAAAACATTTCTTGGGTTGTTTCCATATATGACTTGGAATGGGGATTTGTTTGTACTCTTGTTGATAGAATTGTTGTATGCAAATTCCGCCTGCGGCAAAACCAAATCCCATCCCTTGGGTTTATCTGCTATCAAGCATCTTAATAAATTACCCAGACTTCTATTTACCACCTCTGTCTATCCATCAGTCTATGGGTGGTATGCAGAACTGAACTTCAGATCTGTCTTCAACTTCTTCCACAATGTTCTCCAGAAATAACCAACAAACTTTGTATCTCTGTCAGAAACTATGCTTTTTGGTAGACCGTGAAGTCGTACCACTTCCTTGAAAAATAACCCTGCAATGTGAACCGCGTCACTTGTTTTCTGGCAGGGAATAAAATGTGCCATCTTGGAGAATCTGTCAACCACCACAAATACGGAGTCATTTCCCCTCTGTGTTCTCGGTAATCCAAGAATGAAATCCATGCTGATGTCCTCCCATGGCCTCTCAGGTACAGGTAACGGCTGATATAATCCTGTGTTCTGCTTCACGCCTTTCGCCATCTGGCATATTCTACAACATTGCACAAACCTTTTCACATCTTGCTGCAGTTGCGGCCAGTAGTAGTTCTCACTCACCAGGGCAATGGTCTTATCCCGACCAAAATGTCCAGCCAGTCCCCCGCTGTGCTTCTCCTTGACTAAGTTTTCCCGCATGGAACTCCTTGGAATGCATAATTTACTTCCCCTGAACAACATTCCATCTTGGATTAGAAAATCCAACCACTTTGTCCTGTCCACAGTAACAGGTGCCAAGCAAGCCGTCCAGGCTTCTGCAAAATCAGGATCTTCAGGGTACAAACCTTTCAGTTCTTCAAATCCTACCACTTCCACCGTCATTTTAATCAACAAATTCTGCCTTCTACTTAAGGCGTCTGCAACTCTGTTTGACTTTCCACTTCTGTGCTTCAACACAAAGGTATAACTTTGGAGAAACTCAACCCACTTCAAGTGCCTCTGATTCAGTTTTGTTTGGCTGTTAATGTACTGTAATGCCTGATGATCAGTAAATAGAACAAACTCTTTTGGCAACAAATAATGCCTCCACTTCTTTAGAGCCTGAACTATTGCATAAAACTCCTGATCATAAACTGAATACTTTTTTCGAGCATCATTGAGTTTCTCACTAAAGTAAGCAACAGGCCTGCCTTCCTGACTCAGTACAGCTCCTATTGCACTACCACTGGCATCACAATCTACCTGAAATACCTTGTTAAAGTCTGGGAGTGCCAAAATAGGTTGTTCTGTGACCTTCTTCTTCAACAGATCAAAGCTCCTATCTGCTCCTAAGGTCCACTTAAATTCCTTCTTATCCCCTCTCATTGTTTCTGTGAGGGGTGCACAAATGCTGCTGAAATTTCTAATGAATTTTCTGTAAAAGCTGGCTAGACCATGAAATGATCTTACCTCTATTGTGCTTCTCGGAGTAGGCCATTCGATGATAGCTCTCACCTTTTTTGGGTCCATTTTTAGACCTTCTGCTGAGATTACAAATCCCAGGTATACTAACTCCTTCTTTACAAAATTACACTTTTTTAGATTAATTAATAACTGCTCCTCCCGTAGCTTCTCAAAAACCCTTCTGATATGCATCAGGTGCTCCTCCAGGGTTCTGCTAAATATTAATATATCATCTAAATAGACAATGACAAATTTGCCTAAAAACTCTTTCAGTACCTCATTCATCAGCCGCATGAAGGTACTTGGTGCATTGGACAGCCCAAATGGCATGACCAACCACTCATACAAACCCTCTCTGGTCTTGAAGGCTGTCTTCCACTCATCTCCTTCTCTGACACGGATCTGATGGTAACCACTCTTGAGATCAATCTTGGTGAAGTACTTGGCTCCACTCAAACAGTCCATTATGTCATCCATTCTTGGCAATGGAAATCTGTATTTTATTGTGATCTTGTTGATGGCTCGAGAGTCTGTACACATTCTCCACTCTCCATATTTCTTTGGCGCTAGCACTGCAGGCACTACGCATGGACTCAAGCTTTCCCGAATCAGTCCCTTCTCCAGCAACTCCTGGACCTGCCTGTTTAGCTCCTCAGTTTCTACAGGCGTCATTCTATGTGCAGCTTTATTGGGCAAGCTTGATCCTGGCACCAAATCGATATGGTGACTGATCTTCCTTACTGGGGGTAAACCCTCAGGCACATTATCAGATATAATATCTAGAAATTCCTCCAACAGATCTAGGACTTCTATCGGGGTATCTTTGCATTCTTTCTCCCTGACTCTAGGAATTAATGCATAACACATATGTTCATGCTTCAAATCATCTAAAAATTTTCTCCCGTCAACCAAGCAAATTTTGGCACTGCCACATACCTTTTCTTCCACCTCCTTCAGGGGTTTCAGCTTATGACGCATTCCATTCTTTGTCACGGAGTAGGTGTTGGCACGGCCATCATGAACCGCACACCTGTCAAACTGCCATGGCCTTCCCAACAGCAAATGGCATGCATCCATGGGCAGGATGTCGCACAGGACCTCATCACGGTAATTCCCAATACTAAATTTTACCAGGCATTGTTCACTGACCAAAACCTTATGGTCTTTCTGCAACCACGCGATCCGATATGGATGCGGGTGTCTCTTCCTCTCCAGTTGTAGCTTTGTAACCATTCCTTCTGAAACTAGGTTATCCGTGCTACCGTTGTCAATAATAATATTGCAAATCTTACCCGCGCATTTACACCTTGTGCGGAATAAGCTTTTCCTCTGATCTGTGGCCCCCTCTTCATTCAGCAGGACTCTCCTCGTGATCATTACTTCTCCTCTCTCTGCTTCTTTAGAATGCTCAGATCCAGCATCTTCATCAGCGACCGTGGCTCTGGCATTTCCTTTCGGCCTCCTATTATTCCTTTCTCGTTGTTGTGGACACTCGTATTGGTGATGTCCCTCTTCTCCACACTGGAAACAAGTTCCATGGAATCTTCCTCTTCCCTGGCCACGTCCAGCTCTGCCCCTTCCCCCTCGGTAATCATTATTCTGATTACGAGGGCGGTAGGTATTTTCTCTCCTTTGTTCCTGATTACAGCTACCTTCTCCATTCTTCTGAGGATCTTCATTTCTTCTTCCACTGGTCCTTCCGTCGGTTCTTCCGCCATGACCTCTTCCTCTTTGCTTGTTCTCAAACCTCCTATTGAGCTTTTCTTCAACCTTTAGGGCAAATTGGTAAGCGTCCTCTATGGTGGTCATCCGGACCAGACTTAATTCTTCTTGAATACTTGCTCGTAACCCATTAATGTAATGGGCTACCTTCTCCTTGTTGGCCTCTGAGTGGCCTGTTCTGATCATAATTTTATGAAACTCTTCTGTGTATTCTTTTACAGACTTACTTGATTGCCTCAACCCTTGCATTTTCTTTAGCAGGTCTAACTCATAATCACCAGGGATGAACTGCCTCTTCAGCTTTTCTGCCATCCGTTCCCATTTTGTTATTCTCTCTTTTCCTCTTTTATTTCGCTCCAGCTGCACTCCCTTCCACCAAATGCTGGCATGACCTTTCAGTTTGGTCTTAGCGAATCTGACCCTATCAGGATCCTCAACCTCCTCGTACTCAAAGTACTCTTCCAGATCGTTGATCCAGTCGATCAATTCCTCTGGATCAAGGTTCCCAAAATACGTGGAAACCTCCATCTTCGGCCTCTTCCCAATCTGGGATATGGCTTTGTATAGTCTGGCTTGAGCAGGATCTACTGCTTCTTCTTCTTCCTCAGGCTGGCCTTCTTCTTCGTCATCTTCCTCTTCACTACCTTCATCTCTTCTTGGCTCCAATCTTCTACGCATCTCTTCTTGCAGGGCTTGCATTTGCCACTGCAAAGCTCGGACATCTTCCGCTGCCGCCATGCCTCTCCCACCAATAGGGTTTCTTCTTGGAGGCATTCTGCTCACTCAATCACAAGCCCTCCCATAGATCCTGGTGTAACTGCCTCACGTCCGGCGATCTGTTACACACTCAGGAACTTTCGGCTCTGATACCACTTGGTGGAGAATAGATCTAGCACAAGACAAGAAACAAGAATAACAAGAGCCAAATTCCTTATTCAGTAGCTTCAGAAAGATTTACAGAGAATATACAACAATCTGCCATTTTTCCAACCCCTTCTCCTTACAATTCTTGGGTTTTTATCGAGGTCCCGACCCTCTGTGTTTTCAAACTTCCCACGATCTGCAATTGCCACCTGGAACAATACTGGAAAGTTGCATTGATGAGACTCTGGGTGAGGTGCGCGACTGGCTGCCATAACCACCGAGATCTTCTTCTAGAACTGCTGCTTCGTTGCTAGTTGCTATAAATGCATCTCTAGATATCATGCGCGAGTGGCCAACATGCTTGTTGGAATCTTCCTCTGAAACTGCTGCTTCACTACCGCTAGCTTGCCGTGCACGAAGGGACGCATTTATGAAAGCTTGGAGTGCATGTTTTTCTTTTGGTCGCGATATCGCGACATGTCACGATATCGCGACAATTTCCTTTCTGTGCTTTCTTTCTCCTACTCCGGTCGCGATATCGCGACATGTCACGATATCATGACATTTCTTCCTTCATGCCTTCTCGCTTTCGCTTTGGTCGCGATATCGTGACATGTCGCGATATCGCGACGTTTTTCTATCGCGCCTCCGTTCTTCAGTTTCGGTCATGAAATCATGACATGTCACGATTTCGTGACCTTCCGTCCTCTGTGCCTTTGCTCCCTGCTCTGGTCATGATTTCGTGACCTTCTGTCCTCCGCGCCTTTGCTCCCTGCTTTGGTCGCGATTTCGTGACATGTCATGATTTTGTGACCTTCGGTCCTCCGCGCCTTTGCTCCCTACTTTGGTCATGATTTCGTGACATGTCGAAATCGTGACATGTCACGATTTCGTGACCTTCGGTTCTCCGCGCCTTTGCTTCCCTGCTTTGGTCATGATTTCGTGACATGTCACGAAATCGTGACATGTCACGATTTTGTGACCTTCGGTTCTCCGCGCCTTTGTTCCCTGCTTTGGTCATGATTTCGTGACCTTCGGTCCTCCGCGCCTTTGCTTCCCTACTTTGGTCACGATTTCGTGACATGTCACGAAATCGTGACATGTCGCGATTTTGTTGTTTTTCCCTATCGTGATTTCACGACATTCTGTCCGCCGCTTCTCTATCTCCTGTTTTGGTCGCGATATCGCGACACTTTTTGTGTCGCGATATCGCGACACATATTTTTCTTTGCAAAACACTTAGAAAAATTTGGTTGATGCAAGATTGCTCTGCTGCCCTCGGATGCTCCTACATCAAATAATTACAAAAAATATCCTTGAACCTAGGAAAATGCCTTTTTAAGAAAAATATATTCCTAGTAATGTGATGATTGAAGTCATAATGAAGAAGTAACTCAAATTTTTGTAGGCATAAACTATTTTTTCCATTTAAAATTCAACATTTGTATCTAATCTACTCAAATACACAAGAAAATGGAGATATTTAGTTTTGTAGACTTTAGAAAGCTAAATATACATTCATTAAGGTTCACTACCGTATTTCATCAATGTTATAAATACTACGCAAAGTTTTAGGGTCTCAAATATTATCACTACTTTATCGCTTCTTAGTCTATAATCAAATGTGGATCAATAATGACAACTATAATAAGAAAACATTCACAACAATATGGGATGTATTTTGTTTATCAAAGAATATTTGTCTAGTTATCCAATGCAAAGGATACCTTTCAAAGAGTGATGAATATTGTGCTTGCTAGCTTAATTTATGAGATTATACTTATATATATTGATGACCTTAGAGTCTTATTCAAGGGTAGGTGCAAGCACATTGAGCACATGGAATCAATATTCAAAATAAATTGAGAATATGTGATATCCTTGAACACCAAGAAATCTATTTTTTTTATTTAAGAAGGAATGTTATTAGGACATTTGGTCTTAGAGGAGGGGCTTGTAAGAAGATATTGATATTATGAAGGCATTATATAAATTACCATTGGATTTATTAGTTAAATATATTGAACCTTTCTTAGGGAAAATTAATTTTTTTTACAAGTCCATCACCAATTTTACTCAATTGATGAAACCTATTATAAATATTCTTAAGAAGGATGTGAAGTTTAATTGGGCTAAGTAAGAGAAGCATGTTTTATCACCAAGATACCTATATTTATTAATGTAGGTTTCTCTAAATAATTTAGGTTGTATTTTTTTGGAACTAACGATAGCGAAGAAAATTTGACATCATTTATGAGTCAAACACTCCATAACTTTGAAGAATGATACTTTCTAGCAATGAATGAAATCAACATATTACCTAATTAAGTAGAAATAACTTATAGTAAAATCACACATTAGAAAGAGTGTTTATAAACACCAAAATATTCCATTAAAGTAAATAGAATTACACTCCAACAAATCAAGAAATGGTTGGAAAAAATGGATAAAATACCAATTACCTTTTCAAAATATTATAATATATTCACCTTTACAATATGTACATGGGCACAAAGGATGATACAAATTATAGCCATGGTCTCAAGTGAAGGTTAGCACCACATATTCTAACATCCACCCTAAAGTTAAATAGGGAACACTAAAAGAGTTACCTATGAGTCATTCCTCTTAAGGTACACTCTCCTTCTCTAAGATGCTTTCATGGTCACACAAAATATATCTTAGGCATGATCTTGCTAAAGATGTTCATTGTCTACTTTTTTATAGGAAAAATATGGGATAAAGCATCCCATAGGCATAATTCCATAAAACATAGTGCATCTAATTCTCAATATGTTTAGCTCACTAATGATATATTGGATTATATACAAGCATAATGGTGCTCTAATTATCATAAGTAAGAGTGAATATAAAGTGTTGAGAAATACCCACTTGATCTAAATTATGAGCATCCATGGAAGGTTAATGACAACCTTATTGGTAGCATAATATTCAATTTTTGTATATTATTTAGATATAGTGTATTATCATATACGACATGAGGAGAGTATACCAGAACCAAGGTAGAAAATAAACCTTGTATAGAGCATCACTAGATCAAATAATTAGTTTAATCTACATATGGAAAACTTTTTAACATTAGAGGACCTCCAACTAAGTAATGAATAACCATAATATATGTACCATTTATGTATCAAATAATCTACTTAGCCATAGTCTAGTGACTCTAATAGGGCACATGCATGTAAATATTAAGTCTATTATGAGTAAGATAAAGAAGACCTACTATAATGAATAGATATAGAGTAGCATGTACTAAGGGAGTAGTGTAATATGCTTATAAATTTAAGAAAAATGTAAAGGGATTCTATGAATATTAGAAATCCTCCATCCTAAAATATTTTAGAATATCCAATCCATATTTAGGCCAAGAGATAGTGATCTCAGAATAGGATTGTTCAATTTGAATTTCTAAAAACTAATATAAAGGTTTTAGATTTGTCATCTCAAAAGTATCATTAAGTCATGACTTCATTGCCTAAATTAAAGAGTGAAAACTACCCAAAATAAACAAATCGATAACATATAATACAATGACTAATTTTTTCCATCTTGATGTTTCATTTAAACATTGTGCTTTGACTCACATTGTCAAAATTCACAATTATGAAATAATGAATTGATCTTCTGATAGGAAGTTTGAGGTTCTTGTTTAAGCTCATACGATAAATTAGTCAAAAGATACACTAAGGAAGTAAATCCATTAAGTCAAAAACTAAATGACTACTACATCTATATATCCTTTTTAATCTCACCATGAATTAAGGTACTCTTCACATCCATCTAATATATCTTTCAACAATAGTAGGTATGGATAAAATCATCTAAATAGATCAATCTAAATAGAAATAAATTCCCTCATTTTAAGATAAATTTTAGGAACAAGAGTTGACTTATGCTTCTCCACCTAACCATTGGAAGTATACTTTATCTTATAGACCCATTTACACCCAACAATACTCCTACCTTCTCAAAGTGGAGCAAGTTCCCATGTTTGATTATTTTTCAAAACTCATATGTAGCAAACATAGAATTTTCCTCCTAAAATTGACTCTTTCCATAAGAATAGGTAAGAGGATATTAAAAAAAAAAAACCTTTTATATCAAGGATCAATAGGGATCCTTCTAGTGATGCTCCTAAGAAAGAAAATATTGAGCATCCTGAAGGTAGGTTTGAACCTATTTGAGTGTTGAATGGACTATTGAAGTCTATATCACATCTTGAAGTGACTATTGAAGTATATATCACATATTGAAGTGAAGTAACATTTGAATCCAAAAGTGAAGCATCCAAACTAAATTTGTTATCTATATTAGCATACAACACTACCACACAAAAATCAAAAGGATCAAGATCATCTCCCTTGGAATCTAAAACTAAAGCTACCATAGATGGTACAACCAATTGGCCTATATGTCAATTCTCCACTAGAGGATCATAATGTAAGAATAATTGGAGTGGTGCAAGGAGAATATATGATAATATATCTAAGAACTATGGAGGAATTGTAGGTTAAATCCATGATCCCATTTGCAATTCAAAATTCCAAGCTCTTTTCCATAAAATTGGCTAAGTGTTGATGGCTTTAATAGTTACACAAAGTTGCAATGCACAAGGATGGGTTCTTTTTGAGTGACGTCAGTGTATCCACATAAAATTTCAATATCATGTGAATTGATTGCACGAAATTGAGATATTCATAGTCAAGGTGCATAAAGTCACAGTTGCACAAAATTGAGCTCCTTCTGGAAATAATGTCAACATGACATCATGCAACTTCGGTAATGTGTAAAGTCCCAATGCATGATATTGTGATTACATAAAGCCAATATCATGCATACAATTGTAGGGTCTTTACCCTATTCTCATATGTCATAGCACAACACTAAACTAGACACAACTCAAGGAGGAAAATACACATGCAATAGCCTAAAAGGATAAATTCAAAATCTCAAAGTATTTCACAAATTAAAATACCTTTATAAGATAAAGTTTGGTGACACATGTCACCATACAAATGACATGTATCATGTGGAAATAACACATGTAAAGTACAAAAAAAAAAGGTACACATTATAATTTTTAACATTCTCCCTTAATGTGTACTTTCCTAAAATAATAAGTCAATATTAGATATATTCTCCCTTATTGTTGACTTCCATTACAACATACATAGAGCATTTTACTAAATTTGAAGAATTTGTCATGTCTAAGTGACTTGTTGATGATATAAACAACTTGATCTTGAGTAGGTTCATACTCCAACTGTATGATGTTCTCTTGGACCATTTATCTGATGAAGTGATGATGGATATCTATGTGCTTTATTTGGGCATGGAATACTGGATTCTTCATCATCTAAATGGTACTTTGATTATCACAATATATGTGTGTTGGACCATCTATGACTAGTCCAATATCATTAAGTAGCTACCTCAACCGAATTACTTCCTTAATTACCTCAACTACTATATTATACTCTATTTCCTATTAATTAGTGACATATAGAGGCAATAGACCTATAGGTTGACCCAAAGGCAACAGACCTAAAGAAGATGCTAACCCTGAGGCAACAGATCCAAAGTCTGACCCTAAAGCACTAAGACAAAGGTTGACCCAAAGGAAAAAAATCCAAGGAAGCGATTGACCCTGAGGCAATAGACCTAGATATCAATCATGGATCTAGCAATATTCTTCAAAGTAGAAGATTCAAAGAGCAAGAGCAAAAAAGCACAAGCCTAGACATTATTTGTTGTGAATAAGAAAAGTACACATTGAGAGGGGATGTTAGAATAAGTTTAATGTGTGTTTTGTCTTATGCATAGTTTATTTTATGCATATCACATAGATTTATCCAAGTAGAGTTATAGAGATCAAGACACTTGTCATAATATCATATATACTCTCATGCCTAACTAGTGATCTTCTCTATAGCACCTAGCAAATGCAGTGATTGGTTATCCATGCATTTCAGTAGGATGATAATATTACCATAAGGACACTTATCACTCTAGGGACTATAGAATCTTGACACCCTAGACTCTATCCAAAGACTACAAAGTTTCTTTACCACTTTGAATATTTACTTTTGAAGACTATAGACATAGATACTTTAGAATATTCTTTCTTTCTCCATCCTCCAATTTTGAATTTTAATCTATGGCTCATCATTTTTTTGGAGTGCATTTTTCGATAGAATCCAACTCTCCCATATGTATCAACATTATTGTATAAAGGTGCATTTTCAGAAAATACCAACACCTTCTAGATGAGTTTCACCATGAGGGGTATCATACCCATGGTGAACCTAGTAAGTAGTTACCTATAGAGGAAACATACCTAAATGCTAACCCAGAGGTAATAGACCCAAGGAAGAGGTTGATCTTGAGGCAACTGATCCAAAGGCTGACCCTGAGGCACTAATATAAAGGTTTATATAGAGGCAATAAACCTGAGGAAGTGGTTGACCCTAAGGCAAAAAACCTAGATATGAATAATGAATCTAGCAATATTTTTCAAATAAGAAGAGTCAAAAGGTCAAGAACCAAAAATCATGAGCCTAGACATTATCCGTTGTGTATTAGAAAAGTACACATTAAGGGGGGATGTTAGAATATTTTAATATGTACTTTATCTTATGCATGTCATATGGATTGATCCATGTAGGGTTATGGAGATCATGACACTTGTCATAATCTCATATAAGCTCTCATGCCTATATATATGTACTCATTTCTATGTACAATATAGCATCTTATTATAGTCCCTTCAATAGAAATAGTCTAATAATCTCATCATTTAGGTAAATTTCTAAGAGAGTATAACGACATCTTTTTAGTGCTAATTATGAAGAAATGGGGGTTGAAAGGGTTCAAGGAACTTATACTGATAAGCCTATGTAATGTAATTTATAATATCATATCTAAAGTAATAGCATTAAGGCTAAAATTTGTACTTATGGAGATAATTATAGAACAACGGAGTTTTATGAATGGAAATTAGATATTGGATGGAGTCATTACACTTCATGAAACTATGCACTCGATGAAAACTAGTAAGAGGGAAGGAATGGTGCTCAAGTTAGACATGAGAAAAGCTTATTATAGGGTTTCTTGGTGCTTCCTAGAAAACAAATCTTGCTAAGTTTGGTTTTAGTAGGATATGGAGAAGATGGATAAGTAACTATCATGGAGGGCTAATATTCTCAATCATTTTAAATAATTCTCTAGCAAGGTTCTTTTGGAGTAGTAAGGATTTAAGGCAAGGGGATCCACTATCACCTTAACTCTTTATAATTATGGTAGAAGCTCTAGGTAGATGTATAGGTGTAGCACAACATTTAGTATTGTTAAATGGGTTGATACTGTCTATAACCATAATGGATATCACACAAAAATAGTTTGTAGATGACACAATTATACTTGGAAAACCTTCAATAGGATAATCTAGGGAGTTCAAGAGGATTCTTAAACTATATGTAAAGAAATCCCACCAATATATCAATATGGAAAAGAGTATAAGGTGTTATTAATTAAGACTTTAGGTAATCAACAAATAAGGATAACATAATAACATGAATGTAATATCTCATCCCTTCCATATATATATTTGGAAACGTTGATGTTTACTAGATTATGCAAAGTTCACGTTTGGGGCATGTTGATAGATACGTTTCAATGCAAGTTAGTAATATGGAAAGAAAATTTATTAAGTCACATAGGTAAGCTCCAACTACTAAAGAGCACTCTCCAAGCCATATCGGTATTTCTCTTATTTTTTTTAAGATTTTAGGTAAAGATGCAAACATAGTAGAAAGTATATAGAAAATAAAAAAGTATGTTCAAGATATAAGGAGAAGAGTAGAATCCTCCTTGTTGCATGGGAGAAAGTGTGCAGACTAAGATAAAAAAGGAGAATATGGAATAAGGAGGATAAGAAAAATAAATAAGGTCCTCGCTATAAAAGTAATATGGAGGGTAATAAAGGAAGGTCAATAATTGTGGGCTAGAATTCTAAATAATAAGTACCTAGACAACATAGAAAAAATAGGATTCATAACCAATTAGATTCCTAAAATGGATCTTCTATATGGAAACATACACTAAATATAAGAGAGGTGCTATGGAAATGTGTCCAATGAAAGATTGGTGTAAAGTAAAAAATATATAACACCAAGATAACAATAATAAAACCTACACAAAAGATATTACACAATGAAGAGATCATATTGTATTAATATTATGGGAGCCTTGATCTCCAATGTTATAATACAACATGTGTTGATACAATAATTAAAGTTAGAGGATTTGAAAACCCTCATTCACAAATAATATTTGGTATCTTCTGTATCATCTTCACTCCAAACAAATTGTGGGTGGGCTTGGGTATCCCTACAAGACCAGCCAAGCTACAACATACGTTAAATGTAAATGCTTCTTATAACTTGTACATAAATAGATCAAAAATTAGGTTAGTAACACCTATAGGGCCTCCACAGTGTGAGGCCCACTAAGATCTTAAATTACACAATATTAACCCTAATTGAAAAACTTGATAAAATAAGATGCATCTATACCGAAAATATAAGCAAAGCAATAATAAATGCTACCTTGTCAAAATAATGCCTATGTTTCTAATCCATGCTTTCTATTGTTGAGGAGTTTGAACTGTTAGTGTGTGAACACTTGGTAGTGTCTAGGGGTTGTTTCACAAGTTTTGTAGTGAACCGACGGCGCTAACAACAATGGTGACTACTCTCTCCAATAAAAATAAAATGTTCAACCTCTAGTAAAAATAAAATGTTCCCACTTCTTGATTCACAAAAATGAATCATCTTTTATAATTTACCCTCGATCATGTTAGGGTCTTGATGACACCAATGGGTGACCAAGATTAAAACATAATGAAGGGTTGAGATTGAGATTGGCCAAGTGACACGGATCATGTGAAATGAATGGTTGAGATTAAAACGTGATGGGCAACTGAGATTTATTCATGTAAATACATAAAATATTTATATTTATATGAATATATATATAACAAATGGATGTGATTTGACAATGATGAGTGATTGATATTTATCCATATATATATATATATATATATATATATAATATTCATATTTATACATAAATATATATATATATATATATATATAAATGGAAGGCTAGGATTTGAGGATGCGTAGATGACAAGTGGCTAGATTTTGGTGTCTATAGATACCCCTTTTTATATCGTGTTGTGTGAAACACAATGCGGTACAAAAACAAGAGATACCTGGTTTGGTGAAGCAACTTATTTTCCTTGGAGCATAAGAAGATATTGGAAACAAAAATTGTTGGTGTAGCTTACCCCCTCAATTGATGAATGAGTGAAGAATGAATTTGATAGAATTGTGGGTGATAATGTGGATGATATGAATGATCTAAATGTGGGTGAATGATGTAGTGTGTCATGTGGAAGATATGAATGATGAAATTTAGCTTAGATATATGAAATATATATCTATAAACATCGAAAGTTATCAATCTTAAGGCCCCTATCTCATTTCTTGGGGGTGTGATAGAACCATGTTTGCCTAGCACTGTGTGCTGCTCCTGCACAAACTTAGGCTTTCAAATATGCAAAGAGAAGGGTTCGAGGAGAGAAGTAAATAATATTAGAAATTTTGGGCACCATTTTAGTTTAAATAGTTTAAATATTTTAAACCCACCTTAACCCTTAATGTCGATGGATAATTTTCTTAATGTCGACTTTTTTAATAAAATATTAATATTGTTTACAGTGTGGCTGACCTTCCTGGCTGTCATTGTAGGACGCCCATCGGTGTAATGATGTGATCTATTTTTTCCCCAATAGGAGTTTTTGCCAATGTGGGTGATATGTGTTCTATTTTTGCCCCAATAGATGAAAGGGTTTTTGCCAATGTGGGTGATGATGTGTTTTGTTTTTTCCCCAATAGATGAAAGATTTTTTGCCAATGTGGGTGATGATGTGTTCTATTTTTTCCCTAACAGATAAAAGAGTTTTTGCCAATGTGAGTGATATGAATTATGTAAATTAAGGTGAGTGACATAGATGATGATGCAATTATTGATTTTGTTCTTGCCCTAATAGAAAAGGGGTTTTTGCCAATTGTGGGTGATGATGTATCCCAATGAGGGAAATCAAAATCAAATTTTGTTGCTCCAATTTTGGGGTGGTTCTGTGCTATTTAAGAATATGTCTTTTGACATCATTGAAATGCAAAGTGATGAAAAATGCAAGATAACATGGAGGAATGTGACCTGTATAGTGACTGTTGAGAAATTCATTTGCTCAAAACCAATCATCCTAATAGGTCCATATCCTCTATGACTTTCAATGTAGAAGATATGATGTAATGAAATTTATCCATGTTTCTAGTCCCACAGATGAGGACTTCAATGACATATTTTGAGCAAATTAATTTGAGCATAGTCTCACTCAAAAAATGAGAGACCAACAAGATTTTGTTTTTGAACAAGAGGATGTTGAATGATGATATGAGCAAGTGTCCTTATGGTGATTTATCCATCCTACTAGATTGCATGGATAGTCAATTGTTGCAACTTCCAGGGGTAATAGAGTAAGCCACTAGATATGAGGTTCACTTGGATGATATGAATGATGTAAAGAATTGTATATGATTGATTCTTTTTTTTCCCTAATAGAAAAATGGGGTTTTGGAAAGATGCAATGACTATGAATAGTGCTATGAGTGATTCTATTTTTACCCCCCCAAAAAAAATAGAATTTTAGAAAGATGCAATGATTGTGAATAGTGCAATGAGTGATTCTATTTTTGCCCCAATAGAATAAGGGATTTTTGAAAATATGGATGATGTAAAGGAATGTGAATGATTGATTATGTTTTTGCCCCAAATAGAAAAAATAGGTTTTTTTATTTGGAAAGAAGTAAATGATGTAAATGATTGATTATGTTTTTCCCCAACAGAAAATGGGTTTTTGGAAATGTAAATGATTGATTATGTTTTTACCCCAACAAAAAGGGGTTTTTGAAAATGTAAATGATTGATTCTATTTTTGCCCCAATAGAAAAGGGGGTTTGTGTATGATGTAAATGATTGATTCTGTTTTTACCCCAACAGAAAAGGGGTTTTTGAAAATGTGAATGATGTAAATGATTGATTTTGTTTTTTCCCCAACAAAAAAAGGGTTTTTGGAAATGTAGATGATATGAATTATGTAAAGGGATGTGAATGATAAATTCTATTTTTTCCCTAACATAAAAGGGATTTTTGACATGTGGATGATATGAATGATGTAAATGAATGTGAATGATGGATTCTATTTTTTCCTCAATAAATAAAGGATGTTTGAAAATGTGGATGATATAAATGATCTAGATGAATGTGAATTATGGATTCTATTTTTCCCCCAACATAGGGGTTTTTTGAAAATGTGGATGATATGAATGATGTAAATGAATGTGAAGGATGGATTCTAATTTTTCCCCAATAGAAAAGGAATATTTGTAAAATGGGGATGATATGAATGATGTAAATGATCTATGTAATGAATTTGAATTGTGTAATGACTTATTTTGTTTTTTCCCCACTAGAAAAAAGGGTTGTTGAAAATGTGGATGATATGATGAGTGATTCTATTTTTACCCCAAAGAAAAAGGGTTTTTTGAAAATGTGGATTGATGTTGCCTTTGCCTGGTAGGATAGGGTTGATTATGGATTTATTGATTGTGAATGCAAGGCAAAGGATGTAACCTTTGATAAAAGGATTCAACCTTCTGAATCTAGCAACTGATTTGATGAGGCAGTTTGTTGGACTAGTGGGGAAGGTATGATACCTTAAGCACTCTTTGTTAATTGATTGTTTTTATTGGGGAAGGTGTGATACCTTCAACATCCCCAACTAGATTTTTTTTTACTAATAGGGGAATGTGTGATACCTTAAACCCTCCAACTGTAATTTTTGTATCAACATATATTGTATTTTAACATTAGAGATCAAGGCTCCCACAATATTAATACAATATTATCTCTTCAATGTGTAATATATTTTATGTTGTATCTGTTATTTCTATCTTGGTGTTATTTTTTTACTTTACAAAATTGTGATCACAGTGGGACCCCCAAAGAGTTTCTTATGTTAATTTACCTTGTCATTAACATTTTCTATTTTTATTGCAGGTTTTCACAATTAATATTTTTAAATCTGGAAGGGTTTGATATGTGCTCACGTGGACTTCGAACTGCATCTGGGAAAAATACGGCATCACATATGTGAATTTGGAGAAGCAAAATGTAAACTTCCAAGTAAGTTTTTTTTTAAAACCTAGCTATATTTATTTTTTTGTTTAAAAAAATGAATAAATAAATATTCACCTTTTTTTCAGATATCATGCACTGTTAGGCATCCTAGGCATTTATAAGCATTATTTTTTTCTTTCAATTACAAAAAAAAAGTGCATTTTTTAGAATCATATAGAATTGCACATAGGATAGATCTGCACTTATGTATTCATCTCAGTTGCATTAGAATATTCATTCCACTAAATTTAAGTTTTTGTTGTTTTGTGGTGTTTTTACTTTTTACCCTAAGTGTTGTTTGCAATAAAATATAAAAGCATAAGTAGCTACACTTTAGGCTAAAGTCTCCCACTTTTTACTTTTCTAAGCTAGAACAAGTCATTGGTATTCAAGTCTCTCCTACTGTTGGAAACACATTGTTGATTCAGAGTGGAAGAACTAGGTGAACCCTCCACTGTTGGAATCACTTGATTATTTAGGGTGGATCTTAAGAGGTGTACCCTAGATTATTTTGAGGCACTTGGTATTAGTGTTATTGACCACCAACTTGGTTGAGTGACAAAGGGTCTCTTTGCATTGTTTGAACAACATAGACATTAGAAACTTAAAAATAATCGCACACAATTGTACATTTCACATTTAACATTAGTGTGTTGGACTTCATCACCAACCACTAATTGATATTTGTTATGGTGGGTTTCATCTCCATCCATTGTCTCATCCCATAGACACCATAGCAGCCTATGAGTGATTTTTTCTAGATTTCATCACCAGTTAAATCCTCACTTTCCATCCACCTTAGGAACCCATCCTGCATAGTAATCTAGGCATAGGATCTGCACATCAAAACACACAAACCACACAAAAAAGGGGTATTGTTTCAAAACATAGGATACAATTGTTTGTTGATTTGTGTGCTTTTCATTATCATTTTACTTTCCACACATATCCCTTGCATTCATCACCCTTGCTTGTTTATAGCTTATGGTATTGACCAAAAATCAAGCTAGAGCCATGAATCAATCACCAACCTCATCCATAGAGTTCTCCACTCCTTCCCCAGTCACTTCTATGGCTAACCCAACTAGCATGACACAACCAAGTTATTTTGGTTTATCTGTAAGACCCTAACACATGGTATTTACTTTGAATACTAATGTGATGCACAGAGCCATTCACACCTCTATTTTAGAAATAGAGCCACCCACACCCATTGATACATGCATCACCTAAATAGACATGAATAAGGTTAGAGCTTATTTAATACCAACCAATCCTATTCTAGAACCACTTCACATTCCATCCAGACATGTTCTTTCTTTTCAGCAATAACTAGCTAGATAACATCCTACAATTTTAGTCAAGTCTATACCAACCCTCTTTTTGAGGCATCATCCGCACCTTCACACCAAATTCCTCCACCATAATGTAGCCAAAGCACCTCCATCCCATCTCACCTAACATATCCACAAAATAAATAATAGGTGTACACACTACACCAGGGCGGGGATAACCCAGCTACCATAGCTAAACATTCTAAGCTAAATAAGGAACATGAGTGTGTGGATATATCCACTAGATAAAATCATCATAAATCATCTAAAACAACTCATATGTTGAGAACTTCTGATCCTCATCTATTGGATTGTTTCCCATCACCTACACCCATTTCACCTCCACCACTTACCAATTCCCAATAAATTTCATCACAATCCATCCAAAAACCCCCTCAACAATATCAACAACCACCACCATTGGATTTACAACAAATATTGGAGTGGTTAGCTAACATCGAGTTACAATCAAGTTGCCAAAACACTCTTATTATTCAAAAAAATTAACTCGACTTACAAATATTAAATTACAGTTAAGTCATCATCAATCCTATTAGCATCCATCTCAACAACCTTAGCAATTGCAACATCCATTCCCGCAATCCACATCTCAGGTTATACTACCTGTGCTACAAAATAAAAATCAACCAGAATTGAACAAATGTACCAAGCATCTTGTGAATCCTCCTCATGACTATATGTTGCTTTCAAAGTCTTACTCATCCATCCTTCGAAGGTTGCATGAGACAAATGAAATTACTTTACCACCAATCATACTAGAAGATCAAGTCAAACATGGCAAGAACTATAAGGATCACTTATTTTATCCTTTTTATCGACATAAAGAGCATGACATTAACAATTACTTTACATTCAAAAATATAGTCCAAGATCTTATTGATAGGGGGAGCATCACCATCCCTAGTTCACCTCGTTCACCTCATTCAAAATATCAAATGCATACCTATACCCCTATTTTTGAGCCCATGTCAACCATCTTTCAAAAGTTGCGAGAGGTAAAAATAATTGTTCTACCTAATGTGTGCCCTCACGATCCAAACAGACATAAATCTAGGTCATATTAGGAAGATCATTATTGTATCTATCACAGGAAAGTGGGACATGATATCAACAATTGTTACACATTTAAGGATATTTTCTAAGATCTTATTTATAGGAATGAATTTTCCATAGACGGTCCACTCACCTCATCTAATCAGGACCTTGGTATCAACTCAAATAGCATTGGGGATTCTCAAGGTATCACACCTTCTCAATCATCCACATCATCAACCATAAAAAAAATTGGGGATTCTCAAGGTATCACACCTTTCCAATCATCCACATCATCCACAATCAAACAAATTGGGAATTCTCAAGGCATCACACCTTCTCCATCATCGACCATCAAAAAAATTGGGGATTCTCAAGGTATTGCACCATCCCCATAATCCACATCATCCACCATTAAATAAATTGAGCATCCTCAAGGTATCACACCTTCCCCATCATTCGCATCATCCACCATCAAACAAAGTGGGTATTATCAAGGTATTGCATATTCATAATCATCCCCATCATAAACAATCAAAAAAATTAGGGATTCTCAAGTTATCAAACCTTTCCCATCATCCACATCATCCACCATTAAACACAGTGAGGATTATCAAGGTATCACATCTCCACAATCATCCCCATCATCAACCATCAAACAAAGTAGGGATTCTCAAGGTATCATACCTTCACAATTATCCACATCATCCACCCTCAAATAAATTGGGGGTGCTTAAGGTATCACACCTTCTCCATCAATTACATCAAAAAAAATTATTTTACATTTATACTTCATTCTATACACCCATATTTGCATCCATGTTTTTTCAGTACATTTTCATCCATCATACTAGTGGTCAATTTCTTAGTTTGGATAATTGATCCAATAAATATTGTTGCCTTAATTATGGGCACCCCCAAATTCACATCCATTTTATTACACCATTTCACAAGTCAATTTACCATTTGCACTATCACTCCATTACCCCTAGGTATTTTCAGTCACTCAACCACTCCTAGTGTTTCAAGCAAACTCTAATACATATTGGATTTTTCTAATACCAAAGCAAATTTTCATTAAAGAAAATCTTGAGTTCTGGGATTGACTCTAATACTCTTGAACCAAATACATCTTACACATATTAAAAACATCTTGTATTAAAAAAGGGATAATACCATGATTGGGTTGAACCTTGAAGCAAAAAATCTATCTTCGCTTGCCACATTACGCACATAGTCCAAAATAAAAATAGTGGTCTTCACCACTAATTAACACTTTCAAATAAAAAAATGAGTAGTAAATATAGGTTTAAATTCTCATCACCCTTCAGTTGAGAATATAATTCCCAAAATATTTAATTCTTTTACATATCACACTCCACAGATCCTCAAGTTGTAAGGATAGAACTACATTTCCATCCAAATGATTAGGTATGTTGAATATCCAAAGCTTAAAGATCAAATTATTGGACTATGGAGCTTATCTTCACCAAGGCTATAGATGCTTGACTCGAAGTGGATTATGCTCATGCATGGCAATACATATCTCTCTTGAAGAGACCTATGATTGCACATAAGGATAAGCTAGCTTCCTAGTCTCCTCCATGATAGGTTTCATCTCAATTTACTCAAGATGGGTTAATGAACTCACTTGCACACACATTGGTTCTTTATTACCTTGAGTCATTACCATTATCAAGATTTGTTTTTATCACCATGCATGAGCATACTCCATTGCCTATCGAGCATCTATAGCCCCTATGTATATTAGCTCCATAGTCCAATGATCTGATCTCTAAGCTTTGGGGATTCAGACTACCTAACCATTTGGATGGAAATATAGTTCTATCCTTACGACTTTGTTGATCTGTGGTGTTGTTAGTCAAAAAATGCCTAACTACAGAAAAATAGCTGATGCACCTTTTTTGCATATTTCCCAAGAAGACCAAAGTGGCCCATATGCTAAAGATCAAAGAAAAAGCAAAACACCGCAAGGAGGAAAAAGTGTCGCGATATCGCGACATGTTGCATTTTCGCGGCTCAAAGCAAAAAGAAAGAGCAAAAGGGAAAAAGTGTCACGATATCGCGACATGTTGCTTTGTCGCGGCCCAATGGGAAAAAGTGTCGCGATATCGCGACATATTGCTTTGTCGCGGCCCAATGGGAAAAAGTGTCGCGATATCGCGACATGTTGCTTTGTCGCGGCCAAAAGAGAAAAAGTGTCGCGATATCGCGACATGTTTCATTTTCATGGCTAAAGAGAAGAGAAAGAGCAAGAGGGAAAAGTGTCGTGATATCGCGACATGTCTGCTTTTCAGCTAAAGCAAGAGAAAGAGCAAAGAAGAAAGATGTCACGATATCGACGACATGTCTCATTTTCGTGGTGAAGCGAGAAAGAGCAAAGCAAGAAAGAATGTCACGATTTCGTGACATGTCTCATTTTTGTGGAAGCGGTAGAAGAGCAAAGGAAGGAAAGAATGTCACGATTTCGTGACATGTCTCATTTTCGTGGTGGGAGGAAGAGCAAAGGAAGAGACGAATGTCGCGATTTGTGACATGTCTCATTTTTGGGGGAAAGAAAGGAAGAGATGAATGTCACGATTTCGTGACATGTCTCATTTTCAGGGGAGGAAGAAAAGAGCAAAGGAAGAGATGAATGTCACGATTTCGTGACATGTCTCATTTTCATGGAGGAAGAAAAGAGCAAAGGAAGAGACGAATGTCACGATTTCGTGACATGTCTCATTTTTGATGTGGAGGCAAAAAAAGAGCAAAGGAAGAGACGAATGTGATTTAATGTTCATTTTGGAAGCAAAGGAGATGAATGTCACGGATTTCGTGACATGTCTCATTTTCATGGTAGAAGCAGAAAAAGAGCAAAGGAAGAGACGAATGTCACGATTTCGTGACATGTCTCATTTTATGGGAGCAACAAAGGAGCAAAGGAAGAGACGAATGTCATGATTTCGTGACATGTCTCATTTTTGCAGTTGGAAGCGGAGAGGAGCAAAGAGGAGATGAATGTCATGATTTCGTGACATGTCTCATTTTCATGGTGGAGGCAACAAAGGAGCAAAGGAAGAGATGAATGTCATGATTTCGTGACATGTCTCATTTTCGTAGCTGGAAGCGATAGAGGAACAAAGCAGGAGATGAATGTCATGATTTCATGACATGCCAATTGTAAAGGAATAAAGTATATTTTTGGCAATTGGAGATGAGCACTGACATCAGGTGCTGATTTTTGAAGAATGGTCTATTGATTATAACCTGGCAGGTCTGCTGGATGATTGCCAATCTATCCAATCTATGGGAAATCCGTTGTGTATTGTTAGAAACTGTAGATTATTGCTTGTAAAATAAGTAAGATGTACTTAGGAAAAGATACTCTTTTAGGGTATATATAGGGGTGAGCGACTCCAAAAAAGGGTCGGCTCTTGGACGTTTACAAGCTTGATGCGCATGTACTGGATTACAAGCAATAAAAGATTTCTTCCTCTGGCTTTCGAAACTTCTGTGTGCTTGTATGTATCTGGTGTTTTAACTTTTATTCACTCTGAGTTTTATAAATGTATCTATTCTAAAATCTGGACTGTGCATGTATGAATCTTGTTTCTAGAGTTGAACATTAACAGATATTTACATGCTTTTTAGATGAACATCTAAAAGTCACATTCAGGAATTCATGTTTTCTATAAAGAAGAGTTCTAGCTTTGTTGTTGTCTAAACTGCATCATCAATGTTTGTTGTTGTCTAATCTGTACCATGAGAAAAGTTCTAGCTTAGGCTATATTTCCCTTATCTCTTGTTCCCCTTTTCTCTAAAAAATTCAAAGGAACCAGCCTTCTCTGGAGACTAGACAGATGATCTCAAGCAAGATCTGTCTATTCAATGTTGGCAAAGTCTAAGGCGCAACACTATCAACCGAAGGCAGATTTTGTTCCAACAGTTTTTGGCACGCTCGGTGGGACCAGCAATCCCACAGTATTGTATAAGTTTTGGTGTTTTACCTTCAGAGCCTTTTGTTTGCAAAATCTCAAGAAAAAAATCACCTGGCGACTCCGTTGCATTTAGACCATAAAAGAAAGACCTTGTCTAGAAGCCTTCTGGTTATATAGCCATATGATAACCAGATCCCGAGCTAGAAACTCTGAAGAACCTATCGAGTTTTTTGAACTACATCTCGAAAGCCTAAAAGCACACCCTGTGCTAGCCGCACGATCAAATCCTCCCGACACCATTAGCACCTCTTTACAACCCGTTGTAGGAGCATCTGCAAGCAATCCCATAGCGGTTGTAACTCCTTTAGCAATCATGGCAGCCGCCCCTACCCCAGCACATCTTGTATGGAATCAAACTGGCCCTTTGAACTTGGGAACACACCACCAAATTCCACAAGCTGCACTAAAAGCCTTACCGACCTTTGACGGAATAGGCAAAATAGCAGATGAGCACTGTTTGGATGTATCAACGCTAGCATCTATTTACAACATCACTGAGGAAGATGTAATGGTCAGATTGTTGATCATATCTTTGAAAGGAAAGATGCTCTATTGGTACAGAGCGCTTCCCATTGGATCCATTACTTCTTGGGCAGTACTGGTCGGCCGTCTGGTCGATGAATTCAATATACATGCGGATCCTTTCACATTGCTGAATCAATTCACTATCATTGAGAGGCATCCACAAGAAGAAATCCAAGATTTCAACATCAGGTTTACCAGAACTCGTGATAGAGTACCGCAAGGCCTAAAGCCCACGGAAGAACAAGCTATATGCTATTATCTAAGGGCTTTTGATTCAGAACTCAGTATGATAATAAGGCAATCCCGTGTAACCACTTTTCCTGGGATCTATGTAGAGGCAGCAAAGGGCGAAGCTGATCTCATCGCTACAAAAAGATATCCATCAAAGACTCTATTGCCAATTTTACCAAAGTTTTCCCAAGCATCAATCTCTAAACTGCCTGCACCCCCATCAATGCAGACCCTCCCAGCTATAGTTGCACCTCCTACATTCCGTGCATTACCAGCCACACCCCTTGCATCAGCTCCCCCCAATGATCAATACACAACCATAATTGATACCATGAAGACGTTGTCAAATGAAATGGCATCCATGAAAAAGAGAGAGGCGAAAAGGAATATTCAAGCAAGAAGATTTTCCATAAATACAAAAGGAAGCTGCTTCGACAAGTGGAAGGGTACAAGAAAGAAAAAATGTAGTGTATGCAAATGAGACAGGAGATAATGGAGAACCCGCTAATTCTGATTACTGGTGTACCACTTGCAATGATCCTCATGGAGAAGATTCATGCATGATTCATCAACACCATGTGCAAGCAGTTATTAATGAAAGAGCCAAGGAGACCGGCAAGGGACAAGTGAATATAATCAGAGAAGTTCACCATAATTTGGCAATGCCATCCGTGGAACAAGTCTCAGTCCTGACAAGGTCGAGAAAAAAGTCATTGCAAACTGACCCTAAGGAATTCCAACCACAAGGTTTTCCTCCTGCCCCCAGGGCAACTCCACAGAAAAACCAGTCCGGTGAGAAAGGACGTTCTGATCCTCCTCAGACTTCTACGACTACACCAAGAAAAGAATTTCCTCCTAGAAAAGGGAGCGAAGCTCAAGAGCAAGCGAAGGAAAGACTCAGATTTCCTTCATTGACAAAAAGGCAAAGAACAGAAGCTACGCAGGTCTACAGAGACAGATATGACGCATCGACTAGTGGAAGGGAGAAAAGTGTTGAAGTATCCCCAGCTGCAACTCTTTCGTTCAACATTGCAGAAGAAATGAAGAGGACCCCCTCCAAAATAAGCATGTATGATGCACTGCAAATTCCTGGTCAGATTGACCTCCTCCAAGAATCTTTAACTTTAAAGAATAATACCTCTTCCTCAAATGTCATACAAGCAAATGTTGTGTCAACCTCTGGAAAAAATAGACCGCCCCCATTCTATTTATCTTTGCAAATGGAGGGGTGGATAGTTCACAATTGCATGATTGATTCAGGGGCTGCAACTACGGTAATGCCGAAAGCCGTATGTGACATAATGGGGATGGAATATACTCGAAGTCATCCTGGTGTGTTGCAATTGGATGGTACTCCAGTAAAAACTATCGGGGTGATCAAAGATATACCTATTCAACTCCACAGAATGCCAGAAGCAGTCGTAATACAAGAAGTAGTCGTTGTAGACTTGGAACCATATTTCGGTATGTGTTTATCCAGAGAATTCATAGCCAAACTGGGAGGTTATCTGTCACTAGATTATTCGCATTTGGAGGTACCTTTCAAAGGTAAAAGAGTCAAGATCTACAATGAGAAACCATCTACTTTTCATGTGGAAAGACTAGAAGAAACAACTACTGTCAACATGATGTCCGAGGAATTTGAGAATATTGATTTAATGGAAGAAACCCTGGAGGAACTCCAATCTGAAGACCAGTTTTCAATGAAAGACTTCAATGCTATGATAGAGACAAAAATGGGAAGCTATTCCATTGAGAAACCAAAAAAGCTCCCTATTGTTGTCCCTAAAATAGATGATTCAGTCAACCAGTTATGGAAGTTGTACTTTGATGGGTCAAGGTGCAAAAATGGAGCAGGAGCTGGGATCGTCCTGATTTCACCCACTGGAACAGAAAAAGTCTTTTCGTATAGGTTGACATGGAGTTGCACCAATAACGTAGCTGAGTACGAAGCCTTGTGTTTGGGACTCAAGAAAGCTGAGAAACTGGGTGTAAAACAACTGCTGATCTATGGAGATTCAGAGTTGATCGTTAAACAGGTTACTGGCAAGTGCATTTGTAAGCAACATTACCTAAGAGCTTACAAAAACAAAGTGTTAGATCTTTTGGAAAATTTCGAAGCACTAAACATGAAATCCATTTCCAGAGAGAAGAACACACATGCAGACCTGTTAGCATCAGTAGGATCAAATTTTTGCCCAGTCAGCAATGTTATTCAGAAGTCTAAAATAGTTAGACTTATATACAGGCCTTCAGTGCCCGACAAAGACATTTTTTGGCAAGTATTCAAAAATGATGAGCAGATCCTAGATTTTTTTATTCATGAGATGAATTGCTCTACAGATAGAGCGTTACAAGAAGAGGACGAAGAGAGCCTTATTCAACTGAAAAACAACCATATCCCCAAGGGACTGATCACCCTGGAGAGCCTTTTCGACAATAGCGACAGAGCTGTAGGTCGAAGGATCAAGGTAGATGAACGTCGGTATAAAGAAGTAGAACTAGAACCGGGCAAAATGATCAAAGTAGGGACCGATTGTACAGTGGTAGAACTAGAGGAAATAAAATAGTTATGTAAAGAGTATCCAGATATAATAGCCTGGACTTATAGTGATCTGAAAGTGTACAGGAAAGAGGTCATTCAACATACCATTGAACTGGAGGAAGGAGCTAAACCTTTCAGGCAGAGGCAGAGGCCTGTGAATCCCAAGATTGAAGCCTTAATGAAACAAGAGTTGTTAAAACTCTTGCAGGTGAAGATAATATACCCAATCAAGCACTCTACCTGGGTGGCAAATTTAGTTCCAGTCTGCAAGAAAAATGGAGAAATACGACTATGCATCGATTTCAGAAATTTGAATAGAGCCTCTTTAAAGGATCACTATCCTTTACCCCAGATTGACCCAATCCTTCATACTATGGCGGGAGCAGAAAGGTTTTCTCTGTTAGACGGCTTTTCTGGTTACAATCAGGTTTGGGTGAGAAATGAAGATCAATACAAGATTGCGTTCACCACTAAGTGGGGAACATTTGCATACCAAAGGATGCCCTTTGGATTATCTAACGCAGGAGCAACTTTCCAGAGAGCCATGGACGTAGCTTTTGGGGAGCTTGCGAACAAAATTATTGTCATCTATTTAGATGACATGACAGTTTTTTCTCACAACAAAAAGGACCATGCCACTCATCTGCAGCAAGTGTTTGAGAAATGTAGGGAATTTGGGATATCACTAAACCCTACAAAATCTATTTTTGCTGTAGAAGAAGGAATACTCCTTGGGCATGTTATTTCTAAAGTTGGGCTATCAATTGATCCTGATAGAGTAAAGGCGCTTCTTGAGTTGTCTCTCCCAGTTAACAAGAAAGGTTTGCAGTCTTTCTTTGGGCAAGTAAATTTCGTCAAAAAATTCATTGCAGATTTTGCCCAAACAGTTAAACCAATGACTGAGTTATTGAAAAAGGACGCTCCTTTTAAATGGACAGAGCCAAGGAAAGAAGCTTTCCAAAAAATTCTAGAAGCCATCGCTCAAGCTCCTGTGCTAGTCAACCCTGACTATTCTCGGGATTTCATACTATATGCTGTCGGAGAGCAAAATAGTTATGCTGCAGTTCTCACTCAGAAAGGAGCAGATGACGAAGAAAGACCCATAGCCTTTCTGAGTTCCACCATGCACAAACATGAGGAAAGGTACAACTTCATAGAAAAACAAGTATACGCCATTATGAAGTCCTTGAATAAGCTAAAACACTTCTTATCTCAGAGTCGGACGATGGTGTATGTTATTCATCCCGATGTAAGGAACTTCATAATTCAAGGAGAATTGGGTGAAAAAAGAGTTGGATGGGTGACTCGCATCCAAGAGTATGATGTAGAAATACATCCTACTAAAATAGTCAGAGGGAGAGCTTTGTGCCAGGAATTGGCCAAGCAAGCTGCAAGTGGATATGGGGAGAACCACCCCGTCATGGCAAACACAGAGCAACACCAAGACAGAGTGAGTTCGGGTTGGATCAATGACTTTGTGAGGTATTTTCAGACCGGGTCATGCCCTGAAGATATGAACGCTTCCCAGAGAAGGAGATTCAGGACCCAAGCATTGAAATATACCCTTCGAACAGAGGGGTTGTACAGGATTAACATTGATGGTGTGTTGTTAAAATGCGTTCCCGATAATGAAAAGCAGAAAGTGTTAGATGAATTTCATGGGGGTTTTTCAGGGGGACATTATGCAGGTCGAACTACAGCTTTGAAGATCCTTAGAGCTGGATGTTATTGGCCTTCCATCTTCCTAGATGCGTACAGAGTGACCCAAAAGTGTGAACAGTGTCAGAGGTATGTGGGAAGAAACAGAAATGCACCCATGCCCTTAAAGCCTATTCAAGTCGAGGAACCATTCCAGCAGTGGGGGTTGGATTTCGTAGGGATAATAGAGCCAAACTCATCATCAGGCCACAAATACATTCTCACTGCCACGGACTATTTCACCAAGTGGGTAGAAGTGCCTACGAAGAAAGCTGATTCAGAGGTGGTGATAGAATTCGTCGAAAGTCTAATCACAAGGTTTGGCATACCAAATTCTTTGATTACAGACAATGGATCCCCTTTCACTAGTGCAAAGATGATCGAATTCGTCAGTAGATATGGAATTTACCTGAAGACTTCCTCTAATTATTACCCACAAGGTAATGGATTAGCTGAGTCTACTAATAAGAATCTTCTGAGAATTTTGAAAAGAACATTAGAGGACAATAAGAGGAACTGGCACTCACTCCTGAATCAAGCCTTGTGGGCCGACAGAATCTCAATAAAAAAATCAATCAATACTTCACCATATGCTTTGGTTTATGGTAAAGAAGTTGTTCTACCGATTCATATGGAAATACCCACGTTGAGAATGCTAAACCAAGTCAACGAAGATGAAGGCCATCCAATGGACGCCCGACTGATGCAACTTCTGCAGCTTGAAGAATCTAGGGAACAGGCCTACGATCATCATCAAAGGCATATGGTAAAAACAGTCGGGTGGTTCGATAAGAAAACCACTTTCAGGAAATTTAAAACAGGTGACCTGGTATTAAAATGGAATGTCAAGAAAGCAAAGCCAGGACATCATGACAAGTTTGATGCATTCTGGGAGGGGCCATTCGAAATTGTTTCAGAAAAGCAATTCAACGCCTTCCAGTTAAAAGATCAAGATGGACAGGTTCTACCCATCACGGTGAACGCTTTTCACCTAAAGTTGTATTTCCAGTAAAACTACAGATCACCATTATATGTACAGTATATTATAAGTTTTGAAGTTTTGTAAATATTTCCCTTTTTTACGGCCTAATATTTCCAGAAGACAATAAGAAGGATTGACGCTCACTCCTGGGAGGAAGTTTCCCTGTTGGAATCCTTTCAAGCAAGGGAAATGGTCATTCTTCTGCTCCCGAAGTGTTCCAGCCACCTAAGAAATCCCAGCTCCCAGAATTGAATTTTTGTGTTCTTCAGACAAAGGTTAAATACCTAAGCGGTAAAAGAAAGGTTCTGATAAGGTGAAGATCACTTGTTCTCCAAAGTGCATGATTTTTCTTGTGTTTTTCTGCTCGAAAATTTACTTTTCGCAACTGTGCTGGTGACTCCGTTTCCCAATGGATAAAGGCTTGGTCTCTATTTTTGCAAGCAAAAATTCCCTCGAAAGGCGCCAAGAATGTTAGTCAAAAAGTGCCTAACTACAGAAAAATAGCTGATGCACCTTTTTTGCATATTTCCCAAGAAGACCAAAGTGGCCCATATGCTAAAGATCAAAGAAAAAGCAAAACACCGCAAGGAGGCAAAAGTGTCGCGATATCGCGACATGTTGCATTTTCGCGGTTCAAAGCAAAAAGAAAGAGCAATGGGAAAAGTGTCACGATATCGCGACATGTTGCTTTGTCATGGCCAAGGGAAAAAGTGTCGCGATATCGCGACATGTTGCTTTGTCGCGGCCCAAAGGGAAAAAGTGTCGTGATATCGTGACATGTTGCTTTGTCGCGGCCAAAAGAGAAAAAGTGTCGCGATATCGCGACATGTTGCATTTTCATGGTTAAGAGAAGAGAAAGAGCAAGAGGAAAAGTGTCACGATATCGCGACATGTCTCATTTTCGTGGTAAAGCAGAAAGAGCAAAGAAGAAAGATGTCACAATATCGTGACATGTCTCATTTTGCGGTTAAGCGGAGAAAGAGCAAAGAAGAAAGAATGTCACGATTTCGTGACATGTCACATTTTGGGCTAGAAGGGAGAAGAGCAAAGAAGGAAAGAATGTCACGATTTCGTGACATGTCTCATTTTCACGGGAGGAAAAAAGAGCAAAGGAAGAGATGAATGTCACGATTTCGTGACATGTCTCATTTTCTGGTGGGAAGCAACAAAAGAGCAAAGGAAGAGAGAATGTCATGATTTCATGACATGTCTCATTTTCAGTGGGAGGCAGAAAAGAGCAAAGGAAGAGACGAATGTCACGATTTCATGACATGTCTCATTTTCATGGGGGAGGCAACAAAAGAGCAAAGGAAGAGACGAATGTCACGATTTCGTGACATGTCTCATTTTTGGAGGGAAGAGAAAGGAAGAGACGAATGTCGCGATTTCGTGACATGTCTCATTTTTGGGGAAGAAAAGAGCAAAGGAAGAGACGAATGTCACGATTTCATGACATGTCTCATTTTTGTGGTGAAGCAGCAAAAGAGCAAAGGAAGAGACGAATGTCATGATTTCGTGACATGTCTCATTTTCACGGCGGGAAGTAGAAAAAGAGCAAAGGAAGAGATGAATGTCGCGATTTCGTGACATGTCTCATTTTCACGGCTGGAAGCGGCAGAGGAGCAAAGCAGGAGACGAATGTCACGATTTCGTGACATGTCTCATTTTCATGGGGAGGCAACAAAGGAGCAAAGGAAGAGACGAATGTCACGATTTCGTGACATGTCTCATTTTTGTGGTTGGAAGCGATAGAGGAGCAAAGCAGGAGACGAATGTCACGATTTCGTGACATGCCAGCTGTAAAGGAATAAAGTATATTTTTGGCAACTGGAGACGAGCACTGACATCAGGTGCTGATTTTTGAAGAATGGTCTGTTGATTATAACCTGGCAGGTCTGCTGGATGATTGCCAATCTATCCAATCTACGGGAAATCCGTTGTGTATTGTTAGAAACTGCAGATTATTGCTTGTAAAATAAGTAAGATGTACTTAGGAAAAGATACTCTTTTAGGGTATATATAGGGGTGAGCGACTCCAAAAAAGGGTCGGCTCTTGGACGTTTACAAGCTTGATGCGCATGTACTTGGATTACAAGCAATAAAAGATTTCTTCCTCTGGCTTCCGAAACTTCTGTGTGCTTGTATGTATCTGGTGTTTTAACTTTTATTCACTCGAAGTTTTATAAATGTATCTGTTCTGAAATTTGGATTGTGCACGTATGAATCTTGTTTCTAGAGTTGAACATTAACAGATATTTACATGCTTTTTAGACGAACATCTAAAAGTCACATTCAGAAATTCGTGTTTTCTATAAAGAAGAGTTCTAGCTTTGCTGTTGTCTAAACTGCATCATCAATGTTTGTTGTTGTCTAATCTGTACCGTGAGAAAAGTTCTAGCTTAGGCTATATTTCCCTTATCTCTTGTTCCCCTTTTCTCTAAAAAACTCAAAGGAACCAGCCTTCTCTGGAGACTAGACAGATGATCTCAAGCAAGATCTGTCTATTCAATGTTGGCAAAGTCTAAGGCACAACACTATTAACCGAAGGCAGATTTTGTTCCAACAGGTGTGTGATTTGTAAAAGAGTTAGAGCTTTGGAGAATCAGATTCTCAACCAAGGTGTGATGAGAATTTTACCCTATACTTACTACTCATTATTGTATTTGGAAGTGTTATTAGTGGTAAAGACCATTGTTCTTTATTTTTGGACTATGTGCATAATGGGACAAGCAAAGATAACTTTTTTTCTTCGAGGTTCAACCCAATCATGGTATTATCTCTCTTTGACACGAAGTGTTTTTAATATGTGTTAGATGTGTTTGGTTCAAGAATGTTAGAGTCAACTACCATAGCTCAAGATTTTCTTTAGTGAAAGTATGCTTTGGTCTTAGAGGATATTTGGCATGCAATGAAGTTTGCTTAAAACACTAGGAGTGGCTGAGTGACCTAAAACACCTATGAATTATGGGAATTTTTATTCCAACTTGTGACATGAATTATGAAATAAAAAAAATATGGATATTAAATTGAGGGTGCCCCTGATTAAGGCGACAAGAATTATTGGATTAACAATTATTCAAACTAATAAAATGACCACTAGTATGGTGAATGGAATGTATGTATGCAGATGATATGAATGCATGAATGCAGTGTGATTGGAATAAAAATACAATATTTTTTTTTTTTTTGTGGGGAAGGTGTGATACCTTAAGCATCCCCGATTTGTTTGATGGTTGATGATGTGGGTGATTAGGAAGGTGCAATACCTTGATAATCTCCAATTTATTCAATGGTTGATGATGTGGGTGATTGGTAAGGTGTGATACCTTGAGAATCCCCAATTTTTTCAATGGTTGATGATGTGGGTGATTGGGAAGGTTTGATACCTTAAGAATCCCCAATATTGTTTGAGTTGATACCAAGGTCCTGATCAGATGAAGTGAGTAGACCGTCTGTGGAAAATGCCTTTCTATCAATAAGATCTTGGATAATATCCTTAAATGTAAAATAATTATTAATATCGTGACCCATTATCCTATGATAGAGGTAATAATGATCTTCCCAATTTGACTTGGATTTAAGTTTGTTCGGATCGAGAGGGTACATGTTAGGTAATTTTTACCTCCTACAACTTTTGAAATATGGTTGGCATGGGATCGAACATAGGGGTATAGGTACAAATCCAACATTTTGAATGAGGTGAACGAGGTGAATTAGAGATGGTGATGCTCCCCCTATCAATAATATTTTGGACCATATTTTTAAATGTAAAGCAATGTTAATGTCATGTCCTTTATATCAATGGAAAGGACAATACAAGTGCTCCTTATAGTTCTTACCATATTTAACTTGATCTTCTGGTATGATTGATGGTAAAGTGATTTTATTTGTCTCATGCAACTTTTGAAATATGGATGAGTAAGACTTTGAAAGCAATGTGTAGTCATGAGGAGGCTTCACAAGACACTTGGTTCATTTGTTCGATTGTGGTTGATTTTTAGTTTGTGGCACAGGTTGTGTAACCTGATATGCAGATTGTGGGAATGTATGTTGTAATTGTTGAGTTTGCTAAGATGGATGATGATGAGATTGATGATGACTCAACTATAATTCAATGTTTGTAAGTGGAGTTAAAATTTGTTGAAGAATTAGAGTGTGTTGGCAACTTGATTGTAACTTAATTTTAGCTAACCGCTTCAATATTTGTTGTAAATCTAGTGGTTGTTGATGTTTTTGAGGGGGTTATTGGATGAATTGGGATGAAATTTGTTGGAAATTGGTGAGTGGTGGAGGTGGACTAGGTGTAGGTGATGGGAAATAATCCAACAGATGATCAAAAGTTCTCAATATATGATCCGATGTAGATGATTAATGATGATTTTGTCTAGTGGATATATCCACATGCTCATGTTTCTATTTCAGCTTGGAATGTTTAGCTGTGGTAACTGGGTTATCCCGACCCTAGTGTAGTGTGCACACTTGTTCTTGATTTTTTAGATATGTTAGGTGATATGGGATGGAGGTGCCTTGGCTATGTTATGGTGGAGGAATTTTGTGTGAAGGTGTAGACGATGCCTCAAAAAGAGGTTTGGTGTAGACTTGACTAAAACTGTAAGGATATGATTGAACCAGTTACTACTGAGAAGAAGGAACATGTCTGGGTGGAATGTGAAGTGGTTCTAGAATAATATTGGTTGGTCTTAAATAATCTCTAATCCTATCCATGTCTATGTAGGTGATGCAAGTATCAGTGGATGTGGGTGGATTAGTTTTTAGAGTGGAGGTGTGAATGGCTCTGTGCATCACATTAGCATTCAAAGTGAATACTGTGTGTGAGGGTCCTACATATAAATGAAAATAAATTGTTTGTGTCATATTGGTTGGGTTAACCACAAAAGCGGCTGGGGAATTAGTGAAGCACTACGTGGATGAGTTTGGTGCTTGATTCATGGCTCTGGATTGATTTTTGGTCAATACCATAAGCTATAAACAAGCAAGGATGATGAATTTGAGGGATGTGTGTGGAAAGTGAAATGACAATGAAAAGCACATAGATCAACAAATAATTGTATCCTATATTTTGCAATAATAATTTTTTGTAGGTTTTATGTGTTTTGATGTACAAACCCTATGCCTAGACTACTATGCAAGATGGGTTCCTAAGGTGGATGGCAAGCGAGGATTTTACTGGTGATGAAATCTAGAAAAATCACTCATGAGCTTCTATAGTGTCTATGGGATTAGACAGTGTATGGAGATGAAACCCATTGTCACTAATTTCAATCAGTGGTCGGTGATGAAGTCCAACTCACTAATGTTGAATGTGAAACATGCATATGTGTGTGATTAGTTTTTTAAGTTTCTATTATCTATGGTGTTCAAACAATGCCAAGAGATCCTCTTTCACTTAGCCAAGTTGGTGGTCAAGAACACTAATACCAAGTCCCTCAAAAGAATCTAGGGTACACCTCTTAAGATCCACCCTGAATCATCAAGTGATTCCAACAGTGGAGGGTTCCCCTAGTTCTTCCACTCTAAATTAGCAATGTGTTTCCAACAGTGGGAGAGACTTGAATACCAATGACTTGTTCCAGCTTAGAAAAGTAAAAAGTGGGATACTTTAACCTAAAGTGCAGCTACTTATGCTTTTTTCATTTTATTGCAAACAACACTCAAGGTAAAAAGTAAAAACACCACAAAATAGCAAAAAACTTAAATTTAGTGGAATGAATGTTCTAATGCAACTGATATGAATGCATAAGTGCAGATCTATCCTATGTATAATTCTATATGATTCTAAAAAATGCACTTTATTTTTTTTTATTGAAAGAAAGAAAAAAAATCTTATAAATGCCTAAGATGCCTAAGAGTGCATGATATCTTACTTAAAAAACAAAAAGGTGAATATTTATTTACTCATTTTTTTAAACAAAAAATAAATAAAGCTAGGGTTTTAAAAAAATAACTTACTTGGAAGTTTATATTTTTTCCCCAACTTCACATATGTGGTGTCATATTTTTCCCATATGTAGTCCAGCATCCATGCGAGCGCAGATCAAACCCTTGCATATTTAAAAATTTTAATTATGAAAACCTGCAGTAAAAACAAAAAACATAGATTAGAAATAATGACAAGGTAAATTAACATAAGAAACCCTTTGGGGGTCCCATCGTGATCACCATTTTGTAAAGTAAAAAAATAACACCGAGATAACAATAATAAAACCAACACAAAAGATATCACATAATAAAGAGATAAAATTGTATTATTATTGTGGGAGCCTTAATCTGCAATGTTACAATACAATACATGTTGATACAATAATTACAATCAGATGGTTTGAAAACCCTTGTTCTCAATTAATATTTGGTGTCTTCTGCATTGTCTTCACTCCAAAAAAGTTGTGGGTGGGGTTGTGTATTCCTATGGGATCACCCGAGCTACAACAATTGTTAAATATAAACACTCCCTATAACCTGCACACAAATAGATCATAAAATATGTTAGTAACACCTATAAGGCCTCCATAGTGTGAGGTCCACTAAAATCTTAAAGTGCACAATATTAACCCTAACTGAAATACTTGATAAAATAAGATGCAAATATACCAAAAATTTAAGCAAAGCAATAATAAGTGTTACCTTCTCAAAATAATGTTTGTGTTTCTATACCATGCTTTTTGTTGTTGAGGAGTTCGAACCGTGAGTTCATGACCACTCTGCAGTGCTCAAGGGATGGTTCACAAGTGTTGTAGCAAACCAATTATGGTGAAAACAGTGATGGCTACTCTCTCCAGTAAAAATAAAATGTTCCTACTATCAATTCACAAAAATTAATCATCTTTTATAATTTACCCTCGATCATGTTAGGGTCTCGACGACACCAACGGGTGGCCGAGATTAAAACATAATGAAGGGTTGAGATTGAGATTGGCCAAGTGACATGGATCATGTGAAATGAATGGTTGAGATTAAAACATGATGGGCGGTTGAGATTTATTCATATACATATATAAATATATAAAATATTTATATTTATATAAATATATATATATATATATAATGGGTGGTTGTGATTTGACAATGTAGAGTGGTTGATATTTATCCACACACACACACACACACACACACACACACACACACACACACACACACATATATATATATATATATATATAGAGGTAAGGTGGAAGGAACTTATGAGAAATAACCAGAATGTGGAAGCATTAAGTAAACTCAAAACCAAACTAAAGGCCTACCATGTAAGTGTTAATGTGGGAAAAGACACCAAATAATGGTGAGAAACTCAAGAATACTCCTTTAGACTTAAATCAATCTATGAGTTATTAACATTAGAATCAAAAGGGGCATTACAATAGGGGAGGCTATGGGGAAGGAAGGCTATACCTAAGATAGTAATGTTTATATGAATGGATGTACAAAACAATATCCTTACAATAGATAAGCAAGGGTTTCAATTTCCAAAAAAGGTGTTACCTATGTGAATCACAAGAAAATATAGTGAAACACATAATGTTAGAGTGTAACTACTCCCTCAAGATACTTCAATAATTAATCAAGGAGATGGGGATTAAATGGGTAATGCCAAATAATATGGTAGAGTGGATTGAGAGTGGGAAAATCCCTTTAAGAGTACTATATTGAATCATATATGGAACCTAATTCCTTTCCACTATGCATGGGGTGTATGGTTGGAGTGAAATAGAAGAATATTTAAGGGGGAAAGAGAGCTACATACAAAAATAGTTAGAATATCCAAGCTACTATAGTGGAAAATGTGAAAGCCTTAAGGATAAAGGAAAAACTAGAATCAATAGAATAATCAATAATTAGTGAACAATGAGATCTAAGCCCAATACGGGTGGAGAACAATCCCCAAGAAGATCCAAGAAGAAGTGTAAAACAGTAGCCACCCAAGGAGGGATGGCTAAAGATCAATTTTTATGGGGCATATAATGGGAAGGGTGAATTAATGATAAGGGGTGGTAATATAATTCTTATTTTAGTTGTTAGTGAGTATTTAGGCACTATGGAAAGTCATCAAGCAAAAGCTAGAGCAACATTGGTTGCAACAAAATTGGCAATATAACAAGGAGTGAGAAAGTTGATAATGGAGGGAGATTCACTTAACATTATCAATGGTCTTAATAAGAGGGCTATGGTGAGTTGGTGGGTGTCAAGTACAATAGTATATAATCTAAGGATACTAAACTCGTAGGAGAATTTTGGAGTGGCCCATGTATTTAGAGAAGGAAATGGGATAGTAGATTCATTAGCTAGATAGGGGGCTCTAAATGAAGAGGATAAAATATGGATTTCCTCGGATTTCATTTATCCAAACATAAATCAACTAGTGGAAATGGAAATATTTGATATTAGGGTGTAATATATGATAATATAAAATAGGTGTCTAGGGTGCATCAAAATATATATAACATGAGTGTAATAGAATACATATAGCAAATTATGCTAGAACATTCACAATACAGATGTGTCAAATAATGTAGCAATGTTTATACACCAGAATAAATTGAAGATCTAATGCATCGAAATGTATGGAAGTTTTGGTTGTTTTTATGTAGCCAAAATAAAATGAATATTAGTTATGGGTTGTTTTTGTAAGAATGCATATGAAGATTTTAGTATGTTTAGAGCTCCTTTGATTTGGTCTCTCTTGGTTTTTACCATGGGATTTTTTTATAGAGATCATTTGATCTAGTTCCTCCTAGGTTCAGCTATGAGACTTTAGTTTATATCTTATCTTATCTAGACCCTCCTGGATTATGTTGTGGGATTTTATTATAGAGTTTATCTAATTTGGTCCCTCCTAGGTTTTGTTATGGGATTTTGATGTAGAGCTTGTCTGATCTAGTCCCTTCTAGGTTTTGCAAAGGGATTGTGTTGTAAATTTCATCCAATATAGACCCTTCTAGGTTATTATGTTATGTTATGCTATGTTACTATTGAGATCATCTAATCTAGTCCCTCTTGGGTTTGCTATACAATTTTGTTGTAGATCTCGTCCGATTTGGTCTTTCTTGGGTTTTTTATGTGACTTTTTTTGTAGATCTCACCTGATCTGGTCCCTCTTATGTTTTCTTATGGGATTTTTTTGTAGATATTTTTTATCTAGGTCCTTATAGTTTTAGCTATGGTATTTTATTACAAAGCTCATCTCATATAGAACCTCTTGGGTTGGTCTATAGTAATTTATTATAAATTTTGTTTGATCTGGTCCCTCCTAGGTTTTATTGTGCAATCTTGTTGAAATTTTGTTCGATTTGGTCCCTCTTGGATTTTACTATGGTATCTTGTTGGATATATTATCTAATATATATCCCCTTATTTTATGATATGGGATTTTACTATGGAGCTTAACTAATCTATTCCCTCCTAGGTTTTGCTATGGGATTTTATTGTAGAGTTCATTTGATCTAGTCATTCTTGGGTTTTGCTATGGGATTTTGTTGTAGAGATTGTCTAATATAGTCCTAGATGGGTTTTTCTATGGGATTCTATTGTTGTTCCAAAGTATATTGTAGTGTTTATGTGTTAGAATAAGCCAAATATCTAATGCAACAAAATCTATTAAATGTTTGGTATTTTTGATGTAGCTAAAATCAAAGGAATATTAGTTGTAGGTTGTTGTTGTAAGAATGTATATGAAGATTTTTTTATGTATTGAATATTTTTGTAAGATAAAAATGGAATATAAGACTATATATACCAATCCAGGCTTGTAAAATGGTTGGGACCTTTCAAAAACCATGTTTTACAAATATAAAAAAAACATAAAGCAACAAGCTATATCATATTGAATGATAAAAATTCAATCATTGCTTCCTAATTAATTTGATTGTATAATTGTGGTCTACCGACAAGGACGCCACTTGCATTATTGGTGATGTGACTCGGGTTCAATCCCCATGGTGGATGTGTATAAGAAGTATTACTCAAAAAAATATAAATAAATAATTATTACATGTGAGATAATACACATTACCTATAATACCCAAGGGGTTTGGAATAATGTTTGAAATATTAATTTTTATATTGTAGACTAATGTTTCAATCCCATGGGTGAATCTTACCCATGGGACACCACAGTGGTTAGGGATTTGAGCTCTCTTTTGAGAGACCCATGTTCAAAACCATGATGGGGTGTGGTGTGTGTGCATATGTGTGTGAGTGATCTTGTGTACAAAAAAATGGAATTAGCTCAACCAATTATATTCCTCAACTTTCAAGGAGATCCAAGTTCAAATCTTGCTAAGAGATATGCGCATAATTGCAAAAAAAAATTAATACACTATGTGGTGATGATGTAATATCGGTGGAGTCTATTTAAATCCCATATAACCAATTTTAAAAAGTACATGTTACATGTAATATTGTTAGTCTAGTCTTTTGACACTATGGGCATTGTAGTATGTTAAAAGAAGAGTGCTAACAATAATAAATAAATAAATAAATAAATTCAAAATATACAACATAAATAACATGACAAGATATCCATACTGTAAAATTGTTATAGATTATGTCGATCACCAATATTCATGAAGACTTTAGAACATTCTCTAATTTGAGATAGGATCAAATTATTATAACATGTACTATCTACAAACTAATCATATAATAATACAAAATAATTTATGTTGGTGACTTGGTCTTGAAATTGTTATCTTAAACACAATCACCATTTTTTATTTAATCAATTCTTTAGAAAAATACCTAACTCAATATTCTATGGCAAGAAACTCAATATTCTATGGCAAGAAGAAACCAGGTATAAAATTATAGAAAGTTGGCTGAAAATTCCACTAAGTACTACAATTGTACTAACATAAGAAAACTATATGCTATATCATAGCTAAAATTTTAAATCTAATCTTATTTCCTAAATTTTTAAATTGTACACATTATTGAAAATTACCAAATTATGTTAAGTTTTGTACAATTCCAAAATGTATGAAATAGGATGGAATTTATAATTTCAGCAATGCCCTATTTAAGGCATTGTGAAGTAGAAGAAATTATATAATCTCTAAGAACTAAATCATTATGATCTCTACCTTTTGTAATATTGACTCATTTTGTTGAATTGTGATTTATTTTTTTCTATTTTTTATTTATTCATCTCTAGTTCTTACATTATCAATTGCCTAAGTTGCAATCAGTCAAACAATTTGCTCCTCCATTGTTAGAATAAAGTTTGTTAATAGATATGATATGAATTTCTATTATTATATTATTTGTTGCGATGGATTTTTAGGGATAACTTGTTAGTATTTGTAGGAGTAACTTGTTAGGATATGGTTTAATCAACACCAACCAATTACCAAATCGTAAACAGTTATAAATTGTATCTCAAAGTACAAATAGAAGCCAATTTTTACATTCTTTTATAGTATCAAATCCACAAAATATAGAAAGAATAATTTTGTCTCACACTATTTATTTAGCCAAATTATTTTTTGGTCTTTAAAAATTATTGTCTCTATAGATTGCTAGTATATAATCAGTTTTGCTCTTGCTATGGTTTTAAAGAATGTTTTATCCTATATTGTGTTTAGATATATTAGATTTAATAAATCATATTTGGTATTTTGATATTTGACATTTTATGATTTTATCCTTGGTTTATAAACTTTTCATTTGTAATATTTATAATTCATCCAAGCTATGGTAAAGCTTAGTATAGAGTTTATCCATGTTTCTAGCTTGGGAAAATCATAGTTTGGAAGTTGATCATATTTCTAGCTTGGGCAAAGCATAGCTGGGAGTTTTCCCAAGTTTTAAGCCTAAGTGGAGTAAAACATAGTATTTAGAATTTATTGCTCTAAGTTTGGTGTTCAAGGTTTTTTTGACATATAAGTTTCTATGTTTGATATTTAAGTTGTCATTAGTAGAGGAATAGAAAATATTTAGACTCTAAATCTTCTAGATTCATAAAAATTAACTAGAAGTTATTGTGTGTGGATCCTTAAGATAATTACAATTTATGAGTACTAATATTTTGGGAATCTAGTTATCAATAAATAAATCAAACTGGAAGATGATGATATTGAATTCAATAAGTGACATAAAGAAGCTTTGATGCTTCTCAAATTGTTTATTGAAGATGATTTGATAACTAGGTTCATAATGAGAATGATACTATAAAAATATGGACAAAGATGCAAAATAAATATTAGACATCTAAAACAAAATGTGCTTTGTTTTCAAATAATATTCATTATAATCCCCATGAGTGTGGTCTACCGGAAAGGATTCCACTTGCATTATCGGTGATGTGACTCGGGTTCAATCCCCATGGTGGATGTATATAAGAAGTATTACTCCAAATATATATATATATATATATATATATATATATATATGAATAATAGGAAGGAGGGTTTATTTTTAAGTACCTCATGCATCTAAAAGATCTACACAATTAGTTGACTATTATTCAAAAGTTAGTTAGTGATGAGGACATGGTTCAAATTGTTTTGTGAGGTTTACCTCTATTATATGAGTATTTTTTTGACTCTTATAATAAATGTTTTAAATAATATTCACTATTCTTATCAATCATAATAAGGAGGGTTTATTTCTAAGTACCTCATGCACCTAAAATATATGCACAATCAGTTGACTAATATTCAAAAGTTGGTTAGTGAAGAGAACATGGTTGAAATTGTTTTTTGAGGTTTACCTCTATTATATGAGTCTTTTGTTGACTCTATATTTTCTTGTTAAAACTAAAACTCTTGATTTTGAAATGATGTCCTCTTTAGTTTTATAAAATGAGTGGAAACAATCATAGATGAGAGTATCCTTCATAGGGAGTATAGAAAGTGCATTTTATACTAAAGACAAACACAAAGGAAATCAAAATGGTAAACCTTCATCATATAATCATAAGCAAGGTAAAACTTCTAGTCTAAAGTAGTCCTAAGTCATTTATTTTTACTATAGAAAATTTGGTCATTTCAAACAAGATAACAATAAGTTGAAGAATAAATCAAGACAAAAAGTGAGAAAACAAGTACATGTTGTCAATATTTAAGATCAAGAGGAGAATTTTGTTTTTATAACAACTCAAATTTTATCTAATAAATATATTAAGTGCTACTTTGACTCTAAAGCATTAAAACATTTTACATGTCCAAAATATTGGTATGTTAATTTCATTAAATATTTAAGTAAGAATAATTCTATTTCACTTGGTAATGGTATATCATACTTTATTGAAGGATGTGCTAATATTAGTGTGACATTTAATAATAAATTTATTTACACCTTCAATAATTCTTAGCATGTTCTTGATACGAACAAAAATCTTATGTCCATTAGTGAAATCACCATGAATTCTTAATTTTCTATGCATTTTCATTAAAATAGAAGTGAGGTGATGGATGTGGTTAAAAATTAGTTCATTTATCTTAGTATATATGAGAAGGGACTATACAAGTTAATTGATGTTGAGTCTTTTAATTTGTTTACCTTGGCAGTCCATTAAGGAGTAGTAGCATTTATGTGTAGGATGGAAACTTAGAAAATAGAGTCACCAGTCATTTGAGATAGGTTTACTTTGGCATGCACAAGGTGTTTTCAATTTAGTGCATATTGATTTATGTGATCCAATGAATACACCTTTGTTTTGTGGTGAAAAATATTTTTTATTGATGGTTGATGATTATTTGAGAAAGATGTGGGTATAATTCCTCAAGTCTCAATGTTTTCCATATTTTTAAAATTATAGGGCCCTTGTAGAGAACCAATATAGAAAGGAAATCAAGATCTTGAGGTCATATAATGGAGGTAAGTTTATTTCACAGTAGTTTTAGATTATTGTAGGAATGAGGATATACCTATATAGTATATAACACCTTGTTAGATTTCATAATACTTTCCAGATATTATATGAAGTGTAACATTCACCACAAGCCATATGCAAGAGAATAAATGAATATAATAGAAAGATCAAGTATACAAAAGATAAGAAAATATAAGATGTGGGTGTCTTAGGCACCCCATAATATACTGTCATTAGTCATAGATTGATATAATGGATTATTTATTGGGGGTATTTATAGTAGATACCTAATCCCCAAATTACAATAACAATTACATTAACCAAGGTTATCATAAGGCTCAAGATTAAGTCAAGTTAGTAAATTTTTAATTAAGGTTTAGTTAATATTAACAATATTTGTATTTTAACCAATCCTATAATGGGTGAATACATAATGATTTAGGTGGATTAACAAATCCCACAAGAGGTGAATATAACAATATCACATGTAGGTTTACATAATATTACCCACAACCTTTAAACACTAATGGTCATAGGATTACATTAAGGTTACCCATAGGCTTACATCATCATCTATCAAACTTGTCCAATAAGGTTATATTACCATATCTTCCAACATCCCCTCTGATTTAAGCTTGGGGCCAAGGATGAAGAATATATGAACTACTAAGCCTTCCACATCATCTAAAATACAACCAAGTTTTTAGGTAATGAGCCTGCATTACCATTTAGAAGACTATTAATATGTTAAAATGTGGGCCTCCATATCCATATAGAAGACTAAAAATTCCCTCATAAGGAATATGCCATCAAATTTAGGATGCTCCTGTAATCACTTGTATGCTCTTTAGGCATGGTTTGGATCAAGTTTATCAACTCATTTAGGCATGGTTTGGATCAAGTTTATCAACTCACTAGGGAAATTATGCAGTGACTGAGAGGGGGTAAATTTAACAACAACCTCTCCTAGATTCTTAGACATTTTCTTCCTCCAACATGCACACAAATAAAACATAACATGCACAGAAAAAAACAATAAACACATAACACTATTTTTCATTTTTTTCTTAATATTTTTTTTAACATCCACAATAACACATTACAATGGTGGCCATAATTGCCACACATCTACAAGCACTCCTCACAGTACCAATATCATTCTTCCCTCTGAGGTTTTACATTTCAAACCTCCTGGAAGGACTACACACAGTGCCAATTCCTTCTTCGAGGTTTTACACAAACCTCCTGCAAGCACTACACTGAGTGCCCATTTCCTTCATCTGAGGATTCATATAAGAAACCTCTTGCAAGCACTACACTGAGTACCAACTTCCTTCCTCTGAGGCTTCATAGCAGAAACCTCCTGCAAGCCTGCAAGAACTGCACCAAGTGCCAAGTTCCTTCTCCAAGGCTTCATAGAAGAAACCTCCTGCAAGCACTGCACAGAGTGCCAATTACTTGGAGCCCCCTTGCTCCTTCCTCATGCTCTACATCATATTCTTATTTATAAGCATGGGCAATGAGTTGCCAACTAAGCATTCTTATCCATCTGATAACTAAGCATTCTTATCCATTCTTTCTTCGCATAATTTTTTTATTTTTTTCTAAAAATACATCTTTTTCTAAAAATCCATATTTTGCATGCTTATCTTTATCCGGTCTTCCATGGTTGGCTCTTTCTAGCTAGAGCATCAAACTCATCGGGTAACAAAAAAAAATTGTGAGCTCCTGCTCACAAAGCTCCTGCATCATACATGACCCCATCGATCTTTTGGCTCTGATACCATAATGATGCAACGGTAGAGAGGGGGTAAATTTAACAACCTTTCCTAGTTTCTTAGATATTTTATTCCTCCAACATGCACACAAATAAAACATAACATGCACAGAAAAAACAATAAACACATAACACTATTTTTCATGTTTTACTTAATATTTTTTTTAACATCCACAATAACACATTACAATGGTGGACATAATTGCCACACATCTGCAAGCACTTCTTAGAGCACTAATCTCTTTCTTCCCTCCAAGTTTAAACTCCTGCAAGCACTACACATAGTGCCAATTTATTCTTCAAGGTTTTACACCACAAACCTCCTACAAGCACTACACCGAGTGCCAATTTCCTTCATCTGAGGCTTCATATAAGAAACCTCCTGCAAGCACTACACTGAGTGCCAAGTTCCTTCCTTTAAGGCTTCATAGCAGAAACCTCTTACAAGCCTACAAGCACTGCACCAAGTGCAAGTTCCTTCTCCAAGGCTTCATAGAAGAAACCTCCTGCAAGCACTGCATAGAGTGCCAATTACTCTGGAGCCCCTTGCTCCTCTCATGCTCTACATCAGCTTCTTATTTATAAGCATGGGCAATGAGTTTCCAACTAAGCATTCTTATCCATTTGACAACTAAGCATTCTTATCCATTCTTTCTTCGCATGAAGTTTCTAGTTTTTTTCTAAAAATACATATTTTTCTAAAAATCCAGCTTTTGCATGCTTATCTTTATCCGGTCCTCCGTAGTTGGCTCTTTCTAGCTAGATGCTCCTGCATCAGCAAATAATTCCTACAATCTTATCTTTCCAAAGGTACATGAACTAGATAAAACCTTCCTCAAACATAAAACTATGACTCTACCTTCTAAATTGAAAATTTTGAGCTTCCCATAAAAATATATTCAATATGCATATGATGACCATAAGCTATCCTCTAACCTCAAAAATTTAAATAATTTAATCATCAAGTAAAAGGAAAATTTCCAAATAATCATCCCCTATGGTTAGAAAGGGAGTTGTAGGAACAATATATATCTTATGCAAATAATTCAAAACATAATATTGAAGCCAATAAACATCTATAAAAATTTTATAGGGCCTCAAACAAATATGACATATGTGGTCCATAATAATCCTATAAAATTACCAAATTTGATGAGTTTGTGCTAACCACCTAAATTTCCAACCAAGTTTTATTGAAAATGTGCATTGCTCTTTATAAGCCAATATATTTTCTTGCATACACTAAGTGATTCCTTCCTAGGAAAGTAGGGAAAAACTTGAAACAAACTAGAAAATGAAAGCATGTGTTGAAAGAAAATCCTACACTACACAGGCTTGTAACTAGTTTCACAGTTATCTAAGTTGACTACAGTTATTTTATTCCTGACTAAGTTGAAAGAAAAACAAATCAACTGCAGTTATTTTATTCCTGACTAATATTGAAAGAACAACAACTCAACTCCTACTTATCAACTAAAATAAATCCACTCAAAATAAACCAAATTATCAACTATCTACATTAATCCTAAATCTAATAGGAGAGAGATTTTATGGATGGTCCAGGTTTAGTGGGCCCTTTCTAAACCTGCAATAGCATAAAATATCTTCCTTCACAGTCCCTAAATTGACTACAAAGCACTAACATCAATTACATGCCATTATACAAAAATTACAGACATTAAATAAACCAAAAACAACTTTATTCCTTCAAAAAGTTAAATTATGTCATGGCTGGAAATGCATAATCATGACAGTCCATACAAAAACTAGAATGTGATACTTATAAATATTTTTCTTCACATTCTCTCTAACCTTGAATATGATGTTTGCTCTGGTATTTATAATGTACTAGGATCCTTATTATAGAATAAAATTAACTAATTTTGAAAACTAACTTAGAAATTAGTTGTAAAACTAAAGGTTCTGTTACAATATATTTTCAAAATGAAATCAAGTTTGTTTTCATTCCAATAGGGGAGAAAAAATGCCCTTTTTTGGCTGTTACTAACCAAAAAAATGTATTGAGTTGTCTCAACTACTTCCTAACTGTCTAAGTTATCTTGTTGTTGTCAAACATATTTTATCTTGTTGTAACTACTACTGCTAACAGGTTATGCCCAATTGTAATTGTTGTGTTCTTCTATTTACATATATCCCTTATTTCTATAAATGGTTCCCTAAAATTCAATATATTTTAACTCCTATTTTCTAGGAAACCGATTCTATGCTTTTGGGTTGGTTTCGTGCACAATCGGGTTTATATAAATTTTCTATTTTTTTAGAACAGGCCTATAGTTGAAGATCATTTAGTAGTATGTTTTGTAGTATTGAAAAATGACCTGTGTATATAACAACACTACAAGGCAACAAATTACATATAAATAAATTATATAACAGTAATACTAATCATATTTACCCTTTACATCTACTCCATTAACATTTTAGTGTAAAACATTTCATTTAACAAAAACTAGTAAAATTATCCATAAAATCCTTCAAAAGTAATTAGTTTGGGTATGAAAGTAAGGCTAATAAATGTAAATACCTAGCCTAATTTCCTAACTCATCAATTTATACTAGCATAATTAAACAAAATAATTGTAACGATTGCAAAGAACTCAAATAATCATATGATTTGAAATAAATAGGGGCTCAAAATGCCTTCGTATGTAAAATTTATGGCCTATGGAAGTTAGCCTCTTCATTTATTAACAAGGCCACTAAAATTTGAATATAAAAAAATTAAATCAAATATATAACCTATCTAAGGGTACCACATATCAAAAAACCATCCAAATACAACTACCACAATAGGAAGAAAAGACAAAAAAAAAACTATAAAAAAAAAATAAATCATCTCCATTTTTTAGTTTTTAATTGGATAGGATCCATATGGAGACTTTTACTCAAGTGCCATGTTGACCTTTACAACTATCCACATATCCAAACATTATCCTCATCCTCAAACCAATGCCACTCAAGCTAAAATAGAATGCCAAGAATTTGAACCCTAAATATTTTGAGCATCTAACCATATCTTCTACTAGACATATGGTTCATGGCCTAATTTATAACTCATATCCTCCACCACTCTTTTAGCAATTGGATCTCTAAAGTTCATAAAGTAGGAAACAATAAAAAACATTAGGAATGGATTTTGAACTTGAGTACCCAACGGTGCCAAAGCTTTGCACCAAAACCCTCTGACCATATGGATCATGGGACACATGGCAAAAAAAAAAAACCATTGCACTCTAGATGGTCTTCACATCTTTTATCACTTTCTTTTAAAAAAGTAATATCATGACTCAAACCTACTTTTTTTGCCATTGCAAGCCTTACTTTCCTTGTGATTTCTATATTAGCATAGGATCCATCAATTATCCTCCATTGTTAGCACACTATATTCACACATTTTTAATGTGCATTGACTATGAATGCATCTTCGTAGTTACTTTAAAAACCTTCGTGCCTATCCACGTAGCCACTTGGTCCAATGGCCATTAGGAAATCACCACGCTTAAACATAATGTCAAGGTTTTTCATAGACACATCTCATCTAATTAAAAAAATAGTTCCCATACCTACTTAGAACCAAACTACTTCATGAATCATTTCACTAAGGTGTCAAAGTCCTACAAAATAAATGTGTGGTAGTAATTTGAACGTATACCTTATTGTTTTCTGTCTACATACTTTACCTTTGTGGTTGAAAACCTAACAACATAGTACCTATAAATAAAAAATATTTATAAACTATACTTGAGGTTCCAAACTCACTTACACCTCAAAAATAATAATATATATATTCATGTTGTAATTCAAGCTTACGATCTTCACTCTAGGAGAAGAATGCCCTATCGTTATGGCATTGGGATCCAATGAATATAAAACTACCCCATAAAGAAAATTAAATTAAATTAACTAAAGTAATCAAAGTCAAAAAATGAACATTCACCTACCCTTTCCAAACACCACAAGGAATATTTGATGAAATATTTTGTCATTCAGATTCAAATTTTTTAAAACCGCAAGGAAACTTTTAAATGCAAAAAAATAGTATCCAAGGGAAAATTTAGCAAAAGTGTTGAACTATGATCCTTCCCATAATTTTATAAAGAATCCAAAATCTCTAATGGTTTTTTTATATATACCATGGAGTCTCATATATAAATCCTTTCTCAAACACAACTTGCCAAGTAATCCTCTCCCACCAAAGGAACATAAAAGGTTATAAGAGAAATATAACAATATTTTAAGTGGATTGGAGGTCTTTGTCATGCAATGGATCCCATTAAAGTCCTACCCAATGACTATGGATGATTTATCAAGTCTTGAGACTTTTTTTCTCAATATTTAGAAACCATTTTGACTACCTTCTTATCTTTGTTACATCAATGCCAAAAAATATATCTAAGCTAGAGAAAAAAAATAGATTTTTAATAAAAATCTATAAAATACAACTAGATTTTGTAGAAACCCTCAAAAAATGCAATTGATCAAATTTAATAGAAACTACTTTAATGCATCGCTAGAATCATCCACCAAGAATAACTAATTAACAAAATAGATTGAATGTCAAAAGAGAAAAATATGGTAAACCTGTCAATGAATATTTCTCTTGATCCAATCATCCATCATCATACAAAATATCCCCATGATACAATCTCCCATTAGGATTTCTAAGGATAATACCCTAAGAACTATTAAATAATATTTTCCTCAAAAACATCTCTAAAAATAATCCTCTATGTAATTGAGTGAAGCCACTCCATCTCTATTCTAATACCATGTTGGATTTCATAGTACTTTCTACAAATCACATGAAGTGTAACATTCACTAGAATCCATATGCAAGATAATAAAGAATCAAAATATAAAGATCAAGAATATAAAAGAGAATGAAATAGAATGGGTGGATTCCCATAAGCACCCTATAATATCATATCACTTACTCATAAACTCATATAATGGATCAATGATTAGGGGTATTTATAGTAGATAACTAATTCCTAAATTACAATTACAATTATATTAACCAAGGCACATAAGGTTCAAGGTTAGTTCAATTTACTAAACATTTATTTAAGGTTTAGTTAATGTTAACCATATAGGTGGTATAATCAATCCCACAATGGGTGAATACATAACCACTGAGGTGGCTTAACCAATCCTCATAGTAGGTGAATACAACAATATTTCTCATATGATTACGTAAAATTTCCTATAGGCTTACATCATTGTCCATTAAACTTGACCAATAAGATCAAATTAGCATATCTTCCAACACTCCTTACACTCCATAACAAAATAGGGTAGTAGAGAAAATCATGGAGATGACCACATGCATGGTGCATAGTCAAATTGTATCATATTATTACTAGGAAGAAGTAGTAAATACCATATTCTTCATTCTCAATAGGTATCCACGTAAATCCCTATATTCTTGAAGAAGTGTGGTCTAGAAGAAACAATATGGTTAGTCATTTTTGTATTTTTTGTTGTGTTGCTTTTGCAATAATTCTTAAGGAGAATACAAGTAATCTAGATGCAAAAAGTAACACATTCATGTCTATTAGCTATAGTGAATAATCTAAAGCACACAAATTGCTTGATGCATCTACTAACAAGATTGTTATTAATAGGCTACTTCATAAAAATAGAGATGATTTGAAAATATGGGCTCTGCTAGGGTTTGATGAGGAAAAACTACTCTGCTAGGGTTTGATGAAGAAAAACTGCTCTGCGAGGATGGCAGCAGCTTTCGAAGGAGGTCTAAAAAATTGGAGGAATGTCGTGATGGCATCGGGTCCGACATAGAGAGTGCATGCTCGTGATGTTTTTTCATCTAAAAATGACTGGAAGGAACAGGATTTCCTAGTGCATGTCGGGAACCGCTTGTTAAAGAACAATGGATGTTTGGAACGATGTGAAGCCAGGCCAGTTCTAGTGGTTCAACCAGACTCGATGGCGGAATATGTGGAGTATCTAACCAAACATGCCCTTATTGGCAAATTTTTGGGCATCCAAATTTCTCTCCCCTTTGTGGAGGCTTGGGTCAGGAAGACTTGGAATCCTGAAGGCGATGTGGAGGTGATGTTGAGTGCGAACAACTATTTTATGGTGGTTTTCTCTTGTATTGCAGATCATAACAAAGCATTTGAAGGGGGTCCTTATTTCTATAACCAAGTGGGACTCTTTCTTAAACCCTAGCATGTGGGTTTCAACCCATCAGAGGAGCGGCCATCACGGGTTCCAGTATGGGTGTGGCTTCCATGGCTCCCGTTGGAATTCATGAGAACTGATATCTTGCATAAGATTGCCCTTCTGCTTGGGAAGCCGGTTGGACCGTCACAACAGACAATGGATAAAAAATTAATCTTTGTTGCTTGTATTTGTGTTGAAATTGACTTAAATAATCCTATTCCAGATTCTATTGAAATACAATTTGGATCAACTACATGGGTTCAAAAACTTGACTATGAAGCTCTTCCATTTCGTTGTCGGATTTGCCATGAATATGGCCACCTGCAAAGAAAATGCCCTAAGTTTGTCCCACCTGTGGCTTCAAATCCTGGGCCCTCTCGGTCTGGACAAAGTTTGGATAAAGGAAAAGCCTCGATAAAGGAAGGGGAATGGGATAAGGAAGGTTTTGTTTCGGTAAAAGCCCGAAACAGAGGACGAAGGGCAAACAAAGACCTTAAGGATAGCCAACCAGATGCTCTACTCAACCATTTTGAAATATTAGATGATCTTGATCAGTGCATGGAGATACCTGAAACGTCACTACCTGATGCAAATATAACAAGGCCGAATCAGATGTCTCTTCTTGAGGGGGAACTTAAGGAATCGGATCTAGGGGGTTTAAATGAAGAACAAAGGGCTTTGGATCTGAGTATAGGGGACATGGTTGGGTCTAGCCCTATAAGGGAAACTATTTTGGAAAGTGGTACAGATTTAGTTATGCCCTCTCCTACTCAGGAACTGATGCAGTCATCCTTGGATTGCAAAACTCCTACGGTGTTGGGATTGCAATAGAAAATAATTAAAAAAAATTTTTCGGATAAGAATATGAAGGTGGGTTGGAAGAAGGACCAGGATAAAATTAAGTTAATGGGGGAGACTTTGGTGGAGTTAGGCTTGGTGAGAACATTGGACTCCCATTTTTATAACCCCCAAAAATGATTATCCTCTCATGGAATGTAAGGGGGTTGAACAACATCCCCAGATAAAAAGTTGTTCATGATTTGGTTCGTGTGCATTCTCCGGATGTGGTGTTTATTCAAGAGACTAAATTGGCTATTGATAGTATGTTCAATATTGCTCCCAAGTTGTGGAGAAGGGGGCAATTCCAGTGTATTGGTGCATGTGGATATGTTGGTGGTGTCGCTTGTTTATGGGATCCGGTTAAGATATCCCCTCTTACTTGGATTTCTAGTAGATGGTCTATTTCAATGGTCGGGCATGATAATGAATCTGGTGAAACCATCCTACTTACAAATGTGTATGCTCCTATTGATTACAATGGTAAAGTGAATTTGTGGGAGCACATTTTCTTTGTGAGAAGTTTGGTTCCCCTATACCCATGGATTTTGGTTGGAGACTTCAACTCTATCACTTGTCTGGAGGAGAAACGTGGTGGGGTGGACCGTCTCGAGCCTTTTTCTTCTGTATTTAGTGCTCATATCTAGGCCCTAAACTTGGTTGACATCAAGCTGGATAATGTGATCTTTACTTGGCACAATAGAATATGTTGGGAAGCTTCCATCTCAGAGAGACTAGATAGGTTTTTGATATCCAATTATTTGATGGGTAATAACAAAAGTGCTAGTTCTATGATTCTGGAGGGTAGGGGATCTAATCATTGGCCTATCAAACTCTTTGCTTTGGAGTTAGGGCTAAAAAATAATCCCTCATTTAAATTTCAACTTATGTGGCTTCGTGATCCTAAGCTTCATGATTTATGTTGTATTCAATATGAAAAAGGAAAATCCCCAGGCCCATATGGATTCCCGATTGAGTTTTATCAAGAGTTTTGGGATTTAATCAAATTTGATCTTTTGGAGGTGGTCCATGAGTCCCAAAAGAACAAACAGATGCTAAGGGCCCTAAATGCTACCTTTGTGGTGCTTATACCCAAAAAATAGGGAGAAAATTCCTTGGATATGTTCAGGCCTATTGCTCTCTACAATGTTGTGTATAAGATCATCACAAAAATTATTGTTGAGAGGTTGAAGATATGGTTGAGCAAAATCATCTCTGAGGAGCAAGGAGGGTTTGTTGCTGGCCAAAAAATCTTGGATGGGGTTGTTATTGCTACAGAAGCTATTCACTCGATGGAAACTTCTAAGGAGAAAACTATGTTCATTAAGTTGGACATGGCCAAAGCCTATGATCGGGTCAGATGGTCCTTTCTTCAGAAAGTTCTTGCTGCTTTTGGATTTGAGGAGGAATGGATTAGATGGGTGATGAGTTGTGTTTCTTCTTCCTCATTCTCTGTTCTTGTTAATAATGAGCCATCAGAGCTGTTTGAGGCCTCAAGGGGATTGAGGCAAGGAGATCCTTTATCTCCTTATTTGTTTATCATTATGGTGGAAGGGTTGGGAAGATTGCTCAAGTCTCAAGTCATGCAGGGTCTCATTCAAGGGTGGAAGTGGGATAGTAGTTTGCCACCTCTTTCCCACCTTCAATTTGTTGATGATACTGCTTTGTTGGGAGTTGCCACTATCAGGGAAGCTGGAAATATTAGACAATCTCTTGACATATATCTTGGTGCTTCTGGACAATTGATTAATGAGGACAAGTCTTCTATTTTCTTCTTCAATACCCCTCCTCTTATTCAAGCCAGGATTGCTCGCATTCTAAGATTCCATGTTGGGACTCCCCCCTTCATTTATCTTGGTATTCCAATTTCATCTCATCCTCTACCTAGATCTTCTTGGCAGTCTATGCTTGATAATTTTAGAAGGAAGGTGAATCATTGGACTTTCAGATGGCTATCCACTGCAGGTAGAGTGTTGCTTTTAAAATTTGTTGTTCAAGCTTTACCCATTTATAGATGTTTTGTACAAATAGCTCCCTCTCACTTCATCAAGGACATGGATGCTTTGTCAAGACAGTTTTTATGGTCTAGAAAACTTGATCAATCTAAATGGATTTTGGTTAGGTGGGATTCTATATGTAGGCTAGTGCAAGAGGGAGGCCTTGGGTTGCGATAGACAACTCTTTTTGGGTAGGCTTTGGCTACAAAACTTTATTGGAGATGGTGTACCTCTCAAGATCAGATTTGGGCTAAAATATTATCTTGTAAATACTTGAGAGGTATTTCTGAGGCTGAGATCCCTAGAGTCAGCTTGGTTGGGAAAGGTTCAGTTATCTGGGACACTCTGAAAAGAGGAGCTAATTTAATCAAGCAGGGTTTGTTCTGGATTTGCAATCAGGGATCAAATGCTCTTTTTTGGGAGGATTCTTGGGATGGTCACCCTCCTATCTTGAATCAATATCCTAGGTTACGTTCCCTAAGCATTTTTTTCTTGGAAGCGAGTTTGGTCTCGTGTGGAGGACTTTAAAAAAATCTAGTCTTTTGGAAATATGGAGATGTACAGGTGGAAAGATCCACAAGAATGGCCCCCAGGGGGGATCGGCCAAGGATAGAGAGGTGCTTGCTCTTATTCTTATGAGGAGGCCTTGTTCTTCATTGAGGGGTAAAGATATTCCGGCTTGGAACCCCTGATCCTAAGGGAACCTACTCGGTAGCCTATGGTTATCAGGTTCTTGATAAGCAAAAGTATGGGAGTCTTCCTGTCACTTGGTGGAAAAAGGTGTGGAACAAATTTTCCTGGCCAAAATGTAACTTCTTTCTCTGGTTGGTAGCTCATAATAAATGCCTCACTTGGGATAATGTGAGGAAGAGGGGATTTTAGGGTCCCTCTTTTTGTGTCCTTTGCAGTAAGAATGAGGATGACTCTTCTCATTTATTTTTCCAATGCTCCTTTGCCAGAGACATTTGGCACCGTTGGTGGAGCGCTTGGAACCATCCATGTTTTCATGTGCTATCCCTGGTGGAGTTTTGGAGTAGTCTGGGCAGACCTCCGACCAAGGCCCCCTTCCTTCGGGTGGCTTGGAATTTGGGCCCTTCTTGCATCATCTAGAAAATTTGGCTCGAACAAAACCGATGCATATTTTAGGGTAGTTATTTGGTTGTTCAATAGATCTAGCAAAGGATCCTGTATATGGTTCAGGAAACCATCCATAGCAAATGTGATGTGGACCCTCTTTTGGATTCTAGGGAGGAGAAGGTACAACAAGCCCTTGGTCTCTTTGGGGATGGTGTGAACTCTTCTAGCCCTAGTAGGGTTCCTCAACTCAACAAGAAGGTTAGGAGAGATGGTAGGTGGAGGCCACCCCCTAGAGGAGTTTTAAAAATTAATATTGATGGATCATCCAGGGGTAATCCTGGACATGCTGGCATTGGCGGTGTTGGGAGAGATTCTACTGGTGGTGTCAATTTTTTCTTTTCCATTTATAAAGGTGTTCACTCCAACAATTTTATGGAAGCTCTTGCAATTCTTGAGGCCTTGCGGAGGGGGTTTTCTCTTGGCTGGCATAGGATTATCTGCGAGTCTGACTCTCAAATTGTGGTTAATATTTTAAACAAGTAAAAGGGTGGAGGAAGTTAATTGGTAGTTGGCCTCTGTAGCCGTTCAGATTCTCAGAATGAGTGAAGAGTTCGAATTTATATCCTTTGTGCACATTCCAAGGGAATGGAATGTGGTTGCTGATTACCTGGCCAAAAGGGCTTCTAAGTTGTTGGATCCTTGGAGTATCGATAATTGGGAGAGTCTCTCGTCTGGGGACTCTCAACGCCTGTGGGAGTTGATCCACAAGGATGTACAGACTTAATGTGGTTTGTTCTTGTTGTCTTTTTTGGGTGTCATTCTAGTCTAGTGGTTTTAGCCTGTTTGGTTGTTTATTTGAGTCCTGGTTGGAAGCTCAATTGTACTCTGTAATCCAGAATTTTTATCAATAAATTTTTACCCCTTTATTTAAAAAAAAATATTATTATTAATAGGTTTATTATAATACATGACAAGACTCCTTTATTCTTAAATTATGGTAAACCTATTGATATTTTGGTATGTTTTAGAACTATTGATAGTACTATAATAGATAATGAATTTAACTTGGATTTAGATACATCAAAAACTAATGATGAAAAAATTATGAATAATCAATCATATTGGTGTGTTTAAAATCCACTTTGGGATTACAAGATTGGAGCTTCAAAGAGATACACCTAAGTGAATTTTAGAAACAACACAATCCATGTCAATGACCGAAATGGTATACATAGATAATGAAATATGTCAATGAGGCTAAGAAAGTAGTAGTTAAGTGATCTAGGTGAGTTAAAAAAGAGTGTACAATAGTGAATGAATAAGAAAATTTTGCTTTAGTTTCTTAGGTTTTTGAATACAATAGATATGAAAAAGCCAGAGGTAAACTAGATTGGGAAGCTACCATGAAGGCAAAATTGTATTTTGTGATGAAGTATAATACATGGAAACTATGTGAATTATGCCATGGAAATAAACCCATTGGATATAAATGGTTTTATAAAGTAAAATTTAAATTAGATAATTTGATTAAAAATTCAAGTCATGTCTTATTGTTAAAGGGTATGCACAACAAGAAGGTATAGATTATGGAAATACACTTGTTTCAACTATAAAGATGGTGGTTTTTTAAAAGTTCTCTCCATTGCAACATAGTTTGTTGATAATTATATCATATGGATGTTAATATTTCCTTCTTGAATGTATATTTGGAAGAGGAGGTATACATAGTGCAACCACAAGGATTTTAGATACCATGAAAATAGCATCTAGTTTATAAATTGATTGAGTCCCTATATGGACTTAAGAGCTTGGTATTTCAAAATTGATCAACATCTTAATGATACAATATTTAGTCAAATATTTTCTAATATTAATAATTATATCACAACAATAAGTAATGACATTATTGTTCTCATTTTGTATATTTATGACCATATTATTACTGGTAGTGGAGCCCACCTGATTCAACAACTAAAAATGAATTCATGTATAAATTTTTATATGAGAATTTTAAGGCTTCTTCATTACTACCTAGGTGTGTAATTTTGATAACTTGATCATACTATTTTTATATCATAAAGCAAGTATTCCAGAGCACATATTGAAACATTTTTAATGAGATATTCTAACCTGATATCTAAACCTATGGAACTTGGGTTGAAATTATCATCCTAGTTTTATTCATCTTTGGCAAATGAGTTAGTATATCATAAATTGGTCAACAACCTGATTTATCTTACAACTATTTGTCCAAATTTATATTTTATAATAAGTTATATATCATGTTTCATGTCATATCCCCAAATAGAACATTAGCAAGTTGCAAAATATATTTTCAAATATATTAAAGGTACCCTGAAAACAACATCCATGTCTGCTCTGACCTAGTTGTTTTCAATTCCTAAACCACTTTGATTTGTGTGAATAATAATAATTTACCCCCAAGAATCTAGATAGGAATCCCATGGTGGGATTGAAGCTTCCTTTGGATTTTTGGTACATAGAATAATATTCTCATTTCATGCTCTTTGCCTTAGTGTTTGAAAACTAGACTTTGTCATTAAATAGAATGTCAATGGATAACTTAATATTTCTCTATTCTTTTTCTTATTTGAAACATGAAGAGCAACTTCAATTCATATAAAAAAATTTATTTTATTTTCATAATTTCTCAATAGTTTTTTTAATGTGTTTCCTTGCAATTCATGCTACATGTCAACTTGAGAAACTTAAGGCTTGTCATCTAATGACTTAAAACTTTTTTTCACTGGAATTATTGTCAACTTTTTTACTTACACCCTTATCCTATATGACCTCATCCCCCACATAATTGGCTATAGTCAGTTTTTTCATATTTAAATATTATAGCTTATAATACACTTCATAGATTGATAATATATTTTAGCATAGATTCAAAAACTCTACCATTAGGTAAATCAACCCTCTTGAGAATAATTAGTCGTTCGTAGATAGTGGTCATATGCCTAGTGGTTAGAAGCTTATGCAATTCTCTCACAATATAAAATATAACTTGATTATCACTTATCTTCATGAGGGTTTTCTATTTAACCTTTAATTGATTTGGATTTTTTAAAACTTTCAATAGTTATTTCTTGATATTTTAAGAACTGTTATAGCTCCTCATGCTCTATAATATAGAAATAGGGTGGAAACAAGGGAGATCCAAAACATAAACATATATAAAATAAATGACAATAGATCAACAAATTAAGAGAAGTTTGGTTGTATTATATATAACAAATTATTATAGATTTTTTTTTAAGAAAAATATTTGACTTATTTTTGTCTTGCATGTAAATTTCTACTCAAAAATATTTAAAGAATAACCAATATTTTGTTGAAGAATGAAAACCCTTAACTAGATACTCTAAATCAAAATGGAAGGATACAACATAGTTGAGATATGACTTCCAATATGGAATTTAGGTAAAAGATAAAAATAGAATAGATCAAACCTTACCTCATCAAAAAGTGATGATCTCCTAATATCACATAGTAAGATAGATTCCTAACAAACCAAACTTTCCTACGTAATTAGTAAACCTCCCATAATATAGATTTAAAAAATGGAACTTTTTGATGAATGTAATGTGGTCTGTTCAAAATAAAAACCTAAGTTCCACCTCCATTTATACAGATTAATGAAGTTCTTAGGGATTGGAAGGAGTAGTTTTCCATAAAATTATTATCCAACATAAAGGTCTGATTTATAGAAATAGTTAGCATTAATCATAGAATGAATATTCATATACTACAATAAATTCAACTTAAAATCATTCTCACCAATATTTTGGATGATTTCAAATGGGTGATATCTAATTATCTATATATTTATTTGATCCTTGTTGTCTATCATTAACTAATGTAAGTAAATAATATCATCAACATGAAATTGATGGGTTATCCCATATTTATCATGGTATTTTTTATACAATATTTAAACCTTATGCAATTGCTCTTAGAGTGGAGCATGGATTTATCTAATTTTATTCATAAATATGATAGTTTTAACTTTATCACTAGTATATGAATTTCTATCATCTCCTGTCAAAAGTTGAAATTTTATATCAAATGTAGACTATGGTAGAAAATTGTTAAATTGTGAGTAGTTCTGACTTAAAATAAATATTGAAAGATGAATGTTTAAAAGGAAAAATAAATTTAGAACTTCATTTGGGATTCAAGTTTGCTACATTCAAAAGGCACTATGAATTGGAGACGCCTTTGGGCCTGTACACTCTACAAAAGGAAGAAAAGGAAAGGCGAAGGATTGAAAGATTCAAAAGCACCCAAAATATGGAACGTGAAAGGTGCGTTCACCCCAAGGATGGGGTGAAAGCTCTGTTCGCCCCTCCTTGGGGTGAATGAATTTCTAAAATGATGATTGTAAAAATGTGCACATCCACCTTTTAAAATCATTTCGGTGACAGGATGCGTTCACCCCAAATATGGGGTGAAAGCTCCGTTCGCCCCGCCTTGGGGTGAACGTAATGTGAAAAGGCGATGGAAGGGAGGCATAGCAATAAAAGGTGCATGACAAAATGAAATCGCGTTCACCCTGGTCGAGGGGCGAACATCCCGTTCGCCTCTCCCATGGGCGAACGCACCCCAAAGACAAAATGAAATCATGTTCACCCTGGTCGAGGGGCAAACATCCCGTTCGCCTCTCCCATGGGCGAACGCATTCCCAAAAATGAAATCATGCAAACGAGTAACAAGAAATTGGGCGAACATGATTTTTGTTGAGGGGTGAACGTAATTTTTGAGCGAAAAGGGGGAACACAGTTACGAAGATAAAGTTGTTCAATTGTTAAGTTTCACCTGAAATGAGAAGAATGGTTTTGCCATGGTCCATGAGGAATATAGTCAATCAAAAATGTATTCTTCCGAAGATGTCCAAATTTCAAAGGCGCCCAGAGCAGGTTTTGACAAGCATTAAATAATGGTGGCAATGAGTAACTCAAATTGTGAATCCCAAGTGAAGAAGAAAGTCATGTTAGAAGCACAGGAGGATTTTCATGATTTCCAAGGTGGGAGTGCGTTTTCAAGGCATTGAACATCTCTTAATTTTTTGTGCACCGACGCCCAAAATGTTGATTTCCTGGGAATGTTTCCTTGAAAGATGGATCGTTGTTCCAAAAGGATGGATTTTCAATATTTCCAAGGAGGAATTTCCTCACTATGGTTCCTGATCTACGATCATTTTGTCTTCATGTACATTTAATGAAAGAGGCAAAATCCTCTATAAATACTAATCAAATTTCCATTGTAAAGGAGGTTAGACACTTTGCGAGAAAACTCTCCAAGTTCTCTGCATCAATAGAAGACACCAGGCTTCTGAATTTGCAAGTGATCTTGTGTGCAATTTCCTTCTGTATTCATGCACTTCTATTTTACATTCATGTTCCTTATTTGTTGTTAAATTTGAATTTTGCATCTGAATTTAAATATTGCTAGTGAGGGAGTGAGTGTTGGAGTGTTATTTTGAAGGTTGTTTCTGCAAGTTTATAAGTAAATTCTATTGCTTTTCTTTTATTACATGCTATTTCATGCTTGGGTGAATTTCCTATTGTTAGTCTACCCCAAATCCTACGCTTTCGACCTGTGGCCATATTTCCCATTTCTTTCCGCATTTTCTAATTTCTTTCTTGCAACTCTAGTCTTCAACCAATGTAGGATTTAGTTTGGGAGCCAGCCCTCTCTGGAGATTGACACGGAGGACATTCCTTTCCTCCGATCATTCAATGTTGGCCATATCTAGGGCGCACAAATGTAGTTTTGTTGATTAGGTAGATATTTGACCAACAATTTTTGGCACGCCCGATGGGACCTCAAAAGTTCCACTTTCGATAGTATTAAGGTTTGATGTTCACCTTCGTGCTGTATAGTTAGAACATCTGGCGACTCGATTACACCCAAAAATCTCCAAACATGAGGACAATGAAAGTTGTGTCTCATGAATACAAGATCGAAGGCCAAAAATCTAGATCATCAAATTGAGTTCTACGAACTTGATATTCAAAGGCTAGGAGAGCATCCTCAATTAGCCACTTTACATCATACATCTTCATTACCTCATACATCCCATATACCATCTACCACATCCTCATGACTAGCCAGTGTATTTTTTGCTCCCACAAGCCCAGTTAGTACTACCACTAGCGTTCCTCAAGCTCCACCTCATACACCAGTCCACATGGCCCAAAATCCACCACCACAACAGCCACAACCACCAAGGCAGTTCCCAACATGGAATAGCTCAGGGGCCTTGAACTTACAAGCACAAAATCCAGTGCCCCAAGCAGCTTTGAAGGCTTTACCGACCTATGATGGTACTGGTAAAATGGCCTATGAACATATTCAGGATGTAGCTTCTTTGGCTATGATCCATGGAATAACAGATGAAGATGTGATGGTAAAGTTGTTGGTATTGTCATTGAGAGGAAAATTGTTGTATTGGTACCGATCGCTGCAACCTGGCACTATTACCTCATGGGATCAGTTGGTGGAATTGTTGATTAAAAATTTTCATGAACAAGCTGACCCATACTCCTTGTTGCATCAGTTTACAATGATTCAAAGACATCCATAGGAGGAGATAGTTGATTTCAACGTCAGGTTCACTCAAAGCTGGCAAAGGGTTCCTGATGGTTTGCGGCCCACGCATGAACAAGCTATGTTCTACTACCTCAGGGCATTTAGCACTAAAATTGGTATGGTCGTGCGACAAGCCAATGTGACTACATTCCTAGACCTATACACACAAGCACAAAAGGTTGAATCTGACTTGATTATCATAGGTAAGCTTCCCCAAAAATGACTATGCCCATTCTTCTTGACCTCCCACAATATTTGTATTCAAGTGCATTTTTCAACCCATGCCTTCCATGTACCTAGTTCCCTCATGGAGTTCAAGCCCACCTCAAATCACTCTGATCCCTATCCCACAACATCCAGCTCCAAGCTTTCCATAGTTACCTACTCAATCAGTACCACAATTGCCATCATCTGTTCCTTTTCCAACATTGCCAGTGCCACCAATCCCATTACCATTACCCACATCACCAACACCTCTACCTTTTCAAGCACCTCTCCACCTTCTAATCCTGATCCTTTCATGACATTGTTACAAGAAGTGAAATCTAATAATTTAGCCTTAAGGATGATATCAAATGAGCTTACGATGGTGAGGAAGAAACAAGTCGAGGCTGAATTTCGATCAAGGAGATTTCAAACTCCACCGATTACTCGAGAGCAAGCATCTACTAGTAGAGGCCTTGAGAAGAGCACAATGGTGCTAGCAAATGAGGAGACTAGTATAATAGAAAAGGCATACTAGTGTTCAACATGCAATGATCCTCATGGAGAAGAAACTTGCATGGTGCATATGAATTATGTGCAAATGCTTGCAGAGAGTTCAATTGGCAGACAAGTCAATATGATCAGGGAAGTTGATCATAATTTTATGATGCCATATTTGGAGCAAGTTTCGGTTCTTACGAGGTCTAGAAAGAAGCTAGTAATTGTAGATCCAGCTGAGCTTGAACCTTTGAAGGTGCCTATAGAACCAAAGGTGCAAGATGAAAAAGGGCAACCTCTAGTGAAAGCGCCTGGTGCAAGGACTAAGGAGCAAGATTCTATCAAGTTAAAAGATTTACTACCTAAGCAAGCTCAAGAAAAGGTACAAACTAAGGCATCAACTTCACAACCTACAGCAGCTACCCAAACATAGAATGAAATGAAAGAGTAGGCCAAGGAGCACCTCAAGTACCCATCATTGACCAAGAGACAAAGGGTAGAAGCTACTCAATAGTATCGAGATAAGTATGAGTGGGTTATAGAGGAGAAGGCTTTGACCATCTCAAATTATAATATTGTGGAAGAAATGAAGAAGATACCTATAAAAGTGAGCTTGTATGATGCACTACAGTTGCCTGGACAAGTTGACCTGTTGCAAGAATCTTTGAAGACTGCTAAAGATCAAAAGAAAAATCCTTCTCAAATAGTGTTGGTACAAGCACTACCAACTTTGGCCATGGGAAAGAATAGGCTCCCCCATTTTATTTATCACTCATAATGGAGGGGTGGATTGTACATAATTGTATGATTGACTCTGGTGCTGCGACTATTGTCATGCCAAAGGTAGTATGTGAAGTGATGGGGATGGAATATACAAGAAGTAGCCCAGGAGTGTTGTAGTTGGATGGGACTCCGATCAAGATAGTGGGAGTAATCAAAGATATTCCCATTGTCCTTCATAGTATGCCACAAATCACTGTCATCCAGGAAGTAGTAGTGGTTGACCTAGAGCCATACTTTAGCATGTGCCTCTCAAGGGAGTTCATAGCTAAGTTGGGAGGATACCTTTCCTTAGACTACTCACATTTGGAGATCCCATTTAAAGGAAATAGGATTCACATATATAATGAAAAGCCATCAAATTTTCATATTGAAAAGTTGGAGGAGGAAGAAGAATCTCTAGGTGCAGTTAACATGATGACTGAGGAGTTAGAAGAGGTTGATTTGATGGAAGAAGCGCTTGGTGAACTTCACCTTGAATATGAATTTTCACTCATAGATTTTAATGCAATGATTGGAATAGACATTGGTTGTTATACAATAACCAAGCCAGAGCAAATTGAAGAAAAGGTCCCTGATTCCCTGGATCCTATCACAGATCAGTTATGGAAGCTTTATTTTGATGGTGCCAGATGTAAGAATGGTGTAGGAGCTGGTATTGTGTTGATCTCTCCCATAGGGTTACAGAAGACTTATTCTTATAGATTGACTTGGAGTTGCACAAATAATGCAGCTGAATATGAAGCATTGTGCCTTGGATTGAAGAAAGCTAAAAAGTTGGGTATCAAATAGCTACAAATTTTTGGTGACTCTAAACTTATTGTTAATCAGACCACTAATAAGTGTGTATCAAAGCAGCATTACCTAAAAGCCTATCGCAACAGAGTGTGGGATTTGTTTGAATCCTTCATAGCTTTGAACATTCAGGCGATTTCTTAGGAGCAAAACAAACATGCAGATATTCTAGCCTCTCTCGATGCGAATTATTCTCCCATGGAGCAAGTAGTCAAAAATCCCAAGACTATCAGGGTGATCTATAGACCTTCAGTCCCTGATAAGAACATTTATTGGCAAGTATTCGACAATGATGAACAAATAGTCAATTTCTTGCTTAGAGAAGTTGCTAGCGTAGATGATAGAGTGCTTGTTGAAGAAGAGAGAGAAGGAATGATCCAATTGAAGAACAATCATATTCCCAGAGGATTGATTTCTTTGGAGAGTTTGTTTGATCAGAATGATAGGTTTGAAAAGCATAGGATCAAAGTGGATGCAAAGGAGTATAAGGAATTATAGCTAGAGCCTGAAAAGATCATTAAAATTGGAACTGATTGCATGCAAGAAGAGTTGGAAGATATTAAGAACTTGTGCTATGAGTACCTCGACATCGTGGCATGGAGCTATCAAGATTTGAAGGGATATGATAAGAATGTGATCCAACATACCATTGAGCTGCAGGAGGGGGTAAAACCTTTTCGACAAAAATAGCGCCCTATCAATCCCAAGATCGAAGTACTTATGAAGGTAGAATTGTTGAAGATGCTCGAGGCAAAGATAATTTATCCAATCAAGCACTCGACATGGGTGGCAAATCTGGTGCTAGTGCGGAAGAAGAATGGAGACATTCGATTATGTGTAGATTTTCGGAACTTGAACCAGGCATCACTAAAATATCATTACCCTCTACCATAGATTGATCAAATCCTTCATGTGGTAGCTAGTGCACAGAGATTCTCATTGTTAGATGGTTTCTCTGGATATAATCAAATATGGGTGAAGGATGAGGACCAACATAAAACAACATTCACCACCAAGTGGGGCACATTTGCCTACCAACGGATGCCATTTGGACTCTCAAATGCTGGCGCTACTTTCCAGAGGGCTATGGACATCGCTTTCGGTGAGTTATTGAATAGAATTATTGTAATCTATCTTGATGATATGACTATGTTTTCACATCGTAGAGAAGACCACGTTTCTCATTTGAGGTAGGTGTTCGAGAAGTGTCATGAGTTTAGGATTTCTATTAATCCGAAGAAGTCAATATTTGTTGTTAAAGAAGGGAAGTTGTTGGGTCATGTGATCTCACAAGAAGGATTGGCGATTGATCCTACAAGAGCTGAAGCACTCTTGAAGTTACCATTACCTGCTAACAAAAAGGACCTGCAATCTTTCTTCGACCAAATAAATTTCATCCGCAAGTTTATTGCTGACTTTGCTCAGGTTGTGAAACCTATGACTGAGCTCTTAAAGAAGAATACCAAGTTTAAATGGATAGAGGCCAGAAGATGAGATTTTCAGGAGATCAAGGAAAGAATCACCCAAGCTCCAGTTTTAATCAATCCTGATTATTCAAAAGACTTCATTCTCTATGCGGTGGGTGAGCAAGAGAGCTATGCTGCAGTGTTGACATAGAAGCAAGAAGATGGAGAAGAGAAGCCAATTGCCTTCTTGAGCCAAGTTATTGCACCACATCAGGAGAAGTATAATTTTATTGAGAAATAGGTGTATGCGGTGATGAAATCATTGAAGAAGTTTCGACACTTTGTCTCCCAGAGCAAGACTGTCGTTTATGTTATACATCCTGATGTTCAAAATTTCATACTCCAAGGAGAACTAGGTGACAAAAGGGCAGGTTGGGTCTCAAAAATTCAAGAATATGATGTGGAGATCCGACCAACAAAGCTAGTTCATGGGTGAGCTTTATGCCAGGAGTTAGCTAAAAGTGTTGCTTCTGAATCATTCGATATGATGCATGAAGAAGACATTGGCGAAAGCATTTGTGTGAATCATATTGTGAGCAATCATGACTGGACAGAAGAATTAGTTGATTATTTTACTTCAGGAAAATGTCCAGCTCACCTTGATGCTTCATAGCATCGGAGGTTTAGGCTACAAGCTCTCAAATATGTTCTATTGCCTAATGGATTATTTCACAAGAATATTGATGGAGTTCTTCTCAGGTGTGTGAAGGAGTCTGAGAAGGAGAAAATATTGGAGGAATTTCATTCTGGGCTATCTGGTGGTCACTATGCAGGAAGGCCCATGGCCTTAAAAATTATTCGAGCAAGCTATTTCTGGCCTACTCTGTTCATCGATGCTCATAAAGTGAGTCAACATTGTGATAGTTGTCAGCGATACGTTGGCAGAATCAGAAAGGAGCACTGCCTCTACGCCCAATTCAAGTGGAAGCACCTTTTCAGCAGTGGGGTCTTGACTTCATCGGAGTCATTGATCCACATTCTTCCATAGAGCACAAGTACATCTTAATGATAACTGACTATTTCACTAGATGGGTGGAGGCTATTCCTACCAAGAAGGCTGATCAAGCAACTGTTATCTCTTTTCTAGAAGGAATCATTACTCGTTTTGGCATCCCAGATTCAATTATAACTGATAATGGAACTCCATTCATTGGGGCCAAAATCATAGAGTTCTCTAGCAAATATGGCATTTATCTCAAGACATCATCCAATTATTACCCACAAGGGAATGGTTTGGCCGAATCTACCAATAAAAATTTGCTACGAATTTTAAAAAGGACATTGGGTAGTAATAAAAGAAGTTGGCACTTGTTGTTGAACCAGACGCTTTGGGCAGATCACATCTCTATGAAGAAATCCATTAAAACTTCTTCGTATTCCTTGGTGTATGGGAAAGAAGCCATTCTCCCCACTCACATTGAGCTTCCGGTACTCCAAACATTGCAGTTATTTCAAGATGAAGATGAAGAGTATGATCCTATGAGTGCAAGGTTGGCACAATTGTTGCAGTTAGAAGAAGATAGAGAGTAGTCCTATCAAGCATTTTTTGAGCACATAAAAGAAATGCAGAAGTGGTTCGGGAAGAAAATAATTGAATGTAGTTTTTAGGTGGGAGACTTAGTTCTAAAATGGAATGAGAAGAAGGCTAAGCCAGGAAAACACCATAAGTTTGATGCTATCTGGGAAGGCCCTTTTCAAATTTCTGTAGTAAATTCGGCAAATGCCTATCACCTTCGTGATATGGAGGGTTGTGATCTTCCTATCCCGGTGAATGGTCTTCATTTGAAGGCCTATATTCAATGACGAGGTTTTGATGAGGTACCATCTTGTACATATGTAAATATTCTTTTTAGTATTTTATTTGTTTTAAATTGTTGATGGTATTTATATATATAAAAAAAAAAAAAAATAAAAGGAAAGTTTTTCCCTCTCAAAGTGTTGCAATAAATTAAAAAAGAGGTGTTGTGGAGCTTTTCCAAGGAGAGAAAAAATCCGTCCTTGGGGTGAATGAAAAAAAAATTTAAAGTCGTGTTCACCCCAAGAGGGGAGACAACGTTCACCCTTGGTTGGGGTGAACTTGTTGATGGCTTTGATATCCTTTTGGAAAATGAGCAAAATAAATGCGTTCACCCCAGATGATGGGTGAAATGGTCGTTCACCCTTAGTTTGGGTGAACATGTCATTTAAGAGGGTTGGAGCGATAAGGATTTATTTTAAAAATAAAAAAAATATTTAAGTGTTAATGAGCCTTTTGAGAAGAAAAAAAAAAAGAAAAGTTGTTTAAAGCAATTTTGTTTTTTTAGAAAATTAGATTTTCTAAATATGGGTAAAAGGGGGCAAAAGAAAGAAGTTTATAAAAGGAGGTTATTCACCATAGAATTATCAAGAAATTGAAGGTGCCCTAAAATGAGGGGGAGAGGTTGCTGCTTTATTTTTGAAGCTAAGAAAAGGAAGAGATATTGATCCATAAAGTGATTTCATCGAAGAAAAGGGAGCAAGTGTGTTTCTTTTGGAAGCACGTTGCAAAGACAATTGCGCCCTTGAATACGTGGTAGCTATTAGAGAGCATGAATGCAGGTAAAAGGGTGTTTTGAATGCATTTAATTAAAAATGTGTGCCTTGCAAAATATTTATGTTCCCAAGGAGCAGAAAATACCCATCATTGGTTGTCAAGTAGCAGATTTATTTTTCCAAGCAAGCTTTGGCCACCACAGAACGGTCTACAATAAACTTACATGGCAAGGAGGGCACTCTTTCCCAAGATGATTTGGTAATGAATCAAAGGTGATATCGTTAGGACATAGGGAATGGTGTCGAGGTGAGCGAATCAATGCTTATGATCTCTCGAAAGTGCCCAAGTTAATTCAACATTTATTATGGTAGTTGAGGAAGCGCTCTATATAAAGGATGAGGTAAAAGGCCCATAGTTTAATTTCTTTTAAATTTTTATTGTTGTGTATTTTGAATTGTAGTTGCAGAAGTGTCCAGAGAGTGTTCAGAGTATTTATCAAAAAGAAGAGACAATGGGGAAGTGAAGCAAAGAGCCTAAGGATATTACAGAGGCTGTAGAGCCCAAGAAGTCAAATTCTAGAGCTAAGAAGGCCAAAAAGAATGACTACGTCGACTTGGACCCGTATGATGACACAATGGCAGAAATCGGTGATTGTCTCATTACCCACAAAGGTGTGGAAAGGTTGTGGTAGGATGTTGAGTTAGTAGTAAACTAGGGAGTGACATCACATAGTTGGCTGATAGTGCCCTATCATTCATAGTTGTTCTGGTACTTGTGCCCACCAGTTCATCCTTACCCTGAGCTAGTGCGGCTCATCGCTCAGTTTTATGACCCATTCACCAGAGCTGTAAGAAATTCTAAGAGGGAAATTCTCTTCACCATCACCCCGGATGAGGTTCGAGAGGCATTTGCTTGTGGATTAAAGCCCCCTTCTTATGGGGTTCATAAAAAATTGCATACTGATGAACAGGAGGATAGATATGTCTCCATGGTAATAATGCACCAATTTATGGAGACTCAGCTGATTAAGGAGCCATCGATGGGGCAACTTCCTAATTTGCCAAAGCCGCTCACTGATTTTAAAAGCTAGGATATTTATTCGATGTTGGCTTGGGTCATAGGTTTACCTTCGGATGATATCGTTCATAAGTGGCAGGCGGCCTTAGCACAATGTATTTGTTGGGTGGAGTTCTATTCTCCTAGACAGGGCACCAATCCGATCTTCTTCGATTGGGCCGATTTTATTTCTCGAAGGTTGAATTTTCAGTTGGAGAAGTTGCAAATTGGGGAGGCAAAGTCATTCAGGCACACTTCCTTTTTGATATGGTATTTCTTTTTCCAGCTTTAGTGGTGCTTTCCTTTCATTGCAGTAATGCAGATGGGTGAGAAAAATGAACCTTTGCCGGTTTATATGTGGACTCCATTTTGACAAGAAGGGAGTCATTTTATAGTTTTAATAGTTGGTTTTTGGGGCCTACAATAGAGTTACTTTGTGGTACATGTGAGAGAGTGCCACGGGAATTAAGAGATGCAGTGGTTGCCCAAGAAAAAGGAGATATTTTTCTGCTTACCCAGGGCGTAGTTGTGAGAATTTTTGGTTTCACGGGTAAGCCATTTTTGTTGCCCTATTTTTCTACTGAGCATATTTTTGCTATGGAAGTAGTGCGCCAGTCAGATTATGTAAATGATGTGTATGGAGCTGGGCATGGTAAGAAGATGACATGCAATATGTCATTTAAATTTGGTAGTATAGAGGTGAGCCAAGTTGGACAGAATCGGCTCCTTACAGTAGCATTGCAAGATTTGGGACTGATAGAGCTACCGCAACGTTGGAGGTATGACCCTTTGGGCAAGTTTTTAGCTATTATAAAAGCTAAATATTTTCATTGTTGCCCTCGACCAGATATTCAGAAGAATAAAAATAATTTTGATGGGCCTGATATGAATTGGCATATTGAAAATATGATAACGCTTCCACCTTGGCATGACTATTATGAGCAAGAAGTGGAGTATAATCCAGCCCGATATAAGTCTCAAATCCCTCCATCAGGTTTATTTAGCCAAGTTAAAGAAAGTAAGCCCGAATGGACTAAGGAGAAAATTATGAATTGGTGGATAATGCGGGTTCATCGAGGGAAGCTGACTACTCCTTACGGGCTGAAGTTGGATGAATCATTTTTAGAGAATTATGATGAGTATGTCGATTCATATCAGCCCATCACCTTCACCAATATTTTACCATAAAGTTTTCAACACTCCGATAGTGGTGAAGGTAAAATAGAAGGAAAACGTCCATTGGTTGAGGAGGAGATTCTAGAGGAAGAAGAGCAACAATATGTGTTTAGATGGAGATCTCAATGGATGAAATAAAAAGTTGAAGAGGCACCTGCATCAGAGAAGCAAAATGTGCCAAAAGCGCCACCACTTCCCAAGGTGGTAAAAAGACCAAGGACTAGTGCTGTTACTACTTCTATTGTTGAGGTTTTAGTTGCTACAGCTCTTATAGTTCCTATTGTTTCGGTCATAGTTATTAATCCTTCACCAGTAGCAGAGGTCCCGACTAAGGTTGCACAAATATTTTCGATGGCCCAAGAGCAAGTGGAGGATCATCAGTCGGAGAGCTCCCAAGTAGAGGTCATGGATGGTGAAGAGAATGTGAACATTGAGGAGAGGGTGGAAGTACAACAAGAAGAAGTAATTTCACAGCCACCCCCATCACCACGTCACACGATGCCCACACTCGAAGGTACATCTTCTTTTCCCTCTTCTTCTTCCCTAGAGCATGTAGTGACTTCTGTTTCACTTCCACCATCTTTCTATCTCCATTTCTCCACCATTTGGTATACCTTCCATATCTATTTCAATTCCATATTCTTCCATTCTCGAAGTCACTGTTGCTCCTTCTTCTATTCCCATCTCTTCGGCCTCCATTTATTTTAGTTTGTATGCATCAGGGCCAAATCCCTTTTTGTGCCCTTCCCCTTCCATTACCACCACCACTACCATTGAGGCTGTAAGTATGCAAGCTCCTCCCAGAGTAAGCATAACTACAGCTAAACCTGGTTCCTCCATCCAAACTACCATTTTAGTTCCCCCTCTTCTCACCATCTCATCCGCTTCCATTGAGCCTAGCCGCTCAAACGTTTTGATTCCATTCACCCCATTTTTGGAATTGCAAACATTGCCCAATGTTCAGGTGGCCCAAAAACAACCCGATGTGGAGAAAATTAATCGAGCACACTTGAGTTCTTCATAGTGGTTGAAGAGCATGAGGTGAAAGGAAGCCTTGGCTCTAGCTCGACCGATCAAGAAAGTTGCCTTTGATCCGATCGCTATGGAAGCTCACATGACTAAAATCACTCCCTTGGTTCAAAAGCCACAAGGAGAAATGTTGCCGAGTGATTACGTCTGTGAGACTATAATGGAAGATCTCACCAGGATAAATCTGATAGAAAATATGGGCAATATACAGGTTGATATGAGCTCAGTATACTTGCATGGCGAGTATTATAAGGAAAAATATTTTGAAAATGAAAATAAAATTATTGAGCTTGAAAATACCTTGGCAAAAAGTAGAGCACAAGAGGAAAGAACTACCATTGAAAATGAACACTTGCATCGACAAGTTGGAGTGCATTTGAAAGAAAGAGATGCCACCAGAATAGAGATGCATAAGCTCCACCAACAACTTGAAGATATGAAAAATCAGCTAGTAGAGAAGGTTGCATAGGCTGTTGGTTTCTCATCAAAAAGCATCAAGGAGGCCCATCTTCGCTCTACCCAAAATTATGAGAAGTTGGCCACACAGGTCATTCAGGTGTTGCATTATTTTTGGGAAGCTCGAATATAGATCCAGCTGGGGCAGTAGTTGATAGATACTATGGAGGAGATGCTAGAGCCACATATGGAGATGGTTATAAAAATTTAGGCTCTAGCTAATGCTAACATACGTATTCACCCTCTAAGCGAAATGGATCATGCCTGGTCAACTGCCAAGGTCATGTTGCGTAGTTATTTTCAAAGGATGGACCTAGTAAGAGAAGGTCGAACAATCCTCAACACCATCGAGCGAGAGCATACCATTTCCATGACTCACTTTAATACTCTTGTCGAGTTGGGATTTTTGGACTTTACAGATGAGTGGGGTGAATCCTTGCCATAAGAGCAGTTGGAGGTGATCTGGAGGAAGTTTGTGGAAGATACCTCTAAGATTGATGCATGGGAGGAGCCCCTCATGGAAGCATAGGTATTGCCCTTGATGCAAAAATATACATGCCTGGAGCTATCATTGTATGAGCTGGCTCAACGAGCGAAGCACCTCAGCTTGGATGATATTCAAAATCTTCGCTTTGTTTATGAGTCACTAAGTGTTCCATGCCTATTCACTACTCATGCTTGGAAGGAGGTAGTCATAGTTTATGAAGTAATTTTTGAGAGCCTCAAGGAGTAGGAGGAAACAATAGGAGAAGCGAAGTAGTGGAGAAGGCAGTAGAAGAGGTAGAGCGAGCTGAAGTTCTCAAAGTGGTAGCTAAAGTTGAAGAAAAGGAGAAAGCTAAAGAGGAGGCACGTTGAAAGGCATCTACAACAAAGGTGCCATCCAAGGTGGCTGGTAAGAAGACTCCATGACAGCCCAATGGATAAAGGCCTAGGATCGCTTGCATCCATGCGAGTTGGATACCCCGTGAGTCACCAAAAATATTGGCAGTTTTGCACTTTGCCACATTGGGATTTTTGTTTTATTTTGATGGAGCATTTTTATTGTAATGCGATAGTATTTATCTTGAAATATTATTGTGGATCAATTTTATATGTTACTTTTCTATTTTGTATATGTACCCTTTTTTTCTTGAAAGTGATGAATGTTTAAAAGGGAGAAACAAATTGAGAACTTCATTAGGAATTCAAATTTGCTACATTCAAAATGCACCATGAATTGGAGATGCCTTTTTATACTTTCAAAAGGAAAGGAAAGAAATTAAAAAATGAAGGATTAAAATATTTAAAAAAATGCGTTCACCCCAAAGATGGGGTGAAAGCTCTGTCGCCCCTCCTTAGGGCGAACTTTTTAAAAGATTTAAAAATTATCCATTTTAAAATTATTTGAAGTTTCACCCCAAAGATGGGGTGAAAGCTCCATTCACCCCACCTTGGGGTGAACGTAATATGAAAGGTGATGGAAGGGAATAATAAAGGTGAAAAATGACATCGTGTTCACCTTGGTCGAGGGGTGAACATCCCGTTCGCCTCTCCCATGGGCGAATGCACCCCAAAAAAAAATGAAATCACGTTCACCCTTGGTCGAGGGGCGAACATCCCGTTCACCTCTCCCATGGGTGAACGCGTTCCCAAAATGAAATCATGCGAATGAGTAACAATAAATTGGGCAAACATGACTTTTGTGTTGAGGGGTGAACGCAGATTTTTGAGCAAAAAGGGTGAACGTAATTACAAAGATAAAGTTGTTCAGTTGTTAAGTTTCATCTAAAATGAGAAGGATGGTTTCGCCATAGTCCATGAGGAATATAGTCAATCAAAAGTGTATTCTTCCAAGGTGTCCAAATTTCAAAGGCACCCAGAGCAGGTTTTGACAAGCATTAAATAATGGTGGCAACGAGTAACTCAAATTGTGAATCCCAAGCGAAGAAGAAAGTCGTGTTAAAAGCACAGGAGGATTTTCATGATTTCCAAGGTAGGGGGTGCATTTTCAAGGCATCGAACGTCTCTTAATTTTTTGTGCACCGACGCCCAAAGATGTTGATTTCTTGGGAATGTTTCCTTGAAATATGGATCGTTGTTCCAAAAGGATGGATTTTCAATATTTCCAAGGAGGAATTTCCTCACTCTGGTTCCTGATCTGCGATCATTTTGTCTTCATGTACATTTAATGAAAGAGGCGAAATCCTCTATAAATACTAATCAAATTTCCATTGTAAAGGAGGTTAGACACTTTGCGAGAAAACTCTCCAAGTTCTCTGCATCAATAGAAGACACCAGGCTTCTGAATTTGCAAGTGATCTTGTGTGCAATTTCCTTCTGTATTCATGCACTTCTATTTTACATTCATGTTCCTTATTTGTTGTGAAGTTTAAATTTTGCATCTGAATTTAAATATTGCTAGTGAGGGAGTGAGTGTTGGAGTGTTATTTTGAAGGTTGTTCTTGCAAGTTTATAAGTAAATTCTGCTGCTTTTCTTTTATTACATGCTATTTCATGCTTGGGTGAATTTCCTACTGTTAGTCTACCCCAAATCCTACGCTTTCGACCTGTGGCCATATTTCCCATTTCTTTCCGCATTTTCTAATTTCTTTCCTGCAACTCTAGTCTTCAACCAGTGTAGGATTTAGTTTGGGAGCCAACCCTCTCTGGAGATTGACACGGAGGACATTCCTTTCCTTCGGTCATTCAATGTTGGCCATATCTAGGGTGCACAAACGCAGTTTTGTTGATTAGGCAGATATTTGACCAACAACATGATAAATCTGAATAGCAACAATATTCACATTCAACTAAGATAAAATTAGGAGAGGAATGACAATATGGAAAAAAAAAATTGTCTCAATCACCACACATTCTATAATATAGGAGAGTAGTTCCACTAATGGAGAGCAAAATACTTATCAATTTCCCACTAATTTCATGAATTACAAAAACACAATGTGGGTTTCACAAGGTATATCTCTAAATTCCTTAAGGCAAAAATATTTTTACAATGGAGCCCATAGATCCTATTTATAGTAAAATTTTACTCTTGAGTTACCTCGGGTAAGAAACTATTACTTCTAATAAAATTAAATATTTTGGGGTATCTCTAATAAAATAATACACAACCAAAATGTTGCATGCCTCTAATTATACGTCTAAAAGGATTAGAAGTCTTCTAAAATGAGTTATTAGACCACCACATGCCAAAATATTGCTTTCCAAATATATTCCTTGAGATTTGAACTTGTCTTTTTACCTATTTATTGATCTATGAGTGATTCACTTCAATAAGTGACTAAATAACTCTATTATACTAGCACTTAACTAGAATTTGTCTAGCACTTGACTCTTGCAAGATATTCACTTCATTTGCTAGCAAATTGTCCTTATAATAAATTACCCTTCAAGGAGCAGATCAGCCTTACTCTTGGACTTAGTGATATTTAGGGGTTTTAAAAGGTTTTAATGGACTGATTTTACTATTTTGCAACCCTCCAAAATTATGAATTTCATAAGGTAGTGATTTTTTACTACAAAAACCCAAGCAAGTTTCAAATTAAGAGGTACATGTGGATACATGAATAACCTTGTAGTAAGAATACTACAAATATGGTTAATTTTCATTTCATAAATTCTTCATATAGTATCCCCATGAAATATGAACCAATGTAAAATTCACTAGTTCCATTTGACCATCAAATTGAGGAAGAAAAATTACATTGTGATGAAGTTTGGTATATGTCATGCTCTAAAGCGTAATCCAAAATTTATTGAGAAATTCATGGTCCCTATCAAAAATTATGAAATTAAGGAGCCAAAAATATACCCACATATATTCAAAAAATAGTATGATAGCATCATGTCAGGACATTATTTCTTTGCAAGGAATAAATAAATCTAATTTATTGAAATGATTCACCATCACAAATATGAAATCATGCTCATACCATATTCTTGATAACACACTAAGAAAATACATATAAATACTTTACATGGTTGGGAAGTCATATAAATTGGAACATATTTTTGGATTCCATAATACTTTCCAATAAAATATGTTGATCATTTCATCATTACTATCTTAAGCAAAAGAGTACAATGACAAAATTAAGAGAGCAAATAGATGAAATAAAGAGAGATGGGTGATAAAAATAAAAGGTGGGTGCCTATAAGTACCCATTGTATATCACTTCACTCAAAACTAATAATTTATCAATAATTGGGGGTATTTATAGTGATATCTAGTCCTCAATTAAATGCTAATCTCAAGCTAACATAAACTGAATTAAATATTAAATTACAATATATTAAATATACCAAACCCTTGAATTGAGGTTAACCATATATATGGTTTTACCATTATCCTTAAGGATGAACTTAAAATTCTCCAATCTTACATGAAGTAGGCTTACATAGAAAGCACCCATAGGCTTACATATAGAATTATTGTAGGATTATATAGAAAGTGCAAGTAGGATTACATATAGATTACCTATAAGATTACATATGGAATATCTATAGGCTTACATATAGAATACCTATAGGATTACATCACATTCCCATAGGCTAAAATTAGGTGTGCTCATAAGCATATCATCACTATTAGCCTTGGAAAATAAGGTCATATTACTAATATTACAACACCTCCATATTCTAAACTAAGGGGATAAGAATAAAATACATTAGAGATGGCAATATGTATCACCATAATGAATGCTCAAAAGTACTAATGAATATCCATCAAGAGTTTTGATAACTTATCTTGCCAAAGATACATGAATTGGATCAAGCCTTTCTCAAATATAAAGCTATGAATGCACCTTTTCGATATAGGATGTTGAGTTTTCCATGAGAAAATCTTCAACATGAAAATTGTGATCATAATATATTCTCTAGTATCAAAAGAAAATATTTGAATTGTTAAGAAATAGGAAGGTTTTTTAATAACAAATCCCTATGATTAGAAAGGGGTCCATACGAGTAAGGCATACCTTGTGCTAACAATCCAAAAACTACTCTTGTAGCTAAAAAAGTAGTTTACAACATTGTACTAATTCCTTGAACTATTGTCACTAAAGCATAAAACTCAAATAAATTATGTAATCTAAAAAACAAACCCAAAATGCTTTTAATATGGAAAAGTTATGATCACCAAGAAGTTGGGCATATTAGCATTAAAAAATAGTGAAAAAAGTAAATTTCAAACCTTAGGTGTTTCTATTAGGGGCTGCCACATGTTACATCCAAAATATACCGCCTATGCTATGATGACATCATCACTCTAATTAAACTACCAATTATATGGATAGAAAGGATCTATGTTTAATATATGGTATAAATTGATTGACTAATGTGTATTTATATATATAAAAAGGTTATAATATTTCCATGTTGTACCACATCAACAAAGTGCTTTTTTGTGAAGTTATAGAGGTTCAAACTCAAGATTTCATAAGGGGAGTGCCCTAGGCTCAATAGCCTAGACAAGCAACCTTGAAATCACTTTAGAAATGAATATGGAACACAATCTTATAAAGTATATGATATTATAGGTTTCCAAAGCAAATAAGGCTAAATTATTATTTGAACCTAGGACTCATGATTTCCAATCCAAAGCACAAACCACCATACTAGTGGGCACTAGTTGGGTAAAATAGTGAAGCATGTTGAAAACATGAGATAATACCCCCAAGGAGAATGTTCTAACAAAACCTTCATAGCAACATCCATGCCAAGGATTCAATACCTAAATTTAGGTGAGCAAAAGAGATCCTTAATAGATGCAATAATTATTATCATGGAGTAAAATAATATGTGCTCTAGAAAATGGAACACAATAATCTTCGCCTCTATGTGGTCCAAAGACAAAACCTTAGAGATACAACAAATAGTGCCAATTGGAATGCCAAAAATGTGGTTGAAGTATATCATTGGAAGACATTCACATCACATAGTTGGCTTATGGGACATGCTCATCCACACCTATGTGACCTATGGGTATGCATCCTCTAGATGTTGCTCAACTTTCAAAAAATGTTTAGATCAAATCAAACTCAACAACTAGCCTATGCAAATGGTTTGAGCAAACATTACACCATGGTGGATGGCTAGAGTTAGAAGTTCCTTTAGAATATGTTAAAAGTTTCCTATAAGAATGTTGGAGTGCAAAAAATATTGTATGTGAGACTCAAATATGTGACATTTCCTTCCCAAAACATTCACACTAGCCAAGTACTTTTCATTTTTAGTTGGGGATAGAATAAGAAATAATACTTTTTCTTTTTTTGAAAAGATGTGAAAGGAAGTGTAGAAGACATAAAAGCTTTGGTGACCAAATTGAATTTAAAAATAACACACAAACTATTTTAAGAATGGAATAAAAAAAATTTCATCCAATTACAAATCTAAAATTTTAAAATTTTGAAAACTCCCTTCCAAAATATCAAAAAGAGAGAATTTGCTCTAATTGCTCCTTCTATTGCCTAAAAAATAATTATTTTGATTGATTGAATGTAGTTGTTTCAAGTAGGATATGATAACATGTTGGGTTTTATAATAATTTTCAATAAAATATATCAAAGCATTTCATCATCATAATCTTATGTAAGAGTGTACAAAGGTGAAATAATGAAAGAAAATAGATGAAATAGAGAGATATAGATAAAATAGAAATAAGGGCTAGGTGTTCATAAGCACCCCAATGATATCACTTTACTCAAAGTTGATATGATGAATCAGCCATTAGGGATGTTTATAATAATACCTAATCCCTAATAAAATGCTAACCTCAAGCTAAGATAATTTGAGTTAAAGGTTAAATTACAATATTAAGTGTAATAAACCCTTAAATTAAGATTCACCATATAGGTGGTTTAAGTAATATCAAAAGGAATAATATATCAAAACTACTCATAGAATTACATTGCAAATGTTTGTAGGTTAACATCAAGTGTTCCTATATGCATTTCGTCATTGTCAATCTTTTGAAATAAGGTTAGATTATTGATATTCCAATACATACGAATGATGTTTTTAATTTGTTAACTTAGAAGTAAAACACAACATATAATTGTTGTCATTACCCTCCCTCATGGATCTTAGGACAAAGGAATTAAGGATTGTTGGAAGTCATCTTGTGTGAAGTTCGATTTCAAGAAGGCAGTTGCAATGTATATAATCAACCCTAAAAGAGTATTATACATGAATAATAGTAGGATAAGATATTATAATTAAAAGGGGTTTAATTATAATATATGCTATTATATATATATATATATATATATATATATATATATATATATATATATATATATAGAATATGGAGATAGGATATTATAATTAAAATGGTTTAATTATAATATAATCTATTATATATAGTATAATAGGAAAATAAAATATATAATATATTATTTATTAAAGGTTGTAAATAATATATATATCCATATTATTATAATAGGAGATTGTTATAAATAAACGATTATTTATAACAATAGATTATTTATAATAGAGGGTATTATAAATAAAAGAAATATATATTTTATGTTGGTAAATATCAAAAGAATGATATTTTAAATTTAAAAGAGCCATCATTCATTTTTAACAAAATGTAATCATCCCTTTCCTATGCAACGAACCCTACGAAATAGCCTATGAGGCTACTAATTTCAAAATGTGGAAAATATGAGAATGCACAAGGGATAGGGGACACTTTATTAAAGCGGAGGTGGAAGACAGGGGCTCGGGGTTTGAGTAGATGGTGGAAAAGCCACCTGGACGAATAGGCACATAAGAGAGAATGAAAGGAAGGGAAGAATAGAGGAAGCGAGGGGGAAGGAGAGGAAAGGAAGTGCACCAAGAGACAAAAGGGAGGCAACAGACTTCATCGAGCGTCTATCTCAGTGAAACTATAGGTTGGGGTATTCTAAGCTAAGTTTTGGTTTTAATTAAATGTGTTTTTAGTGAAGCCATTCTTGCTTTGAAGCGTTGTGCACTGTACCCTCATTTGGAACCACCTTGAGTGGGAGAATTGTGCATTTTAGTGAAGTCATTCTTCCTTGGAAGCGTTGTGCATTGTACCTTCATTTGGAACCACCTTGAGTGGGAGAACTATGTTTTAGTGAAGCCATTATTCCTTGGAAGCATTGTGCATTGTACCTTTGTTTGGAACCACCTTGAGTGGGATAACTATGTATTTTAGTGAAGTCATTCTTGCTTGGAAGCGTTGTGCACTGTACCCACATTTGGAACCACCGTGAGTGGGAGAACTGGGTTATTTTAGTGAAGTCATTCTTTTGTGGAAGCGTTGTGCACTATACCTTCATTTGGAACCACCTTGAGTGGGAGAACTGTGTGTTTTAGTGAAGCCATTCTTGCTTGGAAGCATTGTGCATTGTACCCACATTTGGAACCATCGTGAGTGGGAGAACTGGGCTATTTTAGTGAAGTCATTCTTGCATGGAATTATTGTGTTGTACCTGCATTGGGAACTTCAATACCAGTGGGAGAGGTGTGTTGTTGGTAAGGCCACTCTATGCTGCATTTGAGTCAGAAATCCCTGGCACCATGAGAGGGCACCATGTTTAACCAGTGCTATGGAGAGAGACGTCAAATGCTCTATTTTCCTGGGAACAGTGTTCAACAAGTAAGCATAGTGTTTGACAAAGGAAAACCCCTAGGTTTTAGGGAGTGTAGGTTGAGAAAACCAATCAACATCAGTAGAATGTCCCTGGTTTTAGTGGGCACTAGATTCGCCATGGATGTTTGGTGTGCCTTGTGTGGCGTTAACACTGAATGTATATTTGCTACGTAAAAGAGCCATAGTTTACAAAAGGTTTTAGATCATGGTTTTAAATAAAAAGAAGGCCCTTTGATTTATATAGATGAAATATATTAGGACCTTTGATGTATATGTGAAAAATATATTAGGATTTAATTAAATGGACCTTTGATTTATATGTGAAACATATATTAGGATTTAATTAAATGGACCTTTGATTTATATGTGAAACATATATTAGGATTTAATTAAATGGATCTTTGATTTATATGTGAAACATATAGTAGGTTTTAATTAAATGGACCTTTGATTTATATGTGAAACATATATTAGGATTTAATTAAATGGACCTTTGATTTATATGTGAAACATATATTAGGCTTTAATTAAATGGACCTTTGATTTATATGTGAAACATATATTAGGGTTTAATTAAATGGACCTTTGATTTATATGTGATACATATATTAGGGTTTAATTAAATGGGCCTTTGATATATATGCAAGACATTTATTAGGACCTTTGATTTATATGTGATACATATATTAGGACCTTTGATTTATATGTGAAACATATAGTAGGTTTTAATTAAATGGACCTTTGATTTATATGTGAAACATATAGTAGGTTTTAATTAAATGGTCCTTTGATTTATATGTGAAACATATAGTAGGTTTTGATTAAATGGACCTTTGATTTATATGTGAAACATATATCATGTTTTGATGCAGGAGCCTATCTTTAAAGGGTTTTTTTTTTTAAGTTTTAAAGTAATTTTTTTATTACTCAAAATGGAATTATTTGACACAAAATATAATTTGCCGAAAATGGTAATTACTAAAAAGATAAATTTTTATGAAAAAATAATTTGTCAAAAATAGTAATTTTTTTATTTCTAGGGTTTTAAGCTTTAGGGTTTTCTTTTAGGGTTTATTTTAGGGCTTCAAGTTTTAGGGTTTTATTTTAGGGTTTCTTTGGGGATATATATTCCCTTGGTATTGTATTGTAAAAGGGGAAGTGAATCCAAGAATAAGAAAATAAATTATTTATTGGTTTATTTCTATATATTATAGTTTTTATGTGAATGGAGGGTTTTACTGATTATTTTCATTTATTGCAGTTTTTATGTAAATGAAGGGTTTTACATATTATTTTCATTTACCACAGTTTTTATGTAATGGGAGGTATTTTTTTTTGACCTCTTGCAATTGGATTTACATCATTTGGTATCAAAGCAAGTTGGATCTTGTTGGGAGGAGAAAAGAGAAGAGAAGAAAAAAGAAAATGAGAGGAGAGCAAAGAGACTCCAAAAAAAAAAAAATTGGCACTTTATGCAGTGTTTGTAGAAGGTTTGTAAAACCTTGGAGACAAAATTGGCACTCTGTGTAAGTGTTTGCAGGAGGTTTTTTTTATGTAAAAGCCTTAGAGAAAGAGATTGGCACTTTATGTAGTGCTTGCAGAAGGTTTGTAAAACCTTAGAGAAAGAAATTGGCACTTTGTGTAAGTGTTTGTAGGAGGTTTTTTTTATATAAAACCTAAGAAGGAGAAATTGGCACTTTATGTAGTGTTTGCAGAAGGTTTGTAAAACCTTAAAGAAATAAATTGGCACTCTGTGTAATGCTTGCAGGAGGTTTTTTTTCATTAAAAACCTCAGAGGGAAGAATTGGCACTTTGTGTAGTGCTTGCAGGAGGTTTGCTATTTTAAAACCTTGAAGAAATAAATTGGCACTATGTGTAGTGCTTGCAGGAGGTTTGAGATATAAAACCTCAGAAGGAGATTGGTACTTTGAGGAATACTTGCAGATGTGTGACACTCTATAGAGAGCAATTATGAGTTTGATCAGAGGAACTCATAGGAGCAAAGTTCTTTTCAACCAAAGGAGAATGATGCAGGAGCCTATCTTTAGAGGGCTTTTTTAAAAATAAGTTTTAAAGTAATTTTTTATTACTCAAAATGGAATTATTTGACGTAAAATATAATTTTCCGAAAATGGTAATTACTAAAAAGGCAAATTTTTATGAAAAAATAATTTGCCAAAAATAGTAATTTTTTTATTTCTAGGGTTTTAAGTTTTAGGATTTTTTTTGAGGGCTTCAAGTTTTAGGGTTTTATTTTAGGGCTTCAAGTTTTAGGGTTTTATGTTAGGGTTTCTTTGGGGATATATATTCCCTTGGTATTGTCTTGTAAAAGGGGAAGTGAATCCAGGAATCAGAAAATAAATTATTTACTGGTTTATTTCTATGTACTATAGTTTTTATGTGAATGGAGGATTTTACTGATTATTTTTATTTATTGCAGTTTTTATGTAAATGGAGGGTTTTACATATTATTTTCATTTACCATAGTTTTTATATAATGGGAGGTATTTTGTTCTGACCTCTTGCAGCTGGATTTACATCATATTTTAATTAAATCGACCTTTGATTTATATTAGACATATAATGGGTTTTATTTAAAGGAACCTTTGATTTATATGGGATATGTAAATGTTAGGTTTTGATTAAAAGGAACCTTTAATTTTATGGAAAGATATTGAAGGTTTTAATTTAAAGAGAACCCCTTGGATTAATGTTGATTATCTTAGGAGTTTTAAATGAAATGGGATGAGGATTTATTTGTGAATTGAAGTTATGGGGATTCAATTTAGGGAATGAATGAATGATTATTTTAAAGGTTAAAGGTATGGGACTTTAATTTTTTAATACATGAATGGATTTGATTTAAGTTAAATCTTGATATAAGTTATAGCATGTTGGATGACTCTCCAAGGGGATTTGGGAGGTGAAAATAAAAGTAAGGGTTCTTTTATGATGTCCATTATGCATTAGATGGTTTGAAACTTAATGGAATATGTATAGATTGCAATTAGAGCAATATGACTATGTTAGAGATGCTAACATGGATTGTAATAAGATAAATTATGATTATGTTAGGGATGCTAACATGGATTGCAATAAGAGCAATTATAATTATGTTAGGGATGCTAACATAGATTGCAATTAGAGCAATTATGATTTAGGGATGCTAACATAGATTGCAATTAGAGAAATTATGATTATGTTAGGGATGCTAACATAGATTTCAATTAGAGCAATTATGATTATGTGAGGGATGCTAACATAGATTGCAATTAGAGCAATTATGATTATGTTAGGGATGCTAACATAGTTTGCAATTAGAGCAATTATGATTATGTTAGGGATGCTAACATAGATTGCAATAAGAGCAATTATTATTATGTTAGGGATGCTAACATAGATTGCAATAAGAGCAATTATGATTATGTTAGATATGTTAACATAGATTGCAATTAGAGCAATTATGATTATGTTAGAGATGTTAACATAGATTGTAATAAGAGCAATTATGATTATGTTAGAGATGTTAACATAGATTGTAATAAGAGCAATTATGATTATGTTTGAGATGCTAACATAGATTACAATTAGAACAATTATGATTATGTTAGAGATGCTAACATAGATTGCAATTAGAGCAATTATGATTATGTTAGAGATGCTAACATAGATTGCAATTAGAGAAATTATGATTATGTTAGAGATGCTAACATAGATTGCAATAAGAGCAATTATGATTATGTTAGAGATGCTAACATAGATTGCAATTAGATCAATTATGATTATGTTAGAGATGTTAACATAGATTGTAATAAGAGCAATTATGATTATGTTAGAGATGTTAACATAGATTTTAATAAGAGCAATTATGATTATGTAAGATATGCTAACATAGATTGCAATTAGAGCAATTATGATTATGTTAGAGATGTTAACATAGATTGTAATTAGAGCAATTATGATTATGTTAGAGATGTTAACATAGATTGTAATTAGACCAATTATGATTATGTTAGAGATGCTAACATAGATTGTAATTAGAGCAATTATGATTATGTTAGAGATGCTAACATAGATTGCAATTAGAGCAATTATGATTATGCAATTAGAGCAATTATGATTATGTTAGAGATGTTAACATAGATTGGAATTAGAGCAATTATGATTATGTTAGAGATGTTAACATAGATTGTAATAAGAGAAATTATGATTATGTTAGAGATGCTAACATAGATTGTAATTAGAGCAATTATGATTATGTTAATAAGAGGAATTATGATTATGTTAGAGATGCTAACATAGATTGTGATTAGAGGAATTATGATTATGTTATAGTGTTAACATAGATTGTAACTAAGAGCAACTATAAGTGTGTTATAGTTGTTTAACATAGATTGTAGTTAATGGTTAAATTATATTGGAAGAGATATAGTTTAAGTTAGTTAATTTATATTGGAAGAGATATAGATTAGAATGATTGAGTTATATTGAAAAAGATATAGCTGAATTTGGATTATGTTATGAGGTGGATAACATAGTTGTATTTTAATGATAAGTTATGTTGTTAGGTGAATAACATAGCTCTATTGAATACTTGAATTATGTTAAAATGGAAGTAACATGGTCTATATTGGGAAGTATAGATGTTATAATGGTTTAGCATCTAGCATTGGATTATTAAATTATCTAAAGGTATGGGACTTTAGGTAATTTAGTAAAGGAGAAATGGATTATTAAATTATCTAAAGGTATGGGACTTTAGGTAATTTAGTAAAGGATAAATTGATTATTAAATTATCTAAAGGTATGGGACTTTAGGTAATTTAGTAAAGGAGAAATGGATTATTAAATTATCTAAAGGTATGGGACTTTAGGTAGTTTAGTAAAGGAGAATTGGATTATTGAATTAGCTAATGGTGAGGAACTTTGGTTAAATTGGTAATGGTAATGGATTATTGGATTAATTAAAGTGTGGAAACTTTAGTTAATCAATGTACTATGTGGGTTAAATGAACTACCCATGGCTAAGTCGTATGAACTATGTGTTCTACGCATTGTATTGGATACTTTTGGGAGAAAAGGACTATTGGTCCTTGTATTTGTAAAAGACCAAATTTATGCAATAAAATGGAACATATTTGAGGCTAGGTTTTCCCATAAGGGTTTTCCCTAGGGTATATGAATGTGTTATGGATATTGGTTCTCTCCTTGTATTTGCTTTAATGTGTCTTGTTGATGGATTCTTATGTTTATTTGAATGGATGTTTTAGTTCATATTATTCTTTGCTTGTTCTAAAGTAGATTAACTTTGTAATTGTTAATTAATTTAAAAAAAAAATTATAGTGACATCCCTCATCCCTTGGTTGGGAATTTGGGGTGTTACATTTGGTATCAGAGCAGTAAGGCATAGGACAAAATGCTTGCATGAAAGAAACCCTAGGAGATAATGGACTAGTGGTTTTCTTAGAATGTGTTAAGGTTTAGGTATCTTCCAATGAAGGCCTTTGCTTAGAGAAGCTAAAGTTGGGAAGACCTTGAACTAAACAAGTTGCTTAAAGTCGAGGTATGTAATTATGGGATTACAAACTTCCCTAGACAAGGATCTAGGTGTGACGGGCTAAAATCTTCCTTGGATAAACTAAGGGTTGCTTAAGGATTAGTCCTAGGTAAAGCAACTTTATTTTGGTATATTATCTTGTGTAAAGCAAGCATAACCTTAACCTTTCACAAATGAAAGTAGATAAAATGAGTTAGTCACTACAGATAGAAGAAACTCAATTCCTTGGGGATTCAAGAAATTGGCACCTTGTATCAAGATAAGTGTGACCTAGATTACTACCAAAGAGATAATATTGGTCGTAACCTAGATGATGCCTTGTGAGGAAAACAAGGGTGGTGGTGACCATTATTGATCTAGGTTAATATAACCAACCTTTGGTGAGTAACAATGAAAGTAATCTAACTCCTTGATGTGATGACATCAAGATAAGGAGGAGGAGAGGAGGATCTCCTCATAATCCAAAGCTAGCTAGACATGATAAAGCTAAAGCTAGACCCCTAAGGAAAAACTTGGAAGAAATTTCAATAGAGGTAAGAGCCTCATAATTGTAGTCTAGTTGCTATAGGGACCTAAGAGATTGAGACCTCTTAGGGTGAACATAGGAATACCTAAGGGATTAAGGCCTTAGGGAGAATGGTGACTAAGTTTATGGGAAGACTACATCTGAGTTAAGATAGCTCATCGTGGAGATGAGATGGATAGATTAACTCGCGATACACGTAGCATACTTACATAGATGATACTTGTGTAAGGTATGATGATGCGTGTATACCTTCTAATGGTTGGAGGTAATAAGTTAAGCTCATTAGAAATAATGATATGGATAAACTTATTCATAGTACACGTAGCATACCTACGCATAATGGTTTGCGTAGAGTATGTAGATGTGTATGTTAACTTGTAGTACACGTAGCATACCTATGCATAATGGTTTGCATAGAGTATGGAGATGCATGTGCACCTTCTAATGGTTGAAGGTGGTAAGTCTAGCTCATCAAGGATGATGAGAGAGATAGGCTTATTTGTGGTATTACATGATACACCTACACAGATGGAACTTGTGGGAGGGTATCTTGTAAGATGTAGCTCTTTCAAAAAACTTAGGGGTTCATAATTTGTTATTTTCTTGTATTTTGGTTTCTATTTTCTGTGTGTGTCTTCTGTATACTTGTTTTCTATCTTGGGATCATTACAGAATGGGCAATATGCATAACATACTTACACAGATGGTACTTGTGTATGGTATGGATATAGGCATAAACCTTCGACTGGCTGAAGGTGATAAGTTTTAGCACATCAAGAATGATGATATGGATAAAGCTTATTTATGGTAAAATATGTAGTATACCTACACAAATGGTACTTGTGTATGGTATTGATAGTTTATCTATGCATGGTATACCTACACAGAGGGTACTTGTGTAAGGTATAGTAATGACTCATAGCAAGATGGGATGGGTAACTTTAGTTATCTCATCAGTAAAGGTGAGGAGGATACTTTAAGTTAGCTCATCTTGGGTGAAGTAGCTATTCCTAGTTAAGTTAAGTGTACTTAATAAGAAGGAATAGGGGGAAACTGCTATAAGAGAGAATAGATGCGGAGCACTATTCTTCAGAGTTGAGCTTGCTTACCTAAAAGGAAGTAGGAAGAAATATACTCTAAAGGGAACTATGGGACCCTCTCCTTAATTTGATTTAAGAATAAATCAGATTTTGAGATTTGTAAGCTCTGCAAGGCATCGAGAGCCATCTAGAAAGCAAATTCCAAGTTTTGGAAATAAGAAATTCTTAATAGCTTCAAGCCTTAAAGAAGGCATATAGTAGTTTATACTTGAAATCCTTAGGATTTAATGGAACAAATCAAGGAAATTCGATCTCTAGGTGAGAGATGCGATAAATTTCAAGATAAAAATAAAAGAAATTTCGCAGAAATTAAGATTCTAGTGTGGGCCCCCCCCCCGGCCAGGGGCCCCCCGGGGGGTCCCCCAAAAAAATAATATTCTAGTGCAGATGATGGACTCTTGTGCTTTAAGAATAAGGAATTTCTACCTAGAATTAGTAGCTTGAGGCAATGTGTTATGCCTTGTTTCCTTCTTTCTCTTACCTTGTGGGAAATTAGGAACAAAATTCTCCTTTTGGTTAAATCTGAAAGAGAATTACTACTACTTCTGCAGCTCAATAATCAGGATTACAACTCCTATAGAGTAAAAATAGGAATAATTGTTGTTGGTGAAAGTGTATTGCCTAGTTATTGATTGTGAAAATACATTGCTCATTCGCTGATAAGCAATGCTTATGGGAATATACGATTGTTGTATATGAAACATCGAGGACGATGTTTAGTTCTAGTGGGGAAGGATGTCATGACCCTCCCTCATGGGTCTTAGGACAAAGGAACGATGGATTGTTGGAAGTCAGCTTGTGTGAAGTTCGATTTCAAGAAGGCAGTTGCAATGTATAGAATCAACCCTAAAAGAGTATTATATATGTATAATAGTAGGATAAGATATTATAATTAACAGGGGTTAATTATAATATAGGCTATTGTATATATATAATAATAGGGAGATAGGATATTATAATTAAAATGGTTTAATTATAATATAATCTATTATATATAGTATAATAGGAAAATAAAATATATAACATATTATTTATTAAAGGTTGTAAATAATATATATATCCGTATTATTATAATAGGAGAATGTTATAAATAAATGATTATTTATAACAATAGATTATTTATAACAATAGATTATTTATAATAGAGGGTATTATAAATAAAAGAAATATATATTTTATGTTGGTAAATATCAAAAGAATGATATTTTAAATTTAAAAGAGCCATCATTCATTTTTAAGAAAACATAATCATCCCTTTCCTATGCAATGAACCCTATGAAATAGCCTACGAGGCTACTAATTTCCAAATATGGAAAATATGGGGAGAACACACAAGGGATAGGGGATGCTGCATTGAAGAGCAGAGGTGGAAGATAGGGGCTCGGGGTTCAAGTAGATTGTGGACAAGCCACCTAGACAGATAAGCACATAAGAGAGAATGAAAGGAAGGGAAGAGCATAGGAAGTGAGGGGGAAGGAGAGGAAAGGAAGCGCATTGGGAGCCAAAAAGGAGGCATTAGACTTCATTGGGCATCTATCTCAGTGAAACCATAGGTTGGGGTATTCTAAGCTAAGTTTTGGTTTTAATTAAATGTGTTTTTAGTGAAGCCATTCTTTCTTGGAAGCGTTATGCATTGTACCCTCGTTTGGAACCATATTGAGTGGGAGAACTGTATGTTTTAGTGAAGCCATTCTTCCTTGGAAGCATTGTGCATTGTACCTTTGTTTAGAACCACCTTGAGTGAGAGAATTGTGTGTTTTAGTGAAGTCGTTCTTCATTGGAAGCACTGTGCATTGTACCTTCATTTGGAACCACCTTGAGTGGAAGAACTATGTGTTTTAGTGAAGCCATTCTTGCTTGGAAGTACTATGCATTGTACCCATATTTGGAACCATTGTGAGTGGGAGAACTAGGCTATTTTAGTGAAGCCATTATTCCTTGGAAGCGTTGTGCACTGTACCTTCATTTGGAACCACCTTGAGTGGGAGAACTGTGTGTTTTAGTGAAGCCATTCTTGCTTAGAAGCGTTGTGCACTATACCCAAATTTGGAACCACCGTGAGTGGGAGAACTGGGCTATTTTAGTGAAGTCATTCTTGCTTGGAATTATTGTGTGTTGTACCTACACTGGGAAATTCAATACCAGTGGGAGAGGTGTGTTGTTGGTAAGGCCATCCTACACTGCATTTGAGTCAGAAACCCCTAGTACCATGAGAGGGCACCATGATTAACTAGTGCTGCAGAGAGTGACATCAAATGCTTTGTTTGCCTTGGAACAGTGTTCGGTAAGTAAGCGTAGTGTTTGACAAAGGAAAACCCCTAGATTTTAGGGAGTGCAAATTGAGAAAACCAGTCAGCATCAGTAGAACGTCCATGGTTTTAGTGGACGTTGGATTCACCATGGATGTTTGGTGTGCCTTGTATGGCATTACCACTGACTGTAGATTTGCTACGTAAAAGATCCATAGTTTATGAAAGATTTTAGATCATGGTTTTAAATAAAAATAAGGGCCTTTGATTTATATATATGACATATATTAGGACCTTTGATTTATATGTGAAACATATATTAGGATTTAATTAAATGGACCTTTGATGTATATGTGAAACATATATTAGGATCTTTGATTTATATGTGAAACATATAGTAGGTTTTAATTAAATGGACCTTTGATTTATATGTGAAACATATAGTAGGTTTAATTAAATAGACCTTTCATTTATATGTGAAACATATAGTAGGTTTTAATTAAATGGACCTTTGAATTATATGTGAAACATATAGTAGGTTTTAATTAAATGGACCTTTGATTTATATGTGAAACAAATATTAGGTTTTAATTAAATGGACCTTTGATTTATATGAGATATATAATGGGTTTTATTTAAAGGAACCTTTGATTTATATGGGATATGTAAATGTTAGGTTTTGATTAAAAGGAACCTTTAATTTTATGGAAAGATATTGAAGGTTTTAATTTAAAGAGAACCCCTTGGATTAATGTTGATTATCTTAGGAGTTTTAAATGAAATGGGATGAGGATTTATTCGTGAATTGAATTTATGGGGCTTCAATTTAGGGAATGAATGAATGATTGTTTTAAAGGTTAAGGGTATGGGACTTTAATGCTTTAAGACATGAATGAATTTAATTTAAGTTAAACCTTGATCTAAGTGATAGCATGTTGGATGACTCTCCAAGGGGATTTGGGAGGTGAAAATAAAAGTAAGGGTTCTTTTATGATGTCCATTATGCATTAGATGGTTAGAAACTTAATGGAATATATATATATTGCAATTAGAGCAATTATGATTATGTTAGAGATGTTAACATAGATTGTAATAAGAGCAATTATGATTATGTTAGAGATGTTAACATAGATTGTAATAAGAGCAATTATGATTATGTTAGAGATGTTAACATAGATTGTAATAAGAGCAATTATGATTATGTTAGAGATGCTAACATAGATTGCAATAAGAGCAATTATGATTATGTTAGAGATGCTAACATAGATTGCAATAAGAGCAATTATGATTATGTTAGAGATGCTAACATAGATTGCAATAAGAGGAATTATGGTTATGTTAGAGATGCTAACATAGATTGTGATCAAAGGAATTATGATTATGTTAGAGATGTTAACATAGATTGCAATTAGAGCAATTATGATTATGTTAGATATGTTAACATAGATTGTAATAAGAGCAATTATGATTATGTTAGATATGCTAACATAGATTGCAATAAGAGCAATTATTATTATGTTAGAGATGTTAACATAGATTGCAATTAGAGAAATTATGATTATGTTAGAGATGTTAACATAGATTGCAATTAGAGCAATTATGATTATGTTAGAGATGCTAACATAGATTGCAATAAGAGCAATTATGATTATGTTAGAGATGTTAACATAGATTGCAATAAGAGAAATTATGATTATGTTAGAGATGCTAACATAGATTGCAATAAGAGCAATTATGATTATGTTAGAGATGTTAACATAGATTTCAATTAGAGCAATTATGATTATGTTAGAGATGTTAACATAGATTGTAATAAGAGCAATTATGATTATGTTAGAGATGTTAACATAGATTTTAATAAGAGCAATTATGATTATGTTAGATATGCTAACATATATTGCAATTAGAGCAATTATGATAATGTTAGAGATGTTAATGTAGATTTCAATTAGAGCAATTATGATTATGTTAGAGATGTTAACATAGATTGTAATAAGAGCAATTATGTTTATGTTAGAGATGTTAACATAGATTGTAACTAAGAGCAACTATAAGTGTGTTATATCTGTTTAACATAGATTGTAGTTAATGATTAAATTATATTGGAAGAGATATAGTTTAAGTTAGTTAATTTATATTGGAAGAGATATAAATTAGAATGATTGAGTTATAGTGAAAAATATATAGTTGAATTTGGATTATGTTATGAGGTGGATAACATAGTTGTATTTTAATGATAAGTTATGTTGTTAGGTGAATAACATAGCTCTATTGAATACTTGAATTATGTTAAAATGGAAGTAACATGGTCTATATTGGGAAGTATAGATGTTATAATGGTTTAGCATCTAGCATTGGATTATTAAATTATATAAAGGTATGGGAATTTAGGTAATTTAGTAAAGGAGAAATGGATTATTAAATTATCTAAAGGTATGGGACTTTAGGTAATTTAGTAAAGGAGAAATGGATTATTAAATTATTTAAAGGTATGGGACTTTAGGTAATTTAGTAAAGGAGAAATGGATTATCGAATTAGCTAAAGGTGAGAAACTTTAGTTAATTTGGTAATGGATTATTGGATTAACTAAAGTGTGGAAGCTTTAGTTAATCAATGTACTACATGGGTTAAATGCACTACCCACAGCTAAGTTGTATGAACTATGTGTTCTACGCATTGTATTGGATACTTTTGGGAACAAAGGACTATTGGTCCTTGTATTTGTAACAAACCAAATTTATGCAATAAAATGGAACATATTTGAGGCTGGGTTTTCCCATAAGGGCTTTCCCCAAGGTATATGAACGTGTTATGGATATTGGTTCTCTCCTTGTATTTGCTTTAATGTGTCTTGTTGATGGATTCTTATGTTTATTTGAATGGATGTTTTAGTTCATACTATTCGTTGCTTGTTCTAAAGTGGATTAACTTTGTAATTGTTAATTAGTTAAAAAAAAACAAATTAGTGACATCCCTCATCCCATGGTTGGGAACTTGGGGTGTTACAATTGTAAACATACATAATCATATCAACATGACTTTTTGGCCAAAAACATAGCATTGTAATTTTTATTTTTATTTTTAAATTAGGCTTTTGAAAGGGTTCCTCTTTTCCTTTTACATCAACTTAGTCACATCAAGCTATATAGCCTAGTTCTTGAAATTTTTCCTAAGAGCCTTGAGAGTATGGCCTTAGATTGGTACTACCAATTACCAACATCTTCGTTAAGAAACTTTGAAGAAATAGTTGAGTTGTTTGTGCATCATTTTGGGGTATACATTGAAAGACATGTAACAATAAAGGATTTGTATAACCTCAAACAAGGCAAATATGAGAGCTTTGCTGAATTTTTAGCAAGATGGAGGAAAATGGTAGGAAAGTTACATTTTGCCTTACCACCTAGGGAGATGTTAGACATATTTATTGGAAACTTACAAGAACAACTCTCATATGAATTGGCAACTACCACTCTAACTTCCTTTGATCAAGCCATTGACTTGGCAAGGAGAGTAGAGGAAGCCCTCATTAGAAGAGGTCAATTGAAAAGAAAAGAAGAATATAAGACTTCCAAAAACCAATACAAAAATAAGCATGTGGTGGGAGATGGGGTCACAGATAATAGACCCCCTACAAATGTCAATGTTGCTAATATTGCAAAGAAATTTATATTGAAAGCACCACAAAAATCCCCACCATGTAATTTCACAAAATTAAATCAACCCTTGTCAATGGTCTTTCCATAATTGTTGGAAAGAGGCTTGATAGAATTACCAAAAATTTGGCAACTAGATACCACTCAAATTTGGTATAAACCATATCAACATTGTGACTTTCATCGAGTTGATGGCCATCCAAAAAATACTTGTAGGAGACTAAAACACTTAGTGCAGGATTTAATTGATAATGGTAAGTTGGAGGTAGAAGGTTCTCTTCCAAACCCTAATCCTCCTGCGAATACACAAACTCCTACACAACAAACATAGAATGCAAATCAAAATTTGGACATTTTCCAAAATCCACTACCCAACCATGGTAAAGAAGTAGTAAATCAAGTGGATTATAAAAATGTACCCCATCCAACATGCTATGTGGGTATGATTAGTAGCTTTCCAATATCACAACCTTCACAAAATGCATTCATGCCTACATAGTCTTCTACTACATTCAAGAGATGTTAATATAAAGAATATCGACCTTTTTCTCTTGATTATTTAGAAAGTGAACCAGAATCCAAGATAGATATTATCTCCCTTAGCTTTAAGGATGAATCGAAACCTATAATAACCTATAACTAATTTACTAGTTCCTGAGAAACCCTTCTTAAGAGTGCTGATAATTCACCCATTTTTTGTGTCAATTGCTCCCTCTAGAGCAAGAAGCAAATCATAGACCTCACCCCATTCAAGTTAACCCAACTTCTTAACCCATTACTATACAACCTCTTCTTCAACCAAAAAATACAGTGGGTATGGTTGGAGTCATAACTAGACAATAGGCTTAACCTCAAACTTCTCAATCTCAAACACTTGCAGCTCAATCAAGTGACCCTGTTCAACCACCTGTAATATTTAATGCACCTTATAAGCATAATAATATAACTAAACCACAACAAAATATACCTTTTGACATTAATGAACAACTATTCAATACAATGACGGTAGAATTTCACTTCTGGAACTTCTTCAATCCTCCCCCATCCATAGGAAAGAATTGATGAATTCCTTAATTCAAATGATGGTGCCTCAAGATATAGATCCAACTACTATAGTCAATGTTGTAGCCTCTCATGGAGTGGATTACATTGATTTCCATGATAAGGATATTCCTCCTCAAAGTCTACACAAAGATAATCCTCTTTATATAACAACATTGATTGGGGATGTTTGTGTTAAAAGGGTGTTGATAGACAATGGGTCATCCTTGAACATTTGCACTTATGACTTTTTCAAAAGGTTTGGATTCAAAAATGAGGACTTAAGAACAATAGATTTGATCATTAAAGCCTTCAATGATGAAACTCAAGAAGCTTGTGGTGTGATGTCCATCCCACTACAGGTTGGCCCTAGAATTTTAAACACATCTATTTATGTTGTACCCTGCCCAACATCGTACAATATTCTTCTAGGGCATCCATGGATTAATGCAATGAGGGAAGTCCCCTCTACTTTACATCAATGTGTAAAATTTGAATTTAAAAATCAACTTGTCACCATCCATGGTGACCCCAGACCTTTTGAGTTATGTGTGATGGTTGAACCAGTCGATGTTCCTTTCTATCCCTCGTTATCATCATCATCACCTCCTACTCATTTTCCACCTTCATCTACATCAAATCCACCCTCTTCATCTACTCATTCTACATATTTTGATACACATACAACAGATCCCTCCACATCATATCCTCTCACAGATGAGGTGCTAACTGATTTTTCCACCATACTATCACCATATGAACATAAGGATTTTGCCATACAAGATTCTATCATCTTGTCTTGGCTACCACCATCTTCGCATGATAGGATTACCCCACAAGAAAGGAGATGTATACCATGTTGGTAGTTGTACTTTCATTTCTATTGGATATTCCATAGATGAAATTATCATTAGCAGAACAAAATTATTCTTTGATGAGAGTAGTTTTGCCCATTGCTATTTTTCATACAGATATACAATTTCCAAGCAAATCATGTGTGACATGGGTTATAGGGGTAAAGGCCTAGGTCATTTGGAAAATGGTATACATGAACCTCTTGACGCTGAATAGTGGCCTACATGATGTGGTATTGGCTACATCCCCACAAAATGCCAACCTTTCCCCTTCGATGACGATGATCATCTAATCACGTATGATGAATATTTAGAAAATCAACAATACCTAAAATGGATCAAAAAGGATGAAGGACCTCATTTTTCCTCCAATGTTTACTGTAATATGCTTTTAGTGATTCATCCTAAAATAATTGCCACTCTAGATGAATGTGTGGAAGGAGATGTCTTTTATGACATCGCACATGATGAGATCATGTGAAATGGTTTCTTCTTCGATGGATCCATCCCATGTATAGCACACATTCAAATGTCAACCACGTAGGATGAATTAGAAAATTTATCCTTAGAAGAACTTCAAGAAATGGGTATTTCACTTGCTCCTCCCAATTTTGAAAGGGATTTAAACATTGTGATAGAGGATATTTTGAATATTAACATTGGCACTAAAGCCAATCCTCGCATGGTTAAAATTGGAGCTACTTTGAGTGAAGAAAAACAAGCTAAATATATGAGCCTCCTCATAGAATATCCTGATATCTTTGCATGGACTTATGTGGATATGCCTGGCTTAGACCCCTCCATAGTCATGCATCATTTAGTGGTCCATCCTGATGCCAAACCTGTGAAACAAAAACTTAGAAAAATGCACCCTAAAATCACCTTATTGGTCAAAGAAGAGCTTCAAAAGCTCTTAGATGTGGATTTCATCCAAGCCATCGATTATTCTGATTGGATATCCAATATTATTCCAGTATCTAAAAAGGAGGCTAAGAAAATTAGGGTATGTACTAATTTTAGGGACATCAATGTTGCATGTCCCAAAGATGATTTTCCCCTTCCCAACATGGATCAAATTGTTGATTTTACATATGGGAGTGGGATGTTATCCCTTATGGATGGTTTTTCAGGATATAACCAAATCCGCATAGCACCAGAAGATCAACCTAAAACTACTTTTATCACACCATGGGGAACTTTCTGTTGGAAAGTAATACCCTTTGGTTTGAAGAACACAGGTGCAACCTATCAATGAGCCATGACCTATGTGTTCCATGATATGATGTATGAAATTTTGCATGATTATGTTGATGATATTATTGCACATTCTATTAATGAGGAAGACCACATTCCTGATCTTCAACAGGTATTTGATAGACTTTGTGAGTACAAAGTCTATCTAAATCTGAACAAGTGCATTTTTGGAGTCAAATTTGGAAATTTGTTAGGGTTTATTATTTCCATGTGAGGAATAGAGATATATCCAATTAAGATAGATGCCATTATAAATATGCCACCACCCAATAATTTGACTGAGCTTCGTAGTTTACAAGGCAAACTCCAATCTATTCATCGCTTCATTGACAAGTTAGCAGATAAATGCCAACCTTTTCTTAAGCTTCTTAAGAAAGGTACCCCTTTTAATTGGGATGTTGAATGTCAAGAAGCCTTTGAAGCTCTTAAAAAGTACTTGCTTACACCACCTATACTTATCCCTCCTAAACCAGAACAACCCTTTATCTTGTACATCTCTGCTTCGGAGCTTGCATTGGGGGTAATGCTCACCCAACATGATGAGGAAAAGAAAGAGTGAGCAATCTACTACATTAGTAGGACTTTAGTGAGTTATGAAACTCGCTACACACCCCTAGAAAATCTTTACCTCATTGTTGTGTTCTCTACACAAAAATTATGCCACTACATGCTTAGTCAAAGAACATTCGTCATAGCAAAATTTGATCCATTATATTATTTGATGAGTAGACCTTACTTATCAGGGCGACTAGAAAAATGGGTTCTTGCCTTAAGAAAATTTGATTTAACCTTTATTGGCCAAAATTCCATCAAAGGACAAGTTATAGTGGATCAACTTGTTATTGCTCCCCTTGAATCCACTCATCCTTTAACAATAGAATTTCTAGATGAATGTCTTAATTTAGAGGATGATCATTCAAACTCTTGGTCTCTATTCTTTGATGGAGCCCACTGCATGAGTGGCATAGGTGTAGGCATTATATTGGTGTCTCCATAAAAACAACTAATTCCCTTATCATTTAAGCTCCAATTTGCTTGCACAAATAACACAATAGAGTATGAGGCTTTAATCCTTGGTTTACATGCAACTTTGGCCTTAAGAATTAAAGTTTTGTCTATTTTCAAAGATTCACAACTTGTGGTAAATCAAATTAATAATGTATACCAAACCCGAGATGAGAAACTCTATCCTTATAAGGAGTTTATCCAAAATAAATATGTCTTTTTTTGAAAAGGTCACTATTGAAGCCATTCCTCGCACTAGCAACTATTTTGTAGATGCTATGGCAGCAGTTGCTTCCCTCATCCCTTTGGAGTTGGATGATGATCATGCTACTATCATCATTCACCAACTCTAAGATCCTACCTCACTAGAATCTAGCCTAACACCTTTGGATGTCTTTGCAATTGGAGATACATCATCGAAACCTTGGTATGCAGATATCCTCAATTTTCTCCAAAATGGCTCATTTCCAGATGGTTTAGATAGAAACCAACGTAGACTCCTACATAAAAGAGTTGTTCACTTTGTCATCCTAGGAAATACCCTTTATAAGAGGTCTTTTGAAGGTATTCTCTTAAGATGCCTCAACATGGAAGAGTCTCAAAGAGCACTTAGTGAAGTGCATGATGGATCTTGTGGAGGCCATTTTAGTGGCAGCACTATAGCCAAAAATCTCCTATGGATGGGTTATTATTGGCCTTCCATGGAGAAGGATGCAAATGATTATGTGCATCGATGTGACAAGTTTCAATGACATGCAAATCTTGTCCATGCTCCTACTCAAAATATTCAAACTATTTCTTCCCCTTGGCCCTTTTCCAAATGGGGCCTTGATATCATTGGGAAGGTCAATCCAATTTCATCTGATGGCCACAAGTTTATAATAACAACAACTGAAGTACTTCACAAAATGGGTAGAAGCCATGCCATTAGCTTCTTGTACAAGGACCCAAGTCTCTAAATTCATTTTTAATCAAATTATATGTAGATTTGGGATCCCCTCTACACTTGTTTTAGACAATGGAACTTGTTTCAAAAATAAATATATGAAAAAACTTTGCGAAAAATATAAAATCCAGCATAGATGGTCTACTCCTTATTATCCACAAGGCAATGGCCAAGTTGAAGCATCTAATAAAACCTTAATCAAAATATTAAAGAGATTGGTTAATAAGTCGGGTTGAGACTGGCATTTTCAGTTATATCCTGCCTTATGGGTTTATAGTACCAGTGTACGTACCCCTTTAGGTACTTCCCCTTTTGTCTTGGTTTATGGTGTCGAAGCCATATTTCCCTTTGAGCTTGAAGTACCTTCTTTAGGGCTTCTGCTTCAAGATGCAAAAGTAGGAGATGAGTATCGTGTTGGATGATTAAGTCAATTAGAATTATTAGATGAGAAGTGCATAAATGCCTTAGAGCATCTTCACGCCTATCAAGAAAAACTTAAAATATCATATTCAAAGAAAGTTCATAATAGGTCTTTCGAGGTTGGTGACCTTGTTCTTAAAGAAAATTAGAAAAACACTAATGCTCGAATAAATCTTAAAGGTAAATTTAAACCAAATTGGTTAGGACCATTCATCATAACTACTAAATTTGGATCAGGTGCATATCATTTGGCCACACTAGATGGAAAATATCTTAAGGAGCCAATGAACATAATGCATCTCAAGAAGTACTATGCATAAAATCATGTCTCACCATTGTACATAAACATCTTGCATTTTGTACATAAAGCATTTTGCATCATCATCATAGCATATAACCCATTTCTTAATTTCAACTATCTTGCATAAGCTAGCATCATATATCACATAGTTGCATTTTGCAAATTCTAAGTTTGATTAGTCCAATTGCATATGAAATATGGTCACATCCAATCATTATGTTATTTAAAATTTTAGATAGATGTTATCATGTTCATAGTCAATCTTGGTATTCTTGAATGATTAAGAGTCTATTTTGAACCAATCACTTGATTTACACTTTAATAAAATATTGATTCTTGATATTGATTAAAAATATCTCTTGAACCAAAACCACTATTTCTTCACTAAGAAAATTTTGAGTTTTGGGAATCGATTCTGCCACTTTTGAACCAAAACATATTTACACATTTTAAATAAGTTTGCACAAGGAAATATGATACTACATAGTAGTCCTTACCCCTTAAGTGAAAGGTTTATCTTGCTATCCTATTATGCACATGGTCTAGAATGTTGATAATTGAAAAAAGGACAAGCTCCATCCTACTTAAAGCAATAATATCCCTTGCTCTTCCATAAAAATGAGCAAGTACCCCTAAAAAAAAGGTTTTTACCATGAAGTAAAAAAATCCCCTTGTTCATCATCAAAAAGGAGCAAGAATCCCCAATCAAAGGAATGAAAATAAAAGAAGGGGGTAATGAGCTTGAATCCCTAGAATCCTTAGTTATTCAAAAGTTGTGGGATGATCTCCATTACAACAATGGGTTGAATGAAACCCACCTGGTAATGGGTTAGTCTCATGCATGGCAACATGTATGTCATATTAGTAACCTTCTTTTATACATATAAATGTTCGCTTACGGATGAGCTAGTTTTTAGTGGCTTGTATTACAAGGGATTTAAGTTTAACCATGTAGAAAATCAAGGTAAATGAATTCATCATTCGCACACAATGGTTCTTGATTGGCTTGCATCATTACCTTACTCAAAATTGGTAAATAAACTTCATAAGCACACACATTTAATTCTTGAGAGATTTGCATCATAATTAAGATCAATATGGGAAAAGAGTGCACAAATCACACACACTAGTTATTAATAGATTTGATTTCATCTAAAAAATAACCAAGATTCTCCTTGAATTTTGATTGGCTAATGTCACTATATATTCATGGATCTATATGACTATTAGCATAAGAAATTGAGGCTAAAATAATATTTATTCTTACATATCACATCTACTACCATAGTAAAATCTATTCTCAGTCATTTGCTTCATCATATTGTATGATTGCTTTCCATACACAAATTTACATTGATCATACATAATTGCTTGGTCATGTAGTTGCATAAGGACTTTGTGATGATGGCATGAGATAACCCTAGTAATGTTTCTTATATTCACTTTGCACTAGGAATATTATGCCTAGCACAAGCCCTCCATATTATTCATGCTCAGTCATTCATATTACTCCCTTACTTCCCTTAATTTTAATCGAAAATAATCTTAAAGATATACACTATTCATCACCAGCAATGTAATTTTCAATGTCAATTTCAAACACTCTTGTATCATACCCCTTTGATGTCAATATAACAACAAAACCTCACAGAATATCCACTTCATGACCACATATGAGGGGTAGCCTCCATTTAAGATCATACAAAAGCACACATCCTCGAGACCTATTATTGACTGATCAAAATTGTAAGGGTATATTTCCCAACACACTTTTTCTACAAATATCAATTACACCACATTTTTGTACAACTATCAATTACATTATATCACATCACATCTTATTATCCTACAATTGTATCTTGACTAGCATGATAAAAAGTGCATTAGAAATCAAACATGACCATAAGCATCATTATGTAAGATCATCAAAAACAACAAAAACATTTTACATTTGCATAACACATAAATAAATAAAAATAGTAGTACGATATTACTCTTGCAAAAATATATAGGTATATAAGAGGAGACCGGTATACCACAATCAAAAATTGGTATACTTAGTCACTAGGATAGTATGCTAAAACTAAAAAATGGTTAAAGCCTAGATCCCTGATCCTCCTCTACATCTCCTGCAAGCCTCGATGGAGATATATTCATAGATTGATTCAATGTTTGTAAACAAGAGTGTGCACCACTCTAACTCTAACTCAAAGCCATATCAACTGGCAAAGGCACTATCTAACTCTCTAGGATTGCTTGGTAGTATAGATCTAGATAGAATACCTCTCATTGATAAGCTCTCGATAGCTCACCCTGTGAGTGATGAGAAATATCGTTACTACTCATATGTGCATACCTACTTGAAGAAGGAGCAGCCTTCATTTACTACAGTAGTTGTGCCTGCACCTATGATATCTAGGTCTTCAAATACTATATTTGTGCTACCTGAGTAGCTATCTAAGTCGCATGAGCCACTACAAGCTCTATCTAGCTCCAAATGCAACCCTCTCTTTTTGTAGGCACATACTTGTTCACCTCTACCTAGGCATCTCTACCACCTTAAACCTTGGTGACAACCTACATCTCAATGTGATCCTCTACTTAGCCCTTTGGCGAACAACATGTTGTACCACCTATACTATCTGAGCATTATACGGTAGCATTACAATAATTCTCAGAGACCTATTGTTGTCATACCACTCCTTGTATCCATCTTTGACCCATGCATCTTCCACCTCAAGACTCATAATAGGTGGATCATCACTATCAGGATCTCAAAATTAGGTGATATCAATATCTCCTTCTCTAGTTGGAGAATCTCTCATCACCCATTGAAACCAATATCTCTTAATGCTGGTACACCCTACACTACACCAAACTATTATTGTACTCGATCAAAGTAATACAACTCCATCTCTCCCTTATTGAACTGTAGCCACTATATCCACCATATCTAAGCAAGCTTGAAACCATCAGTCTCCCACCCTATATGCATCCTCCAAGGCCTCCATATGATCTAACAAGATAGCAACTCCTTGATTGCTCACCTTGTTGCATCCAATACTGCACCTCACCCTCTGTGGCCTCCTCTCGAGGGTGCCCATTGATAGACAGTTGGATATCCATCATCTAGCTCCTCCTAAGATAATCTATTGGGTCTCCTCACTGCTATATGCTCCTAATACCATACCTATAGTATATCGATGACTACGATGCAACTATATTATATATACACGATATTACATAATGTCTTGTATAGGCAACATACGGTGAATGGACCCCACTCAAAGTGTCTCCCTATAACCCTCAGTTCTGAAACAACCCTAGCCAAGGCCTATGGTAGATACCACCTACTCATACACCCATATATTAGTCCTATGACTACTCTACTTAGCACCACTATCAATGTAGACACACCATATGTCTTTGCCAAGTGGTTCACATTGATATCACTTTGGTTGACCAAAAACTATGGATCTTCAATAAGCTATTCTAGGGCCCTCACATGTGTCATAGACTGATATACCTCCATCCCTCTAATTGAAATATAGAGGATGCACCATACATCCTCTAGGGTCATAGTCACCTCTCCTGTGGGTAACCAAAATATAGATGATTTTAGGTACCATTGCTCTACCAAATCTATCAGTAAAGTTGTGTCTACCTCAAATCGAGGTATCTCTACTATATATAGAAGCCCCACCTGCTACAATTGATCCCTCCCTGCCTAATCAAGAGCTCCCAACTGAACCTCATAGTCCTTAATTTTCCATTCCCAATTTCCTATAGTGATGTACTGCAACAAAAATACACCAACATTACAAATCATTAGATTAACACCTTCATCAAAAACTCAAATCAATAAAAATAAATATGCATAATAAAAAATTTGTGAATTTGTGCCTCCTTGGTGAATTTTCTAGATAGTCTACATATTTGCTCATCCAAGATCTTAGCCCATAAATTTGTCATATTCATAGGGTTTTTTATGAAATTGCAAGGTTTTTATGAATTCATGAATCCCTCGCAAAGTAGAACTGCCATGGCACAAATTTACCAAAAATTTATGAATTCGTCACGGCGATCGCCTGACCCTAAATCCAACCAAAAATCTATATTTTTCAATGAAAAACAAAAAAAGAAGGATGAAATTTGAGGAAAAGTATAAAATCTAGCTTACTCGTATGCTAGGATCAGCTTTGTCACCTCCCATTCAAACAATATGTACTAGGTGAACCAGTTGCACCATTTTATCTAGAGCTCAAATTCAATTAAATCGCGTAGTGAAAATGAATTAGGAATTTTACCTTATTCCCATTTTTAACCCTATTCTTCCTTTTTACCTTTTATCTTTTCTTCTTGCTATGGCATTTTGAGTTCCATGAGGAATAATATATTCCTCCCGAAACTCGATGGGGTACCCTTAACACATTTTTACACATTAATTTGTGTATAAAAAAATATTAATTAATTACATAACCCTTAAACAATATTTTAAAGGTCAATGTTTTATCTTAAACCATCTACTCCTTTTTTGTCTACAACTTTCTTTGATGCATTTATTGCTCATAAATGTGCCAAATATGGGGCAAAATGTAGACACAAAATTTTGATCCATGTCAAAATTCCCTAACCCTTCAAGTCAACATTTTATTCCCCCGCCTTTCTTCGCACGTGCCAATTTTAATCACATTGCCTTTATTTTTGCAATTTCACTCCTCTTTTAGTGATTTCACTCCCCTTGTAGCGATTTCGCTTTCCATGTTTTTAGGAAGATAATTTGTTTCCTATGAAATTTGGGACTGAATTTTCTAAATCTTATAGTTTTCTTGAATTTGGAAAACTAACATATTTTGTTCTAACAGAATCAGTTTTTCGATCTTTTTGTTGCGTCGGCTCCCAATATTGGCCTACAAATTAGCTTAGATTGGCAATTTACCCAATCTAGCTTAGTAACCAAACTATAACCCTAATTTACCCTGACTAAATTTTTCCTCCCGTGCTAATGAGAAAGAAAAAAAAAGGATTTCTTAGGCTCTCCAAAAAAATTTGATGGTGAAATCGAATGGAAGCAAAAACAATGTTACTTTTCTATCTTTGAATCTTTTGTTGTAGGATTTTGAGTGATGGAAACTGCGATAGCTGAGAGTCATCATTGTGGCCCTATCTATTGTTGGTCATGTTACCTTGCCACCATCACTCTACGATGTTGAACGATCAGACGCATTTATTCACTACATTTTTAGTCATTTTTAGTCGTGTTTTTTGTATACCTTTGAGTTTTAATAAAAATTAAGCAGATTCATGGGTAACCACTGCTAGTCGTAAATTCACTCACAATAGATTGAATTCTCTCCCACATAAGTGAATTCATTTACATAGAAGTGAATTCATGCAGATATTAGTCTGGGGGTAACTCTTGTAGTTAGACCCACTATACTACTTTGCACATCATATCTATATTGTCTTGCATTGCACACCACATTACTTATTGCATCGTTTTATCATTGATCGTAGTTTTATTATTCATAAAGACTTTTCAATTTTTTTTTTTTTTATACACGGTTGGTTAAAGAGACCGAAGGGATGTGACTACTATGTCTTCAAGATTAAATCTACAATGGCTTAAGTAGATCCCCAAATCCTAATTTCAAATTTTAGTGTTTTACTTGACAAAATAGCAAGTCTATTACAAATTCACTCTCAAGATAGCAAATTCCCTCTGTGATTTAGATAGGGAGAAAATTTTATCAGACGGAGCGAATTTGCTCAATAGGTAATGAATCTGCTTCACTCATCCATCTGGATCAGGTACCTGATTTGATCTATTTTCACTTCTATTCCTATTTTTCTATCTATTTCATATTTCCTATTTCTTAAATCATTTGAAAAGAACAAGAAAAATACAAATGTATGTATGTACATATATATACATATATATATATATATATATATATATATATATATCACATGATTTTTGTAATACATTTAGATTAGTCCAATTGTTTGTTATCTTCATGAAATCGAATTGCATGTAGTGTAGGTTCTAGCTGCATACTATCTAAAACTTAGGTGTATGTTATCAAAAGAACTCATAAAAAAATATGCATAGTCTAAGATGTGGGAATAATCTTAAAACTTTTCCTGGTGAACCCACCATAATTTATCGACAACCACCAAAGAGGGTACGACACAAGTACCTCTTGTTTGAGGTGTAGATCCCTTATTTCCCATCTCCCTTCGAGGCACGGATCCATTAGCCTAAAGGAAAGGGGTGTGAATTTTTTATCTACAAACACGATTGAAATTGAATAATCATCATCAAGAGTAACATACAAAATTGATTTGACCTATTTTCACTTCTATTCCAGTTTTTCTATCCATTCATATTTTCTATTTCTTAAATCATTTGAAAAGAACACAAAAAATACAAATATATATATATATATATATATATATATATATATATATCGCACAATTTTTGTAATGCATTTAGTTTAGTCCAATTGTTTGTTGTCTTCATGAAATTGAATCACATGTAGTGTAGGTTCTAGCTACATATTGTCCAAAACTTAGGTGTATTTTATCAAAAGAAATCATCAAAAATTATACATAGTCTAAGACGTGAAACGGTCTTAAAACATTTTCTAGTGAACCCACTACAATTTATCATTAACCATCAAAGATGGTACAATGCAAGTACCTCTCATCTAAGGCATAGATCCCTTATTTTCCATCTCTCTTCTAGGCATGAATCCATTAGCCTAAAGAAAAGGGGTGTGAAATTTTGTATCTACAAACATGATTGAAATTGAAGAATCATCATCAAGAGTAACATTTAGTGATTTTAATTAAAACTTGGTTAAATGCTCTTTACTGTTATCTGAGTCATGTGTCTTTAGGATAAGACATTTATTTCTCAAGTATAGTCTCCACATTGCATTAGAACCTTCATACATCTTTTATAAGGTCTCTTGACATCCTTAGATATTTCAGCACCTAAAATTCCTAGCATATTCAAAATGAAATCATTGGAACTAGTTAAACTTCTAAATAGATGCACAATATTTATCTCATGCCCTCCAAGACCATTTAAATGGAGAAAAACCTCAAAATAGATCAGATTGGGCACTTCTTCAAAGACGAGTAAAAATATTAAGGAACAGTGAACATGATGATATAAATTGTGGTATTAAAATTGATATAAAAATATTTATCTTAAAATGCTCGAGCCAATGGTTGTCATTTTGAATCAGAGATAAAAGGATAAGGCATCAGACCAAAAATTTGCATAACTCCCCTAATTGACTAATTATATAATATGTTTCTTTATCACATAACTCCCCTCATTGACTAACTATCTAATACATTTCTTTATCAATTGTAAACTATGTGATATAAAATTCCATATTGACAATCCTTTGGATAAGGTTCTTTTTCTAAATAATTTCAAAGTTATAAAAAACTTAAAAAATATTATATAATTATATTTATATTAAACAATTCAACAACTATAATGAACAAAGAAATTATACATTTCCATAAAGTTTCTTCCATAAATACTTTCAAAGTTATAAAAAAATTTAAAAATACAATATAAATAATTTTATATTAAACAATTCAATAACTATAATGAAAAAAAAGTTTATACATTTTTACACATTAAAAAATTATACACTTCCAAATATAAAGGAACTATATGTTACTAACTATTTGGGTTTCATGTTTTGAGGAAGGCACAACATAGACCAAGAAGTTCGTGGTGGTGGAGTTATTTGCTTAAAACAACTTCAAGCTTCAAAAACAATTAACTAACACATAAACACGTATATCAGATAGCTATTAATTCTAATAAATTTTAGAGCAGTTTTGGTATCAAATACAAGGGGGTCACAAACCTAGTGTTGGTTTCTTTACATAATGCTTTTCATAAATACACAAATACACAATCAACCATATGGTATTTTCACTAAACAAAACTAAGATGAATATCCTTGTCATGATGAATCATTGTTGTATGAATGTACCGAGTTTTTTATTTAACATCTAAATTAGAATTTGAGCTCCCCTCATTTTAGGGTCTTTAGCTAGCTATTGTAGTCTAAATATTAGAACCTAAGGATTTCAATTCGTAATATTTCAAAAATCAAACGTAAACATTGTGAAAAATTAAATGTAATGATGGCCCAATAAGCTGCAAGGTTTTTGGATCCTTTGCTCCTTGATTCTATTTGTGTAGTGTGGGATGGTGTTTTCTCTTACAACATGAGTATCTAGAAATATGGTAGTGTGTTACGAAGTGACAATCAACCTGACCGATTGTCTTTCTCAAATTAGTTTCAATATTTTACAATTAAAATAACACTTAGAATCCACCCCCCCAAAAAAAATTGTTATTAAAACTTCCTATGATGTTGAAGGATGTTAGTTTGGTTGTCTAGGTCCTCATATTTCAAAGATGAACCATGTTTTCCAAAACATTTTTGTCACCTCATTGCTTGAGGTATAAAAATCTAATCAATGGCTTATGTATTGTTAGTGCATCCCTACAATTATAATAGAAAGCCCAGTTCAAGTTTCTTATCCTAAAGGTATGCCATGGAAATGTTAGCCTACTTGAGAATCAATATAGTAGTCCATATGTTGTTACACAAATCCAAAATCCCTTAACGTGGACATGCAACAGTGGCAAGTTAAGTGCCAAAAACTAAAAATATTTCTTTGGTGGGGTGAGAAAGTCTATGTAAGTTGACAATATATTATTTAGAAATAGATACATTGAAAAGCTTCACCTAAACATGTGTACACCAAAGACCATTTCAAGACTGCTAAAGCATATTAAAAAGGTCCACCTGAACATGATCTAAGATATTGTACAATGGCTATGTGAAATAGATAAAATTAATAGATGAGCAAATATCTTATACATTGGAATAAAGTTGTTATAAATGCATAGTTAAAACCTTCAACTTTATATCCATCTTGGATGTCTTTGCCTTTACTCCAACCAAGATAAACAATTGTCATATAAACACATTGTCTAAGTGAGATGGGGAGTCTCATTTGAGGGTTGTTGTCAAAAACATAAACTAACTTGTTTCTTGGGAACACAATATTTACCCAAAAGAAATGGGCTAGTCTACCACGCTACACACAAGATACAGAGATTCACTCCAAACACTCCAAACATATAAAATAGAATCCAAACATTCCTTGCAGAGTATTTGTGGAGAGATGAAATCAATTTCAAATATTAAGATTTATGCTCTATAAAGCACCCATATTGCCATCTCTCTTTCCAATCATGAAGCAGATCAACAATGTTTTACCTAAAATCTAGAAGACATGAGCCAAAGTGAAATGAGTCTAGGACATTGTTTATCAATTCCTAGAAAGTTGCACTATATACTGCAAGTGCCACTATTGTAGAAGAAATTGCATGGTAATTAAATATTTTGAAAATTTTAAGAGCACAATGTATACCCAATTTAGAATCCAAACATTCCTTGCAGAGTATTTGTGGAGAGATGAAATCAATTTCAAATATTAAGATTTATGCTCTGTAAAGCACCCATATTGCCATCTCTCTTTCCAATCATGAAGCACATCAATAATGTTTTTCCTAAATCATGAAGCAGATCAACAATATTTTGCCTAAATCTAGAAGACACGAGCCAAAGTGAAATGAAATTCATATGGTAGAAAAATGCATCACTATCATGACTATGTGGAGGATAAGACAGATTTTAGAACCCTTTGACAACTCTCAAAGGAAGGGCAAAGACAAGTCTTTGGAAGCCAAGTTGAATGCTGATAAAATACAGTAAGACATTAGTGCAATGATTCATCAGATAGTCCAACACCCACACTTTTGGAAATGAATGAGGGAATCAATTCAAATTGGCAGTGACCTGGATAATATGGGAGATAAAAAATTTGAATATAACATTAATCTCATGATGAATAGGTGTTTTCCCAAGGATAAATTTAAAAGCTTTTTGCATACCCAATTTAGGTGCAAGTCACTCTTCTATCAATGGACTCGAGACACACAAAAATGTTAGCAGATATGTTTGCCTATGTTTTTTTAATTTTGGGATCAATATCTGCATTGTACATTAGAATGTGGTTGGGTTGATGTTAGGAATGTTGACTATTCAAATTGAGAACTGAGTGGACAAGAATATGTTCTTTGGCAAGATTTGTTTGAACTGGCACCAAGATAGAGCAATGGACAAGTGCAACACATCTCCAGCTTATGGATATTTAAAGGATGCTAGTTTTCCTACGTGTTTTTAAAGCATATAAGCTAAAAGCAACCATGCTAAAAGGATGCTCTATTCCAGGGCTTCCCAGTTTGAAAATTGTTTTTTTGGTAATCTAATGTAGTTAGTTTAAATATTTTTTGGTAGTCTTATACAGTCTGTTTAACGTATTTCTTGTGTTCAATTGATCTTATTGCCAGCTATTGAAGCATTTAACAAAATGTTATAGTAGTCACTCTGATAGTTTGGTTTTACTTGCCTTTTTTTCAGACTGAGACCCTCTACAAATATTGTAATAAAAATCTAAAACAATGTAAAAATAATAAGAAAAAGTTAAATCCAAAGTGGGTAAGCCCTGCTCCTGTTATTCTAGTCTAAAAAAAATAGCCATTTAAATAAAACAAGTAGCAAATGAAGGCCAAAGGAACTGAAACAGTGACTATGTAATAAAACTCTAACACAATGCATAAATAATGAGAAGAGGTAAATTCAAAGTGGGTACACCCTGCTCATGTTATTTTAGTATAAAAAAAATAGCCATCTAAGTAAAATAAGTAGGAGATGAAGGCCAAAGGTGGAGAATGAGGTTGTTGACTGGCACTGCCACATGTTTATCTCAATGCACACAACAAAAATAGAACCAACAACATTATCACCTAGCACAACAAGGACAATACAAGATCTACTAATGTTCATATGAGAATACCCTGCTCTAAGGTGGTCAAGCTAGACAATTCAAGGAGGCAAGATGCTTGTCTTTAAACCACTCCTAACACCTAAAGGTAAACCATTTGCCCTGCTCTTCCTTGATATCTTATTTTCAGTGTTTGGATTCAAGTCTTAGTTCATGATCCTTAACATCATATAAGAACAATGCTAAATAGGTTGAATCCCTCAATTGTGGCTTGAAGTTTTGAATTCAAGTCTTAGTTCATGATCCTTAACACCATATAAAAACAAGGCTAGATAGTTTGAATCCCTCGATTGTGGCTTAATGAAGGTGTTGAAAATTATGGTAATTTATACTTATCACTTTAACATTAATGGGTGGGTAGTTTAGTTGGGATAATATTGATATGTGCATCTAGCCAATCCATTAGATTTGAGTTCTTGCTAGAATATTGATATGCATTTCTAACCAGTCTATTGGATTTGAGTTCTACCAAGTCCACGACCCTCAATATAGTATCAAAATGACTAAGGTGGAACCCCTAAATTATGGATTGAGAGAGATGTTTATTTGACATCAATGAGATGGTAATTCAATATATATGCACCTAAAAGGTCTTAAGCTTGGGTCCCACTTGATCCATTGTCTTCAACATGATATCACTTTTACATTTGTTGTTGTTGATGGTATTTGAAACTAATAATGTTGTGCCTCTCATTCAAGTTAATTAGGTCTTAGCTACAGAGAAGAAATGACCATGACCAATGAAAAAGACATTGAATTGGCATGATAAACTTGCATGAAAAAGACCATACATAGACTTACAGATTCTCAAGCTACTTCAAATTCGTAAGCATTCTTAGTAGTGGTCTAGATAGATTGTTTGTAGCAAGGAACCTATAGATCACAACCACAAATTTTATCCCATATTACTAAGTACAAGCCTTCAAGGATGAAATATCAAATTCTAATATTACAGTGATTTCAAACTACTGAGGTTCCCAAGTTCCTTTGGAATGTGACTTGAGAGATGGTTTATGCCAAGTGACCTGATATAAATTCATAAAACAAAGCATATTAAACAAAGGACTTCACATTAATGGCCTTTTGTATAGATTCTATGTTGGAAGAAACCTTGAATTTGTTTATGGTCCATTAACACAATGGAGGGCTTGTGTCTAGTTGCAATAATAGCCAACCGCATCTTTGCACCTGCCTGCATGTTTGGCAAATTGTGCCATTTATAATAGATCTAATAATATTAAATATCTTTGTGCTCATTCTTTTAGACCCGATAAAGTTGTAGAATAGGATATCTGACATGCAATTTGCACCATATTATATATATTAAAATGATCTTAGCTTATCTCTGACATGAGCAAAGGGACTATCAACCATCTCCTTAAACACCTTAAAATTTTGGGGAAAAATTACATAATGTTCTTAGACCATGGTCATCTTAATTTATATTAGACACAACCAGATTGGATTTGAGTCAGCCCTAAAAATACCTTCTTACTATAGTAACCTCAAAAGCATGCTATCTACTGTTTCCCCCCTTCATGTTTCAAGAAGAGCAAAAAAGTGGGTAGAGACTTAGAGATCTCACTAATCAGGAGCACAGACATTGACATTGCATCTTCCCCCATTGACAAGGGCTTCAACCAGGCATCTCAGACCATGAGCTCCAAACCCATTATCACTCATCACAAGCATAGTAGGCCTCCATACCTCCATATTTTTTAGAATTACTTCTCCCTAAATAAGCATCTACACATTTAAAGAACTTCCTTTCTTATTTCATAAAAATGGTAAGATTCACCTACTATTTTAATTCACTTGAAAAAAATTAGGCAAAGCGATCAATTATGTTGCAAGGGCATAAATACATAGGGCACAAAGTGATCAATTCATTTGAAACCGATTAGAAGTTCACAACAATCATCCAAACCCTAAATCAAAATTCAAAACATGAGAAATAAAAAATAAATTAACAAAGATAAATATGCAAAAAGTAAAATTGAGTAAGTGAAGGATGGGCCTCATGCTTCGGAGTAGGTTCGGCCCATGCTTTGTATCTCACGCGCTCCGCTATGGATATGCCATGGAATCGTGGAATGAGATTTGTTCCCTCCGGCAGACAACGGAATGAGCCACCCAGTGGCACTGTGAAGGCGGTAGCTACATCACGACATGGAGGATCAATGGCTCGATCTACAACTCCTCGAGCGAGAAGATTTGTTATTCCTTCTGGAATGCTGTTCTCTTTCTCCAGGTCCTCCTTAAGTGAGACTGAAAGGGAATTAGAGAATAGATAGTGCGTGCTTCCTCATTATTGATATTTCCAACTCCTCTCTCTGATTTCAAGAAGCCTCAAATACCTTTTTATTAAGATTCTTTCCCTTCCAAGATGTATAGGAAGCTTAATTTTTTTTTTAAATGTGACCCTAATCACCCTCTTAGGGCTAAGAGGGTAGTTTAAAACCACCCTTGTAGATCCTAAGGGTGGTTTTAAACCACCCTTTTAGTCCTAAGAGATCTTAGCCCTAAGAGAGCAGTTTAAAACTACCATAAAAAATTGTTGACTTTTAGGCACTGTTAAAATATTTTTTGGTGAGGGTAATTTAAATCATCCTCTTAGGTTTATTAGGGTAATTTTTTACGGTTATATTTTAGGTACTCCTAAAAGCTTTTTTTGGTGAGGACGATTTAAAACCACCCTCTTAGGGTCTGTTAGGGAAGTTTTTTACTGTCGTAAAAAATCATTGTATTTTATCCACCCTTAATAGCCTTTTTTGGTGTAGTTTCATTCTATTTCATGTCACAGATCTAACATGTGATAGAACATTGATCAAACTATCAAGCATATTGAAGCACTTACAGACATTCACAATGGAATTAAATTACATAGGAATAGATACTTAACCAAGGATTAGTACCTACATCACATCATATATGTCATATAGTCATGAATGATTCAAACTAGATTAAGGGCAAGGAAATTGTAACCAATGTTAATTGCAATACCTTCTATAAATGAATGCAAGTGTCAAAACAAGGTTTCTTATACAATATTGTTCAAATATATACAAGCTAGTCAGGCCCAAGAGCTTCTCTAGAACAATCACATGAATAAAATCATAGTACAAGTGGGACATCAATCACAAAAATAAGAAAATAAAAGAATGAAATATTATATGATCCCAAATTTGTGATCCCATTTTCTCAAATACCTAAAACTAGTACCATGATCAAATAATATATGAGACAACATCAAAACTAAATTGTATATGGTATTTCCAATACTACTACAACATGGTAATACAATATTACTACAACATGGCATAATTTATATGTAAACAATGTTTGATATAGGCTAGGCAATGAAGGATCCCATAGCACCCTTCATTGTGGCCATATCATTAATCCTTTTAAACAAGATTATTTCAACTTTATGGGCAATGTGCACATTGAATTTTTGGTTACTTTCATACAAATGTTCACCATGTACAAGGTCTTTAGGGTTAGTATTGATCATCGTGATCATACTTATTAGATGCAACATTTATATAAGTATTAAAAAATGGACACTATGAACTCCATTGGCTAGAAATTTATTGTAATGAGTGTCCATAACTATTTTTTAACTTCCATTAGGACTGGTCTCCAATCTGTATAGGTGATGGGGACAATATCCCTTACAATCACCCCCAAGTAAGATGCAACCTTTATAGAATTTTTTCCTATGGATTGTTCATTTAGATTGTAAATAATCTCCACCTTATCTGTGTTTCTTAACTTTGTTGCACATATTTTTGGACCTCTCTTTCTATGATATTCAATGTTTGAAGTGTGTGATGACTTGGAATCAACACCTATAATATCAACACCATTAAAACATTATTATGCCATATAGTATGACAACAAAAAGTAACCAATATTATGAGCAAATTTATTGTATGGTCTACTTACCTTCATTAGCCAAAGCATCGTTAGTCTCATTTCAAGTATTCTCACCATCAAATTCATTTATGTTATAAGTCACCTCCTTATCTTCCTCATTCATGGAACTCCATAGTTGGTATCTTCCACCAGTTTCTACAATACACCATAGTCAATAACAAAACCATGATCAATTCTAATATGCCTATGTCAACCACTATTTAACAACACTATCAAATTTCAAGTACTTACTAGTGTGTGAGGCCTCTATCTCTAACTCTTGATTTATTGTGATAGCCTTAGCTACATGTGGTATCTTTCTTGGTCTTTTTGTATATATTTCCACTCTAAATATTGTACAGACATGTCGTAAAACTAAAATAGACACAAATAACCCACAATGAAAGACTATGCATACAAAACTACAAAAATACTAATGAAACACCCTTTTGCAAAAGCACTACCCGACACTTTTGTAGGGATTTCAATGCTTTTGTGAAACCTGCAAAACTATTGGAAATAATATATCAATATCACACATAACCTTTTTCCTTACTTGCTAAAAGAACCTATATATTCTAAGCATCACTTATCCATTCATAAACCAATATAGTGTATTCATCATAAAAGTGATAAGATACTATAGGAATATCCTTTTAAGCAATAGGTACAATAATACATTACATAGCCATGGAATTCAATGTTAATAAGAAATCAATAACAAAAAGAAACACTTTTCTTGATGCCTTTTTGGATCAACTTTCAACTCAACCAATATCATAACTCACAATTTAACATTTGTAAATAAAATCTACATACATAAGAAGCAACATTACATTGATTATGTAACAAAACATAGTCATACATAAAAATCCATATAGATGGTTGTAATTGCTACATATCCATCTAGAAAACATTTACATTGTTTTACTAGGCATAAAAGATTGTTTCATAAAACAAGTACCTCCTCACATATGTACATTAATTATATGACTAAAAAGCATATCTTATCCCTACAAATTTTGAAATACTCTATCCTAATTCAATTTATTTTAGATAAGCAAAGGAATTCTTCATGTTCTAGGATAATGTCAATGATCGAATGCATATTAAGGATTCAGAGTTTCCACACTATCTGGATTTTCATCTATAAACAATTAACCTTACCTAATACCTTATCCTCATGATCTCAACTAGTGTTGTTTTTCAATAGACACAAACCTATCATTTATTCTTATGAGTCTTTACATGTGAAGTGTGAGAGGAGGGAGAGCATCATTAGGAAAATTTCCCACCTAGCCAAAGAATTCTCACCTATAATTCCCCTTTCATTATATTCCCTACTTAGAGAACTGACCTCTCAAGGAGGAGATTAGATACATAGCACAACCATATCAAAACATAAACTAGTAGATATGATAATTTATTTGTATGATGTCATACTATTATGCAACTTAACACAAATAATCATCCTAAAAGCATGAATATTGAACACATATTATTCATCATACTTTTTAATACAATCATCACAATGCATCCTAATTACGTAAAACAATTAATTCACACATATTATGAACATAATGATTATTTAATCATAGTTTTGGCTAAATTTTTTGATGGATCAATTATTTTAATCATAATTGTGTTGATTGATTCCTTATGGTTAATTGATTATAATTATTTGGTATATTAATGACTTTTCTTGAGCATGCCACCCTTATGTTCATCCACATAGGACAAATAATTGCAATTCTATCTACAATTTTCATTCAAATCCTTTTTATCTCTATACTTTCCTTCTATCTCATTAAGTAATAACTCCTTATTTTGACTTTGAGGTTATTGCTACTCATGGATGTAAGATTATATATAGAACTTCAAGTTTACCTTTTCAAACAATACATGCCAGTTATTAATTTGTGACTTAGAAGGAAGGATAAGCATAAGAAAAATGTTCTTAGGCTTATAGTTAAAACACTTCCAACATGGAGACAATCAAAACCGTAAAATCTACCCAACAAGCAACACAAGATTTGACACTATAGTCACATAGGATGGTTAAGTGTGTGCTTCTAAAACACAAACTTTTATACAACCAAACAAATATATCATCTAGAAGGTCAACTCAAAAGGTTGAACAAAAACCCTATACAAAAGTTAATATGAAGGCTCTATACACATGTCCATGTATTTTTCCACATGGAAAGTGTAACTTTTTGATTCAATTTATCTTTCATCCCTAAAACATAAGATACAATACAAACATAAAGAATCTTATAAAATTATTTTGATAGTGGGGTTTGTTCTGGTCCAACATTATTTAACTTTATATTGCATTTATATGATTTATAACAAATATTGTATGTATTGACAATGGAACATAACTAGTTAAATCAAAAGCATTGAAAATGCTTACACTTCATTAGACTTTGATAATAAATGAAAGAAATTGACATCCAATTGATTTTTTTATCATATTATAGTTTATTAGGAATCAACTTAGGCAAAGCCTCCACATATTGAATGTGGTATAATGGTTAATACTAAGAATAAAAAAGAGGGTTCTCTTACCTGATTGGCTCATGTCGATCACAAATTAAATGAAGCAACACTGACAAAATGAGCCAAACATCTCAACTAGGTACATAGGTCAATTTAAGGGTAAACATGGTTTAAACAACCAATTTCGAGCACCTAAGCGCTTGGCTACATACCCAAGGAGGCTTGGGTAAACAAAAGATAGGCATAAGCTTGACCTGCATCCCATGTGGGATAATCTCCACAATAGCTTCAGATGACCAATCACCCATTCTATGCAAGGCCACACATCGATTAAAAAAGACCCTACTTCACTAATGTGTGAGCTAAATGGCCCAACCATGATAACCACCATATGGTAATAGCAAAGGAGTCTCGGTTGATTCTAAAACAAGCTCAAAGGGTGGTCTCATGGTGAAAAGATATAGATGCACAGGTGTGGAGTTGGCGCATTCAAAGGTGTCTAAAAGGAGATTTTTGTTTGAATACCACTAGGAATATTTAATATAGACCCAATTTAGAAATCCAAGTCTATTAGCAAGTCGAGTCTATTAGGGGGGAATATTTAAAGGGTAGTTTTTTACCACTGTAAAAAAATTGTCATATTTTAGGTGTCATTAAAATATTTTTCTGGTGAGGGTAGTTTAAAACCACCCTCTTATGGTCTATTAGGGTGGTTTTTTACTATTGTAAAAAACCATCATATTTTAGCTACCCTTAAAAGCCTTTTTGGTGTAGTGTAACAATGTAGACATGAAAAATTGACTCATTTTCCTTAGTTTTCATCCTAGAGAAGTAAGGTCATATTTGAGATTAATTTTACCTAAAAAAATTCCCTCCAAATTTCCCAAAATCTACACCATTGGATAGGGCTTAAAAAGAGCTTTCCAAAGGTATATTATATGTCCAATTTCAACACCATTTGACCCCTCAAACTACCAAAAAACTATGTACATGTCTAACCTCCTGGTGAGATTGTACGATACAATCCCTGATCGTACGATACGATCCCTAATCGTACATATGATCTTGACCAAAAATAGAAAATTCTTAGTTAAGAAAAATGACAAATTAATTTGTAACCTATTTTGTCTTTACCTGTGCAACCGTGCGGTAGTTACGGGATCAGATCCGTCGATCAATCCCAACTTGGAGGAGGTTGCAACCCACTTTGTCTTCTAGCCCAATTTCATCAGCTTGCTTAGCCTATTTAATCAGGCATCTCTCCCCCTCGAATTCCTCCTACCGGGTCGACTAACTTTCATATTTTAGCCGCTCAATTTCTACATTAGGCCTTGTTATTTTACTGATTTTCTGCAGGATCGGAGGATACGATCAGCGATATAGGAGGATACAATCTTGTTTTTTAGCATATGATCTTGATGTTTTGATACGATCTTGTTGTTTTGATAAGATCTTTTTGTTTTGATATGATCTTGTTATTTTAATATGATCTTGTTGTTTAGCATACGATCTTGCTCTGTAGTTACGATCTCACCTGCAGGTCACTTGGGGACAACTTCAAGCTCTGGTTGCATCCCTGTAGCCTTAAACTTGTATTTTTACATTACATTTATCATTTGTTATCTCATATAGATCAGTATTTGCATATCACCACTCTTGGAGTTCACCAAATTGCATTCACTTGCATATTTCATATAGCTTAAGGCATATACATGTTAGATATTTGTATTAAGGCATTCAATAGATCATTCCTAATATGATTTCTATCTAGTGAAGTCTGTAGCATATCCTAGTTTTCTATTTTTGCACTCTATTCATGAAATTGCAGGTTTCTATCAAGATCGGATCATTCGATCACTGATCGGATGGTACGATCGTAGATCGTACGTACGATCTTGAATCTATTGCATATGATCTTTTTTTGCATATAATCTTTCCTACAACAAAAAATTAGAATCTTCATCAGCATTTCGGATATAGGTCAGAGTTTCAAATCACTTTATAAGCATTGCATTGTTCATTAAAGCTTTGTTTTCTACTGTTTGTTGTTTGCATATGAATAAAAATTGCATATAGGTTAGCATAGTTGCATATTGGCCAAAAACTAGGTGATTGTGAGATTTTCTAAAAGGAACACATCAAACAAAACTCCAAAACCTAGGCATGGAAACTGCCATAAAATGTTTCCTGGTGAACCCTAAACAATTCATCAAAAAATCACCAAAGAAGACACGAACTCAAGTGTCTCTCTTCGAGGTGTAGACCTATCATTCTCCCATTCCCCTTCGAGGCACGGATCCATTAGCCTGAAGGAAAGGAGTGCGAGAATTTTAGACCTACATTCTTTGGTGAACCCGACGTGAAAAACATAGGCATCTTTCTGATTCATAAAAACATAAAAACATAAAAAAAATATAAAAACAAAAACCAAAAAGATCATTAATCAAAATTTGCACATTTTCATTTCATAGATGTTAGATTTCAACATAGGAAGAGTTGTAAGCATAGATGTTAAAACAAAATGCCTAGAATCTTAAGAAGTGGTAAGCAATTAGAATCTGATTACATGGAGGAACAAGATCAAGAAAACTTTGATGATAGAGTTCAAATAGAAGATGATAGAATTTTAGAACAAGATGAAGAGAATAATAAAGAAGATGAAGTAGAAGACCCTGATGAACCTTTTGTAGATTCCCAAGGTAATGTTAGCTTTAAAATTGTCCAACAATTTACTAAATTTTTGAAAGACAATATAGATGACCTTCATCATGTAATAAAGACAAAATAATTACTCCCATCGGGAGATTATTCAATGGAGGCTGCTATAGAAGCTTCTCTCCAATTAAATGCAAACCCAATGACATACACAAATAAGACAAATCAAAATCAAGCTAGTCCATCTCATCAAAATACGTATTTGAACAATCAAAAATTAGCAACACAAAATAAATTCCAAACAAAAACAAAATTCTTCTACTTCTCAAGCTCTTAATCAACAAATAGCTACATCACAAAAGGCTAAGAAAATTCAAAATACCAATCATCATCAACAAAAAATTCAACAAAACACAATCCCATATAAGCTCCATAATATTGTTCCTACACATGCTTTACACAACAGTGTTTCAATTGGAAATCCTTACACAACAACACCAACTTATCATCAAAGATACAACAACATGGTACAACAAAATCAATTTGGTGGACAACCACAGGGACTTGAAGCCATGATTAAATAATTAGCTTCATGACTAGATCAAATAGATCCCTATCATCCCTCATATAGTTATAGAGAGATGTGTAGTCAACCCTTGGATCCTATTGTGGTTGCCCAACCATACCCAAAATATTTCCCTATGCCTGTCCTCCCGATATATAAAGGAACCGAAGATCCTATTGAGCATCTTCGCATGTTTAGGATAACATGTCATGATATTTCTCATGATGACTTGTTGTTGCTAAAAATATTCCCTAAAAGTCTTGGAGGCATGGCTCTAGAATGGTATTATCAACTACCTACAAATTCTTTAAGGAACTTTGAAGAGACAACAGAGATGTTTGTCCACCAATTTAGTGCCTATATAGAGAGGCATGTGACCATTAAGGATTTATACAATTTGAAATAAGGTAAAGATGAGAGTTTTGCTGAATTCTTGACTAAGTGGAGATAACTCTTAGGCAAACTACATTTTGCATTACCTCATCGTGAAATGTTGGACATATTTATTGGTAATTTGCAAGAACAACTATCTTATGAGATTTCTACTACTACAGTAACCTCCTTTGATCAAGCCATTGATCTAGCTAGGAGGGTAGAAGATGCCCTCATTAGAAGAGGACAATTTAAGAAGAAAGATGAGGATAAAACTTCTAAGAACCAATATAAGAATAAGCAAGTAGTGGGTGATGGAGTTACTGATAGCAAAAACACCTCAAATGTTAACCTTGCTAAAACTATAAAGAAATTTGTATTGAAAATTCTTGATAAGCCACCAAGAGAATTCACAAGATTAAATCAACCCTTAACTATGATTTTACCTCAATTATTGGAACAAGGTTTGATACGGTTACCTGAGGTAAGACAACCAGATACCACTACAGCTGGATATAGGGCTGATTTACATTGTAATTTTCACCAAGTAGATGGACATTCTACCAATTCTTGTAAAAGGTTAAAGCATATGATACAAGATTTGATTGATAAAGGTAATATGGAAGTACAACAATTTCCTGCAAACAATAATACTCAAAATAATACCCAAAAACAACCAACCCAAAATGCTAATCAAAACTTAGATATTTTTCAACATCCTTTACCCAACCATGGTAAAGAAACTATGAATCAATTAGAACATCATAATGTCCCTCATCCAACTAGATATGTGGGAACCATTAGTAGTCTCTTGCCATATCAAAATATTCAAACCCCTTATGTGCCTACTTTATCCACAATTACAACTAGGCCAATCATATATACAAGAAGTGACATAGAAAGTGACACAAAAAGTGAAATAGAAAGTGAAAAAGAAAGTGAAATGGACATCACCTCAAATAATTCAAATAGTTTTGAAGATGAGTCAGATCAAATTCTTCCCATCATAGATTTATTAGTTCCAGAAGAACCATTCCCTAGAAGAATGACCACTCGACCCTCATCTCAACAAACACTTTCAAATGAACAAGTAGTAAATGCTAGACCCCACTTTGGTCACTTACAAAATAATAATATTGTGGGTACTATTGGAGCCATCACTAGACAACAAGATCAAAATCAAAATTCTCAATCACAAACTCAAACAACTGATCAAGACATGGGGATCTTACAAAATCCCTTACCCAATCATCAACAATAGGAAAATAATCAATTGTCATATCATAATGTGCCTCATCACAATGATATTATTAGCTTGGTAGTAGAGACTACAACAAAGCAAGTTCTTGCCCAATCAAATCATCTTGATAAACAAGAAATAAATTCTTCATCCAACCAACCTTCAAGACCTCTCTTAATTCTGAAGAATAATCAAAAAGAAGATACAAGCATAGAAAACCCATCTTTAGTGTTGAAGTCTCAACCTAAAGTCTCCTTCAATATTCAACCACAATCAGACAATCTTCCAACTAAGATATCCTTTTTGAAACTTTTGCAAACCTCTCCCATTCATAGGGAATTTGTATTCTCTATTCTCTCTTTCTTTATCATCACTACATTAAGTTCTCTATTCTCTTCCTCTTTATCACCATTGACACCTTTTGTTCATCACCTTTTGTTCTTCATTCTCTCTTTCTTTATCATTATCACATCAAGTTCTCTATTCTTTTCCTCTTCATCATCATCTTTTTTCATCACCTTTCTTCATCTATATCTGATCATCATCCTTCATCACAACAATCTCAACTATCAACCAATCAACTTCAATCACCTTCACCACAACCAAGTGATCCTTCAAAACCTCCTTTGATTTTGAAGCCACCTTAGACATGTTATGCACAAATCACCTTGTATAGTGTATATATAGCATTTTTGTATATATTATCAATTTTATCAAATCACAAAACAAACCAAAAGAAGAAAAAAATAAAAAACATGAAAATTTCCAAAAATATTTCAAATTGTTAAGCTCTTATTCTTTGCATCAGTGTGTGTTGTTTTCCAAAATTCAAGTTATATTTTATTTTATTTCAGATAAATTCAAAAGTTATCTTGAACCATGCACTTAATTTACATCTTTAATGGTTTTGATTTTGTCACTTTGATTATAAATCTCTCTTGTATTGAAAAGCACTATTACTTCACTAAATAAATTTTTGAGTTTTGGGAAATGATCTTGCTACTTCTTGAACCAAGAACACATTCTCACATCTTAAAAATGATTTGTTGCAAAATTTGAAAAATGATACTACATAGTAGTCTTAGTTCCTTAAGAGAAAAGTTTCCCTTGCTATCCTATTATGCGCATGGTCTAGAATACTGAGAATTGGCAAAAGGACAAGCTCCCCCCCTACCCGAATAAAATCCCTTGCTCTACGTCTAATCTGGGCAAGTATCCTAAAAAAGGGAAAAAAAATAAAATAAAAAAGAAAAAGAAAAGCAAAAATAAAAGCAAAGAGAAAAAGAAAAAGTAGTTCTACTACAAAAAGCAATAAAATCCCCTTGTTCAAAAATGGACAAGAATCCCTACTCCAAAAATCAGAAGAAAAGAAGGGGGTAGTGAGCTTGAATCCCTAGAATTCCTCAGTTATTTGAAAGCCATGAGGTAAGCCCCATAACAGGTGGTTTGTGCCCAACCCGCTTGGCCTTGGGTAATCCCTTTCGCGTGGTGACATGTCTGTCACATTAGCGACCTTCTTTTGTACAAACCAATGTCCGCTTGTGGATTAGCTAGCTTTTGGTAACTTGACTTACATAGTAGTTCGGTACAATGGCATGCACAAAATCATGGTTAATGAACATTTCACTTGCACACACATTGGTTCATAAAAGTTTGCTTGTATCACTACCTTACTCAAAATCGGTAAATTAATTTCACAAGCACACACATTTGATCCTTGAGAGATTTTGTATCATTATGACAAATCAAGATGGATAATGAACTCACACATCACACACTGGTTCTTGATAAATTTGACTTTGTCCTTGAAATAATTTAAAATATTTCTTTGATTTTTGCTAGAAAACATTAGTTTGTAACCACTTGCATTAATCCCCACAAATCACTTCATTTTAGCACCTACAATATATATATTATCTTCAAAAATGTGACACAATGATTTATTTTCAAAATACAACTTGCATTTTCAAAATCATATATAATCATGCATTGCATTTTGACTTCGCGATGATGGTATAATTCCTAGTAATTATTTTCTCTCAAATTTCACACTAGGGATTCTATGCCTAGCGCAAGTCATCCTTCCCAATTTTTCATGCTTAAATCACTTTATATCCCTCACAAAAACAATTTTTATCAACCTATTTTCTCAAAATCAATCTCTCTCAACAAATCAACATCTCCTTTCATCATCATAAGCCTCAAGGTCACTCTTGAGCCCACAATATTTTTGGTATTAGCAATACAAAACTTCCTCACAACAGGATCCGCTTCATGACCCAGCGAGCATCGATCTCCACCAACGGTCATATAACAACACAACATCCTTTGAGGTTCATTGCTAATCCATCAATTTTATCACCACACAAAAACATATTTTTCAAAAACACACTTTACAAAATCATTTTCCTTTTATGTTAAGCATGATCAAAAATATTCAAAAATCAAAGCATGATTACAAGAAATTATGTAACACAACCATCATAAGCAAATGTAATAAATACCCAACAAATCACACAAAGTCACATAAAAAAAAGAAATATCAATATATATATATATTTTTTTTTTTTTTTATATATATATATATATTTGAAAATTTTGAGTTTTCCACCAAACATAGAATTTGGTGTAAAAACTCGAGGGGGCATCCTAGTCAGTAAATTAGTAATTATTTTTCTAAAACATCAATTTCCCATGAACTATTCATTCTAAACCATCTACTCCTTTTTACCCATGTCAATCATAATCACTTCTACTCAAGTGTCTACACTTTTCTTTGATGCATTTATTGTTCATAAATACGCCAAAGAGGGGGCAAAATGTAGACATGAAAAATTGACTCATTTTCCTTAGTTTTCCTCCTAGAGAAGTAAGGTCATATTTGAGCTTAATTTTACCTAAAAAATCCTCTCAAATTTCCCAAAACCTACACCATTGGATAGGGCTTGAAAAGAGCTTTCCAACGGTATATTATATGTCCAATTTTGACACCGTTTGACCCCTCAAACTACCAAAAAACTATGTACATGTCTAACCTCCTAGCGAGATCGTACGATATGATCCCTAATCATACAATACGATCCCTGATCGTACGTATGATCTTCACCAAAAATAGAAAATGCTTAGTTAAGCAAAATGACAAATTAAGTTGTAACCTATTTTTGTCTTTACCTATGCAACCGTGCGGTAGTTATGGGATCGGATCCGTCGATCAGTCCCAGCTTGGAGGAGGTTGCAACCCACTTTGTCTTCTAGCCCAATTTCATCAGCTTGCTTAGCCTATTTAATTAGGCATCCCTCCCCTCGAATTCCTCCTACCTGGTTGACCAACTTTCACATTTTAGTCACTCAATTTCTACATTAGGCCTTGTTATTTTGCTAATTTTATACAAGATCGAAGGATACAATCAACGATATAGGAGGATATGATCTTGTTGTTTAGCATACGATATTGTTGTTTTAATACGATCTTGTTGTTTTGATTCGATCTTGTTGTTTTGATACGATCTTGTTGTTTTTATACAATCTTGTTGTTTAGCATACGATCATGCTTTGTAGTTACAATCTCACCTATAGATCACTTGGGGGCAACTCCAAGCTCTGATTGCATCCCTGTAGCCTTCAATTTGCATTTTTACATCACATTTATCATTTTTTATCTCATATAGATCAGTATTTGCATATCATCACTCTTGGAGTTCACCAAATTGCATTCACTTGCATATTTCATATAGCTTAAGGCATATACATGTTAGATCTTTGTATTAAGGTATTCAATAGATCATTCCTAATCTGATTTCTATCTAGTGAAGTCTATAGCATATCCTAGTTTTCTATTTTTGCACTCTATTCATGAAACTACAGGTTTTTGTCAAGATTGGATCATTCGATCACTGATCGAACTGTATGATCGTAGATCGTACATACGATCTTGACTCTGTTGCGTACGATCTTGATTCTACTACATACGATCCTGCCTGCAACAAAAAATCAGAATCTTCATCAGCCTTCTGGATACAGGTTAGAGTTTCAAATCACTTTATAAGCATTGCATTGTTCATTAAATCTATTTGTTTTCTATTGTTTGTTGTTTGCATATGAATCAAAATTACATATAGGTTAGCATAGTTGCATATTGGCCAAAAACTAGGTGATTGTGAGATTTTCTAAAAGGAACACATCAAACAAACTCCAAAACCTAGGCATGGAAACTGCCATAAAATGTTTCTTGTGAACCCTAAACAATTCGTCGAAAAATCACCAAAGAAGACATGACCTCAAGTGTCTCTCTCCGAGGTGTAGACCTATCATTATCCCATTCCCCTTCGAGGCGTGGATCCATTAGCCTGAAGGAAAGGAGTGTGAGAATTTTAGACCTACAAACAACAATAATATTGTTACTCAAACCCTATATGAGTGTAATCTTAATATAAAGGGAATGATTGATATAATGAAAGTAATGGTGAATCAAAATATACAGAGCATGCAGTAGCAACTGAATAGTGTATGGTAGCAACAAAATTGGCAATAAAAAAATTTCCTTACCTTATTAAAGATCAAGTGAAATAATAAAATGCTAAACATGATAGTAATCTAGTGCAAAATAACATGATGAATGCGAACTTAGATATTAACATGTTGTGGTGCTTCCCATGCAATATTGGATATGATCATAAAAATTATGCTATGGTTGTTCAACACCCCAGTATGATTAGCAATACTAGGTTCAATAGGCCATTATCTATAATGAATCAACCCCTAGTAATGAAACCTACAATCTACCAACCACCCATGATGAATTAGGCAGTTTACTAGGCACCAGCCTCAGTGTACCAAGAACTCCTTGTATTACCACACCTTAATAATGTTGTCTTTTTCAACTTTAGCATAGTTGAAAAAGGTGAGAATTCCTCATTCAGGAACAATGTTGTATGCAATAATCAATAAGGGGTCAAAACTAGAAGTAAAATAAAGGTGACAAAAGAGAAGTATCCAACTCAGATACAAGCCAAAGGTAATATGGGTACAACAATATTAAGAAGGGGAATACCAAAATTACACGTCAAAAACAAATGACCATTAGTGGATATCCAACAATAAAAATAGAAGAATGTTTAAAAGATCCAATTACTAGTACCCAATAAAAAAAGAAAAAAATGATAAGGGAAGCATATTGATAAGGGGAAAGAACCTAAAAAGGAAAAGGGATCTAGGAGGTGACACATATACCAAGGAATTAAAAATGATAAATAAATGGATAAACTATAAAAATAGGTTGAAAAAAACTTGAAGTACCCTTCCCTCATTGGTGAGGAACATGTGATGGTAACAAGTCAGTATAGAAATTTCACATTGCATAGTGGAAGTAGTTCTGTAGAATTCAACTTCAATATAACAAAGGAAATGACAAGGTCACCAATGAAAGTAAACATGTTATAATCCTTAGCTCTATTTAGAAAATTGGATTTACTTCGAGAGTTCCTCAAGCAACAAGAAATGAGCTACGCTAAGAATGGATATTTTAAACAAATTGGTTGGGTTTGATAGAGCAAAAAAACCTAAGGGTAAAAGATCCTTTAAACATCGAGATCAACCTAGCAAATATTTTGAATGCTCCTAAGATAAAGACCCTCAAATTACTACTATTCTATGTGACTTTAAATATTGATAATTATCTACTAAAAATTTGCATAGTGTATTTAGAGATCACAATGATGGTGATGCCTAAGGCTATCTATGAAAAAATGCACTCATTGTACACTAAAATGGATAGGAATCTTATCTAAATTGATGATACTAGTGTGAATTTTAGAGGGGTTTTGAAATATTTAATCATGACCATGGAAAACATATTGAATTGGTAATTATCTAAAAAATCATAGTTTTCAATCTCCTATATTTTGGAATGCTAAGTTTAAGGGAATAGACACAAAAATTTTTTGGATATGGATACTTAGAAATGGATTATACACTTATTAAGGCACCTTGGGATGGAAATATGATCAAAATAGAGAATGAACCACCATGTAATTACTTGTTGCATAATATAGATGAAGATAATATGTTAAATTAAATGTGTTGCCTAAATTTATAAATTATGAAGTTATAAAAGATGACCTTGTAAAGGGGGAAAACTGCCCTACCGTGTACAATTTCTAAAAGTTGGATTCACAAGAGAGAAGACTTTGGGGTGAACCACGGGCGTATGTTATTCTCTACACTCGATGTTAAGGGGGGAAGGGTTCAACGAGAACATTTTAAGGACTCACTCCAATTTCTCTAGTTTTCAATATGTTTGATGTGTTCAATTTCAAGCAATCACCTAAGTTTGGCCTTTCTATATCTATGCTATGAAAGATAAAGGACAATGCAGATATATAGAATTCATGAATACAAGAGCTAGCCCTAGAATGATTCTTTATTTGAATGTTTTTTTAACCTAGGGTTTTAAATAAATAATCTTTAAGCAAGGGCTCAAGAAGAGATGCACAAACAAAATTAAACCCTAAGTGCACACTATATGTTATTTATCTTTAAAATGCCTAGAAATTAATTAAATATATTTCTATAAAATCAGATCTAGGGTTTACAACAAAAATATAAAGCACTCAACAAAGAGCCTAAATATTAATCGGAACACTTAGCTTATCCGGTGGTTGATCCTTGCCTTTATTCCTTTGATCCAATGCTATCAACAAGTCATGTTCCTACAATATAACTTAACAAACACTTGAAAAATATGATTAGCATTAGGGGGTCTGCTTAGGTCGCTATACAATAATTCTTGGAGGCACAATAGTCAAGCCCCCTAGGTCCTTTTAGCTGATCTTTGATAATTAAAAGTGGAGATTGACCTTTGGAAAACAACAAACATAATACAATATGACAAAGAAGAATGATGAAATTATAAAAATAGAGTATGCCACTATTCTCTAGATGTAGTCTATGATGCAATGGATAAAAAAATGATAGTATATTACCTCCAGATTGAGGTCTAGCAAAATCACACCCCACTAAAGACCAGGTGCAATAACAAAATCGGACCTCGTAGAAGATCAGGTGCTATTTTGCAAAAATGAGGTAAAACACCTCAAATTGAAGTGAAATAACTAATGTGTGATATATAAAACAAAAACATGTATGCATAAGAGTGAAATAACCTGGTAGAGAGTGAGGAAGCAGGTAGAAATGTTTGAGATCTCCCAGGTAGTCAATCTCTCCTTAGGTCTTCATCACAAATCCACCGAAACGAGCAACATCAATCAACAATCTAATGTAGTAGAAATCAAAGCTTCAAATAGATCATACTTCACACTTATGAGTTATATTGCTTGTGGAAGAATAAGAAGAAGAAGAATATCTCAATAAAATAAAGCTTTAATCATGAATTGTTAACATGAACTTGCTTTTAACTTGCTTGGTGAGAAACTTGGTTGATGAAAACTTGGGGAGAAATGAATTTCAAACCCTCCTTATATAGTGGATTTGAAAGAGAAATTGGTGGGAAAATCTAAGCACATTCGACCCTAAAAAGATCAACTTTTAAAATTAGTGTTTTCTTAAGATAAAACCCTAAAATACAAAAGCGCACTCCATAAAATACGAGCCGCAACATCATACCAACTAGACCCCCATGCGGTTTTAATGCATTTTGGAGGGTCAAAAGGAGTCAAAACGTGTCATACCATATACCGTTGGAAATATCATTTTGAGACCATTCTAATGGTATAGGATTTAGGAGGAATGGATAATATTTGGAAGGGTAAAATTGGCTCAAATATGACCCTACTTTTCCAAAGAGAAAACAAAGGATCTAGGGAAAATTACTCACCTTAGTGGATCAATTTTTCGTGTCTATATTTTCCCTCTTTTTGATGTATTTAAGGCTAAGTAAATGCATCAAAGAAATATGTAAACTCCTATGGGAAATAAGTGGTTTGGGAAAAAGGGTGAGATATTACTACCATTAATGCCTCTATGGCTAGGGTGCCCCCTTGAGTTTCGAAAGGAAAGGTACTTCCTTAAGAAACTCAAAAAAGGCAAAGAAAAAGAAAAACACATAACCACAAAGAATAAAGCAAGAAAACAAACAACAAAGCAAAGAGCACTGGGTACAACATGAATCTAATGCAGCTAGTATTAAATGCATGGATGAATAGAAGAAAGGAAAATGAATAAGAAGGGAAGATAAGAGAAGAAGAAGAGCAAGAAGAAAAAGAAGAATCCAAAGGTCAACCATATAAATTAAGATAATCTTATCAAGAACCCTGAATAAACGGTGTTATACCCAAAGAGAAGGTCTAGATGTGGAGTGAAAACCTGCTATGGGTGTAGTACTCGTTAATATGGATAGATGAGAAAAATATGGAGTGTAACCTACTATGGGTGATTGCTCAAATGATCAAATGATGTAGCATAACCCACTATGGATGATTGCTCACTAGTGACTACTATGGGATGATTACCCACTAGGATGTATATCGAGGCCTACTAAAATGGCCAAGGAGCTTATCTTGTAATGGGGTGTTGAGCCTGTTGAGTTAAAATAAATGTAACCTGATAGGGATAATATGCTATTGGTTATGTGAATGATGTATTAGAAATAACTACCCAATAGGGGTGTGTAAAAATGTGTATATAGACCAATTAATCTGAGCATAACACAATGTGAGTGTGTGCATGTACTAGAAGAAAATAGAGGAAGAAAATGAGAAGCAATGAATTATGTGTGTGTACCTCTAGCTTAAAGTTTCAACTAGTGAAAATTCAAGAAGGAGGAAATGTGTAGTCAAATAAGAGAAGAATGTATATCCTTATCTGAACAAAGAAGATAAAGGAGAAATAAGAATCATGCAAAAATACAAGGACATACCAAAATAGGATTGTATTCCTTGACTTGAAGGAGAAATTATGATCATTTTAAAACTTTCAAAGTGAAGGAATATAAGAAGAAGAGAGAAGAGAAGAAAGAGAAAAGTAAGCAAAGAAGAGAAGGGATGAAAATGCATGGGCCCTAGTTTGGGGCTTCGCTAGGCATAAGAACCCTAGTGAGAGTGCAATGCATGTGAGCTATGACCTAACTAGGTTTCATCACATGCCATTGTCACGAATCCCCAAAAAACTATATGATCAAGCAGTCATGAGCAAGCAGCGATGCAATTATGACAAGCAAAAATGCAAGAGGAATAGAATGTTAGGAAACCATGCAAAGTATGACAAACAATCATGCAGTATGAGAATGCAAGCAAATGAAATATGAATCTATGTTAAATGCATGCCTAATTAATGATTGATTTTATTTTATTTTATGTCAAACAAGCAATCAGGATGATAGTCGACACATTCTTTATTTGTGTCTCCTATCTTAACAAAAATAATAGGCATTCAAGGGACTTCTTCATCAAAGAAAAATCCAGAAGGCAATCCATATTGATGATTATAATCATGAAGAGGCTCCTTCATAGCTTTTTATTTAGCATTCATAGCATGATAATAAATACATTCTCAAACACAACCATCATTCTTAGCATAAGAATTATAAATCCCTAACTTCGCAAGATCTCTATGAGAAGCAGAAGATTTACCATTAGAACACATAAAATTTATCATATTACAAAACAATATGTTATAGGGATAAGGGGAATCCTCATCCTTGTTACTCTGATCCAAACCTTGATGAGATATATCCAGAAGAGGTTCTTGAAGAAATTGATTGTCTTGATCCCATGATGAAACTTTTATTAGAGGTTCTTCACTCACTTTTAGATTATTGAATTGCTAAAAATTTTGAGATGAGGAACTTGGAAAAATAGATGAAAAAAATGAAGGACAAATATTGAGATAAAACTGAGCTTGTTCAACCATTGAACAATATTCGAATGGTTGAGGGTCACCCAAAATGGTAATAATTTTTTCTTTAAATTTAAATTTCAAACATTGATGAAGATTAGAAGGGATGGCCTTCATTGCATGGATCCAAGGACATTCGATAAGTATATTAAAAGATGCATGTCAAGCTACCACATAGAACAATGTATCTAAAATCTTGGGTCCAACTTTAAGGGGAATAGATATGGTGTCACAAGCTTCTTGGGACTCATTGTTGAATGTTTTGATGATTGCATTGGACTTAGTTAAATCTTCCTCTTATAATACAATTTTTAATATCCATTGGTGAGGAACTGACTGACCTTTGTGGAGAAGGACTTGGTGAAGATGATGATGAACTAGAAGTCAAATGTCTGCTTGGGCTTGGAGGAGGAGACTTCTTGCCTTTCTGTGGTGCTTGTTGAATTTATGAAGAACCTGCATCATGAGATTCAACATCACTATAAATTTGGGGATGTCCCCATTCTCCCCCTTCATCAAAAATCACATCCTTGGAAAGTATTATCTTTCGAGTACTGGGATTGTAGAGTCTGTAATATTTTGTGTTCTCATAGTACCCTACAAAAATGCATGCTTAACTCTTAGGATAGAGCTTCTTCCTATGTTCATCAGGAATGTGTGAGTAAGTCAGTGAACCAAATACTCTAAAATGCTTGACATTTGGTTTCTTACTATACCATGCTTGGTAAGGAGTTTTCCCTTTCAAACTTGAAGTAGGGCTCCTATTCAAAATATACACACTGGTCTTGGCTGCATCTGCCCACTACATATTGCTCAAAAGCTTCATTTGAAGCATAGATCTTGCCATCTCTATAATGGTGTGGTTTTTTCTATTAGCCACACCATTTTGCTATGGAGTATAGGCAATAGTGAACTGCCTCTTTATTCCATGTTTTTTACAAAAATTCAAAAATTCATTAGAGTATTCTCCTCCTTTATCTGATCTGAGACACTTTTTTTTTTTTTTTTTTTTTTGGTAAGTAAGAGAATATTATAATTAACACCGGGTTTTAACTGGTTGACCCAAAACCATTTTACAAAATAGGGTCCACTGACCAACTAGACAAAGGCCAAGCCCTAAAAGTTTAAACTGACAACAAAAAGGTCCAAGACCTACTCTTCCAACAGAATACAGCCAAACTAAACTATGGAAGCCTAATATTATGGCCATCAGAAAAGAAAGACGCAAAATAGAACTAACAAAGACAAAAACTAATCATGCAAGCACCATGCAGAGTAGCTTGTGCCCATATAAAAATAATAGAATATGGTCAAAAAAACATCCCATAGAATGGATAGCCAAGAGGCCAAGCAGTCTTCCTTGTAGTCCTCATCTAACTTCTTATCATCCTCCTTGCCATCATCTTTAGATTTTGCCTTCGACTCCTTGTGCCCCTGGAACTTCTAGCTATAAAACAGAAGATTTAGAGAATCACACAAATCAACAGCTGCACTGATGAGGCCAGACAGACTCTTTAACTGGTTGATACTCGTTGGAGGCCGATGAAATTGTCATCTTCTCCAAAACTATTATGGTGGGGTCTGGTACCTCATTGTCAGGGATCTCCAACACTTTGTTATTTCTTGCTAGGGCCTTTTTGCGACATCGAATCCAAACACACCTTGGGAAATACTTGAGGCCAAAGCGGATGTTTCCCATGCATGAATTTGTAGATAAAAAACCTATATCAGTGCCCCACCAGCTGCAAAAAACACTAGTCACATGAACAAAAAAAAACAAATATGACAAAAGCCATTATAAGGTTCAAAAAAATATTTTTTAAAAATGCCCTCATTTTCTGTCATTGATCCACTTTGAGCCTTCCAATCTAAAATTTTTCATTATCTATCACCATTGAGACTGCATGAGGAAGATTTTCAATCCACGTGATCAAATTTGCTACTACAATGCCTTCATTTGCCAGCCTATCGCTTGCCATGTTTGCTTCCGGAAGGTATGCAAAATTATGGCCTCAGGTTGATCATGAATTAGAGCCCTTGCTTCGTGGATGTAGTCATCAAATCTCCAAGGAGCTCTCTTAGTGTTATTTAGAAGATTTATAATAATAAGAGAATCACCTTCCACCAACAGTTTCCCTGGATAATTCTCTGCCACCTTGAGGCTCCTCCAAACTGCCCTCGCTTCAGCCACATTGTTAGTTTGAGCTCCAAGATGTTCATAAAAAGCTATAAGCACCTCACCCTTGTGGTCTCTAAGTAAGCCACCAACCCCAGCTTCACCTGGGTTGCCCCTATATGCCCCATAAAAATTTAACTTAATCCACCCTAAGGGGGGTGGGGTCCATGTGATCATGGTTCTAGGACAGACTTGAGGATGATTGAGGCCATCAGTGAGAGGTAAGTTTAATGACTGGCCTAATGAAGCTTCAAAAGGATTTGGAGGTCTAGATGTTGCAGGCACTAAACAAGCATTCTCATTAGCATATACTAAAATTTTTGACAGGATAGAGGATGACTGAGAAACCTTATCCAAGAAGGCCCGATGATTCCTTTCCAACCATATCTGCCACAAGTAGTGATGAAGGCAGATCTTCCACATATACCTAAGACGCCTATTCAAAAATGGACTGATGATGGACCCAATAAATATGAAACACTTGTAACAGACCTAACAAGATTGAGACAGAAAAATTACAATACGAAAAACAAATGATCAATAGACTCCCACTCAGACATAAAAGATAACACCTATTAACAACAATCACACCTCTTTTTATTAAGTTATCCATGGTGAGGATCTTATTTTGGATGGCTAGCCATGCAAAAAACCCAACCTTCGGAACAATGCTTTTGGGCCAAACTTCCAAGTGAGGGAAAGTAGGTTCATCATTATCAATAAGCATCAGATAAGCAATCTTGACAGAAAATTCCCCATTTTCTAAAGCTTCCTAGATAATATGGTCCTCAATAATGCCAGAAGGGAGTAAAGACTGTCTTAATTCATTCTCCAGTATTATTGATGCCCCTGGTAGATCATTGTTCATTATTGGCTTCCAAACCCTTCTATTGTTTGACAAAGTAATAAAATCTGCAACTTTGGTACCAAAAACTTCAATTGTCCAAGCTCTAAGGGTTGAAAGGATGGGGTCTGAGACACTTAATAGAATATCCACTCTCATTTTTAACTCTTGCTTTAAAATCTATGAAGTAGTCAAATGCTTCATCTTTATGCTTCAAAAAATATATCCAGCATATTCTTGAAAAATCATCAATGAAAAGAAGAAAGTAAGAGTTGTTACCAATGCTTTTGGTCTGCATTGGACCACAAATGTCTGAATGCACTAGCTGAAGTGGATAACTGGCCCACCATGCTTTCCCATGAGGAAATTTTGTTCTAGCGTGCTTGCCCAAGGCACAACCTTCACAGACTTCCTTATTGTCCTAAACTTTAGGAAGTCCGATCACCATCGCTTGAGAAGTTAACATCTTCAAATTGGATGAATTCATATGATTGTATCTCAAGTGCCACAACACACTTGGATTTGAAATAGCAACAGTTGCTAATTTATCTCCCCCTGGCTGGCAAAACTTTAAAGGAAATAACCTGTTCTTTGTCATTGGCACTTGAGTAATGATTCTATCACTATTACTTTTATCAAAAATGGTACATTTATCCTCATCAAATAGCAACTTATAGTTTTTCTCTAACATTTGACCAACACTAAGAAGATTGTGTTGGAGATGAGGTGTGTAATAGATATCATTCATCTATTTGATGCCCTCTTTTGTTAGAACCTCCAAGGCTCCAATGCCTTCAACCGCCAATGACTTGTCGTCTCCCAACTTGATGCTAGATTTGTAGGAATAATCCAGGGTAGTAAAGAGTTCTTCTTTGCCAATCATATGATTTGAACACTCAGTGTCTAAAATCCAGGTGTTATTCAGGTTCTTATCTGACTGGCCATATGAGAGAAAGAGATTTGAGGTCCCTTCCTCTTCTCCAAAATTGCCATACCGATCGCTCTCGGCTACTATCGCTCCCTTGTGAGGGTTTCGACCAGCAGTCACGAGCGAAGTGGCCAAGTTTTCCACAATTGTAGCAAACTTGCTTTGACTTGTCACTTCCTTTTCCTTTACATGGATGCTTCCCTCTGTTCTGCTATCCACCTCTATTTTGACCTCCACCTTTGTTTGAAGATCCTTCTCTATTAGGAGTTCCACCTCATGGACTATTCCTACCTCTACCTCTGTGTTGGCCTCTGCCATGACCTCTACCTTGTCCTTTTTCTTCTTATGAAGTGAAGGCTTTGTCATCGCCTCCGTGACTAGTGGAAGGAGATTCTTGCAATCTTTCTTCATGTGAAAGAAGAGAACCAATTAGTGCATCAAAGGAAAATGTAGTCAAATATTTCGACTCTTCAATTATGATTGCTACATGATTCCATTTAGGAATAATTATTCATAACACTTTCTTCACCACAACCTTAGGTTTAACCTCTTCACCTAGAGCGACCATTTTATCTACTACGGCTTTGACTCGCACTCAGTAGTCTCCTACTTTCTCACTCTCCTGCATTCTGAGATTTTCAAAATCTCTTTTCAGAGTTTGAATCCTGACCTGCTTCACTTGATCACTCCCTTGAAAACTTTCCTTTAAATCCTTCCAAGCATCTTGGGTTGTTATACAGGATGCTATTCTAGGAAATATACTTTTATCTAGGGTTGCTTGTAAATGGTACAGGGCATAGGAATTATTTTTTTGGGCTTCTTTTTTGGCTTTTCTATCAGCAGCACTTAAAGCAGACCAGTCAGTAGCATAAGGTTTTGTGTAACCCTCTTCAACTATTTCCCATAAACATTTACCAATCAACATAGTTTTCATATTTATTAACCAGTATTCATAAGCACTACCATTAAATTCAGGAATTGGTAGATTTGAATTTGAGGCCATTTCTACTACTTAAAAGCAAACTTTGATTTGACTAAAATCAGGAAGTACAAAGTAATTATAGATTTAAATAAAATATAGATTTCTTAATTCTCTCACTAATTTCTTGTTCTTCTTCTTGTGGATTTTCTAGTACTGGAGGCCCAAAATTATCTGCAATAGAATCCTCATTGTCACTGATGATGATAATTTTAGGAACTACTACTGGATCATCCTTTGCTGGCTCAGGCTCTACTGGCTCAAGCTTTGGTTCTAGAGAGCGTGGAGTATAGCTCTCACTGGATTGTTCCTCAGGATCAAATGCAACTAAATTAGACTCCTCCACTCATCCAAAAATATTGTCCTTTGAGTCATCCTCGTATCCTGAATCAGGCTTTCTCTAGTGAGCTATCACTGAATTCTGTAATTGACTGAATACAGTATGTATTCTGTCTCGTCGGACCCTCTCATAGAAAGACTCAACAAATTATCTCCTCAGTAGAAAGAATAGGACATGGTAACATCCGATTGACCGGATCATCTACTCATCATGGCAAAAATTTAGCTGAGAAATTTTTAGATGCTCAAAAAAATTTGATCTTCAAAAAAACTTTTCAATATTCTTTTTCAAAAATAATTTTAAAAAAGGTTTTCAATATTTTTTTTATAAAGTATTTTTTAAAAAAATTAATAATTTCTCTTTTATATTCTCAATTATATTTTAAATAAACCTTTATTTAAAAATAATTAAAAATATAAAATTATTAAATTATTAAATTAATTAAAACTTTAAAAAAAATTAACAACCTTAAAAAAAAAACTTTAATATATGAAAAACCTTTGTTTCGGAGTGGGGGGGATCGAACCGATGACCTCACGTGAATGAGTGAGTGCCTCAACCACTACAGCACCCCACAGCCTTGAAACTAAACTTCGGCGCCTTTCCTATATCCTGCAGCGGGCAAAAACTTTTTTTAAAAAAATTAAATTTCACTCGACAGGTTTTGATCTCGGGTCCTCCAACCAGCAAGCCAATGCACTTAGCCACTCGGGCTACTTAGTTGATGAAAACCAAACACCACGAATTGGGTTTTAGCATGCAGGGCCACGTGAGATTTAAAAAAATAAAAAATAAAAACACTTTTATCCCACATGCGTTGTGGGATAGGCATAGTGGGCTTTATTAACACGAACACGCACGTTAAGAGTCGATTACCTTTGGGTAATCAACTAACCAATATTTTACCAATGAAGACCAATCGGAGCTCACCATGTGTCGTCTGTGCCACCTCACGTCGTCAGCCACCATATCGTCCACTTGTCGCCATGTCAGCGCCTGCTTCATCATCACGTGTCACCTCCTCGCCAGCCACGTCAGTGCTTGCCAACTCAACTGCCACACGTCAGCCATCCACGTTAGCAGCCTCCTTAGTCACCTGCCTCAGTTTACGTGTAACCACGTCAACACACCAGCTCAACGCTCACCACGTGTCTACCACCTGGCACCTCGAGATTTGTGCCTAGGTCATATTGGCTGCCACCTCAACCCTGCAATAGCCACCCAGTCAGTACTTGCTCTCTGACTTTCTCGAACTACGTACCATCAATAAGCGTCCATGCCAACTCAGCTCTCTACGCCTGCATCGAAGTCGACTCTGATACCAATGTATGACAGAGCAGCAGAATGATGCATCGATTAAAAAAATAAATTTAATTAAATAAAAATACCTGCATTCATATATGAATTGTAGCGCCTACCTCGTATTTACAATAGAGCACTGTGTGCTTAAATAGGTAGTGGTGAAGATTAGAGAAGGGAGGCGGTGTGGAGAGGAGAGAATTGGAGGGATAAAGAAAAACGTGGAGGGATAAGGGAATGTGGAGCGAAGAAATAGGGATGGAGGAAGCGGAGCGATAAGGAGGAAAAGGTGGTGAATAAAGTGGCGAGAATTTAGGAGAGGGAGGAAATAAAAATCGTGTCGACATGTTGCCGATAATTTTGAGAGCTCGTTCACACTGAGCCTTGAAACTAGATTTTATAAGGCTACTTAAAAGTATCCTTATTCACATTTGCAACAATAGGTAGGTTGTTGAAAATGCACTTGGCATAATTTAGAGGTATTGATACTATTGTGATATGTAATGCCTTGCTAGAAATGATAACTAATAATTGGTAGAATAGAGGCAAAAGTGTTGAGATTAGTTCATTAAGAAGGAAATTGAAAATAATTTTGAGTGACACTACTAGTTGGAGAAACTTGTGGACTTCTTCCAATGTTGGTGGTTATAGTAGTGGCATAAGTTGGCTTAAACGGATTGACACGATGCAAAGATTTAAACAAAGGATTGATGTGAATATTTTGAGAAGAAATAGTTTGTTCCTTAATATTTTTAGGAATATCACAAGAATGAAGAGGATTAGAATTAATGTTCACTTGAGAATTAATGATGGAGGGTAATGAAATATTATGTTTAATTTTATGCTCATTACTAATGTGATTAATAGATTCTTGAATATTATATGTATATGAGAGAGATGATTTGACAATATTATTATCAAGATCATTAAGGAATTTTTGAATAATTTTATCTTGTTCATTAGTCAAAAACTAAACTGTTAAATCTTTAATTAATGGTCTGATTTACATAAACAAATTTAAATTATTTTATTTGAATTTTAAAAACAAAAACTTAAAGATAAAAAGCAAAATTCTAACAGAATATTAAAAAAAAAAATTGTTAAATTCGTACAAAAAAATTTAAATTATCTCTCTTTAATTTTTTTTTTTTTGTAAAAGAGGGTAAAAATTTATTAACTCAGCAAAACATTCATGATACAAAGAAAAAGCAGAAGCTATTCAGACATATCAGCTCTCAATAAAGAAGAGAGAGATTGAGATCAATCAGAAGAAAGTTGAGACCAATTTTGAACATCCCAACCATCTTGAAACTTAGAAGCCCATTTAGCTAACAAATCCGCTACCCTATTCCACTCCCGAGGAATATGCACAAAAGAAATGAAGTCCAAGTGAGCAGAGATATTAAGAATTTTCCGAGCAACCCAACTCAACCGCCAACAACCATGAAGACTATCTCCAGAATTTAACAAATTTATAACAATCTGAGAATCAGATTCACAAACAATCCGACGCCAACCCAAAGCATACCCTTGCTCCAAAGCATATAAAATTGTGAGTGCTTCCATGAAGTTATTAGAATGATGTCCCTTAAAGCAAGAGAAAAAAAATTGGATAGTACCACTACTATCCCGCCCCACACCACCAATACCAGCATTACCCGGATTACCCCGGGAAGATCCATCCGTATTAATTTTCAGCACTCCCGGAGGAGGCGGATTCCATTTGCCAGCCCTCTTTAATTTTAAAAACAAGAACTAGAGTAAAAAGTTTTCTTAATGGCCACTAAGGAGGTGTTCACTTCGGGTTCACCAAATATGTAGAGGGGGAAAACTACCATACCATGTACAATTTCAAAAGCTGGATTCGCAAGAGAGAAGCCTTTGGGGTCAACCACGGAGCTATGTTGTTCTCTACACTCGGTGCTAAGGAGGGAAGGGTTCAACAGGAATGGTTTAAGGACTTGCTCCAAGTCCTCTGGTTTTTAGGATGTTTGATGTGTTCAGTTTCAAGCAATCACCTAAGTTTGGTCTTTCTAGAACTATACTATGAAAGATAAAGGACAATGCAAAAATATAGAATGCATGAATACAAGAGCTAGCCTAGAATGATTCTTTCTTTGAATGTTTTTCTAACCTAGGGTTTTAAATAAATAATATTTAAGCAAGGGCTCAAGCAGAGATGCACAAACAGAATCAAACCCCAATTGCACACTCTATGTTGTTTATCTTTTAAATACCTAAAAATTAATTAAATATATTTCTATAAAATCATATCTAGGATTTACAACAAAAATATAAAGCACTCAGCAAATAGCCTAAATATTAATCAGAAAACTTAGCTTATTCGGTGGTTGATCCTTATTTTTATTCCTTTGATCCAATGCTATCAACAATTCTTGTTCCTACAAGATAACTTAACAAACACTTGAAAAGTATGATTAGCATTAGGAAGCTTGCTTAGGCTACTGAACAATAATGCTTGGAGGTGCAACAATCAAGCCCCCTAGGTATTTTTAGCTGACCTTTGATAATTAAAAGTGGAAATTGACCTTTGGAGAAAAACAAACATAATACAATATGACAAAGAAGAATGATGAAATTATAGAAATAGAGTATGCCACTTTGCTCTAGATGTAGTCTATGATGCAATGGAGAAAACAAGGACATCATATTACCGCTATATTGAGCTCTAGCAAAATTACACCCCACTAAAGACCATGTGTGATAATGAAATCGCACCTCGTAGAAGACTAGGTGCGATTTTGCATAAGTGAGGCAAAACACCTCAAATTGAAGCAAAATGACTAATGCGTGATATAGAAAACAAAAACATGCATGTAGAAGAGTGAAATCACCTGGTAGAGAGCGAGGAAGCAAGAAGAAAGGTTTGAGATCTCCTAGGTAGTCAATCTCTCCTTAGGGCTTCAACACAAATCCACCAAAGTGAGCAACAACAATCAACAATCCAATGCAGTAGAAAATAAAGCTTCAAATAGATCACACTTCACACTTGTGAGTTAGCTTTCTTGTAGAAGAAGAAGAAGAATACCTCAAGAAAATAGAGCTTTAATCAAGAATTGTTAACATGAACTTGCTTTAACTTGCTTGGTGAGAAACTTGGTTGATAAAAACTTGGGGAGAAATGAATTTCAAACCCTCCTTATATAGTGGATTTGAAAGAGAAATGGATGGAAAAAACTAAGCACAACTGACCCTAAAAAAATCAACTTTGAAAATTAGGGTTTTCTTAAGAGAAAACCCTAAAATTCAAAATTGCACTCCATAAAATATGGGCCACGACATCGCACCAGCTAGACCCCATGTGGTTTTAATGCATTTTGGAGGGTCAAACAGAGTCAAAATGGGTCATATCATATACCGTTGAAAAAATCTTTTCAAGACCAATTCAATAGTGTAGTATTTAGGAGAAATGGATAAGAATTTTTAGGGGGAATATTGGCTCAAATATGATCCTAATTTTCCAAGGAGAAAACAAGGGATCTAGGGAAAATTACTCACCTTAGTGGGTCAATTTTTCGTGTCTACAGACCTGATATCTAAATTTATATGATCATCAACATGCTCCAAGATGATTAGGACTTAGAAGTAAACTTTCAATAAATTGATATTGGAAATTATTTAATATATAAAGAGCCCAATAGCATCTCATCCTTCACCAACCAGCAAGTACAAGAACTTGATGGTACATGGACTATGCATTTTTATAGTGCTAGAATCAAAATGGCATTGGTGCTAGCATTTAATTCAGGTGATTAGATGAATTTTACATGTAGGTTATTCTTTAATTATACCAATAATGTGGTTGATATGAAGCATTCTACACTAACTTAAGAAAGGTTGAAAATATGGCGATCAAAAACCTCAAGATAATTGATAACTTCAAGCTAGTAATAAATAAGGTCAATTTGTAATGCATAACCAAGAAGAAACACCTAAAATTATATAAGCATAAGGTTTAGGATATAATGGATAATTTTAGCACTTATGAAGTCAAAGCAATATCTTGAGAGATCAATCCCAAAGTAGATGAATTAGATCCTATGGCGTCAAGGTTTGATCCCACTTCAAATATAAAAGATAAACCAAAGGAATTCAAAGTAGTTTTCAAGCCAGTTGTCCCTAATAATTTTGATCATTTTAAAGTCTTTAATAATTATGACTAAATTATCAAATTTCTCATAAAGAAGCTCAATATTCTAAAAATAAAAATGAGTATGGGGATAATATAAAGAACAAAGTGATCCAATTGAAAACTAATTAGTTATGAAAATGTCTAAACACATTGGAAATCTTGTTCAACCCTAGCAATGGTGCCAAAGAATCTAGATTTTAGGTAAAAGCATCTTCTTACCATCCAATCGATATTGTTGAAGGAAAAATCTATTAGGAAAATAATGCATTGAGGAAGAGGTATACATTTTCAAGGAGCTATATGGTAATTGTGGTGATATCAATGTCTATTCCTATGAATATTTGAATATGTATGATAGAAGTATTATATAGCACATTATAAAATTAAATCCTACTACAAATCCCTTTTAATATAAATAAAGGTTTGTTAACCCCAAAATCAAAGCAATTATAAATAAAGAGCTTTTGAAGCTTCTACATGCCCAAAGTTTCTTTTCAATTAGGCATTCTACCTGAGTGGCCAATCTAGTTTTGGTATGAAAGAAAAATGGTGATATTAGGTATATGTTAATTTTAGAAACTTGAATTGGGAATCACTAAAAGATCATTACTTGCTACCTAGCATAAATCAAATCTTCCAAAAATTGATTGGATCACAAATACAAAACTATTGGATGAATTTTAATGGTATAATAAAATTTGGATTAAATATGATGACAAGCATGAAATAAAATTCACAACCAAATGGGGAACCTTTGCATACCAACAGATGTCTTTTGGGTTGTCAAATGTCAACATTCCTTTCCAACAATCTATGGGCATTACCTTTGTAGGTTTAGTAGGTGAAATTATAGTCATATACTTTTATGATTTAACTATTTTCTCTAAATATAGAAGTAAGCACACTGTACATCTAGAGCTTATCTTCAATAGGTGTAGGGAGTATGGGATTTCACTAAACCCTAAAAAGTTCATCTTCATGGTTTAGAAAAGGAAAATCTTAGGGTATGCAGTGTCTAAATATAGTCTAGTAATAGATATTAATAGGATAAAAGTAATCCATAATTATGTTTACCCATGTAGTTCAAAGGGATCATGTCTTTCTTAGGTCAAATCCAATTTGTAGCTATGTTCATAATCAGTTTTATGCAACTGGTCAAACCTATAACTAATATGTTAAATAAAGATGTCACCCTTGTATGAAATGAATAAAGTAAAAGGGATTTCCTAGATATAAAAGGTGTGATTACCAAAGCTCCAATTCTCATCAATACAAACTTATCTAAATGCTTCATTTTTTATGTTTTGAGGATAAATGAAAGCATTACCATAGTATTGATTCAAAAGGATGACAAAGACTAAGACTATTTTATCTTGGTTATCATTCAAGTACTCCATAATTGTGAAAAGTATACATTCATTTAGAAATAGGTGATTTACAATGATGCAATCCCCAAGGAAATAATATTATTACCTATTCTAACGTAAGACTACTATATTTGCAGTTCATACCAATGTTAGATCCACCAAGTCACATCATGAATTAGATGAAAAGAGAATAAGATGAATAAACAAGATCCAACAAATTGACATAGAGAAACAACCCACTAAAATTATCAGGGGTGGGCCTTTACGTGAGTACTGTATTATGTCATACCACAAAGACCAAGTAGTATTGGTAGAAAAATTGCTATATGATCAATCAAGCTAGATTGGAGACATCAGGAAACATATGACATCAAGGCAAGTTCTTGAAGGCTTAACAGCTAAGGAAAGAGATAGGTTTAGATAAAAGGAAATGCACTATAACTAGTTAGATAACAAACCTTTTTTAAAAGGGTATGATTAAGTTCTACTAAGGTGCATGGAATAAGACAAGGCATAAGCTCTAATAAAGAAATATCATAATGAAGGAGAACATTATTCTATCCAAGCAACAACATATAAAAACTTGAGGATGAGTTATTATTGGCCTACCATATTTTTTGACTACTTCTAAAGGATCAAGGAATGCAAAGTTGATTGTAAATTCATGGGAAGGAAAATAAATGCACCAATGCACCTAAATCCCATTGATGTTACTAAACCCTTCCAATAATGGGGTTTGGATTTTATTAGTAAAACCAGTCCCTTATCTAGTGTAGGGCATGGATGAATTCTAACTACAACTGATTATTTCACTAGTTAGGTTGAGGTAATACAAGTCAATTAGCAAACTAATAAGCATTTACCTAATTTTCAAAGGATACCATCATCAAATTTGAGGCCCCTTCCATAATAATCACTAACAATACCACAACCTTCATGGATTTCAAGGTGATAAAGTTTGCATTGGACTATGGATTCATTCTAAAACCAACTTCTAAGTATTACCCCATTGCAGTGGTCTAGCTAAATCCACTAATAGAAATATTGTGAGGATTTGAAAAGGATAATAATTTTTTCAATGAGTGTACATAGGTTTTTATGAGCGGTCCTCGTCCCCTCATACTAAATGGATTTTGAACATTGGACCTCTCAAGAGAGTACAAATCCCTTACCACTGTAGTAAGCTTGTAGCTCTTGAAAAGGATAATAGTTAAATCATAAAGGGATTTGAATACAAAGTTGAAAACATATTATGGTTATATAAGGTAACACCCAAAGCTTCTACATGATAATCACTACAAGCTAGTCTTTGGAAAGAAAGTAGTACTACCCATGAATCTTAAACTCCCTCCTCTCTAAATGTCCTAACAATTGGAGATAAAATATGTTGACATTAAGTTGATGCAATCCTAATTTAATGAACTACTAGATCTATAAGAAGAAAGGAAGAAGGCATTTAAAAGGTTTATCTAATATCAAATGGAAATAAAAATATTCTTTGATAAAAGGCCACCAAAATAGATTACAAAGAAAGAAATTTAATTGGGACAAACATAGGGCTAAGCTAGGAATTCATAGAAAGTTTAATTCCCTTTGGAGTGGGCCATACCAAATCCTCTAATTCATGGGACCAAATGCTTATAGGCTTATGACAATGGGTGTGAGCAGGTTTATGCATAGTGGCAAATATTTATTAATTGGTCAAATATTAGGATTTCCAAAATTGGAAATTGGAAAATATGAGGACCCTCAACATCGGCCCATTCGCCTAAATTTTTAGGACCAATGTTTTCTTAGGGTCAATTCACCACAATATATATCCAAACATAGGCATATATATAGTCGTTGGAAATATATTTTCAAGCCTGATCTAATGGTGGTATTATATGAATTTATAAGGTGATTGAATATGTCAAAATATTCCATAAATATGACCTTACTTTTTAGGGCTTCAAATGCCCAAAATTTTGGTGTGAATATGATTGATTTGATTTGCTTAGGATTTGCCTTGATTCGCCTTGATTTCGATTAAGATTCATCATTTTTTTACAAGTACATTTTGGGTCCAATCTCTTATGCATAACCCTAGGTGCAAGACCCTTATTGATTTCAATTAATGGATAGCACCTGAGGCCCATCTAAAGAGGAATTCAAAACAAACAAAAAAATTGTAAATTTGTACATAGCGTTTTCATGTTTTTCCTTAGCTATTATTCTCATTTTTACTTTACTTTTATTTTCATGGCAAGTATCCTTTCTTGTATTTTCCCTTTCTCAAAGAAAAAGACAAAATTTAGAAAATATAAAAAAAAAGAAAAAAAATAAAAAAATGAGTTCAAGTAAAAATATTGAAAAGACACTTGGACATTCCATTTCTTCTTTTATTTTCTTCTTGTTTCTGAAAAACCTTGCTTTGAAAATTATGTAATTTTTTACTAAATTCTAAAAGGAAAGCCAAAATCGCTTCACTCTATGTAGCAAATTGCTTCATAAAAATCAAAGGATATGGAGATGACCAAAATATCTAGTCATAACAGATGCAATTTTCCTTATGCAATTTGAACGATGATGAAAATATTTTATGCAAAAATGAATGGTCATGAAATGAAAAGCTAATTATTGCTTTGGACTCAATTATCTATGACAATGTTCATACACATCCAATGAAGAGATGATGATACTAGCTAGTCATAATCCATAGAAATCTTGATTATCCTCAAAATGAGATCAAGTCCACTAAGAACTGGTGTGTGTAAAAAGAGTTATTTTTCCATATTGAGCTTGACTATGATACAAATATATCAAGAACCAATTGTGTGTGCTTTTGAATTTTATTTACCATTTTGAGTAAGGTAATGACCAATTCCATTCAGGAACCATTGTGTGTGAAATGGTGAATTCATTTATCGATCTTGATCAAAGGTGAGATTGAACCAATATTGATAAGAACCAAGAAGCTAGCTTGTCCTTATGTGTAGTTATATGTCTCTTCAAGAGATATGTGTCACCACGCATGAGCATACTCCACTACTAGTTAGGCATCTATAGCCCCGATGGAGGTTAACTCCATAGTCCAATGATAGGATCTCCAAGTTTAGGGGAATCAGATTCTCAACCACTCGAATCGAGTCCTTATGAGAATCTTAACCCTATCCTTACTACATGAGACTTATTATTATGTGTTTTGTAAAATATTTAGAGCTTTGGGGAGTTGGATTCCCAACCACTCGAATCGAGTCTTGATGGGAAGTTTACCCTATCCTTACTACTCACTCTTTTGTTTTTTTTATATATAATTTGGTAGAGAGCATTTTTATCTCATTGTCAGACTATGTGTATAATGGTATAAGCAAAAACGTGTTCACTCCAAGGTTTAACTCATTCATGGCATCGTATCTCCTAGATGCAAGATTTTATTAAAGAATTTAATGTGTTTGGTTCAGGATTGGCAAGGAATAAATCATGTGATAAACATGGATGAGTCTTCTTACAAATATGAGGAGGTAAGCTCATCATCATAGAATAAAATGTGATTACTCCCACAAGAACTTATAACACTAGTGATATCCCTAGGGAGAATATCTCAAGGAATAAAATATTGCCTTAGAATCTTCAATAAAGCTTTCCTATGAATAGGAGAATTTTACAAAAGTTCTAAAAGGGATATCTTGGTTGGAGTAGTAGTTAACTATTGTTAATGATTGGGTAGAGGATTTTGGAAGATCCTCACATATTTATTAGTTGTGGGTACTTATTGTGTAGGAGATTGATTATTTTTTGGAGGATTGTGATCAAGAGTAGGTTGTAAATCCTCTATAACAAGACGACCTACATTAATCAAGTCTTGAGTTAGATATTTCAACTTCTTACATGATTTTTTCATGTGCTCATCCACTTTGTGGTATTCGCAATGTTGCTCAAGCTTATACCAATTTGTTGTGTATCAGGTTGCCTTATGGGTGGTAACTCAATCATATTTTTATCTAGCATTTGTTTGAGGACTACATACAATGGTTGATCAAGCTTTGTAAACTTACATGCTGAAATTTTTTGAGGAACCTTGAACATCACTTTCCTCAAGATATTAGCAATAGTAGGTTTTAACGGTTGACTATCTATTTCTTCATGATTGTAGGTAGAATGGTGATAGTAGGTATACTGTGATGTATGATGTGAGTGCATGGTAGGATTGGAAAAAATAGTGTCTTGTTGATATGGATATGTCATGTTATGAGGAGAATATAGAAGTGGTTGTGACTGCAACAATGATGGGGAAGAATTTGGAAAGAATAATTATGAATGGATTGGTTGAGAGGGAAAATATGGAATAATATGAGATTGTGATAAGGGTAATGTTGAATATGGAAGAAAATGTAAATGGATTTGGTCGTAATCCATCAACACAGTTGGTGGAATACCCTCAACATTGCCTATCGGGGAGGTGACATAGACATGTTTATATTAAATTGGATCATCTACAAGACCCATAATCTCTTTGTGATTTCTAAGAGTGATATTCATTTTTTTATTTTTTTGGAATGAAAGAAAAGAAAAACTCAAAGAGAATATCACACAAAATATTTTCTTTATTTCACTAACTAGTTTTTCTTTAATGTGATCTTGACTTAGTTGAAAATAAAGATAAGTTGCGAAAAAATAAAGATGTCCCTTCTAACCAAAATCCTCTCTTCAAGTTACTCCAAAGTGGTCTAATCTTAGTCACCTCTAGCTATCCTAGGAGTAAAAGGTGTACACCACTTAATACCCAACTTTACAAGTTGGAGGGTTTGACCTTAAACCCACACCAAAGCTAGATACCACTTGGTGCCATGGGTGGGATGGAACTAGAATGATGTCAATATGGACCGCAAAAGAAAAAACCAAAAGGAAGAAAGCGAAAATAATAGAAGTGTGATACAATATTTTGAACCCTTAATACATGAAAGGTCATATTGGTTCACCAAAGAATGTAGGATAAAAATTTTGCACCCCCTTCCATTAGGCTAATGGATTCATACCTAGAAGGGGCATGGGTCATTTAAAGCCTACACCTCGATGTGAGGGGCACCTGGTGTTGTACCTCCTTTGGTAATGGTTAACAAATTGGGGGTTCACCAAGAAGAATTTTAAGACCACTTCCAAGTCTATACAATGGGGAATGTTTGAATATGTTTTTTTAAGTAACAAGTGAAGAACACAAGCTTATACTGAGAGGGGGGGTGAATAGTATAAGACCTCTTTTTACTTTTTCCTTTATATTTCAAAATAGTAAAGCAATATACCCAAAGCAATATCAAAGCAATGCACAAAATCATCCACAAAGTGACATCAATTTTAACGTGGTTCAAAGTTCTTTGGGAATCCTTCCCAATTACAATGTTTATGAGCCTCGGCCCAAAGGAGATACCTTCCCCCAATAATATTTATGATGCCTTTGCTCAAAGGAGACTTCCCCCCTTCAGAATTTATGAGCCTTGCTCAAAGGAGATACCTTCCCCTCTGCTCTGGAAATGATCCCTCAGAAGATCAACTGCCTCTACCTCTTGCCAACACGTGGAACTCCTTTCCACCGAAGACCTCCTGTCCTCAATGCTTAGCCTAAGAGACCTCTGCCTTCTATGATCACGTCCATAGTAGCTCAACAACCTGTACCAAACACAGTTAGTCGGTCTAGTACAAGTCTTCCTCTGTCTGTCAGATCTATCCAACTTTGAACAAATCAATCCTCTACACACAAGCCTTCTCAAAGACTTGCCAAATCTATCCTCAGGTTCTTCTCAAAGAACCAATGCACCTCTATCCTCAAGCAGCAACACTCCGCATTCATCTTTGCCCTTTGTGCTCTCTATGCCCTCTGCTCTCTTTGTGCAATCACAGCCGCACTTGATCGAACTTCAACCTTTGCACCTCTGCGCAATCACAGCAGCACCGTCTTTGCACACTCTGCTTCCTTTGCGATCTTTCACACTTAGAATGATTCGACGAAATGCACTCTACACACTACGATCGAATTTTGCACTCTGCTCTCGATGATCGAACTTCTTGCTCTATGCACTATCTACGAACGTCGCACTTCAACAACACATTCATCAATCCTTCAACTCTCCAAACAACCCTCCTTTTATAACAAAATTTTCATGATGAAAACTTTAATCTTAGTCGGTTGTTATAACAAATGCAAACCCTAATCTTCATCGGTTGCAAGCCCTAATCTTCGTCGGCTAAAATTTGACTTTGTCGGCTTCACTATCTCTATAACTCTTCTGTAGCTTCTGCCATGAAAATACAACATGTCGCGATATCGTGACACTTTTCGCTTTCTTAACCTCTTCTCGGCTTGCACCCATGAAAGCAGAACATGTCACGAAATCGTGACACTTTCGCTTCCTTGCACTCTTTTCTGCTTGCACTAGCGAAAATGGAACATGTCATGAAATCATGACACTTTCGCTACCTTGTGCTTTTCCCTCCCCCCTGAAAAGAAACATGTCAGCAAATCACGACGCTTTCACCTTTGAGCTCTTCCTTCTTGAATTTATCATGAAATCGTGACGCTTCTTCTTCCATGCTCTTTCATTTTGCTTCTATCATGAAATCGTGACTCTTCTCCTATTGAAGACCTACTTTCTATTTCTGTCATGAAATCGTGACACTTTCTCCAACCGTATGCTGCCATCTCAATCTGTCATGAAATCATGACACTTTTGCATCCGTACGCTTTCTCTTCAACTTGTCACAAAATCGTGACACCTTTTGCAGTCGTACGCTTTCTCTTCAACATGTTGTGAAATCATGACATTTCTTACTTCGAAACCTTTCCTTTTATGCATGTCATAAAATCATGACAGTTCTCACTTGGAACATTTTCATAGCATGTCACGAAATCGTGACACTTTTCGTGTTACTTTCTCTCTCTTTGAACTTGTCATGAAATCATGACAATTCACACTATGGACTCTCTCTTCTGCATTATGTCATGAAATCGTGACACTTTTTCTTTCGGACTCTCTCTCCTGCAACATGTCATGAAATCGTGACACTTTTTCATCCGTACAACCTTCCTTGCAATATGTCACGAAATCATGACATTTCTGACTCCGTACATTCTCTCTCCTCTTTGAGTCACGAAACTGCGACATGTCACGATATCGCGACACTTTTCTAACTTGCTTTCTCTCTCTCTAAGTCACGAAAATGGACATGTCGCGATATCGTCGACACTTTTCTAAAAAGCTTTCTCTCTCCGGAAAATGCGACATGTCGCGATATCGCGACACTTTTCCAACTTACTTTCTTTTGAGGGGTTTGCAAAAGACCTTTGAAACTGTCATGTCGTAACCTTCATCAAAACAAATTATTTGACATCAAATCAAATTCCTTCAAAAGCTTCTTGACATCAATGACAACTTATACACTTGAGCAAAGGCAATGTACCCAAAGTACCCAAAATTGCCAACAATCTCCCCCTTTGTCATTGATGGCAAACCTTTACTGAAAACACTTCTCAAGAGCCAAAACTGAAACCAACTGTGCTAACAACTGACAAACTGTGCCCACAACTGAGAATCTTCCTTTGAAGTTTTGCTCCCCCTGACTTGAAGCTTTCCTCTTCACTTTGAAGCTCTCCCCCTTACTCATATCTCTCCCCCTTTGTCATCAATGGCAAAGGGTCACCTTTGGGGCTCGGGACTAAGAATGAGCCTCTTAGCTCAGTCCCTCCCCCACCTCCTGATGAGGTGATTAATTCTGGGGTGGGAGTAAAACTCCCATTAGGCACTGATCATCATCAGCGTCTATAACTTCCTTGTCGGGCCTTCTCTTGAACTCTTTGTCCATATTCCTGTTCTTGTTCATTGTTCTTGTTCTTGTTCTCATCCCTGTTCTTGTTCATGCCTTGATCCTTGGACCTGATCATGCCACTTGTTCCTGTACCTGTATTCTGGAATTTCAGCTCTACACTTGTCTGATTATATGACCTTCATTGTTGCACTTGAAACACTTGACGATGTTGTTTCTCTGAGGTAAACCTGATCTTTGAATCCACCAGTTCTGCCCAAACCTATTTTGACCAAACCTGTTTTGGCCGAACCTATTTTGATCAAACCTGTTCCTGTTATTTACCTCGCAATAGACTGCCTTGTGCCCAAACTATTGACAAGAGTAGCAATACCCTTGAAAGAAACTAGCACTTCTAAAATTGTCGTTTACCTTCTTCACTTGAGCCATGCAATGTGAAGCCATGTGACCAAACCTGTGACACGCAAAACATCTGCCTTGAAATTTTCCTTTATTTGACCTCTTGGGTCCTGAAAACTTCTTCTTCTCATTCTGAATTCTGTTTTCTATTTCTGCGCATCTATCATTCAAGGACTCATGATCTGAAATACTTTCCTCATCAGAACTCTCTTCCTTTTGGAGTCTCTTACTAGACTCTCCAACTTGTTCCTTGTGTGGCTTAACAAAACCAAGGCCTGTTTTATCTGTTGTCTTTCTTTGACCTTTGATGAGTGACTTAACCTTTTTGGAGCTATCTTGAAACCTGTAAAGCTTATCCTTGTACTCTTTAGTTTCCTCTTTCAAAGAAGCCATTTTTTGTTCTAACTCACTATACTCAAGAACCTTAGACTCTAACTCATCCTTGAGTTCTTGTGTCTTAGCTATAGAGAAATCAAGATTTTCTATAAGATCATCTCTCTCCATACAACATTCATCTAACTTATCCTTGAGTCTAGCATTCTTCTTTCTTTCCTTTTTCAAAGCACTAAGAGCACTAATAAGTTCACTTTCAAGATCCTTTATTTGTTTGCTTTCTGAATCATCAAAGCCTTTTTCAGATTTCTTATCACTAGAGGTGCTACCTTTTTCAAAAACCATACATGCATCTTCCTTATAGTTTTCTGAAGCATCCTCATACATATTGGAAACCAAATCATTATTTGTACAATCATCCTCAAGGTGACCAAAATTTCCACATCTAAGACATTTCATGATAATGAATCTATGTTTCGGTTCTTCCTCTTTTTCTGATATGAACAACATCTCATTTTCATCATCACTTGAAGAACTTTCACTATCACTACTAGAACACTTACTTGCTTTGTCTAGGTAGAAACTCTTCTTGTGCTTGTGAGAATACCTCTTTCCTTGATTGTTGTGCTCATCTTTGTTCTTTCTGTGATGCTTGTGCTTTTCAGAATCCTTGCTCTTAGAATCCTGTTTATCTTCATCACTTTCATTCTTGGGAACAATACGATCGGTAGCATAATGACCAAACTTTCCACAATTGAAACATCTTATATTTTTCATGCTTTTGTGCTTTCTAGAGAACTTGCCTTTCTTGTTGTAATATGCCTCTTCATCACTAGAAGACTCATCACTCTCTTGAAGTTGTTTACCCTTGGATTTCTTGGTAGCCTTGAAAGTCGCCTCTTTCTTGACATCAACCTTCACTTGAGTTCTCAACTCAAATGCTTGCAAGTATACTATGGAGCTCATCCTTTTTCAACTTATCCAAATCTTTAGCTTCCTCAATAGCAGAAATATTTTCACTAAATCTATTAGGAAGAGATCTTAAAATCTTATCACAAACATCATTTTCAGCAAGCTCAAGACCTAAGTCTTTCATGGAGTTAACAACCTCATCCATACGAAGCATGTAGTCACTAATATTTTCATCATCATTCATCTTGAGTTGTTCAAACATACCTTTGAAGTGTCTCAACTTGGCCTTTCTGACATTTGTATCACCTGTATGAACCACCTGCAATTGTTTCCACATTTCACTAGTTGTCTTGCGGTGAATCACTTTGGTGAGATCTGCTTTCTGTAAGCCTTTCAGGATTGCATTCATTGCTTTTGAATTGTTGTGATGTAGGAGCCTTTCTTCTTTAGTATTTGGACCATGTACGGGAATAGTGTACTCATCTTCAATTACTTCCCATACCTCATTACCAAGTGCCATTAGATGAACCTTCATCCTTGCACTCCAAAGACCAAAATCTGACCCATCAAGAATAGGTGCTGCATTGCCACTTGAATAATCCATTGTGTTCTTTACTAGCTTTTCCTTCAAGTTGTTAAACTTTTCGAAGGCACCGGCTCTGATACCAATTGAAGAACACAAGCTTATACTGAGAGGGGGGTGAACAGTATAAGACCTCTTTTTACTTTTTCCTTTATATTTCAAAATAGTAAAGCAATATACCCAAAGCAATATCAAAGCAATGCACAAAATCATCCACAAAGTGACATCAATTTTAACGTGGTTCACCCAGAATGGCTGGGCTACGTCCACAAAACTTTTCTCTAAAAGTTATCTCAAAGTTCTTTGGGAATCCTTCCCAATTACAATGTTTATGAGCCTCGGCTCAAAGGAGATACCTTCCCCCAATCATATTAATTTATGAGCCTTTCTCAAGGTCCCCCCCTTTCTTTGCTCAAAGGAGATACCTTCCCCTCTGCTCTGGAAATGATCCCTCGGGAAGATCAACTGCCTCTACCTCTTGTCGACACGTGGAACTCCTTTCCACCGAAGACCTCCTGTCCTCAATGCTTAGCCTAAGAGACCTCTGCCTTCTATGATCACGTCCACAGTAGCTCAACAACTTTGTACCAAACACAGTCAGTCGGTCTAGTACAAGTCTTCCTCTGTCTGTCAGATCTGTCCAACTTTGAACAAATCAATCCTCTACACACAAGCCTTCTCAAAGACTTGCCAAATCTATCCTCAGGTTCTTCTCAAAGAACCAATGCACCTCTGTCCTCAAGCAGTAGCACTCCGCATTCGTCTTTGCCCTTTGTGCTCTCTACGCCCTCTGCTCTCTTTGCGCAATCACAACCGCACTTGATCGAACTTCAACCTTTGCACCTCTGTGCAATCACAACGGCATCGTCTTCGCACACTCTGCTTCCTTTGCGATCTTTCACACTTAGAATGATTCGACGAAATGCACTCTCACACTACGATCGAATTTTGCACTCTGCTCTCGATGATCGAACTTCTTGCTCTGCGCACTATCTATGAACGTCGCACTTCAACAACACATTCATTTTCTTCAACTCTCCAAATAGCCCTCCTTTTATAACAAAATTTTCATGATGAAAACTTTAATCTTAGTCGGTTGTTATAACAAATGCAAACCCTAATCTTCGTCGATTGCAAGCCCTAATCTTCGTCGGCTAAAATTTGACTTTGTCGGCTTCACTGCCTCTGTAACTCTTCTGTAGCTTCTACCACGAAAATACAAATGTCGCGATATCATGACACTTTTCGCTTTCTTAACCTCTTCTCGACTTGCACCTGTGAAAGTAGAACATGTCATGAAATCGTGACACTTTCGCTTCCTTGCACTCTTTTCTTGCACTAGCAAAATGGAACATGTCATGAAATCGTGACACTTTCCTCCTTGGCTTTCTCCTTACCAAAAAATGGAACATGTCACAAAATCATGACGCTTTCGCCTTTGAGCTCTTCCTTCTTGAATTTGTCATGAAATCATGACGCTTCTTCTTCCATGCTCTTTCGTTTTGCTTCTGTCATGAAATCATGACTCTTCTCCTGTTGAAGACCTACTTTCTGTTTCTGTCATGAAATCGTGACACTTTCTCCAACCGTATGCTGCCATCTCAATCTGTCATGAAATCGTGACACTTTCTACATCCGTAAGCTTTCTCTTCAACCTGTCATGAAATCGTGACATTTCTTACCTTGAAACCTTTCCTTTGCTACATGTCACAAAATCGTGACAGTTCTTACTTGAAACCTTTCCTTTGCTGCATGTCATGAAATCATGATAGTTCTCACTTGGAACATTTTCATCTAGCATGTCACGAAATCGTGACACTTTTGTGTTACTTTCTCTCTCTTCGAACTTGTCATGAAATCGTGACAATTCACACTATGGACTCTCTCTTCTGCATTATGTCACGAAATCATGACACTTTTTCTTTCGGACTCTCTCTCCTGCAACATGTCACGAAATCGTGACACTTTTTCGTCCGTACAACCTTCCTTGCAATATGTCATGAAATCGTGACATTTCTGACTCCGTACATTCTCTCTCCTCTTTGAGTCGCGAAACTGCGACATGTCGCGATATCGCGACACTTTTCTAACTTGCTTTCTCTCTCTTGCTTAAGTCATGAAAATGCGACATGTCGCGATATCGTGACACTTTTCTAAAATGCTTTCTCTCTCTTGCTTAAGTCATGAAAATGCGACATGTCACGATATCGTGACACTTTTCCAACTTACTTTCTTTCGAACAGCTTGGGGTTTGCAAAAGACCTTTGAAACTGTCATGCCGTAACCTTCATCAAAACAAATTATTTGACATCAAATCAAATTCCTTCAAAAGCTTCTTGACATCAATGACAACTTATACACTTGAGCAAAGGCAATGTACCCAAAGTACCCAAAATTGCCAACAATCTCCCCCTTTGTCATTGATGGCAAACCTTTACTGAAAACACTTCTCAAGAGCCAAAACTGAAACCAATTGTGCTAACAACTGACAAACTGTGCCCACAACTGAGAATCTTCCTTTGAAGTTTTGCTCCCCCTGACTTGAAGCTTTCCTCTTCACTTTGAAGCTCTCCCCCTTACTCATATCTCTCCCCCTTTGTCATCAATGGCAAAGGGTCACCTTTGGGGCTCGGGACTAAGAATGAGCCTCTTAGCTCAGTCCCTCCCCCACCTCCCGATGAGGTGATTAATTTTGGGGTGGGAGTAAAACTCCCATTAGGCACTGATCATCATCAGCGTCTATAACTTCCTTGTCGGGCCTTCTCTTGAACTCTTTGTCCATATTCCTGTTCTTGTCATTGTTCTTGTTCTTGTTCTCATCCCTGTTCTTGTTCATGCCTTGATCCTTGGACCTGATCATGCCACTGTTCCTGTACCTATATTCTAGAATTTCAGCTCTACACTATCTGATTATATGACCTTCATTGTTGCACTTGAAACACTTGACGATGTTGTTTCTCTGAGGTAAACCTGATCTTTGAATCCACCAGTTCTGCCCAAACCTGTTCTGACCAAACCTGTTCTGGCCGAACCTATTTTGATCAAACCTGTTCCTGTTATTTACCTCGCAATAGACTGCCTTGTGCCCAAACTATTGACAAGAGTAGCAATACCCTTGAAAGAAACTAGCACTTCTGAAATTGTCATTTACCTTCTTCACTTGAGCCATGCAATGTGAAGCCATGTGACCAAACCTGTGACACGTAAAACATCTGCCTTGAAATTTTCCTTTATTTGACCTCTTGGGTCCTGAAAACTTCTTCTTCTCATTCTGAATTCTATTTTCTATTTCTGCGCATCTATCATTCAAGGACTCATGATCTGAAATACTTTCCTCATCAGAACTCTCTTCCTTTTGGAGTCTCTTACTAGACTCTCCAACTTGTTCCTTGTGTGGCTTAACAAAACCAAGGCCTGTTTTATCTGTTGTCTTTCTTTGACCTTTGATGAGTGACTTAACCTTTTTGGAGCTATCTTGAAACCTGTAAAGCTTATCCTTGTACTCTTTAGTTTCCTCTTTCAAAGAAGCCATTTTCTGTTCCAACTCACTATACTCAAGAACCTTAGACTCTAACTCATCCTTGAGTTCTTGTGTCTTAGCTATAGAGAAATCAAGATTTTCTATAAGATCATCTCTCTCCATACAACATTCATCTAACTTATCCTTGAGTCTAGCATTCTTCTTTCTTTCCTTTTTCAAAGCACTAAGAGCACTAATAAGTTCACTTTCAAGATCCTTTATTTGTTTGCTTTCTGAATCATCAAAGCCTTTTTCAGATTTCTTATCACTAGAGGTGCTACCTTTTTCAAAAACCATACATGCATCTTCCTTATAGTTTTTTGAAGCATCCTCATACATACAGGAAACCAAATCATTATTTGTACAATCATCCTCAAGGTGACCAAAATTTCCACATCTAAGACATTTCATGATAATGAATCTATGTTTCGGTTCTTCCTCTTTTTATGATATGAACAACATCTCATTTTCATCATCACTTGAAGAACTTTCACTATCACTACTAGAACACTTACTTGCTTTGTCTAGGTAGAAACTCTTCTTGTGCTTGTGAGAATACCTCTTTCCTTGATTGTTGTGCTCATATTTGTTCTTTCTGTGATGCTTGTGCTTTTCAGAATCCTTGCTCTTAGAATCCTGTTTATCTTCATCACTTTCATTCTTGGGAATAGTACAATCAGTAGCATAATGACCAAACTTTCCACAATTGAAACATCTTATATTTTTCATGCTTTTGTGCTTTCTAGAGAACTTGCCTTTCTTGTTGTAATATGCCTCTTCATCACTAGAAGACTCATCACTCTCTTGAAGTTGTTTCCCCTTGGATTTCTTGGTAGCCTTGAAATCTGCCTCTTTCTTGACATCAACCTTCACTTGAGTTCTCAACTCAAATGTTGCAAGTATACTATGGAGCTCATCCTTTTTCAACTTATCCAAATCTTTAGCTTCCTCAATAGCAGAAATATTTTCACTAAATCTATTAGGAAGAGATCTTAAAATCTTATCACAAACATCATTTTCAGCAAGCTCAAGACCTAAGTCTTTCATGGAGTTAACAACCTCATCCATACGAAGCATGTAGTCACTAATATTTTCATCATCATTCATCTTGAGTTGTTCAAACATACCTTTGAAGTGTCTCAACTTGGCCTTTCTGACATTTGTATCACCTGTATGAACCACCTGCAATTGTTTCCACATTTCACTAGTTGTCTTGCAGTGAATCACTTTGGTGAGATCTGCTTTCTGTAAGCCTTTCAGGATTGCATTCATTGCTTTTGAATTGTTGTGATGTAGGAGCCTTTCTTCTTTAGTATTTGGACCATGTACGGGAATAGTGTACTCATCTTCAATTACTTCCCATACCTCATTACCAAGTGCCATTAGATGAACCTTCATCCTTGCACTCCAAAGACCAAAATCTGACCCATCAAGAATAGGTGCTGCATTGCCACTTGAATAATCCATTGTGTTCTTTACTAGCTTTTCCTTCAAGCTATTAAACTTTTCGAAGGCACCTGCTCTGATACCAATTGAAGAACACAAGCTTATACTGAGAGGGGGGGGTGAACAGTATAAGACCTCTTTTTACTTTTTCCTTTATATTTCAAAATAGTAAAGCAATATACCCAAAGCAATATCAAAGCAATGCACAAAATCATCCACAAAGTGACATCAATTTTAACGTGGTTCACCCAGAATGGTTGGGCTACGTCCACAAAACTTTTCTCTAAAAGTTATCTCAAAGTTCTTTGGGAATCCTTCCCAATTACAATGTTTATGAGCCTCGGCTCAAAGGAGATACCTTCCCCCAATCAAAGAATATTCCCTACTCTGGAAATGATCCCTCGGAAGATCAACTGCCTCTACCTCTTGCCAGACACGTGGAACTCCTTTCCACCGAAGACCTCCTATCCTCAATGCTTAGCCTAAGAGACCTCTGCCTTCTATGATCACGTCCACAGCAGCTCAGCAACCTGTGACCAAACAGCTAGTCGGTCGGTCTAGTACAAGTCTTCCTCGTATCTGACTGTCCAACTTTGAACAAATCAATCCTCTACACACAAGCCTTCTCAAAGACTTGCCAAATCTATCCTCAGGTTCTTCTCAAAGAACCAATGCACCTTTGTCCTCAAGCAGCAGCACTCCGCATTCGTCTTTGCCCTTTGTGCTCTCTACGCCCTTTGCTCTCTTTGCGCAATCACAGCCGCACTTGATCGAACTTCAACCTTTGCACCTCTGCGCAATCACAGCGGCACCGTCTTCGCACACTCTGCTTCCTTTGCGATCTTTCACACTTAGAATGATTCGACGAAATGCACTCTGCACACTACGATCAAATTTTGCACTCTGCTCTCGACGATCGAACTTCTTGCTCTATGCACTATCTACGAACGTCGCACTTCAACCACACATTCATTCCTCTTCAACTCTCCAAACAGCCCTCCTTTTATAACAAAATTTTCATGATGAAAACTTTAATCTTAGTCGGTTGTTATAACAAATGCAAACCCTAATCTTCGTCGACTGCAAGCCCTAATCTTCATCGGCTAAAATTTGACTTTGTCGGCTTCACTGCCTCTATAACTCTTCTGTAGCTTCTGCCATGAAAATACAACATGTCACGATATCGTGACACTTTTTGCTTTCTTAACCTCTTCTCGGCTTGCACCTGAAAGCAGAACATGTCACGAAATCGTGACACTTTCGCTTCCTTGCACTCTTCTCTGCTTGCACTAGCGAAAATGGAACATGTCGCGAAATCGTGACACTTTCACTGCCTTGTGCTTTTCTCTGCCTTACGCCCGTGAAAATGGAACATGTCATGAAATCGTGACGCTTTCGCCTTTGAGCTCTTCCTCCTTGAATTTTTCGTGAAATCGTGATGCTTCTTCTTCCATGCTCTTTCGTTTTGCTTCTGTCATGAAATCGTGACTCTTCTCCTGTTGAAGACCTGCTTTCTATTTTTGTCATGAAATCGTGACACTTTCTCCAACCGTATGTTGCCATCTCAATCTGTCACGAAATCATGACACTTTTTGCATCCGTAAGCTTTCTCTTCAACCTGTCATGAAATCACGACACTTTCTGCATCCGTACGCTTTCTCTTCAACATGTCGCGAAATCGTGACATTTCTTACTTCGAACCTTTCCTTTGCTGCATGTCACGAAATCACGACAGTTCTTACTTGGAACATTTTCATCTGCAGCATGTCACGAAATCGTGACACTTTTCGTGTTACTTTCTCTCTCTTCGAACTTGTCGCGAAATCATGACAATTCACACTACGGACTCTCTCTTCTGCATTATGTCACGAAATCGTGACACTTTTTCTTTCGGACTCTCTCTCCTGCAACATGTCACGAAATCGTGACACTTTTTCGTCCGTACAACCTTCCTTGCAATATGTCACGAAATCGTGACATTTTTGACTCCGTACATTCTCTCTCCTCTTTGAGTCGCGAAACTGCGACATGTCGCGATATCGCGACACTTTTCTAACTTGCTTTCTCTCTCCTACTTAAGTCGCGAAAATGCGACATGTCGCGATATCACGACACTTTTCTAAAAAGCTTTCTCTCTCCTGCTTAAGTCGCGAAAATGCGACATGTCGCGATATCGCGACACTTTTCCAACTTACTTTCTTTCGAACCTATGCTTGGGGTTTGCAAAAGACCTTTGAAACTGTCATGCCGTAACCTTCATCAAAACAAATTATTTGACATCAAATCAAATTCCTTCAAAAGCTTCTTGACATCAATGACAACTTATACACTTGAGCAAAGGCAATGTACCCAAAGTACCCAAAATTGCCAACAACAAGCACCTATGTTTGGCCAAATGCAACTAGATACTGAATTATATGCAATTTTGCTTTCTTTGAAGATATCACATAGCAAGAACTTTATCTAAGCTAAACATAATATATTTTTCATTCTTTTTGGTATTTTCTTATGTTTTCATAGTAATCTATGAATGAAATAGATTATGAAACTGATAGAAAATAGGAAGATAGAATTGAAATAGATAATATAGAGATCCTACCTAAATTAGATAGCTGAGAAAACCAAATTCATGGTTGATCTATAAAATGTGTGGTCTATGAATGCATTTGTGGCCTGTTTGACGATTTGCACGCTATGAGAGAATTCATTTTTCTGAGTGTGAATTCATGAGAAACTTGTAGTTAATAACACAACAATAAAAATTACAAATAGAAATTGGGTATCTACTTAGGCCACTATAATTTTGGTCTTAGTGTTGCTGCAGTCAAATCCCCATGGTCTCTTTAACAAATTGTGCATAAAATAATGAAATCGTAGATCTACAAGCAAATGGACAAAGAACTAAAATGAAATTGTGAAGCAGTGCAGAATATAGAGTGAAATAAAATGTGATATAATAAAAAAATTTACACAAATGAAACAATAGATCTAAGAGTAGATATTTACCCCCAATCTTGTATTTGTGTGATTTTTGGATTTGTGCACGAATTCATGGCCTGTGAGTGAAGTCGCAACTAACCCACGAATTCATTGAATATGTAAAAACGTAAAATACAAAAATAGAAAATGTTAATATAATCATAAAATAAATTTCTCATAGTAGGAATATATAGAATTTTATCATCTGGTGTTGCAAAAGTAATGGTAACAAGACGGATTTTACCCATAGTAAGACAAGTTTCAAAAGTGATCTCCAAGCACCAAAAGGATATGTTTCTATCACTCAACCTGCAACAAATCTATCAGTCTTCAATCTCTCTCAATCAGAATGCAGTTTCTCTTAGTTTACCAATAAGTTTACTCAATTCACCATTAGCCTCATTTGGGCGGCAATTTGTTGTTTTAAAGATCTCAATTTGTGTAGGATAAACTAGGGGTTGCGACATTCGAGGTATCAAATTAGGATAGTTCAAGTAAATTAGGAAAATTCCCAATTTTGGTGAATTTGTGGCCTCAGCATGAAGCTCATGAATTCATTGAAGATGGGCTATAGGCCTATTTTGGAATAAATTGAAACAATCACATGGTAGATAGGTGGTTTTCCTATTTTTGTGAATTCACGGGCTAGATTCGTTAGGCATGAATTCACTAAAAATGATGAAAAAATGCACGTGGGGTTAACGAACAGTTTTTATGGCACAAAAAATGATTTGGGTTGATGAGGGGTAGGTTTATGTTCATTAGATGAAGGGAATTATGACTTAGGGTCAAAATTCCTTATCTACAGTATCTAATGTCTCTTTTTCATCTTCTACAACATCGGTACCTTTAGAAATTTTTGAATGATTTGCATGATCATTCTTATCACACTCATCATCATTTTGGTCTTCATATTCAAAGTCTATAATCCTTATTGTAAGGGCTATTATTTCATTTTCATCTCCAATTTATATCTCTTGAAATTCTTGAACTAAATTCCCTTTCTGATTTTCTTCTTTTGGTCATTATATCAAAATTGATACTGTCTTGGTTGAAACCTTTGAAAAGGTCTATTCATTTGATTTATTTTATTCAAAAAATGATATCTACAATGACTTGTAGTATGACCTTCTATATTACATATGTGAAAATATTTTCATCTCCATTTAGGTTGAGATTATGATGATGTTGCAATGTTATTTAATAGATTTTCCTTAGATATTAGATCATTGTTAGTCATTTCATCTTTGACTAGATTCTCCACTTCATATTCTTGAAGAACATTAACTAATTCATCAAAGGTTATGGTCTTATTTAGCACTTGAAGAGAAGTGACTAAATTTTTTAATGTCTTTGGGAGTGCTATTAATGTAAATTGGACAAGAAACTTATCTTCTACTTTTTCTCACAAAGTAACTAAGATTTTATTTATTCTATCCTTTGAAGAAAGAGTTCTATATTTTCTCCACTATTAAACTTTAATAAATACAATTATGACTACAAATGCAAGATAGTCACTTCATTCTTTCCTTCAAATATTTTGCATAATTTTTCCCAAGCAATGTTTAAAGTCTCTGCTTCACTTATATATGGCTAAATTTCATCTGTTATACCAAATGTGATTAGCATAAGGTTTTTTGCATCATCTTCCTCAATTTTTTGTGTTCCCCTTTCATTTTCTAGTTTGTTCTTTGTTCCATTCACTATATCCCAAAGTTTATCCACAATGAGAATTGATTTCATTAAAATTTTCCATGATGCAAATTTTGGTCCTCTTAGAATTTATGATTTAGAAAGAAAAATTTTACTATTTTACATAGTAGAACTCATTCAATAATCTTCTTCAAATTATTCATCAAATACTCAATTCTCCTTTTATCTCCCAAATTTTCAATTTCAATTTCATAATCCTTCTTTCAATATTAATCAAACAATCTTCAAATTCCATTCATCATTCATTCATTTCAATCTTCATTTCTTTAATCAAATTCAATTATTTTACCTCCCAATTCAATTCACAATCACTCTCAAATTTCTATTTAATCAATAATCCACTTAATTCAAACTTCAATGCAAACTTTAAATATTTTATTTCTTTATATATCTCAATCATTAATTCAAGCCTTTCAATTAATTCCTTTCAATGATTAATTACTTCATTCATTTCATTTTCTCTCAATTTAATTCTTTCCACAAATCTAACCCTTTCAATAAAACTTTATTACTCCTAAGAAATAATATCTCATTTTAAAAAACTTTACCCAAAATTTTTATGTGCCCTTCTTAATAAATCAAAGTGTAAAACATTACCTTTCCTTCACATATCAAATCTGAGTTAGGACATTTCATAGGCATTACATTCACTAGACGTTACCTCTATCACTACAGTCTGAACAGTTCACTTTCCAAAATACACCAAATATTTTATGTTGTGCTTCAATATTTTTGGCCTTGAATTCCTCCTTCGGCTTCACCTTTCTCAAGTAATTTTGCTATTATTTTCTCTCTCAAGTTTTTGGGCTATGTTCACATTCTAAGAACATAAGCTTATAGACTCACATTCTTTCTTATTAATGTAATCTGATAGACATTATTTCTTCTTCACAATCCTCTAGATTGAGCTCCGACATAACATTCTTTCTTCTTTGATGCACTCCCTCCAACTTGGGTTCCAAAATTGCATTCAACTTCCACGTTCATCCTCTCCAAATCTTCACCTTGAATCTTAGTCTTCTCCATGGAATGTTCACCTCTCTAATCACTGACTCTCTAATGTCTTTTCTCTAACAATAATCTATAAAATTATCCACCAATAATATAATCACAATAATCTTCCAACAATTATTCAGTATCCTTTTCTCTTCAATCTCTTCAATCTTCTTAATTCATCTAGCAATTTGTTTCTCTCTTCCTTCACCTTCAATCTTCTCACTCTCTTCTTCAATCCTTTCTACTTCAATCTTCTTCTTCTTCTTCACAATATGCTTCTTCAAAAATGTGTCCAATCATTCAAATTCTTCTCACAAATCTTTCTACAAGGTGGAACTTTAACCAAGTAGGTTTTGATACTATTATTGGCAATTCAGCTAGATTATTTCATAGGTTAATTTCTTTAAGATAAAATATCAATCACATAAAATATATTTACAAATAACATAAGTATTTCACAATAAGAAATCTTACTATTACATTCATAAATCATCAAGTTCTCAAATATTTAGATTACATAGCATGGAATTTTATCTCCAATTTATAACCTTACAAATGACTCTTCAATACTCTTAACTATTTCTCTCAAACTCATGGGAGATGCAACCTTTCATGTAACTCACTTATGACAAAGCTCTCATAATTACATAAACTTTCACTTTATATCTTGACACATATTTATGACTCTTCACTACCATACTTGACACCTAACATCCCTGACTCTTAATTGCTCTCTTGACACTTTACACACCTCACACTTGTACTCTTGACACTGCACACTTTATTACATAACACATAATACTCTCCACAATTTGACAAATATATTAGATAAATAGAAAGCATACTCCTAAACTAATATTTAGAATAGTACTCCAAGGTACTTTAATATTACCAAATAATGTAATATATCTAGCAAAAGGTGCCTCTATTTCTACCTCCTTATTTCACTATATAAAACCCCTAAACTAGAGAAAGTGAATCGACCCCTTTCAAATCCTTTCACATACATCATGACTTGGCCAAGTGCATCACCCAAGCCATACAAAAATAATATTGAAGGTTTTTTAAGTCTTTACTTTAAGATCCATTCACTTTAAATAAGTTGAATTACCTCTATTTGGCACAAGAAACTTAAGCCCTCAAGGAGCGAATCAATCCTTCAAGGTTGGGTGAACAACACAAATCAAAAGGAAAATTGGTAAAGTTATTATTTTTGAGTGATTTTCTCACCCCTTTAAGTGATTCATCCCATATAAAGGTCAATTGATAAGTATTAACGAACTTTTACCTAAGTTTTTCTAGCTAGATATTTGTTCACTAGTCTAAGCAATTTTCTCTACTAAGCCCAAACGATTTACTCAGCAAAAATTCTAGTGAATTTATTTTCCCCTAGTAGTTTTATTGTCATATTGAGAAATTTGTTTCATCCATTTAATGAATCAAAGGTCTAGTAAGTTCACCATGGACACCACCTTTACCTCCACCATTCCTTCTATTCTAGAGGCCAACCCAATGTCCCCACCTGCTATAATTGTTATCTCTTATGCTTCTACTCACTCAACCTATTCAAATTGAAGTACTTGCATCATAGGTAAGTTCATTTAAGGGGAAGGAAAAAAAGAGGATGAATAAGCGACCTCCTCCTCCATTCAAAAGACCTAAAGAAATTTTTGATGAATTGTAATAGTTTAGAGGAGGTAATGTTCAAACATTCTCCAGTTAAGGTCAGGTAGGAAGACTAAAAATTTCAATATAAGATCTAAAAATGATTCTTGGAGCATCATCCAAGTTTGAAAATCTATTCTAGCAATGAATTTAGTGCCCTAGGTATGAAACTATATAGAATCAATGGAATCTTATGCCAAAATGTATAATTATGAAGACAAGAGCATCTAAACTCCTCAGTGGAAGGAAGAAAAATTCTACATATGGGAAGAAGAATCAAGAAGATATTAAATATAGGTAATGATCCTATGATGTAGGTCACAAATAACCCAAAGGTCTAAAAGGATTACTACTACATATATGACCATCATTATTGAAGGGACTTCTTGGTCTTACACTTGAACGATCATAAAAACGCCTAGACTTCAACATTTTGTTGGGACTAGAACTTTTTAAAGATGATGTTCAATTGGTGCTTTCTATAATAGTTGTAGTACTAAAGGAGAAGACTAATGTTAGGGTATATAAAGAGCCCTCCTCCATGCAATAGAGAATTATCCATGCCACTCCCAACTGATTGACTATGCAAAGTATATTTTAAATCAAATGATTAAGTAGTTGAGGGATTTAAAGGATGACATTCATATACCCATCATAGTCGGTCTGGTTGATTTCGTACTAAAAAATAAGTGGTTTCCTCCCTTAATTTGAATTATATGGAACCTAAAAATAATAAAATCCTTGTAGTGGATAGCACAAATGTGCTTTTCCAAGAAGTGGGAAATATTTCATGCCACTTCTATGACACAATATACCATCTTATCATGGTGAAGTTGAAGGGAAAGATCCCAAGTTTATTAGATGAGACTTTGAATCTATTGAAATCTAAAGAATGGGTGAATAGGGTTCTCAATTTCTACAAAATAGGTCCTTCATTCGCCTTTTCAACTTTTTGGTGATGCCCTTTAAGTTGTTTACATTCATACCCAACCATATTTTAAATTTGGAATATATGTGATATCTTGATTATGTTGACCTTAAATATTTTAGGGGCCAAAAAAAGGTGACCTTCTACCTTATAAAGAAATAGATAATGTATATTACCCTAGGATGCAAGAATTCCACCCCATGATTGAAGAGAAATTGAGAAGCATGGGTCTTGAGCAGCTAAGGGATGATTGGCCTTATAACCCAAAGGGATACTTTCAAAGACAACTTGAAAGTAAAGGGTTACATACCTTTATGCACATGAAAATAGATACAATACTAAGAAGAAAAAACTCATTTGAAGAAGTGGCTCTAGCCAAATTGGATGAGGATAAGGATATGAATATGAAATAAAACAATGTTACTGCATCCCACTAGAATGGTTTGCCTTCTATGTTGAGGTTAAATTTAAACATGATGTTGACCCAGACTACAAGATAAATCATCAAGCATTGATGACCTTGGAAAACCTGGGCTATTCATAAAGAAAAATCCTAACCTAATAGAGAATGAGATATGAAATTGAACAATCAAGAGGATAGTGTGACATAGTCCCTTCAATAAACACTTCTCAACTAGGATAGAAAGCACAAGAGGCCAACCAAGAGTCTTAGAAGAATACCTAGTAGATAGCCCAATGGAAATGATATCCATTGTTGTTAAGGTTATGCATAAGGGGTAGTACCAAAAAAGTAATTATAAAATCGGGGTGAATCTAGGTGAATGGTGTATAAACTTTGGGGCAAATTTTTCAAAATTTTGTAGAAAATTTATCAAAATATGGCGATTTTTTATTTTTTTGCACAAAAATTATCAATAAAATTTTATGGCTACTAGCAGAAGGCGAGTGGCAGAAGGTGAGTGGTAGAAGGCGAGTGGCATAAGGCAAGTGGCAGAAGGCGAGTGGCATAAGGTGAGTGGTAGAAGGCGAGTAGAAGGCGAGTGGCATAAGGTGAGTGGCAAAGGTGAGTGGTAGAAGGCGAGTGGCATAAGGTGAGTGGCATAAGGTGAGTGGTGAGATGGAAACTAGTAGATGGCAAGTGATAGATGGCAAGTGGCATATGGTGACTGGTAGATGGTGAGTGGCATATGGTGAGTGGCAGATGGCGACTGGCAGAAGGCGAGTGGTAGATGGCGACTAGCAGAAGATGAGTGGTAGATGGTGACTAGTAAATGGTGAGTGGTAGATGGCGAGTGGTAGATGGCGACTAGCAGATGGTGAGTGTCATATGGTGAGTGGTAGATGGTGAGTGGCAGATGGTGATTGGTAGATGGTGAGTAGCAGAAGGTGATTGGATGATGGCGAGTGGTAGATGGTGACTAGAAAATGGTGACCATCAAATATCATCAATAATATGGTACCACATGTCATCTCCTCTGCCACGTGTCATGCATCTATTAACTTCCACCATGCAGACTTCTATAAATACATATGCAGGGTCATTTTTCGCCTTTCCTATAATGTTTTCCAGAGCAATTTTAGAGCTTTTTCCAGCATTTTTAGAGCGTTTTCCATAGTGGTTTTAGAGCCTTTTTAGACATTTTTCAAAGCATTTTTAGAGTTTTTAGAGCGTTTTGGCAGCATTTTTAGAAGGTTTTCGCAATGTTTTCAGAAGGTTTTTCTAACATTTTTAGAAGGTTTTGCAAGCATTTTTAGAGTGTTTTCTAAGGTGTTTCAGAGCGTTTTCCTAAGTGTTTAAGAGCATTTTCCTACGTGTTTTCAGAAATGGCTAGCTCTTCCTCTCCTCTTCCTTCTAAAGTGAATTTTAGGAGCTTCTACTACCCCAACATCAAGAACATTTTTAGCACTCCTGGAAGAGATTCACAATGGATTTACACCTCTGGACTTGTTGGTGTATTGAAGATGCCATAGTTGAACATTAACGTTCAGTTGATGCAATGGATCGTTAGTTGTTACAACCATGACGTGTCCACTATTATGATCAGAGTGGATAACAAGGACATTGTTTTTTTGTTAAACCCTTCGATGTGCAGTGACTAATAGGGCTACCATTTTTGGATGGTGTACTGGTGAACAACCAATACGCCTGAACCAATTGTTTACTCTATTCATTCAGACAATTTGAAAGGTATATTTTTAAAATTTAGTTTTTATTTAACATTAAATATTGATGTATTGTAGTTTCCATTCTCTAATAATGTTCTCCTTGTTGTACTTTTTGTTTTCTAATAATGTTCTCTCTTTTTTTAGCTAATTCTTCTAAGTCCAAAAGGGGCTTAAACATTTCCAATGTTGGAGACAAATTTCTTTATGCTTGCATTGAATTTTTTTAGGCAAGGTGACCTACAGAAATACCTTTTTGGGCACTGTATTTATTGATTCGATGTATTGGTGGTGGAAGATTTGATTGGTCCACGCACATTTCCAACCGCCTAAAATAGGACCTTCTGAGTGCCCAAAAAATTCAATCTTCGTATACAGTGACAACCAACAATTTTATTCTTTGTCTTTTTCATGAAGCTTATTTCAATCTTCAACAAAGCAATCCTCCCACTGCATTGCACCCCAGTTTGTTGGCTATTGGCATGATTGAGAATGAAATACAGGTAAACATATTTTTTGGAATATCTTTGTTTTCTTTTTTTCAATCTATCTTGTTATTTTCTAATTTTATTTTGAAAATAGAGAAGAGCATCTCAGTATTCAAGTAAAAGGGATGCCACATTTAGGATTCAAGAAGTGTCTACTGATTCTGACTCATAGTCATAGTCATCACCAGTAACTCCCTCCAAACGTGTGAGGTCTCATGGTGATCAGATTCAACATACACCTGTGACTCCTTTTACTTCTCGAATTGCTACAATCGACATGGAAGAAGTTACCTCCAGCCCACAAGGTAACCTTATTATTCAAAAGTACTATTTTAAATGATGTATTTTAATGACTTAAAATTATGTTTTTTTGATTTATTTTAAATATTTTTTAGAGAAAGGGCAAATGGTTGAATCATCAATGGCTATAGAGTCTGAGTCTGGTATGTTTGGTTAAAATAAATCTCTTTTTATGATATTATTATTTACACAAGATTAAATTTATATTTTCATGTGAAATTTTGTAGATAGACCTGTTACATTCAAAATACTAAAAAAAAGATGCCTCCATCGTCTGCCCAATCGCAAATGCAGCAACAACCATCAACACAACAAGTTCCTGTCCATCCATAGCAGGTACCACCGATGAGGAACCAATCACGCATGCATGGTAAAATGTTCCTCACACCACCGTCTCATGATACAAGAAGTGCTACCCAGACACACAATGTGTCTGAATCTAATGTTTTTGTTTTACCAATTTTAACCCTAGAGAATTTCTCAAATGTTGAGAGTGCATCTCATATGCCCTCGGGAACTCTAGATTATGATTTTCTTTATCAGGATATGAATCCTCAAAATTTCCCTTTAAAGGCAAGTGATATGCTTCAGGATGAAGAGGGCAATGATGAAGAAGAGAATGTTGATGTAGATGCCACCAGAGTTTCCTCCTCCCCCCAACAAGTCATCGCCCATCATCTAACAGATGATGATAAAGTAATTTTTTTTAAAAATGTGTTATTAGCTAATAGATGTAAAGCTATAGTTCATAATACTCTTCTTTTAGATATTGATAAATTGAAAGAATGGGAATATCGGGCCAAGGTTTTGATTAAAGCAATAAATGATCGATATAAGAATTTTTCAAAGAGAAAAGAGTTGTTTTTAAAGGTTGAGAATGAGCCCCAAAAGCTCGATGCTTTGCTACATAAAGTTGAATCTGGCACTATGGAGGTAGAGTCTGCATACACAGATGAAGTTCTGGCCATTGTTCTGAATCATTTGGAAAACCTCAATGTAGAGGCCCAAGCATATTTCAATGAATGGGCACTAGATCAAAATAAAGTAGCAGTTGCAAAAACTGCACGACTTACAACTGATGTAAGTTTTACATCTAACTAAAAAATCATTTTTTCTTAAATATGTTTTGTTTATAAATATTAACCTTTTTTCACTTGTATTTTGTAGTCTAATTTCCAGCACTTAAAGCAACAGGTTAGTGCCATGAAAACGTTGATCAAGACTGCCAAAATTAGTATTAATAATGCTATTGAAGTGAAGAAGAGGTTACAATACACTGTTAGAGAAAATAATTGGTTGAAGAAGTTTATCAAAGATAGGGGCCTGGATGTCGAGGTTGTATTGAAAGAAAATGAGAAAGAGTTGAATGCACCTTTTAAAGAAGATCCAACGAAGGAAGAAAGTTTATTGTTATCGGGGATCAACACTACAACTGAAATTTTGGTTAGGGCTGGTGCATTAGAAGCAAAGGATATTGAGATAGATGAAGGTGGACCTTCAGGAACCATGCAAAAAGAATAGAAGTTTGTTGTTTTAAATTTGAAGTGAAACAAAAACTCTTTGATATTTTTTATAAATTGTGAAAGAATGGTATCTTTCTTGAAATCAATGAAAGAGACAATTTCAAAAAAATTGTATTATCTTTTTGAAATTTTGTTTTAAATATTGTTATGTTTTGATTATTTGTGTTGATGTAGAAGTTTGTTGTTTTTAATTTGAAGTGAAACAAAAAATGTTTGATATTTATTTGTAAATTGTGAAAGAATGGTATCTTTTTTGAAAATTGAAATCAATGAAAGAGAAATGACTAGAAATGTTTATTGTCATCGTATGCTAGTTTTGATTATTTGTGTTGATGCATTAAGTAATTTTGAATTATGTGGATGCAGTATGCCAGTTTTGATTATTTGTGTTGATGCATTAAGTAATTTTGAATTATGTGGATGCAGTAAGATGTTCTTTTATGTTATATGAAATAATTTGAAATGACTGGAAATGCAACATAGATATTTACTTTGACAAATTGCCATAAATGATTTATACAATACAAATCTACCAAAAAATTTGAAACTTTAGACTAATAATTCAATAACAAGGCTTATGTAAAATGATATACAAAATATCCAATAACACATTTCTGATATAAAATATAATGCAGTGTTCTAATCAACATGTGTAATCAAATAATCCAATTTCATTCAAATATACATAATCAAATCAGAGGGCTATGCTATACAAAGTATCCAATGGCATTTCTAATATCATATTATATGATTAATGACATCAAAATTATACAAAGTATCCAATTGCATTTCTAATATCATATTATATGATTAATGACATCAAAATTACATGTATCAAATTACAATATAATCTCAATATTCCTTTCATTATAATGTTGAACTCAAATCAAATCAAATGAAAGCATCCTTTCATTCTAATATGTGAAATCAAATAAAATGATAATATGTGAAATCAAATCAAATGAAAGCATCCTTGCATCATAATGTTGGAAGCTGGAACAAACTCTTTTCAGATTGTACAAAATCATCTGCACTCATACCCAAAATTTTTGTCATCACAATCTGATCAGTGTTACCATCATCCTCATCATCCTCAGTATTCGTTACACCTCTTCTCTCTGCCATAGATTTCCAGTGTGACAATGCTCTTTCATAAGGAAACTTCTCCACCTCATAGGTCGACACATATACTCTCAAACAATTTTCCAAATTTTTGTCCAACCTATTTCAAACTTTAGATTTTACATATGATAATGCACTGAATACCCTTTCATCTTCCACAGATCCTAAAATCATCGTTTGACATAATTCATATAAATGAAAATATTCACTCATAGTATGTTGTAAGATACTACTGGGATGTAATCTTCTCCACAAACGTGAAATAGAACCTGTTTCATGATGGTTAGAGAGTTGTGAAACTTGAGCAGACATTGTTGTTCCAAAATAGTTTGATTGTTTTGTCAAAAGATCTCTGTTGAGAATGCCATTGATTTCAATACCATTGACTACCACACTTTTACTGAAATGGCTAGCAAGAATGCCCATGTATTTGAGAAACAAACCATTTATAATTTGGTATTCACTACAAGGATCCCAAAACATTGGATTAACCACACCCATAGCCTCAAGCAATTCATCTCTTTGAAAATGATCTCTTATTTCTTTTGTCAATGATTCTACTATTTGTTTCAGTTTAATTTTTGTATCGTGTACAACTACATGAAATCTATTGTAGGTTATGGGCATTTTCTCAACTTCATTTGTAGCTATATCCATTCGTAGACCAAAATAATATAAAGGTATTTCCTTTCCATGGACATTAATACATAGATGATCGTTTATATTGAACTTCAGAAAGCTTTGAGGATCATTCACGTTTGTTAATGCTCTCCAACTCTCAAACATGGGATCCATAAAACTTTGACCAGATGCGTACATCATATCAATATGCATGCAAATTTGTTTTCTCGCCCTGATGAAATCCACAATATAAATCGATCTTTCTTGTGCAATTTTGATCAAAGTATTCATTTCTTCCAACATTGGAAGAATACCACACAATGTGAGAAGTGTTTCAAAGTCACTCATTCAAAATAGTAAATATTTAGCCTTATCAACTACCCTACGATTTGCATACATAAACCCTATCAAGGATTGATATTCTTTGAAAACTCTAAATATCGGTTGATACATCGAAATCCACCTAGTATCCACATATTTTAACAGTTTTTTACCTTCAGTAACTCCTAGTGCAAACTGTTGAAACTCTAAAAATATTTTTGGACTGCACGAAAAATAATCATGAATTTCATGGACAAGCTCTTCCACTCTCGCAACATTTGTAAATGTATCCACAATTTTGTATGCAAGATTCATTCTGTGAGCCATGCAATGAATAGGGATCAAATATGGGGTAACAGATGTTTGTAGTCTAACACAAAGACCATTCCTATGTCCTTGCATTGTAGCAGCACCATCAGCTCCGACACATATTAACTTAGTGGCTATTTCCATTTCATTCATTCTTGCTTCTTCCTTTAAACTAGTTACAACAACATTGTAAATGTTTTCTGCATTGCAATTTTCCACCATCTTGCGTACTCCAAGTAAATGAGGTTGCCTTAAATGATTTTCCAATGTGTAAACATGCATGCAAATCCAAGATGTATTGTCAACAACAGTCACCTCATCAATTGAAAGTGAAATGAATTTGGCCTTTTTTACTTTCTCTTTGAGGTCATCCTGCTCAACCAATGAGAGACATTTTGCCATTTCCCAACCACTTCGATCTGACCAATGGGCGTTGGGTAAGTTCTGCACATCAGCTAGTCAAAATAGAGATTTATAATCAATGAAATCAGACATAGGTCTACCCTTTTTAAGAATAGAGAATACAACAACAAACTGCAAACTTTTTGAAGCTAAAGTTAACTTATTCATTTTTTGAAATTGGGCTTGAATCGTTGCACCTTTCTCAACCAAAGTTTGCTTTTGTTTCATTTCTTTATCATATTCTTGTGCATATCTTATATGTGCACACTCTGATGCATCCTTCCACCTATAATTTTTTGGTATTGGTCGATCACCTTCTTTTGTTTTGATATAAACCTTTCCACAATGTTTTTCTATTGTATCTTTCTTAAGTTGCAATCTATGATCCTTTCCGTGTTTCCAACTACAAATTACGCATCTCAATTCTGTTATTTCCTCACTACTATTCTCTGGCAGCACTGGCTCAATAAATGGAAATTCTGCTATCCAATCAGGCTGAAATGATCTGTTAATTGTCCACCTAGATAACCTTGCACGTTTATGTTTTTTAGATGAAGATTCTTCGGAAGTAGGGACTGCATAAGAACTATTATTTTCTTTTCCACTTGGCATGTTAGATTCAGGAATCTCTTCATGTTGTTGTTCCATTTGATTAAGAATATTTTCATCTGTGGACTTTTCATTAACGTGGATATGTGGAAGTGGAGGCATACCAGGGTCAACGGTGTTTTCTGTAGAGATAATACTAGTGTCAATAGTAGGGTCATTATCACTATGGCATTTAAAAGCATACCTTCTACAGATAAAAAATGGACAAAGCCATCAACCAAAAAGCACACTTCTTTATGAATGAAGACATTATATATAAAATTAACAATGTAAAAAAATTAACTGGTAAGTAAAGGCGTTCATACCTTCAATTTGTGTAGATGTTGATGGTTGACCGGATTTTGAAATATTATGAAAGTATTTGAGGATACTCCTTTTATCGAAATACTGGCCTCCCTTCTTTCCACTACCAGTAGTTGACATTTTACCTGTATGAATAGAAGAGTAACATGAACAATGAACATCATTTTTAAAAATGAAAATAATTGGTATAAAAGAGAACTACTGCTAGAGACAACAAAATATCTATCCCAAGAATATCATTTCCAAGCAGAATAAACCTCCTTATTGAGTGTCCATGAACAAAATGTTAAAAAAGGAAAATTAATGGTAAAAGAAACTTATCGATAAATGGTGATCATTGTATTTCAGTCAGCTACTATCAATCACCTTAAGCCAGTCATCTTAAGCCAATCACCTTCTACTAGTCACCTTCTACCAGATGTCTTCTACCACCTTATGCTAGTCACCTTATGCCAATCACCTTCTGCCACTCACCTTCTGCCACTCGCCTTCTACCACTCACCTTATGCCACTCGCCTTCTACCACTCGCCTTATGCCACTCACCTTCTACCACTCACCTTATGCCACTTGCCTTATGCCACTCACCTTATACCACTCGCCTTATGCCACTCACCTTATGCCACTCACCTTATGCCACTCGCCTTCTGCCACTCACCTTCTGCCAATCACCTTCCACTAGTCGCCTTCTGCCAGTCGCCTTTCGTCAGTCACCTTGTGTCAGTCGTGGACTCATGTTTTGTCAGTCGTCTGCTTTGTATCGCTCGCTATCCAAAAAAATTAATGTTGTAATTGTATGAGAGTCATTGTCAGGGTTAGCTATATATAATGGGGTACAAGGGGTGAATTGGGCGGGATATTTTTTATTTTTAATAAATTTAAGGCAAAAATTAGGTGGGAAACCTTATGATAACTTGGCGAATTTACCCTTAAAAAATTGGATCCCAAAATTTTTGGGCGAATGGGCCGACCTATATGGTCCCAAAATTCGCAAAATTAACATTGTGAAAATCCGAATATTCGCGCTAAATTGTGAAATTTGCCACTGTGCATAACCCTTATTGTTGTGCCAAAAATAGCCATTCCTATAACATTAGTAACCCTAAAAATGGTTAGTGATATAGTACAAAATATTGTTAGGGGAAGATTGAAAAATCAGCAAGAGGGCTCTCATGGGTCATTTTTTTAAAAGATGGTGGTATAAGTGGAGGGTGCCCTAGGCATGGGCCAAGTTGTAAAATAAAATTACATCCACTTGAGGAGTAAAGGTAGGAATTGGCCCAACATAGGTAAGGGAAATTCCTTAAGGACTTCTTCCTAGGTTCGCAATAATGGAATCCTAATTCAAAATATTGATCATCTTTGTTGGAAATCTGAGCAATGAGTAATTAAAAGCACTCAATGAAACAAGAAAGAAGAAAAGGACCTAAGACATAGCAACCATTAGAGCCTCCATGTACCCAACCAAAGAAAAATAAATAATCTCAAGGGTCATATTGGAGTTATCACTAGTCCATCAATCATTCCCCCTCTCACTCTTCCTACTTCTCTTTACCTATTCCCACTTCTTCTTTCCCATTTACTTCTTAAATTCCTTGTCCTTTGATCCCTCTTGTTGCTCATCTTTCTTCCATAATAAGTGTAGTCATTTGTTCCCCAATGGATACACCCCTTCCATAGTGATTCATGCTCTTGGCACCATGTCCATCACATCAATCCCATCACCCATCGTGGAAGTCACCACCACATGCCCACTTGTCTCTAATGTCAATATTTTATCTCTATCATGGTTAGTTTTACTACTAGCTAAAACCTTGGTACATATGGTAACTAAAGCATCAACCACCACTTCATTGTCCACCTATATATCAACACAATTCACGCCACCCACTATGTTCATCCATCTTCCATATCACCCAAGCACATTTGGTTGGTAACTCTTTCTAGAAAATGTGATGTCACCAATGCCAACTTAAGCAATAGAATCCATGAAGATTATCCTAGAACTACAAACAGTTGTAGGACCTTTCTAGTAGATCATTGGGGCATCCAAAAATATCAATGTCTAAAATTCATTTGACTCACCCCAAGCAAAGGAGAGAAAAATAAGAAAGGAATACAATAATCTAAAGGATCAATCACTAAGGGCATCACTAATCATGAGGTCTTAATAGGTTGTAGGTGGAAACAAAATCATGATCATTGAGGTTTGTTCTAAGCGATTCATCCAGATCGTCCTTCTCTCCTACTAATTTTATCACTAGGATTTAAGAGTTAGATTTGTCAAGAATAGATCCATACCAAATGATCCAACTTGCAAATCAATTATACATTGGAGTAACCATATAATATGACCAATTAATAATGGAAAATAAAGTTAACAAGAAAAGATCTATTAATAATGTCTTAATAGCCCAACTCATATCCAAGAAGATTCATCTCCAATTATAAATGAAGGGCCTTAGGAAGGACACCATCAAAGGAGCCCAACTATAATGTCAAGTTGAGGAACTAAAAACCTACCTTATCAAAATGAAAAACAAAAAAACAACTAGAATATCACTTAGAGCAGCTTACTCAAGGTCAAAATTAGCTGAGGCAACAACTTGAATAAGAAAAGGTAGAGTCATTATAGTATATAAAGCATATGTAATTTACCCAATGAGAGAAATATTAGGAAGTAATCTAACCCTAAGAAGAGGTTGCAAGATTGAAAGTAGTGGTAGACCTGGGCCACACCTCAAAGGTAAATCAAGTTATGTTCCTATTGGACAACATTAAAACTAAGATGATAAATACCAAAAAATATTTTGAGTTTGCATCCAATATCGAAGTAATTGACATCCACAACATATTAGGAGGTGTTAAAGCAATTGGACACCTTGTCAGCATCACAGGCATACAAAATGGGGATAAATAGGAAGGTAAGAAAATTGAAAAGGATCTTTGATGCCCAAAGAAACCTACAAAGACACAATGGTCTTTTTGGAAACACCAATGCAGGAAATGATAAAAGAAATATAGGTGTTGGTGGGTATTGAATTTCTTGACATGGTTGATGAGAAAATAAGACTCCTCAATGATGAATTATACACATGATGCAAAGAGGAGAAGGCCAAGGTTGAAGTTGAAGCATTCAAAATATAGATCAAATAATTAAAGGTTTTGTTGGATAGATTGTACAAAATGATGGAACAATAGGATGGACTGTTTAACAACCCATATGAGGATTTGGAAGTTGATGTAGAAGACCTTATGGATCTGAGGTTACCAAGAGATAAGAAATGATAAAAGTTGCTAGAACTACTACCACGAAGATGATGAGGATAATCAATATTTTTATAATTTTAAAACAAAATTGTCTTAATTATGTAGACTTTATGCCCAACTATAAAGATAGGGTTTGCGGTATCTCACCAATCAAGCTTGACACTCCATGAAGTCGACATAAATGTAGTAACCCAATTACTACCTTAGGATTTCTTGATATTTTAAAGATTTATAAAGCTCTTGAATCAATCAATTAGGGCCTTTTTGCAAAATTTTGATTAGAAGTGTGATTTTCTCAAAGTGGCATGATTGGATTCTAAAGAGTGAAGCACTTGATGACATGGAGTGATTTGTTCCTAAGGAGAAAAGTGCTAGTATATTGGAGCAAATCACCCCTAGAAACAAGATATTTATTCCCCTTCTTAAAGAAAAATTTTCATTGATAGGTAAAAGCAAAAAAGGAAGTACAAGGATCCCAAGGAAGATCTGTAGAAAGTGATATTTGGCATGTAGTGATGTCATATTTTAATTTATTTAGAGATGCATTTAGAGGCATGAAATATTTAGAGATGTGTCTTTTTATTAAAGATGCCCTTAAATATTTACTTTTACTAAGAGTAAGTATTTCTCACCCAAGGTAACTCAAGGGTGAATTATATTTATAAATAAGAGCATAGGATTTATTGTAAACATATTTTATCCTTAAGAGAATCAAAGGTACACTTTGTGAGCCCCACATTATAATTGCTCTCTTCTCTTGGATTGAGGAGAAATTGATGAGATCTTTTGCTTTCCATCAGTGGCACTACCCTCCTGGATTGTAGAATGTTTGACGATTGTGGCTCAACCCTTTTGTCCTCTTGTCAATCCTTGTTAATTCTATTTCATACACATAGGATACATTATTGTTATTTGATTTTCTCATGTGTTGATTGATCATATACTCCCCTTGCTACGATTACAACTGTATTTTCTTTCAACTTCTCACACCCCTAGACTTCCAAATATTACTTTCACACATTTTAATTTCCACTTTTACTTTATATATTTAGCTTTGATTAGTTAGATTTGATGAGGATAATAGGGAGCTAGCCTAAATCTAGAGGTTGAGAGGGGCACATTCCCCTTTCTTCCAATTTGTTCAAACAGAATTGTGGATGCATAAGAAATTAGACCGTTCTATAATTCAACATGTTTTTGGCATGCTTCATGGGAACAAACACTTGGTTTCCATGATAAGATCGAGCCTAGTCCTTATTTGAATTCTAATTTTACATAACTTCCATTTTTGACATTCAGTTTTGCAAGTGCTTTGTAAATGGCGACTCCTTTATGAACCTAAAAATTTAAAATGTTTATGAAGTAGCAACAAAGGCACTCAAAGAAATAACAAATGTTCTTCAATTTTGGCATCAAAATTACCTTTTCCATAGGCAAAAGGTAAATTTTGCAATCTTCACTTAGGAAGCGATTTGCTTCAATATTGGAGTGATTCATCCTATATGATGCCAATTACCTAAAAAGTAAAGAAATTCTTCAAGTTTAGCTCATTGAGTGATTCGCTCAAAGAACAACAAGCAAACCACTTAACGAGTAAAATTCCTTCAAGTCAAATCCAAAGAGCAATTTGCTTGGGAAACAACAAAATTTTCTAACTCCTAACAAGGGAGCAATTCACCTCATAACCTAGAGCGTACACTTGGTCCCTTCATTAGTTTTTTGTTAATTCATAATTTTGAAGTGATTTATTCCAATTGAGGAGTGATTTACTCCCCTAAAAATGTTTTTAATTTTTTTAAATTTTGATCTTGAAACTCTAACTATGTAGGTACATCTGCAATACGACCTGGGCTTATGAATACACGCTCAAAGACACAACACAACAATCTAGAAAATAATTTTGACCAACCAAGTTGATAACATACAAATGAAATAAAATTGGTTAATGAGATAAACTTCAAGATGAAGCAAGGAGATCATACTATAGTATAATCTAGATTAGATCAAGGATATTCCATTCCCAAAAAATAGACAAAGAAATTCTATTTGTAGTATCACTTGACAAAAGCCTCATACTTTACACGGTTCAATTGTTAGAAGAAACAAAGAAGGATACAGGGGATGAGGAAGTACAATGTATAAGTTCAAATTAAGAAGGAATTAAAGATGCAAAGGAAAATGTGGAGGATAATTTTAAACCAGTGGAGGTGAAGAGGTAAGGTTTATTCTACGTAAATTGCCTTCATTCTTCTCAAGTAGTATAAAATCCTCTTCTTGCAATAAAATAATAGTGTGAGGTTATCCCTTACACTTAGGGTTTCAAGAGTAACATAATAATGAAATAAGGATGGAGGATATCCAGAGTAATTTAGGGTTTTTAGCTAGCATAACGAGATAATTAATATGGAGGAACATCCTTACACTATAGGGTTTTGAGGGCAACATAGAGAAGTGCTTTTGAAGTTATTCCTTTAAAGGAAGACAAACTTGTAGATGATAAGTCTCGCTATGAACAATATAAAAAAAATGAAGAGATTGATAAAGATAGTGTTGATGGGAATGAAAAAAATGAAGAAGACCCAGTAAGCAAAAACAAAAAAGAAAATGAAGGAATATTTATATGGGAAAATAAAAGCAAATACAACACATGTTAACAAGAAGTGGTGTTAAACCCACAAACAAAAATAAAAAAGACATGATGAAAATGATAACTTGAAATATTAGGGCATGAATAAGACCCCTAAAAAAAAGTATTAGGGATTTAAGCATATTTATAGAAAAGGAAACTAGGTACCAAATATTTTAGCCATTGGCAGTGTTAGTCTTCATTTTAGAAGGCAACTAGTGAGTGAGATTTTCTCTTAATACAAATGATACCAAGGAGTTGATCAGAAAAAAAAAAAAAACTACATTTTAGAAGGCAACTGGTGAATGAGATTTTATCTCTTAATACAAATGATATCAAGAAGTTAATCATAAAAAAAACTGCATTTTAGAAGGCAATTGGTGAGAGATTTTATCTCTTAATACAAATGATATCAAGAAGTTAATCATAAAAAAAACTGCATTTTAGAAGGCAATTGGTGAGAGAGATTTTATCTCTTAATACAAATGAATCACAAAAAAACTTAGCAATTTGAAGAAGATGAATATTTTTTATAGGAAGGCAAATCAAAAATGTCTTTAATAAAAAGGCTATCTCCATATGGTTTAACTAATTTCAGAGCAATACAATGAAAGTAAATTGCGAAAAAACTTAGCAATTTGAAGAAGATGAATGTTTTTTATAGAAAGGCAAATAAAAAATGTTTGTGATAAAAAGGCCATTTGTATGTGGTTTAATTAATTTCACAGCAATGCAATGAAAGCAAATGTAACATTTTGTTGTTTGATAGAAGTGGTCCCTAATAGAAATGTAACAGTTTGTTGTTTGATAAGAATGATCCCTAATAAAAATGTAACGTTTTGTTGTTTGATAGGAGTGGCCCCTTAATAAAAGCCACACATAACCTACTAAAAATATTATAACTATTTAAAATTAATGATTATTATTTTTATATAATTATTAAAATAAAAATATCAAATAAAATCTCAACTGAACTTTCAAAAAGACTTCTATTCAAATCTTGTCAAATTATTGCAACTGCCAATCATATATGTTTGCCTCCCCTATAACCAATTAACAATATTAACTCATTTCAACAAAGCCAAAGAAAAAAGAGAAAGGGTAAGAACTATTTAAAGAAACAAATAAGTATTTTTCATAAATAATTAAAAACATTTTTTTTAATATAAATACATCTTTAAAATAAGAGGAAAAAGAAAAATAATTATTTATAATTATAAAAGTAAAAATCCATCTTCTAATACTTCAAAAATAAAAAATAAAATATCATTTAACTATATGGAAAGAACTTCAAACATAGTTATACAAAAATTATAAAAAAAATGTCAATCTTCGCTTTTGGCACGATTACATTCAGGATCATCACTTTCATTGCTTTGCGCAAACTGAAAAATGAATTCAATTCACATGGCTTTAAACATTGTTTCATCAATAAATAAATTTAAAAAAAAAACAATAATTCCAATTGGCTTACACTTGGGAGATGGATCAAAAATTTATCTGAGGCAATGTATTAGACTAGGAAAATGCACAATTCTCAAACATACGACTGCATACTTGTAGTCTTGAATTGCCATGCTCAAGACTCACATCCTCAAATTTACAAACCAAATTCAAGGAACAATGTTTTCATGTTTTATTAAATGTAAATAATATGATATTTGAGGATACAGATGAAGATAAGAAAACACACTTGCATTCTTTGTCACCATCAACAACAACACACATTTCACAATTTCAAATTTACAACCCAGACATAAAGAACCAAGAATTATGAAAGATTTATGAATCTATAATTTAAAATTAGGAATGTAAAAGAGCAAGAGCTTTTATGCTTTTGCCCATCAATCATTACATCTTCAAACATTATAATCATATTGCCAAACAGAAGATTGAGTCTAAGAAACTCATAGAACCCCCACTTCTTGTCTTGTCTGAGGCTGCTCAATGTCAAGCCTAGAGCATCACCCAAAGAAACTCATAGAACCCCTCCTTGTCTTGTCTGAGGTGCTCAATGTCAAGCCTAGGGCATCACCCAAAAGGAGACCAAAAATCCAATTTACCTTCTTATGCACAAAAATAATATGGTCCAAGCTTGCCACTCACCATTGCAATTTGGTAGGGTATTTAGGAAAGATTTATCTCAAACTAATCCTCTGGATGACTATCACTTGAGAGGGTCCAACTCAAAACTAACTTAACTAAGAGAAACTATGAAATTAGGTTACCCACCACACAATACCATACCCCATGTATGTACACCTAAACTCCAAACAAACTCAAACTCCAATTTTGTGCCATTTGTCCTTCTTGTGTGCATACACCTTCCTCATCTTCTCAGACTCGTATATTTGGGTAAAAATGTGGGTGACCATGTTCAGTTTATGGGACTGAGCAGCAATAAGAGATGCCGTGGATAGATTCTCAGACAAAACAATTTCATACCCATCTCCATATGAACTCATCCCTGGTGCCATCAACTGCCAAAACATGCCTCCAGCACCTGCTCCTCCCCTGCTAGCAGAGGCATAGATGTGCTTATACACAGTATCAAAGAGATTATCCCTCTGCCAATTGTTAAATCCTGGGTCTTTGGAGGACTTCCCAAACTCTGCAAATAGTACTGGCTTTCTCAGAACCTTGTTTGCATCATCCAAGTGGGTCTGGAGCCAATTCCCTAAGAAAGAGAGTTGAGTTTGTTCATCTGATCCCTTCAGCCTTTTCAATGGCAGAAAACAAATCACACATGTGAGATTGCTGTCAGAACACTGCAAGCAGGCTATGGTTTCAAACATCAAGTTTACATATCTTACAGAAATACCCAGTTATGTACCATGCAATGCAACTATCAGGAAACCAGATCACATCAATCTTGTTAATCCCGGGGAAGGAAAAGAAACATCACTCTTCCTGAAAACGGCTAACAAATAACAGATCTGATTGATTTTGTATGGGCAACAGCTCAATGTGTCAAATTTGTAAATCACAGATCTAAGCCTGGTAAAAGAGATTGATCCCACATTTTACTTCTAGGCCAATAAATCATAAACCACCCATAAAAAGAAAAACTCACCAAATATCTGGATAGGAGTGAACAGTTGCAAAATCAAACTCTTTGATTTGATTATTGGCGATGAAATCTGTCCCCACAGAGAAGCCTGGATTGGCTTCTTTCTTGTATTCAGTATAGAATCCTTCCAAACCTGCCTCAAGAAGGTGGTTTCCATCAATGGATTTCACATGGGAAGCCATTTCTTGTAGCCATCCCTGCTTAGCCACAACAGCCATGCGACATATCCTTATCAGAATAATCAATAAACAAAAATGTAAGCCATTTGAAAGACAAAACAACTATTGAACATACGATCTATGAAATCTAATGCAGATCCATAGACATCAGGTAATTATCAAAAAAAAAAAAATGTTGGCTAACCTGGATGCTATTTGCAGAAGGATCACTCAGGCAACGGGGCTCATTCATGAGCTCCCATGCAAAAATTGTTGGGTCATCCTTGTAGGCTACTCCTGTGATAGTGTTTACTCTAGTCAAGACAGCCTGCACAAGATTTGCATGGTTAGAGGTTAAGTTGTCATCATTGAGACATGAAAAAGAAAATGACACACTGGACCTGTGTATACTCTGCAATAACCCAGACACCTACATACACAATGTATACAGATACCGACAGAAGAACCCACATGCATAACGTACATACACAAGGAGAGGTACACCTATAAACCCATAGAGACGGACATATACTGTGTATATACCTTCACATGATTCTTGAAGTAGCCTTTAACGGTAGGATTGGTGAAGAAATCACTTTCTGAGCTGAGTGACTGCCCTGCACTATTAGCCCAATTCACATACTAGCATTTGCCTCCATAGTTGACATAATTATTCTCCAGGCTAAGGATTAGCCTGATTTGATGCCTTTTGGTTTTAGCTGCCACATAGTCTAGAGCCTGCATAACAAAAATTATAAAGATGAAACAATAAAATAGCAGGAAAACATTGCATTTTCGCATGAAAGGGGTCAAAAGGCACAGACCTGAAAGACTTGCTCATCATAAACACCAGGAGAAGTCTGCAATGCCTTGTACTGGCCATCATTGAAGGCCCATGTCCTTGCAACATTGAGGCCATGAGCTTTAGCTTCTTGAAAAACGGTTGTGACTTTGTCTCTCTGTGCTGGATCTGTTGCCATAGTCATCAGCCAGTAGGAGTTGAACCCATTAACAAACAGGGGGTTCCCATTCACAAAAAAATGTGTGCCTTGGGTGGTCACAAACCCATCCCCTGCAGCTTGCTGAAAACAGAGGAGAAGAACAACACAGGACACACCAACAAAACTCATGTGCACTCCACCACTACCCATGATTTCCAGACCCTAGAAAACTGTATAGAATTGCAGTATAAGAAGAAAAATCTAATGAGGGAGACCCAACATTGGGTAGAAAGTCCCCAAATCTATGCTTATGAGGTTTAGAAGGGGGCACATATAAAATGGGCAGTTAGTGGCCTCTGTAGCAGTTGAGTTGATGGTGGAGAAGAGCTGAACGCACAAGGCAAGTTAATGGGGACCCCAAGAAGGCCTTTTGTCTTAGACTGCCCTCACAAATTCAATGTATGCACATGGGTATGGGACTATATAGCTTGAGGAATATGATTATCTGGTCAGGGAAATGTGGTGTAAGAGTTTACTGTCACTTTCACTGCATTGGAATGTGGAGCTGGCCAGCAAAAGCAGGTAACTAACTTTATTTAAAACACATATGAGATATTAGATCCAAAATCTACTGTTTGGGTAGTTAATATTTGCATGAAGGCAGACTGGGGTCGGTGGATTCTTCACTAAATGCAGAAAGCAGTTTCAAATCAGTAAAATAACACATATGTTACTAAACTCTAAAGGTCTTCCAGGATTCTGTCAGTTTTCTTGTACATAACGGGCATTTTGGAAAAAGATTTAGTAATGGCTGTCATTCTCCATTCCCTAACAAACTTTCCTAAAAACATCCGAGGTAAATGGTTTATATAATCCGGGTGGAAGGTTTAAGATTAACAAAGAATATTTTTTCAAAAGGCAAGCATTGAAATTCTAGGCATGTCCTTTCATGTTGGCCATAAGCTGTAGACCCGTGAATCAATGAGCTATATTTTTTCTACATGACCATATGACAAAATCAATGCATGGTTGGTAACTTTCAGAGGAGGTTTGAACTTGTCTTCATATGTTCACATGATGAGATTGTTTCGAGATTTTGTCTATTTTTAACAAGGTTTAATGAACATTAATTTCAGCAAATTATGTTTAATATCTCATCCTTAAATTCATGAACTTGTTGTTGCAAATTTAATGATTTTAAAAGTTTTATAAATAGTATGAACATTTATAATATTAACATAATTATTTATTTATTAAATTTAATTTAAGTTGTTAGAAACATTGAAAAATAGGAATATCTAAAATTTTCAACTGGTCATGGTTTAATGGTGGAGATATATGGGTGACACAACTCACACCAAAATTTAAATTCTATATACACCCAATAGGGTATATAACTTAACGTGAATAGGTTAATGTAAATGGGAACCTTTCAAAACCTTATCTTTTAAAAAATAAATAAGTTCAACAATTTCACTTCAAGCAATTTATAATAAAACTTTATATTATATTAAAGATATTATATTAAAGATCATTGAATAACAAAACTTTATTAAGATAATTTGAGTGAATGTGGTCTACCCGCAAGGATGTCACTTGCATTATCGATGTGACTGGGGTTCAATCCCCATGGTGGATGTGTATAAGAAGTATTACTTTAATTAAAAAAAAAAAATGAGTTAATGTTATTTGATTTTTAATATTATAAATAAGAAGTTTAAGGTTTACACTCTTTCTTTCTTTTTTTCTTTTTTCTTTTTTTTAATATTTTAATTTAAAAAAAAAAAATGAGTTAATGTTATTTGATTTTTAATATTATAAATAAGAAGTTTAAGGTTTACACTCTTTCTTTCTTTTTCTTTTTCTTTTTTCTTTTTTTTTTTTTTTTTTTTTATTTAAAGATATGAGGGTTTTGGCCAGGAATCCCCCAAGTTGTTACAACACCCACGCCACGGTTTGAATCTTGGACCTCCCGAAGAAGAGCCAAAGCACTTAACATAACTAAGTTTGTTATTTAAATATGTATTTAATAAATATCTTTAGTGTATATATATATATAAAGATCATCTTATATGTTTTATGATGTTGTCAATGTTAAAAGTTATTCTAATTTTTTACTTTACTTTTAATAAACTAAATTGTGGTATTAATAATTTAAATATGTGTTAAATAAATATCTTTCATATATATATATATAAAAAGATCATCTTATGTGTTTTATGATGTTGTCAATATTAAAAGTTATTGTAGTTTTTACTCATATTATTTAATTAAAATTTAACGAATTATATTATTAAATTTTTAGATAAAAGTTAGTTTTAAAAATAAATAAATAAAGCTCATAATTTTTGACAAATCTTTGGTCGTCGAACACTTATATTCATGAGACTACTACTTAACAAACAAACAAAAATACCAATGAGACTACTACTTTACAAACAAACAAAAATACTCAAAATTAAAAAAATTGCTGAACCAAACAGACAATTATCAATCTACATGACCCTTGACTAAATAAATCTACAAACTCTTCAAAGCTAAAATTAAATTGACACTTAAGTTGAATCTTCCCACATTAGAAGGTGATAGATAATTTAAGGAAACCCAGGGTTGATAATTTAAGGGAACCCACATCCTTGAATTCAACGTTTTGATACCCAATAATTAGGGACCTAACATTGACATTGTGTGTCGAGAAGTTGAACTAAGATTGACGGTCATAATGATGTGGAGTGACTTTAGATATTTAAATAATTACATGAAGCTGTATATCCCAACTATTAGGTGTGATGTGATAGTTATATTATAATAATTTTCTTTTTAGATTTTTTTTTAATTTAAATTTAAAAAATAACTTAAAAAATATTATATATTTTTAAAAAAATTATAATACTAAACTTTACTATCCCAACCAGGGAACCATCACTTTATATGGACATCAATATCAATAGCAAAGGAATATGCATGCCATGATCAGAAGCCCCATTACTAATGATTTTGAAATGAATACTTACTAATAATGATTTTGAAATGAATACTTACTAATTTTCAAAAGGGTGTTTGTAATTTAATTATTGAAAAATATTTAAGGCACTATAAAAAAATTAGCAGGACAAAAAGTTCATTCATAGCCACTAAATATAGATTTGAAATATGTTACATTGGCAACTTTAGCTCCTTTTTCTTTAACTTTATAAAAGAAAGAGAGGTGGAATGTGTTGATAAGTGGAAGTTTCTTGAGAGGGAAGGTAAGCATATTCTTCGGTAGATAAACACAAAAAGCATGAACATGGCATGTGACTGACACCCACGTTGAGTTCTTGCAGGAAGACTGAACATGGCCTTGTACCAAAGATTGACATCTTGCATGAGTGACCTTACACTCGTGAGGTTCAATGCCTATTTCATAAGTTAAGTATATATTCCATAAAACCATCTAGATAAGGCAAACATATATAAATATAAAGTTTATAGATATATATAAGTTTAATTTTATTATTTAAAAAATAAATTTTATGTTTTAATTTGTTTTAAAAGGTAAGGTTTTGTTAATATACAAAATATGATAGGAACAGTTAAATCTTTCAATTTTTGAGGAAGAGATTTAGGTTGGAATTTTAATAAGAGATGGATAATATTTAAATTTTGTTATGATACCAATTATGTGGTGATGATGTAATAGAGACTTGTTTCAATCCTATACAACCAATTAAAAAATTATATATAATAAATTAATAGTATTTATCATAGATAAAATTAATAATAAAATATTTTTGCAAACAAGTTTAATTTGTATATTTGCTTTCTGAAAGGTAAAATTTTAAAAATCATTTGTATTAATGCTACCGAACCCTTCAATATTAACTAATATTGTATTTATTATAATCAATTAAATGAGGTAATAGGGTTCTTAGTATAATTATTTATATGACTATTGTTTAATTATTTTTACATCACATACTTAACTAGTTATATATGGTTATTATAATCATTTTATCATCAACTAAATGAGGTAACGAGCTTTTTAGTATAATTTGTTTTAACACAATACATATTGTTTTTTTTATTCATAGCGAAATCGGTTACTCCATAAATGGACTGCCTCTATAAACCTTAAAAACGTTAAACCCACTAGGTAACGCACAGTCAACGGAACCCCGACCCTCCAGGGCATTGAACTGGGGTAACTAACCGACGATCACTCAGTCGCTACCATCCAACCTATCCTCTTCTGGGTATGCAACGGTTTGAACCTTGGACCTTCCCAAAGAGAGGCCAAAGCACTAACCGCTACACCATCCTTGCAAATAACACCACACACATTGTTAAAGTAAATGAAAATTGAAGTCATTGTGATAACTCATTGTTGAGTATTTTACTTGTAAGAATAATTTATTTTTATGTACTTGAAAACTATTAAAAAAACCATCAATAAATAAAAAGAGATAAAGTTAAAAAGGAGAGTAGCAACAACAACACATTTCCGCTATGCATGCATTCAAAATATCATGGTGGCTACTTGTTAGTTGATTACAAGACCAAACTTGAAAGTGAAATATTCCATTATCCTTAATTCATACAATGACATTAATCTCTATGTCTTTTATCTAACAATTATTAACATGATCATTGTTGAATTTTTAGAACTGCAATCAGTAAAAAGGGCTCTCTCTGTTTTAAAAAGGGACTTAAAAAGGGAGCCCCACCCCAGCCTTGCCTTTAAAATAGAGGGGGCCGGGGAGGGGAGGGCTCTCTATCTATAACCGAGCTTTTAAAAGTGTGCCCCCACTATTCTAAAGAGGTTTAAAAAAAGGCTCTTAAAACTCGGTTCTTATAAATGGTTCAATGCTGAAATAATTTAAAAACATCACCGATCTCGAGAGATTTTGCCCATCTATAAGTTTTTGCCCTTTTAAATGATGGGCTATTTATCCATAACCGAGTCCGCATTCTTGTTTCATAGCCACCTCTCAGAGCTTAAAACCTCTATAAAAGGCACAACAGCCATGGAAAGTAGGGGTTGGATTAAGATTGAAAGTTATTTAACACTAGCCAGCTGAGGGATTATAGGTTTAATAAGTTGGACAAGTGGTCAATTCCAATCCCTTTGGAATTGACACCCATCACGACTAAAATCTTGGCAAAAATATTTTCTCATAGGTAGAGATGAGGAGGATGAATTTGCTTGTAGCTATAGGAGCCCTAGAGTCTGCATAGTGAAAGGATGGATATGATAAGATCCTTCCAAAACCTCCTCATGCATATTAGGTTGAGGATTGGAGAAAGATTTGGTAGTCCAAGGGTTGACCGAAAGTAAACTTCTTTGCCTAGTAATTCATGCATAAAAGTGAGGAAACATCTTACCACTTGATGTTTGAGTTTCCATTCATGTGTCAAATCTAAGAGTGATGGTTTTTAGCTTATAAAATCTGAGCCAATGATGATTTGAATCGGATTAAATTCGGGAAATATAGAAGAGGGGCATATTTAAATTTGAAGCTCTTTTTATCAAGTGGAAGTATGGATTAAACTTTATTTGGTGGTAAGTGTGGTTAGAGAGGATTAAAATTTATTTGGTGGTAAGTGTGGTTAGAGAGATGGTAGAATTTTTAGAGAAACCTTTTCATCCTTGAATGGCGTATGGTAAGTTATTTGGAGAAAAGTCACATAAACTATGGTAGTGTATGCTAAAGAGGAAACTCAGATTGATATAGGGACAATGGAGAATGAAGTTGAAGTGTAGGAGGGACAAGACAGATCTAGTTGAAAAATACCCCCAAAATGTTAGATTAAAACTAATACTAATGGAGCTGCAAAAGTAATCTAAATAGAGCTGGAATTGGAGTGGTCTATAGGAATCATGTTGGGACAGTGCTCTATTGGGAACTATAGGGTCTAGGTAGGGCCATGAACAATGAAGCAAAAGCCTTAGCTATCAAATCTACTTCTATCTAGATGGTAAGACATGGTTATAGGAAGGTAATCATAGAATTAAATTCTCAAATATTGGTAGGAGTTGTAGATTCCATGAGGAATTTTAATTTAGAGACATGGAGGTTGAGGATTCTTGTCACACAAATTAAGAAGTTGTGGAGGAAATTGGATGAGTGATTCTGATTTATGTGGGGAAATTTTTGAATAAAGTAGTAAACTTCTTGGCTAAGACATGTACCGAGGAGGAGGTAGGGGTTCAATGGTATAGTGACATGGCTATTAAAGATAAAAGGATTAGGCAAGTTGATGAGAAAATCCAGTTTTTGGCTAATTTGGATAGCCATTACATACATATGGTTTAGAAGATTTGGCTCCAATGCAGATTTCCTTTTAGTGTTGAAATCAAAAGTGGTTGGTTCTTAGGATCTTGGGTTTTAGAGTTATGGAAGTTTGTTGGAAATTTAAAAGGAGGAAAAGGGTATTCTTGTTGGTTAAGGTTGGGAGGAGTCTCATACTAAATTATAAATAATATTATTTTAATATATTTTTTTCAAATTCTTATAAAAAAATCATTAACATGATTATTTTCATAAAAATGAGATATTAAGTGATCTTGCTAAAGAATGTATAATTCTATATCATCATATTTGTTAATAACAGGTTGTGACTTGGTTAATGAAAGTTGATTCTATGCATTGGATCAACCACTATATGCATGTGATTTATTCTATGAAGTCTTATAATATGTTTAGGCCTTGCACATAACTTTTTACAATTGTTAGGTAAGAATAGTAGTTGTATCAAATGGACATATTATCTTAAATATTTCTACTAATTAGCAATTGTATCAAATGAAAGGATTATCTTAAAGATTTCTACTAAGTAGTCAATGCTCTTCCCTTGATCGAGGGGAATGTTGAGGAATGCCACCTTATATTGTGAGTGCATGTTATGTATTATACGTGTAAGAACACATGTCAAAACTTACAATTGCAAAGAGTTGTATTTGTGGACATAGTTTTAGTATATAGAAAAACATTTATTTTTATACTTTGTTGTCTTAATATTAGTAAAAGATCTTTTTAACTAAATGGATTATTTAACTTAGTTTTATAGGCAAAGTTTATATTATATAAAAATTATTGATTATAATTATTCTTATTTGTTAGGAAAATATTTATTCTACCAAAGTTACTTTTGCACTTGCCAAATAAAGAGTCTTGGTGGGATATTTCTAAGTTTGGTCAACCTCACAAGTTGTAACAAAACACTTTTCAAATGGTTATATGGGGTTGAAATGGGCTCTACTTGTATGACATCATCACCACGTAATGGTATTACAACTTGGATATTATACATGTATCGCTTGGCAAGGTTCGCAACTAGGTCTCCTCCTTGAATGTTGAGGAATCTAATCAATTGAGTTAATGTCATTTGATGTTGCATGATATATTGATAACATAAGAATATTTTTTTTTAACCTTTTCAATTATAATTTATATTTTAATTAGTGAAAGAGGGTTGAAATAAAGTCCCCTACCTATATAATAATAATAAGACAAGAATGGAACCAAAATGTTTGAGGTAGACAACTTATGAGATCCAAAATCAAGTATATTTTTTTTATCAAACCTTCAAATATATATCCTTTCCTAGCTACCTTGGTAGATTAAAGTATTTTATCTTCCAATCATAGGTGTTGATTGTATTTTTCTAAAATCTAATATTCTAATATAAAATTTGAAGTTAATTATATGTATAATTGCACCCTCAACATAACATTGACATGTATAACAAATATAGAATTTTACAATGATATTACTATATGTTGGAATTCATACCTATTTCCATAAATAAACAAAAGTAATCCATCCACTCAAATCTTATACAAAAAATATAAAAAAAAAGCATGAAAGAGAGATATAATGGGCACTTGTAGGGACCATAAATAATCATCATATCATCCATAGATAAGAATCACAACACTCTGATACAATGGATGGAGTGATGGGGAGTATTTAAACCAATTCTAAAATTCTAATTACATAAACTTAACTTTACTCGACATAACGTAACAAAAGGGTTTTAGGTTAATTACAAGTTTATAAGGTGGGTTTAACCATAACAAGGTTAATTGTGGCCCATAGAGCTTACATAATAAAATATTACAATAAATTAAATACAATGTACAATGATTGCCCTTGGGCCTATACATTATTACATCATACAATATCAATATTGGACATAATTTAGATTAAATTGTCAACACACCCTCATAATCTACACTGGTGGACCAAAGAGAGAAGATAATAATGACAATAATATCTCCCCCTATAATGGATGCTTTAGTGGGATTCTATACTTAGGGTAGACTCGTCTAAATCCCCCTCATCATCTAAAATGTATTTTAGCAAAAATCTCTTACACAAGAGTCTCCTTCAATTGGACTGTAGTCATCATTGCCACTATTAGATACTCTTGCATATATCTAATGAAAACTTCCACTAAGCTTTCAAATGAGGAAGAGAACTCAAGATCACCACCACCTCTAAAGAAAAGTTCCTTTAATATTCCATAGTTGAATAAAGTATGTCTTGAATACATACCCTTTCCTTTTATGAAATACATCACCTTGTTTGAAGACTTCAACTTGCCCTTGGGCCACCTAATTTGCACCACTAAAAAAGGCTTTGCATTAATATGCTTAAAAGAAGATCTATTAGAAACTTCTAAGAGCACCTGGACAAGGAATAAAAGAAGTAAGATATCATGTATGATGAAATCTTCATGAATAAGTTGAATCAATATCCCAAAGGAGGAACAAGGATAGACCAAATCACATCCTAAATATTTTACTTGTATGCCTCCAAAAATCTCAAAATATGTTGCAATTATCACAAATACAACTATATCTTCTAAAAAAATTGACCAAATATTTTGATTACATAGAGTATGGTAAATCACCCTTTCAAAATAAAGAAATAGGGTTTGAGGACTATTACACATAATTTGGTCCCTAACACTAGAAGAGGTCCATAAAGTGATGTCACCAATGCATATAGCTTGAAAAACCATGTTATTTGAAAAAGGGGCTCAAAGGCTTCTATATGCAAAACAATCATGCTCTTAGGAATATTTGCTCTTCTAAGGTGTGAGTCTGCTCTAGAAAATTTGCCCAAATAGCCCCCAAAAATGCAAAAAATTGTCTCAAACCTTAGAATAGTAATAACTAATCCTAATATGCCATTTGATGCCTACTCATTCGTTGGTGATAACTACTTATTTTGCACCACCTGGTTACCTTTGATTGACTAGAATCATAACACTTGTCATTCTCTAATCGGTTAAGGATGAATAAACATGTAAAAATCAAGTGATGTGGTTCATAAGAGTACCATGTTGGTTGTAACATCATTTGTTTGTAAATATACCAAAACTTGGATTCAAACCCATGTCTCCTATGGGTGAGGTACCTTATGCTATAAAAGGCATCAAGGATGCTATTGTGATCAGATACATATCTTCAATTGTAGACAACCTCTTCTATGTTGATGCTTACTAATACAAAAAATCCAAGCCATTTACAACTCAAGGGGAATCAAACTAGAGTCCATGTACCTATCAATGCCTTAGTAGACTTCTCATAGGTAGTTGAGCAATAGATATGATGGCAACTAAAGTAATGGTGCCTCTATAGATAATGCCACTGTGGTTGTCCAAAGTGTAAAAGAAAATATTAAAAATGACCTTTGTGTGACTCAAACCTGAGACCGTCTAGGGCAAGAGTCTTTATTTCTTCTCTGTTGACCAATCTATGGAGCCTTCACGTGTTGAAATTCACAATATTTTCTAGAAATAAACTAAAGTAAATCATACAATTAAATCTTATACATAGAATGAAAAGAAATATAAAAGAAGAATTTGGTGGGTACTTGTAGGAACCATAAAAGATCACTATCCATAAATTATATTATACAACATTTATAAGAAATAAAGAGTGTGAGAGGGATATTTGTTGTAATACACAAACCCCAAATTACATCAGAAAGTTTAACCTACGTCGACATAATGATTGGGCTTCAGGTTGATTACAAATATTAAATAAGGTTTGACCATGACAAAGTTAATTATGGTTTATTGGATTTATATAATAAAATTTTAAAAAATATTATATACATTGCAAAATAAAATGCCTTTATGCCTGTCTAATACATCACATAATGTTGGGTCTTGGCCATGAATCAGATTACAAATATAACATCCTCCCATAATATGAACTGAGGGGTCAATGAGAGAAGACATTAGTGACAATAATATCTTCCTTCTATAATGGATGCTCTAGTGGTCCCCTACAGATCCATCAAAATCTCGCTCTTCGTTTAAAAGACGTCCACATTACTTCAAGAACATAGCTTCAATATTCTATAGCTTTACCAAGCAATTCTTCATAGGAAATCCCTCCCTTTTATAGTAGAAATTTTCCTTTTCTTTGAAGACTTAGCCTTACCCATGGTTCCATGGGTCTTAGCCTCCTTGGATTGAAATTTCTTTGCATGAGCATGTATGAGAGGAGTTTCACCATCATAATTCTATATTACCACCTAAAAGTAAACTAGAATAGAGAAAAGCTAATCAAGAGTAAGTCATTTGGGATTCTAAGAACATAGGAATCATATAAACTATTAGGTTCAATATCTAAAAGGAAGGTGAGATATTAGCAAGGAAATCTTAATGTGTTCTACCTCGTTTTTATTTCCTCTTAAAGATGCAATATAGTCCTTAACATTATTAAACTTGACTAGATTTGGAAAAAAGCTCTAATTCCAAGAGACTTACTTTATTATTATCAACATTTCTAAAATGCTTATGCAACTCTGACCATAACTTTTGAGGATCACTCTCTTATTTGACATAGAAAAGCAACTCCGATTCAATCAACAAGGAAAATAAACCTAGAGTCTCTCGTATATTTTGGTGCTGAGCTTCATCATCAAGAACCATCACTTAATCCTTCTTAAATATATATCAAAAGTTCTTACTTCATAGCAAGATGATCATTTGAGTTGACCAAATAATATCATTTTAGCCATTATGGAAAGTAACTAGGGCTTCATGGTCAATCTTACACAATTTAACCCATAATTCTATAAAGGTCCATACACTGATGCCACCAATGTATAGATGTCAAAATATAATACAATTTGAAAATAATGACCTCTTGTACATATGAGCTACAGCCTTCAAAATATTTTCCTCTATGGACCCCTAAAAATTAAAATTTAAAGTCTTTAACCTTATAAAAGCAAGAGATAATTTCAATCTACCACTTGGCTAGCTCTAATTTTCTAGAGAGAACCTATAAGCTTTTGCCACCTTATCTCTTATGATTCACTAGATCTCTACCACTTACTTTTTATTGATTGGTTAGAGGTACATTATTAGGTTTAAAATGGGCGACATGATGTAATAGGGGGCCACTTTGACCAAACATCCATTGATCAAGCTTAAGGTATTTAAAGGGACTTGGAGGGGATCTAACTTAGGTCTCCTCTAAGAAAAGCACCAAGTGCTATTTTTCCTAGCCAAGCTAGAGTTAGGATGGAAAGACATGCACACTCCTCTTAACTACCACTTGTTACTTTGCCCATAGTAAAAACAATAGCCATGTGACTTGATCATACAACCTTTGCTCCCCAAAAAATCCTTGTTGTAAATTTAGATAGTAAACACAATGGGAAAAAGAGGGTTGATTCCTCTCAGAGGGGGCACATACTTGGAAACCAATAACAAAAGAAAATACAAGCGAGGTTCAAACTCATGCCTAGTCTCTTCCAAAGGGACATTTTAATAATAATTCCATCATGATACCCAAACAAGGATCTACTAAGCCAATAGGATTGAGGTCATTCTTTCCTAAAAATATAGAATACATCTCTTATGCCACAAAATAGAATGCTCATGCAGATTAGAACATGATTCTTTTGGGCAATGCCATGCTTTCAAGCACTATCTTGACCACAATGGTCACCCAATTCCTTGGGTAAGGATATGCTCTCTCCCCATAGGGATATATTGAATGCATCCTTTAATGCATGGGTGCAAAGCCACGATATTGGCACACAAAATATCGGTATTCAAAATTTAAAAAATACATGTTCTTCAAAGCAAGGAGTCTTGAACTGGGGGTTTGATGTGCTCAAAAATACAAAAACTAACTTTTAATCTTTACAACAAAAATTTTAAAGTAGAATAGAGATACTCCAAGATCTTTATAAAGACAAGTAAAAGATAAAAATGGCTCTTTTTAGCTCTAACATAAAAATAAAAATAAAAGATAAAAAAGAGTATTATATCCTTTATTTTGGAAGAAAAATTGGAGGTACTAAAAAATGTTCTTGCATGGCCAAGCAAGACAACTCCATACCCACTCTGCTATCATGTTCAAATTCACAATATTTTTAAATAATGAATAGAAGAAAACCATGCACTCAAATTTTATACATAGAATAAAAAGAAATATGAAAGAAGAATTTGGCAAGCGCCCAAAGGCACAATAAATAATCACTATCCCTAGATTATATTGCACAACCCTCTAATGAGAAATGAGGAGTGTGAGGGGGGTATTTATAGTATTATCAAAACCCCAATCCCATCATAAATTTTAACCTAAGTTGACATAATAAGTGGGCTTTAGGTTAGTTATAAATAGTAAGTAGAGTTTAACTATAGCAAGGTTAACTAAGGTCCATTGAGCTTATACAATTAACTATTACAAAATAATAAATACATTGCACAATGAAATTCTCTTAGGCCTATCCAATACATCTCATAATATCAATTCTTGGCCATGAAGCAGATTATAAGTTCAACATCACAATGGAACAAGTGTTGAGTTTCTTCCATTCTAGTTGACCAAAAGCATGAATTATTTTAGCAAAAAATGGATCCCATGGATTGAACCCATGATCTTCACTAAAGTATACCTTCACCTTCCTTTCTCTAACCAACTTGGCATGTCTTCACACTGAATTAAAAATGGCATTCCCTCTATAAATAGGAGCATTATTCAATGCATCAATAGCAAGGATGCCTTTTGACAAGGCATGCACGTGAAAAGTAGGATGCACAAAGTTTTTTGAGTTCAAATTTCTTCCCTCCATTCATTTCCACCATAACCCTATTGCTCTTTTGAAAAGAATAAATAAGATTAAAAAAATCTAAATCAATTTTAAATTTGCATATGAAAGATTGAAAGTACCTTCATGATATGAAGTGAGCTCTAGAGTAGGTACAAAAATTCTTAAAAAATACAAGAATGAATGAAAATAATATAATAATTACAAGATGCTTATGAATTTTTGAGAAGTAATCCACCCTAAAATTTGGAGGAAGGGTTAGAGGCTTTGAAATAGCTTTTTGCATGACCAAACAATGTCGCTTCATACCCGATTTGATACCATGTTTGAATTCACATTTATTCTTAGAAATGAATAGAAGCAATCTATCCACTCAGATCTTATACATAAAGAATAATAAGGGTAAAAGAGACAAAAGATATAGTGGGTACTTGTAGGCACTATAGGTAATCACTATAATATCTATAGATATGAATCACAACACTCTGATAGAATGGATGAAGTGATGAGGGGTATTTATACCAATTACAAAACCCCAACTACATAAATGAATTTAACCTAAGTTGACATAACAAGAGGGTTTTAAATTTAATTACATGTTTATAATGATGGTTTAACTATAACAAGGTTAACTGACCCATAGGGATTACATAATAAAAAATTATAAGAAATTAAATACATAAAAATTACTACATAATATAATGTTGTCCTTGGCCATAAGTTATATTACACTTTCAACACTATATGAACTAAATACCCAATGCATAGAGCTTAGTTAAATATCCACCAATTGGCTTATCCTAATGGATACATGGTTAAACATAAGCACTTAATGGATACAACCCCTAAATGGTCTCTTTCTTGAACAATATGATATTAAGATCCATTTGGTTATCTCTACCATATTTATTATCACTCAAATTTTGCAATCTTTGAGAGCATATATAACATTATCATCATTCTTCTTGTTCCTTCCATGATCCCTGCATCTTTGTCTACAACACCAAAACCACCATTATCAAGATCATCACTATGTTGTTCTCTACTCATAAGGAACTATTGAATCCACTAGGTACACCTATTAGAGAAATACATAAAGTATATTTAAATTAAATATAGCATTCTCAATACTTTGAGTTATTTTGTTTTATCAAGAGAATATATGATCTCTAATGTATCCACCTTTAACAACTTCATACAATTAAAAAATATGGTTCCCGATGTTTGCAAGGTGAATGCCTTGATTAAGAAGCCAAAAACTCTATGATCCTTCACTATATCACCCCATGTGTCTCTAAGTCATGAAGTCATATGACCCATAAATCATATAGCTCTATGATTTAGTAAAAATAACCTCCTATCAAGTAAATATTTACTAATTATAATGATTTAATAGTGTATGCGGTAGATATCTTGGAGGTATTCCTCTTGTAAGAATAAAATATAGATTTTAGATTCATCATTTTTCTCTCTTGAATTAAATATTATTTTAATATGGATAGGGATGTGAGGTGTGAGAGCTTACTCCTCAACAAGGAGTTTTAAAAAAACTCAATAGGTTGTCCTCAACCTTATCCCAAAGATCATCCTCCCTCCATAAGAATGTAGAATATTAATGTCATGACCAAGAGTAAATATTACTTGGGCCTTAATGATTTCCCATTTAATAGCTTACTATTATCATCACCTTTTTCATTAAGCCCTAACCTTGAGGGATGGTACAAATTGTTAAAGAATAAATGAGAATACAACTTGGCCAAATGATTACTAGTAGACATGACTAATAAGCATACTAAAAATATGTCTATCTTTAAAAATTTGAATGTCCTCATTTATGACTAGTATGACATAATCTCTAATACAATAGATATTATTGGTGATGATGGTGTTAGAAGTGTCATGAAATATATTCTAATTAGATCATGCATTAATCACCCCATTTCAAATTTTGTATTCATGCTTTACTAAGGCATTCTTGAAGGATGGAGCATATATTAGTCCTCTTTTAGTAGACTTCAAATTTCAAGTACTACAATGCTTCTTGATAACTTTTATAACTATTAGTTAAGAATTCTTCTCTATCTAAAGTGTTAAATATCATTTTATTTGGCTAATTTGATTTTAATATTGGCATCTAAATCCTCAAACTCATCATTTGTGCCTTTAAAAATGCTATAATTGAAGGCCCATGATACTCTTTCATCTTCATCTTTGAGAATACCTCTTGCCCTACTAATGCTAGGATTGCCTTTCAATTTGTCATCAATATTTAGTTATATCCATCGTAGTTAAGGAGGATTTTACTTGATATTTGTCTCTATTTTTTTATCATGTCCTTATTCCTTAATCATGGAAACAAATACTAAATATTAATGTTTAAATAATTATTCTTCTTGGTGATTAATAGCATTTTTATATGAATTGTGAGGTTATGGTTTAGTTTAGTAATAGATGGACTTGTCTCTTACAAAAAAGTTAAAATTTTTAAACTTGATAATAATATTTCCACTTAGTGTGTTACAATTATCATACTATATATTGCCAAAATTTGATTGACTATTTGAACGATAATAAACTTCTATTTGGAAAATGATGCTTGCCATAACATAAATATATGTTGCCAAGAAATTACTAGTATAATTGTAGTATTGGATAAAAGGGTTTTATATTTAAATATTTTAAATCAGATTTCTAATGAAGTAGCAAAAGTTAAATTGAAAAGAATAGGAAGAGAAATAATTGGAAGAAAAAGATCTTGCCTTTTTATATGCTATTGATATATGTCAATGTATCGATATTATAATTCAAGGAAAGTCCTTAATTAAATATTTAAAATATAATTATTTTGTGTGGAACTTGAAGAGCTTTGAAATGAGTCGTCATATGAAAAAATCCAAGTAGGACTAAGGTAGATATATCCATATGAAGACAACCATCTAGAACAAGGGCAATGTTAGGGAAAATTTCTCTAGAAAAAATGCCTAATCTTTTAGGAGCCATATCTTTGGAAAGGGTTACCTGATTTATGTGAAATTTCAAGAGCTTTAAAACGAGTGGTCATATGAAGTAATATTAACAATATTGAGGGAGATACAATCCTATGAAGTCAACCATCTAGAATAAGGACAATGACAAATTTTCAAGTCACGAAAATTTGAAATTGCAAATATCTTTCAACCAAGGTTCATATGATGGGAAGAGAAATGAAGGGCCAGTGCATCAATGAAATAGGATATTTCATGTAGGCATATAATTTTTTATCTATTTTATTTCTCCCTTCATTTTATTTGAATTTTTGCATGTAGATTACTGTAGGTTTATTTTTAAATAATATAATCACTATAGGATATGCTAGTAAATTTTAGTAGATATTTCAACTAAATCCTTATAATCATCCCTAGTAGTAGAGGTTAGGATGCGCCTCATAGAGTAGTGATACTTGTTGCTCAAAGATAAGGCAATCACTGATAAAATTAATTGGTCTTGGCCAAGGGCTTCAACTCTAAGAAAATGAATTGATAGGAGATGAAAGTATCTAAGAGTGATTCTATCCTTTCTTCCCAAAGGTTTCTTCCTATCCAATTTATATTCTAAGGAGGAAAGATATAGAATCCTAAAAGGGGGTCCTTTGTTTATGGGAAGAGCAAAAATATTCCTTACCCTTTAGTTTGAAGGCTTTGCACTTGAAAACACAAATCTATCGCTAATACCAATTTGGATCAAGATGTATAGGTTGTCCATTGAATTCTAGGAAATGGATACCTTCAAGGCAATAGGCAACACTTCGGGAGAATTCCTTGAGATTTCAAAAACTACAAAAGATAAATTTTTAGCTATTTATACTTGGATATTGGTCGTGATTGATACTAGTAAACCTTTACTAGAATCAATCATTCTTAAGTATGGGGATAAGTTGTGGATCCAAACCGTGGATTATGAAAATATATCTTATAAATATAAAATATATCATGAGGTGGGACATATTAATATATTATGCCCTAAGAAGAGTCTAGTAGAAACATATGTAGAAAATAACAAGAGAAACTTACAAATGGATATGGATGAGGATGGTTTCCAATTTCCAAAAATAGACCAAGACAAATGAAAGTAAATAAATAGGAAAGACCAGTAAGTAATGATATTGGAAGAAATACCAATTATTTTAATGCTTTAGCCCATGGATAAAATGTAGATCAAATCTTAAAGGACATGGTACAACAGGATCAAAATAATAACAAGAAGCCATCTACTCAGTCTAAACCTAATTAGGGATGACCATTCTTGTTGAACCTAAGGAGTGTGTCTCATTAGATTTTAAAGACTCTTTTGAAGTACCATGCACTATTCATGAGAAGGAAAGTGGTAGAGAAAACACAATGTTAGATGTTAATACCTCTACCATTAACAAGAAAATACTAGAAAATGAGCAAGATAAGTCAAAAGCTTCCTTAGCAGAGCTAGGAGAGGATATATCTAATGAAAAGAAAAGTTGTGAAAGAATATTTAGGAACAGAATAATAAGACTTACCCTTAATATTGGCAAGGAAAAAAGAGAAAAACCTTCAAATTATCAAGCAAGAACCAGAGAAGCAACAACAAACATAGATAAAGGAACATAATCAAAGTTGGTTGAACTTCTTTTTATCAAACAACAAAATGATGTTAGTAATTCACAATAGGAGCCATCATACCCTAATGAGACATGATTACCATATCATGAAATATAAGGGGTGTTAATGGCCCCTCAAAGCACATGTGTATCAAGGACCTTTGTTTAAGTAATAATCCTAATATTCTTTATATCCAAAAAACTAAAATGATCAAGGAAGAAGTCTCCAAAACTATGAAAGTAATATGGGCAAGATGTGAATGGGATGTTGTGGATATAGAAGGAGTAGCACGGTGAATTATAACATGTTGTAATCCAATTAGAACCTCCTATGAATATCCTCATTAATCACATGCTACTTTTCAGATATTCATTTCATCCTTAACAATGTTTATGGACCTACAACTCAGTCAAGTAGATCAAAAATATGGAGTGGGACTGAAACCTTTATGAGAAGTAAATACTAATAAACTCGATTCATGATAATAGAATATTTTAGTGCCATAACCAAGCTAGATGAAAAATTTAGGGGAATTAGGAAAATAACCTAAATTATGAGAGATTTCTTAGCTTTCATTCAAAATAATAATCTATGAAATGTTGAGTTTGAAGAGGACAACTATACATGGACAAACAATAGGATAAAATAGAACATGACAGTAGATAATTGGACAGATGCATACTCTCAAATCATTATGCAGATTAAGGGACTTGTGCTAAATTTAATACCTTAATAAGGACTGGTTCAGATTAATGGCCATTAGAGTTAAAATGGTGGTAAGTGAATTTAAAAAATATCATCTTTTAAATATATGCAGATGTGGGAAGATCATCCTCAATTTGTTGATATGATAGTGTTCACATGGAATTATTTAGGAAATGGTGGGTTGTATACACTTCCAAAATGAATTAAATCAATGACATCTAGATTAAAAGAATGGAATAAGAACAATTTTGAAAATATTTTTTAGAAGAAAAAACTAAAAGAGAAACATTCAAAATTTTAAAAATATGAGCACAATAATCCAAGCTTGGAGGAAAGGGAGTTGCTTAGTGAATATCTTAATTGTTGTCCTCATTTATTTTCTCGGGCTATCAAATAAGGTTTGGACTAGATGTTTGGGGCTATCATACCTCATGCGGAGCGACACAACAGGAACAGTCCCCAGAGCACATTTTTTGGTTCCATCAAGGTCCTCTAGGATTTTTTGCAAAGGATGGCTCCTTTATAAGATCTAACCTCAGGCACAATTCTAATATAATAGCTTGAGGGAGGAAAAGGGTTAGAAAAAATGCAAAAAAATAAATGATAGAAAAAAGGGAAAAACCTAAGCTAACAAAAGGCACTGATCCAAAGATCGAATAATATCCCCCTACATATCAACTCTAATGATAATGTGTTGATGTGAACACTTCTCTCCTTGACATATATTAGCACAAAAAATACAAGCACACACACAAAGGATATGGGACAAGGATTGAGAACCAAAAAAATGGAACCAAATAGTCACATAGGCCTCCAATATATATATATATATATATATATATATATATATGCAAGTATAAAATATTACAAATATTATGCCAACAATGGGGGTTCGAGTTATTGCAAGACCACATAGAGATGTGTTTACTGTTATACAAAAAGAAATGAAGTGAAAGTTATACAAATTATCAATCCTTTATAAAGCCTATATTACTACTATTTATATATTACACAACAGGAGAATTTCCCTCTAAAATTGCATAGAGATTTCAAGGCTGACTATTCTTTTGTGTGCTAGGTCATATCCAAATTCAAGTTTTTGGTTCCTTTACGGTCTATGGATTTGAGCTCAATAATGCTAGACAATTTTGAGCCTTTGGATGAGCCATTGTTCCCACCATTTCCATATACTACTTTTCTCAAACCCTAAATTTTGGATGTAGGAAATCTCTATAATTAGTGTTCTAGATTTAGGGTTTCTCTAATTGTAGCTTCCCATGTTGTTGCCTTTAATATGTTAGTTATTTTTATGGACTTTTTAATATTTAGGTATGTAGGTAGGCGAGTTTGAAATTATTTTATCTTTATGAGATCAATTACTACATTTAGGAGGTGTACCTTGATGTTGTAGCCTTTGTCAAGGCTTTGGGATGGCATGACTATCAAAACTTCTATTCCTTGGATTTTTTTGATCTTTTATTCTATCAAAATATTTGAAATTCTTGATCTTTGAATATCTCACTCTTGCACCTTCCATTATCTAGGTTCAAATTATGCATTTCATCAAAAGTTTTATCTTCTCCTTTCTATCGAGGTTATCAAAACCATCAATTATTTTTATCAAGACTTTTTATTTGCACCTTCTTCTGCCTTTAAAAATTTTAGTCAAATTTCTTGCTCGTACTCATCCACCATCTCTTTTCCTACCAAGGCCATCCTATGAGCTTTTGCAAATGCTTCCTCCTTTCTAGTGTAGTGATAAATCACTATAGTTTTGGTGACTTATAGGGGATCTTTATCTTGATTAAGATAAAGAACCTAGAGAAAGTTGATGCCTTATCCATTGGACATGGAGTCAAAAGAGATTAAATTAGAAGGGAATCATAGGTGGGAATTTTAGTAGTTATACTGTAACTTCACATCTCTACAACTTTTGAAACCTTAGTGGTTTCAAAAAATTAGGATTGCTCTCATGCAACAAATTGAAACATATATTACATATTTATAAAGGGTTGTTTGTGACCTTATTCATTGGGTATGGATTCAAAATGGGCCACCCAGCTGTTGCTTGAGTCTTTTATTTTTTTTTCTAGTTTCTTGGGTAAAATAATTTTATCCTTAAGAAATTAGAACTCTTGAGAAAATCCCTTATTGCAGGTAGTAGAGTACTAGGAATAAGCAATTTCCTTGGTAAACATAGATTGATACCAGTGTTGACTCCTTTTTTTCTTTTGGCCTAGTGAAAGTACCTCTTCCACCATTGAATCATACCCTCTTCTATTTTACACCCTTGAAAATAAAGGGGCTTTCCTTTTTTATTAGAAGAGTACCCTCGCTTGTTTGCTCGAGCACTCAGAAGGGATATGACCTCACTACCTCTACTACTCGATGGTCCTTTGGATTGTCGATATGGTTCTATAGTTTTTCGGATAGTGGAGTGCCTACTTCCTCTACCTCCATGTACTCTTATTGATAAAATTTAATAGTCTGTTGAGCAGAAGAAGGCTAGGGAGTAACAAACTAGATGATTGGAGTCTGCTACTTTTTTTCTTTAAATACTTCCATGATTACGGTAACAAATTGATCTCATTTAGATATGAAGTGTTGAGAAAGAGAGTTGCACCCCTAATGAGCCTTACCTCTAAATAATGCCACTAGAAATATCAGGGCTAAATTTGAGTTAGTGATATTGTGCAATTGGTACCAAAGGACCATATCCTATAGATGTTGTAGTAGGATCATCATATTTTCTCCTATGTAGTATGGTACAACTTTGAGTGTTGAAGTTGGAATGTCATCCCATACTTCCAATGGCACTAGGGGTCATATGGGGATTTTATTGCTTCACACTATGAAAATACAGGATGGTGGAGTGGCCATCAAAAACAAAGGATTTGGTGTTGTATCTCTTAATTCATAATCTCTCAAGTCCTTTACTTGGAGTGGAATTGCTAGGTGAACACAATATTTGCTTTGGAAGTAGATATATTGAAGTCTTCACCAAAACCTCAATCTAGTGTCTTATAGTGCAACTTCTTCTAGATGTTAATTATTCGTAAATTTTTTCAGGTGAGTTTGAAGTTCTTCAATAAGTAAAATTAGGTAAAGAACCTCACAAGAGTCTAATCCTAACTTGTTCATGATTACAGGACCCAAGTATATATCAATGGGGCACCACAAAGCATTCCATTAAATAGATGTACTCTTCTATTTTCTTAGGCAATCAAATAGGGGTTGGACTAGATGGTCAGGGCTATTGCATCTCATGCAAAGAAACAAAGTAGGGCCAGTATAGAGAGCATGGATTTTGGCTATTTTAGGGGCCTCTAGGATTTTTTTGCAAATATTGGCTCGTTTATAAGATCTGAACACAATCCTAATGTAACAACTTGGTGGAGGAAAAGGATTAGAGAAAATAAAATATAGTGAAAAGGAAAAAACGTAAGTTCTAATCATAATGTGATGGTGTGAACACTTCCTCTCCTTGATATTTATAAGCACAAAAAATACAAGTACACACACAAAAGAGATGGAACAAGGTTTGAGAACAAAACAAATGGAAGCAAATAGTCATGTAGACCTCTATAATATATATGCAAGCAAAAAATAATACAAATATTATACCATAAATGGGGGTTTGGATTGCTTGTAAGACTACCCAAAGATGCACATACTACTATACAAAGAGAAATGAAGGAAAATTTATATAAATCGTTGATCCTTTACAAAACCTATATTATTTTTATTTATAGATTACAAAATGGAAGAATTTCCCTCTAAAATTGCATAGATATTCCAAGGCTAACTATTATTTTATGTGTTAGATCATATACACATTCAAGTCGTTGATTCCTTTAGGATTTATGAACCTGAGATCATTAATGTTGGATAATTTTGAGCCTTTCGATGAGTCATTTGCCCACTATTGCCATCTAATCCTTTTTGGGATCCTCAAAGCATGGATGTAGAAAATATCTATAATTAGTGTTCTAGATTTAGGGTTGCTCTTTTTGTAGCTTACCATGTTGTTACCTTCAATATATCAGTTATTTCTCTAGACTTGTCAAGCTTCAAGTGTGTAGGTAGGTGAGTTTGAAATTCTTCTATCTTTATGAGCTCAACTACTAAATTTAGGAGGTATGCCTTGATGCTACAACCTTCATCAGGGCTTTTGTATGGTCTGACTATCGAAGCTTTCATTCCTTGGAAACTTTTGATCTTTTCTTCTACCAAAATTTTTGAAACTCCTGATATTTGGATATCTCACTATTACACTTTCCAGTATCTAGGTTCAAACATCACATTTCATTGGATGTTTTATCTTCTCCTTTCCATCAAGGTTATTGAAACCATTGATGATTTTTTATCAGGACTTTTGGTCATCTAAGGAGACTTGTTTTTTGCACCTTCTTTTACCTTCAAAACTTCTAGTCAGACTTCTTACCCATACTCATCCACCATATACTTTTCTACCAAGGTCATACTATGAGATTTTGCTAATTCTTCCTCCTTTCTAGTGTAGTGAGAAATCACTAATAATAATATTTTGAGTAAGGAAAAGAAATTTTAGAGATTAAAATCGATATAGACTTGGTTAAAATAAGGAGATAAAAACACAAAGGTGTTTCATAGAATGGCCATAGTACAAATACCATCATAAAAAATTAGCTGAATTAAATCAATAGAAAGGGTTTGGATTTAAGACTAGAGTGAAATCATAAAATAAGTAAGGTTTTTTTACCAAAATATTCTAGGATTGAAGGAGATTGAAGTTCTTAATGATAAGCTATTGCAAGAAGTACCTTCAATTATAATAGAAAATGATAATAGCAAATTGATGAAGCCTATTACTATGGAATAAGTTTATTCATCTCTTTCTCTTTTTATAAGGATAAATTCCCAAGTCAGGATGGACTCTGTAGCATTCTATCAACATAACTAGGAAATAGTGAAGGATTATTTATTGGTGGTAGTGGAACAATCTAGGGTAAAACAATGCATACCTTATAAAATAAATGCAATATATCTTACCCTAATTCCAAAAATGAAGGATGCAAAATTGTTTGATTTATTTAGACCCATAAGCCTATGTAATATGGCATATGATATAATCTCTAAAGTGATAGAAAATCAATTAAGACAACTATTAGATAAAATTATTTTAGAAGAGTAAGGATGAATTGTGAAAGGGATACAAATTTTGAATGGGATTATAGTACTTAGGAAGTAACACATTCAACTTCAAGAAAAGAGAGCAATGATATTAAAACTTGACATGAATAAAGCCTATGATAGGGTCAAATGGCATTTTATTTTTCCAGTATTAGAAAAGTTTGTATTTGGGAAGAAATGGGTCAGATGATTTAAAGCTTATGTCTCTACAATATCATATTTAGTGTTGGTCAATGGTCCAGTAATAGAATTATTTAAAACAAAGAGGGGTCTTAAACATGGAGATTCTTTGTCACCATATTTATTCATTATTATGGTAGAGATATTGGGAAAGAACTTGAAGAAGGCATAGAAAGATATACTAATAAGAATACTTAAGTCTAGTAATAACATCAACAACATCACCTATCAACAATTTGTAGATTATACAACCCCGATTAAGAGGGTAGGAAAAAACAATGCCAGAGATATGGTGATTGGGTAGAAAGTTAATAGGAAAAAATCTAAATGTTACTTCCTAAACACTCTGGCTAGAAATAGAGCAAGGATATGTAGGCTAATTCAAATGGAGGAGGTAAATTTTCCAATAACATATCTGCAGATTCCCTTATTTTATGGGAGAATGAGGATAGAATTGTGGAATCCAATTATAAGTAAAGTTTAAAATAAACTACCAATATGGAAAGGTAGATGGTTATCATTAGCAAGAAGAGTGAAACTAATTATTTCAATATTATAGGTCATTCCAACATATTACATCTCCTTGTATATTTTTTTTTAATAAGTAGCATTTTATATACAAGGAGGGTTTTTTAATAAGATCCCAAAACCTTATGACAATAGGGGCCGAAGCACCGAAACATTAGGCATAGCCTTGTAACCAAAAAGGAGCAGAAATATACAGAATGTACTTTAAACAGAAATGTGAACAAAGCCTTGGGTATCAAATTTGGACCAGGAGGTAATAACAACAAATTAACTAAATAAACAAATTCAATATTAATTTCGCAGAGCTCACACACAACCTTAGAACATAGGAAATGCCCACTAATTTATATGGAGAGGATAGGGAGGAAGTCGACGGAGAGGAAAGGAAGGGAGGTTGGAGGAATAAGGGGAAAGGGAGTTGGAGGGATAAGGAGGAAGAGGGAATAATGGAGGAAATGGAGGGATAAGGGGAAGAGAAGAATTTATTAATTTAAAAAACCTGCCGACATTTTCCGACAATGCTAACCTAACCTAACCACTAAAAGTGTTCACATTTGCTACATTCTCCCCCTTAAAGTTGAGAGGTCTGACAATACAGTCTCTCAGCTTTACAAATTGAGCTTTAGCCGGTGCCTTGGTGAAGATGTCCGCAACATTCTCCAAAGTGGGGCAATAGTGAAGCTCAACAGTTTCGGTTTCCACCATATCTCCGATGAAGTGGTACTTCATATCAAAATGCTTTGATCTACTATGGTGGACGGGATTGTATGCCAAGCTGAATGGCACTAATGTTGTCACAAGAATAACCTTGTTGGACCACTTTGCTTGCTCTCCAAGTTCTTCTAATACCTTTCGTAGCCATAGAGCTTGAGTACTAGCATGAGTGACTGCTATATACTCAAGCTCTGTTGAAGATAGTGCTACTACTGTCTGCTTCTTGGAACTCCAAGTTATTAGTCCCGATCCCAGACTAAAACAGTTCCCTGAGGTTGATTTTTTGTCATCAATGTTGCTACCCCAATCACTATCACTGAAGCCTACAAGCTTGATAGTGTTACATTTCTGGTAATGGATTCCAAAATCCCATGTACCCTTTACATATCTAAGAATTCTCTTAGCTGCCTGCAAATGCAACTCAGAAGGGTTAGACATAAATCGAGAGACAAGAGAAACAACATACTGAATATCGGGTCTGGTGTTGGCGAGAAACATCAAACTCCCAACCATGCTTTCGAAAGTGGTCACGTCAACTTTTGATGCTCCATCATCTTTGCTTAATTGGATCCCATGTCCAACTGGAGTTGCAGCTGGTTTGCAATGCTCCATAGCAAACTTCTTAAGCATGTCCCGAACATACTTATGTTGACGAGATGAAGATCCCTGTATCCGATCGATGAACCTCCATTCCAAGGAAGTAGTGCATTAAGCCAAGATCCTTCATCTCAAACTGCTCCATCATGGAGTGTTTGAACTTCATATTCAGTTTTTCATTACTACCCATGAATATGAGATCATCCACATACAAGCAAACTATGAGGATGTCATTTCCTTGTTGTAGGTAGTAAAGGGTGGGTTCATTTCTACTTCTGGTGAACCCAAATTCTTTGAAGTACCCATCAATGCGTGAGTACCAAGCTCGTGGTGCCTGCTTGAGGCCATAAAGTGCCTTCTTCAGTTTGTAAACAAGATGTTCCTTGTCTTTCTCTTCAAATCCTTGTGGTTGCTCAACATACACTTCTTCTGTCAAGTAACCATTTAGAAATGCACTTTTCACATCCATGTGTTGAACTTTCCATCCCTTATTTGCAGCTAAGGCAAGAACTGTTCTAATAGTCTCCTGTCTGGCTACAGGAGCAAAAGTCTCTTCATAATCAATTCCATATTTCTGAGTGAATCCCTTTGCAACTAGTCTCGCCTTGTGCCTTTCAATGCTACCATCAGCATTAAACTTGGTCTTGTAGACCCACTTACATCCAACACATTTCTTGCCTTTAGGAAGCTTTACCGGCTCCCAAGTGTCGTTGTTTTTTATAGAGGTTATCTCCTCTTTCATGGCATCTTGCCAAATTTTTTGAGTACATGCCTTCTCATAACTAGAAGGTTCAAGTTGTGCACTAGTTAACAAAGCATAGTTAACTTGATCTCCCCTAGGTTCCTGCTGGGAGACATCATCACCATACAAGTGCATACTTTCTAATCTGTGTAAAACAGAATCCATTTCACTAGCTTGACTCCTAGTGTATCTTCTTGAAAAAATTTTATCCAACATCTGAGATGATGGATGATACTGTAGAGTTCTCTTACCTTTGGATGGAGAATCAATGTCCATTGGTGAGGAACGTACAGATCGCTGTGGAGAAGGACTTGGTGAAGAAGAAGAATCAGAAGATGAACTTGGACTTGTTGGAGGAGACTGCTTTCCTTTCTGTGGTGTCTGTGGTTGCACCTGTTGAGAAACTACATCAGTGGATTCAACATCACTGAATATTTGGGGCTTACCCCATTCTCCCCCTTCATCAAAAATCACATCCCTGGAAATCACAAGCTTTCTAGTCCGAGGATTATAAAGTCTGTAAGCTTTTGTATTCTCACAGTATCCTACAAAGATACATGCCTGACTCTTTGGATCGAGCTTCTTCCTAAGCTCATCAGGAATGTGAGAATAGGCCAGTGAGCCAAACACTCTGAAATGCTTAACATTTGGCTTTTTACCATACCATGCTTGGTAAGGTGTCTGTCCTTCCAAACTTGAAGTAGGACTTCTGTTCAAGATATACACGCTGGTCCTGGCTGCATCTGCCCAATATGAATTAGTCAAATGCTTCGTCTGAAGCATAGACCTTGCCATCTCCACAATGGTGCGATTCTTCCTCTCTGCGACACCATTCTGTTGTGGAGTGTAGGCAGCAATGAACTGCCTCTTAATGCCATGTTGCTTACAGAAATTCACAAACTCATTAGAGGAATATTCTCCTCCCCTATCTGATCGAAGACATTTTACAAAATGTCCACTTTCACTTTCAACTCTTGTTTTGAAATCAAGAAAACATTCATATGCTTCATCCTTATGTTTCAAAAAATATATCCAAGCACATTCTAGTATAATCATCAATAAAGAGTAGAAAGTAAGAGTTGTTACCCAGGACTACGTGTACGCATCGGACCACAGATGTCGGTATGCACTAGCTGGAGTGGATAGCTGGCCCGCCATGCTTGTCCATGAGGAAACTTTGATCTGGCATGCTTTCCAAGAGCACACCCTTCACAGACTTCTTTACCATCCTGAACTTTAGGAAGTCCAGTGACCATGGCTTGGGAAGTTAGCATTTTCAAACTAGCAAAATTCAAATGGCCATATCTCAAGTGCCATAGAACACTTGGATTGGAAATAGCAACACTTGCTAACTTATCTCCCCCTGGTTGGCCAAACTTTAAAGGAAACAATCTATTCTTTGACATTGGCACTTGAGTAATGATTCTATTATTGTTATTTTTATCAAAAATAGTGCATTTACCCTCATCAAAAAGCAACTTGTAGTTCTTTTCTAACATTTGTCCAACACTTAAAATATTATGTTGGAGATGGGGTGTATAATAGATATCACTTACTTGTTTGACTCCTTCTTTAGTTGGAACTGCCATAGCTCCAATGCCTTCGACTGCCAATGATTTATCATCTCCCAATTTGATCTTGGATTTGTAGGAGGAGTTTAGAGTAGCAAAGAGCTCTTCTTTGCCACTCATATGGTTTGAACACCCAGTGTCCAAGATCCATGTATCATTCATGTTTTGATCTGCTTGACCATATGAGAGAAAGAGATTTGTGGCCTCTTCCTCTTCTCCAAAGTTTCCAAACTGACTGCTCTGGCTGCTACTAGCTCCCTGTGAAGTCTTAGTCCAACAGTCACGAGCATAATGGCCAAGTTTGCCACAATTGTAGCAAGATTGTTTTGACTTATCTCCTCCTTTACCTCTGCCTGATTGTTTCCCTCTATTTTGTTGTCCTCCTCTATTCTGTTGTTGTTCACTGTTGTTTGAGAATCCTCCTCTGTTCTGATTTCCTCCTCTGTTAGGAGTTCCACCTCTCTGATTATTTTTGCCTCTTCCTCTAGACTTTCCTCTGCCACGACCTCTACCTCTGCCTTCTTGAGAAGCAAAGGCTTTATCATCTCCTCCATAACTTGTGGAAGGAGATGGCTGTAATCTCTCCTCATGTGAGAGAAGTGAGCCAATGAGGGTTTCAAAAGACAGAGAAGTTAGGTCTTTAGATTCCTCTATAATGATGGCTACTGAATTCCACTTAGGAAGAAGTGTTCTCAACACTTTCTTCACTATAACTTCAGGCTTTACATCTTCTCCTAAAGTGACCATCTTATCTACTACGGCTTTCACACGCACGTAGTAATCACCAACCTTTTCATTTTCTTGCATTTTAAGAGTTTCAAACTCTCTTTTCAAGGTTTGGAGTTTAACTTGTTTGATTTGGTCACTACCCCTATAACTTTCTTGTAAAGCTTTCCAAGCAGATTCAGCAGTTTTAAAAGAAGCTATTCTAGGGAAAATACTTTTATCAAGGGCGGCGTGAATGTGATAAAGGGCAAAAGAATTATTCTTCTATGCTTCTTTTCTAGCCCTTTTATCAACACCACTCAAAACTGCCCACTCAGCAGCTGAAGGTTCAGTATATCCCTCTTCAATCACATCCCAAAGACCTTTGCCAATCAACAGAGTTTGCATTTTAATTGACCAATACTCGTAATCACTACCATTGAATTCAGGGATTGGTAAACTAGTATTGGAAGCCATTTTAGAAAGCAACTTTTATTTCAACTTCAAACAAGCTGTACAAAGAAGTACAAAATAGATTATTGATTTACTGATTTAAATCAAATCTAGCTTTCTTAAAATGCTCACTGATTTGGCGTTCTTCTTCTTGAGGATTTCCCAAAACTGGAAAGGTGAAGTTGTCTGCTTCGTCATCACTGATGATAATGACTTCTTTTGCTGCTACTGCTGGCTCAAGACGCCTTTTGAGAACAACTCGTTCTTCAATTGCAGGTTTCACCTCCACTGGTTCTTTTTCCTCTGCTTCTACTTCTGCTTCTTGGTTCTGAATCAGGAGAGCGAGGTGTATAGCTCTCACTCGTTTCAACTTCAAGCATCTGCAGGAGTATAACTATCACTTGATTGTCCTTCGGGTACTGTTTCAACCGTCTCGGATTCAACTACTCTTTGCCCGAAGATATTATCTTCAGAATCTGCCTCGTATCCAGAATCTGGTTTTCTCTGATGTGCAATCACTTGGTTTTCCAACTGACAAAACACAGTATGAAGTCCACTCTGCTGGACTTTCCTGTCAAAGGAATCAGGATTCTCTCTTCTCAACAGAGAGAGCAATGCATAATAGCATCCAGATGACCGAATCATCTACCCAAAAATTTCACCGCATGCACTGGGTTACAATAATGATGCTAAAAAAAACTTTTCACCCTTTTATTTTTAAACAATTTTTCAAAATTTGTTTTAATAAAGCCCTTAAAATTTTAACAATTTTTTATATATATTTTAAATTAGTTTTTTTAAATAAAAGTTTATTTTAAAAAAACTTAATAAAAAATATAAATAAAAAACATTAAATATTTAAAAAACTTTAATTAAAAAAAAATAAGAAAAAATTAATTAAAAAAAACCTTTTGTTTTTTTTTTTCCGTCGCGAAATCCCCGACGGGATTCGAACGCAGGACCTCCGCGTCCTACCCACAGCAACTGGCCGCTACACCACGCGGCGCCGGTGAGAAGGATGGTAACTTCCGCCTTGTTAAACCTTCCGTCGTCCGTGATGTCAAAAAAAATAAACAAAATTGTTTTGTTTACCCCGACGGGAATCGACCCCGGGACCTCTCCTCCGCAAGCCAGAGACTCAGCCGACTGTGCTACGCCCTTCGGCTGGAGTAGAAAGGAACGGGCGGTTCCTTAAACTATCGTCGGGCGAAATTTAAAAAAATAAATAAATGTGGATTTGTCCCACATTCAATGGGAGAAAGACTTTCTAGTCTTCTTATATGCGTGCGGCCGCATATATAATCGATTGCCTTCGGGCAATCGCTCCTCAGTTATGTGCTTCCTTCTCGGCCAATCTGCAATCGCCATGTATCACCGTCAGACGAATCCGCGTCCGCCACGTGGTCCAACAAATTTTTGCCACCGCACACGCTCGACCGCCTCGCCACCTCACCGCCTCGCCACCTCAGCATGCCATGTCAGCTCGCCACGTCAGCTCTCTGTCAGCACTTGCCACGTGTCGGCTACCACCACCTCAGCACCTCGATCCGCGTGTCCACGTCAGCTGTCGCTCTGCCTGCCACGTGTCACCTCAAAAATCATGTAGCCTCAAAATCTGTGCCCAGCTCTGCCACCTCCTCGATCCGATCGCCAGCTCCTCGAACACAGTGTGCCCTCGGGATGCGTGCCCAGCACGCTCGCCAGCCTGTCACCGTGCGATCTCGAGAATCGTGCCCATGCGATCTCGAGAATCATGCCCGTGCGATCTCGGCTCTGATACCAAATATCAAATTTGGACCAGGAGGTAATAACAACAAATTAACTAAATAAACAAATTCAATATTAATTTCGCAGAGCTCACACACAACCTTAGAACATAGGAAATGCCCATGAATATGGAGAGGATAGGGAGGAAGTCGGCGGAGAGGAAAGGAAGGGAGGTTGGAGGAATAAGGGGAAAGGGAGTTGGAGGGATAAGGAGGAAGAGGGAATAATGGAGGAAATGGAGGGATAAGGGGAAGAGAAGAATTTATTAATTAAAAAAACCTGCCGACATTTGCCGACAATGCTAACCTAACCTAACCACTAAAAGTGTTCACATTTGCTACATTGGGCTATCCAGGAAACTATGCAAAACTGTGCAAAAATTGCAATTGAAAGAGGATCCAACAAACCTGAGTAGAAACTACATCAAAACTAGTAACCAAAATAGAGAGACACCCAAAGTTGATAAATCACCACCATAGATACGAACCCAAAGCCCCCATGCTGGGGATCGCCCAAGAACAAAAACAACACACATCAAATGTTACCGGGATCCTCCTGGTATGACCCTACTCCCTAATTTCGAGCCAGCTGCTTGAGGATATGAGCAGAGGATGTAGTCGAATTCATCGTAGTGGTCATAAATTGATGGCCATTTTTAGGAGTTTGGTTGGGAAGGCCTCGAGGTCACTGTCTGTGTCTGAAATGATCTCAAGGGAGGCCTTCCTCTCTTTTTTTGACTTTTTGAGATGAGTCGAGGATCTGGACCTGCCAGGGGTACGTTATGTAACTCATCGCTTCCTTGTGGGATTGCGCCTTCCACATTTGGGAGGGGATGATTTGCTTACCACCTCAGGGCTACCATCCCCATCTTTGGAGCTATTTACAGAGGAGGTAGGGTAATGAGGTGGGGGATTAGATGATAGGGGGAACCTCCTGGGCAGGAGGACGGTTGGCCACAACGTAGTGGTATATAATAGCCAGAAGCCCTTGATGCATGGTTTTGGCCTGGGATTTCTGGGCTTTCTCAATGGATAGCGAGATGGAGTACAAAAGGTAATCGAGGATGCAAAGCTGCCTGTAATCCCACAAGTGGTTAACGAAACTCAGGTAAAAATTGCAAAGGGGTTTTTTTGGATCACCGCAGGTAATGAACTACATGACAGGGACAATGGCTTCATTCCAGGGGGGAGGCAGGGCAGAACGATACAAGGCCAAATTATCCCAACTGAATCCTTTCACTTTTTTTGGGAATTGATCAAGCTCTTCCTCCCAATTATGTTTGTCCTACCTGATGAAACACCCGTCAGAGTTGAGCCTCGTAATACTGCATAGAAGCTCTATGGTGAGATTAAAATGGAGTCCCCGAACCACCACTTCACCATTCTACCAGGATTCGACAAAGTGTTTGGTAATATCATCGTTAGGGTCAAAAAACTTGCATAGGAAATGGGTGAGCCTCTTAGCATTCATGAAGACTAGGGCAATTTCATTGATGGACAGGGTGGCCGGTTCGACATAGGCAACGGCCATGAGAGAGGAATAGGAGAGCAGGGACCACTAAGGGGTAAAGGATCCTAGGGCAAAGCCAAAGCCAAAGGCTATGAAGTAGGGAGGCGCCAGAACAGAGAGAAGGGTGGATGAGAAATGAACCAGTCGCACAACAGGGGGGAATAAAAAGACCAAGACTAACGACAAGGAAGACAAAGCGTAGGGGAGGCACCACCGCGTGCATGGGGACTCAACGATGAAAATGGAGATTGACACGCTAGGAAGGTGGTGGGGAAGGGGAAAAAATATAGGGGCACAAAGACGAAGATATGGAGTGTGATGAGTTGTATGCCACTCGGGAAGCGCCCCATGAGGTGGTGGATGGTGATGGACCTCAAGCCATCTCGAAGACGCTCGAAGGGAAACTGCCACCTTGCAATTATGAGGAGATAAACCCAAATCATTGGGATGGGTGGGGATATTACGCATCGGATGACTCTCAATGAAAATGAAGGGTGTGGCACAATAGTTGAGGAGGTTGCTGGGAGTCGATAGGATGGTGATGATAGTGCTGATGTAGAGGTCAGAGTAAGGACCCCTTGTTAAATACTTACTAGGAAGGCCTGTATAAGGGGTTTTTGGACACGTGAGGCTAGGGAAGATCTACTGCTCTAAGTCAACAAGGCCCATGGGTCGGTGCCACTAAGGTTCAACTTATTGGTAATCAGCATCTTGGCACATGAGTTTTTCTTAGGAAGTCGTAGCGGCTAGATCTTCTGGAAAGTCATTTCTCCATATCCCGAGACCCATTGATGGGGCAGCTAAGTTGGCCATGGAATCCACCAGCTTGTTGCCTTCTCTGAAGATGTGTCGGATGGACATCTAAGGAAGACTTTGCATAATCAACTTAGATTCTTGAATGATGTTATAGATTTTCCAAGAAGGCTCCTTTTGCTTAGTCATGAAGTTGATAGTGTTCAAGGAGCCTCCCTCTATGATGACTTTTCTAGTATCTTCCTGGAGGATAGGCAGGCCACGCCAGAGCGCTGAAGCTTTAGTAAAATTGTTGGTTTGGGTGCCTAAAAACTCAGCAAAATCTAAGATCAAATTTTCTTCATGGTCGCGGATGATCCCACCTGCTCCTGAAGGACCTGGATTACCTTTGGAGGCCCCATCAAAGTTTAGCTTGACCTAATCGATCAGGGGTGTCATCCACATGACATTGGCTCTGGGATTGGGATGAGGGTGGGGATCCGGGACAGGGATGCCCAAGGAATCGAGAAGAGCTAGCTTGCTCACCTTCGGGGAAGACAAGGACGGGAGGAAATGGTGGATGTTCTCGAATGCATAGGCCAAAGCTTTGCCCACAACTATGAGGGGATACCCGGGGGGGAAGAGAAGGCTCTGCTATTGCGCTCCAACCAAAGGTTGAGGGAGGCAAAGAATCTAGAATGAGCGGAGCAAGGGGTGGTGGAAAGGATTGGACCACTGGAAAAAAAAGATCAAGGATGGTGTTGGGTTGGACCCACTGGATAGATAAGGAATGGAGAAGGTGGCCCAAGGCTTCAGTGGAGAAAGGGAAGCTAATGAACAGGTGATTATATGACTCCCAGGTGGAGCAGTATCTCCTTGTATATTATGATAAAATTGGTAGAAAACAATTTAATCTATATTATGCAATCACTTTTATGGTTAAGATTACATGATAAAAGGAAATTTCATTTGGTAAAATGGAGCAAGGTGTGTGATGATAAAACTAGGGGAGGTCTTAGTTGAAGAGTTCTTATGAATGCAAACTTAGCTCTAAGAGGAAAAATAATTTGGAAATTATACAAAGAGTGACAAATACAATGGACAAGAATTATTCTAAGTACATTGGGCCCAATGATCCAAGCTTAATCTTTACTACATTCTCACTACTAGATGGTTCTACATTATATAATGGTTTTAAAAAATCAATTGATCTAGTGATTAAAGGTCTAATATGGGTAGTGGTAACTAGAGAAAAAAAATATTGGGATAGGTACTTGATGTGATAAAAGACCACTCAATCTAAATCTAGTTTTAAAACCATGGATGATATTACTTCAAGATAAATATGGTGATAGGATTTCAAACATTATGTACAAGGAGAAAGAAGGAAGATACAAATGGAAAGAAGATTTTTTTACAAGTATATTCAACATTGTTTCTAGGAGGTAGTTGAGCAAAATGATAATAGTGATTACTCTAAGGGGAGCTAAGGATAAGTTGATTTGGGAGTTGAATAGCTTAGGATAATACACAAAAAGAAGTAGATATAATATAAAGCACCAAAAAAATAGGAATATTGCAAGAATATGGAGATATATTTAGGATATCTCGAGCATTCCAAAAGTTAAATTTTTTGTATGACTATAGGTCACATAAAATTTTTATCTTGTGATAACCTAATGAAAAAGGGTTTTCATGGCTCCTCATAATGTGTTCTATGTAAAAAAGAGGATGAGAGTATAGACCATCTCTTGGGACACTGCTCAATAGTCTAAGAACTATAAAATGGATTCTTAATATGTTTGGTAAATGCATGGTCATGAATAGCAAAATTATAGAATGGTTAAAGCAATGGCAAAACACTTTTAAAAGTGAGGTATTATAGACAATTTGGGATACATTAGAAGATACAATATCTTGGACTATATGGATGGAAAAGAACAGTAGAATATTTAAAGAAAAGGAAAACAATTTAGAGGTAATGAAAAAAAACTTTAGCCATAGAGGAGTCTAAACTAGCCTTATCAACTCACCCAATTACTAATATTGAACCAGAGATCCTTGATAGATGGAGTCAAATCATCAATTGGAATTATGATGGTGGGTACAAGAGAAACAAAAGAAAGCCCAAAAATATAAAGTGAAAACCATCAAAATCAAATTTGGTTAAATTGAATTTTAATGGAGCTCCTAAAGTATATCCAGGACGAACAAGAGGAGGAACAATAAAAAATAATAAGGATGATATTTTGTCACATTATGCTTTTAGTGGTGGATTTAAGACAAATAATGAAGCTACAACTTGGTCGGATTTGGAAGGATTAAAAATATGCAGACAAATGAAATAGAACAAAGTATGAATGGAAGGTGATTCATTAATAGTAATAAATACAATTTTGAGGAAAGCAAAGGCTCCATGGAACATTGAAGAGATCATTGTGGAAACACAAGATCTTGTTATAGAGTTTGAATAAACTAGTTTTACACATATGTTAAGGGAAAGGAGAAAATATGTATATAGGCTAGCCAATAGAAGAGTTTTAATAGAGAATGGTTAGAGGAAGTATAAGTTTAGTTGAAGCTAACAAGAAAAATTTGAAAGGAGCAAATTCAAAATAATGTTCCATAGGATTACTAAATATTTCAAGGGATTCATTTATAGATCAACACATTGGAGGAATATAACAATCCAAATCTGGTAAAGTGGACTATGATTTTGTAAAGAGAGTAGAAGTTTTTTATGTTGAAGCAGAAGGAGATGATATCAAATGGACTTCATGGCTAAATGAATTATTTGAGTTGTTTTTAACTAGATTATGGGATAGAGTATGGATTAGAACTTTTAAACTTTGTAGACTGCTAAACTATTTATTGAAATAATATCATTATGATTTGTTAAAATGTCATTATATAATGAATAAGATTCATTTCATAACTTATTAAAATGATAAAATGTTTTTAATTGCTTATTTGGGTTTTAAAAAAATTTCGCTTGTATTATATAATGTCCCATAGTTTAGTTATTATGCAGTTATTTCTTGATAATATTTAATCATGAAATTTCAACTTTATGATATTGCTAAACTATTTATTACAGTTCTTATAGTTGCATTTATGCTTTAAGAAGGAAATTAATAGTCTAGAGTTGGTAAAGTAGACTATGATAAGCGAAGTTTTGGAAATATTACTCTACTAAGATGCAGTGTATAGATAGTAGAGGTCAAGTTTTGATATTGTGAAGGTTGTTGCAAGAAAATGTCAAGAAGTATGCTGAATTTTGGAATATTTGTATTTAGAATGAAAATTGAAGATCCAAAAACTGAAAAATCAAGAATTCGGACTTTTTATGAAAAAAGATGTAGGTATATAGCTATAGCAACTCAATTGAGATGAGAATTGAATATGTTTGTAAACTCTCATTCTCCAAAGGAGGGAGTTGTGATATGTCAAGGGTGGGGGATCCAAGTACAACCCCTTTTTCTCAAGCAAAAAAAAAGATCTAAAATATAATTGTAGTTTAAGTCTCCCTATTAATTATTGAAGGTATGATAGTCACATCCTCAATTGAATCTTAATATCTTAATAGAAGAGGTGTTTAGTCTAAAGAAAACATTTGAGAAGGCCCAATTCTAATGGTACATAGGTTAGTGGCATGTATTATTTTAATTCAAAAATATACATTACACACTTTGGTTGTAGACATTATAGATGTTACTACATTATCTTATATTGATAAGACATTTATTCAAAAGGAAGGTGGTAGAAAAGTGGTATGATTATTTGATTGAAAACATTATATATTTTAATATCCACAATAAATTTCTCTTTTTTTAATGCTTAAATGTATCATTTAATTATGTGCATCCTTGGCTAATATTATGAAATAAGCATATATGAGATCACTTGTTAACCAATTTATAAAATCACACAAATTTAAAATAGCTTATAATTTTCAAGGGATTTCATAATAAGGTAAATATTAGGAGATAGATGGAAATGGTAATAGGTTTATTTTACAGGATACATGATAAACAACTAAATATGTTATATTAAATATAAGAAAAGTATAATAGTATATCAATGATATTAAAAAATGCCTAAATGCTAGGACTTGATGACATATATGAAGACTTTCACATTATGATAAGATTTTTTAATTGATCAAGTGTAATGTTTTTAGTACATAGATGATGTTATTGGAATCATAGTTTGGAAGTTGATCTCTTGACATAAGGTTAAAGAATCTCTAGTAAATCCTAACCATAAATTAACCTCGAAACACCTATAACATGGATTCATAAATTCTAAATGTTAATATTAATATTGAATTAATCCAAAATATTTTGTAAGTTGATAATATAAAGAGATGAAATTAATATTTCACCATATCATTGTCATCCATTTTCAAGGTTCAAATGTAAACAAAAGACTACAATAGAAGATGGTATTATGTAAAGTTTTTATTTATCGACAAAATTTATGTATTTCAACATAGACCTAGTTTTTTCAAACTTTAACACTTGATGATATAATTTGGTCCTTAGTATAATAGCATATAAGATATTCTATTGATCTTGGATCAACCATTAGTAGAAGAACCATCAAGAAATGAGGGCAAGATATTTAAGTATTGAAAACCCATGTTATCTAATTATCAAACTACAAAAAGTAAAAGTCAAAGATAGTCAAAATATGTTTGAAGTTCTAAATTATGCATCAATGATGAAGGTGAAACCTGAGTAATCAAAATAATGTCAAAGGCTTTAAGATCTACCTAGAATATGTTGAAAGTGTAATATGACTTAAGGTCAATGCCGACATTGTATTATGTACTTTTGCATAGGCCTATGACCACTTATTGTACAATGTATTTAATTATTTATTTATGTAATCCCTATGGACCATGATTAACCTTGTTATGGTTAAACCCTTATAATTAACCTAAAATGCCTCTTGTTATGTTAGTTTAGGTTAACTTAATTATGTAATTGGGGTATTTGGTATTGGTATAAATACTCCCCAACAACTCCATTCACTGTATCATAGTGTTGTGATCTTTATCTACAAATAATATAGTGATTATTTATGGTTTCTAAGGGCACCCATTAATTATGTGCGTCTTACTTTCTCTTTTGTCCTTTTTATACTTTTTGTATAAGATTTGAGTGGATGGATTACTTTTCTTTCTTTTTTCTAAAAATAGGTGTGAAATCCAACATTATATCAGAGTAGGTATAGAATGACATTGCTTTGTCATGTAGAAAGTCTATTTGGAACCTTTGATCCTTCTTTGAAATTCTAGAAAAAAATTACTTCTCAAGGCTTCATAAGTGTCTTCAACATAAGAGGTAGACAAGAAATTTTAATCCACTTTTCATCCTTTCTTTTGTAGATTTTGGAGATTTTTTGCCTACTCCAATTTCTACTTCATTATCATTGAACTTTAAATGGTGTGAAGGATTTTTTCCCTCCTCATGGAGGATTTATGACACTTTGAGCCAAAGGAAAGAAGTTGTTATTCAAATCTTAAAAATTGAATTCAAATTTTGGTGCTCTTCCTCCTTGCACAAAATAGCATTATTTTATTTAAATGAAGATGTGAATGATTCCCTTCTTCAAGGATAAGGGACTCCTTGACACTCATGTCAATTATGTGGTGAGAAAACCAACTCAGAGCAAATAAAAATACTCTATGCAAGAGGTCGAGGGTTTAAACCCTCACCATCCATTTTTCTCTATGACACTGAGCAATGAAGAAATGTTAATAAATATTTGAAATTCATTGTTAGTGTGAGCACATGGAAGACTGGTTAGACAAATTATAGTTGAACATAAACAGTAAAAAAGTTTATACTTGAATCTTACAAGTGCATAATTTTTTATTTATTTCTGGTCATTACAAACAATTCAAAAGGTATCAACAATTTAATCATTGTGATGGCCTTTGCTTAGTTGGCTATGCAACTATGGCTAAGACTCAAGCAACTAAACTGATGCAAGTTGAAACACCCAAAGTGATAGTTTCTTTTTTTTTTTTTGTCCTCAAACCAGTAAAAGTCAATGTTGTTTCTTTAAAGACACATAATTTTATTAGCAAAGTGACTTTCCATCCCAGAGGATAGTGTTGATGATTATATTTAATGGTTTAGGCAAGTGATGTGAAGGAAAGAATCTCACACCATAATTTATGGCTATAAAAATGCTTATGTGTTTTTTACAAAATTTGTTTCATTATTAAGTTCAAGGTATTGAAATTTCACATAAAAGAACCTTATAGAGCTATAAATATGTTTATGGTGTTTTTTACAAACTTTGTTTCATTATTAAGTTCAAGGTATTGCAAAACAATTCCAACATAAAGACCTTATCTAGCTGAAGTGACGTTGAAATTCAGGTGAGTTCTCTTGATTGCACTTTGTTTTATATATATGAATATGATATTCATGAATTTTGATATTTATAAGATTAATTATTTATTTAGTTGAAGTAATGTGAAATATAATGGGTAGTATAGATAGGGCCACACTCTTAGGGGCATAGCAACAAGGAGCTTTGTTCCTTGTGACTGAACTAAGTTCATTAAGATGAAACATCAATGATATGTTGTTGAGGTGTTTCAACGTGGACTTTATTTTATTTTTAATAATATATTAAAAAAATTATAAAATATCATGTAAAACTCTTAACTATTATTATTGTTTTATTTGATGAGTGTGAGAAACCCTACTACCAACCCACAAGGCTGGACAGTCTCCTTCCAACCATGACCCTTGTAAAGTTGAAAGCTATGCTTATCAATAGGGATTTAAGACACACCCACCCCCTCACACACTCGCCCACACCGCGGTTTGAACCTTAGACCTCACGAAGAACCAAAGCCTGAACCTTGGAGTAGATTTATGTAAAATTCTTAACTATTATTAATATTTGAAGAAAAAATCATTTTAAATTTAAACATATCTTTAAAAAATATTATTATCTATTAGCTCATGTAGAGGAGTTGGAGAGCAAGTGGGTAGTTAAAACTCTCCAGTTAATATCGAGAGGCCCCAGGTTCATATCTCTCCCCTCACATTTTGCAGATATGCTATGTACATAAAGGGTTACAAATTAAAAAAAAAATTATCTATTTATTTAAAATAAAGTTAAATAGTAAAAATAAGAATATTAATATTAATTTTTTAATTTAATAATTAAATGACATTAGCTCAACGTTAAATACCTCAATATTCAAAGAAAAACCCAAATTCAAATCTTGCATACATAAATAATATTTAATAAGTGATGGCGTAATACAGGTGGGACCGGTTTAAATCCCCTATAACCAATTAAAAATAATAATTTAATAATCAACTTCTTATAAACATTTTATAATAAGAATATTTATTTTTATATATTTAAACAAATTTACTCCAAAATTTTCCTTAATATAAGACCATCTATCAAGGCCTCTACGTGGCCTTGTTTAAGATGAAAGTTTTGTTGTAATACCGCCATGAGGTGACGACATAACATAATATGGATGGGACCCGTTTCAATCCCTTACAACTAATTAAAATAATAATAATTTAATAATCAACTTCCTAAAAAAATTATAATAAAAATATTTATTTTTATATATTTAAATAAATTTACTCTAAAATTTTCCTCAGACTAAGACCATCTATCAAGGCCTCTACGTAACCTTGTTCGTAGAGGAGTGCTACCACTAAGACCATCTATCAAGGCCTCTACCACTATAGGGTCTAGCACTCCTCTACCACTATAGGGTCTAGCTCACTGGGTTAGATGAAGTTAACAAGACCTCAATCCTAGCGGGCATCAACTAGGGCAGCCAACCAGTATAAACCCTAGTCCATTGGATTAGATGAAGTTAACAGGACCTTGACCTTCAAGGACATCAAATGGGAATAACCAATTGGTATAAACCCTAATCGAAGATAACCAACTGGTATAAACCTTAACCTATTGGGTTAGATGAAGTTAATGGGACCCCTAACACTAAGAGGCACTAAATTGAGGCAATCAATCGACAAACACTCGACTGCTACCATCCAACCTATCACTGTTTGGATACGTCATGGTTTGAACCTTGGACCTCCGAAAGAAAAAAAGGCCAAAGCCCTAACCACTGTGTTGTCCTTGCCGAACAAAAAATAAAAAATAAAGTAATTTTTAACCTATGTGAAACCATAGATGATTTGAGATGACCTTTGTAGGTTATATATAACGTCTTTTATGGAAAATGTAATTTATCCAATATATACTTATTTAATCATTCGATTACCGAAATATGATGTACTACCTTATACCCTAAAACAATTTAAGTTCATAAAATTGTATAATATTGAATTATGTATAATAAACATTTAAAGTCTCATATACATAGGCTCAGGTTGAAACAAAAGTTAACTCATGAGTTTACTCTACTTGTAAATGGAAGTTACCATCCAATGTAAAGTGAGGCCATAAGCTGATAACATTGGTGGAAGATGTTTTTTTATCGAATACATGATTATTTAATTGTTCAATTGTTTTTTATCAGTTATATAGGAGAGTTGGTCACAATTATATTATTTTTAATAATTAATAAGTATATGGTTCATACCACAGGAGCTGTTTCCACCAAATCTATTTCATTTTGTTATTATTGACCCGGCGTGAAGGGAACCACCGATCACTCAGGATTCATACCATCATCGTTGGTCTGGCGTGCACTCAAGGGATTCAAATCAGACTACTACCTTTGCAAACAGGTTGCTCTCAAGGTTTGAACTTGGGTGTCTTCTTCGTAAATATTTGACCAAACAAACACTTACCAATCCACCTAGCCCTCGAGGGTTAAAACTATTCATTTGTTTACTAAAGCATAGTATACAACCCTCTTGTAGTGTTCGAACTTTAAACCTCTTTTCAAAGTTCCAAAGTCTACCAATAAATCACTTAAGTTAAAAAAATTAGATAACATTAAATTGTCTATAATAAACACTTCATGTCTCATATTTACATAAAGCTCAGTGCTGAAACAAAAGTTATTCAATGGAAGTTTTCATCCATTATTCTTTGAAGTTTTTTTTTTTTTTTTGAGTAATACTTCTTATAAATATGATGTGGTATTGAACTCGGATCACATCACCGATAATGCAAGTGGTGTCCTTGACGATAGACCACACTTACATGAATTCTTCTTTAAAGTTTTTATCTATTGTAAAGGGTAAATGAATAAAATGGGTTTTAACGTTTGTAAGGTCATAAGTCTGAAACTACTACCATAGAAAATATTGTTTACCTAATATATAATTATCAAAACATAATTCAATCACCCAAACATAATATAAAACCTCAACCCTCGTTAAAATTAAAATTTTAATATTATATTTAAAATTTTAAAATCTTTATTCTTATATCACTTAAATTTTAATAATATATAAAAAAAATTAAAAGATTCAAAACCTTTAACATTCTTAATACTTCTAATAATCTCAAATCCCATATACATAAGCACTCGTATTCACGATGGACTTTGGATTAAATTCTATAAGCTTTCAAAAAAAATTATGACATAAAAAAATTTTGAAAAGAAAAGGATGTTTGAGATAGATTGAGTTATGATTCCCATTTACGTTCAGCCACCACATTGTGATAATAAGCTTTTCCACACTTGCTAGAACCTTATATTAAAAAAAAAATTGTAAACTCCTAATAATCTCAAATCCCATATAAAGAAAAATTTGGAAACATCTAATAATCTCAAATCCCATATACATAAGCAGTCATATTCACGTTGGACTCTGGATTAAGTTCTGTAAGCTTTCAAAAGAAAATGACATATAAACTTCGAAAAGAAAGGATGTTTGAGATAGATTGAGTTGTGATCCCCATTTTGATGACACGTTTAGCCACTACATTGTAATAAGCTTTTTTGGTTTTAATGGTTAGTAGATTGGTAAGTGTTAGTTTGGTTAGACATTTACTAAGAGGAGACCTAGGTTCAAACCTTGGTGGTATCAGTTAGTAAAGGCAGTTTTGAATCCTCTGAGTGTGTACCGTATCGATGACAATGGTACACATTTCGAGTGATTGATGGTCTTCATCCCACGTCGAGTCAACGTTAATGAGACGGATAGGTTTGTTGGGAGCAGTCGTTGTGGTTTGAATTCTGGACTGGTCAATTACTAAAAATAGTGGCTGTAACCAACTCTCCTATGTAACCCAAAAAAAAAAGATAATAAGTTTTTTCACACTTGCTACAACTTAAAAAAAACATTACAATTCAACCATATATTACTAAAGGGACAATACAACGGTTATGGTTTTGGCTTCTTTTTGGGAGGTCCAAGGTTCAAACCACGATGTGTGTGTAATTTTATGTGATTGAAGCTTTGATTTTCATGTACATCATCAAAAATCACTCATTCAAATAATAGTGTAACTTATGTGTGTTAACAAAATAAATAAATTATGTCCAAGGGCTAGGTGGATTGGTAAGTGTTTGTCTGACTAGACACTTACCAAGAAAACACCCAGGTTCAAACCTTGGGGGCAGCCTATTTGCAAAGGTAGTAGTCTGATCTAAATCCTCTTAGTGCACGTCAGATCAATGATGACGATATGAATCTCGAGCGACTGGTGGTCTCCTTCACATTGAGTCAACAATAACGAAACATAATAAGTTTGGTGAATACAGTCCCTGTGATTTGAACCCTGTCCTTGTCAGTTACTAAAAAAATGTGGTTGTAACCAACTCTCCATTGTAACAAGAAAAAAACAAAATAAATAAATTAATAAAATAACAAAGCAAGGTTCAAACGTGTAATTCCATGTGATTCAAGCTTTGTTTTTTATGCACATCATGAAAAATCACTAGTAAAAAAGTGTGGTTGTAATCAACTCTCCTTTGTAACAAGAAAAAAACAAAATAAATAAATTAATAAAATAACAAAGCAAGGTACTCTCCATTGTAACAAGAAAAAAACAAAATTAATAAATTAATAAAATAACAAAGCAAGGTTCAAACGTGTAATTCCATGTGATTCAAGCTTTGTTTTTTATGTACATCATCAAAAATCACTAGTAAAAAAGTGTGGTTGTAATCAACTCTCCTTTGTAACAAGAAAAAAACAAAATAAATAAATTAATAAAATAATAAAGCAAGGTTCAAACGTGTAATTCTATGTGATTCAAGCTTTGTTTTTTATGTACATCATGAAAAAACACTAGCTCGGAAATAATAGTGTAAGTTATGTGTGTTAACAAAATAAATTAATTAATTAAATAACAAGGAAAAAAAACAATGATGAACAAGTTCAAGATTTGATTACTTCTATTTCTTTTTTTGAAAACTTCAAAAGATACCATGGAAGACACACCCATAATTTCCCCTTATAACAACCTGTCCACATATAAATACTGATATGTTTTTTTTTGTTGCTGATATGTTTTTTTTTTGTTGCTATTAGCTTCTATTCTTATGTTTGTTCAGTTATGGATGTTTTATTCCTTATCCACTTCATTTTGTTTTTAACTTATATAGACATTTGTTTTTTAAATTTGGTAACTGTGAGAAACCCCTATGACCACGTACTGAGACATCTCTTCCCAACCATGATCCCTCGTAAAATTGAGAGCTATACTTATCAATAGGGAATTTAACACAAAGCCACCACACACCCACCCCCTCACCCACTTGCCACATCGCGGTTTGAACTCTCGAAGAAGAGCGAAAACCCAAAGCGTTGCGCTGCACCTGAGGTGCAACTTATAAACAATATTAATATCATATTATTCTAATGTTTCAATTAATTAATTAATATAATTTAACTTTTCTATATTAAAAAAACAACCCCACATTTTTAAATAAAACAACATTAAACCCTTTTTCAAAATATTGATGCATTATGTAAGCAAAATATAATTATAATAAATGGAGCCGACTGCATGAGCGGCAGCCATTAAAAAGGGTGAATTAACATCGCCTCAAGGGTTATTTTATGGGTCGTATCCCATATGATACCCTTATTCGTTCATGGGTCCAGCAAGTTTGGGGCCCATATGGAGTCAAAGTGGAGAATGTACAAAACCTTACAAAAGGGTATTTCCTTTTTTGCTTTTCAGATCCAGCTCAAGCACAGAAGGTTCTGTCTAGGGGTCCATGGACTGTCCGTAATTCTCTGTTGATTTTGCAACCCTACTCTCGAAATTTCCAAGTCAGTGATCAAGCTACACTAGAAGTCCCGGTGTGGGTTGAATTCCCCGGTCTTCCTGTTCCTCTTTGGGGTTTTTGCAGACTTTAGTTGCCCCCTTAGGTAAGTTTGTTTGCCTTGAGCCAGAAAAGTTTTTCTCCGCTCGACCCACTAGAAGGGTTTGTATCAAAGTTGACCTTACTAAGGATTTCCAGGAGTTTATTGATATTAAAATCAAGGACCAATCCATACGGCAAAGAGTTGCCTATATCAATTTACCCAATACCTGTTATCGGTGTCAATCTGTAGCTCACAAAATTTGGGAGTGCCCTTTGATGGAATGGAAATATAAGGCAAATCCCTCGCCCACTCCTGCAGCTCCTGCTAATGGCTCGCAAGGAAACACTGAAGAATGGACTACTGTCTCTAGCAAGAAATCTCGTGGTACTAAGCAACAAGAAGCTTCGATTTCTGCTGCACAACCTGCCCCTTCTCCTTCTCAAGACATGCAAGCTTCTGCTGAAGTTGTTCAGAATCTCGTTGATACGGTCCCTCCGGTTGTTGCCATGCAACCCCCAGTTCCACCAGTGTCTCAACTTCTTTGGTCGGGCCCTTCTTTGGCCTCAATGGTGGTAGCTCCAGATAATTCTTCAGTGGAGGAGGGTCGGGCCTTGAAGGTCCGTCACTCTCGTAGCCCTATTCGAAATGATAAACATCGACAACTAAACAGTGATGCTTTCTATGCGACCTCCAACTATTTTGGCTCACTTACAGTTTTGGGTGATGCAAAGGATGTCATGGAGATCATGCATCCTGACAAATCCCAATGATTTTTTTATCATGGAATGTTCGAGGACTGACGGACCCGGTCAAAAAATATTTGGTTCGAAATGAGATGTCAAATGTTTCTCGAATGCATGGAAGCCTCGATATTTTATGTCTACAAGAAGTTAAGATTTTTTATTTCAATCTGCAGTGTACATGTGATTTTTTGTGGCCACGAAGTACCTCTTTTGCCACAAAGCATTTCCTGGGAAAGGAGGAGCCGTCACTATCCTTGGGCCTCGATTACAGAAGAATGTTGTGACTTGGGGTGTTGACCCATCCAATCAAGATGTCTGGATTTTTCTCGAGATCTGTGGAAAACCGCTTGGGATGGTTAATGTGTATGCCTCAAATGTCGCTCCGACGGATGTGAGTTGTGGAGATGGCTTGCCATGAATCTGCCATTTGCCACTTGGGTGCTCTGTGGAGATTTTAATATGGTAGAGAAATATTCTGATAAGGTCGGTCATGTCCCGATGCGGTGGTGTTTAGGTGAAAGAGAAGCTTGGTTTTTATGAAAAACAAGCTTCGCCTTTATGACCCTAATTCCTGCTTCTCGCCTTCTGACTTCCCGCAGACTCTTTGGTACACCTGGTCCAATTTTCAGGCTGCTTCTTCTAGGGTTTTGGTAAGATTAGACAGAGCCATGATTTCTAAGTGTGACAACTTTCAGTTCTCTCGTCTTTTGCCTTCTTCATCGTATGTGTTGACTTTTCCTGGTACTACACTGTCTGATCATTCACCTATTTTATTCTCGGTGGCAATGTTAAACTTTCAACCTAGAGTGCATTCTTCACGGTTTTACCTAAATGTTTTTTTTTGCATAGCTTTAGCATGAAAGCTCATATATGCCGCATTTGGAATTTGATTCCTAGACCCGATGGTATTTTTGGAAGGATTGAATGGTGGAATGTTGCCATTCAACGAACCACTAAGGTGTTGCGAACTCGGGTGTTGAAGTTGCAAAACGATGAAAACAGGCTAAGTCTGCCTTGCAAAGTGAGCTATCCAAAGCCTGTCTCAGGCTTGAAGCCTCTCCTTTCAACTCTGTTGCTCAATCTCAAGTTTTTTCCGTTCGGCATGAGCTAAACAAGGTTGATTTGTATGAAGCCAAGGGGGCTCAATTACGTGCTCGAATGCATTGGCTCAAAGTGGGGGACAAAGTGACCAAGGAATTTTTTCAGCGCCTCAGACCTCGTGCTCAACATTCTCAGTTTCAAGCCATTCAAGTTGATGGACAGAGATTTACGGATCTTTCAGACATTGTCAAAGTATTTGTTTCACATTATCAAGGTGTTTTTGCTTCTCAACCCCTTGATGATGCTAGAAGGCAAGCTCTTGCTGATTGTACTGCTGTTGTCCCCAACAAGCTTTCTCCTGAGCAAATGTTATTTTGTGACACTCCTCTTTCTGTGGAAGATCTAAAAACTGCCTTATCACTTATGTCCAATGATAAGGCACCTGGGCTTGATGGCTTCCCATGTGAATTCTATAAAGAATTTTGGGATATGCTTGGTTCTGATCTCCACAAAGTTTATCTTGAAGCCCTGCAATGTGGTTCACTGGGTTCCATTATTAACAAAGGCAATGCTAAATTTATTCCAAAGTCTGGAGATCTCGAGCTCATCACCAATTGGAGGTTGATCACCTTGCTTAATGTGAGCTACAAGATTATTGCTAAAGCCCTTGCACTTAATCTTAAATCTATTTTGCCTTTGATTGTCAAAACTGAACAAACTGGCTTTGTTAAGGGAAGATACATTCTTGATAATGTTCTTGTTGTTTGGGAAGGTATGGAGTGGGCAAGAAATTTTGAACAAGATGCTTTATTCATTAAGATAGACTTTGAAAAAGCCTATGATAAGATGAAGTGGTACTTCATAAATGCCATGCTTTAGGCTCTAGGTTTTGGGCCAGTATTTGTGAGCACCATTCTTATGTTATTTCAAGATGCTTCAGCTGTTCTTACCTTGAATAATAGTCAATCTCAGTCAATTTCTCTCGGTCGCTCTATGAGACAGGGGTGCCCTCTTGCTCCATCTCTTTTCATTTTTGCTACAAAGGCTTTTGGCTATTTGTTGGCCCATAAGATGGATCAAGGATTAATCAAGGGTATTGCTCTCCCTAATTCTGACCGTCAGTTTGTCAATGGTCATTTTGCAGATGATTCCTTCTTAACGCTTCAATAAGATGAGCAATCCCTTTCCTCGGCTATTAGTTTCTTAGAGGTGTTCTGTTTAGCCTCTGGTTCTTCTATACAATGGAAAAAAACATCATGTTTTCGGCAATCTCAATCTCAATTGCCACACTGGTTACATCAATTCCAATGGACTTGGATTCATCGAGGTGAGGTGTTTAAATTTCTTGGAATTCCTTTTGCATTTCATGGTTCCTCTGCTCAATTGTGGCAGTATGTTATTGATAAAGTGGAAAAGAAGCTTTCTTACTGGACTAGTAAGAAACTTTCTCTGGCAGGAAAATTTCATATTTGTTCTAAGATTTTAGCCACTACCCATGTCTATTATTCATCTTGTTAGGTTCCATCCAAATCTTGTTATAAAAAACTGGATAAGCTTATGAGAGACTTCTTGTGGGCCAAAGACTCTGTCAAGCAAGGTTTTCATCGGGTAGCTTGGGAAATTTGTTGTTTGCCCAAGGATTGTGGAGGCATGGGTTTGTTTGATTGTCACCGACAAGGTCTTGCCCTTTGTGCTAAATGGATCACCCGATCTTTAATTGGGGATGAATCTTGGAAAGTGTTGGTCAGGCATTGCATTTCTTTTGGTTTGCTTCAAGGGAAGAAAATTTGGAAAGGGGTGGGATTGCAATCCATTCTTACTACCCTTGTCCCTATTAAAGTTAAAGGTTCTTTTGTCATTCGGAGTATTTGGAAAGCACCGGGAGGCCTTCAAACCCTGGCTTAGTTGGAAAGGGAGTTTTCGCAAAGCATGTGCCTCTTTGTCTTCCATGAATATTTGGTGGTCTCTTGTTATCACTTGGCAAGGTTCTCCCTTAGCTTTGGTGCAGTGGGTCAGAGCGCAGAGGTTCTATAAGCGTGGTATTGCTTCCATTTTTTATTTCTTCTCCCGACATGCTAGGTGTTGGATACCTTGGGAAAGTTTTTGTCAAATTCATAATTTAAATCCTGGTGATAGAGACACTTATGAGGTGGTTATTGATAGTATTCCGTTTTCTATTTGGAGCAAACTACATAAGCATTTTCAAAAACCCTGGTGGTCAGATTGGTGTTGGCCTAGGGAGCTTTCTGTTTTGCAATATAAAGCTCATCTTGGTTACAAATGGCTCACCCCACAAGTTCCAATGGTTGATAAGCTCACTCCGAGATGGAATTTAGTCTCTCTTCCCTCCCAATGGAATAAGAGGTTTTCGATTGCTTGGGCTACTTATATTGAACCTAAACCGAGTTTTTTTGCTTGGAGTCTCTTACATCAAGGGTTACCTGTTGGCAGTAGGCTCAAGCATTTGGGTGTTCATAATCTCATTTGCCCGGTTTGTGGACAAGCAAAAGATTTACTACATGTTTTTTGGTCTTGTGATCGGGCTCAGTCAGCTTGGGAGTGGCTTCTTGAAATTTTCAGACCTTTTATGCAGGAGGATTTCACTTGGGTGCATGCTATTTTGGGTGACCCTATTACTTTTTCCTTCAACTCGGATGTTGTTTGGAATATTTTTAGAATTGGTACCTTGTTTTATATGTGGAAGTCCCGGAATAGAGCTGTTTTTTCTCAGCAAGATGTCGGACATGTCTTCTCTGTTGCTGATAAATATGATATATTATTTGATTGTTGGTTACAGATTCAAGTACAGGTTAAAAAAGTACAGGTGGAGTCGTAGTACTTGCGTACCCTCATGGATCATTGGGGGAATGCACCCCGCATTATGAGTCATGTGCATCTTCCTTCCCCTTCCAAGTGGCAGTAATTTCTCGACTTCTTTCTTTTCGAATGCATATTTAATACTGTTTTGACAGTTGTTATTGGCAGTTTGTGGGTTGTTTATGACACTCTTGTATACTCTTAACCACAATGGTTAATGTATTGGTTTATGGGGTGTGCTAATCCCACCCACCCTTTTTTGTATGATTAAACATTATTTTATTAATATAATGGCTTTTTCATAAATATATATAATATATATATTTTTTGAAAATGTGAATACTTCATTTTGTTTTTTAATTCATAAAAAATATTAATACTATATTATTATAATATTTCTATTAATTAATTAATATAATTAAAAAACACAACCGACATTACCCAATAAGACAACATTAGACCCTTTTTCAAAATATTGGTACATTATGGAGCTAGATTTGGACCATATTAGAAGAGGAGGGGACATATCCACGTCATCCCAAACGTACACGGTAAAAACAAATAAATAAATAGAAGGAACATTTGATACGTACATTGTAACGATCTAATAAATCGGATTCCATTCCCTTTGGGATAAGTGTCAAACTTTGCCGTCAACTGACAGCTACGACCACCAACGTATCCGTCGTGATCGTCGGCCCCGGCAATTCCGTTCAGATGCGTCAACTTCGCTTCTAGGACGGCGAAATTAGCGGAAGCACGGATTTCTTACGTCACATGTTTTCCATACAAATAATGTTTTTAAGTACGGCAAATTAGAAAGCTGGTATAACTGGACCATTCTCTTGGAAGGTATAGTAATAATATCTTTTATTTTAGAATTCATGTAACTACAATGATGAAAAGTCTACAAATTAATTCATTTTCCAAAGACATATCTGGAGATATCCATCAGATTTGATTTTCTTTTATTTATTTTTTGTTGCATATGAACTTTAATTTATTGTATAAGAATTTTTATAACCAAACATAATTATTCAAAAAATTAAATAAAAGGTGATAAGCAGTTGTCCTAGTAGCTAATGGTTGTTTCTTGTGTTCAAATCCCTCTAATTTGTAAACTTTCTCCTTAAAAAAATTAAATAAAAACAATTTATTAGCAAAAACACTGATCTCCAACAAACTAACCTATCTAAACCTTGTACAATAATTTAATAAATCAAATACACACCAATACAATGTTAATTTTGGTAAAAGAAAATAAATAAACGTCCGTGACTTTTGTCAGTACAGCAGTGGGGCCCGCTCCTTGGAGCGGTGAGATTTTGAAGATCTCGAAACGGTTTTAACTTTAGTGGAGACAGTATGACAGAGATAATGACGCGACACGACGCGACGTGAGACGTATTGGTATGAGACATGACACGTGCCTATAGTTTAAAAAATCTTCGAATATCTTGTCGATCCTTTTTGCAAATTAGGTTTCTAAACTTGGTCATCTTTCATAAATGTATTTATCTAATTTATCTAATTATATTTTATTTAGTTTGGATACCACCATTAAATATTACTTTATTTTTTTAATTTATATTTTAAATTTTTATTTATATAAATATATATAACTTATAATAATAAATTTTTTAATTTTAAAATATATATATTAAATATATTTAATATTTAAATTACTCTTACCATTGATACTCTATATATAAATAGGGTTACCTATTTATGTTTTATAAATATGTGATAGTTAACTCTATAAACCCAGGACAGAACCTTAGGAGGCTACGAGAATAATTAAGCAATCATTTTGGTGCAATAAATTGTAGCATTGTAGAGCAATGACATTTGTTTTTATAAAAAATATTTATAATGGTTTTCATCATATTATTGTCACTATCATTGCTCCACATCTAAGTGAAAAGAGGGATTAAATATTTCTGAACATTTCTTATGCCATTTGAATGTTGGTTAGATTTTTCTTTTTTTGCATAAAGGTTTCTGAACATTTCTTATGCCATTTGAATGTCGGTTAGACTTTTCTTTTTTGCACAAAGGTTTCTGACATTTCTTATGTCATTTGGAAATGTCATTTGAGTGTTGGTTAGACTTTTCGTTTTTGCACATTCTTCTTTTTCAATCATTTTCCGACATGTCACTGGTTTTAAAAAATAACAAAATAACAATCATGGAACGATAAGTATACTAAAGACTCTAAAATATCTTAATAATACAAAATTTTAGCTTGTTCCCAAAGGACAATGGACTTAGTTCAATTTCACTACATTTTTTATAAGATGGATACCTATCTTATTTAATAGTTATTTCTATTTTTACACTTAAACAAATAACATTGACGCTTTGGTGAAGAAAAATATTACATATAAAATTCTCTACTATAGATAGCAAACTCTTTAGATATACTAAATTATCATTTTGAAAATAATTAAGAATAGAGATAGAATATCCTTTTTATAGTTATTTGTTTAAAATCTGAATTTTGTCAAGAGAAAGATTAACATTATGATTGCTTAAATTATTTGCTATCTTGATTCCTTTTTTATAGATATACTAACATTTTCAAGATGTTGCTTCTATTGACAATTGATCCTCGTAAAAAAAACTAATCTATACAATATTTTTTTTAAATAATCTATTCTATGAATTCATTTTTATTGACAATATTAATAGTAATATGTGAATCTCCATCAATTGAAATATATCTCCATCATTTCTTAATGGTTGTTTTGATTCCCTGAATAGGCCTAATGATGAAGGCTTAGGTACTCCATATAAAAGGTCGAAGGCTTGAAATTGAAGAGGGGTAGGGTATGCATGTCACATATGACCCCTTTTGAAATTGAAGAGGGATAGGGTATGCATGTCACATATGACCCTTATATATATATATATATATATATATATATATATATATATATATATATATATATATATATATATATATATATATTTACTTGTAACTAAGAGGCTAGCACCTCTTTTTCCATAGTTGAGGATTCTTATTTTGAACAAGACAAAACTACATCTTGTAGCTCTTCTACGTTTGTGTGATAATTAATGTAATATTTTACAAAAGCTTACCCTAAACCTCCTTATCTCCTTGTTGTCTCTTTTGTGTAATCATATGTGTCATTGCCTCTCTTACATAACGTTTACATCTATGGTTCTCATTTTATAAATTATCAAGTGTAGAAAAAAGAGGTTTTGATTTTTTGGTTACAAGTTCTGAATACCCATAGAAGGGTCATATGTGATAATGGAGTTAATACAAATGATGTGAATTGATCTATGGTAACATGAAAACATCCATAGGTTAGATTCACCAAAACTAGCTTTGATGGTGCTTCTAGAGGAAATATAGAGAAAGCTTCAAGAGGCATGTTTTGTGAAATTTAATGAAAACAAAGTTCTCCTCACTTAGAATCATCTAGATTTTCAACTACCCGCTTTTTGAAATAATGAAGACAAAGCTCTCCTTGCTTAGAATCATTTAGGATTTCAACTAACTATTATATTGAAGTTAGAGCACTTCTTACAAGGATCAAGATTAACATTTAAAAAGCATGGAAATATATTTCACCTGAGAGAATTCATTGATTATTGTTAACATGATCAATAAAAATGGATGTGGGTATCAAAACAGTAATGACATTACTTTTGATGTCCACCAATTATTGATATAATTAGTATCTTAGAAATGTCAACATACCCATAAAGAAGGATATGAGATAATTGCAAGTTGATCTTTATCTTAGAGAACTTTAAATTTTATAAATTGATCAAAGGAGGTTATCTCTCTTAATGAAAATGCTATCAAGGAGTTATATACAAAAATTTGTAGTTTGAAGGAGATGATAAATATCTTTGATAATGTAGTAGTTTAACTACTACTATCACACTTCAAAAGTGAAGTTAGTCATTCAAGAGGAGAATAATATGAAAATTGAGGCAATTCAAGTTATAAATTGGTTGGGGATAGTTGGAAAATATTTGCACTTGAGTGGCATAATTTTAAAGAATCAAATCCAAGATCCAAGAATTTGGAGAAAACTTTGTTTAAGATTTGATGTCATCGATTCATGAAATAATCTTGACAATGATTTGTTGACTCACTAAAGGGGTGATTCTCCATAGAATCAATAATTTGCCAGCCAATCAACAATTTGTTAATATGCTAGAATGGAGGTCAAATGGACAATTTGTCAATTGAAGCATCTTAGATGTAGATTTCAAGAAACAAAATTTTGAAATAATGATCTAAACTGACGTTTATATTTTTAAGGGGTGGTGGTGATGACTAAAGTGCATTTAAACGAGCTTTAGTGTTAAATCTAGCTAGTTGAATAGCTATTTTCCATCTATATTTGAAGATTATAATAAATCATGTTAACTAGAATTAGAATTTGGTATTACTATAGTTATACGTAGTTTTATTTTGTTTTGCTATAAATAAGAGCTCAAGGCTCATTTATAAGATCCTTTTGACTATTTAGAAAACTAATCTGCTCCTTGGAATCAAATTGTTATTTGTAATTTCATATTGCTATCAATAAATTGATTAAGTATGCCTTTTGAAGATCAATTATGTGTACATACCTTTGTATATTTTGTATCTTTGGGGTGTGTAATATTTTTGGGCCTGCCCTTTTATCCATTATTAGTCCTTTTTTTAATGGATTAAATGGGTCTCACTTGTATTACATCATGAATATATAGTGGTATTACAAGATCATGGCAATTATGCATGTATCTTTTGGCAAGATTCAAACCTTGGTCTCCTCTTTGAAAGTTGAAGGATCAAACCGATTGAACTAATGCCATTTGATTCCTTTATTAGTCATTTTTATGAATATTATTGTAGGTTTATTCAGGACTTGAAGCACTAAAGGTACCAATTCTTCTAAATATTTTGATTGGATAACATTAATCAAGCTATAGTCACTCAATTATATTTATGTTTCAAGCATTTACTTTCTTTCTTGCACCCTTTTACCTCAACCATTTAAGTTTAGTTTTTATATTAGTATAAGAGCTGGTCTAAATATGAAGATTGAGAGAATTAACCTCCTCTTTTTAAATTATTAATTATGATTGTGTAGGTGTAATAAAAAAATTAGACATTCTTATAAATCAACAATTTTAGCATGCTTATGGAACCATTAGATTAATTTCTTATAAAATTATAATAATAAAACTTTTTGAATTTCTAAAATGAAATATATTGTTAGGAACTAAAATTTTAAATCTAGAGAAATCAATGCATTATTTGACTTGATCCATGATAGGGTCTGAAGAAGACACTTATATCTAAGTCAAATTATTTTTGAGATGGTTAGGTCAAACTTTTAGATTTAAAATTTTTGTACTTGTATTTAGTGGTTTAACTATAGTATCCTTCATATCTTTAGAACTCATCGAATATTCATGCATGGCAAATCCGTTTTCTAAGAGCCTAATGTTGTTTGCTTAGATCTAACATTTGGCATGTTCATTATGTCAAATAGGGTTCAGATCCTCTAATATTATTGAGTTAATGAGACCCCAAGCAGGCCTTTGTCTCAGACTGCCATCACAAATTCAATGAATGCACATGGGTATGGGACTTTATAACTTGAGGAATATTATTATCTGGTCAAGGAAATGTGGTGTAAGAGTTTAGTGTCACTTTCACTGCATTGGAATATGGAGCTGGCCAGCAAAAGCAGGTAACTAACTTAATTTAAAACACATATCAGATATTAGACCCAAAATCTACTGTTTGGGTAGTTAATATATGCATGGAGGCATTCGGGTGGATGTATACTTTTTCTGGTTGCATAAAAGAATGGGTCACAATCATAAGTGTAGGATTTAAATTACAGGGGTTGCTTTTATCAAATTTATTTCCCTTCGTTACTGTTGACCAGTAATTATTAACCTGGGGTGAAGGGGACCATGAGTCATCGTTGGTCTGAAGCACACTTAAAAGATTCAGATCAAACTACTATCTTTGCAAACGGGCTGCCCCAAATTTAAACCTAGGTATCTTCTTGATAAATGCCTGCCAAACAAACACTTACCAATCCACCTAACCTTCAAAAATTAAATCAATAAATATTTCACTAAATGCAAAAAAACAGTTTCAATAACACATATTTACCAAAATTCTCAAGGTCTTCAAGGTCTTCCAGGATTTTGTCAGTTTTCTTGTACATAAGGGCAATTTTGGAAAAAGATTTAGTAATGGCCGTCATTCGCCATTCTTTAACAAAGTTTCCTAAAAACATCCGAGGTAAATGGTAATCCGGGTGGAAGGTTTAAGATTAACAAAGAATATTTTTTCAAAAGGCAAGCATTGAAATTCTACGCATGTCCTTTCATTTTGGCCATAAGCTGTAGACCCGTGAATCAATGAGCTATATTTTTTCTACATGACCATATGACAAAATCAATGCACGGTTGGTAACTTTTCAGGGGAGGTTTGAACTTGTCTGCATATGTTCACATGATGAGATTGTATCCAGATTTTGTCTATTTTTAACAAGGATTAATGAACATTAATTTCAGCATATTATGTTTAATATCTCATCCTTAAATTCATGAGCTGAGGTTGTTTTTTGGTTATGCAAATTTAATGATTTACAAACTTTTATAAATAAATAATATGAGGCTTAGTTTATGATATTAATATAATTATTTATTTATTAAATTTAATTAAGTAGTTAGAAATATTGAAAAATAAGAGTATCTAAGATTTTTACTACAAATTTAATGGGTCATAGTTCAATGGTTGAGATATGTGGATGACATAACTTACACTTTAAATCCTATCTACACCCAATAGACTATATAGATTATAGTTTGATGTGAATAGGTTCATGTAAATGAGAACCTTTTCAAAACCTTACCTTTAAAAAAAACAAGTTCAACAATTTTATGTCAAGCAATTTATAATAAAAATTTATATTAAAGATCATTGGATAACAAAATTTTATTAAGATAATTTAAGTTAATGTTATTTTTTATTTTTTATTTTTGGAGGAGAACGTTTACAAATTACATCAACAACCATCCTCAAGGGGTTTTGAACATAAGACCACTTAAAAAACAACTACCATCTTAGCCACTAACAAAGTTAATGTTATTTAATTTTTAAAGAAGTTTAAGGTTTGAATTTTATGGATAAAACTATACAATATATATTTTATTTATTAAATTTTGTTATTTAAATATGTATTAAATAAATATCTTTGGTGTATATATATATAAATATCATCTTACATGTTTTATGATGTTGTTAATATTAAAAGTTATTCTAGTTTTTTACTTTACTTTCGATAATCCAAATTGTGATATTAATAATTTAAATATGTATTAAATAAATATCTTTGGTATATATATATAAATATCATCTTATATGTTTTATGATGTTGTCAATGTTAAAAGTTATTATAGTTTTTACTCATATTATTTAATTAAAATTTAATGATTTATGTCATTTCCACTAGCACAAACACACATCCCATCCATCCATCTATATATATATATATATATATATATATTTTGGATACATAGGGAGTTGGTTACTTGTAATTTTTGACTCGATATGAGGTAGACCATCAGTCACTCGAGATTTGTACTATCATCATCGGGCACTTAGATTCATACTAAAAACAACCAGACATGCCCTCAAGATTTGAACCTAGTTCTTTTTTTAATTAGTGTCTAGTCAATTATCAATCTACCTAACCCTTAACTAAACAGATAATTACCAATCTAAGCTTTTTCCAAATATAAATCCAAAGACAATTAAGTTTGAATCTTCCCACATCAGACATGAGAGGGCGGTATATAATTTAAGGAAACCCACGGTAGATAATTTAAGGAAACCCACATCCTTGAATTCAACGTTTTGATACCCAATAATTAGGGACCTAACATTGACATTGTGTGTCGAGAAGTTGAACTAAGATTGACGGTCATAACGATGTCGAGTGACTATAGATATTTAAACAATTACATGAAGCTGCATATCCCAACTGTTAGGTGTGATGTGAAAGTCAAATTATAATAATTATGTCTTTGTTGGATATATTCCAACTATTTGGTGTGATGTGAAAGTTAAATTATAATAATTATGTCTTTGTTGGATTTTGTGATTATAAAGATATTGGATTAAAAATCTAAATATATATATTTTTTAAAAATTTATAATACTAAACTCTAGTATCCCAACCATGGAACCATCACTTTATAGACATCAATATCAATAGCAAGGAATAAACATGCCATGATCACTTTATATGGACATCAATATCAATAGCAAGGAAAGCATGCCATGATCAGAAGCCCCATTACTAATGATTTTGAAATGAATACTTACTAATTTTCAAAAGGGTGTTTGTAATTAAATTATTGAAAAATATTTAGAATACTATAAAAAATTAAAAGGACAAAAAGTTCATTCATAGCCACCAAATATAGATTTAAAATATGTTGCCAATTCATAGCCACTAAATATAGATTTAAATTATGTTACATTGGCAACTCTATTGGGAGTTCTTCCAACTTTAGCTCCTTTTTCTTTAACTTTATAAAAAGAAAAAGAGGTGGAATGTGTTGATAAGTGGAAGTTTCTTAAGAGGGATGGTAAGCATATTCTACGGTAGATAAAAACAAAAAGCATGAACATGGCATGTCCACGTTGAGTTCTTGAAGGAAGAATGAACATGGCCTTGTACCAAAGATAGAAAGCCTTGCACCAAAGATTGAATCTTTCATGGGTAACCTCACAATCATGCCTCTTTCATAGGTTAAGTATATATTCCATAAAACCCCATCTATATATATATATATATAAGTTATGAGACAAATAAATCTTTTATATATATGAAGTTTTGAGATAGGTATGGTAGAATGAGTATGTCTTGACTATTTTTGTGAATCATGCACAAATATATAAGACCATTTATATATTAAAAGTTTAGTTTTATTATTTAAAATTTATAAATTTTATGTTGTAATTTGTTTTAAAATGTAAGGTTTTGTTTTAATAAGTTGAAGGAGTTTCGTCCTAACTTGTAAATAATATTGTTTTAATATAAAAGATTTTATTTTTATTTTTTTCAAAAAAATGTAAGGTTTTTTTATTTAACATATGATAGGTTAATATCAAGTGGTATTAACTTAACCGATTAGATTTTTTAACATTTAAGGAGGAAACGAAGAGATAATCATGAAGTAACTAAAGATGCTATCCAAATTTTGAAAGCGAGCAGGCGGGAAGCGATGAACTAGGGTTTTTGGAGCTTAGGAAAATCTAGGGCATTAGTTGGGTTGCCAAAGAGATTTTTGGCTGTTGTGGATTTGAAGGCAAGATTGCTACCCCAGGAGGGTCCAATGGGGACTTCTCCGAATCCTCTCCTAGGGAGAAATAACTCTTATGCAGATTTGTTAAACGATAAATCTCCTTCCAAGATCGACGAAGCTCAAAGAACTGCATTTAAAATGCTATTTACGGCTGCTAGAAACAGATCAATAGCTCATCGAGTTAATGGATGCCTGCCACAGGCCGAATCAAGGCCCAAGATTTTCATTGAGCCAAGGATGGTCGAAGAAACAGTCTTATACAGAGCCAATCATGATTTGATCTATAAATTCATGGGTATTTGCCCTACCCTGAATTTTTTGCACTCCTGGGTCCGGCAAAACTAGGAGCCTCATGGTGAGTACTCGTTATGGTTTATTAGCAATGGGTATTTTATTGTTAGTTTTTCTTCTCTGGCCAATAGAAATAGGGCTTTCAAATCAAAAAAGAGGAATCATGGTCCGACAGGATTATTTGTTCAACCCTAGAGAGTGGGATTCGATCCTCGAATTGAACCCACTGCTGTCCCGGTTTGGATCTGTTTGTATGCACTTCCAATGGAGTTTTGGAGTGAGCAGGTTTTGGAGATGATCGGTAATTCCCTTGGAAGACATTTGGGTGTCTCCAAAGACACAATAGAAGGGAACACAACTGTTTATGCAAGAATATGTGTGGAAATGGATCTTAGCCAACCTCTATCGGTAGAGGTGGAACTTGAACTTGTAGGACTATCTTGGATTCAACAACTGGATTATGAGGCTCTGCCCTTTAGATGTAGAGTTTGCCACAAATACGGGCATTTGGCCCGATTTTGCCCAAATAATATGAACACAAAAATGGAGGCTCCTCTAGGAATGTCAAATCTTCCTAAGGAGGGTAAGTCAACAATAAACAAAGGACCAACCAATACTTCTCAGGGTAAAGAAGCTCAGAGAGATGGTTTTGAACAACCCAAAAGAAGGAGAAGGCAAAAGAAAAAATATGGTAAAGAGCAAACCCAACTCAAGCCCGCCAATAGGTATGAGATATTCAAGACACTAGTGGACCAAGAGGAACAATTCATGGAAGGAGTGGATGGTAATAGTGAAAATAATAACATCCACGTTCAAGCTCCTCTTTCATCTCCCCCCGTCATAGAGCAGGTAATTGACCACAGTGAGTTACCGCAGTCAAAGAGTGTAGGGGCATTGATAGTGCATAACCAAGAGCAACCAATAATTAAGGATGTCAGCATGGGAATAGCAGAAAAGTATAGAGAAAGGCCAACTTTAGGGATAACTTAGGTGGAGAAGAGATCAAAAAATAGCAACTCTCAAGGAGTGGGTAGAAAATCAAATAAGGAATTGCTAGCAGTTCAAGGAGACAAACTGATCACTGGAGGATCGGTGAGGCCAATAGATTCTTACTGATCTCAAGGTAACCAATGATTATACAATCATGGAATGTTAGGGGTTTAAACAGTAGAACCCATCAATCTGCTATTCGAAGACTCTTAGAAAAATGTAAAACAAACTTTTTGCTTATTCATGAGACAAAAATGTCGTTAGATCTTGTGTAAAACAATTAATAGAATTTGGGGGGGTGTTGGTCATATGGAAGTGGCTGCCCAAGGTGCCTCAGGGGGGATTGTTACTCTTTGGAACTCTCTTGAATGGAATGCAATAGAACATCTAGCTTGGAGGGGTGTTCTCACATCACATTTTAGGAATAATGTCACAGCTGAACATTTTTTAATCACAAATTTTTATGGGGCTCAAAACCTTGATGGTGAGAGGCTTCAATGGAAAGTTGTGCATAACATGAGAATCTCAAGGGAAGATTTAGACTGGATTATTGTCGGGGATTTTAATGCTAAATTATCCTCTAGAGATCAGGAAGGGGGAACCCCAATTTTGGACCCAGGGGATCGACTTATGATTGCCCAAGTCCAGGATTTACACTTAGTGGATATTAAATGCCCTAGAACCAACTATACTTGGACTAATAAGAGGAGGGAGCCACATAGCAGGAAGGTTAAGTTAGACCGTTTTTTGGTTTCAGAGGATTTGTAAAATGGAATACAAAATTTCAGATTTTGGAGGGTCCGATTTCGAGATCACTTTCCCATTTTGTTGGAAGGAGGGACTAAGACAGGGCAGCATCACAAACCATTTAAATTTGAGAATTTTTGGTTACAAAAAGAGGAACTTCAAAAGAAAATTCCATAGTGGTGGGAAGAAGGCCGCCCAACATATGGGACAACAATGTTTAGATTCCACAAACAACTTTATTATGTCAAAGCTCAACTGAAACATTGGAGGCGAGCTAACAAGACAAACTTCTAGGTCCAAAGAGCTCCTTTGGTGGCCAGATGGGATGAGATTCAAAAACACTTTACGAAAGGAACAATTACTGAGCAGCTCAAAGCCGAGGATGATGCATTGAGTAAATCGGTTGAGGACATTGACAACTAAGAGGAGACCTACTGGAAACAGAGAGCAAGAACCACTTGGTTATTAGAAGGTGATAAAAATACCAAATTTTTCCATCGGACTGCTTGTGCTAGGAGATAGATGAATAACATGGAAGCTCTTCAAGATGAGAACAGACACTCCTTTGATACACTTCTAGGTATGCATTCCCATTCAATGGATTATTTTTCTAAACTTTTTAAGGAAAGTATGGTGCAGGATGAAGAGGCTTAAAACGAGGTTATTGTTGTCATACCTTCCATTATCTCTGAAGAAGAAAATTGGACCCTACTTAAACGTATTGATAGAGAGGAGCTGAAGAATGTGGTCTTTGGAATGAGCACCGAAAAAACTCCAGGTCCAGATGGCTTTCCAATTGAGTTTTTTCAAGCCTTTTGGGATAACTTGGAGGAGGATGTAATGGCTGTTATAGAGGAGTCCAGAGGTAGTAAAATAATGCTTAAAGCATTAAATCATACTTTCATTACCTTAATTCCAAAAGGGAGGAGGGGGTACATATTTCAGATTATAGACCTATTGCCTTATGCAATGTGATATATAAAATAATCACAAAGGTAATGGTTGAGCGGCTAAAACCTCTTTTACATAACATTATCTCCTTAGAGCAAGGGGGTTTTGTAGAGGGTAGGCGAGATCCTGGATGGGGTGGTTCTAGCTCGGGAGGCAATCCATTCAATGCAAACATCTGGTAATAAAAGAATGTTCATAAAATTAGATATGTCAAAGGCTTATGATAGGGTGGAGTGGAGCTTCTTGGCAAAGATGATGGTAGCCTTTGGTTTCTCTTAAGATTGGATAGAATGGGTCATGAGTTGTGTCTCTACTCCGACATACTCTGTGTTAATCAAGGGTCTTCCCTCGCAACCATTTGGAGCCACTCGAGGCCTTCATCAAGGGGATCCTTGCTCTCCCTATCTTTTTCTCATATTGGCTGAAGGACTAGGTAGACTTTTCTTGAGGAGAAGACAACAAGGTTTGCTAACAAGTATCAAGGTGGGTGAGGAAGTTTTGACTCACCTACGGTTTGTGGATGATCACTGGATTGGTGGGAGTGGCCAGCTTCAGGGAAGCAAGAATGATCATAGATACTCTTAGTGTGTACCTTAGGGCTACAAACCAAGTCATCAATGATAAAAAATCCAAAGTGGTATTTTTCAATCTTGATCAAAGGCTTTAGGACAGAGTTTTAAAGATCTTGGGATTCACAAGGACTTCTCTCCTAGTGGTTTACTTGGGGGTCCCTTTGCACTTTAAAAAACTAAAAATAGATATCTGGAGGAATCTTTTGGATTGTATCAAGGATAGAATTAATCATTGGTCTCACAAATGGTTAAGCTATGGGGGTAGATTAAATTTTTTACAGTCAGTCATTCAGGCCATGCCAATTTATAAATTCTCTATCCTGGCTACCCCACATACTATATGAAAGAGTTAGACAAGATGGCTAGAAAATTTTTATGGGAAGGAGTAAAAGGAGAGAGGAAATGGGCCTTAGTAGGTTGGGACAAAGTAACCCACCCCAAGGTAAAAGGAGGTTTGGGTCTGAGAAGATCCAAGATAAATAATAAAGCTTTGGCTGGAAAGCTTTATTGGAGGTGGATTTCCCAACCAACTTCCTTATTTAGTAGAATCCTAACTAGTAAATATGTGGGACATGTTAACCCAAATGAGGTGGGCCATTTCCCTTTGGATGGTACTGGATTCTTAGTGTGGCAGGCTCTCAAGTTAGGATCCCAACTAGTTAAAGATCGATTATTTTGGAAAGTGGGGAGAGGGGAGAAGGCACGATTTTGGACAGATTCATGGGATCAATACCCACCTATCATTTTTGAATTTCCTGAATTGCAACCAATTAAAGTAGCCATTGAAACCAAGGGATGGGTACAAATTGAAAGTTATTTCACCACTAGTCAGTTGGGGAGTATAAGTTTAAGCAGTTTAAAAAGTTGGATGAGTGGCCAATTTCAATCCCTCCAGATTTGGCACCCATCATGACTAAAATCTTGACAGAAATATTTCTCACAAGTAGAGACGAGGAGGATGAATTAGCTTGGGGCTATGGGAGCCTTGGTGTCTACATAGTGAAGGACGAATATGACAAGATCCTTCCAGAGCCTCCCCCTCATACTTATCAGGTTGAGGATTGGAGAAAGATTTGGCACTCCAAAGGTTGGCTGAAAGTAAACTTTTTTGCTTGGAAGTTCATGCAAAAAGGAATTCTCACTTTTGATAATCTCAGATTTAAAGGAATCATCGGTCCTTCTCAATGTGTTTTATGCTACAAGAGCAAGGAAACTATTGATCACTTGATGTTTGAGTGCCCTTTCATGCGCCAGATTTGGAAGAGATGGTTTTCATATTATAAAATTCAAGTTAATGGTGACTTGAATCGGATTAATATCTAGGAAATATGGAAGAGGGGTAGATTTAAATCTAAAGCTCTTCGTATTGGTTGGGAGCTTGGATTAAACTTTATTTTGTGGCAAGTGTGGTTGGAGAGAAATGCTAGAATTTTTAGAGAAACTTTTTCTTCGTTAGATGGAGTTTGGCAGGTCATTTGGAGCAAAGTCACAAAAACTATGGTCGTCTATGCTAAAGAGGAAACTCAGGTTGTTATTGGGGTAATGGAAGAGGGAGTTGAAGTGCAAGAGGGACAGGCCAGAGCTACTTGGAAACCACCCCCAGAAGGTTGGATTAAAATTAATACTGATGGAGCTGCAAAAGGCAACCCGGGTAGAGTCAGAATTGGAGTGGTTTGCCGAAATCATGTTGGAACAGTGCTCTATTGGGAACTGCAAGGCTTGGGAAGAGCTACAAACAATGAAGCAGAAGCCATAACTATCAAATCTGCTTCTATTTGGGTAGTTAAACAAGGCCACAAGAGGATAATACTTGAATCAGATTCTCAAATAATGGTTGGAGCTCTAGATTGCATGAGGAACTTTGCCTTGAAAGCATGGAGGTTGAGGATTATTGTCACTCAAATTAAGGAATTATGGAGGGAATTAGATGATGTGATTCCAGTTTACGTGAGTAGAGATTTAAAAAAAGCGGTTGACTTCCTGGCTAAGATGGGTGTTGAGAAGGAGGTAGGGGTTCAATTGCACAGTGACATGGCTATTGAGGATGAGGTGATTAGGCAGGGTCTTGAAAGGTCCCTGAGCTAATGATCAAAGAAAAAGCAAAGGGTGGAAAGGTGTCATGATATCGCGACATGTTGCTTCGTCACGGCCAAGGGAGGAAAGGTGTCACGATTTCGTGACATGTTGCTTCATCGCGGCCAAGGGAGGAAAGGTGTCACAATTTCGTGACATGTTGCACCGTCGCGGTCACTGGAGGAAATGTGTTGCGATATTGTGACATGTTGCTTCATCATGGCTATGGGAGGAAAGGTGTCACGATATTGCGACATGTTGCTTCGTCGCGACCAAGGGAGGAAAGGTGTCACGATATCGCGACATGTTACTTTGTCGCAGCCAAGGGAGGAAAGGTGTCATGATATCGTGACATGTTGCTTCGTTGCGGCCAAGGGAGGAAATATGTCATGATTTCATGACATGTTGCATCATCGCGGCCAAGGGAGGAAAGGTGTCGCGATATCGCGACATGTTGCATCGTCGCGGCCAAAGGAGAAGAAGTGTCGCGATATCGCGACATGTTGAATCGTCGCGACCAAAGGAGAAAAGTGTCGTGATATCACGACATGTTGTATCATCACGACCAAGAGAGAAAAAGTGCAAAATATCGTGACATGTTTCATCGTCGCGGCCAAGAGAGAAAAGTGTCGCGATATCGCGACATGTTTCATCGTCGCGGCCAAAGGAGAAAAAGTGGCACGATATCGTGACATGTGGCTTCGTCGCGATCAAAAGAGAAAAAGTGTCATGATATCACGACATGTTGCACTATCACGACCAAGAGAGAAAAAGTTTTGCGATATTGCGACATGTTGCTTCATCGTGGTCGAAAGAGAAAAAGTGTCGCGATATCGCGACATGTTGCTTTGTCGTGGTCGAGAAAGAAAAAGTGTCGTGATATCGCGACATGTTGCAACATCACGGCCAAGAGAGAAAAAGTGTCATGATATCACGACATGTTGCTTCGTCATGGCCAAAGGTGTCACGATTTCGTGACATGTTGCAATGCCGCTGCCCAAGGAGAAAAAGTGTCACGATATCAAGACATGTTGCTTCGTCGCGGCCAAAGGAGGAAAAAGTGTTGCGATATCGCGACATGTTGCAATGTCATAGACAGAAGGGGAAAAGTGTCGTGATATCATGACATGTTGCTTTTTTGCGGCCAAAGGAGAAAAGTGTCGCGATATCACGACATGTTGCATTTTCGCGGCAAAAGGAGAAAAGTGTCGCGATATCGCGACATGTTGCATTTTCACGACCAAAGGAGAAAAGTGTCGTGATATCGCGACATGTTGCATTTTCACGGCCAAAGGAGAAGAGGGTAAGAGTGTCGCGATATCGCGACAAGTTGCTTCAACAGACCAATCCGATCCCCCTGTTAGCTAGTTTATGGTTCAAGAGATTTGGCTCCATTGCAAATCTTCTTTTACTATTGTAAGCATGTGTTCTCTCTGATTTCGGCTGGGAAAATTCTCTTCCCAATTTGTAATTGATCTTTGTTTTAATACAAGTTTTTTCAAATTTTTCAAAAAAAAACATTTGAGGAAACCCAGATTCTAATCTTGTCAAGGAATACATGGATAATATTTGAATTTTGTTATGATACCACTATGTGGTGATGATGTAATAGGGGCGAGACTCGTTTCAATCCCATACAACCAATTGAAAAAAAATATGATAGATTATATTATTTATCATAGGTAAAATTAATAATAAACTATTTTTAAAAACACTGTCAGCTACTTAAGAGTGGCTCTGGAGATTTCTTTCTAACCTAAAATTTTGTCCTAGTGGAAACAACACAATAGTTTGGGGTTTGGCTCTTCTTCGAGAGGTCCAAGGTTCAAACTGTGGCGTTTGATTGTGTGTTAATTCCTTATTGATAAGTGTAGCTTTGGGTTTTACAAGGGGTCATGGTTGGGAGGAGACTGCTCAACCCTATGCATCGGTCATATGGGTTTATCACACTACCTACTTAGTTTTTGACTTCTAATATTTTGTCCTGAGGGACAGTGCAAGCTGCAACAGTTTGAGCTTTGGCTATTCGTCAAGAGGTCCAAGGTTCAAACCGTGGCGTGGGCGAGTGTGTGAGGGATTGGGTGTGTATGGTTATGTGTTTGGTCCCTATTGATAAGGTCAAATTTTACCCTTATGAGAGGTCATGGTTGGGATGGGAATGCCCAACCCTGAACGTCGATCATAGGGGTTTCTCACACTAACCTAATCAAAATATATATGTTTTTGAAAACATGTTTAATTTGTATATTTGCTTTCTAAAAGGTAAAATTTTGAAAATCATTTGTATTAATGCCACGAAATCCTTCAATATGAACTAGTTTAATTTTGTTTTTTTATAAATGGGGAATTTGGTTACAACCATTGTTTTTAGTAATTTTCAAGCGCAGGCTTCAAACCATAGGAGTTGCTCTCAATAAGCATATACCACCTCATTGTTGATGACCCAACATGAGAAGGACCACCAATCGCTCAAGGTTCATACCGTCGTTCATGGGCAAGTGTGTGAGGGAGTGGGTGTGTGTATGATTGTGTGTTTAACCCCTATTGATAAGGTCAACTCTTATCCTTAAGCGAGGTCATGGTTGGGAATGAATGCCCAACCTTGAATGTCGATCATAGGGTTTCTCACACTAACCTAATAAAAATATATATTTTTGAAAACAAGTTTAATTTGTATATTTGTTTTCTAAAAGGTAAACTTTTGAAAATTCATTGTATTAATGTCATGAAATCCTTCAATATTAACTAGTTATGTTGCTTTTATATACATAGGGGAGTTGGTTACAACCATTATTTTTAGTAATTATTAAGTACAGGGTTCAAACCACAAGAGTTGCTCCCAACAAGCATATACCATCTCGTTGTTGATGATTCGACATGAGGAGGACCACCAACCACTCAAGGTTCATACCGTCGTCTGTCTAACACACACTCAAAGGATTCAGAGCATACTACTACCTTTAAAAATAGGTATGCCCCCAAGGTTTGAACCTAGGTCTCTTCTTGGTAAGTGCTTGAACTTACCAATCCACTAGTCCTTGGGAATCACTAGTCATATATTGTTATTATAATCAATTAAACGAGGTAATGAGATTCTTAGTATAATCATTTATATAATTATTCTTCTTTAATTTACACCACACACCATGTCACAGAATCCTCTAATATTAACTAGTTATATATTGTTTTTATAACCATATTATGATCAATTAAATGAGGTAACGAGGTTCTTAGTATAATCATTTATAAAATTATTCACTCTCTTCTTTTTTAACACTACACACATTGCTAAAGTTGATTTCCTATCATGAGAACCAAAATCATCATGGTAACACATGCACACACATCATGGTTGGAACTTAGATCTCCTAAAAGAGAGCCCAAAGCCCTAACCATTGTGTTGTCCCAACTAGGATAAATTATTCATTATTCACTATTTTACTTGTAGGAATAATTTATTTTTATATACTTGAAAACTGTTAAAAAACCCATCAATAAATAAAAGATCATAAAATTAAAAAGGAGGGTAGAGCAACAACAAGAAATTTGTACTATGCATGTGTTCCAAATATCATGGTGGCTACTTGTTAGTTGATTACAAGTTCATACTTGATCATTAACATGATCATTGCTAAATTTTTAGAACTACAACCAGTAAAAATAGCCATGGAAAGTTGGGGTTGGATCAATACTGAAAGTTATTTCAACATAGTAAACTAGGGAATTATAGGTTTAAGAAGTTGGACAAATGGCCAATTCCAATCCCTCCAAAATTGACACCCATTATGACAAAAATATTTCTTATAGTAGAGATGAGGAGGATGAATTAGCTTATAGCTATGGGAACCTTAAAGTCTACATAGTGAATGATGGATATGATAAGAAACTTCCAGAACCTCCTCATGCATATCAGGTTGAGGATTGGAGAAAGATTTGGTAGTCCAAGGGTTGGTCGAAAGTAAACTTTTTTGCATGGCAGTTCATGCATAATGGAATTTTAACTTTTGATAATATGAGACATAGGGAAATTTTTGGTCCATCCCAATGTATTTTATGCTATAAAAGTTACAAAACATCTAACCACTTGATGTTTGAATTCCCATTCATGCACTTGATCTAGGAGTGATCGTTTTTACCTTATAAAATCTAGGCCAATGGTGATTTGAATCAGATTAATATTTGGGAAAGATAGAATAGGGATAGATTTATATTTGAAGCTCTTTGTATCGAGTGGAATCTTGGATTAAACTTATTTGGTAATACATGTGGTTGGAGAGAAATGGTAGAATTTTTAGAGAAACCTTTTCATCCTTGGATGACGTTTGGCAAGTCATTTGGAGCAAAGTCATGAAAACTATGGCATTGTATGCTAAAGAGGAAACTCAGACTGATATAGGGATGATGGAGAATGAAGCTAAAGTATAGGAGGGACAAGACAAAGCTAGCTGAAAAACACCCCTAGAAGATTGGATTAAAACTAATACTGATAGAGCTGCAAAAGGTAATATGAGTAGATCTAGAATTGGAGTGTTCTATAGGAATCATGTTGGGATGGAGCTCTATTGGGAACTATAGGTCTTAGGCAGGGCCACAAACAATGAAGCAAAAGCCTTAACTATCAAATTTATTTTTATCTAGGCAATAAGACAAGGTTATAAGAGGATAATAATAGAATCAAATTCTCAAATCTTGGTAGGAGCTTTAGATTGCATGAGGAATTTTGCTTTGGAGACGTGGATATTGAGGATTCTTATCATCCAAATTAAGAAGTTATGGAGGGAATTGGATGATGTGATTCTAATTTATGTGGGTAGAGCTCTGAATAAAGTGTCAAATTTTTTGGTTAAGACGAGTACCAAGAAGGAGGTAGGGATTCAATGGCATAGTGGTATGGCTATTGAATATGAGAGGATTATATAGTTTCAAATAAAGTGCATATATTACCTTAAACCATGGACCATCAACCATTATTTTATCCCTAATTTCTGAACTGGAAAAGATGATGAGAAAAAAACCTTTAGGAAGAAAATTCACAAAGTAATTTGAATTTAATCCCCACTTCCACTTGATCTAGTATTGAATTTCCAAAAACCTTGGTCATGATCTACGAAACTTACATATTAACCCTCTACTTTTAAGAACCATTATATCATGCTCAATCATCTTATCCTTGATACTCAATTCTAGTGTAACATTTGCTACCTAGATCAAATTTACCATGTTTTCACTCTTCTACTTATCTCTAACTGGGGCCTCCATACTTCCAACTAGGGCATCTTAACTTTCCATTAAGGATTTTGAATATGACTTTCCTTCCATACAAGCTAATGGAGTTTGCTCTTGGCTTGCACTCTCTCTTGGCTCACCTTCCCTCTTAGATTACACTCATTCCCAACTTGTACTCTCTCCTACCTTGCACTCGCTCTCGACTTGCACTCCCTCTTGGCTCGCAATAGTCCTTGTATCTTCTTTTCTTGATGTTCCTTCACTTTAGCAAATTTTTAGAAACAATATTCCACACATTCGTGGTAAGGGTTTGAAGCATTAATGCACTCTAGATGAACATGTTTCTCTTTTGCCATGACTGAATCTCGGCTTGCACTCCCTCTTAGATCACACTTCCTCCCAACTCACACTGGATTTTATTCAACTAAATCACACTTTGCTTTCTACTTCCTACTCACACTTTCTCCTCACTTCGAGATCGTACTCGCAATCACTTTCGACTATACACTCCCAAATCATGTTTACACTCACTTTTGGTTGCACCCCTCTCAGCTTATGCTCACACTCATTGCACTCACTCCTAACTCACACTTACATTGGTTGTTGTACTTCCTCTTGACTCATGCTTGCACTCGTTGTTGCATTCCCTCCTGCCTCATACTTGCACTCATTATTGCAGTCACTCCTAGATTACACTCACACTCGCTACTACACTCACTCCCAACTTGCGCTTGCACTTACTGTTGCACTCACTCCTAGCTCGCGCTCACACTCACTTCCTATTGCACTCACTCTTGATTCACGCTCACTCGTCATTGCACTCATTTATTATAATTGTTCTTATTTGTTAGGAAAATATTTATTCTACCAAAGTTACTTTTTCACTTGCCAAAAATAGAGTCTTGGTGGGATCTCTCTAAGTTTGGTCAAACTCACAAGTTGTCACATGACATTATTTTTTCAAATGGTTATAAAAATGGGCTCTACCTGTATTACATCATCACCATGTAGTGGTATTACAACAACTTGGATATTATCCATGTATTGCTTGACAAGATTTGAACCCGGATCTCCTCCTTGAATGTTGAGGAATCTAATCGGTTGAGTTAATATCATTTGATGTTGCATGACACATTGATAACATGAGAATATTTGATTTTAACCTTTCAATTATAGTTTATATTTTAATTAGTGAAAGGGGGTTGGAATAAAGTCTCGTACCTATATAAGAACAATAAGACAAGTATGAGACCAAAATTTTTGAGGTAGATAACTTATGAGATCCAAAATGAAGTATATTTTTTTATCAAACCTTTAAATATATATCCTTTCCTAGCTAGCTTAGTAGATTAAAGTATTTTATCTACTAATCATAGGTGTTAATTACCTTTTCTAAAACCTAATATTCTAATTTAAAAATTTGAATTCTATGTAGAATGGCACCCTCATCATATCATTGACATGTATAAAACATATAGGATTTTACAATGATATTACTATATGTTGGAATTCATACCCATTTTCAAAAATAAATATAAGCAATCCATCCACTCAAATATTATACAGAAAGCATAAAAAAATATGAAAGAGAGATATAATGGGTACTTGAAGGCACCATAAATATTCATCATATTATCCATAGATAAGGATCGCAACACTCTAATACAATGGATGGATTGATGGAGACTATTTAAACCAAATATAAAATCCCAATTACATAAACTTAACCCTATTTGGCATAACAAGAGTGTTTTAAGGTTAATTATAAGTTTATAAGGTGGGTTTAGTCATAACAAGGTTAATTACAGCCCATAGAGCTTATATAATAAAATATTATAATAAATTAAATACAATGTACAATAATTTCCCTTAGGCCTATACATTATTACATCATACAATATCAACATTGGACATAATTTAGATTACATTTTCAACACACCCTCATAATCTAAACTGAGGGGTTAGAGAGAGAAGACATTAATGACAATAATATCTTCCCCTATAATGGATGCTTTAGTGGGATTCCATACTTAGGGTAGACTCATATAAATCCCCATCATCATCTGAAATTTATTGTAGCAAAAATATCTCTTACACAAGAGTATCCTTCAGTTGGACTATAGTCATCATTTCCATTGTCAGATACTCCTACATGTATCTAATGAACACTTCCACTAAGGTTTCAGATGAGTAAGAGAACTCAAGATCATCACCACCTCTAAAGAAAAGTTGCTTTAATATTCCATAGTTGCATAAAGTATGTATTAAATACATAGCCTTTAATTTTATGAAAGACATCACCTTGTTTGAAGACTTCAACTTGCCCTTGGGCCACCTAATTTCCATCACCAAAAAAGGCTTTGCATGAACTTGCTTAAAATAAGAGCTATTACAAACTTCCAAGAGTACCTAGACAAGGAATAGAAGAAGGAAGAGATCATGAATGATTGAATATTCATGAATAAGTTGAATCAATATCCCAAAGAAGGAAGAGGGATTGACTAAATCACATCCTAAATATTCTACTTGTATGCCTTCAAAAGCTCAATTTTTTTTGCAACTATCACAAATCCAACCATATCTTTTAAACACTTGACCAAAGACTTTGATTGCATAGAGTATGGTAAATCACCCTTTCAAAATAAGGTAATAAGTATTGAGGACTATTACACATAATTTGGACCCTAACACTAGAAGAGGTCCATAAAGTGATGTCACCAATGCTTATAGCTTGAAAAACCATGATATTTGAAAAAAAAGGCTCAAAAGGCTTCTATATGCAAAACAATCATGTTATTAGGAAGATTTGATCTTATAATGTGTGAGTGTGCTCTAGAATATTTACCCAAATATCCTCAAAAATACAAAAATTAAAGCCTCAAACCTTACAAGAGAAATAACCAATCTTAATATGCCAAATGATGCCTACTCGTTTGCTAGTGACAACTACTCATTTTGTGCCACCTAGTTGCCTTTGATCGACTAAAATCCTAATACTTGTCATTATATAATCAGTTGAGGATGAATAAAAAAGTAAAAATCAAGTGATGTGGTTCACAAGAGTACCATGTTGGTTGTAACATCATTCATTTGTAAATATACCAAAACTTGGATTCAGATCCTTGTCTCCTATGGGTGAGGTACCTTATGCTAGCGAAGGCATCAAGGATACTTTTGTGATCAAAGTTATCTCCAATTGTATACAACCTCTTCTATATTGATGCTTACTACTACAAAAAATCCAAGCCATTTATAAATCAAGGGGAATCAAACCGGAGTTCATACCTATCAATGCCTTGATAGACTTCTTATAGCTAGTTGAGTAATAAACATGATGACAACCAACTTAATGTTACCTCTATAGATAATGACACTATGGTTGTCCAAAGTGTAAAAAAAAGAGAAAAAAGGACCTTCATGTGTTGAAATTCACTGAATTTTCTAGAAATAAACTAAAGCAAATCAAGCAATCAAATTTTATACAGAGAATGAAAAGAAAGATAAAAGAAGATTTTATGGGTACATATAGGCACCATAAATAATCACTATTCATAAATTATATTGTACAACACTTTGACAAGGAATGAGGAGTGTGAGGGGGTATTTATAATAATACCAAAACCCTAATTACATCATAAACTTAAACCTAAGCTGACATAATAAGTGGACTTTTGATTAATTATAAATAATAAATAGAGTTTAATCATAACAAGGTTAATCAAGTCCCGTTGGGCTTAGATAATAAAATATTACAAAATAATAAATACATTGCATAATGAATTATCCTTAGGCCTATCCAATACATCACACAATATCAACACTTGACCATGAAGTAAATTATAATTTTAGTACCCTCCCATAATTTGAACTAAGGGGCCAAGGATAGAAGACATTAGTGACAATAATATTATCTCTCCCATAATATATGCTCTAATAGGCCTCTACAATTGAGGTAAATCCATCTAAATCTCCCTCATCATCTAGAAGATATCCACCTAACTTCAAGAACTTAGCTTCAATCCTTTGTAGCTTCAACAAGCAATTCTTCATTGGATGTCCCTCCCTTTTACAATATTCACAAGTGGTATTTGATTTATTTGAAGACTTAGCCTTGCCCATAAGCCCCTAGGTCTTAGCCTCCTTAGATTTAAATTCCTTTGCATGAGCCTATATTTAAGGAGTTCCACCATCATAATTTGTATTACAATCTAAAAGTGAATTAGGAGAGAAATTAATTGGTCAACAGTAAGAGTTTTATGGGATTCCAAGAACATAGAAATCATATGAAACATAATATTCAATATTTGAAAGGAAGAAGAGATATTAGCAAGGAAAATCTTAACACATTCTATATCATCTTTATTTTTACCTCTAAAATATGTAATTTCTGCCCTTAAAACCTTGAATCTTGCAATATAGTCTTCAATATTATCAAAATCAACTAGCTTAAGAGAAGAAAGTTTTAATTCCAAGCCACTTAATTTAGTAGTATTAACCTTTCCAAAGGTTCATGTAGCTTTGACCATACCTAGATAAGGCCACTTGGTTCAATAAACAAGTAAAATAAACCTAGGGCCTCTTGTGTCTTTTGATGTTGAGTTTCATCATCAAGAACCGCTGCTTTATCCTCTTGAACCATGCACCATAAGTTCTTACTTTGTGATTAGTTGATCATTTGATTTGACCAAATACTGTAGTATTATCCACTAAGACAAGTAACTAGGAATTTGTGGTCCATATTACATAATCTAAACCCTAAAACTATAGTACGTCCATGAACTAATACCACCAATGTGTAGAGATTGGAAATTCATGCGATTTGAAACAATGGGTTCAAAAACACTTTCATATGCAAAAGTAATAATGGATCCCAAAAACAAAAAATCAAAGCCTCTAACCTTAGAAAATTAAGATCTAATTTCAACCTACCACTTGGCTAGCTCTAATTTTCTAGAGATCACCTACCCACTTTTGCCACCATATGTCTTTTGATTCACTAGATCGCTATCACTTGCTTTTGATTGATTGGTTAAAGTAAATAGGTTTAAAATGAGTGACATGATGCAATAGGGGGCCGCATCAACCAAAAATCCATTGATAAAGCTCAAGGTATTTAAAAGAACTTGGAGGAGATCAAACTTAGGTCACCTCTAAGCAAAGCACCAAGTGCTATTTGTCCTAGCCAAGCTAGAGATAGGATGGAAAGACATGCACACTCCTCTTAAATACTACTTTTTCCTTAGCCTGTAGTAAAAATAATAGTCACATGACTTGATCATACAACCTTTGCTCCCAAAAACATCCTTGTTTCAATTTAGGAAGTAAGGACAATGGGAAAAGGAGGGTTGAGTCCTCCATAGAGGGCACATGATTGGAAACCATCAAAAAAAGATAAGAGAAGTGAGGTTTAAAATCATGAACAATACCTTCCAAAGTGATATTTTAATAATAATGCCATCATGATGCCAAAATAGGGATCTACTAATCCAAAGGGACTAAGGTCACTCCTCCCTCAAAAGATAGACCAAAATTTCTTCTGCCACAAAATAGAATGCTCATGTAGATTTCAACACGAGTCTTTTGGATAACAATGTGCTTTCAATAACTATATTGAATGTAATGGTCACCCAATGCCTTGGGTAAGGATATGTGCTCTTACCATAGGGAGAGTTTGAACACATCCTTTAATGCATGGGTGCCAATCCAAGGTCTTGGCACACAAAATATTGACATTCAAAATCTAAAAAATGCATGCAAACTCTTCAAAGTAGTAAGGAGTCTTCAACCAAGGGTTTGATGTGCTCAACAATACAAAAACTAACTTGTAATATTTGCAATAGGAATTCTAAAGTAGAATAGAGATACTCCAAGATCTTTAGAAAGATAGGTAAAAGATGAAAAAAGGCTCTTTTGGGATATAACATAAAAAATAAAAAGGCTATCAAAAAGAGTAATTTCTCCTTTGTTTTGGAAGAGAATTTGGAAGCACTAAAAAATGTTCTTTAATGGCCAAGCAAGGCAACTCCATACCAAATATGATATCATGTTCAAATTCACAATATTTTTTAAAAATGAATAGAAGAAAACCATGCACTCAAATATTATACATAGAAAAAAAAGAAAGATGAAAGAAGAATTTGGTGGGTGCCTAAAGACACCATAAATAAACACTATCCCTAGATTATATTGCACAGCCCTCCAATAAGACACGAGTGTTGTGAGGGGGGTATTTATAGTAATATCAAAACCCCAATCCGATCATAAATTTTAACCCAAGTTGACATAATAAGTGAGTTTTAGGTTAGTTATAAAAAATAAATAGAGTTTAACTATAACAAGGTTAAATAAGGTCCATTGAGCTTATATAATAAAATATCACAAAATAATAAATACGTTGCATAATGAAATGCCCTTAGGCCTATCCAGTACATCACATAATATTAATGCTTGGCCATGAAGTAGAGTATAAGTTCAACATCATGATGGAATGAGTGTTGGATTTCCTCCATTCTAGCTGACCAAAAGAATGACTTATTTTAGCAAAAAATGGATCCCATGGATTGAACCCATGACTTTCACTAAAGTATGCCTTCACCTCCCTTTGTCTATCCAACTTGGCATATCTTCACACAAAATTGAAAAGGGTATCCCCTCTATAAAGAGGAGCATTATTCAATGAATCAATATCAAGGGCACGTTTTGACAGGGCATGCACATAAGAAGTAGGGTGCATGGAGTTTTTTGAGTTCAAATTTATTCCCTCCATTATTTTCTACCATGACCTTATTAATATTTTGAAAAGAACAAAGAAGATAAAAAATTTGAATCAATTTTAAATTTGCATATGAATGATTGAAAATACCTTCATGATATAAATTGATCTTTGGAGTAGGCACACAATCTCAAAAAAAAAAAACAAGAGTGAATGAACATAATAGAATAATTACAAGATACTTATGAAGATTTGAGAAGTAATCCAAAGTAAAATTTGGAGGAAGGATTATAGGCTATGAAATAGCTTTTTGCATAACCAAGCAATGTCGCTTCATACCTAATATGATACCATGTTCAAATATACATCTATTTCTAGAAATGAATAGAAGCAATCCATCCACTCAAATATTATACAAAAAGTATAATAAGGCTGAAATAGACAAATGATATAATGGGCACTTGTAGGCACCATAAGTAATCACTATAATTATTGAGGATACTTAGGTTTATTTTATTAAGCCTAAGTTACAATATTGTATTGTACATGTGTGGCATAGTATGTCCACATTAGTTATTTGCATTTCTTACATTTGTATTGCGTGAGGCATAGTATACCCATGTGGATTGGTAGTGGTTCGTTGTTAGAGCTACATTTTTTTAGAAGTTCCTGCATTTATTTGCATCCATTCGATTAGTGTGGTTATCCTTTCTTAGAATGTTGTTGCAGGTTGTTATAACCCTCTAACTTCACAGATTCTGTTGCTTATATTATATGGTATTTCATGTAATACAATTTCCACTTCACTTTTGGTGATATGGTTGGTGATGCCCTTTGGTATTACGAATGCACCTGAAACCTTCATGAGGTTGATGAATGAAGTGTTTAGGGACAACCTAGACAACTTTGTGATAATATACTTGGATGATATCCTTGTATATTCTGCTACTTGAGAGGTACATTTGCATCATTTAGATCAGGTTCTCCACACCCTTGAGAAGAACCAACTTTTTTCTAACCTTCCTAAGTGTTCATTTGCCCAAACTTCAATCTCCTATCTTTTCTTCATAATAAATCAACAAGGAATCCATGTAGATCCCGCAAAGGTAGAAGCAATCCAAAATTGGCCAACTCCATCCTCTGTCACTGATATTAGGAGTTTTCTTGGACTTGAAAATTTCTTTCGTAAGTTCATCCCTGGATACTCTACTATTGCTCATCCCTTGCATCATCTCACCAAGGCCAAAGTTAAGTTTCATTGGATCAAGGATCATGACCAAGCCTTTGAGACCTTGAAATACAAACTGTGCACTACCCCTGTTCTTGTCCTCCCCAAATTTTCTCAACCATTTAAGATAGAGATAGATGCCTCACAATTTACAATGGGATTTGTTTTGAAGCAAAATTGGCACCCCGTGGTATACCATTTTGAGATATTTTCAACTGCAAAAAGAAATTACTCCACATATGAAAAAGAGTTGTATGCATTAGTTCAAGCCATCAAATATTGAAGACATTATCTTCTTAAAAAAGAAACAATTATACACAGATCACATGCCTCTCAAGTTTCTTCAATCACAAACCAATATTGAGAAAGCTAGGCATATGAAGTGGGCCACATATCTGCACCAGTTCCACTTGGTCATCAAGTACAAGAAAGGAACAACTAATACAATGGCTAATTTTTTGATACGTCCACCCATGGCTCAAGCTTTGAAAATAATTGTGACTACCTCCCATATTGGATTTCATACTTGGCCACCTATTTATTATCTTGATCTAGATTTTAGCAAAGTTCATCATCATCTTGTACACCCTTCATCTTCCAACCTCACTTCTTTTCAAGACTACCACATGAAGGATGGAATTTTGTACAAGTTAGACAAACTTTGTGTACCACAAGAGCATAGGATTTATCTCCTCAAATAAGCCCACTCAACTCTTTATGGAGGTCACTTTTAAAAACAAAAAACACTCCACCACTTACAACGGTTCTTCTACTGGCCTCACATGCAAAGAGATGTCCTATGATTCTTGATACAATGTACCGTATGTTGTCACTCCAAGTCAGCAAATAGGAAGTTGGGATTGAGTGTTCCATTACCCATTCCTTCACATCCTTGGGAGAGCATATACATAGACTTGGTGAGTGGATTTCCCTTAAAAATAAGGCAACATGATAGTGTTTTTGTGGTTGTGGATCGATTTAGTAAGATGACCAAGTTTATTCCATGTAGAAAGACTAGCACAACACCTGGCTTGGCACATAATTTATTTGATACGGTGTGGTAATCCTTTGGTCTTCCTACTAGCATTATATTTTATAGAGATCCATGCATTGTGGGACACTTTTGATGATATTTATGGAAAATTTTGGGAGTTTTCCTTAATTTTTCCATGACTTTCCACCCTCAGTCAGATGGACAGACCAAAGTTGTGAATCGTACAGTAGTATAGAGTTTGAGGATATACCACCACACCTCATCGATAAAGTGGAACGTGAGCCTCACTCACATAGAGCATGAATATATTAGAGTCATTCACAGTTCCACAACACATTCACCATTTGAGGTTTATCTTGAATTTCAGCCACTTGCACCATATGAGTTGCTTCTTGCCTTACCCTCTCCCACCACTGCACACATGGAGGAGTAAGATAAGGCAAATACTTTCATTCAATATATGTAGAGCCTTTAGGCTAAGGTAACATAGATCTTGTAGAAGACTCAAAAATAAAAGAAGAGAGTGATGGACAAGCATCGCATTCCTCATCCTTTTCAGGTTGGCGATAAAGTTTGGCTTCACTTGGATAAACAACGCTTTTCAAAGAAGGCACATAGCAAGCTCAAGTGTCTCCACTATGAGATCTACACCATCATTCAGTAGATATCTGAGAATACCTTTCATTTGGACCTTCCATCACACCTTGGCATCCATGATTTTATCAATATGGATCTTTTGAAGCCATATCAGGACTCTACATTGGATACTACACCTATCATCAACCATACAGTAGATGTAGTACATGAATTTCAGCTTTTGCTTGATACAGATAGATTTTTTGACACGTAGACTCGTCACACTCGACATGGTTCTTCCACTTCTTACCTTGTCACCCATCGCGGTCAGCTTCCACACCAGGCTCGTTGGATCTCTCACCATCAGATGGCTCGTGACCTTCCAGATTTGTTGAGAGCATTGGGGTCTAATGCTTCTATGGTTGGGAGGAGTGTTGAGGATACTTACATTTATTTTATTAAGCCTAAGTTACCACATTGCATTGTACATGTGTGGCATAGTATGTCCACATTAGTTATTTAAATTTATTATATTTGTATTGCATGAGGCATAGTATACCCACATTGGATTGGCAGTGGTTAGTTGTTAGAGCTGCATTTGTTTTTAACAGTTCCTGCATTTGTTTGCATCCATTCGGTTAGTGTGGTTATCCTTGCTTAGCATGTTGTTGTAGGTTGTTATAACCCTCTAATTTCACATATTTTGTTGCTTATATTATATATTGTATTACACGTAATAAGATTTCAGCTTCACTTTTGGATATTTCATATCAATAATATCCATAGATACTAATCACAACACTCTATAGAATGGATGAGGTGGTTAGGGGTATTTATACCAATTACATTAATGAATTTAACCTAAGTTGACATAGCAAGAGGAATTTAATTTTAATTGTATGTTTATAAGGTTGGTTTAACTATAACAAGGTTAATCGACGCATAGGGATTACATAATAAAATATTATAATTAAATTAAATACACATATATTTTTACATCATATAATGTTGACCTTGGCCATAAGTCAAATTACACTTTCAATATTATATGAACTAAACAACCAATGCATAAAGCATAGTTGAAAGATCCACCAATAGACTTATCCTAATGGATACATGGTTAAACATAGGCACTTAATTGAAGCAACCCCTATATGGGCTCTTTCTTGAACAATATGATATTAAGATACATAATATTTAATGAGAAGTGTCATTCTAATAATATGAGCCACCATGATTACCTTTTTTTTAAAAGCTATGTGTGGCTTCTACTAGGGGCCACTCCCATTAAAAAACAAAACATTACATTGCTTTCATTACATTTCTAACAAGTTAATTAAAGCATACCCATATTTGCCTTTCTATCAAAGATATTATCCATATTCCTAAAATTGTTAAGTTTCCATAATCAACTATTTTTTTAAGGAACTAACAACAAGAACAACCATTACATGACATATAACTCTAATAAAAAGAAGAAAAATAAACATAACAGTCATCCATCAAAGAGAAAATTAGTTCAATTATTTTTCTTTTGTAGCAAAGGTTCTTCCTTCTTTAGAGTGGCAAGATCTAAGAATGCATTTTTGCACTTCAAGCTCCTGAGGTAATATCTAGTTGTAACACATTTTGTATGATCTTCATTTTTAGAAAACTAACCATCATCGATTGTTTTATAATTAACTTCAAGAATACCATATGAGGTGCTTCGGACGCGATTTTTGAGCTCTGGCGATTTGGCGGGAAACCTTCTGAATTGCCGACGACCGAGCCTCTAGGGTTTCAGATCAGAAACCTCTTCCAGGGTCTTTGGGGGTTTGCTGCTGGTTTTTGTTCTAGGCTCTTTCGGTGCCCCGGGAGGGCCCAATGGGGTCTCCTCCAGGTTTTCTCGAGGGGAAGAAGACCTCTTATGCGGAGATATTACGAGAAAATCCTGCGTCTTCCTCTGATGATGCTCAGCGGATGCTTTCCATCTGCTATCCAGGAATGCGGGCAAGGGTTCTCCTGTGCATAGAGTCAATGGATGTCTCCCGCAATCTGCGTCAAGACCAAAAATAGTCATCGAACCAGAGCTGGTTGAAGACACGATAAACTATCGGGCTACTCATGATCTGATCTGCAAGTTCATGGGCATTCGACCTACCCTGCACTTTTTGCATTCCTGGGTGAGAAAAAATTGGGAGCCTATCGGTGAGTACTCCTTATGGCCCATAAGAAATGGGTATTTTATTATTAGTTTTTCTTCCCTAATGGATAGAAACAGAGCATTTGAATCAGAGAAGAGGAGCCATGGCCCGACAGGGTTATTTGTCCAACCGTGGAGAGCGGGTTTCGACCCTCGCATTGAGCCCACGGCTGTCCCGGTTTGGATCCGACTGTATGCTCTCCCGATGGAGTTTTGGGGTGAGCAGATTCTTGAATTAATAGGCAACTCTCTAGGTAGATATTTGGGAGTTTCCAAGGATACCATTGAAGGAAATACTGCTGTTTATGCGAGAATTTGTGTAGAACTGGATATTAGTCAACCGCTACCAGCTGAGTTGGAACTGGAGTTAGCAGGACATTCTTGGATACAGCAGTTAGACTATGAAGCCCTACCTTTCTGATGTAGAGTCTATCATTTGCATGGCCATTTGGCAAGGTTCTGCCCAAATATCTTGAGCACCAAAGCGGATGCTCCACAGGGAATGTCAAATCGCCCCCGAGAAGGTAAGTCCACTTCGGTCAAGGAACCACCTGTCATTCCCCCTGGTTCTGAGGGCCAGAAAGATGGCTTTGAACAGCAGAAGAGAAGAAGAAACAAAAAGAGAAATGGCAAGGAGCAAGCTCTTCCCAAGCCAACCAACCGGTATGAAATCTTCAAATCTCTTGTGGATCAAGAAGACCAAATTATGGAAGGAGCAGATGGGAACCTTGAGGATAATATCATCCTTACTCATGCTCCTCCCTCATCAACCCCTGTCCTTGAACAGGTGATTGACTCCTCTGAGACTTTGCAGCAAGAAAACCCAGGGACTCTGGTAATCCACTCCCCAGGTCAGCCAGCTATTAAAGATGTTACCATGGGAATTGTAGAAAAGCTCAGAGAAAGACCAGCTCTTGGAATTTCCCAGGTGGAGAAGAGGTCAAAAAATAGTAATTCCCAAGGGGTGGGCAGGAAATCCAATAAGGATCTAATTGCAGTGCAAGGAGATAAGCTAATCAATGGAGGATTGGCGAGAACAATTGATTCGTATTGCTCCCAAGGTTTCCAATGATTATTCAATCTTGGAATGTGAGGGGTTTAAACAGTAGAACCCATCAATCTGCTGTTCAAAGACTTTTAGAGAGAAGTAAAATAGACTTTCTGCTCATTCAGGAGACAAAAATGTCATTAGACCTTATGAGTAAAACTGTCAACCAAATCTGGAGGGGTGCTGGCCATATGGCGGTGGCTGCTCTAGGTGCCTCGGGAGGGATTGCTACTCTTTGGAATCCTCTGGCGTGGATAGCAATAGAACATATAGCCTGGAGAGGGGTCCTCACATCTCTTTTTAAGAATATTGTTACAGCTGAACAAGTCTTAATTACAAATTTCTATGGGGCTCAGAACATCGATGGTCAGCGGTTTCAATGGAAAGCTGTTCAAAAAATGAGGTCCTCTCGGGAAGATTTTGATTGGATTATTGCTGGGGACTTCAATGCTAAATTATCTGCTAGGGATCAGGAAGGTGGCATCCCTATTTTGGATACAGGGGACCAGCTGTTTATTGCCCAAGTCCAGGCCTTTAACCTTGTTGATATCAAAGGCCCTGGTACAAAATTTACCTTGACTAATAAGAGAAGAGAGCCATACAATAGGAGGGTTAAGCTTGACCGGTTTCTGGTCTCGAAGGAAGCTTATGTTAGATGGAATATCAAATTCCATATTTTGGAGGGCCCAGTCTCAGATCACTCTCCCATTTTGCTGGAGGGAGGGACTATGTCAGGGAAGTATTTCAAACCTTTTAAATTTGAAAATTTTTGGTTGCAAAAAGAGGACCTACGAAGGAAAATTCCACAGTGGTGGGAAGAAGGTCATCTCCCTTTTGGAACAACAATGTTCAAATTTCATAAACATCTTCTTTTTGTTAAGAGTAAACTAAAACAGTGGAAGCAAACTAACAAATCTGATTTCCAGCTCCAACAGGCTCCCTTGTTGGCCAGATGGAATGAGGTGCAAAAACAATTCAGAGAAGGAATTATTTCTGAGCATCTTAAATTCGAGGATGACGCTTTACACAAAGCGATTGAGGACATTGATAATCAAGAAGAGATCTACTGGAGACAGAGAGCAAGAAATACTTGGCTATTAGAAGGAGACATAAATACTAAATTTTTCCATCGCTCTGCTCGTGCTAGAAGGCAATTGAATAACATGGAATTCCTTCAAGATGAGAATGGAAACTCTTTTGACACTCTCCCTGATATGCACTCCCTCTCTATGGAGTACTTCTCAAACCTCTTCAAGGAAAGTATGCAGCATGATGTGGAAGCCCAAAATGAAGTCATTGAGGGCATTCCCTCTATTATTTCTCATGAAGAGAATCAGGCCCTTCTTAAACCCATTGATCGTGATGAACTCAAGAAGGTGGTCTTTGGGATGTGCACAGGAAAATCGCCTGGTCCGGATGGTTTCCCTATTGAGTTCTTTCAGGCCTTCTGGGATATCTTGGAGGAGGATGTGTTGGCTGTCATTGAGGAATCCCGAACTAACAAAAGAATGCTCAAGGCTCTAAATCACACCTTTATCACCTTAATTCCTAAAGGAGAGGGGGGGCTCACATTTTCGATTTCAGACCTATTGCATTATGTAATGTGATTTACAAAATTATCACTAAAATTATGGTTGAAAGACTAAAACCCCTTCTTCAGAATATAATCTCCCCTGAGCAAGCGGGTTTTGTTGAAGGAAGACAGATCTTGGATGGAGTGATCTTGGCTCAAGAGGCTATCCATTCTATGCATAATTCAGGTAACAAGGGAATGTTCATCAAACTGGATATGTCTAAGGATTATGACAGAGAAGAGTGGGGCTTCTTAGTCAAGATGTTGGCAGCCTTTGGTTTTTCTCGGAATTGGATTGCCCGGGTCATGAGTCGTATCTCTACGCCTTCCTACTCGTTTTAATTAAGGGACTTCCCTCGCCACCTTTTGGAGCCTCTCGGGGTCTCCGCAAAGGAGATCCTTGCTCTCCTTATCTCTTTCTCATCTTGGCTGAAGGTTTAGGCAGACTCCTCCTGAGAAGAAGACGTCAAGGACTGATAACAGGAATTAAAATCGGAGCTGAAGTTTTGACTCATTTACAGTTTGTGGATGATACGGGTTTGGTGGGAGTTGCCAGCCTCAGGGAAGCAAGAGGAATCAAAGATTCTCTTAACGTCTACCTCCGGGCTTCTAATCAAGTCATCAATGAAACAAAATCAAAAGTGGTCTTCTTTAACCTTGATCAAAGGTCACAAGAGAGAGTTATGGAGATCCTGGGTTTCACTAGGACCTCCCTTCCTGTTGTTTATCTGGGGGTTCCTCTGCATTTCAAAAAATTGAAAGCTGATTTTTGGAAGGACCTTTTGGATGGCATCAAAGAGAGAATGAATCATTGGTCTCATAGATGGTTAAGCTATGGGGGTCGACTAACTTTCTTGAAGTCTGTTATTCAGGCCATGCCTATTTATAAATTCTCTATTCTGGCCGCCCCTCCTTCAATTTGGAAAGAGCTGGACAAGGCGGCTAGAAGTTTTCTCTGGGAAGGTGCCAAAGGAGAGAGCAAATGGGCCTTGGTTGGTTGGGATAAGGTCACCCTGCCCAAGGAAAAAGGTGGGCTAGGTTTAAGAAGCTCCAAGTTTAACAATCGAGCCCTGGCTGGTAAATTGTATTGGAGGTGGATTTCCCAGCCTACGTCCCTCTGCAGCAGAATCATTTCTAGTAAATACTTGGGTCTTGTTCATCCCAACGACTTGGGCCGCTATCCTTTGGAGGGTAATGGATCTCTTGTGTGGCAGGCGCTCAAGCTTGGATCTTGCATTATCAAAGATCAATTATTCTGGAAAGTTGGGAGAGGGGAGAAGGCCCGGTTTTGGACTAATTCTTGGGATCAGCATCCTCCTATCCTTGTTGTGTTTCCTGATTTGCATCAGTTAAAATCAGCTCTTGAAGATAAGGGTTGGATTAATATTGAGAGCTACTTCAATACCAGCCAATTGTGGGAGTATAAGGTTCAAAAGTTTAAGCGGCTGGGTGAATGGCCTATTTCAATCCCTCCGGAGCAGGCTCCAACCCTGGAAAAACTTTTGGCTGAAAGGTTTCTTTCTGGGAGAGATGAGGAGGATGAGCTTGCCTGGGGCTTTGGGAACCTTGGGGTTTATTCTATGAAGGAGGGCTATGATTCGATCCTTCCTGAGCCCCCCCACACTCTTTTCCAGTTCAAGAATGGAGGAAGATATGGCATCCCAAGGGCTGGCCGAAAGTGAACTTCTTTGCTTGGAAGCTGATGCATAATGGTATCTTGACCTTTGACAACCTCAGAATTAGAGGCATCATTGGCCCTTCCCAGTGTGTTTTGTGTTATAGGAATGAGGAAACTGTGGATCATCTCCTGTTTAATTGTCCTTTCACACAGTAGATTTGGCATCGTTGGTTCTCCCACTTCAAACTTCAGGCTCTTGGAGACTTGTCTCGGACCAATTTATGGGAAAGCTGGAAGAGAGGTAGATTTATATCTAAAGCTCTTCGATCTTGGTGGGAGCTCGGTTTTCTTTTTATTTGGTGGCGGTGTGGGTGGAAAGAAATGCTCATATTTTTCGTGAAACCTTCTCTTCGGTGGATGGGATATGGCAGGTCATCTGGAGCAAAGTTGTGGAAACCGTTGCCATCTATGTTGAGGAGGAAAATCAGCCAGCTTCTAAGCCTTTGAAAGGGAGAGTTGCTGATCTTGAGAGACAGGTTAGAAGTTGTTGGAATCCTCCCCCAAAAGGTTGGGTCAAAATCAATACTGATGGAGCTGCAAAAGGTAATCCGGGCAATGCTGGTAGTGGAGTTATCTGCCGTGATCATGCTGGGACTGTGCTCTATTGGGAATTGCAAGGTCTGGGATATGCCACAAACAATGAAGCTGAGGCCTTTGCTATTAAATCTGCCTCCATCTGGGCCGTCAAGCAAGGTCATAGAAAGATAATCATTGAGTCTGATTCCCAAATCCTGGTTGGTGCTCTTGATTGCATGAGGAACTTTGCCTTAAAAGCTTGGAGGCTACGGTTTTTGGTTTCCCAAATTTTAGAGCTTTGGAAGGAAGTAGAGGATGTGATACCTGTTTATGCTAGTAGATCTCTCAATAAAGTGGCTGATTTCCTTGCTAATATGGGTGCTGAGAGAGAGGTTGGGATGCATCTGCATAGCAATATGTCTGTGGAGGATGCGGAGATCAGACAAGGCCTTGAACAATTTTTGAAATAATGTACAAAGTTTTTTTTGCTAAGGGTCTTTTTTGTCGCGATATCGCGACATGTAGTGCTGTCGCAACCTCTGGCTGGTTGCTGTCGCGATATCGCGACAGGTTGAGCCTCCGCGGCCTCTGGTGGGTTTCTGTCGTGATATCGCGACATGTCACGATTTCGCGTCACGTGATAACGCGACATGTCACGATATCACGACAGGTCCCGCTTTCATGGTCCGTGTGGAGTTCTTGCCGCGCTTTCGTTCCCTTCATGAAGTTAAAAAGCAAAGTTAATATTTTGTTGCATTTTCGTGACAAGTTTGAGAATTGGAAGCTGCATGGTATTCCTGTCACGATTTCGCGACACGTTTGGCACTTAGGCGGTCGGGTGGAAAATTTTCGCTATATCGCGACCTGTAGCGATGTCGCGGCAACGAGTTGGTTTTTGTCACGATTTTGCGACAAGTTGTGCCTTCCTGGCCTTTGGCAAATTTCTTGCGCGATATCGCGACATGTAGCGCTGTCGTGGCTCTTGTTGGGCTTTGCTAGCGATATTGTGCCTCTCTTGAAGATGCGGTTCAAAGGTGGTTTTGTGTCGAGTTTTCGCAACAGGTTGGTTAATTGGATGCAGCTTGGCTTTTTTGTCACGATTTCGCGACATGTTTGGCTCTTAAGCGACTGGTTGGTTTTTTGTCGCGATATCGCGACCCTTTTGCGGCATGACTGTTGTTTAGCTTTTTCGTCGCATTTTCGTGATGCCTTCTGCGGGTGGCTATCGAGGGCCCTTCCTATCGCGATTTCGTGACATGTCACGATTTCGCAACATGTCGCGTTATCGTGGCTGTTGGCGTCGAAGCGGCCGTGACGGGTTTGCCTGTCGCGATTTCGTGACATGTCGCATTTTTGCGACATGTCGCCTTTTCGCGCCGTTTGTTCTCTTTTCCCTGTGGCTGCTAGTGTTGCCGTTGTGCACTGCCCTTGTTGTGTTGCTCTTGGCTCTGGGTCGGGATGTGTTCTCTCCCGCTTGTATCTGGTCTTTGTATTAATACAAGTTTTCATTTTTTCAAAAAAAAAAAAGAATACCATATGAGGTGCTAATCTTTTCCATAGAACCATTTGGATGGTTTTTAGTAACCATTTGATTTTTATCAATGATTTAAATCAAATTCTCCTTTTGGGGTTGAGTCTTCTATTGCTCGCATGATTTCTATTGGATAATTGGTGCATCTAGAGGATGAGCTTCTTTATTTTGAACTAGGACATTTGAAGGTTTCGAATCATTCACATGTAGGGTCTTCTCCTCGACCAAGGAGGAATCAGAGCATGATTGGATGACCATGCATATCTTCTTCAGGTGGAAATATTGTTGATAACCATAACATTTTAGGGAGAAGTTTTCATATTCAATATTTTGGATCCATTTCCCTTTGCTTGAGGAGATAGTAATGGATTGAGGCTTAGGAATTGAAACATCCATCCAAATAGCCAATCTTGCTTTACTCATATTAATTTTACTAGACAAATTTTTCTTTGTTTGGGCATCCATATATTGGAATGCACTAATAACATTACCGATTTTGGTGAATATCTTCTCTCCCTAAAAATCTATAGGGAGAGCATAAATATTCACCGACACTGGGAAGCCATTTACTTCTTTTTCAAAGGGGTTGGAACTAGGAGTCCAAGGTCTTAAAAATACACCCCTTTGTCCAAAAAACCAATTATATCTATAATCAATTACCCTATCTCTATGCACTAAATTAGAAAAGGAAAAAAAAAAAGGAATTTTTATCTAGGAGAGTTACTTGGAATTTTATACTAGTCCACTAATATTTAATGTATCCTTTGAGCTCCTCTAGGCTTGGTATTTTGCCCTTGAGTTTGTAGATAATTGTTCGAGCTTCATGATCATTTAGATCCAACCCAAATTCATCCTCCAAAATATTGATATAGGGTAGAGGTTCATCCACCCATGAAACCAAAGATCCCTGAGGTATATTTCTTCTGATTGAAGAGGCTTTCTCACAGATTGAAGAGATGGTCTATAAAAAACCCTCTTCCTTCAACCCTTGATTGCACCTAGGGTTTGCATCCCTTTCATGAATATTGTAGCCAAATTTTTCATTTTATTCCTGCACCTAGGGTTTACACCTCTTTCATAAAGACTATAGTCAAATTCATCACTTTGTTCCATCATTTGACTACACCTAGGGTTTACACCCATTTCGCAAATACTGTAGTGAAATTTATTGCTTTGTTCCATCGCTTGACTACACCTAGGGTTGACACCTCATTTGCAAATACTATAGCCAAATTTATCACTTTATTCCATTGCTTGATTGCACCTAGGGTTTACACCTCTTTCGCACACTCCTACCATGATTGCCTAATTAATACATGATCCTTTTAACATTATAATGAAGTCCCCTACTTAAGGAGACCAACATGCAATATTTGCATGATGTACTAGGCCATATTTTTCCTTTGGTTATCTCTACCATATTTATTATTACTCAAATTTTACCATCTTTGATAACATATATGATACTATCACCATTCTTATCGTGCCTTCCATGATCCCTACATCTTCATCTATAATACCAAAACCACTATTATCAATATTGTTACTATGTTCTTCTCTACTCATAAGGAAATATTGAATCCACTAGGGACATCTATTATAGAAATACATAAAGTATATTTTAAATTAATTATAGCATTCTCAACACTTTGAGTTATTTTGATTTATCAAGAGAATATTTGATCTCTAATGTGTCCACCTTTAACAACTTCATACAATTTAAAAATATGGTTTCCAATATTTGCAAGGTGAATGCCTTATTGATGCCTTGATTAAGAAGCCAAAAAATCTATGATCCTTCACTATATCACCCCATGTGTCTCTAAGTCATGAAGTCATATGACCCATAAATCATATAACTCTATGATCTAGAAAAAATAACCTTCTATCAAACAAATATTTACTAATTATAATGATTTAATAGTGTATGGGCTAGATATATCTTGGAGGTATTCCTATGGTAAGAATAAAATGTAGATTTTATATTCATCATCTTTCTCTCTTGAATTAAATTTTGTTTCTATATGGATAGGGATGTGAGGTGTAAGAGCTTACTCCTCCACAAGGAGTTATAAAAAAAAACTCAATAGGTTGTCCTCTATCTTATCCCAAATATCGTCCTCCTCCATAAGAATGTAGACCATTAATGTCATGACCAAGAGTAAATAATACTTTAGGATTTAATGATTTCCTATTTAATAGCTTATTATTATCATCACCTTTTTCACTAAGCCCTAACCTTGAGGGATGATACAAATTGTTCAAGAATCAATGAGAGTACAACCTGGCCAAATGATTATTAGTAAACATGACTAATAGATATACTAAGAATATGCCTATCTTTAAAATTTTGAATATCATCATTCATGACTAGTATGACATAATATCTAATACAATGGATGTTATCAACAATGATGATGTTAAGAGTGTCATGAAATGTATTCTAATTAGATCATGCATTAATCACCCCATTTCCAATTTTGTATTCATGCTTTACTAAGATATTTCTTTAAGTATGGAGCATATATTAGTCCTCTTTTAGTATAGACTTCAAATTTCAAGTACTACAATGCTTCTTGGTGAGTTTTAGAATTATTAGTTAAGAGTTCTTCTCTATCTAAAGTGTTAAATATCCTTTTTTTTTGGCTAATTTTATTTCAATATTGGCATCTAAATCCTCAAACTCATCATTTGTGCCTTCAAAAATGCTATAATTCAAGGTCCCTGATACTCTTTCATCTTTATATTTGAGAATACCTCTTTCCCTACTAATGCTAGGATTGCCTTTCAATTTGTCATAAAAATTTAGTTACATCCATCTTAGCTAAGGATGGTTTTACTTGATATTTGTCTTTTTTTTTTATCAAGTCTTTATTCCTTTATCAAGGAAACAAATACGAAATATTAATGTTTAAATAATTACTCTTCTTGGTGATTAATAGTATTTTTTATATTAATTGTGAGGTTGTGGTTTTTTTTTTTTAAGCGAAAAACCCCTTGCGGGGCCGCCTTAGTCTAAGAGACCACGAACAGGGGGTTCTACACTGTCAAAGTCACCCGAGGGTTGCACCCAGCCCTGCCCGCACCAACATTATCAATTGGATTTTGGGTACCCAATTCAGCATTTTGGTAGGGTGGAGATTCGAACCTAGGACCTCCCTTGAAGGATTGCCCTCTCCTCTCCAACTCACCTACAACATGAAGCTTTAGTTTAGTAATAGATGAAGCTTTTTATTACAAAAAAGTTAAAGAAATTAAATTTTATAATAACATTTCCACTTAGTGTGTTACAATTATCACACTACATATTGCTAAAATTTGATTGATTTTTTGAATGATAATATACTTCTATATGAAAAATGACACTTGCCATAACCAAGAAATTACTAGGATAATTGTAGTATTGGATAAAAGAGTTTAATATTTAGATATTTTTGATCTGCTTGTTGTGGTGCAGTGGTAAATGCCCTGGGTGCTGGTAGAGGCCGACCCAGGTTCCATTCCCCTTGTCTCCATCCTGTAGATATATGGTATAGTTAGGAATGTCCTATGTGTTGGTAGAGGTCGACAAGGCTCCATTCCTCCTATGCCCAACCCGTTGAAAGTGGCACCTCAAAAGGGGTGTTTTCCACTATAAATTAATTTTACCCAGGTGTTGTAGGTGAGTTGGAGAGGAGAGGACAATCCTCCAAGGGAGGTCCCAAGTTCAAATCTCCACCCTACTAAAAAAAACCTGAATTGGGTATCCAAAATCCAATTGATAATGTTGGTGCGGGCGGGGTCGGGTGCGACTCCCGGGTGACTTTGACGGTGTAGAACCCCTGTTCGTGGTCTCTCAGACCAAGGCGGCCCTACAAGGAGGTTTTTGCTTTTAAAAAAAATATATATTTAGATATTTTTAAATCAAATTTCTAATGAAGTAGCAAAAGTTTAATTGAAAAGAATAGGAAGAGAAATAATTGGAAGAAAAAGATCTTACCTTTTTATATGTTATTGATATATGTCAATGTACATATTATAATGTAAGCAAAGTATCTAATCAAAGATTTAAAATATAATTATTTTGTGTGGAACTTGAATAAATTTGAAATGATTCATCATACAAAAAAATCCAAGTAGGATTGAGGGAGATACGTTCATATGAAGACAACCATTTAGAACAAGGGCAGTGTTAGGAAAAAGTTCTCTAGAAAAAATGTCTCATCTTTTAGGAGCCATATTTTTGGAAAGGATTATTTGATTTAAGTGAAATTTCAAGAGCTTTAAAATGAGTGGTCATTTGAAGTAATCTTAATAGTATTGAGGGAGATACAATCCTATGAATTCAACCATCTAGAATAATGACTATGACAAATTTTCAAGTCACGAAAAAACAAAATTGTAGATATTTGTCAACGAGGGTTCAAATGATGGAAAGAAAGAAATGAAGGGCTAGAGCATCAATGAAGTATGACATTTCATCTAGGCATATAATTTTTTAGCTAAGTTTTATTTATCCCTTAATTTTCTTTGAAGTTTTACATATATATTATTGTAGGTTTATTTTCAAATGATATAATCACTATAGGATATGTTGGTAAATTTGAGTAGATATTGAGATATAATGTCCTTCCCATGGATTGAATTACAACTAAATCCTTAGAATCATCCCTAGTAGTAGATGTTAGGGTGGACCTCATAGAGTAGCAATCCTTGTTCCTCAAAGATAAGGTAATCACTGGTAAAATTAATTGGTCTTGGTCAAGGGCTTTAGCTCTAAGAAAACGGATTGATAGGAGATGGAAGTATCCAAGAGTGAGTCTATATTTTATTCACAAATATTTCTTTCTATCCAATGTCTATTCTAGGGAGGAAAGAGATATAATCCTGAAAGGGGGTCCTTGGTTTATGGGAAGAGAAAAAATCTTCCTTACCTGTTGGTTTGAAGGCTTTGCACCTAAAAATATAAATTTATCCCTAATACCAATCTAGGTTAGGATGTATGGGTTTTCCATTGAATTCTAGGAAATGAATACTTTCAAGGCAAGATGAAAAAATCTAGGAGAATTCCTCGAGATTTCAAAAACTACAAAAGACAGAGTTTTGGCTATTTATACTTGGATATCGGTCATGATTGATATCCGTAAACCTTTACTAGAATTAATAATTCTTAAGTATGGGGATATGTTATGGACCCAAACCATGGATTATGAAAATATATCTTTTAGATATTAAATATATCATTAGTTGGGGCATATTAAGAGATTATTCCCCAAGAAGAGTCTACTAGAAATATATGTAGAAAACCACAAGAGAAAATTACAAATGGATATGGATGAGGATGGTTTCCAAATTCTAAAAATTAGGCTCAGACAGATGAAAGTAAATAAATAGTGGAGACCAATAAGTAAGGATATTGGAATAAAAACCAATTCTTTTGAGACTTTAGCCTATAAATAAAAAGTAGATCAAATCTTAGAGGATATGGTACAATAGGATCAAAATAATAACAAGGAACCATCTACTCAATCTAAACCTAATTTAGGAATGAACTAATATAGAACCCAAAGTGAAGCTAATATTATTATTTAGAGTACAAGTATATATACACGATCAAATGGTGGAGGGTTACAACAACCTACAACCAACACACTCAGCATGGGTAATCCACTCCAACAAACATAGAGTGCAAACACACCAAACTGCTAGAAGATAATCCAAGCTAACAATTCGAACAAACCAAACTACGTGTGCATACTATGCCAACACGTTTACGTTTATTACAATGCATGAAAATAAAATAATTAAATACTAACTTAGGCTTAATAATAGTAATAAAATAATAAGCCTAAGTATCCTCAACACTCCTCCCAACCATAGAAGCATTGGATCCCAATGCTCTCAAAAAATGTGGAAAGTCATGGGCCATCTGATGGTGAGGAATCCATCAAGCCATATGTGGAAAGTGACCGCAATGGGTGACAAGGTAAGAAGTGGAAGAACCTTATCGATTGTGATGAGTCTTCATCTCAAAAAATCTATCTAAAATGAGCAAAAGCTGATGATCAGGTGCCACTACTATTGTAGAGCTAATGACAGGTTCAGGTACCAAAGGAGGATCCTGAAATGGTGTCTCTAGAAAGCATCACTTATCCAAAGGAATACAAACTCTCTCCAACATGATATGAGTGAGCACTGTGATGCTTGTGCATTGCTCTCTACTGCTCCTACGGAGTCTCCTGCAAGTCCTCTGTTATCTTGCACTGAAGGCTCTACCGGTTCTGAATGAAGGAAGTGGTATTAGCTTGCTCCTCCATGTGTGCAATGGTGGAAGAGGGAAAAACCAAAGGCAAATTCTATGGAGCAAGTGGTTGTGTGTCCATAGGTGTACCCGAAATGATGCCAATATAATGGTTGGAATCATTCTCATGAGTGAGAGTGATGGGTTCCTTAACCAGGAGCTCTTGTTATTGTTCAATGTGTGGAAGTGAAGCTTCTTCTTTATCGTGTGCCTTTGATGCTACTTGTTCTTTCTCTTGTGTGGGACTTATGCAAGTAGGAGCCAAAATAAGTGCTTGAATTAATGGCTTACGAACTTACCTACAACTTAGCATCAAATTTTATGTGGGTGTAGTGCTTTGTATCAAGTAGTTTTTATCATGCAAATCCAATGTGTATGCATTATTTTTAGCATGATATACAACATTCCTATAAAATTTATAGGGTTTACCAAACAATAGTTAGCAACAATCCATATTTGTGACATCACATCTTACTTTGTCCACAAAATTATCACCAAAAGCAAAATTCAAGGTGCAAGTGTGTGTGATGTTAGATGTGGAGTCTACATCCTTCCACCCAAGTGCATAGGGTTGGTGATGTGGCTTTATGGGAAGCTTCAACTTCTCTACAATGGACTTCACGATGAGGTTATTTTGTGAGTCGTTATCTATGATACAATCCACATAAAAATAATGTGTAAGGTGGGCTCTAGTGAGAAGAAAATGGTCACGACCTCCTTGTGCAAACACATTCGTCATGAGGATAACTTTGTTTAGTTTACCCTTTAAAGTAGGATATTATTCTTCTGTCCCTGTAGTCACAATGGGACCATCTTGTGGTTCCTCATATGTAGGTTGTACAATTAGGAACTTCTTCTTTGCTCATTCAAGAGCATAACATTTAGCCTTGGTGTGACCAGGCTTCTTACAATAATCACAATATATTGTAGTAGAAGAAGAAGAATGATAAGAAGAAGAAGAGGTTTTAGGTGAAGCGGGAGGAGAAGAAGAATGGGAAGAAGAAGAAGATGAAGAATTATTCACCTTTTATTGGTGTTGATGTGACCCTTCTGAGCTCTCCTATGAGGATCGAGGTTTTTGAGAACCACAAACTTTCTCCTCCACAAGTATTGCATGCTTGAATGTCATTGACAAAGTGGTAAAAGGAATGAATTTCACTTCCCTCATGATAGGATCTTGCAAACCACTTACAAATTTTTCAATAAGCTCTGGATCTGAAGAAGTGACTCCAGAAAGAACTCTAAGCCTATTGAACTAAAAAATGTAATAAAAAACTGGCATATTAAAACCTTGCTTCAACCTATACCATCTGATCCTTAGATCACCCTGGTAATTAGGTGGAAAAAATATTTCTTTCAAGAGTGCCACTAATTCTTTCCAATTGTTGACCTTGGTTGTGCCATTAGAAACCAATATTTTTGCTAAACCTGTAAGTCTTACCCTTGCCAAAGGTAATTGTTCATCTTCTTGGAGCTCGGCATATGAGAACCAAGTCTCCATATCCAAGATCCAGGTAGACAACACATTAGGATTTCAGGATCCGTCATAAGATTTAATATCAGATTTGATTTTATTGACAATTTTATTGTTGTAAATTTTAACATCTCCTTGAGGAGGGACATTCACAGAATTATCCTTCGCTCTATCAATTAAGTCACCAACAACAGTGGAAATGTTGGCTACTTGTTGTGCAAGATCGTTTGCCATTTGTTTTCTAGTGTATGCTAGTATAGATATACAAAAATATTGACCAATTTACACAATTTTTCCTTTTGAATTTTGCAAAAATAAGGTGAGTTTAGTGCTGACAAAATCAATTCTTTTTCCAAAGAAAAATTTACACTTATACTCTAAAAAATTTACCCCTAATGCAAAATTATGACCTTTTAGGGTAAAAATGGGTAATTTCTAAAAAAAATGACTGAAAATGTTTACAAAAATAGATAAAACTTCACCTCCAAACTCATAAAAAGTCTCCGTAACAAAATTTGGTGGGTCTAATTGGGTGGTCAACGGTCTGTAGATAAGGGTCAACGAGTCAACAGAGGGTTTGAGCGTAGTCAACAGAGAATCCGAGTGTGTTTAGTGGTGGACAATTACCGCGGTGGAGCGTGCGAGCGCCTGCGTATGATTACCGTAAGGTAATCAAAGTATAAGGTGTGCTTCACACCCACAAACTCTATTATGCTCCCCACCTGGTGAATGTGGGACAAATGGGGCATATATATTTCAACTCGTACCCTGCTGCCTGTGGTCGGGGAAAGTTTTCGGGTGCTGGAAGAACAAGCGATGACGAAACTAAATTGAACCTTCGGGATTTTTAATTTACGCTATTGAAAAGAGAAGGACGATGCCAAAATTTCTGAGCTACCTTGGAAAATTATGGATTGTGATACCGGTTATCAAAAAGGAACACTGGCATTGGAAAGAACAAGATGGTGATAAAAATTAGATTCTCTCACGTTGCATCACTGGATTATCCTCATCAGAATAGCTCGCTCTGCTGGGAGTGGAGGATTATTGCCAAGCTCACGATGAAGACATCATCGAGATCACTCCAAAAATTGAAATCTATCAAAATTTTTCTTATTCTCTGTGAACGATCAGAGAATATACCTGCACTGGGAGTAAATCATGATCGTCGGGGGTCTAGAAACTTCATGCCGATATTCAAAAGTTCATGCCCAAAAATTGTTTTACGAGTCGACTGGAAAAACCTACTTTTTGTCATCGACGGATGAGTGTGCCGGGTGTGTCACTATCGAAAAACCTTAACCCATTTTATAGTCACCTAAAACTGTTGAAAAAACATCTTCCTCATGTTGGGTGGTTGATGGTTGCAACTTCTTTTCTGGAATTGGCAGATCGTCTATGCCAAAAATCCCAAACAACCGGGAGATGTGTAGATCATTCGCACTATTAAAAATATTAATCATCAGAGATGAGGGTATTTTGTCTGGTTTATCTTGTTCTCACCAAAAATTGAGTGACAGCTTTACTATGTTTTGATGAAGATGTTTCGATTGAGGACAACTCGTCGAAAGACAGGAAGTCATGCTGGATATTCCAATACATCCTAAAAAATGATCACAATCTCGAGATACCAGTTCCACATTGTTCGCGTGTCTGTTACCGATTGGTTACAATTTTAGAATGGATCTAGCATAGGATGTGCCAATTTAAACCTTAGACAGTTTAATTTTTCAATTTTTTTTTCTTCTCCGGTGGTATGCACGGTTTTCTTCTGCGCGCTGCGATCGATGTCGATCAGTGTGTGCATCATTGGTGAAGGAGTAGACCACCATCTATGATAAATCCTTCATTGAAAATAAGGACATCTACGTCATAGAGAGAATGGATGTCGACAGACGAGAAAGAGACGTCATCAAAAGGAGAATTCTACTGGTAAAGTATACCGTCAAGAAGGTTCCATTGGGAACGAGCTCGCTGCTGCAACTGCTATTTGAGAATTTAATCTCCACATAGTATAAATAATTGCCTACAATAAGGCAATGGAGGTCACCCACTTTGGGCTAATCCTCTCACATTTCGTTAGGAAAATGGGTGTAGGGGAAATTTTTGCCCACTGTCACAGGATCAAACAGGATCAATTTCCTTAGGCTATGATTACCAATGATATAAAACCCAAAGTGAAGCTAATATTATTCATAGTACAAGTATATATACACGATCAAACAGTGGAGGGTTACAACAACCTGCAACCAACAAGCTCAGCAAGGGTAATCCGATCCAACAAACATAGAGTGCAAACACACTAAACTGCTAGAAGATAATCCAAGCTAACAGTTTGAACAAACCAAACTACGTGTACATACTATGCCAACACGTTTATTACAATGCATGAAAATAAAATAATTAAATACTGAATTATGCTTAATAATAATAATAAAATAATAAGTCTAAGTATCTTGTTGAACCTAAGGAATGTGCCTCATTAGATTTTTGAAGACTCTTTTGAAGTACCATGCACTATTCATGAGAAGGAAAGTGATAGAGAAAATATAGTAAAGATGTTAATACCACTACCATTAACAAGAAAATACTAGAAAATGAGCAGGATAAGTCAAAGGCTTTGTTAGAAAATCTAGAAGAGGATATATCTATTGAAATGGAAAGTTGTGAAAGAATATTGAGGAATATAATAATAAGACTTACCCTCAATATTAGCAAGGCAAAAAGAGGAAAATCTTCAAATTTTCAAGAGCTAGAGAAGCAATAGCAAACATAGAGAAACAAACACAATTAAAGTTTGTTGAACTTCTCTTTATCAAACAACAAAATGGTGTTAGTAATTCACAAGACGGGCCAGGCGACCAGTAGTCCTTAATGAGACATGATTACCATCTCATGGAATATAAGGGGTATTAATGGCCCCTCAAAGCATAGGTGTATCAAGGACCTATGTTTAAGTAATAAGCTTTGATATTCTTTATATCCAGGAAACTAAAATGATAAAAGAAGTTTTCAAAACTATGAAAGTAATATGTGCAATATGTGAATGGGATGTTGTGGATCTAGGAGTAGCAGGGGGAATTCTAACATGTTGGAATCCTAGTTAGAACCTCCTATGAATTCATTCATAAAAGTAGGTATTGGATATCCTCATTAATCACATGCTACCTTGCAGATATTCATTTCATCCTTATCAACGTCTATGGACCTACAATTCAGTTAAGTAGATAAAAAATATAGAGTGGAATTGAAACCTTTATGAGAAGTAAAGACTAATAAAGCTTGATGAAAAATTTGGGGGAATTAGGAAAATAATACAAAGTATGAGATATTTCTCATCTTTCATTCAAAACAATAATCTATGGAAGGTTGAGTTTGAAGAGGACAACTATACATGGACCGTCATAGGATAAACTAGAACATGATAGTAGAAAATTGGACAAATGCATACTCTTAGATCATTGGATAAATGAAGGGAGTTATGCTAAAATTAATACCTTAATAAGGATTGATTCAAATCAATGGCCAATAAGAGTTTAAATTGTGGTAAGTGAATTCAAAAATATCATATTTTAAATATATGCAAATGTGGGAAGACCATCCTCAATTTGATATGATAGTGTTCACATGTAGTTCTTTAGTAAATGGTTGGTTGTGTACACTTCAAAAACAAATTAAATCAATGACATCTAGATTAAAAGAATGGAATAAGAAAAATTTTGGAAATATTTTTGAGAAGAAAGAACTGAAAGAGAAACTTTCAAGATTCTAAAAGATGAGCACACTAATCTAAGCTTGGAGAAAAGGGAGTTTCTTACTAAATATCATAATTATTATCCTCTCTAATTTTCCTAGGTTGTCAGACAATGTTTGGACTACACGGTCAAGGCTATCATACCTCGTGCAAAGTGACACAATAGGGCCAATCTCGATAACATGGATTTTGGTTCTATAGAGGATCTCTAAGATTATTTGCGAAGGCTGGCTCCTTTATAAGATCTGGCCTCTAGCACATAGTTCTAATATAATAGCTTGGGGGACGAAAAGGGTTAGATAAAATGCAAAAAAAAAATATAGCTGAAAGAAAAAAACCTAAGCTAACAAGAGGTACTGAGCCAAAGATCAAATAATATCCCCCTACATAGCAGCTCTAACCATAATGTGCTAATATAAAAACTTCCTCTTCTTGACATATATAAGTATAGAAAATGCAAGCACACACACAAAGGAGATGGGACAAGGATTGAAAACCAAACAGTCACGTAGACCTCCAAAATATATATATGCAAGTAAAAAATATTACAAATATTATGACAACAATGGGGGTTTGGGTTACCCACAAGACCGGCTAGAGATGCATATAGTACTATATAAAAATAAATGAAGGTAAAGTTATACAATTCGTTGATACTTTACAAATCCTATATTACTCTATTTATAGATTACAAAACGAGAGAATTACCCTCTAAAATTGCATAGATATTTCAAGATTGATTGTTCTTTCATGTTTTGGTTCATATCCATGTTCAAGTTGTTGGTTCCTTTAGGGTCTATGGATTTGAGCTCATTAATTCTGGACAATTTTGAGCCTTTGGATGAGCCATTGTTCCCACCATTGACATCTACTCCTTTTTGGGAACCTTGAATTCTAGATGTAGGAAATCTCTATAAGTAGTGTTCCATATTCAGGGTTTCTCTAATTTCAACTTCCCATGTTGTTACCTTTAATATGTTAGCTATTTCCATGGACTTGTCAAGCTTCAGGTGTCCAGGTAAGCAAGTTTGAAATTATTTTGTCTTTATGAGCTCAATTACTACCTTTGGAAGGTGTGCCTTGATGTTGCAGCATTTTTCGAGGCTTTTAGATGTTCCAACTCTCAAAGCTTATATTTCTTAGAACTTTTTGTAACAACCCTCCTTGGTGACAATGAATTATGTATTGGTGTGGATGTCTAATGCATAACTTTATTTTATGATGTCAATATGATTGGGTAATTGATTCTACTCTTAGAATATGGTACTGCTGATTTTTTTGGTTGCAGGACTTGGTGCTCTCATTGGTGGATTAATGAGGATAACCACCTAAGTTGAGAGAAATATTAGGAAATGGTTATTATGAGTTGCTCATTGATATCTCAGGGTAATAAAATACCCCTCATATAGATGCATTGCATTATGCTTATTTCATGTTCACACCATTGGGTTGGGAAGTTGCTTGTGCAATGAGTCTCCTTAATAGGTTGGTGATAGCAATAGACTATCTTAAAAGGGCCACCTACTTAAGGATAAAATAATGGTGTGTAATATTGTTGGTGTGAATATCATATATGCTTGTGTGTGGTATGCATAGATTTATGGACAAGAACTATTATAGTATTAATTTGTTGGTAATATTAATACTTGAGAATATTAGTGTCAATGCTAGTAATTAATATTAGCAATTGAAACTAATAAAGTGAATTATTAAATTAATTCATGAGGATGCTTTAATTATTGCATTGTTTCTCCTAACATTAAAATATTGGAATAAGATTAAAACTTAGAAAGCCTTTTTATTTATTTATGTTTTGTCATGCTTTGGTGGCACTTTAATTAAAGCAAAAGGTGGCATTAGTTGAGTAACATATTCTTGAGCATTTTGTATGTTACCTCAACCATGCAAGAAGGCACCCCTAGCCTATTTGAATCTAGTAGGATGTGTTGGCCGGAGAAATATTTTGGGAAGAAAGGAATCGGAGGCTTGGAAAGAGGAAGGACTTGGCAATGCAACTTTGGAGTGGGAGACATCGGGAAGGCTTGGCAAAGGTAGCACTTTCTAAGTGCAATATTGCTTGTTATGGCTGTAGAATTACCTTCTTGCTTTGTTTTGTAGATTACTTGTTTGCTTTGGTGCAACTATGGTTTTATTTATTGCATTTGTTGGTAAAGTTTCCTTCTTGTTGATTGTAATATAGTGTAGTTAAGCCTATGTTGCTTGTAAGATTTCTTGAGGTTTTGCTCTGACCAAAACTATCTCCTTTTTGCTAGTCCGAGTTTTTGTCATGGCAGTTGGCCAAATGTGTTCCCTATACCTATGTATTATTAGCTTGTTTCTATGTTGAGAGTGGTAGGTGAGCCTTTCATGGCATTGTTGTATATGTTTATTTTATTGTACTGGGTGGTATTTGTTGATGTGTTGAATACTTTATGGTGGTGCATCCTTCTAAAAGCTAGCTTGAACATTCTTATTTAATATTTTGGTTGACCATAGTGATATTGCTCGAGGTCTCCTTTGCTATTCTGGTTAGATCAGGTCGATGTCCATGTTACTACTTAAACATCTTGATGTTCTAGACCCGTATTCCATATTTGGTTTAGTTGGAAGTCAGGTAGGTGTTGTGTCTAACCTTCTATTGGCCACCTATGTGTTGTAATATTTTCAAAGGTTGTTTGTTTGGATATTGACCCTTTAATATTAAAGTAAGTTAATCCTTGTTGTTGTACTATTTTATTTGTGAAAATTTTTTTGACTTGGGCTAAATAGGAATTAAAGAGGAATTATATTTGTCTTCTTCCTTTATGTAGAGGAGTTGGATCCTCTTGTATAAATGTTGCAAAAGCTTTAGTGGGAGTTTGTTTACCATCTATTTTCATTAGAAAGAAAAGTTTTGAGAAATGAAACTCTTTTAGTTTTATGGAAGTTGAAGTTTATTTAAAGGAAAACTCTTCTAGATTATAGAAGTTAAAGTTTATTTAAAAGAAAAATCTTTTAGGTATTATATTTGCAATATGAAGTTGAAGTTTTAGAAAGAGAAATATTTTAGTATTATGCTTTAGCTCTTGTTGTAAAGAAAAATTTTCTATGGGTGATGGCTTTTTAGAATAGTAAGAATGAGAGTTTGGATCTTTTGCTTTATTGAAAAGAAAGATAAACTATTATAATGGTTCTTGAGACTTGTGTGGGTAAAGGAACCATTATAGAGAGAAGTATGGGATTCTCTCCTTGTTGGTTTGTTTTATTATGTTTTAGTATTGAAAGGAAAGATAAACTATTATAATGGTTCCTGAGACTTGTGTGGGTAAAGGAACCATTATAGAGAGAAGTATGGGATTCTCTCCTTGTTGGTTTGTTTTATAATATTTTATGCATGGTTGCTTGCATAGTCTTAATAACATGATTAAAATGCATTGCATTTGGAGTTATCCTGATCCCTAAGTATTCCTCAAGTTCATGGGTAAATTCCCTTTCATGAAGAAGATTGTGGAAGGTAGATGGCTTAGAGACTTTATGCAAATGGCTTCATTGTACCTTTGAATGTAAATTTGTTATGTAAATAGAAGCTATATAGAGGAATTTTCTATTAGCTAGTTTTGTAAGCTTGATCTATGTACAAAACTAAATATTGTTTAATTGCTTTGAGCATATTTGAAGGTTAAAGGTTATCTTGTGTACTACTTTGATGAGATGCTTTTGTACATAGTTTTATGACTAGTACTTGGATCAAATAAATTATGGCATTTAAATTGAAGATATGCTTCTTTATGTAGCTTATTATTAGCGCTTGGATTATCTAAATTATGGCATTTAAATGGATGAGATGTTTCTGTACATAGCTATATGATTAGCACTTGGATAAAATAAATTATGGCATTTAATGTGATGTAGCTTATTGTTAGCATTTGGATAATTTAAATTTCATATTGCTTTTGAGTTATGAGATGTGTTCTTTAACTCTCATGTCCATTATGCTGCTATATCTAGAAACATGTTATTATTCAAGCATAATTAATTAATTCTAGAGAGTGGTATGTCTTGGGTTGGACTTATAATCACTTGTAGGACTTAATTCAAGAAAAATCCCAATATTAGGAGGAGTTGCGAGGATGTAATAACTAGGTAGCTATGAATCCTAGAAGGAGTTGCATTGATGCAATAGCCAAATTCTTGTGAATTATTTCATCTTGAATGTTGAGGATTAGATGTACCACAACTAGGAGTTGGGGGATCAATCACAAGATAACAATACCGATTCCTCAAATGTGTAGGTTTGAGTAATCATGTTCATTGCCATTTGAGTGGTAATGACATTAGTTAGCCCACAAAGGTGTGGTGATTAAGCACCAAGGCTTTACGCCTGATTAACCTACCTAGATGAACTTAGGATAAATTTAGAGAATAGGTATTTCCATTTAAGTTCTATGGGCCTTAAAGGAGAATCCCTATGATATAGTTGCATTATCCCATGCCATTGAGGGTATGGAAAATTTTGGGGGACCACTTTGGCATCCTTCTAAACAATGAGGTTTAGTAAGGTGAACCCTAGAAAATATGAGATGTTGGCCACCCCTATCTATTGAGTGTCATCTACAGTGACATAGAACTCAAATGTGGTTAAGCCTTGAGAATTATGATAAGAAAATATATTGGGATCTCTTTTGTGTACCTTGCAAAAAAAAAGTATCTATCTCTTGGGTTGGTCTTTTTGGGTTGTTACACTTGTTAATATTTTATGTAGTTAAAACATTTGAAACTCTCAATATTTAAACATATCATTTTACACCTTCTAGTCTCTTGGTTCAGATGACACATTTCATCAAAAAAATTATCTTCTCCTTTCCACCAAGATTATCAAAACCATCGATGAATTTCTAATTGAGACTTTTGATTTACACCTTCTTTTACCTTTAAAAATTCTGGTCATAATTCTTGATCATACTCATCCACCATCTCTTTTCCTACCAAGACCATCCTATGAGAATTTGCTAATGCTTCCTCCTTCCCATTGTAGTGACTACAATTTTGGTGACTCACAAGGGATCTTTATGTTTATGAAGATAAAGAACCTAGAGAAATTCGATGCCTTATCCATTGGGCATGGATTAAAAAGGGATAAAACTAGAAGGGTAACAAAGGTGAGATTTTTAGTAGTCAGACTACAACTTTGCATATCTATAGCTTTTGAAACCATAGTGGTTTCACAAAATTAGGATTGCTCTCATGTAACAAATTAAAATATATATTACATAATTATAAAGGATTATGGGTGACCTTATACATTGGGTATGGAGTCAAAAGGGGCCATCCAGTTGTTGCTTGATTCTTTCATTTATTTTTATTTTTCTAGTTTCTTAGGTAAAATACTTTTACTCTTAAGAAACTGAGACTGTTGAGCAAATCCCTTGTTATAGGTAGACTGGTACTAAGAATAGACAATTTCCTTGGTCAACATGGACTTGTACCAATGTTGACTCCCTTTTTGCTTTTGGCCTAGTGAAAGTACCTCTTCCACCATTGAGTTATATCCTCTTCTATTTTACACCCCTAAAATTCAAGGGACTTTCCTTTGGGATCAAAAGAGTGCCCTCACTTGTTTTATCGAGCACTCCAAAGGGATATGACTTCACTACCTCTACTACCTGATGGTCCTTTGGATTTTCGATTTGGTTCTATTGTTTTTCAAGTAGTGGAGTGCCTACTTCCTTTGCCTCCATGTACTTTTCTTGGTCATATTTAATAATCTATTGAGTAGAAAAGGCTAAGGAGTAACAAATTGGATGACTAGAGTCTGCTACTCTTTTTATTTAAGTACTTCCATCAATAATAGGACAACAAGTTAATCCCATTCAAATATGGAGTGTTGAGAAAGAAAGTTGTACCCCTCATGAGCATTACCTCCAAATGACTCCACTAGCAATATCAAGGCTACGTTCTGCTTAGTGATATTATGCAATTGGTACCAACATACCATATCTTATAGATGTTGTAGTAGGGTCATCCTATCTTATTCCAGTGGCACTAGAGGTCACAAGGGGATTTTATTACTCCATTCCATGAAACTCCAAGGTGGTGGAATTACCATCAACAACAAAGGACTTGGTGTTGGATATTTTTATTCATAATCTCTTAGGTCCTTTACTTGGAGTGGAGTCACTAGGTGAATGCAATATTTACTCTGGAAGTAGATAGACTAAGGTCTTTACCAGAACCTTAATGTAGTGTCTTACGATGTGGCTTCTTCTGGATGTTAATTCTTAGTAAAGTCACTAGGTTAGTTTGAAGTGCTTCAACAAGTAGAAATAGGTTGAGATCCTCACTAGAGTCTAAGCCTAACTTATTCATGATTACAAGACCAAATATAATTCAATGGGATTCCATCGAGCATTCCATTAAACTGATGTCCTCTCCTTTGTCTTAGGCCATCGGATAGGGTTTGGACTATATGGGTGTGGTTATTGCACCTTGGACATTGCAATAAAGTAGGACCAATCTAGAGAGCACGAGGTTTAGCTTTTTTAGGGGTCTCTAGGATTTTTTGCAAAGGTTGAATCCTTTATAAGATCTAACCTTGGGAACATAATCCTAATTTTATAACTTGAGGGAGGAAAAGGATTAGAGAAAATTAAAGAAAATAAAATATAGTGAAAAGGAAAAAAACCTAAGCTCTGTGTAATGTGATGGTATGAATACTTCCTCTCCTCAACATATATAAGCACAAAAAATGCAAGTACACACACACACACGAAGGAGATGGGATAGGGCTTGAGAAACAAACAAATGGAAACAAATAGTCATGTATATCTCCCAAAAATATTACAAATATTATGCTAGAAGTTATGGTCCAGGTTGCTTGTAATATTTCCTAGAGGTGCGCATACTACTATACAAAAAGAAATGAAGGGGAAGTTATACAACTCATTGATCCTTTACAAAAACTATATTATTTCTATTTATAGATTACAAAATAGGAGAATTTCCCTCTAAAATTGCATAGATATTTCAAGGCTAACTATTCTTCCATGTGTTGGGTCATACACACATTTCAATAACTGATTCCTTTAGAATCTATGGATCTAAGATCATTAATGTTGGAATATTTTGAGCCTTTACATAAGCCATTGTTCTCACCATTACCATCTACTATTTTTAGGGATTCTCGAAGTATGGATGTAGCAATTATCTATAATTAGTGCTCTATAGATTTAGGGTTGCTCTAGTTGTATCTTCACACACTATTACCTTTAATATGTTAGTTATTTATCTAGACTTGTAAGGCTTTAGGTGTGCAGGTAGGTGATTTTGAATTCTTCTATCTTTATGATCTCAACTACTACCTTTAGGAGGAATGCATTAATGTTGTAGCCTTTGTTAGGGCTTTTGGATGGTCTGAATATTAGAGCTTTTGTTCCATGTAACTTTTTGTTCTTTTATTCTATAAAAAAATTTGGAACTCTTGATCTTTGGATATCTCACTCTTGTGTCTTCTAGTCTCTATGTTTAGACATCACTTTTCATTGGATTTTTTATCTTCTCCTTTCCATCAAGGTTATTGAAACCATCAACAATTTTTTATCAGGACTTTTAGTCATCTAAGGAGACTTGATTTTTGTACCTTATTCTACCTTCAAAAAGTTTGGTCAAACTTCTTGCTCGTACTCACCCACCATCTTGTTTCCTACCAAGGTTGTCCTATGATATTTTATTAATGATTCATCCTTCCTAGTTTAGTGAGAAATCACTATAATAATATTTTGAGTAAGGAATACAAATTTTGGATATTAAAAGCAAGAAAAGCTTGGTTAAAAGGAGGAGATAAAAATACAAAGATGATTTAGAGGATGTAAATAGTACAAAGATCATCATCTAGATTTAGTAGAATTAAATCAATAAAAGGGGTTTGAATTGAAGACTAGAGTGAAATAAAAAAAGAGGTAAGGCTTTTTTACCAAAATATTTTAGGACTGAAGGAGATTGAAGTTCGTAATGATAAGCTATTGCAAGAAGTACCTTCAATTATAAAAAATGAAGATAATAGCAAATTGATGCAGCCTATTACTTTGGAAGAAGTTTATTCAACTCTATTATCTTTTGATAAGGATAAATCCCCAAGTTTGGATGGACTATTTATAACATTCTATCAACATAACTAGAAAAAAATGAAGAATTCTTTATTGGTGGAAGTGGAATAATCTAGGGTAAAACAAAATATATCTTAGCCTAATTCCAAAAAATAAGGAATTGAAATTGTTTGATTCATTCAAGCCCATAAGCCTAAGTAATATGGAATATAAGATAATCTCTAAAGTGACGGTAAATCAGTAAAGACAACTATTTTAGAATATTATTTTAGAAGAGTAAGGATGCATTGTGAAAGGGATACAAATTTTGGATGGATTATAGTAGCTTATGAAGTAATGCATTCTACTTCTAGAAAAGAGAGAGCAATGATCTTAAAACTTAACATGAATAATATCAAGTGGCATTAGCTCAACTGGTTAGATTCCTCAATATTAAAGGAGGATACCAAGGTTCAAATATTACCAAGCAATACATAGATAATATCCAAACTTTGTTGTAATACCACTATGTGGTGATGATGTAATACGAGTGGGGTTGTTTCAATCCCATATAACCAATTAAAAAAACTTAACATGAATAAAGCCTATGATAGGGTCAAATGGGATTTTATTTTTCAATATTAAGAAAGTTTAGATTTGGGAAGAAATGGGTCAAATGGATTAAAACTTGTCTCTACAATATCATAATTAGTGTTGGTCAATGGACCAGTAACAAAATCATTTAAAGTGAAGAGGGGTCTTAGACAAGAATATTCTCTATCACCATATTTATTCATTATTATGGTAGAGGTATTGGAAAATAACTTGAAGAAGGCATACAAAAATAGTCTAATAAGAAGACTTAAGGATGGTAATAACATCGAAAACATCACCTATCAAAAATTTATAGATTATATAACCCTTTTTGGGAGGGTAAGGAAAAACAAGGCTAGAGCTATGGTGTCTGGGTATAAAGTTAATAGGTCAAAATCTAAAAGTTACTTCCTAAACACTCTAGCTAGAATTAGATTAGGGATATATAGGTTACTTCAAATGAAGGAGATAAATTTACCATCAACATATCTAGGGATGCCCTTATTTGAGGGTATAATGGGGATAGAATTTTCCAATTCAATTATCAATAAAGTTAAAAATAAATTACCAGGATGGAAATCTAGATGATTATCATTAGCAAGAAGAGTGCAACTAATTAATTCAATCTTGCTGGCCATTCCAACATATTATATCTCCTTGTATATTATGACAAAATCAGTTGAAATTTTTTAATCTATATTATGCAGTCACTTTTATGGTCAAGATTACATAATAAAAGAAAATTTTCTTTGGTGAAATGGAGCAAGGTGTGTGATGATAAAACTAAGGGAGCTCTAAATTTAAGAGTTCTTATCAATGTAAACTTAGCTCTATGGGAAAAATAGTTTGGAGATTATACAAAGAGAGCCAGAGACAATAGGCAATAATTCTTCTAAGTACATTGAGCCCAATGACCCAAGCTTAATATTTACTACATTCTCACTACTAGATGGTTCTACACTATAGAACAATTTTAAAAAATTAATTGATCTAGTGATTAAAGGTCTAAGATGTGTGGTGGGAACTAGAATTTTTTTTTTATTGGGATGGGTGCTTGATGTGATAAAATACCACTAAATTTAGATCTAGTTTTGAAACCATGGATGAGATTACTTCAAGATAAATATGGTGATAGGGTTTCAAAAATTATGTACAAGTATCATGAAGTAATATAGAAATGGAAATAATATTTTTACAAGTATATTGAACATTGTTGCTAGAAGGTATTTGAGCAGAAAGGTAATAGTGATTATTCCAAGGGGAGTTGAGGATAAGTTGATTTGGGAGTTGAATAGCTTGGGAGATACACAAAAAGAAGTATATATAATATAAAGAAGAAAAAAAAATAGGAATATTGCAAGACTATGGAGAGATATTTGGGATATCTCGAGCATTCCAAAAGTCAAAAATATTGTATGGCTAGTAGGTCATAGGAAAATTTTATCCTATGATAACCTAATGAAAAGGGGTTTTCATGGCCCCTCACAATGTGTTATATGTAAAAATAAGGATGAGAGTATAGACCATCTCTTGGGACATTGCTCAATAGTCTAAGAACTATGGAAATGGATTTTTAATATGTTTGGTAAATGCATTGTCATGAATGTAAAAATTGAAGAATGGTTTAAACAATGGTAGAGCACTTTTAAAAGTGATACATTATAGAGAATTTTGGATACATCAAAAGATACAATATCTTGGAAACTATGGATGGAAAGGAACATGAGAATATTTATAGAAAAGGAAAGTAATTTAGAGGTAATGAAAATAAAACTTTGTTTAGCCATAGAGGAGTCTAAACTAGCCCTATCAACTCATCCAATTCCTAATATTGAAGCACAGATCCTTGATAGATGGATTCAAGTCATCAATTAGAATTATGATGGTGGGTATATGAGAAACAAAAGAGAGCCAAAAAATATAAAGTGGAAACCATCGAAAGCAAAGCTAGTCAAATTGAATTTTTATGGAGCTCCTAAAGAAAATCCAAGACCAACAAGAGGAGGAACAATAAAAAATAATAAGGATGAGATTTTGTCACATTATGCTTTTAGTGGTGGATTTAAGATAAATAATCAAGCTAAAGCTTGGTCAAATTTGGAAGGATTAAAAATATGTAGACAAATGAAATGGAACAAAGTATGGATGGAATGTGATTCATTAATAGTAATAAATACAATTTTGAGGAAAGCAAAGGCTCCATGGAACATTGAAGAGATCATTGTGGAAATACAATACCTTTCTATACAGTTTAAATAAAATTCATTTACACTTATGTTAAGGAAAAGGAGAAAATGTGTGCATAGGCTAGCCAATAGAGGGGTTGTAATAGAGGATCTGGGTTATGCATAAGGGGTCATCCCCAAAATTCATTTATAAAAAATTGGCGAATTAGTTTCAAAATCCAGGTAAATTGTATCAAAACACATCTATAAGGTTAACTATTATTAGGGGTAATGTTGGAAATTTAAACTTAAAATGATCAAATTATTATAAAATTGGGGCGAATCGACCCCCTCCAAAAAATTGCACCCAATTTTTTTTGGCTAATGGGCCTTGGTCAAGGGTCCCAAATATTAGCCAATTCCAAATTTCGAAAATCCTAATTTTAGCCAATTGGCTATAAATAGCCACTATGCATAACCCTGTAGAGGATTATGAATTTAAATTATCTTTTCCATGGTTAGATGAAGTAGTAAGTTTAGTTGAAGCTGACAAGAAAAATTTGAAGGAGTAAATTCAAAATAATGTTCTATAGGATTACTAAATGTTTCAAGGGATAAATTTATAGATCAATGCACTGGAGGAATCTAGCAATCTAGATTTGGTAAAGTGGACTATGATTTTGTAAAGCGAGTAGAATTTTTGTATGCTGAATTAGAAGAATATGATATCAAATGGAATTCATGGCTAAATGGATAATTTGAGTTGTTTTTTAATTGGATTATGAGATAGAGCATGAATTAGAACTTTCAACTTTTTGAGACTGCTAAACTATTTATTGAAATATTACCATTATGTTTTGTTAAAATGTCATTATAATATGAATGAGATTCATTTCATTACTTATTAAAATGATAAAATGTTTTTTTTTAATCGCTTATTTGGGTTTTAAAATAATTCCACTTGTATTATATAATGACCCATAGTTTAGTTATTATGCATTTATTCCTTGATAATATTTAATCATGAAATTTCAACTTTATGAGATTGCCAAACTATTTATTATAATTCTTGTGGTTGAATTTATGCTTTCAGAAGTAAATTAACAGTCTAGAGCTGGTAAAGTAGACTATGATAATACAATTTTTTGGAAATATTACTCTACTAGGATGTAGTGTGTAGATAGTAGAGGTGGAGTTTCGATATTGTGAAGGTTGTTGTAAGAGATATTACTCACACACTTTTTTTGTAGACATTATAGATGATACTACATTATTTTATGTTGATCAAGACAATTATTCAAAAGGAAGGTGGTAGAAAAGTGTCATGATTATTTGATTGAAAATATTAGATATTTCAATATCCACAATAAATTTATCTCTTTTTTAATGCTTAAATGTATCATTTAATTATGTGCATCCTTGTCTAATATTATGAAATAAGCATATATGAGATCACTTGTTAACCAATTTATAAAATCACACAAATGTAAAATAGTTTTATAATTTTCAAGGAATTTCATAATAAGGTAAAATATTAGGAGATAGACGGAAATGGTAATAGGTTTATTTTACAAGATGCATGATAAACAACTAACTATGTTGTATTAAATATAAGAAAAGTATAATAGCATATCAATGATATTAATAGATGCCTAAGTGCTAGGACTTGATGACATATATGAAGACTTTCACATAATGATAAGATGGTCTAATTGATAAAACATTTCATTTTTAGTACATAGATGATGTTATTGGTATCATAATTTGGAAGTTAATCTCTTGGCATAAGGTTAAAGTACATCTAGTAAATCCTAACCACAAATTAACCTTGAAACACCTATAACATGGATTCATATATTCTAAATGTTAATATTAATCTTGAAGTAATCCAAAATATTTTGTAAGTTGATAATGTAAATAGGTGAAATTTAGTATTTCATCATATCATTGTCATCCCTTTCCAAAGTTCAATTGTGAACAAAATACTACAATAGAAGATGGTATTACGTAAAGTTGTTCTTTATTGACAAAATTAATGTATTTCAACATAGACCTAGTTTTTCAATGTTTAACACTTGATCATATAATTTGGTCCTTAGTATAATAGAATATAAGATGCTCTATTGATATTGGATCAAACATTAGTAGAAGAACCACAAAGAAATGAGGGCAAGATATTTACGTATTGAAAAACCATGTTATACAATTATCAAACTATAAAAAGTAAAAGTCAAAGATAGCCAAAATATGCTTTAAAGTTCTAAATTGTGCACCAATGATGCAGGTGAAACCCTAGTAAGATAACTACATATCAAAATAAGGTCAAAGTCTTTAAGATATACCTATAATATGTTGAAAGTGTAATATGACTTAAGGTCAAGGCCAACAGTGTATTATGTACTTTTGCATAGGCCTATGACCATTGATTGTAAAATATCTTTAATTATTTATTTTTGTAATACCTATGGGTCACGATTAACCTTGTTATGGTTAAACCCATATTATAACTTATAATTAACCTAAAATACATCTTGTTATGTTAGTTTAGACTAACTTAATTATGTAATTGGGATTTTTGGTATTGGTATAAATACCTCTGACCACTCCATTCATTATATCAAAGTGTTGTGATCCTTATCCGCAAATAATATAGTGATTATTTATGGTTCCTAAGAGCACCCGTTAATTATGTGTCTTACTTTATATTTTGGCCTATTTTAAAATTTTTGTATAAGATTTGAGTGGATGGATTACTTTTAGGTGTGAAATCCAACATTATATCAGAGCAGGTATAGAATACCATTGCTTTGTTTTGCAAAAAGTCTATTGGAACCTTCGATCCTTCTTTGAAATTATAGGAAAAAATACTTCTGAAGGCTTCATAAGTGTCTTCAAAAAAGAGGCAAAAAATAAATTTTAATCCACTTTTCATCCTTTCTTTTTTAGATTTTAGATATTTTTGCCTACTCTAGTTTCTACTTCATTATCATCAAGGAATTTTTAACTTCTACATGAAAATTTAATTTTTGTATGGTGTGAAGGATTTTTTCCTTCCTCACAGATGAGTTATGACACTTTGAGCCAAGGGAAAGCAATTCTTCTTCAAATATTAAAATTTGAATTCAAATTTGGGTGGTTTCCCTCCTTGCACAAAATAGCATACTTTTCTTTAAAAATGGAGATGTGAATGATTCCTTTCTTAAAGGATAAGGGATTCCTTAATACTCATGTCAATTATGTGGTGAGACAACCAATTCAAAGCAATAAAATAACTATATGCAAGAGGTCGAGGGTTTGAACCCTCACTATCCATTTTGCTCTATGACACTGAGCAATGAAGAAGTTTTAATAGACAATTGAAGTTTAAAACTAGTGTGAGCACATGGAAGACTAGTTATATGACTTACAGTTGGACATATGCAGTGAATAAATTTATGCTTGAATATTGCGAGTGCATAATTTATTTATTTATTTTTTGTCATTACAAACAACTCAAAAGGCATATCCTATGGAGTTATTAATAATTTGATCATTGTGATGGGAACTGCTTAGTTGGCAATGCAACTATGGCTAAGACTCAAGCAACTAAACTAATGCAAGTTGAAATTCCTCAAGTGATAGTTTCTTTTTTGTCCTCAAAAAAATAAGAGTCAATGTGGTTTGGTAAAATCAAATACACCTAACTTTATTAGAAAAGTGGATTTCCATCCCAAAGGATAGTGTTGACTATATGGCTAGAAAGGCACTTTACCCATGGGAGACCTAGGTTTGAATCTCCCTTTTGGCATCTTTGAAGAAATACAAATGAATTTTGGTTGATTTGGTAGTCAATGTGATCATATCTTACACCACACATCATCATTTTTCTCTATATATATACCTCTTAATCCAATTATAACTAAGCAAGCATTGAATTTACAACATTTTAGAGGTGGAAATGTGGCATAAATAAGTGGTAATAATTAGAAAACTAGTTGGTGCTAAGTGGTAAATTAAGTCTGGGCATTACTTTTTTGAGTTTTGGAGATTTCTTTTTTCATTAAGGTCTATTATGACAAAACTTCTAGATACCATAACTTTTGCATGCAAAAGCGTTTTGATCTATTTTTTAAATAGAATAATATTTTACCTCTTCATGTTATTGACATTAGTTCAAGGGCCTATTATAGTTTTAGGATTTGAATTGCATAATATGGATCCTCAAATTCATGTTATTTGCCTCAATGGATGAAATTATAGCACATAATTAACTCAAATGACCAGTTTACTATGTAGTAAGAACCTATGGTGCATATTTCAAGAGGAGAAAGTAGTAGCCCTTGATGATGAAACTCACCAACATAAATAAAAAAAATCTCTTGGCCTCTTCTAATTGTTGATTGAACCAAAATTTATTTTCCATATTGAAGAAGAGAATGAACCTATCAAGGTATGGTCAAAACTGCATGAGTTATTTGGAAAATTGAATATAACTAAATTCAATAAGTTGGAAATAGAGCTTACTTCTCTCAAATTGACTGATTTTAATAATGTTAAGGACTATATTGTGAGGTTCAAAGCATTAAAGGTAGATATTGCATCTTTTGGAGGTAAAAATAAAGATGATGTAGAATGTATCAAAATAGTTCTTTCTAATATTTCTTCTCAATTTCAAATGTTGTATCTCATGGTTCATGTGGTTCCTATGTGCTTGAAAACACAAAAAAAATCTCTCTTGATGAACATTGCCTCTCCTAGTTCATTTTTAGAAAGTAATGAGGAATTGTAGTGGTACTTATCAAGTATAGGATCATGCAAATGAATTCAAACTTAAGGATACAAATATCTAAGGGTCCAAGGGCAAACCTAATTTTTCAAAGAACTCAAAGACCATTCATAGATACGAAGTGCATCCAACCAAAAATTACTTGTTGTAGTTCCAAAGGACTAAAGCTAAGTTTTTAAGATGGGTGGTTGTCTTCTAGATGATTAAGGGGATTCAGATGGGTATTTATAAAATGATAAGACCAAATAGGTCATGCATTATGAGGGCAAGATGCTATTTTCACTCATGAATTCTCTCCTTGGCCTTTTAGTTCAAATTACGAGGGGGTGTTGAACATGTAATCTAGCTTATGACCAAGGACAATATTGTATAATGTAATTTTATATAGACCTACAAGCATTAATTGTAAAATATATTTAATTATTAATTTATGTAAGCCCTATGGGTTGCTATTAACCTTTTTATTGTTAAACCTATCTTAAAACTTGTAATTAGCATAAAATACCTCTTTTTATGTAAGCTTAGGTTAACTTATGTATTGGGTTTTTAATATTGGTATAAATACCCCCAATGACCCCATCCATTGTATTGGAGTGTTCTTATCCTTATACACAAATAATACAATGATTATTTATGGTTCCTAAGGGTTCCAATTAAATCTATTTGCTTGTTTTCTCTTTTATCATTTTTATGATTTCTATATAAAATTTGAGTGGATGGATCCCTTCTATTTGTTTATGGAACTAGGCATGAAATTCAACAAAATTGATCTCAAAGATATAGTAACATATAGTTTAAATATATCAAATAGTAGTAATATTAAAACTAATTTTTATGATGAACATCCTATAACTCAATGGGATGCAATTTAGAATTACAGAAGATGATCCATGGGTGTATCTACCAACAAATATAAAATAAACATACGAAGATAATAGTGTAGCTATAGATGTAGTACTTTTTGTTGTGTATATATAAAGAGTATATAATAGATGGATAAATAATATATAGGAAATAAGAAATAAAATAGGTCATCATTCATCATAATTTATTGTAAGTCCAGAATTCTTATTAATTTTTGAAAACTTCATGAAAGTGTATAAGATATAAATTGATATGTTGTATTTTCTTTCACCTATAAACTAATGTCAAATTGAAGTATTAGTCACTTATTATTGAAGAAATCTTCATGAAACACCTTATTTTAAGATCCATTTTTAAAATAACACATGAGGTTGTGACATATGTGTGTAGATCCTATGTAAACTCTGAGGAGAGTTTCTATTTTTGGCTAGAGAATTATAATTTTGAGAATTTTTATATGTATCATAGTCATATAGTCTATAGATGGATAAGGGTATTTATATAATAATTGTTTTGCTAGTATGGGTAGTGGGAGAATACATTAGATAATATCATTGTCACATGCATAGAGTATAGACATGCTTTATAAGGTTAATATTATCAACATTCTACAATGATCATATTTCATTATATACTCGATGACAATGATGATACATGATGATCCTACCTTCAAGAGAAAAATGATTTTCTTGAGCACATGAGTTAGTGATAATATTTTCAAGGATATATCTATTAAAGGATCCACATGGTTAAGGGATATTTACTTTTAAACAAGGGCTTCAAAGCCTTATAAAAGTCTATGAAATATTACTTTATAGAAATTTTCTTTCTCTTTCACTTATTATTTACTTTATTTAATTCTTGGATGTGTTTTAATGGATATTATACTTCATGGATTTGGATTTTGTTATTGATAGTAACTCTCAAGGATGGAGTGGTACTTGTTGGAATTATCACTCATAGACATGTCAATAATTGGGTGTATGATGATGATTTTTGTATGGTATGTAATTTCTCTTTCATGAACAATAGCTTCTATAGTCTTTTCTTATACATTATATCAGATAGTTCAATATGGTCATAGAATCTATGGATCAAACTTCCTAACTTTGTAAAATTGTAGGAAATATTTATTTTTCTATATATTTTTACTTTATCTTTTACTCTGTGTTTATTTTAGTCCTTGGACCTATTTCTAAATGGACATTATGCTCGAGTTATTTTGGGTTTTTTTCTTAGTGGTTGTTCTTAAGGATGGTCTAATGCTTATCCTTATAGACTTTTTACTCACATATATTAGTACTTGGGTGCATGATGATAGCTTTTGCTAAGTATATGATTGTTATTTCATGAAATATAAAGTATATAACTTTTGTTTCTATATTAAATGATATAGTCCTATATGATCATAAATATTATGTATTGATATTTAAATTTCTAAGTATAGTATTCATGAAACCTATTTTATGGAATGAGATTTACAATAACTGGACCACTATATATTATAATTCAATATCTAAAAAATTAAAAAGCACATTAAATGGAATTCTTATTTAAATAACATCAATTAACTATTACTTACAAAAAATATTGCTAACATAGTTGTTCATGTATTAAATAGGCTTCCTTACAAGGTTTTGCATATTCTCAAATAATTATTTATTATATATGATTAATTAAAATTATCTTTATTCTTTTCTATAATTGGCTCTATATATCCCCTCTTTATGATTTTTTTTTTGTTAAGCTAGATTTTGTATTACTTAGAGGGTTTTTTGAGAGGATCCCAAAACCTTATAACATCGCAGGCCATAACCTTGGCAGATATAGAAAGCCTCATGGGCTAGAGCAGCACAAAAACCTTGCTTGACACTTACCAAAATATAGAAACAGATGCCCATAGGGCTACATACAAGATTATCCCTAACGGGAGGTAGACATAGTTTAAAACCAAAAAAACCTAAAAAACCAAAATTGGTTACAACCCACACATCCATCATCAGCAAAACAAGAAACTTCAGGGAACCTCCATCAGGCTTCAGTTTCCTCCTAGTCGTCCTGGGCCTAGCCCTTGTAACACTTCAGACCTCTAAAAATTGCATTGGTAGAGGCCAAAATGTTAGCTACCATGTCCTCCAAGAACTGAACTGAAAGGGCTTCGACTTCACTTTTTGTGTAGGAACTGATATGCTACACCGACTGGTTCTCCTTCTCTATATTCACCTTCTTCAAGCATTGAGAGGCTCTGGCATGGGTGGGAGTATCACTAGATGCCCCTCGATTGGTGGATCGAATGCGAGAGGAACCTTTGAAAGGGGACAACTTGTCATTAGCTGATAGACTATTTTGAATTGGGCTAGGTGCCCATTCATAATGGCCAATAGAAGGGCTCACTAGGGCTTGGGAGTTCATGGGTGGGACAACTTGGATGGGAGTATGGTTGGCCAACACATGCTGATACAAGATAGCCATTAAACCCTGGTGAATGGGCATGCAAGACCCATTTCTACTATTTTTGATGGTCAAACCCATCGAATGAGCAAGGTAATCAGGGATACAAACTTTCTTGGCATCCCTCAAGTGATTCACAAAACTGATGTGAAAACTACGAAGTGGTTTGTCAGGATCGTTGCATGTTATATACTACATGATAGGAATCATGACGAGATTCTATGGCTCCAGAAGGGACGACCGAAAGAGGGCAGACTTGTCCCACCCCAAATTATTTCCTTTATCAAGAAACTGCTCAAGTTCTCCACCCCAATTATGACTATCTCGATGAATATTACGACCAGTACAGGGCAGACCATACACCTCATACAAAAGCTCGATAGAGACATGAAAATGAACACCTCAAACAATGACTTCACCCCTATTCCATGTCTCAATAAAGGCATGGGTGACCTCGTCATCAGGCCCCTGAAACTTCTCAAGGAAGGAAATTAGCCCCTTAGCCTTCATAAAAATTAGGGCTTCATTACACAGTTAGAGCTCAGGTGGTTTGATGAAAGGAGAAGATATTGTGGACAAATCCAAGGCTCCCAACAACACAACTGGAATGGGTAGAGGGATGGGAAGGGAAATGCATAGAACTACAGAGCTTAACCACTCGAGGATAATGTGAAATAAATAGGTACGATCCTTGGATGCTTGACGAGGAGGAAATCGAATGCATGTAAAAACTTCCATAATTGCCCAAGGTGGTTAAAGAAATAGAGTGGTGGCCATAGGATGAGCTAAGATGACAATTGCCACTTGCCTCTACCATGTGTAGCAAGAGCTTCGATGCTTATTGATGACTTCACATGTGATCCTGCCAAGAAAAGAGAGCCGAAGCCTCCTTTCGATGGAGCCAAGGCTCCAGCCAATGAGAAACCTCCTTCGAGCAAAGTTGATCTGACCCCAAAGGCATGAAGATTTTGAAATCATTATGGCGAGGCACCTCCTTATGCCATGATGGGGTTTATAAATATGAGAGAGGTTGGGTCATCCTTAAAAGCACTTTGGGACTCGACTAGAATTACCAATCTTACCAACCTTCACTTTGGAAATGCGCCAAGTTGACGACGAGACAGGTGGCATGGTAGAAGCAAAGCCACCGAGGATCACCGCCGACCTCCTCGTAGGTGGTTCCATGAAAACTGTCTTGGTTTGTGGTTCTCACCATGTCTATCGAGAAGCTATGATGCCATACAAAAAGACACATGGAAAAGAAACATTTGTTTGCCATGTGGTCTGCCAGAACATTTCCCTCCCTGAAAGTATGCCGAATCTGGACTGAGGAATGCTAAAGAAGGAGGTTCCTTGCCTAAGAAATGATGTTGAACACCTTCCAAGATGAGGTCTTGGAGTTAAGCAAGTAGTTGATAATGTTCATCAAATCCCCTTCAACCAGCAAAGGATGAGGATCCTCCGATATGAGCTCAAAATCCCTCAAGACCCCTCTGGCTTCTGCAACGTGATTTGATTGGATTCCTATATTTTCATAGTAAGTGAGGATGAGCTTCCCATTATGGTCTTTGATGACACCACCAGCTACTATTGGACCTAGGTTGCCTTTGGCCACTCCATCAAAGTTTAGCTTTATCCAACCATGGGGGGCCTGATCCACCTGGTGTTTTTTTTGGATAGAGTCGGGTCCGCTAGGCTAGGATCCACGTCAAGCTTTAGAGTCATGAAAATTTCCTCCTTGAGGCCAAAATTTGGGATTGGGCTGGAGAGGATCTTGGAGTTCTCAATGGCAAAGTCCAGGGCTCTTTGGGCAATAGAGGGAGGGTCTCTGGGGGAGTTTCCAAACACCCTACCATTTTGCTCCAACTAGATATTCCAAATGAATTGGTGGAAATAGGAATTCAATAGGAAATAGAGTTTCAACTTTCAAAAAGGATTGGGTCATTGAAAGAAAGCTTCCTTAATTATCTTGGGAGGACTCCACTGAATATGAAAAGTGGAAAGGATGACTCTAATAATAGAATTGGTGAAACAGCAGTGTAGGAAAAGGTGGTCAGAAGACTCATAGGTTGACATGCACATGTAACACCTATTTGGGAAAGAAAAACCCCTTTTATGGAGGTTATCAATAGTGAGGTATTTATTCTAAAAAGTGATCCAAGAGAAGAAATTTACCTTGGGTATAAAGTATTTTCACCAAACCAGGTTGCAAGGAAACTCTACCCTTGGTCTGCTACACAGGATATTGTAAGCTGACTTGATCGAGAAGGTGCCACTATCTGTTCCTATCCAAATCCTGTGATCAGTTGTCCTTCAGGAAGGGATGGTCACCCCCTTTAGGAGAGAGGATAGCACAAAAACCTCCTTGTCACACCCATACACTTTGTAAATCGACTAATATGGGTATCCATTCCTCCAAAAAATGAAGTTGGCCACCTTCTGATCATAGTTGGGATCCACCATGGATCTAAGGCGACCCAAATCGGTACGCTAACACAGAGGATCCTCCTCAAGCCACTGTTGAGTGAATATTTTGTCCTATAACAAAATGATCACGCAACTAGAGTCTCTGACAGGAAACTCTTTCTTGCAAAGAAAATTTGTTATTTTAATTTCTCCAAGTTTCTTGTGAACAAACATTCATATGCATATAACCAATTAAGACTTAATGCAAATAAATGAATGTAATCTAGAATAACTTAAATCCTGCAAGTAACTGTTAACAAGGGGCCTTTAATGATTCACAACAAACTTTGTAACCCTAATCTGTTAAAATAACCAACCGCGTAAAGCAAAAGAAAGAACAAAAAATCCCTTTCTTCTTTTATGCTCTTGAAATTAATGAAACCCTCCCGAAAATAAATTAGCAACCTCTTTTATCTTTTGGCTTAAAGAAAGATTTTAAATGAGAAAATGCGTGGTATAGGCCACTTCATTTTAAGCTCCGTGCCTTTAGCATGAGGTTCATTTTATCGTTAATTGGTTCATTTTATCTTTTATTTAATTGTTCTACTATTTCTATGTTAGCTTTTGAAGTTAGAAAACGTATTCTAGAATGCACCAGAATCCGAAATGCCAATCTTTGAATAAAAAATGTGAAAATAAAATTAGAACCTAAAATAGAAAGATTCTTTATGAGAATCAACTGGAAAAACTGAAACAGGACGTTAATTTGGTTAGCAATCTCCTCCCTGCAAAACCCCAAGTTATGAGATGAAGCTCTAAAACAACCTGATCTAACGGACCTGCAATAAAACACAGTCGAATCAGATCAGATGCAAGACTCTAAGGAAATAAATAATTGCAACATTCTATCATTCACCTATCGTAACCCACATTATGGTGTAAATGAATAGATACAAGAAAGAATAATGCAAGGGAAAGATCTACAAAAATAATAGTAGTCTTAGCCTTCAATCTCCTTTTGGTTTCACACACAAAAGTTACTCTTGCCAAATAAACTCCTTTTTATTCAATAAAAATAATGCTTTTCTTCTTACAATTTCTAGCCCCTGTATCTACATTCGCTTCTGCTTTTAAAATTTCTATTGCGGCTCTTGGTTTCCCTCTGCGACGCTTCGTTTCATTTCCCATATCGCTTCGTTTCATTTTCCCGCTTCTTTGATGTTTTGACCTTTCGCTCGAACCTAAAACGTTTGGTCTTCTCTACTAACTATAACTCGTCGATCTGAAGCGTTATCATGACCCTCATGCCTTTTTGCCACGTGTTCAACGCTTTTCTGCATGTTCTGTAATGGCCCCATGTAAATCGTGACGTTTTTATGCATGCAGCTTTGCTTCCTTGCTTTCATCGCGAAAATCCGACATGTCGCGATTTCGCTACATTTTTTACACTTAGTCTCTTTTCAATAAAGTGTCACGAAATCGCTACCATTTTTTGCCCTCTGCATGGTCTTCACTTTCTGTCACGATTTCGTGACGTCTTTGTCTGGCTGGAACGTTTCCTCAAAAGTTGCGCGAAATCGCTACGCCTTTGTGCCTTAGACTCTTTTCATTCACCCGTGTCATGAAAACGCGACGCGTCGCGATTTCGCGATGCCTTTCGACTTATGCGCTTTGTCTCAATTTGCGTGATTTCGCTACGGCCTTATCCTTTGCCGGTTTTGTCATGATTTTGCTACACTGGGCCTTATCGCCTTTGGCTCGGTTTTGTCACGATTTCGTGACCATTTTATATTTTATGCCTTCTGCTCGTTTGCAAGCCGTGAAAATCAAACACGTCATGATTTCACGATGGTTCCGCCCACCTGCTGCTGCTGATTACGTTGACCATGATTTTGCGACATGTCACGATTTCGCTATGCTTTCGCCGTTGACCGATTTTGCGACATGTCACGATTTCGCTACAATTTTCCATTCTGCCTTTCTCTCTCCTCTGAGCAACATGTCGCGATATCGCGACACTTTTTCATTTTCAGCAACGACGGAGCGACATGTCGCGATATCGCGACAACTTTCGGCCGCGACAGAGCGACATGTCGCGATATCGCGACAACTTTTTTCCTTAGTGAAATTTTTGCCTTTTTCTTTGATTTTCTTAGCATCTGGGTCACTGTTTTCTTCTTTGAAAGCATGCAAAAAGGTGGGCCCCCAATTTTGGGGTGTGTTGTGGATTAGCCACAACAAATGGCGACTCTATTGTCAAATGCTCCAGAGCATTTTGGTGAGAACCCAACCTGAAATATACAAGCTTAGATACAAGCGTCAACACATAAAAGATAAACAAATACCGACAGATCAGAAGTACATGAAACATCAGAATCATTAGTATTAGCTCGGTGTGTGCTATTTGTTTTCATTCCATATCGCTTGAACTTGATCAACATTCCATTGTCAGTTTTACATGCATGCATATGTGAGACTGTGAATGATTTGTGTAACCTAATAAATATGCTTAGAGATTTTGCTTTTACAAATGCATAGACCTTCTAATATCATACACAAATATTCAAGATTATCAAACCCTCTTAGGATCAACCATGTGTATAATGAATTGTTTTATTAGATCCCAAAGTTGGTTATGAGTCACTACTATCTTGAACCCATGTGTAAGTGAAAGTGAAATCGGAGCTTTGGGAAATCGGACTCCCAACCTAATCGAGATGAGAGTTTAACCCTATTCTTACTACTCTGATTTGGAATTCATTACCTCACTTTGAGCAAAATAATTTAACCAATTATGGAAGAAATGGTCATGCTAGTCTAACCCTTTGAACAGTCAGTGGTCTTGTTTTTTTAGACAAGACATGCTGTCATGCATGGGCATACCTAACCCCATAATCCATGACTTAACTTCATTTCTTTGGACCTTGGGGATGACTACCCATCCTTTGCAGAGGACAAGTAGTACGATCCTTCCAATCCAATATAAAGATGAGATGGGAAAAATTAATTTTTACTTCTTGGATCTTGGGGATGACTACCCATCCTTGCTAGGGACATGTAGTACGATCCTTCCAATCCAAGCTTTAGATGAAAATGGAGAATATTAATTTTATTGCTTGGACCTTGGGGATGACTACCCATCCTTTGCAGAGGACAAGTAGTACGATCCTTCCAATCCAAGCTTTATCATGAAATGAGACATAGGAGCTTTGGGGAATCAGATTCTCAACCTAGGCGAGATGAGAATTATGCCCTATCCTTACTACTCCATGTAGGTCAAATCAAAGTTTTGGGGAGTTGGATCCTCAACCTAAGTTCGATGAGGACTTAACCCTATCCTTACTACTCTGATTTTAGGCTTTAAGCTTTATGGAAGTGGTAAAAACCACTGTTTTAAGGATCATGTTGCATAATAGGATAGACATGAAATACTTCTTTCGCTTGACCTTTTCTTCCAAGCAAGGTTTTGATCATTTTGCTCAAGATCCTTTTTAATGTGTATAAAATGTGCTTGGTTCTAGATATCTCGGGGCTCAGTTTCCAACCTTAGGATTTTTTTTTTTTATTTATGTTATAGCATAACCCTAAGAGGATTTGACACACTTTAATGATTTGTATCTGAAATGCATATGCAACTAAGATGGCATGTATATGCAAAGTGAGATGTAATATGAATGCATTGCCCTTTGAATTGCAGATGAAGTATTGCCATAATTTGTAAACCTACTACTTCATGCATCACAAGCCTCAAACGATATTATTTAACTGTTTGTGTTACATGTGGAGCTTTTACAACATAATTCCAATGTTTCATATTTTCCCGATCTTAGGCATGAGTTAACATTTCAAACTTTTATTCTTTTTTTTTTTTAAGAAAATAAAACATGTCAAATAAACACACCACCTAAACGTCCAACCTGCACACACAAAAGAAACAAAGCACGACATTAATACAAAACCTAAACATGTCAAACAAACACACAACTTAAATATCAAATCTGCACACACAAAAGAAACAAAGCATGGCATAATTACATATAATACAAAACCCAGCCGCTTCAAGCCTGGAAATAGTGTTTCAAGTGCAACCCATTGACAGGTAATGCCAAATCCTTTCCATCCAAGGTTCTTAGTCTAAAACTGTTTTCCCCTAGGACTTCTGAAATCTGGTACGGACCCAACCATAAGTAGTCAAACTTATCATGATCCCCTTTCTTCTCATGTCTTTTATCCCATAACAACACTAGATCTGATATTTTAAAAGCCTTGGCTCTAGACTTTTTGTCAAACCATATTTTTACTACATCCTGGTGTTTACTAAAATGAAGCATAGCCTCATCCCTTTTTTCATCCAGATGCATTAATTGTGTTAGTCTAGACTCAAGTTTATCATCAGTTCCGAAATAATCTTTCATGAAATGCAGTGTTTGTAACTTGAGATTTGTAGGAAAAATGGGATCTTGTCCATAAACCAGATGGTAAGGAGATGTTCCTATTGATTCTTTGACTCTGATTCTGTCAGCCCAAAGAGCCAACTTAAGTTTGTTATGCCAATCTCTAGGATTTCTTTCCAACAATTTTTTTATGACGCATAACAAATTCTTGTTAGAAGATTCAGCCAATCCATTGCCTTGCGGATAATAATTGGAAGAGAATTTTAAACTCACACCGTTGTCAAATGCCCAATTAGCAAATTCCAAAGAGGAAAAAGCTGAACCATTATCACTTACAATGGAGTTAGGCATCCCAAACCGAGTGACAATATTATCCTCTAAGAATTTAATAACAACCTCCGAAGTAGCATTCTTTGTGGGGATAGCTTCAGTCCACCTTGTGCAATAATCCGTAGCTGTCAGAATGTATTTGTGGGAATCGGATGAATTGGGACTGATAATCCCAACAAAATCCAGGCCCCATTGCGCAAAAGGTCTAGACTCAATTACGGATTGTAAAGGCATGGAAGCACCCCTGTCTCTATTGGCTGCAGTTTGACATGTATGACATGACCTCACATGAGTATGGGCATCTTTGAATAGTCGAGGCCAATAATAACCGGCTCTAAGGATTTGATGGGTTGTGGCATTAGCGGACCCATGTCCTGTCCCATGTTTACCATGAAATTCCTCGAGTATTTGCATTGCCTCTTTTTGATCAACACAACGAAGGTAAATACCTTCATGGTTTTTCTTGTATAACGTGCCGGATCTAATTAGGAAATTAGCAGACTTCAAGCGCAAGGCTCTTCGTTGAGTAGAATTCAAATGCGGTGGACATTTACCGTTTAGTAGAAAATACACCACATCTGCATACCACTCATCTTTGGTTATATCTACGATTTCATAATGTTGACATGAAATTGCGAGATCCTTTTCTGCTATAGCCTTAACCAACCCTTGTCCCCGCACTATCTTCATGGATTGAATCTCAAGATCAAACTCTTGCAAAGTTGAAATCCACTTACCTCGTCTTTCACCTAATTCATTCTGTATAAACATGGCTTTGACTGCAGGATCCGGGACTATAGCAAACACCCTACTGTGGACTATGTAATGCCTGAATTTTTTAACGGTCTTGACTAGAGCATACATTTGCTTGTCCAAGATGGAGTATCTCAGCTTCGCATCTTTGAGAGGACTACTCAGGAAGGCAATAGGATTTTCAATGTTGCCTTCACTCTTCTGAGTTAAAACACTCGCAAAGGAGTGATCTGAAGCAAATGTGTAAATATAGAAAGGCTTCGTATAATCGGGACTCACTAAAACCGGGGCTTTAGAAATCGCGTCCTTGATATTTTTGAAAGCATCTCTATTTTCATCTGTCCACTTGATCTGGACCTCTTTCTTTAACATGTCGTTCAAAGGCTTTGCTATTTCTGCAAAATCTGCAATAAATTTTCTGACGAAATTGATCTTCCCAAAAAATGATCTCAACCCCTTTTTGTTGTTGGGACAAGGAATCTGTTGTATGGCCTCTATTCTTTCAGGGTCAATGGAAATTCCATCCTTAGATATTACATGTCCCAATAACTTTCCTTCCGTCACCCCGAAAATGCACTTCTTTGGGTTGAGAGAAATGCCATGTTCCCTGCATCTTTGAAAGACTTTCTTTAGATCCCTGACGTGGTTTTCCCTGTTCTTAGAAAAGATAGGAATGTCATCTACATAGATGATGATGCACTTACCTATGAGCCCCTTAAAAGCAAAGTCCATAGCTCGTTGGAATGTGGCACCTGCGTTCAATAGTCCGAAAGGCATTCTCCTGTATGCAAAGGTGCCCCACTTTGTGGTGAAGGCAGTTTTCATCCTATCACTAGGATGGATAAGGACCTGATTATATCCCGAATAACCATCCAGGAATGACATCATCTCCGACCCATTTACCTTTTGAAGTATTTCATCAATGGTGGGTAATGGGTAATTGTCCTTTTGTGAGGCTTTATTAAGATTTCTAAAATCGATACATAACCTTATTTCTCCACTCTTTTTCCTCACGGGGACCAGGTTAGCAACCCATGTGGAGTGCCTAACAGGAAAGATGATCTTAGCTTCTAACAGTCGCTTTACCTCTTTCTCTATCAAGGGTTCTAATAATGGATTGACTCGCCTCTGTCTTTGCCTGAAGGGTTTGGAGTCTGGCTTCAAAGGAATCGTATGCATTATGACATTCTGATCATAGGTTTTCAGCTCCTTATAACTCCAAGCTATGCAGTCTATGTATTCCTTTAATGTATTGGCAATGGAATCCTTCTCCTGTTTGGTACATGCTTTTGCTATGAATACTTCTCGAGGGCTTTCTGCACTTCCAATATTAACCAAGTCACAGGCTTCTCTGGGAGGTGGAACCTTTCTACCTTCTCTTGGTTGGTATCCGATATCGAAAGTTTTTTCTAATGAAGCCATCTCATCTGGCATCTTATTACATTTTCCAATAATCTTTTCTTCCAAATCTGCCTCTTCTAGATCCCTCTCATCTTCATCTATAACCTGCTTTTCAAATATACCAGAATTAGTGACAAAATGGAATATGTGCCTGTCACTATCAAACACTTGGAAATTCGTGACATTATCTGGTATCGAGGGACAAGGGACCAGTTCTATGGAGAATTTCTTGCATTTCTTATGGTCCACTGGTTTCAACATACTCGCAGCTACGGCTAGAGAGTCTGCCAGACGATTGCCTTTTCTAGAGATCAGAGATATGTTAAAGGCATCAAACTCATCTATTAAATCTCTAACCCTGGTTCTGTAAAGTCTGAGCCGCTTGTTCTTACATACGTATTGTCCCTTCACTTGTTTTACCACCAGCTCCGAATCACCAAGGACCTTGATACACTTAACTTTCTTTCGAAGGGCCAATTGAAGTCCGAGAATCAAGGCCTCATATTCTGCCATATTGTTGGTGGCAGGGAACTGTAGTCTATATGCAGCGAACATAGGCTCTCTGTCTGAACATGATAATTCAATACCGGCTCCTGCTCCTTGTCTGGACTTGGATCCATCAAATCTTAAAGTCCAAATGTCCTGATGTCCTTCAGTAACGTTGCATCCAATCCTTTCATTTTGGGAATTTTTAGGTGTTTCTATGTCCAAACAATATGCTCCCAATTCCGCTTCAATGTATTGGATCTCATTCGGTTTGTTGTATTCTGTGATCATCTCCTTGAGCCTAGGTTCACTATCAATCCGAATTTGGTTGGCCACTCCCCTCCAAGGCAACCACATATGTGAAGAATCTGTCACAATGTAACCGTTTAGGTTTTTACTCCAATCTCTTCCCAAAACCATGCCATATTTGATAGGAATGTCGAGCACCAATATGTCTATGTGATGTTGAACCCTAGGTTCTGAATTGACTTGAATAAGAACATCACCCAATTATCCCACCGCCTCCATGGTTGATCTATCCAGCTGCACCACCCTGCTTCTAGAAGGTTTTGGTGTAAGTCCCAATTTTTTACAGATTTCTAGGGGCATAATGGTAGCCGAGGCCCCTGAATCTATTAAGCAATTGTGCAGGTTTTTACCTGCAATTCTAATGGTTATCAGAAAAGGAGGTATATCTCGTTTTTCCTTTTTCAAAACCAATCGGGACTCAACACTTTTAGCTTCATGAACTTGGGCAGGTGGATCTAAACTTTTTGGTGGACTTACTTCTTGGCCTAATAATCGGGACATATCATACATTGAGACATTGGCCTTAGTTTTCTTCATGTCTTCCACCAAGTCATAAGTGGGTTTTTCTGAATTTGACATGTTTTGCACCATCTTAGACTTTTCCACCATGGATGGAGGAGAGGGATTGACATCTCCTTTGAAATCAGGAGGGAGTAATTGGTTGTTTGGAGGAGTAGAGGAAGTTTTGGGCTCCTTAGAACTCCTAGTGTAATACTTGTGATTTCCTTTCCCAAAACGTTTGTTGGCATGAACTTCCAATGTTTCTTCATCTTCGTTTCCAAAAAATTCCACATCCTCCTCTTCTTCACTTTCTTGGGAATGTATAACCTCGGTCAATATAGACTCATGCTTCCCGTGGCCACAGTGCATGCAATCGTTGTCACAAGGTCCTGATTCTCCAAAATCTTTCGAGACATCTGCTTGATTGGCTACGGGATTGGGTACTCGCCCATTATTCGGCTGCGTGTTGTATGTTCCTTTTCCTCTATGGTTATGAGGCCGGTTATGACCCATGGCTTGGTCCACCTTTTTATTGACATTTCCCACCGTAACCAAAACTTTGGCCAAGGTTTCCTTCATGTTTTCTATGGCGGATTCGGACCCTTGTGGTTGAGGCACGGTAATTTCGGGTCCAATTGTGTTTGCTGCATTAGCCACCTCTGGAATAGGTACAATGGCTTGGGTCTGGGCAGTTGGATTCCATCCTGGATTCACACTTTGAATCGGAGTGATTGTTGGATAAGTCATTGGGCTTGGCATGCTAATCGGAGCAAACCCCGGCATGGTCAACAAATTACCGCCCATGCCGAACCCAGGCAAACCCATCGGGCTATTTTGAATTAATCCCTGCGTTTGAACGGAGGCATTAGGATAACTTGGAAATGATGCCACTTGGGTGGGTGTTTGGAAATTGTTCATCATAGGAACCTGTGGTGCCATTAATCTGGTTCATCATGGCAAATTGACTGTATGGACCATATTGTCCCATCCCGACTCAATTGAGACAATCCTCGCTCCCGGCGAGTTCATTTGTTGTTCGAGAGTCATTGTCTCTGCATAGGCTAAAGGAAGCGTCGTAACCTCGAGGATTCCTTCTAGTCAACAAAGACGTTAAAGGATCTAAGGCTCCAAAATATAATTGCAAGGCGACCGCAGGATCTACCGCAAAGTGACGAGTCAGATTCGTGTATAGTTTTTGGAACCTCTGATTGAATGTTCGTATGGGCTCATTAGGTAATATTTTGCATGATACGAACAAATTGTAGATTATGGAGGGATCCAATAACATTCTAAATTGGCTTATGAAGGCGGTTTCTAATTGGGCCCATGAAGTGATGGACCTTGCTGGAAGATTTCGATACCATTCATTGGCCGTGGGGTCTAGACTAGCAGGGAAAACTCGGCAAGCAACATCCTCGTGAGTAACCCCTTGCCTAAACATATAATCCTTGTAGATTTGGACATGATCTTCTGCTGTTGTGGGACCATCGTGCAAGAATTTGGGTAATCCCCTTTCAATGTTTCTAGGCAAGTCATGGATCGCCCCAGGAATATCTAAGGGGGAACTTTGCGCACCATACCAAAGGGCAGGTGGTGTTGTTGTTGTTGTTGTTGGGCCATGTTGTTCAAAGGTGTTAACCCTATGGGAACAATGGAAATGCTTGGAACTATGGAGACAGATACACCTGGTGTTACTGTCACACTTGAAATTAAGGGCTCAGGCCCGCTAGACGTACTTGAGTCTAAAGAAATCCCTAACTCAAGTATACTGGGTGGTATTTCGATCTCTAATGTTTTGTTTTTCGGCTTCCTAGCAGTGGGAGAAAGGCTTTGGAAAATAGTTTCCCCTGTGGTCTTGGACCTAGTAGCTATGTACTCAAGTTGGGCCAGCTTGGAAACTCTAGAACTCTAAAAGACTTCTCTCAACTTACTTGCAAAATACAGTATCTAAATGTTATACCTGCAAGCACAATAGGTGGAAACAAAACTACCCACGTTAATTGTTAGAACAAATCATAATCACAAAGCAATAAAGAAGGCCCTCCTTCTAGCGCCAAAATGTTGAGTGAATATTTTGTCCTTTAACAAAATGAACACGCAACTAGAGTCTTTGACAGAAAACTCTTTCTTGCAAAGAAAATTTATTATTTTAATTTCTCCAAGTTTCTTGTGAACAAACATTCATATGCATATAACCAATTAAGACTTAATGCAAATAAATGAATGTAATCTAGAATAACTTAAATCCTGCAAGTAACTATTAACAAGGGGCCTTTAATGATTCACAACAAACTTTGTAACCCTAATCTGTTAAAATAACCAACCACGTAAAGCAAAAGAAAGAACAAAAAATCCCTTTCTTCTTTTATGCTCTTGAAATTAATGAAACCCTCCCGAAAATAAATTAGCAACCTCTTTTATCTTTTGGCTTAAAGAAAGATTTTAAATGAGAAAATGCGTGGTATAGGCCACTTCATTTTAAGCTCCGTGCCTTTAGCATGAGGTTCATTTTATCGTTAACTGGTTCATTTTATCTTTTATTTAATTGTTCTGCTATTTCTATGTTAGCTTTTGGAGTTAGAAAACGTATTCTGGAATGCACCAGAATCCGAAATGCCAATCTTTGAATAAAAAATGTGAAAATAAATTAGAACCTAAAATAGAAAGATTCTTTATGAGAATCAGCTGGAAAAACTGAAACAGGACGTTAATTTGGTTAGCAATCTCCTCCCTGCAAAACCCCAAGTTATGAGATGAAGCTCTAAAACAACCTGACCTAACAGACCTACAATAAAACACAGTCGAATCAGATCAGATGCAAGACTCTAAGGAAATAAATAATTGCAACATTCTATCATTCACCTATCGTAACCCACATTATGGTGTAAATGAATAGATACAAGAAAGAATAATGCAAGGGAAAGATCTACAGAAATAACAGTAGTCTTAGCCTTCAATCTCCTTTTGGTTTCACACACAAAAGTTACTCTTGCCAAATAAACTCCTTTTATTCAAAAAAATAATGCTTTTCTTCTTACAATTTCTAGCCCTGTATCTACATTCACTTCTGCTTTTAAACTTTCTGTTGCGGCTCTTGGTTTCCCTCTGTGACGCTTCGTTTCACTTCCCATAATGCTTCGTTTCATTTTCTCGCTTCTTTGATGTTTTGACCTTTCGCTCGAACCTGAAATGTTTGGTCTTCTCTGCTAACTGTAACTGTCGATCTGAAGCGTTATCATGACCCTCATGCCTTTGTGCCATGTGTTCAGCGCTTTTTTGCATGTTCTGTAACGGCCCCATGTAAATCATGACGTTTTTATGCATGCAACTTTGCTTCCTTGCTTTCATCGCGAAAACGCGACATGTCGCGATATCGCGACATTTTCCTGCCAATAACCCTATCCGCTTTCATGCACAAATGAGACATGTCGTGATATCATGACATTTTTCTATCACTTTCTTGCCTTCATGCACAGCAAAAATTTGACATGTCGTGATTTCGCTACAAGTTTTCCGCACTTAGTCTCTTTTCAATAAAGTGTCGCGAAATCGCTACCATTTTTTGCCCTCTGCATGGTCTTCACTTTCTGTCATGATTTTGACGATCTTTGTCTGGCTGGAACGTTTCCTCAAAAGTTGTGCGATATCGCTACGCCTTTGTGCCTTAGACTCTTTTCATTCACCCGCGTCGCGAAAATGCGACGCGTCACGATTTCGCGACGCCTTTCGACTTATGCGCTTTGTCTCAGTTGCGTGATTTCGCTACACTGCTGGGCCTTATCGCCTTTGGCTCGATTTTGTCATGATTTCGCTACACTATTGGGCCTTATCGCCTTTGGCTCGGTTTTGTCGTGATTTCGTGACCATTTTATATTTTATGCCTTCTGCCCGTTTGCAAGCCATGAAAATCAAACACGTCACGATTTCATGACGGTTCCGCCACTCGCCGTTGATTGACCAGATTTTGCGACATGTCATTTCCTACGCTTTGCCGTTGACTGTCTTGACCGTGATTTTGCGACATGTCACGATTTCGCTACAATTTTCCATTCTACCTTTCTCTCTCCTCTCTGGGCCGAGATGAGCAACATGTCGTGATTTCGCTACACTTTTTCATTTTGCCGCGACGGAGCAACATGTCGTGATATCGTGACACTTTTTCATTTCGACGACGGAGTGACATGTCGCGATATCGTGACAACTTTCGGCCGCGACAGAGCGACATGTCGCGATATCGCGACAACTTTTTTCCTTAGTGAAATTTTTGCCTTTTTCTTTGATTTTCTTAGCATCTGGGTCACTGTTTTCTTCTTTGAAAGCATGCAAAAAGGTGGGCCCCCAATTTTGGGGTGTGTTGTGGATTAGCCACAACACCACCTGTCCTTCAAAAAGTTTATCTTCTACCCATCGCCCAAGATCCATCTAGCTCCATCCACAACCAAGTGTCATGACTGGATGCCAGCATTCTAGAAAGTCGATCCACCCATGGGAATGCCTTCATCGAGGATAGAAAGGTTGGAGAGGTATTTATTTTTTACTATTCTGACCCACTCAGCTGAATTATTGGAGATGATCCTCCAGGCATGTTTGGCCACCAAAGCAAGATTCATCAAGCCCATTCTCCTTATTCCTACTCCCCCTTGGTCCTTGCTTTTGCAAACCTTTTCCCAAGCTACTAGGGAAATTCTACCCTTGTCCTCATTGCCTAACCACAGAAAGGTCCTTTGGATCTAATCTATCTGGTGAAGGACTGAAGCTGGGAGCCTGAAAACTGACATAAAATAGGTTAGGATCCGCTGAAGGCATGCCTTTGTAAGGGTGGCTTTACCTGCTTGGGAAAGAAAATTACCTTTCCAGGTAGCTAATTTTTTATGGATGCACTTTAAGACCATATTCCACAAACTCTCCTTGGCCTAGCCACGAAACAAGGGAAGACCAAGGTATGTGGTAGGAATGGAGTCAATGGAGCACCCGAGGATCCTGGCTAACTGGTTCTACCGTCTTATCGGGGTGTTGAGAAAGAAGAGTTTACTTTTGATGAAATTCACTTTTTGAGCCACAACACGCTCATAGAGGAACATGATCCTTTTGATGAATCTAGCATGGGCTACTGAGGCATAAGTAGACAATAGAGTGTCATCCATGAACTGTGATGGGTGATCACTTCAATCCCAAAAGCGAGAATAATGCCAGTCACCTTATTCCTTCGAAGCGCCTCCTTAAGTGCTCTGCCTAGTACTTTTGCCAAGATAATAAAAAGGATGGGCGACAGGGGATCTCCTTGGCGAAGCCCTCTAGTACTTTGGAAGAACCCAACAGGGAAACCATTGACCAATACAGAGAAGCAAGGGGTGGAGATGCAGCTTCGAACAAGGTCAATCCAAAGAGGGTGAAATCCAAACTTGGAAAGGACTACACAAAGGAAGCTTCTGTCAACTCTATCAAAAGCCTTGTTCATTTCGAGTTTGAGGAAAAGGGCTGCCTTCTTAGCCATAAAAGTAGAGTGGAGAGTCTCATGAATCATTATGACCCCATCCAAGATGTTCCTACCTTTCATCGAACTGCCCTGGCATGGGTCAATGAGGAGGGGGAGGATGGGTTTTAACCTATTGGCCATGGTCTTGGTTAGAAATTTGTAGACAACATTACAGAGGCTTATGGGCCTGAAGTCAAAAAAGGTTCTACAAGTAGATGATTTTGGAATCAAAGCCAAGAAAGTGGAATTTAGCCCATGGTGAACAATTCTGGAAAATTGGATTTCCCTTATGGTAGCAGTTTTGGAAAACTAGATTTCCGTTATGGTAGCACAGACGTCCTCTCCAATGATGTCTACACTGTTTGAAAAAAGTGAGGGGGAAAACCATCAGGACCCGAAGCCTTATCAGGTTACATGGAGAAAAGGGCTTCCTTAATCTCGTTCGAGGAGAAAGGTTCCATGAGCTTTTTATTAGCCTCCTAGGTGACTCTACATGGGATGTTAACCAGGAGCTCGACCTGGGCTTACTGGTCACTTTTAGGAAGAGCTCCCAGTAAGTCCTGAAAGAAAGCCATTGCTTCAGCTCTTATCTCCACTAAATCCTTGGTCGAGGATACGTCGATGCGAATGATCTCTCTAATTTTATTGGATCCTTTATGCTGCATGGTCGAAGCATGGAAGAAACTAGTATTGGAGTCACCCTCCTTTAGCCATAATTCCCTAGATTTCTGCCTCTAGAAGGTCTCTTCCTTGGCTAGGATGTTATGATAGTCTGCTAGGAGGATCTTCTCTTCATTTTTGGTGGTTGCACTGTGGTCCCCATTTTCCATTCTCTTTTCTATCTCTTGCAACCTTTTTGAGATGGATTTTTTGCACTAAAAAATGTTGCCAAAGACTTCTTTGTTCCATATTTTGATATTTTCCTTGACTATCTTGATATTTTGGTCCAACTGCATCGAGGTTGATCCTCCAACCTTATGTTTCCACCAAGAAGCAACTTGCCCTTTAAAATCCTTATGTTGAATCCACATGGACTCGAACCTAAAAGGAGTTTTGAAAGAGGGAGCTTTCTCAGATTCAATGATGATGGGGTTGTGGTTCGACCTAATTCTAGGCAAGTCAAGCAGGGTTGCATCACCTAGGAAAGGAATGGCTTCTTGACAGATGAAGAATCTGTCTAGCTTAACCTGGATAAACCCACTGCCCACCCTCTTGTTGCTCCAAGTGAAGGAGGATCCCTTGAGCTTAATGTCCTTGAGTTTGTTATTGTTGATAAAGTTTATGAAGTCCTCCATACTTCTACTGCACAATTCAGAACCTCCTTTCTTCTCTAATGGGTGCAAAGGGTAGTTGAAATCTCCATCTAGGATCCAAGGTATAGTCCTGAAGTTGCTTCTCATATGAGTAATGGTTTCCCATATCTCAGCTCGCTCTATAGGTGAGTTAGGGGCATACATGTTTGACAGGATCCATGAATGATTACTGGTCTTTGAGTAAAAAAGAATGTTGAGGATTCTATTTGAGGAAGACAAAAGCTTCCCTTCCACTAGGTTCAAATCCCATAGACACATGAGCCCTCCCGATGTGCCTTAAGCAAGGTTAAACAAGGTTTCCCCTTTGCTCCAAATGACTTTGGAAGCCTTCCTTGATGAGAACTCATTGTTTTTGGTTTCCTAGAGAATGAAAATAGAAGGGTTCATCCTTTTTTTGAGATCAGCAACCATCCTCTGCTTGGCTGCATTGTTTAGGCCTCTCACATTCCATGAGATGACCTTCATTAATTTAGGGTTTTTATTTCCTCCCTTCACCAGCTGGAAGGGGGATTTGGTGCCTTGTTTTTCATTCTTCTATGTGTCAGAATCATCTGAGAATAGCGTTAGTTGAGTTCTATTTGCCACATTCTCCACCATTTCTTTGTTTCGTTGGTCATTACCAGAGGGTCTTCCTCTCTTTTGTTCACTGTCGTAGTCAATAGCCTGCTTTTTGCTTATAGTGTTCCTAGGGCTGATCCGCCCCGATAGGGAAGGCCCTGCTTCACCTTTATCCCACCAAGGTGGGGATTTCCTATTACTTTTTAGATACCATGAAGGATTGTGAAACACCAGGTTCAAGAAAAAAATGTACCTGGGAAACCAAACCCTTTGCTTGAAGACTGCCTTGTGGCATGGGCTTTGAATGAGCCTCTTGCTGGTTATGACTTGGTGAGGGAGCTTCTGCATGCACGTATTCCTACTTAGGATTGTTATTAGGTTCCTCACGGTCCATAGAGGGTGGGATATGATCCTCCCTATGTTCAACTTCAGCTTCACCTTGAGAAGGAGTCTTGGCTTGGTCATAGGATTGGTGGGCAAGGTTGTGCAAAATGAGTTTTGGCTAAGACTTTTTCTTGTTGGTCCTAGGGCCCTGGTTCCTCTGGTTTCCTCTCTTAGCATCTTCTTATCATTGCTTTTGAGTCCTTAGATTTAGGCATTGGGGCTGGATATGCCCCTAAGTATGACAATGAGTGCAAAAGGTAGGCTTATTTTTGTACTCAATAGGTTGCCTTTTGATTAGGATTTTTCCTTTGTATAGGTTGATGAAAGTGGGGAGCTCAACTTCTAAGCTTGCAGTAACACAAAACTGAGCATGTACCATTCTGGACCTGACCTTGGTGGAGGAATCAAAAGCCACTAACTCCCCAATGGATCGAGAAATCCCTCTGATTACATTCTCATGCCAACATTGAAAGGGGAGGTTTGGAAGTCTCACCCATAGCAGAGCGACATTTATATTTTGGGTCTCAGGATTAAAGTCCTCCCCCCATTTCCTGAGAAAGAGGCTCATGCACCCTACGAACCACGGCCCTCTGGCCAAGATGTTGCAAAAATATGTTTGGTTGTTAAGCCGGATAGCAAAGAAACCTTAGGATAGGGCCACAATATTCATGTTGCCACTAGTTTTCCACTTGGAGGCAGCCCATATGTGGATAGTGTCCATATCCAGGCGTCCCCCCAATAACTTCCAAATCAGCATGAACTTCTCCATCTCCATATAGCTTTCCATAAAGTCTTTAGGAATGACCAGATCCTCCCCTAAGGGGTGGAGCTCCTGGGTGGAGGAATGTGGTAGGATTCTTGGACCCAGAACTTGGGCATAAGATCCCTTACATGTCTGATGGGGCCTTCCTTGTTAGGGGGATTCTTCCCTCTATTGCCCATCCCATCATTCTAAGCACCCACTGAATCAAGATCAGATCCTTCACTGCTGTCAGAGTTGGTCCCCCTCGAAACCTTGCCCATTCGTCCATCCTCCCTCCTCTCACCTGCTTCTGCTCTGCTACCATCCTCCACTCGCTTGCCCGTCTTCTCTCCTTTCCCATCACTCATCCTCTACCCATTTTTCTACTTCACTCTCTCTAGCTCATATTAGATACTAATACTTCCCCCTCTTTATGATTCTTATTATGGAAAAACAAACTCCTTTTAATTGTACAAAGATAAGTCTAGTGGCTTTTTATGAGAATGCACATATAACATCTCATGAAAAGATATTCACTTTATAGTTAATGTAAATTATATAACAAAATATTGTGTTCTAGTAGTTTTAGTCCTATTTGGGTCTTAAGAATCTATATATGGACTTTTATTATTGGATAAATACAAACTATTATTTATAAATATGGTTGTACCTTTGTTTTGGTATATATATATTTTTTTTTATAAGTAACGATATATTTACAGCGGGTTTTTTAGAGAAGGATCCCAAAACCTTAGTTACATAAAAATTCGAGGCTGAAAATACGAATAAAAATTGGGGCTGCGCCCATGGGCAATGATCCGGGGCCCGGGGCCCTGGTGCCTACAAAAAAGACCGTCTAGGAAACATAACATCAAAACTTGGCCTGAGGCCACCATAACCAGTAAAAGCCGAAACACGCCAACCGCCAAAATCGTAGAAACTGCACGCCATTGCTCCGGTGGGCCCTATGGCCGGGCCTGGCCTGAACGGGGCCCAACCTGTCAGGTCAGCTTTACTCCCTATCAGGGCCATCGCCCAGCCTGCGTCGGAGCTCGGCCAGGGCATTGGCTACAGAGGAAGCCGCTTGGGCAGACGCAGTCAGGGATCCAATTGTCGTGTCGAGAAGGGCCCTGATAGCCAAATTATGTAGCCTGCTTCCAGAGTCAGAACTGACTTCAGTGGGCTTCGGGGCCTCCACCTTGGCCTTTTTGGTGCTGCCAGCAGCCCTGCTGCTGCCAGGGAATGGGCCTTTGTGAGTGGCACCAGGAGTCGGGGCCCCGCCTGAGCCCTGGGCCGGAGTCCTACACTTTCGAGTGGGTCTGCGCCGCTTCGGGGTAGGGGAGCCTTCGGGGAGGGGGTCTCCTTGGAATTAGAAACTGTAGGGGAGGCACTAGGAGAGTTAGCCACTTCAGGGGGGACAGAGGACAGGGGAGGGATGCGGTGGAGCTACGGTTGATTAGCAAGGGCATGCCTATACAGGATGGCCATGAGGCCTTGGTGGGAGGGCCGGGAGTGGCTTCTGCGAGCACGGTCGATGGAAAGGCCCAGGGAGTACAGTAGGAATCGAGGGGTGCTGACCAACGTGGCCCCCCAGAGGTGGTTGAAGTAGCTGAGGTGAAAACTAAACAGTCGTTGGTCCGTATCGTCGTAGGTGATATACTACATCACCGGGATGATGGCCTCATCGAAGGGGGCCAGGAGGTTGGAGCAAAACAGATTAGCCTTGTCCCACTGCTGCTCCGGGAAGCGGGACAGCTCCTCCCAATTGTGCTTATCTCGTTTGACGACTCTGCCTTTCTCCTCATGATGCAGGCCTGTAACTTCCATCAAGAACTCTTTGGTCACTTTGAAGTGGAGACCCTTCACCATGACCTCGCCATCATTCCAAGAATCCAGAAAGCTTTGGGTAATTTCATCGTCGGCTCCTACAAATTTGTTGAAGAAAGGGGTAAATTTTTTGGCATTGGAAAAAATCCTGGCCGACTCACTCAATTCAAGCGTGGAAGGCTCGAGGAAGATAGTTTTGGCAGCCATGAGGGTCAAACTGACAGCCCAGGGATAGGGGAAATAGGGGATACCTGACCAGAGACGCGGGGACAGGGGAAGGGGGAAGCAGACAAGAATGCGGGAGAACTCAGCACGCGACAGATTTAAAACCTTGTAGGGGGCCACGAGGGAGGGAAGCCACCGGCGTCGGGAATGAGCGCTAGGGGTCGGGTACGACACAAGGGGGAGGGGCTGAGGGGGCGCGGCTGACGGCTGCCACGCGGGGCGAAGGAGGAGGGCCACTGCCAGCGCTCCAAGTGGCACAAACTGAGCGGGGGATCACCTTGAGGGTACCTCATGGGATAGAGCCATGGGTGAGCTGACGTAGCATGGGGATCCGATGGTGCGGCATCCAAGGCGGGAAGGTCGGAGAGGGCCGACGCGCACTCCATCTTGGAACTACTAGAACTGCCAACGAAGCAACGCAAATCTAGGCCGGGATGAGCCGATCGTCTGACGTGGCCGATGACACTTGGCACCGCGAGGGGGATCGGGATGACCAACTCGCGGGCAGGAGAAGGATAGGGTCCAGTCGACGTGGCGACACAGAGGGGGGAATCCCCTGGCCACTAGAAGCCATGACGATGAAACTTTGGGGCCCCGACTCGGGGCAGGCTATGCACCAGGGTCCTCATCGTTGTTGGAATAATCTTGCGAAGTAATTTGGGCCAGAGCTTCGAGAAAGTTCGTTGTCCAGGTGGTGAAGTCTTCAGCTGAGATGGCTTGGTTTGCCATGAAATCAGTCGCCCTGTTACCTTCTCTGTACACATGCCGGAAGGCATGGTCGGGGAGACCCTGGAGAATGGAGAGGGCTTCCCGGATGGTGTTATGAATGCGCCAAGAGCAGTTTCTCGAGCTATGGGCGGCTTTGATAATAACTTGGGAATCGCCCTCGATGATGACTTTTGAGGGTGACTCCCTGAGGGCGGTCAGCCCATTGAGCAGAGCTACTGCTTCGGTGAAATTGTTAGTCTGGTTGCCGAGCGGGGCAGCATACGCCATGATCAGGGCCCCGTGGCAGTCTCGGATGACCCCGCCTGCACCAGAGGGCCCGAGATTTCCTTTAGAAGCATCGTCGAAGTTAAGCTTGACCCATCCAGGGGGGCAGTCCACCTTGTCAACGATCGATGGGAGGGGGCAGGGGGGATCGAGGGGGGAAGCAGAACTCTAAGGGAGGATAGGAGGGTGGCCTCGCCCAGCCGTCGGGGCGCCTCGGTCAAGGGGATGGAGCGAGAATTCTCAAGGGCGAAGGTCACCGCCTTGGTCGCTATCCACTAGGGGGAACGGGTCGGGGAGGAGAAGGCTCTGCTGTTGCGCTCGAGCCAGAGTTGCCAAAGCATATGAGGAAGGCAGGAGCCCCAGAGGAAGTGGATGAAAGGATGGGCAAAGGGGTTGGGCCACTGTGACAGGAGGTCAGAGATGGAGTTGGGGGTCACCCACTGGATAGAGAATTGGGAAAGGATGAGGCCCAGGACTTCAGAAGAGAAGGGACAGCTGATAAAGAGGTGATTAGTGGACTCCCAGGCAGCACAACAAAGGAAGCATCTGTTCGGGATCTGAAAGCCCCTCCTGATCAGATTCTCGATCATCAGGATCTTGTTTTGGATGGCCGCCCATACGAAGTGGCTGATTTTGGGGATCAGCTTCTTGGCCCACACCTGTCGGGTTGGAAAGGGGGCCTCGTCAGGGACTCTTTGAAGGTTGTAGGCAGATTTGATAAAAAATATGCCACTGGGAGTGCCATGCCAAATGCATCTATCGTTTCCTCCGGAGGACGGGATAACAGTCACCTTGAGGAGGCGCTGGAGCCTGGCAGCTTGGAGCGGGTGCCTGGGATTCAGGATGGGTTTCCAGGTAGCCCGCCCCTGGTTTTGGGAAAGATAGGCCGACACTCTGGGCCCTCTGTCCGCCAGCCCTGGTTTGAGGATGAGGAGATCTCTATCAGTAGTCAGGGCCTCGTCGTGAATCCATCTGTCTTCCCAGAAGTCGATCATGGCTCCATCCCCGAGGATCCATCTGGTCCCTTTTCGGATAATGTCTTTGGTGGAGATCAGGGACTTCCAAAAGGCTGATCCATCTCGGGGCTGAGATTCACTGAGGAAGGGGTGATGATGACAGTATTTCCTATGCACGATGCTGACCCACTCATCAGGGGTATTGGTGAACACCTTCCAAGCGTGTTTGGACAAGAGGGCCTTGTTCATGAGGGTCACCCGCCTGAGCCCGATCCCTCCCTCACCTTTGGGGCGGCAGACCAGGGACCAGGAGACCAGGGGAATCCTCTTCTTATCTTCGTTGCCCGACCAGAGAAAGCGTTTCTGAATTTGTTCGATGTGAGCTGCAATGGAGGCCGGGATTCTGAAGACCGACATGAAATATATCGGAATGCTTTGCAGGACTACCGCCAAGAGGGTGGCTCTGCCAGCCTGCGAGAGGAGGTGACCTTTCCAGGGGGCCAGCTTCCTCTGGATCCGCTCAATCATCCCACCCCAGAGGGCCTTGGAGGATGCACCTATGAACAGGGGAAGCCCGAGGTAGGAGGAGGGAAGGGAGCCAGGGGTGCAGCCCAAGATCCGCCCGATTCTGATTTGCCTAGCCAAGGGAGTATGGATGAAGAAAATCTTGCTTTTTGGAGGTTGATTTTTTGCCCGGTCGCCTCCTCGTACAGGGTCAAGATATGCTTGAGGGCCTTGGCTTGAGGGATCGAGGCTGAGGTGGCGAGGATGGTGTCGTCCATGAACTGCTGATGGGACATGGGGGTAGGCCCGACGTAGGCCTGATGCCCGAAATGAGACCGTGGGAAATAACGCTCGAGATGGTACGCCCTAGGGCCTCAGCCAGGATAATGAAGAGGATCGGGGACAGGGGGTCACCTTGGCGGAGGCCTCTGGAACTAGGGAAGAACCCAGCAGGGGATCCATTGACGAGGATAGAGAACCAGGGGGAGGACACGCAGTTGCTGATGAGCCTGACCCAGGAGGGGTGGAACCCAAACTTAAGGAGGACCTTGGAAAGGAAATCCCAGTCAACTCTGTCAAAGGCCTTGTTCATATCTAGCTTGAGCAGAAAGGAGGCCTTTTTGGAGAGGACGGCCGAGTGGATGGCCTCGTGCATGATTATGACGTCATTTGTGATCAGTCTGCCTTTGATCGAGCTTCCCTGATAGGGGGCAATGATCCAGGGAAGGATATCCTTGAGGCGGGAGGCCATGGATTTGGTCAGGATTTTGTACAGGACATTGCACAAGCTGATGGGGCGGAAATCCGAGAGGGATCTGGCTGCCTGGGTCTTGGGGATCAGGGCTATGAAGGTGGAGTTGATACCTCTGGGGATGGAGCTGGCAGTCTGAAGGTCCCGGATGGCAGCACACACTTCTTGCCCGACGATGTCCCAGAAGGATTGGAAAAATTAGGGGGAAACCCGTCCGGGCCCGGGGCCGCCTCAGCCTTCATGGAAAAGGTGGCAGCATGGATTTCAGAGTCAGACAAGGGCTGCACAAGCATCTCATTTGCCATGGCCGAGACAGAAGAAGGGATATGTTCCAGAAGGGATTCTGCCACTTCAGAGGACATGGGGGGCTATCGCCTAGGAGCTCCTGGAAGAAGTGGGTGGCTTCAGCCCGAATGTCCTCTTCTTCCTTGATAATTCTGCCATCGTTGCCCACCAGCTCAGCAATTCTGTTGGACCCCCTGTTCCTGAGCGTCGACGTATGGAAGAACTTTGTGTTTGCATCGCCCTCTTGGAGCCACAGGGCTCTCGACTTCTGCCTCCAAAAGGTTTCTTCCCTGGCCAGGATGTTATGGTACTCGCTGAGAGCAAGGCGTTCCTCTTCCCTGAGCCCCGGGTCTTGGGAGCCTGCTTGAAATCTGGATTCAAGGACTTCGAGTTTTTCCTTAACTGTCGCTTTGCTTTCAAAGATGTTATCGAACACCTCTTTATTCCATACCTTGAGTTGCTCTTTGAGGCATCTCAGCTTGTGGAAGACTTGTTCAGCGGGGCGTCCAGGGACTGGGGGAGCCCACTAGTGGCCAACCTGGGCCCGAAAGTCGGGATGATGCAGCCACATGGACTCGAACCGAAAGGGCCGCTTGGGGGAGGGGCGATGATCGGTTTCGAGGAGGAGGGGGCTGTGATCAGACCCGATTTTGGGGAGGGCCAACAAGGTGGCATCGGCAAACATGGGAAGGGCTTCCTTGGACAAGAAAACTCTATCCAACCTGACCTGGATATGGCTTGCTCCCACTCTTCTGTTAGACCAAGTGAACCTGGCTCCTTTCAGGCTGACGTCCATGAGCTCGTTGAGGGCGGTGAAGGCTCCAAAGTCCTCCATGCTTTTGCCTCGAAACCGTTGAGCCCCCACTTTTGTCAGAGAGGAACAGGGGACTGTTGAAGTCCCCTGCCAGGATCCAGGGCAAGGGGGCAAAGGCTTCTCTCATCGAGCTGATTTCCTTCCATAAGGCCGCTTTCTCGACGGGGCTGTTAGGAGCGTAGACGTTGGACAGAATCCACGAGCGCCTTGACTTCACGCAATGGACCAGAATGTTGATTATTCTGGGAGACGAAGATATGAGTCTCCCCTCGAAATACCGAGGATCCCACATGCATAGCAAACCCCCGGTGAGTCGGCCACAGGGGTGGACAGGGACTCGCAATTGCGCCAGGTAGCTTGGGCTACGCGTCGGGCAGCAGCGTCATCTATTTTGGTCTCCTGGAGAAGGAGGAAGGATGGGCGGTGATCCCTATGGAGTTGGCTGAGGATCCTTTTCTTGGGGGCCCCATTGAGCCCCCTGATATTCCAGGTGATGAGCTTCATTTGACACCCTTGTGGGGTCGCTTGCCCCCCTTCCCGGCCTGAGCAGGGGGTTTGGGTCGGAGGGCATCCGTCTTGGAGAAGCTCGTGCCAACGTCAGAGAGAGTTGCCTGGGAGCCATTGGCTATGTCATCTTCGGTGATCCTTGTCCGTTGGTCACCCAGGGTGGGCCGCCCTCTTTTGAGTTTGCTGCCAAAGTCTATGGCGAAAGTCCTACTTCGGGTCATCTTGGGGCTGACTTCATCGGGCCCGGATGGAGAACTACCTTCAACCTCTTCATCTGACCTCTCGGATCCGCACTCCAAGGGGGAAGCCCAGTAGGGGCCATCGAGAGGGGTGGGAGGGGGTCGAGGGGGGATAGCGGGAGTGAGGGGGGAGAAGGGGACCCCGACAAAGGTGGGAGCCGACGGGGAAAGGAGCCCGAGCGGCTCGTAGGCCTTGGGCGGGGCACAAGCAGGGGCCTATGGGGAGGGATTCGAAATGGGGGGAGGGAGAACCTGGGATCGGGGCCCCGAAAGATGACCCAGGGGAGGGAGCAGCGGAAGGGGAAACCTGAGGAAGACCGACCTCCAGACCAGGGTCCACATGAGAGTCCTTTGGGGTAGAAGGGGGGCCTCCTTGTTGGTCCAGGCCTAGGATCTGTGGTCATCGTGAGGGGGCCCTCGAGATGGGGCCCGACCTGATCGGGAAGGGAGTTTGGGGATAGGGCCATCAGCCTTTTTGGATACCGGGCATTGGTGGGAGAGGTGACCCTGAGTGCAGCAGGTGGGGCAGAAAGCAGGTTTGTTTTCGTAGATCAGGGACTGGCACCAAAAGAAGGACCCAGAAGAGATGGTCATCGAAGAGGGGAGTTCAGATTCGAGATTTGCGTTGACACAAAATCTGGCATGCACCATTCGGGATCCTGCCTTGGTAGCGGGGTCGAAGGCCACCAGGTCCCCGATCGACTGAGCAATGAGTCTTAGGACGTCTTCGTGCCACAGGTGGAAGGGAAGGTCTGGGAGATGGACCCAGACCGGGGCAAAGTTGATGCTTTGGGTGCTGGGGTGGAAGTCAGCTCCATAACGCCTGAGGAAGAGGCTTTTGCATCCCAGAAACTAGGGCCCACCTGATAGGATATTTTTGGCGTCCTCGTTGTTATTTAGTTTGATGATGAAGAAGCCCTTGGTAAGGGCAACCAGCTGAATATGCCCGGAAACCTTCCATTTGGAAGCCGCCCATATGCGGACGGTTTCCATGTCTGGACGCCCTCCCAGGAATTTTCCTACCAGGGAGGCAGAGGATCCAGCGACCAAGGAGGAGTAGACCTCCTCCTGGATAGAAATGTGGGTGCCCTCGAGGGAAAGTCCTAGACCCAGGGCCCGAGAAGGGGCCCTGGTGCCCGCCAAGATCTACTGATAGGAGGGTTTGGGCCTGCCAGGGACAGAACCCTACCCAGGATCAGGAGGCTTTTTCCCTAGGCCTACGCTCGCATCGAGGTTGGGTGGGGGCCCGGGCCCAAGATGTCATCCCCACCCTGGCCACCATTCAGCTCAGGCGCAGAGCCATCCTCTGGGCCCGTCGAGGGCCCTGCTGGCCCGGGCCCGGGCCCTGACGTGCCCGATCCCGATCTCACCCAGAAACCTGCACCAATCTCTGAACCTGTCCCCAGTCCTACTCCCTCTCTTGCTCCTGCTCCTGCTCCTACTCTTGCTCCCGCCATCTTCTCTCCGATCTTCTGTATAATGATTTTTTTAAAATGCCTATATCTATTCCATAAAATTGGGTAATAGAGGATCTGATACTAATAAGTAAATTTTTAGATTTATTTTCATGTTTAGCTTCAATTACATACCATTTTTTTTCTCATGTATGATGGAGTGGAGGAATTCATGAGCAATCATATTTTTATCATGATTTCCTCCTATGAACAAATCCTTATTATTCCTTTCTTACTATCATACAATGATCTTCTTCAATCTATTGGTAATAATTTTTTAGATTTGTATACAATGTAATATAGGCTATTTAATCTAATCATAGTTCACTTGGCAATAAATATGGAAAGGTTATATTTAAATCCTTAAGATCCATATGCATATTCTTCGTTCTTCCATATTTTGATGAAAATCTTCTTTAAAATTTTCCTAATATTGTTTAAAACAAAACCTATCAAGAAACCATAAAACTTTTAAATTTTATCTTTGTTTGAAAGACATAGCTTCCTCATCCTTATTAATACTTATTTTCATTTAGTCCTAATATTAATTTATAAAATAAATCTTTGCAGTGACCATTAACATCTTTCTTTAGCACTCTTTACTTTCTTATCTTCTTTTTTTTTCTTTTTTTTTGAGTAATACTTCTTATACACATCCGTCGTGGGGATTGAACCCGGGTCACATCGGTGGCGTCCTTGCTAGTAGACCACATCACGCAGATTTTACTTTCTTATCTTAAAAAACATAGTATTTTAAGTGAAATTGATATATGTTTCTTTATGTTTTATGTAGATTTGTCCATTAAAACAAGTGACAACAAAATTTTCATGATCTTATTGATTGGTGGGAGTTTTCATATATAAAAAAATTAAGTATTTTTGCTCTCATTTTTTACCTAAACATCCTAGATTTTTTATTTCAAATGGTTTTTTATTCTTAGTATATAATGAACTTTAGCCAGAGTGTCTTTATCCTTATCTAGAGTGGTACTATTCCAATGTTATAGTTGAATAACACCTTGAATAATATAAGCTCTTGTTCTACTTATTTTTTATTGTGAAGGATGTCACCAAATTTTTAACTATTTAATTCTTTCAAGAGTGCTTTGGTTTTAGCTTTGAATAAATTTTGACATATAAGCATTCACAATATATGACTTCCATCATTACTTAATTAGATCCTCCAAGATGGGGTTCAATATCCATTAAAACTCAAAGACATGCCTTTATTGGAAGAATTTCCATCAAGATTTGGAAGTAGGCTAATGATTATAACACATGAAAATACAGTTGTAGTAATATTTATAGCATTTTACATTTAGTCCAAGATTACCAAAAATTTATCCAATCTTCAACTAAAACTTTTCTACTTATCCTATTGTTCCATATGATTTTTTTCTTGTTTTAGACTATAATACTAAAGTTCAATGTTTAAGATTAAGTCCCCAAAATCGACCATGAATTGAGTGCTACATGTAGTTCTAATAATATTTTATTTTGATTCTAAAATAATATTTAAATCATGAGCAATAATCCATTTGATATATTTGAGATCTCTTACCAAAATTTATTATTAAAGAAAGCTTATTGACATGTAAACGTTTATTATGAATAATAACCTTCTAAAAGTATGAGATTTGGATTCTTCAAAACATTCAATTATCACCTTATCTTATTATTTATCATTAGATAGATATTTTACATCCCAACCTTTAATTATATGTCCAAATGCATTGGAAGATGAATTTAGAGGTTATTTATTTTTTACAATGGTAATTAGAGGCATTTTCTATCTTTGTAATAATGTAACATTTATAAAACGAGGTTGTGATAAAAAAATGCATATGCATAGGAATGTAATGTTAGGGTAAATTAGTTATATATGTACACAAAGAGTTTAAATAAACATACAAAGGATAAAAATATAACTTGTAATAAATATATGTAAATTTGGATAATTCTCAAGGGATTAATTTAGCTTCTTCATAAAACATCTTTTGGCATGCATTTTACGAGAGGTAGGTAGTGGCAGTCCACATGAAAGAGAAATATTACCCATATTTAAAGGGTGAATTTTATCTATAAAACTATAAATACCCCCTCCCTCATATGAAGAGGTATCATTATTAATTAATTTGAACTATCACCTAATCTAGTCCTTCTAGTATGCTTTGTAGATTCTTTAGTATTACATATTTGAGACAAGGAAGTCACAGGGGCCTCTAACTTGGACTATGGGATCAGGTATGCTAGCGTCCTTATTCTCTCATGTATTACTTCTGTGACATATCACATAAAATATAGGGGTAATTATGAGCCTAAGTCTATGTTTGATGGATTCAATTTAGAGAATACATATGTTTATCCCTAAGATTTTTTTTAATTATCCAGCCTTATCGTATTTGAACTACAAATGCATCAACCAAATGTAGCAAATAGGACCTATGAACTATATGCCTTTTTGACTTTTCAATTTAGAATATAAAATATGATTTACTTTTAAAGAAAGGGTTCAAAAATGTGTAGTTAAACAAACCCTAGTGACTACATATAATTCAACTTTTTATGATGTGGAAGACTATGGATGGTCCCTTAATGATGTTAAAATAGTGATTTATTTTTATTTCATCATTATCATTTCAATGAATAGGACTAGAAATAAATAATAGTAGACATATATATAGAGTAAATAGGAATATGTTTCCTCACCTATAATGACAAAATAGAAAATTGGAACTTTATACTTGATTTCTACCTTAATGGTAGAAGCACTGGTGGGAGGTGAAAGCTCTGTTGGCACTATTGTTGTCTAGTGACACTTCTTTTTATGACTCCTACCTTTCTTGAACTTACAAATAATAAAATGATTGAGTCAATAATAGAGAGGTATGCCTAGAACAATAGAGAATGTATGACTCCCTTGATCATTATCAAACCCTTATTTAGAAAATAGGGATGGATGACTTCAAAAGCTATAATTATGACTATAAGATCAAATGGTGAATGCACCATTGGAAAGTGATAGTACAATTTATGTTTTTTCCAACTATGATGCTTTCGCTCTCAATGATAAAATAGGACTACAAAGTATTAATCTTATGTTTTAGTAGAAAAAGGACACAATAAGATCATTCAGAATGCATTTATGTGATGATTCCACCTAGAGGTGCAACACAATAAGTATTTAAGGAAATATTATTTTGACTTACAAATAATTTAGAGAAATCCTTGACTAGTAGGTGTAGGGATTCCTATGAAATAATAAGATAAACTACCTGATAGTAAGATATGCAACTACGATCAAGTGGTATTAGCTCAACTAGTTAGATTTCTCAACACTTCGAGGAGATCCATGTTCGAATCTTGCCAAATGATGCATGGATACTATCCAAGATTTATTATGATACCACTATGTGGTGATGATGTAATACAGGTGGAACCCATTTCAATACCATATAACCCATTAAAAAAAAGAGATGCAACTATGATGAAATTGATAACAAGATGATAAAGAGAAAGCTATTTTCTAGATAAAAATAAGATTACTATATAGTAATAAATTGATTATGACCAATAGCAAAACAAAAATAAAGATAGGTTGAGGAATAAAAGGGTACAAATAAGCAACTACCAATAATATTATGATCTAAGGAGCCTTGGTAGATGCCCCACACCATAATGAGAGGATGTAGTGTTGCTTGAGGGAAGGCCACTAATAGATTCCATAAAGTGTAAAACATTACCTCTTGGATCTGATAGATCTTTGATGTCATACAATGGCGTGTGGGTGATGATGCCAATAGAGATTCACTATTTGAAATTGTATATGGTAGATAATGTTGATAGAATTTAACTGTTAAGAAATAACATATATTATAATAGACCCCATTAGAGCTTTGCTATAAAAAATGAAGGGTAATTTCTACAGAGCTTCACTATCAATAAATCATTATATTTTTTGCTCCCCTAAGAGCTAGATTTATAGGAAGTTGAGGCTACCTTAGGGGATCTTATAGAGAAGTTTCTAACATTAGTAGCTAGAAAGATGGCATTTTCTACATGTCTTGGTGAGTTCCAAGACCAAGATACATTCAGGATTATAGATATGACTAGCATGACCCAATCTAGGTTTTGTGGGCAATGGACGACTTGCTTGCCATATTTTTATTTTTTCATTATTGATAGTCAATAGTGTTGGGATCATAAGCACTGATAGTGCTAAAGATCTAGCACTAGTGCCAAATGACTGCTGTTAGGATTAACTATGCAAAAAATGACAAAACAATTATTTCCAGACAAGTAGAATTGTCATCAATGCTATTGCTTTAGTCTCAACACTTGCTTTTGGAGGGATAAATGCTCATGATTTGGGATTTGAGATGATTGGTTTGATTTGGATGTATGATTGGCTAGTTGATGGAGGTGTTGGTAAGTTTCAAGGACTTGATGATGTGCTCAAAATTGGATATCTACAACATCCATTGTAAGAAAGTATTATGTGTACCTTTCTTTTTCTAGCATGTGGTAGAAGTAGGTTGCATAATCAATATCTCTTGTATTTATTATTATTTTTATATTATTTTTAGCCCTATTGAATCATTTTATTTTTTAATTGATATTTTTATCTTTTTATTATGTTGCATTAATGGTTATAGCTTATACACAAATTTCATGTGTTAACTAGTTGAAATCACTTAAAAGCAGTACATGCAAACTTCTAAGATCTAAGTATACAAAAATAAGGACTGTGTGTGCTTTTATATTTTACATATGAATCCTTATACTCAAAATGCACATGGTTTGAGTGTAAGTTTGAATTAGTTGTAAATTCAAACTATAGATTTGCATGTAGTAGATCAAGGTTTATCAAACTTGCATGTGTGAATAATATTTTTTTTATGGTCATTCACCTTAGTAGAAGGAGTTTTTGAAATATTCACAAGTGTTGCAAAAAATTTAAATCATTGATACCAAAATTAACTTATTCTTTGACCATATTTATTCTACCACTGGCTACTAATACTTATAATTTGGAAATTTTTTTTGAAAGGTATAGTGGTATGGTTTTAAATGCCTAGACGTTTCATGTTTGGATAATGTTGAACATTTTTAATATCATGGAGTTTTCTAGGAGAATATTTTTAAGTATGTGTTAAAGCTCCATTCTTCACTATAAGATTGACATGTGTTATATATGCTTATTTTTCTTATATAGTATGTGTGTTAGAATTGGTATACTAAGTTCATGTTGTATATTTAGGGCATAATATACTAAAGTTGCATGTTAGATGTCTGGTCACACTAAATCTATTATGCATTCATGTTTCATGCACAAGGTTTTATACAACCCACTATTTTAAACCACACATTGTTATTTTTGGAAGTAGATTGCAATAAGTCTCACCAAAGCAACAAATATAGAGTATGTCAAGTACTTAGGGAATCCTATCAATGTGAGAAGACGTCTTATAACAATACTAGTTTTTTAAAATAATATGTCATAAAAAAACATACACATATATACATTATATATATATATATATATATATATATATATATATATATATATATATATATATATATATATATATATAGAGGGAGATATAGAGAGAGAAAACTTAGGTGAAATGCTTATATTATGCCTACCAGGTGATGAGCATTCATGATGTTTGTTGTGAAACAATTTCATGGTGCTTTTAAAGTATGGTAGAAATAGGATGGTCAATTGGTACTACCAAATTATAGAAGTTAGAGATGGAGACTCATTCATGATGACTGATATAAGCATAGATCTTTGATTAGGTAAATTGACAACAAACATATTATTTTTATTTTGAACCTTCATATTTTTACGTAAAAATAAAAATAAAGTACTTGATTTAAATAAATGATGTTATTTTTAGATGTAATATACATAATCAAGTGTGTATATTATGACATGTTAGTTAGTGCAACTATCATGGATTTGTGAATTGAATATTGAGGTAAAAGTGTGAGAGTGATACATAAAAGTGGTGGTATATTTCTTGTAGAATGGTGAATTGTCATGCAAGAAAAGTGTACTGATAAATGTGGATACATTCATGTTTTACTAGTTTAGCACCAAAAATTCATGACATAACGGAGAAATGAATTGGTCAACTAAAATACATAAAATAATAAATAAGAAAGTAGTAGAATTTAGTGATAAAAAGTAGCATAGATTAAAGTAAGGTCATTTGGACAATGTTATGCATACGATTTATATCAAAGAAAGATAATTTTTTTCTAAAGTTGAATTGTCATACAAGTGTCATATGATGAAGATAGGAATTAATTTGGTATTAAAAAGTAATTGTGTCACATGAACAACAAAGAAGTTACCATGTGAGGAAGAGATAAAGTTATGCACACACATGAATTAAACTATTGTAAAACATTTTTTCCTATACAAGTGACACATGGAGATGTATAAGAGGGCAATAAGATGCTACTTGGATGATGTGATTTGCAATGACATAGCAAGAAGAGGTAAAAGTGCAAGAGTGCTACATAGGAGTTATGAATAATGATATATTTGTTATATCATGATAAATTATCATGCAAGGAAAGTGTAAATATAACTTATACGTGTAGATGATATTTGTGTTTTACTAGTTGACCACAAGCAACTCATGACATGAAGGTGAAATAAATTGGTCACCTATAATGAAAATAAATGTATACAAGAGAGGAGTAGAAGTTTTTTTTAATACATAAGGTAGACCAAAATGAGTAGGCCACCTTTAATTTTATGAAAAAAAGTGTATTTAAAAAAAAGAGAGATTTTATAAAGGTGAATTGTCATGAGAGGAAGTGTTGCATGTAATGAAGAGAGGAATTGCTTGTAGAACAAATAATTTATCATGCAAGGAAGAGATAACTTAATGCACATGTATGATCTAAACTAATGTAAAATAAATTTATATTAACAAGTGACACATGGAGATGTACAAGAGAGTGAGGAGTTTCTTATGGTTGCATAATACTATGGATAATAAAGAGTGGTTATAGATTATAGTTTTCATAGGCATCTAAATATGATTCCCTCCTTTACCAACAACATTACATAATTTTTAGTTGAAACACTGAATGATTTAGTTTATAGATGTTGAGCAACATGGATATATTTGAATTATGGTTAAAATTTGTTTGATCATAACATGGATTCCATACATAAAAGTAAAAATTATTACATGATGATTTGTTATATGATGATAATAAAATTAATAAAGAGAAAATATCATGGATAGAGGATCTAAATAACACACAACCAAGTGATATTTATATATAATAGTAAGTTCTACCAGTCCATGTGGATAAAATGGCTAGTTATCAATGTAATCTAGTAAGATAGGTTGGCCATATTAAGAAAACTCATGCTTGAAATATCAAATTTACAACTAAATTGAGAGAAAGGTCTAGGAAGAACATAGTTGAATAAACCTTGTATCAAATGGTTTGTTCTAGAAAACCTGGTAATTGGAGAGAATGGTGAACCATTTAGTTTGGTAGGATGAACAAGGTACCACAAGGATGTAAATTACAACTAGATTATATATATAATTCACATTTATGTTATCCCAAGAATAATTCAACATACTTGTTCCATGATGAGAATTTTGCATTGTGTTTCTTGTGGTTACACACACAAGTATTGTCTTAAGAAGCATGCAAATTACCAATTTTTGGTGAAGTTGGTAGTTTTTATTAGCTCTACAATAATGCAATATTTATAAAATAAATTTTGGGATCAAAATAAATATGCATACATGCAAAAGCATGATATTAAGATAAACTAATCATGCACATGCATAAGAAGTTGAAACATGCATGGAAATAATACAATATAATTTGTAATAAATAAATAAATAACTATATATATATATATATAATTGGTTTAATACACATTATACCTTCATTGTGAAATATATTATGGAATATTTTATAAGAAAGGTAGGTCATCTTAGACCATATGGAAGAGGATCAACATTCATGTGAAAAGTGATATAATGCTAGAAAAATATAAATACCCATTTCAACATATTGAAACTATTGGAATATGTGGTTTTTAAGCTTCTCTTAAGGCCAAGACTGGTATTTGTATTGTATTGTTCATATAAGCCCTTTGGGACCTTATAAACCTTGTAATATTATATTACTTTGATACTTAAAGTTGATCTCTCAACCTTGACCTAAAGGTAACTTGTATATGGGTATGAATACCCCATCCTACCAGCCATTTTATTATTATTCAAGTATAATTCTATTTTATTATAGTGATATTATTTGGTGTCCACGGACACCTCCATATATTGTGTTCTTTGCTTTGTGTGTATTTATTTTAGTCATATTGGGTAATGTGTTGATTCCATTTATTTTTAAAAAATATCATGAAACCTAACATGGTATTAGAGTGGGTGTGAATCATCATCAGTAAATTGCTTGCTATTAGTTGGTTTGCTTCTACGAATTCTCTCAAGGGAAAATGCATTTGTAGTGGTCAATAAGTTGTAAAGTTGATGATAAGGTTTTTTGAAAAAATACCTAGGTAGACTTGGATTGCAAGGATCTCACTAGATTCAATATATTTACTCTAGGGGAAATATTCAGAAAAAGGTTCCTTTGTTTATCTCATTGGAACTCAATATTTTTGCTTTCTTTATTTTTTGACCAGATGAATGCCTTAATTTTAGAATTGAATTTTTTGAAAACCTCGCTTATCTTTTATGTATTTTTCTAAAAAACTATTTTCTATTCTCTTTTGGATTCTTGTGTCCAATAGCAGTACAAATGAGAGGGCATACTACTTGATCATCTTGGAAGAAGAAAAGAAGATGCTACATAATTTTAGATAGATCCCTGGTTCTAGAGAAGTTTTAGGAAGTCTTTTATGCTTTAGCAAAGACCTCCAAGACACTTGAAAAATATACTAAAATGGTCCAACAACTTTGTTGTTGTATAGGAATGAGAGGATGTCATAATAGGTTGTATTCAATAAAACAATTGTTTATAGAACAATATGATAGGTATGAACAAATCAATATTTATGAATTCTTTGTAAAACATCAAGATAGGTCCCAATCAACACTTTTTCCAAATTACCTATAGGTATTGTTTTTTAAGCCTCAAAAACTTATATTTTCCCTTGAAAATATAAAATTTTGAATCAAATAGTGAAATATTCTATTGAGGGCATGACAAATATATATATGTGTGTGTGTGTGTGCATGTCAGCATGACACACGTTAACATCACATGCACATATAGAAAGAGGCACTTGTTTACAGGGATTAATTTATTAATACGACTTTCCATAGATCTCCCAAGGAGATTCTTGAAGATGATGGTTATTAAAGCCCATCCCAAGACTTTGCAAAGGGGTATTTTTTGGCTTAAACCTTGAAGTACCATTTTCTTTTGAGAACTACTGATGTAAGCATGATACACAATGATAATGTAATGATGATGCAACATGATGACGTGGAACCTAATAACATCATCCATTTTCAAATGTGCATGTTGATATGGCACCTAATGACATGATATTTTGTATATTCTATATAACTGAAATGGTAGGTCAGGTAGTGCAACATGTGATAGGTAAGGTGGTCATCCATACAATTGGCATGATATTATGTATAGTTGACATAGCATATGAGATGGTGATTGATATATATGTTGATGTGGTAGATAGATAAGTGTTCAATGTGGTCAATTATACAATGATTGATGTGGTAGGTTGTATGCCACTTGGTGCATATAAATATGGCATTGACCAATCATATTCTACCAACCAATAAAACTTGACAAGTCATTTGTACAATCAATAGTAGATTTGGTGATGCACAAATCTTAGAGTGAATTAGGATGTGACCAGTGGCACAATGTGGTTTCTAAATTAAGAAACTAATCAAAGTGTGATAAGTGACATATTCCTAGTGGCTTGCATAGTTAGTGTATATGTGCAAGCTCGCCGATCATGATAAAATTAACACATGCTTGGCATCCCCTTGGACACTTACATAATGAAATGTGGCAACCTCTCATTAATTATAGGTACTAAATTCTCTTAACTTTTTTAAAGGTTTTAGAGGTATTATTTACAAAATTAGGTTGATAGAGTCAAATACCATAACATTTGCATACAAAAGCATTCGATTTATTTTTAAAATCATATGGTTTTTGAGATATTTTCATTGGTGGTGTTATTTTTGGTCACATCTACACATATAATTTTTTATTCTAGAAGGATAATTATGGATAACCATGTGCCCTTACCAAGTGGTCCAAACTATGCTAGCTAGAAAACCAAGATTGAAGCTTTGCTTTGGAGCAAGGATCTACTCAAGTATGTGAATGAGAAACCTCATGATACTAATATTGAAGAAGTAAAGTAACTATATAAGGATAAGAAGGATGAGGCTTATGGTGTTATAGCCCTTAATTTTGACAATATATATGAAATACATGTTGGAATCATTAGGAACCTAAAGTGTTGCTTGATAAATTCTAGGGATTTTGTGATCATATTAATTCTACACAAATCAATAGGTTGGAGGTTGAGCTTGCAACTTTATTTATGGACTAATTTGAAATTGTTGACAAGTATGTTACTCACTTCAAGAAACTATAAGAAAATATTTGGACCTCAAGAGGAATACCTATGGAGTGAGGAGAAGGAGAGAAAGCTTTGAAGAAAATAAATAACATTGAAAAATTAAATATTATCTTAGGTAATTATTTAGACATATGACATAGTTATTGTTGTTTTTGAGATGCTTCATATATAATTCCCAAATTCTCTTACACCACCAATTGATGAGGTATTCAAGTAATTTTTAAATCATCATGCTAGAAGACAAAGGCATAAGGGAAACTTCTATTTTCAATAAGGCCCACCCAAATGAAGTTATTGCCAAATATCAAAATGAAAAAAAAAGCCAAAACAAAATGAGAAGAATCCCAATAAGCCCTTTAAAAAGCCTACTTGTGAGTTTTGCAAGAAGTAATATCACAAAGCAAAATATTTCTAGATTTGCATCAAGAATCTTAAGTAGAAATAAAGGGGTTATTGATTTTGCTTTCTTCTATGCAGAGGGTGAGGACAATTTGATTGAAAAACCTCACAAGCACATATAACTATTCATTTAACATAGATTAGATTATTTTTGAAAAAATATTTTTGATATGATATATTTGTTTATGTCCATCGATTGTCTATGGAAGCAATATTTTAGAAATGTCAATATATCTATAGAGAAGGGATCAAGATAAAAAATAATTTAAGAACTTGTAATTTTAATTTTTGTCTTGACAAAATTTATATTTTAGAAAAATAACAATAGAAATGTTATTCTATCTCTTAATGAAAATGATACTATATTCTTGTTTATTTTTAAAATAATAATTTGAATTTAAAATTTTAGTATATATATAGAGTGTGATATCCATAGCATCATCTCATAAAAAAATATGTAATAGTATCATTATTGGTGATTGAGAAATCCCTTGAGTGGCTAAAAGAGAACAACTTTGTAACTCTAGTCAAATCAAAATGGGTGAAGTTTGATCCTAGTCTAAGAGAATATACTAGTATTCAATTTGTAGCAAATCTAAAAGGGTTAAGGCAGTAGTGGTTCAATGGGCCTATAAAAAGAAATTGATGGATGAGCAAAAACTAAGGGAGATTGAGGAGGAGCTTATAGTGTTTCTAGTATATGACTTTGAAAAATAATTGGATGAGGAAATAAGGCTTAAGTATAACAGTTTGAAAAAAGAGAAGAAAATATTATTGGTAGAGAGAAGCATAGTGAAGGCTCAAAAGTAGATCACTCTAGATTTCAAATGGGGATGAGAACACTAAATTTTTCATAGCTTTGGAAATTATAGAAAACAACAAAATACAATTTGAGATCTGCAAGGACAAGATGGAAGTAAAGTCTTCTCATTTAAAGGAATAGTAGACATGGAAATAAGGGATTTTGGTCACCTATACAAGGATCTTGGTCAAGTCAATAAAGCTGAAATAGTCAAAATAGCTTCTCTCTTTCCCAAATTTATAGATGAGGGATATAGATAATTAAGGAAGTCTCAAAGGAGGATCTCAAAGTTATTTTAACCTCCTTCCAAAAATATAAGAGTCTAGGACCTGACGAGTGGAATGTAGAATTATTTCTCGTGTTATATGATATTTTGGAGTCTAACCTATTCAATGTTGTGGAGGATTCTAGGAAAATAGGAAGGATAAATGCAGTCTTCAACTCTACCTTCATTGTTTTTATTCCAAAAAATAATAATGCTTCTTCCTTTGATGATTTTAGGCCCATTTTTTAATGTAATTGTGTGTACAAAATCATAGCAAAATTAATTGTATCAAGAATTAAAAGGTTCCTTTCTACTTCTATATCTGTTGAGCAGTTTGGTTTCTTGCATGGTAGATAGATTCATGAAGCAATTGGTGTTGCTCAAGAAAGTCTTCATATCATAAATCAAAGAAACTACCAGTAATGATGATGAAGTTGGATCTCTCCAAGGCTTTTGACAAAGTAAACTAGCTATATTTAAGAATGATACTCATATTGGATTCTGTGTGTAGATGGTGAACTAATTTATAGGATGTCTTTATTTTGTTTATTTTGTAGTTTTGGTTAATAGGTTAGCCTCTGAGTTCTTCAAATGTTCTTAAGGAATAAGACAAGATTACCCCTTGTCACAAATATTATTTATCTTGGTAGTTGAGGGATTAAGTAGTTATATTTTAGAAGCCAAGAGAGTAGGATCAATAAAAGGAATTAGAATAGGTAGAAAATTGGAAGTCACCCATCTACTTTTTGTAGATGATGTTCTCCTTTTTATAGATGAAATAGTAAGAGTTGTGGAGAAGTTAAAATAGCCTTTAGATATGTTTTGCCTAGTAAGGTATGCATAATGATGCATAGAAGTCAAACATCTATTTTAACCATGTGGATCAGGACACGACCATATTAACATGTCAAATTTTTCTCTTTAATAGATTTGATATTCAAGAGGGGTTTAAATATATAGGGTTCTTTTTTAAACCCAATGATTATAATAAACAAGACTATAAGTGGTTGATAAAGAAGGTGGAAGAAAGAATTAGTATATGATGCAAAAATGGATTTCTTTAGGGGGAGATTGAATTTGGTCAAGTCTATGTTGGAGGTGAGAGCAATATGTTGGTAATTTATGGCTCATGTATCAAAAGGAGTTTTGGAAAAAATTAGACAATTAAGCTATAGTTTTTTATAATAAGGGAAAAGGGAAAGGGAAGGTATTCCCTTGGTTAAATGGAAATCCTTAGCCAAACCCAAGAAAAATGGAGGATGAGGACTTAAGAACATCTTCCTATTTAGCAAGGCTCTAGCAACCAAGTGTGTTTGAAAGATAATATCAAAGGAAGGCTTATGGAATAATATCATACAAGAAAAGTATTTAGAGCCACTCATAGTTGAGGAGTGGATAAGGGCCCCAATGAAGCAAACCCATAATGTTTCAATCTATTAGAAGGCAATGATTCAAGCCTTCTATATTATAGGCAATTGGCTTGCCTAGAAAATAGGGGATGGTTCAAGGATAAGACTAGGTTTAGACCCTTTGATTGGTTGTGGTGATATGCATAGACTACCAAATAATGTAATTCAAACCCTAAAATATTAGGGGATTGTAAATCTTGAATAATTAGTTGACCTAGAATCATCTACAAATTGGATTCAAGGATGCAAGGAAGCAACTGTGTTAGGGCTTCAGGGCTAAGAGGCACACCAATGGGAATAATATATGAGGATACTTAAAGCTAGACATACCAAGTTGTGAGAGGAAACTAATAAATTGGTCTATACAAATAATGGAGCTACAAGGGAGTACACTCAAAATTTGGGGTATAAGACTCTATTGGAAGATAGAAATGATAATCCAACCTAGTGTGGAAGACACTCTAGAAGCAAAATTCCCTATTGAAGACAAGATTGTTCCTATGGCTTACCATGAAAAATAAGGTTCTAACATGGGAGGTATTATATAAGAAGAGTTGGAATGGTTGAGGAAGGTGTCATTTATGTAAGCAAACAATGAAACAATTGACCATTTACTGATAGCTTGTTCCTTTACTAGAAAGGTTTAGAAGGAGGTTATAGCGCAATTAAAGCTTCTTATAGGATGACAAGAAGATTCCTTAGGAGAGTGCTTAAAATATTGGTTTGAAAATAGGTCATACAAAGGTTTTATAGCTCTCCCATTGTTTGTGTCATGAAGAGTATGATTATCTAGGAACACAAAAATGTTTTAAGATTAGGAGAAGCCTACTTGGTAGGTATCCTTCCAAATAATTGAAAGTTTCAATAACTATAAGGTTTCAACAACAAAGGTAATAAAATAAATCATCTCTCCAAAGATCAATAAATCATGGGCTTGAGGCTTTTTCGATGGGGCAAAAAAGGGGGTCCCTAGAGTTTTTGGAGTAGGAGGATTACTATATATTTCTAACTCTGATTATTTTTAATTCAAGGTTGGACTGGGAGAAGGTTCTAATAATAATACTAAAATTATGCCACTCAAATTGTTGGTTCAATTGGTAGAATTTAAAAGAAATACAAAAAATCTAAATTTATGGAGACTCATAGGTGGCAATAAACTAGATGTTTGGTATTTTCAGGATGGAAAACATAATTTTACAACCCATATTCTCTCAAATAAAAGAAGTTATGGATCAAAGTGAATATTTTACTTTTTGGCATATTTATAAGAATTGAATAAGGAAGCAGATGAACTCTCAAAGGAGGCACTTCAGATTGAACCAGATACATATTTAGTACAAGAACTCAGTGAGGGCAATGCACTGTAGTTGGTCCATATCTATATTTAGGGGGACTAATTCACTCTAGTTAAAGCAAGCATAATTAAAGCAACTTTTTCAAAAAAATTAGAAGTCAATGATTTAAAGGATATTGGTTGAAAAATTGAGAAGGTGTCTAAGGATAGAACTTAGTCTGATAGAGATAGCTAGTTATGATGTATAAGTAACTTGATTTTTAGGCCATTATTGAAGATTTGAAGAAATTATAAAGAGGCATTTGAAGAAAGTAATTTCATATTTGCTTAATATAAATTATGATTTTTTTAGAAAAAAATGTAGCTTTATTTGTTATAAAAATATGAGCAATTGTACCATCACATCTTCTTCCTAAATCTGATAAATATACTTTAATATAGATAACTCTTTGAGGTGTTGTAGCACTACTTTTCCATCCTAATTAAAAATTGGGAAGGATTTCAATGTTGTTGTTGGAACCAATGAATACATAGGCAAGCTCAATTGTATTTGAAGATTCCAATCAAGAAAATTATTTTGTGGTCATTTATATTTGTATATACATTTGGAATATCAATTTTCCTTGTACGTATCACACTTGTTGAACAAGTCACCCCATTGAAATTTGTAAGAAAAAATTGTTTAGGTATGTATTGCCCTATCTAAACCTTTTGAGTAGCATGTTATTGTTTTTGGGCAACATGGGAATTTTATGCAACTTGTCGGATCTATACAACTTGTTGATTTTGCATTGCTTGTTGCTGCTATTGTAAAATTTATTATGTGGCCTATGGCACAACCTATTTTTATGTGATGTTTGTATGTTGCATCCCTTACAATGCTTTTTGAATATTAGGAGGTTTATAAGCAAAATTTCATCTTTTGGGAGATTTGTTGGTTTTCTAGCAAATCATTAATTGATCAACTAGCCTATATTTGAACTAGGTTTTGGTGAATTAACAACATAAAGACTTGAAAGAATTTTTTTTTGAGTTTTCAATTTTTTGGGAAATGAATAATTAGTTCTTGTAAAAATTAGAGGATTGTTGGTCAGAAGTTATCTAATGGAAAGGTTTGTACGCCTATAAACCGCGACCAACATTGAATGACCACATGACCAGGGGGCTACAAAGTTCAATATTTGAAGAAGGTCATCTCCTCATAAATCCTAGCTAACTATGCCTAGTAAAAAGGGTGTTAAAAGAAAACAAATAAAGAGCTGAAGATAGAAATTACATGGGTATGGATTCAACTGCATCAAAACATATGTAAACCAAACTTAAACCACTACAAGAAGAAAAAATAAATCACCTAACAGACCAGCCAAACCTTCTAATTTAGCATCTACCACACCTAATTGAAAGTGAATTATAGAACTACTAAATGAAATGCATGAAATCTAGATTGCAGAATTAAAGTAGCTTCACTCAACTAGTTTTAACAGAAATAAACTTTCAATATTCACATATTTATGAGACAATTTGGAGGCCAAATAGTAATACACTTGCATTTCTTGAATGGCAAAAGCTTTACATATGATTTGTAATGGCTACAGATTCGACACCCATAATAACTTGCATTCAGGTATATATATAGCCTTTACAATAAATTCTACTATAGTTATTGATGAAGGTAGGTGAGGGAACACAACTATGTTAGAAGAGCATCCATGCTGCAAATAATTTTTGATCGTTTGCAAAATGCGGTTGAAGGTATTTATCAAGAGAAGGTGGTTTGTGCTACGTGAATCTAAACCCTTAATCAATCTAACTCTGAAGAATCATAAATTTGATCCACCTACACATAAAGGAGATTGGCTATTAACTACATGATCAAACCTCTTGAATTTGATCGCTTCCATAGACCTGAGGCTCTACATTTTACCCATTAGATGGTTATTGGATTTCCTTATTTTCAATCATTCATTGTGCATCCTCATAAATGAGGATACTATTTTTTTCTTCGGGAGATTTTTGACGTCTCGAGAGTTCCTTCATTGGTGGACTTTTGGGATCCCTTCGCTATTTGCTAAAGCCCCAAAATTTTACCTGACATAATTATCCATAGGGGTGGGATTTTGGGCTTTGCATCAGTCTTTTGGCCTTGGTTGGATTTTGGGATCCTTCAAAGGTATGGCAGATACCCATTCTTCCACTCGATCCTATACTTAGGTGAGTTTTATCTCACCTATGCGACGGGGCTTTGGGGTCTGGCCTGGACCCATATGCATCCCACTTCTCTACCCATCCATTTTACAATGGATTTTTGGAATCCCACTCTTTCACTTGCTATAACTATGTCAAGCTTTTGGGACCCACCTGGACTTCATGAGTGCCCATTTGTTTAGCAACGACAACACTTAACCAATTTTGGAATGTTTTTCTAGCAAGGTATTAGGAACCATTTCATTATTCACCCATTGTGGCCTTTTTGGATTAGCCCCATGGCCTATAGTGGCCCACTTTTCTGCCCTACTCATCACTTAGTCATTTGTTATCGTAGTGCCAGATTTTTATTTCTACACCCACATTACAACCCTCTACATCCTTCAAAAAGCTTCACCATGGCTCCATCAGATGTTGAAGGCTCATTATCAGTGTCCACCATTTTATGCTCATAGAATTGGCTCCAAAAAATTAATTTTTTAATACCAATCATCTTGTTTATCGAAAAGGAACACATGGGTGAATGCATCAAAAATTTCACCCACACTCTTGGCAACTCACAGGGTATTTTCACTTTGTGGAAACAAGAACCCAAATGGTCTTCTGTTTGCAAAAAGCATTTTCTAAAATAAGGGAAAGGGAAAAAAGAACAAAATAAGTAGCTTGGGCGGTGGGCGATGGGGTGGAAACTTCACAGACAACAAGATTGGACAAATGGAGAAAAGGAAAGAAATAAGAACACAAGGGAAGAAAAAATGACAAAAGGAGAGGGAGGGGAGGGAAACAAGAAAAAAATACATAGAAGGAAAGAAAAGAGGAGAGAAGGTATCAGTATGAAGACTATAAGTGTCACTAATCGAAGGAATTATTGACAACAAGCACAAGGGGAAAAAAAGGGAGACAAAGTACAAAATAAAACAAAGAAATGAAAGGGAAGGTAGTCCTGCGGGTATTCCACCATAATTTCAGGATGGATTTCCTGATCCACAAGATACCCCATAGATTGCAATCCCATAAACATACTCCATTATAGCCCAAGGCTACTTCATGAATAGACAAAATTCCATAGACATTTGTTCATCTTGTCATAGCCTTTATTTTTTATGCAGCCTAGCAAGAACTCACTCTAACCATCACAATTCCTCATGGAAACATTCAACTATGCTCTCGGACCCATATTTATTTGACGAATCATAATTGTTGCATATACGAGCATCATATATAGAAAAATTCTCCCAACTGATCATGTAAGAGGTGCCGCTCTTTAATAATTTGATTTGATGTGGATCATCTGATAGTCTATCTAGTGAGTAAGTCTGGATCCTTCCCTTTAGGCACTTTTTGATATTATGATTTGATATCCACATTGGGATGGAATGTTGTAATACTTACATGGGTCTTTACAGTCTTACTTCACACTGATCGTAAATTTTCAAGGGCATCACCTAAAGCTTTTAGTACTTGCATTACTTATATCCATTGGGCTATGAAGTCACAATAATAAAAACAAACACAACGAGAAAAAAAAATAAGAAATTGGGAAGAAAGTGCTACAAATAAAAGATGTCATTTGGAAATCCTCTTGCACTCCATTCTGTAAAAAATTTGGTGCTTCATCCAACTTGTAATAACTCACTAGAATTAATTTCCCTACAACCCTTGTACAAGATGATGTCAGCTTACATGTAGCCATGTACCTGTTGTACTTTTTATTTAATTATTGGTTATTTTTACAAAATTACAATGTGCTTGACATGCCTAAGAAAGGGATTCCTTTGTAGATCATCCTGTGAACCTGCAGTTTTCAGACCATATGGCACCAAACCTGAGTTGTTCTTCATATCCAAATTGGTACTATCCACAACCATTATTAATTGCAGCGAAGCTCTAATCAAATCTTATGTTTTACCTCAAAGTCCTCGTACTTTGGCCACAAGTGATTGGTGCAGAAACCATGCATGCCATGTGAGTCTGAACTTTGATCATTGTCCCAATTGGGACTAAACACCAGCATCATCTCCTCTTGAAACTTGATTTCTCCATGACCCATACTTCATTTTCTCCTACTGCAATTATGCTTTGAGTGATTTTTTGTCCATTATGATCACAACCCTTTAGGTCCCATTGGACCTACAAATTGATGATTGGAATATTGTAAAGTACTGGGGAAAATGGTGAATGAAATAATTCCATAATGTAATGGTGATGCCATTAGCATATCCTTTGATTTTTCTCTTACTCCATACATGACCTCCTGGGTATGGCTTATCTTTCGCTCATCATACACCCTAATACAAAAAGGGTGTAATCCTTGATTTGGCACTATGATGATGCTCCCTACCAAAGGAATCAATATATGGTCACACTCTTGATTTAGAAATCCCCTCATTTGCTTGAGAAAGAGTGGGGATATACACATACCAAATAGAGGAGGAACCTCTACTACCTCTACATCTTGGGCGATAGCCTAATTTGGATGCCCACATATCAACAGAGGGATTTGGTATAATATTCTCTTTATTTTAAGTTGCTCTCCCTTGTAGTGTAGAACCTATGACCCTTACACATCTAGATTGAGTCCCAGGATTCTACAAGTATCTGCTGGAATGATGGAGACCTGGACTTTTGAGTCCACTACACAATTGTGCAATATATGCTTTTCCAAAGCCAGGGATAGATAGAAAGGAGGTGCTTGGTATTCTGAAGTCCTGGGGAGGGAGGTATTTGTACAAACCTCATTGGTCATCGATGTCCTTTTCATAGAAAATTCAATCAAGTTGACCTTTTTGGATGCCAACAAATCTTCTTTCAATACCATCGATGTTTGAGCTTAGCTTTTAAATAAATCATGAAATTGTTGTACCATTTCTGCTCTTTGTTTGGAATTGATTTTTGGGAGGTATAGATTCCTAAATACCTCCAACCTTTGCTGATTGAGAGATGGACCTTGTGGTAGGGAAAGCTGAGAGGGCACTTTCCCCCCTGCACCCATGCTCTGCACTAGTTGAAGTAGGGTACTTCCATTTGCACTTTGATCCTAATCAGTGACCTCATGGTCTGCATCGTTTCTTTCTTTATACCTTTGTAGAAAGCTACATGCGATGATGTTACTCATTGGAGGGAGAGTGCTGACTTGGTCAAAGTGATTGCCATTCCTCTCAACTTGAAGCTCATTATGATACAATAAAATTTTTGGAATTTGGTTGCCTTCCCATTCTTTATTAGAATATTATTGTGTGCCTCCTAGAACAATTTTAGAACTTATCGCCAGCTATAGTTGGGGGGGCATGGGCAATCCCCAGTTACCAAGTTCTTGGATTTTGAATTTTGAAAGCTCTCTCTCCATACTATTGATCTCCTCTAACAACCTCTGAATATTCACCTTCAATTTGTGCTCTACTTGGTGCATGTTTATATGAGGTTGGGTAGGGAAGTTATTCTCCACTGTGTAATATGGTCATGGCATGATCTTTGCAGGTAATGAGACAAGATATGCAATAGTGTCAGGCTGTTCCTAGGGGATATTTTTCCTGCTTGGATTAGAATATTTTCAACGTGCAAGGCCTCTTTGAAGATTTGAGGAAACTTCTTTTCTTTGGACTATTGGATAAGGGTGTTGATATCAGAGTGGAAGGTTTGGATGTAGTACATATATGCTTGGGTAGGTGATGGTTGGTATTCAAGGAAAATCCTCCTCTAAGTCCTTATAAACCAGACATTGAAGTTTAGGATATTTTCATGAGGGGCTCACTTGATAAACGAGAACTACATTAGCAATGAGAAGGGATATTCAAAGCCATAAAATGTGTCAACAAGAGTTTCTATTAAATCTTCCCACATGCATATGCTCGTATTTTTTTGATATCTATACCACAACAATGTCTTCCCTTTCAAGGAAAGAGTAAACAATCTAAGCATGACATCCTTAGTTATGATGTTGTGAATGACATGTAAGGAAGCTACATTCTTATAGTGCTCATATGCATTTTCTTTGTGCCATCAAAACTTGGTAGGGTCTTCAAAGCTACCTTGGGAATGTCATGTCGATTTGGGATGTTCAGAGGGTTTGTATCATTCCAATAAGGATAACCCCGCTGAGCCATAAGTGATACAGGTCCTTCAGAACTTTTGAGTTCTTCCTTTAGAGTGGAATCACTAGATGAGCATAACTTCTTTGATAATGAGGTCAATATTACTCATCAAACCTTAAGTCCTTCAAGAAAATAGGTTTCTAGAACAATATAAAAGGGTAACCAACTAGAGATTTTGGGTTGATCCCTTGTAGGATCGTGGGGTGAACAGAACATAAATCTCATAAAATAGAGTATCATCGAGATCTATTTAACAAGGATAGTGGTATCTTAGGGTCCCATTGGGCATGCCAAAAATTATTGGTCGAAAGTTTTTCTAATGAAAAGGTTTGTGCACCCATGAACCTCGACCAACATTGAATGACTATGTGGTCAGGAGCCTGCATAGGTCAATCTTCGAATAAGGTCGACTCCTTGTAAATCATAGCTAAATATACCTAGGGAAAAGGGTGTTGAAAGAAAACAAACCCAGAGCTAAAGCTAAAACTTACAGGGGTACAGATTTAGTTGCATCAAAACATATGCACACCAAACTTAAACCACTAAAATAAGTGTAAATGAATCACCTAATAGATTAGCCAACCCTTCTCATTTAGCATCATTCCAGGGTTATGCATAAGGGGTAATACCCAAAATGTATTTATAAAAATGGGGTGAATCAGTTTCAAAATCAAGGTGAATCGTGTCTAAACTCATATAAAACAGGTGATTTTTTTTAATTTTTTCCCAAAAAATTATAAAATTTTGATGAATTTGATGACAAAAAAAAAGGTCAATGACATACAGGGAAAATGGATGACAAAAAGTTTACAGGGCAACATACAAGGAATTATTGTAGTAACAGATAAAATACATATGGTGATAGATAGTGTGTGACCGTAGCAAATAAAAAATATATGGCAATAGATATATGTGACCTTTGTTGGTGATAAACATATGGTCACAGACATATGGCAATAGATATATGACAATAAAATTATGGTGATAAACATATGGCAACAGACATATGGTAATAAACATATGGCAATGGATATATGGCAACATATATATGGAGATAAACATATGACAACAAACATATGACGATAGACATATAGCAACAGATATATGGCAATACTAATGGACATATGGCAACAAATATATGGCAATAAACATATGGCCTCCCTTGTTTCCATTGCCAACAGGTGATATTTTACCTGTATAAACGAAATATGAACATGAACATCATGTTTAAAAAATAAAAATTACTGGTAAAAGAGAATTACTATTCAAGAAAAGGATGTCTGATGATAATTTTGGATGACTGATAGAAATATTGGATGTCTATAGCAAATCTGAACAAAAGATAAAAACTAGATGTTTGACACCCATAGGTTCACCATGTGACTCAAATATACTATTAGTGTGATTGCATCTTCTCCAATGTAGTTAGGGAATGATTTCAAAACTAGGCTTGGGATTGGTACCCAAATAATAGGAAAACCTCCTTATTGAGTGTCCATGTTTTAGAGAAAAATAGATAGAGAAAAAGGAATGATAGGAAATAAATAAAGCATGAAAAATAAAAACGTATTTTAATGGAGGCAATGCACAAAGATCCTAAAGTTCTTCCATATGAACATGAACAAGATGTTTAAAAAAGGAAAATTACTGGTAAAAGAGAATTACTGGTTAGGAAAACAAGATGTTTGATAGCAAATCCAAAAGACTATGTATGTTGTTGTATATCTATTGGTGTATGTTTATCACCATACATCTATCGCCCTATGTCTACCATCCAATGTTTGTCACCCAATATATTTCCCCCAATGTTTATTGCTCAATGTCTATTACCTTATGTCGATCGCCCTATATTGGTCACCCTATGTATGTCACCCTATGTATGTTATCCTGTGTCTATCGTGCTATATCAGTAATTGTTTATCTTTTATTTATTACAATCGCGTAATATCTTTCATCTACTACAATCACCTCTTATTTGTCACATCTTGTCTATATCCTGATGTCTATCACTTTATGTCTATTGCCCTATATATTTTACCTATTGTAGTCACCCTATGTCTCTCTCCTGTTGTGGTTGCCCTATGTTTATCGCCTGCTATGGTTGCCTGCTACAATTATCTCTTGGTTTTCATTTGCTACGATCACCTATTATCTATCGATGGTGCCAACTGACTTTTGTCTATTGCCTGCTTTATGTCTTCTACTCTATGTTGCTTATTATTTGTTGTCGTCTATCTTATGTTGTTTGTTTCCTATTGTCTCTCACCTGTTGTCTCACCTATTGTCTGTCGTCTATTGTATATTACTCGCTATAGGGAGAATTTGTATTTTAAATGTACGAGTATTGCTCTCATGTTAAATATATATAAATAGGGGTATAAGAGGTGAATTTAGCGGGACAAATGTAATTTTTTATAATTTGAAGGTGAATGTTAGGTAGGAATGTTCCGTGAAATAAGTATCAAGATACCCACATCCATTTTTCTTGATCATGTTAATAATAATCAATGAATCCTCTCAAGTGAAATATATATCCATGCTTAAATGGTAATCTTGATCCTTGTAAGAAGTGTCATAACTTCTACATAGTAGTTAGTTGAAATCCTAGATGGTTCTAAGTGAGGAGAGCTTTGTCTTCATTATTTCAAAAAGTAGTTAGTTGAAATTCTAGATGATTCTAAGTGAGGAGAGCTTTGTCTTTATTATTTCATAAAACATGTCTCTCAAAGCTTTCCCTAGATTTCCTTTAGAAGCACCATCAAAGCTAGTTTTAATGAATCTGAACTATTTATGTTTCCATATTACCATAGATCAATTTAGATCATTTGTGTTAACTCCATTATGACATATGACCCTTGTATGTGTATTAAACATTTGTAACTAAAAATCCAACACCTCTTTTTCTACCCTTAATACTTTGTAAAATGAGAACCATACATGTAAACATTCTGTAAGAGATACAACAACACATTTCCAAACTTGGATATGATTACACAAAAGAGACAACAAGGAGATAAGGAGGTTTAGGGTAAGCTTTTTTAAAATATTGCATTAATTATCACACAAAGGTAGAATACAATTTTTATGAAGAAGATCTCTATGTAGGAGCTACAAGATGTAGTTTTATCTTGTTCAAAATTATGTTGGTGCTTGTCTTGCTAAACGTCTACATGTATTGATGCTAGCCTCTTAGTTACAAGATTTGAATATACATATGAGTGTCATATGTGACAATGGTGTTTAACATAAAGAATCTACAATGATCTATAGTAAAATAAAAATGTCCAAAAGTATCAAAATTAAATTTAATGGCGCTTCTAAAGGAAATTTAGGAAAATCTAGTAGAGGTGATGTTTTTAGAATAATTAAAGCAAAGTTCTTCTCACCTACTAAAAATCATATGGAATTTCAAATAACACCTTTGTAGAGGTTGGGATACTTCTTACAAATTAACTTTAACTAACTTTTTAATATCCATGAGCATTGTGCATGTTAAACCACCTCATACTCTTTTGATCTACTATGCATGGTAGGAGGCAATCATATTGTGCTATTTGCTTATGGGACATCCATGCCCTACCCCTCTTCAATTTCAAACCTTAGCCCTCTTATATGGAGAACCTAAGCCTTCATCATTATGCCTACTTAGAGGATCGAGACAACCATTAAGAAATGATGAAGATATATTTCAATTGATAGGGATTCACATATTGTTATTAATATTATCAAGAAAAATGATTCATAGAATAAATTATTTTTATAAAATATGTTATAGATTAGATTTTTTATGTCAATATAAACAAATCTTAGAAATATCAATATATCTATAAAGAAGAAATTAAGATAACAAATAATTTAAGCAATCATAATATTAATCTTTCTCTTGACAAAATTCATATTTAAAAAAAAAACTAGAAAAAAATTATTTTATCTTTTAATAATAAATATATCATATTCTTGTTTATTTTCAAAACCATAATTTGCATTTAAAATATAGTATATCTAGAGAGTTTACTATCTATAATAGAAAATTTTATATTTAACATTTTCTTGCACCAAAGTGTCAATGTTGTCTTTCTTTATTTAAGTTTGAGAATAGAGATAACTAAACATTTAAATAAGATAGGCATCCATCTTGCATGAAAGAGATTTGTTTGCTAAAAAATTAGTGAAATTGAACTAAGTCCATTGTCTCCCATGTTTAAATAAGATAGGTATCCATCTTGCATAAAAGAGAATTGTTTGCTAGCTAAAAATTTAGTAAAATTGAACTAAGTCCATGGTCCGATGGGGAAGAAGCTAAAAAATAGTATTGTTAAGATATTTTAGAGTCTATAGTATAATTGTTATTTTTTAAAAGCAATGACATGTCAAAAATACAGGAAAATATGAAAAAAAAACTAACAAACATTCAAAGTGTCACATGGCATAAGAGCGTTAGAGGTCGTGAGAATAATATAACAAAAATTATTACCGATTCTTTATATGATAAAAAAATCTTAAACTAATTTTTTTGGTTTTTTATGTGAAATATAATTTGTTGTAGCAAAATGATTGCTTAATTATTCTCATAGTCCAAAGGTTATGTCCTAAGTTTAAAGATTTTGAATTTGAATTTGTATTAATGTTCATCAGTGATTAAAAGATGTCAATAGAATTGTAAAGTAAGACATATACAAAGCAACGGGAGTGCCTAATGCAGCTCCAAAAAAAATAAAGTAAGAAAAATAGTAAACACAATAACATATGATATACAAGATTTGTGGATCAAAGATTACTCCCAACATTCAAGGTTGAAGAGAAGTGAGTGATATAAGAGTTGAATGTTATCTTAGATATTCTTTGTTGGAGTCGACGATCTTGTTAAATCTTTGTGATCACCCTAGCTCTTCCCTAGTTAACTATCATATACTTATATAAAACATAAATGAGTTATCTTTATATAAAGTCTATAGAATATAAATGATGAGTACTTTAAATATTAAATTTGTTTTTAAATTAAAACTAAAAAAATAAAAAAAATTATTTAAAATTTAAAGTTAATTATCATAAGTTATATATATTTATATATAAGTTTTAAAATTTAATACATAAATTAAAAAATAAAGTTAATATTAATGATGGGTATCTAGAATATAATTAGAAAAATACATTTATCAAAGATAATTCTATATGACCAACTTTAGAAACCTACTTATCAAAAATGATCGACAAGATATTCGAAGATTTTTTTATATTGGAGACACGTGTCACGTTACATACCAAGGAAGAGAGACACGTCGCGTCCTGTCGCGTCACTATCACGGTCAAACTCTCTCCACTAAAGTTCAAACCGTCTCGAGATCTCCAAAATCTCACCGCCCCGAGTAGCGGGCCCCACTGCTGTGCTGACAAAAGTCACGGACGTATATTTATTTTCTTTTTACCGAAATTAGCGCTAGTAGTGTATGTCTTTGGTTTGTATTTGAGAAATTTTAATTTCAAAATATTGTGCAAGGATCGACACTTTTTAAAAAATTAAGGTTTTACTTTAAAATTAATTTGAAAGTGATAGGTCAGTTGGTAGTTGTGGAATGTTTGGTGGTAGGTTGTTTAGTAGGTTCAATTCCTTGGACTGTTGGTTCCCATTGATTTCATCTTTACCAACAAGTTAAGGTTAATAAAGGTTTCTATTCCACAAAAGAAAAAAAAGAAAACATTATCTTACATTTTGACAATATGTCATTGGCAAAACATAAAAAGAAACCAGTATGTCTTTCACGTTTCATCTTAGTTAAATCAATTCAATTCAAATTATGAGAAAAGAGACCCCAATTAATATACCTTCATACTAGTCAAATCAATTTAAATCATACGAAAAATAGACCCCTATTAATCTGCCTCGGAGGAGTGCAAAACCTTCATTCTAGTTAAATCAATTCAAATCATAAGAAAATAGACCCCTTTGCGTGGGAGGAGTGCAAAACATAAAAAAGAGACTAGTATGTTGTTCACGTTTCATCTGAGTTAAATCAATTAAAATCATGAGAAAAAGACCCCTATTAATATACCTTTGTTTTAGTTAAATCAATTCAAATCATAAAAATTAAAGACCCCTAATAATATGCCTGGAAGGAGTGCAAAACATAAAAAGAAACTAGTATGTGGTTCACTCTTCATCTTAGTTAAATCAATTAAAATCGTGAGAAAGTACACCCCTATTAACATACCTTCATCTTAGTTAAATCAATTTAAATTATGAGAAAAAAAAAGATCCTATTAATATTCTTGGAAGAGCCCTTAAGGGTTGGGCCCTTAAGGGTTAGGTGGATTGGTAGTTGTTTGTTTGGTTAGACATTTTTTTTGTACACAAGCTCACGCACGTGTACACACATCACACCGCATGGTGGTTTGAATCTAGGTCTCTCGAAAGAAAGCCCAAAGCCCTAACTACATGGGTGTCCCGCAGGGACCTTGGTTATTTACTTACTAAGAAGACACCCAAGTTCAAACCTTAAGACAGTCTATTTGCAAAGGTTGTGCATCAGATCAACCATGACAGTACGATTCCTGACTAATCAGCCATCTCCCTCACGATGGGCAACAACAACTAAGTAAGATAAGTTTAATAAGAGCAGCACCTATAGTTTAAACTCCGTTTAACAGTTACTAAAAATATTAAACAATTACTAAAAATATTATAATTGTTTCTTAATAATGTGATTGTAACTAACCCTCTTATAAATTAAAAAAAAAAAAAATCCCTTCAAAAAGTATGGTACAGTTGTACTACTTGTCGTGCTTAAAAACATTATCGTGTACGGAATATATGTGACGTAAGAAATCCGTCCATCCTCTAATTTCGCCGTCAAAGAAGCTAAGTTGACGCACCTGAACGAAATTGCCGGGAAAACGACAGTAAGTTTCTAATGACGCGTGGGTCCCACGTAGCCCGACGATCACGACGGATACGTCGGTGGTCGTAGCTGTCAGTTGACGGCAAAGTTTGACACTTATTGCAAGGGGAATGGCATCCGATTTATTAGATCGGTACAATGTTCTATCTATTTAGTTATTTGTCTTTACCATGTAAGTTTGGGATGACGTGGATATGTCCCTCCTCTTCTAATTGTGTTTAGGTTATAAAACACCTAAAGGCATAATATGGTCCAAATCTAGCGCCATAATGCACCAATAATTTGAAAACCCGGTGTAATGTTTTTTTTGGGTGGGGGAGAAGGTTGGAAAAGCTCAATATCTCTCTCATAATTTAATCTATCTTAAACATCCTTTCCTTTTCAAAGTTATTATCCAAAGTTCAACTTAAGTTTGTAAAAAGTATGGTCTTAAGGTTTGAACTTAAGTTTTTTAAAATAAATGCCTATATTCAAAGTGGAACTTAAGTTTGTAAAAGGTATGGTCTTAAGGTTTGAACCTAAGTTTATTTTAGATAAATGTCTGTCCAAAACAGACAATTATCAATCTACCTAGTCCTTGAGGCTTTAATTGTCATTTTGTCTTTTAAAAATTTTAATAAAGGTTTAAGGTTTACTTTTATTTTTATTTTTTTAAATACATAGGGGAATTGAAAACACCATTAGGTACTGCCAATATAAACCTTAACCCGTTGGGCTAGATAAAGTCAACGAAATTTCGTCCCTCCAAAGCATCGAATTAGAACAACCAACCGGTCACTACCATCAGCCTTTCCCCTCCTAGATAAGTAATGCCTTGGACCTCTCCAAAAAGAGGCCAAAGCCCTAACCACTACACTATCCTGGACTTTTAAGATTCAAATATTGTGAATGTTAAAAGTTATACACTATACTTCAATAACTGAAATATGATTAAATAATCATATATTGGATAAGCAACGTCTTTTAAAAAAAAAAAATCATATAACTTATAATCTCTCAAACCATAAAAACTATTTTTCTATTTTATCCTTTTACTTTTACATTGGATGAAAACTTCTATTTATGGGTAGAGTCAACTTATTTCGTAACTTTTTTTCAACCTTTGCTTTATGTAAATGTCAAACCTTGAGTGTTTATTATAGATAATCTAAGGTCTATTGTTACATAATTTTATCAACTTGAGTGGTTTGAAAACTTCCATTTATGGTAGAGTAAACTTTTTTAGTAACTTTTTCAACCTTTGCTTTACGTAAATGACCTTGAGTGTTTATTATAAATAATTTAAGGTTTAATGTTACATAATTTTATTAACTTGAGTGGTTTAATGGTAGAGACTTTAAAATTTTGAAAAGAAGTTTAATATTCAAATTCTATGAGATGTAGAGTTGCCCATCATATAACAGAAAAACAGTTAAATAACCATAAAAACAACCAAGTTTGTCTCACATGGTTTATGGCCTCGCTTTACATTAGATGAGAACTTTCACGAGTAGAATCAACTCATTTGGTAACTTTTTATGGCCTTGCTTTACATTGGATGAGAACTTTCATTTAAGGGTAGAGTCAACTAGTTTGGTAACTTTTGTTTTAACATGTGTTTTATTATAAATAATTCAATGTTACATAATTTTATTAGTTTGAATGGTCTAAAGTTGGAGACTTTAGAACTATGAAGGTTTGAATCTTGAAGGATATAGGGTTATACATATGTTTCAATAACACAAAAATAGTAGGATAACCATATAAAGAACATCCTCTACCAAGTTTATCTCGGGGCTTATGACCTCTTTACATTGAATGAAAACTTCCATTTATGGGTAGAATCAACTCATTTGGTAACTTTTGTTTCGACATGTGTTTTATGTTAATGTTAAATGTTTATTATAGATAATCCAATGTTACATAGTGGAGACTTTGTGTTAACGTAGTTATACTGCTGTTATTTCATTATTTGTTTTATTTGTGCATTTGTTATTTTGTTATAACAACATGCTATTGTACGTTGGTTGGTTTGGCAACCTCCGGCATTATTGTTATTGCAGTGTTATTTAAACTGCACAATTCAATAAACAAGTTAATCGTTTTTCTAACATGGCATCAGAGCCAGTGGCGTGAAGAGAGAGGCTGGAGGCGGACGAAGCTATTTGCTGGGAGAAGGTTGTTGTTGCGACGTGATTTTTTTTTTTTTTTCACGCCATTGCGTGATAAATTTTATAAAAAAAAAATTCACGGAACGCAGGACGCAGGGAGCTGCATCCCCGCGGGACGCAGGACGCAGGGAGCGCCAGCGCTGATCGCGCGCCCCCCCGCTGGACGCAGAGCTAGCACAGAGCGCACGTCGCGCGCTCGCGCCGCTCTCCCCCCGCTGGACGACGTTGTGCGCAGTTGCGACGCGCCCCGACCCCCCTCCCCCCGTCGTTGGAACGCGACGCGCGGACGAGCGCGCGCGCTCCCCGGCCCCCTCGGGCGACGCGACGATTGCGTGGATGCGGCGCGCGTCCCGCCCCCCCGTTGGAGGTTGCGCGACGCGCGGACTGCACGCGCGCCCTTGGCTGACGCAGCGCAGCCGAGCCGCGCCCCCCTCCCCGGGTGAATTTAAAAAAAAAAAAACACTTACGAGCGTAGCGAGCCGCGACGCGCAGCAAGCGCAGCCATGGACGCTGCGGCAGGAGGTCGCTGCGGAGGCAGCCACAGTGGGCTTGGGAAGCAGAGAGGAGGACGGGAGAGAGGCAGCAGACTGAGGACCCTCCTCAAATACGAGGGGGCCTCTTGATCCTTTCGGATCAGCCCGCTGGCTCACGTGGTCGTGAGCCGTGCGGTAAGGCTCTGGGAGCCTGCAGGTCGGGGGTTCAAATCCCGCCGACTCCCCCCTTTCAAAGGTAAATTTTTTTTTCAAAGTTTTTTTAATTATTATTTTTTAGTTAAAATTTTTAATTTTAATTTATTTTTTTATAGTTTTAAAACTTTATAAATTAAAATTTATTTTTAATTTATTTTTTCATAAGTTTTAAAAACTATATAAATTAAAATTATTTATTTTAACTTTAAATACATAATAATTATTTAAAATGCTTTGTTAAAGAGAATTTTTTTTAAGGGGGGATATTTTTTTCAAAAAATCAAAGGGGGAAAGTGAGTAATTTTTTGAAAAAAGCAATTTGGCGAATTGTAATAGGTGCATTTTCGGCTGCCTCGACACCTTGTGGGTTATTCCTGTGGGCATTTTTTTTGTTGTATGTTGCATATTTGTCTTTTGCACTATAACATTAAAAATTAAAATCAAATTCACTCCCTAAGTCCCCGGAATAATTAAAACCCATCCGTGCAATTTATTGCACTGCAGCGTTCGGTATTTGTGATACCTCTGGCCAGCACTTACAGGTAAAGCTGTCGTGATTGGGCTACTGTATCCGTCGCCTAATATAGCCGCTACAACGACGTCTGAGCTTGTTCTCTATAAATCGTTAGGGAGAGATAAGTTTGCCATTTTTTGCATTTTTTTACTCCATCCACTACCCTTAATCGCTCTTGTGTTTAGGCATAAATCCTGACGAAGTATTCTTCATAGTGTTTAGGGGAAGTTACGTCCCACGCATGAGAAGAATCTTCTATGGTAGGTGCCATCAACAAGGCGATTCCCTTTCGATCACCGCTTATGTTCCACGTATCGTATGATCTCTAAAACTCACCTATAGTCTCCCTCACGTAAGGGCGGGTGATTTTTGTTGATCTTTTCTAAATACCTATAGTTTCCCTCACGTAAGGGCGGGTATTTTGTACGGTATAACGGCCTAGCAAAAGGTATATCGAAAGGGGGACCAATTGGTGATATAAGGAACCTTCACTATGGCCGCTGTTGCAAAATTGATGACTGATCCTCATCAGTTATTGAAAGGTCCAAATTATACACCATGGAAACATAAGATGAAGGCAATTCTCCAAATGGAAGATTTATGGGATATTGTTACTGGAGTAACACCTAGGCCTTCACCAGCATCAGGATCCACAAGTCCTTCCGCAGATCAGATAGCTTTTGACAAGAAAGACAGTCGAGCAAAGGTGCTCATTTTGTTTGTTGTTTCAGATGAAGTGCAACCTCATATAGTTGACAAAGCAAGTGGTAAAGAGGCATGGGATGCCCTTAAAACCATCTATGAGGGAAATAATGATTCCACCATTCTTCATCTTCAACAACAACTTCATAACCTGAGTTTGAGACAGGGTGAAACAGTTGAACTCTTTCTATGCAGAGTGTCTGAATTGAAAGAGAGATTGAATTCTTTGGGAGATTCTGTGGACGAAAAGCTTCTCGTTTCAATTGTGATGAGAGCTTTACCTTCTTCATTTGATATGTTGATCACCTCCATCCAGGTGTCTCAATGAAAAATTACCTACATCGAGTTGGTCAATCTGCTTCAACAACAGGAGGCACGCCAACTTCACAAGGATGATTCTTCCAATACAGCCCTATACACCAACAGGCAGGGTTCTAGGAAGAAATGTAATGGGCAAAAAGGAGGCAACTTTCAGAAAGGAGGAAATTCTCAACAGGACATGAAAGGAAAAGGAAAACAACCTCAACAGAAGAAGAGGTGGTGCAAGATCTATGAGAAATACAACCATGACACCAACAGGTGTTGGCATAAGAACAAGCAGAAAGGCCAAAACAAACCACAAAATAAAAACAAGCAACCCCAAGTGAATGTTGCTTGTTGAAGAATCCGACTCGGATTCCGAATGGGCACACAATGTGCTCATGACTACCACAGATTCCACAGAGAGGGATCCTGTTTGGTATGTCGATTCCGGAGCTAGCAAACATATGATCGGCGACGGATCGTGGTTTGAATCATTCGTGGCCAAAGAGGGCAAACCTGTCACCATTACCGATGATAAAACCTACAGGGTTCAAGGAAAGGGTACAGTTTCAGTCACTCTTCCTGATGGCAAGTGTCAGATTGACAAAGTCCTCTATGTTCCAGGATTGGCTAAAAATTTGTTGTCGATCACACAAATCCTGGATAGAAATATGGTTGTCAACTTTCATGTTGAGAATGGCAAGAAGTATTGTACTATTACCGGGAAGGGTAAGCGATTGCAACAGACTTCATATAAGCACGACTTATTTGCACTAGATGCTATCTCTACTCCACATGTTGCCATGACTGTCTCTACCAAGGAGGCAACTTCCCTATGGCACAAGAGATATGGGCATCTTAGTTCGGCTACTTACTTGAGCTCGGTAAGTATGAGATGGTAAAGGGTCTTCCTTCCCTTTCTGGCACATTGCCAGTGTGCTCTGACTGCTTGGCAGGAAAGCAGCATAGAGTACCATTTGAGAAGAGCTCAACAAGAGCACAAAAACCTCTGGAGTTAATTCACACCGATTTGTGCGATCCTTTCACACCCAAAAGTTATGGAGGTAAGAGGTACTTTTAGTTATTCGTAGATGACTACTCGCGAAAGATGTGGGTTTTCTTTCTCCAACTGAAATCTGAAGCTTTCGCATTCTTCCAACAGTTCAAGAAATCCGTTGAGAAGGAGTCAGGAACTTCTATTAAAACCCTCCGCTCAGATCGAGGGGGGGAGTTTACCTCTAATGAATTTTCTGCATTCTTAGATAAGCATGGAATCAAGAGACAGCTTAACAATCGCCTATACTCCTCAACAAAATGGAGTTGCTGAGAGAAGGAATCGTTCTATCATGGAAATGGTTCGTTGTATGCTCACAGGAGCCACTCTTGGGCAACAATATTGGGTAGAATTTGTCATCACTGCAGTATATCTGTTGAATAGGGCACCCACAAAGGCCCTAAAAGGAATGAATCCACAGGAAGCATGGAGTGGTCGAAAACCCTCCATATCTTATCTACGTATTTTTGGATGTCACGCTTTCATGCACATATCGAAAGAGAAAAGGAAGAAGCTAGATGAGAAAACACTGAGATGTATTTTTTTTGGTTATGATGAGCACTCTAAAGGATATCGTTTGATAGATCCTTTGACAAAGAAAATTCATGTCAGCAGAGATGTTGTCTTTGATGAAGCTTTCACATCACAGAGCACATCTAGAGTACACCTAGATCTTGTGGAATCTAAGGAAGAGAAGATTCCTTCGTCAACACAGACAGGAGGTCCTTCTACATCTTATTCACCACCATCGAAGAAGAACCCAAAATGGTGTACAAATACAATCAGAGACGCAAATTTATCCACTCCTCCCAATTTGAACTTGGATGGACCTCGTACACGTAGTATGGCTCAAAAGAAAAAAGAAGCCAAAGAAACTGGTGAGGTTGATGATCTTTGTCAATCTTTTGAGGAACTTTCTATAACTCCACGTACAGAAGTAGAGGATATGGATATTGATGATGATAGGGCATTCATGTCTACCATAGATGATCTTGAACTTGCATCAGTGCAAGATGCTCTTAGTGAGCCTCAATGGAAGGCCGCTATGGATACAGAGTATGAGTCTTTGATGAAAAATAAAACTTGGAAGCTTGTTGATTTGTCGCATGGAAAGAAACCCATTGGCTGCAAATGGGTATATAAAGTCAAGTACAAGGCAGATGGAACAATTGATAAGCATAAGGCCCGTCTTGTTGCAAAGGGCTATGCTTAAAAGGAAGGCATTTACTACGAGTAAAATTTTGCACCTACTACTCGGATGACCACAATTCGAGTTATGTGTGCTATGGCAGCACAATATGGGTGGAAACTTCACCAGATGGATGTCAAAAGTGCCTTTCTAAATGGTGATCTCCAAGAAGAAGTCTACATGACTCAGCCAGAAGGATTTGAAGTGGAAGGCCAAGAGCAGAAGGTTTGCAAATTGGTCAAATCCTTATATGGTCCGAAACAAGCTCCTCGAGCTTGGTATATAAAAATGGACAATCACCTTATGCGAGCATGGATTTAAGAGATGTCCGTCAGATGCAAACCTCTATTTCAAGAAACAGGGTTCCGATATAGTGTTGCTTGTACTCTATGTTGATGATCTGCTCATTACAGGGAGTTCAGAAACTATGATCTCTATTGTCAAAAGAAACTTGTGTAAATATTTTGAGATGACAGATCTCGGACTTCTCCATTACTGTCTTGGTCTGGAATTCAGCCAGAAGGAGCACTCCATCAAAGTGTCTTAGAAAAAATATGCCAAGACATTGCTTGGAAAAATATCGCATGACCGATTGCAAGCCAATGGCAACTCCGATGGAGAATGGACTTCGAGTTATCGCGATATGATGATTCACCTCGGGTAGATGGTACTCTCTATCGACAGTTGATTGGGAGTCTCATATATCCGACCAATACTAGGCCAGATCTCGTATTTGTTGTCAACTATCTTTTGAGGTTCATGCAGGAGCCTAAGACCACTCATTGGAAAGCAACAAAATGTGTTCTTCACTATGTCCGTGGTACTATGGAATATGGCCTAGAATACAAGAGGAACAACAAATTCTTCTTGCAAGGATACATGGACTCTGACTATGCCGGATCATTTGATGATCGCAAGTCAACTTCTGGATACATTTTTCATCTGGGATCCGATCCTGTCTCTTGGCATAGCAAGAAGCAACAGGTGGTTGCTATTTCATCAACAGAGGCAGAGTATCGTGCCGCACGTGAAGCTGTGTGCGAAGTGATATGGTTGCGTCGCATTCTGACAAGTATGGGCCATTCGTCAAAATCTCCAATACACTTATTTTGCGACAATCAGGGTGTTCTGAACCTCGTCAAGAATCCAGTCCATCATGAAAGAACAAAGCACATTGAAACACAATGTCATTTCATTCGAGATGAAGTTCCAAAGCACCGAATTCAGCTTCAGCGACATTCCCACCGATGCTCAAGTTGCGGACATTTTCACTAAGGCACTTGGACGTGTCAAATTTGAGTTGTTTCGCAGCTCTCTTTGTATTGCAAAATGATGTAATCAGGGGGGATGTTAGTATAGCTAGTAGTCATCCTATTACCCAAATAATGTAATAAGGGGGGATGTTAGCGTAGTTATACTGCTGTTATTTCATTATTTGTTTTATTTGAGCATTTGTTATTTTGTTATAACAACATGCTATTGTACGCTGGTTGGTTTGGCAACCTCCGACAATATTGTTATTGCTGTATTATTTAAACTGCACAATTCAATAAACAAGTTAATCGTTTCAATAAACAAGTTAATCGTTTTTCTAACACTTTGGAACTCTAAAAGTTTGAATATGGAGGGATGCAGGGTTACACATTATGTTTTGGTAATTGGAGAATGATTGAATAATTATATAATGGATAAATAACATCTTCCATGAAAGTTGTTTTATATGTCCTATGGTCTTGTAAACTTTAAAAACTATTTTCCTTTTTGCTCTTCAAACAAGGCTATATAGAGACCTTGACACATGGTCTTAGGAAAAAATTTGAAGTTCATTTATTTATATATAAAAATATTTTTTAATTATAATTTTTTCCTAGAAAGGTGGGTTATTAAATTTAAAAATAATAATATTAATGTATAATATAATATTTTTATTTTTACTACTTAACCTATTTAAAAAATATATATATTAATCACGCCACTTCATTATCGATGATGTTACCCGGGTTCAATTTCCATGGCAGATGTGTATAAGAAGTATTTACTCAAAATATATATATATAAACAAGATAACAATTATTTTTTAAAAATATGTTTAATTTTTTTAATTCTCAAATATTAATAATAGTTACTTGTTTATCTTGGGCTTTGGCTCTTCTTTGGAAGGTCCAAAGTCCAAACCATGGTGTATGTGGTTGTGTTAAATTCTCTATTGATAAGCTCAACTCTCCCCTTATGAGAGGTCATGGTGGGATGTGATGCTTAACCTTGAACGTCCGTCGTAAAAGTTTCTCACACTAACCAAATCAAAATAAATAATAAAATAATAATAGTCACTAATTTTATAAATATTTTATTTTATATATATTTTTCTTTTTAATATATTTATTTTATATATATATATAAATAAAGGTCCATGAGTATTGTATATACATACAAGCATCCATCACTCACACATACAAGGTCTTTACATTGGAATCCTTTTACGATACTTTGAACATAAGGTTAATGAAACAAATTTTGTTAAAAGCACCATATACATCTTTATGGCTCTACAAGGTTCTTTCATGTGAATATTAAAACTTTGGTTTACCACGTAAAATCCTCATATCAATTGTTGAACCATAAAATACGAGAAAGAATCAATATTTCTAATTAGTTATGCACGTTTTATGGTCTTCCAATCCTAGTTCTATGCATTGTTATAAGTTTTATTCTTTTAAAGTATTTTCAGGCTATACAGGGTACCTTGAGCCTTGGCTTATAGCATCAAACTCTTTCTTTCATTTTACTTGCCCTAAATATGTAAAAGAGTCAATACTTTTTAATTGATTATATAAGGTTGAAATGACCTCATTTATATTTTATTTATTTTTTTGCTATTACAACAAAAAGTTTTATAATAGAACACTTTATTTCAACTTGGGTGCCCCTCACAATGGAGGAATTTATGATAGAGGCCATGTTTATACAATTATATCCTAATTATTTTTCTCCATAGTACCTTTGAATTTTCTTAATTGGCTATATGGGGTTGAAATAAACCAAATCATATTATATTATGATACTCTAACAACCTATATTATCCTACTATTACAACAAATTGTATTGTTATGAGTTGTCTAATCATGAAAGTATTCATGAAAATACAAAATTTTGAACTTTGGTTGTGGTCACATGAATTTTTTAATAAGATATGTGTGGCTTCTAATGGGGGCCAGTCCCATCAGAATAACAAAACATTACATTTTTGTTAGTTTAATTAAACCATACTCAACTAGTTTTTTATCAAAACATTTTTCATTTACATTTTATCAAAGATATTCTTCATTTATCTTCTATCAAAGATATTTTTCATCTTCCTCAAACTATTGTGTTTTTGCAATCAACTCCTTGGTATCATTTTCATTAAGAGATAATACCTCATTTGGCTAGTTGCCTTCTAAAATTTGAATCTTACGAAGGATAAAGATTAACACTATGATTGGCTTAAGTATTTGCTACTTGATTTTTTTGTCTAAATATGCTAGCTATAACAACCTATTAATTCCCTAATACCTCTTTTTTTAGGGGTCTTATTCATGCTTCTAATATTCCAAGATATCTATTTTATTATCACTTTTTGTTTGAATTAGTGGACTTAGCCCTACTTCTTGTTAACACTTGTGATATTTACTTTTATTTTTCCATATCAATATTCCTCTAAGTTTTTTTTTTTTGTTTTTGTTTCTTGGATCTTCCTCTATTATTTTCATTCCCATCAACACTTTCAGCTTCATCAATATCTTAAAAATTTCCATATTGTTCATAGTGAGTCTTGTCATCTATAGGTTTTTCTTACTCTGAAGGATTTAAAGTTCAAGGAATAACCTCAAAATAACTTTCTTCTTTATGTTGTGCTAGGAGCCCCAAAGTGCAAGGACATTCCTCTATATAAATTACCTTATAATGCTGCCCTAAAATCCCTAATTTTTTTATGGATATCCATCATCTTCATTTCTTTATCGTATGGTTCTTGAAACTCTAAAATACAAGGAATAACCTTTACACTACTTTCATTTCTATTTCAAGGAGACTTGATTTTATTTTGCTTGAGATAAATGAAAATGATTTATAGTTATAAAAATTGATCTCTTCTACCTCCCTTGCTTTAAAATTTACCTCCACATCTTAATTCACACCTTTAATTCCTTTTAAATTTGAACTTGCACATTGTGCTTCCTAATCCTTTATATCCTTCTTTGTTTCTTCTAACAATTGATCCAAGTGAATTATGATGACCTTTGTTATGGATAATGTTTTTTTTTTTGTCTCTTTTTTGGGAGTGCATTGTCCTTGGTCTAATTTAGCTTCGACTATAGAATGATCTCCTTGGTAAATCTTGAAGTTTGTCTCATGGCTAAAATTTTATCCTTTTCCATCATTTTTACTTTGCAATCTCTTACCATGTGTCTAGTCTCATAGCATTTGCAACATCAAAATGTAATATTTTTATAATCCACTTGTTGATCCTATTACCTTGATTCAAATATAATCTTAATTGTTTATGGTAAAGGATTTTAAATATCAATAACAACATATATTTGGGTATATACAACATATTTTCATGTTGTTACTCCTTGATAGTTGGTCCCTCCTAGATGAAACACTGCTAGGGTATTGTCAATATTCTTCAAAATATCCTTATTGATAAGTTGATATGGAAGTGCAAAAATCCTAATCCACATTGGAAGTATTTTAATACATTTTATCCCCAGTAAAAAATTCTCACTCTATGGTCTTAAATATGGGGTATCTCTCCTTAATTTTTGAACTAAAACAAATATGAGAACAAATATCTTTAGGAAGAAAATTCATGGAGTGATTTTGATTTAATCTCTACCTCCGTTTCATCCAATTTTGAGTCTCAAATACCTTGGTCATTATTCTTGGAACTTACATATTAACCCTATGCTTTTAGGAACCATTATATCATGATCAATAATCTCATCATTGATAATCACTTTTATTGTAATATTTGCTTACTAGATTGGACTTGCCATATATCCACTCCTCTTGTTTTTAAGTTGGACATCCATACTTCCAGCTAGGGTATCCTTACTTCCAATTAGGGCTTTCAAATATGGCTTTCCTTCCATGTTGTCCACCTTTTTTCTCATATGAATCTTTATTTTTTATTTTTTTCCAAATATTTGGAGCAATAAAAGGTGAGGCTTGCTCTTGGATTGCACTTGTTCCTATATAATTGCATTATATTTATCATTACTTAAATTACATTAAGCATAAAAAAAATCAATATTGTTCAATAATAACTATAAATTATTTTATACCCATGGGATTTAGGGTAATTTATTGAGTATGAAGAATGTCATACTGTAAACCAAGGATCATGTCCTTAACATTTAATCAAATAGTATCAAGTCAAATTGTTAAATTCCTTAATGTTCAACAAGAAGACCAAGGTTTAAATATTACCAAATAATACATGCATAATCCCCAATTGTAATACCACTATGTGGTCATGATGTAATATGAGTGGGATCTTTTTTTTGCTTGAGAAAAAGGGGTTGTACTTAGGTCTCCCACCCTTGAAAAATTAGAACTCTCTTCTTTAGATCTTGGAAGTTCACAAACATATTCAATTCTCATATCAATTGAGTTTTTATAGCTAGATACCTACATATTTTTCATAAAAATTCTAAATTCTTGATTTTTATTTTCTAGATCTTCTTTAATTTTCTTTGTAAATACAAATATTCTAGAATTCAACATCCTTCTTGAATTTTTCCTGTAGTAGCCTTCACAGTACCAAAACTCCACCTCTATTGTCTATACACTACATCTTAGTAGAGTAATATTTCTAAAATTTTACATTATCATAGTTCGCTTTACCAACTTTAGACTATTAGTTTCCTTCCTAAAGCATAAGTGCAACCACAAAAATTGTAATAAATAGTTTAGTAGTCTCAAAAAATTGAATTTTTATGATTAAATATTATCAAGGAATATATGCATAATAATGAAACTATGAGCCACTATATAATACAAGTGGAATTCATTTTAATCTCAAATAACCACGTAAAAAAATATTTTATCATTTTAACGAGTTATGAAATGAATCTCATTCATATTATAATGACATTTTAACAAATTATAATGGTATTATTTTAATAAATAGTTTAGTAGTCTCAAAAAGTTAAAAGTTCCAATCCATACTCTATCCCATAATCCAACCAACAACTCAAATAATCCATTCAACCATGAAGTCCATATAATATCATATTCTTCTACTTTAGCATACAAAACTTCTACTCCTTCACAGAATCATAGTCCGCTTTACCAAATTTGGACTATTAGCTTCCTCCAATTCATTGATATATAAATGGATCCCCTAAAACATTTTGTAGTCCTCTAGAACATTATTTTGAATTTTCTCCTTTTAATTTTTTCTTGTCAACTTTAGCTAAACTTACTGCTTCCTCTAACCAAGGAAAATAAAATTTTACTTTATGATCCAAATTAAAATCCCTCTATTGGCAAGCCTATATGCACATTTGTTCCCTTCCCTTAACATATGTGTAAATCCAATTTCTTCCAATTTTATAGCAAGGTATTGTATTTCCACAATGATCTCTTGTATGTTCCATGGAGCTTTTGCTTTCCTTAAAATTGCATTTACTACTATTAGTGATTCACCTTCCATCCATACTATGTTTCATTTTATTTGTCTGCATATTTTTAATCCTTCCAAAGCCATCCAAGCTTCAACTTCATTAATTGTCTTAAATTCACTATTGGACGCATAATGTGACAAAATATCACCCTTATTATTTTTTATTATTCCTCCTCCTATTGTTGACCCTGAATTTCTTTTAGAAGCTCCATCGAGATTCAATTTGACCAACTCTACTTCTGGTTGTTTCCACTTTATATATTTTACCTTTATTTTGTTTCTCCGATACCCACCATCATAATTTCAATTGATGACTTGACTCCATCTATCAAGGCTTTCCGCTTTAAGATTAATGATTAGGTGAGTTGATAAGGCTAGTTTAGAGTCCTCTATGGTTAAACAAATATTCCTTTTCATTACCTCTATATTTATTTTCTTTCCTTTAAATATTCTTATGTTCCTTTCTAGCCATACAGTTCAAATTAATATATATTTTTATGTATCCCAAATTAACTATAATATCTCACTTTTAAAAGTGCTTTGTCATTGATTTAACCATTCTTTAATCTTGCCATTCATAACCATGCATTTACCAAACATATTAAGAATCCATTACTATAGTTCCTAGACTATTGAGAAGTGTTCCAAGCAATGGTATATACTCTCCTCCTTTTTACATAGAATACATTATGAGGGGCCTTGAAAACCACTTTTCATTAAGTTATCCTAGGATAAAATTTTCTTGTGACCTACTAACTAAAAACATTTTAAAATTTTGAATGCTCAGGATATCCCAAATATATCTTTGTATTCTTGCATTAACCCTATTTTTTGGATGCTTTACATTGTATTTTCTTCTTGTGTATTATCCTGAGTTATTCAACTCCCAAATTAGCTTATCCTCGACTCCCCTTAGAATAATAACTATTATTATATTTATGTTCAATTTCCTCCTAGCAACATCCGGTATACTTATAAAAAATCTTCTTTCCATTCATATGTTCCTTTCTGATCCTTATACATAATGTTTGAAACCCTAATGTTGTCATTGTATTGAAGTAATCCTATCCATGGTTTCAAAATTGCATCTATATTGAGTGGTCTTTTATCACACCAAGTATCCATTCAAATAGTCCTCCAATGACATAGATATTAAATGTCTCTTGATGGTGTAGATATTTGAAATCACCCTATGGAATAGATATTAAATGCCCCCTAATGGTGTATACATTTGAATTCTCCCTATGACATAGCTATTAAAAGTCCCCCATGTTGGTATAGACATTTGAAGTCCCCCTTAGGAATTTACTAATCAAAGTCTCCTTGTAGAATTTACTAATTGAAGCCCCCCTATGGCATTTACTAACAGAAGTCCCCCTGTGACATTTACTAACCAAATTCCCCCTATGTAATTTACTAATTGAATTCCCTGTGGCATTTACTAACCAAATTTACCATGTGGAATTTACCAACTAAAGTCCCCCTATGACATTTACTAATCAAAATATCATATATCTCTTTGTATTATATTGTATATATTCCAAGTTGATTATCATCATGACCTAGGTGCTTGTCTTAGATTTAGATCTCAAGACATCCCTTTGGATTGGCACACTTTGTATATATCACAAATATATTTCATCATTCTCTAAGTGCTTGTCTTGTATCCGGATTTTAGGCCACTACCTCAAGATAAGATAATTTTGTGTACATATTCTTAGACATATATGCCTTACACCTAAGTGCTTATCCTTTACTAGGCTCTTATGCCACCTCTTATTGGTGCAATGACAACTTGTATATAAGCATTATATTATTAGATCACTACGAGTATTTGTCTATCATCAAGCATATAGACCATCACTCAAACATAAAAGAATATGTTGTACATCTTCAAGATATTTTTCTCCTATTAGGTCCTCTAGACCACTACTTGAATTTTTTTTGAATATCTTATTTGCATTTTCTAAGTCTCAATCTAGGTGATCTTCTCTTAATTCAAAGTCTCCCATTATTTTTACTACCTCTTTTTGGTTTAGAGAAAGAATCGGGGATGGCTAGTGTTGAGTTAAAATGATTTGACAATTCACTTATACCCCATCTTGTACTCGAAGTAAACCATTAAAATTGCTCTTATTTTACCTAGAAACCTAACCCTAGCAAATGTGTTGCCTGAATCTAGTAGGCCGACACATTTATGGTGCAAAATATCTTAGCTATTTTAACATCCCCAAAACACTTGGACTCATATGTTTAGCATGAAACCATTCCTTTTTCTCCCCTCTCTTTCATCCAACCATTGGTTTTCCCATAGCACCCTCTAATGCATTTACGCCACCCAACTACAATAAGGTGGCATATTTGCAATCAAAATTTGTTTACCTATGAAATCAATATAGATCAATTTTGCATCACTAAAATAATTTGTAAATGATCTCATTAGTATAAACTCACCTATTGAACCCTTGTTTGAGGCAAATCATCTCCTTGTACATTTGTGCCACCCTACTATAGTTAGGCAGTGCATTTGCACCACCAAGTCTTTTCCCTCTCTCTTTTACAATGGGAAATAAAACTCATCACTCACATCCTAAAACCTATCTCTACTTCTAAAATTTCTAAAATTTTCATCACATTTCAAATTCCATATCAAATCATGTTGATTACTATTCATATCAAGTCAATCAAGAAAATAAAAATAACAAAACCAATTTAATGGAATAACTAATCAATATATATTATCATCATCAATACAAACAAATTGGACCCCGAAATGTTTTGTATATATATAATTGAAATACATATACATCCATATTGACATACCAAAATCTCAAATCGGTACACTTAATCAAATTTGGAGGGTAATGTACCACAAAACACAAAATCGGTGCACTTGATGTCTATACATCCATATCCAAAAACTAATAATATTAGGTCTCAACAAAATGACCCTGTGTCTCCTCTTGCAATTGGTGGTAGTGGTGGCAACGACGTTCCCAATGATGGTCCCATCATAGACTTCTATGATTTTCTAGTCACAAAACGCAACCTTGATCTTGTCCTCGAGCTCACTAAGGATGGTTGCCTCTACTCAACAAGAACAATGGCATGATATAATGCATAGTAATGTGCTTACTAGTCCCCCTTGACATACACATCTTATTGGGACTTCTACACCTATGCTTTGTCCTATACAAGTTGGCCCATGAGTGTGTGTACAATGCCATTACTTCTAGCCCCCAACATCATGACCTAATCTAATGTTGTGTCCCTCTTAGTCATGATCTATTGGACTTGAACTAGTTCTTGGTCACATTCTTACTCGAGTGTCAATATGTGTGTGATAACCAAGTATCACTATGTCATTACCTGGTCCAAATTCTATTGTAGGCCTACTACCTCTACTTGCTTGTCATCCATATCTATGCCCAAGGTAGACTGAAGGCTAGCCACCTCACCCCTTAGCTTTCCCATTGGGGAAGTCAAAACCTAGATGTGTAATAGCAAAGTTTATCTCTCCATATCAAATCAATCAAGTAAAGAAAAATAATAAAATCAATTTAAGTGAATAACCAATCAATCCAAATTATCATCAATACAAACAAATTGGACCCAAAAAACTCACATATATATAATTGAAATATGTATACATCTAGATTGATGTACCAAAATCTCAAAATCGGTACACTCAATAAAATTTAGAGGGTAATGTACCATAAAAAACAAAATTGGTTCACTTGGCCTTGATGGATCTATATCTAAAAAATAATGAGATTAGGTCTCCACAAGATGACCTTGTGTCTCCTCTTGAAACTGGTGGTGGTGGTGGTGGTGGTCCCAATGACGGTCCTATAATAGACTTCTATGATTATCTAGTCACAAAACATAACCTTGATCTTGTCCTTGACCTCATCGAGGATGACTACCTCTACTCAACAAGAACAATGGCATGATATAATGCACATTATTGTTTTGTCTTCTCCCCTTGACCCATGTATCTTGTTGGGCCTTCTACACCTATGCTTGGTCTTGTATAAGCTAGTCCAAGAGCATTTGTAAAATGCCATTACTTCTAACCCCCAACATCATGACCTAATCTAAAATTGCATCTCTATCAATCATGACAATTCACTTATACCCCATCTTGACCTCTTTGAAAGAAAACTCTTAAATTTGTTCTTGTTTTACGTAGAAATCTAATCCTAGCAAATGCGCTACCTAAATCTAGTGGGTCGATGCATTTGTATTGCAAAATGGCTTATCCATTTTAACATCCCAAAACACTTGGACTCATATGTTTAGCATGAAATCATCCCTTTTACCTCTATCTTGCTCAACAAATCACTAATTTTCCCATAGCACCCTCGAATATGTTTGTGTCACATGACTATAGTAAGGTGACACATTTGCAATTAAACTTCATTTACATATGTACTCAAGTCAGATCAATTTTGCATCACTCAAACAATGTGTACATGATCTCATTAGTCTAAAATCACCTATTGACCCCTTATTTGAGGTAAAAAAATCTCCCTACACATTTGTGTTGCTTGACTATAGTCTAGAAACACATTTGTATAACCGATTATTTTTCCCTCTCTCTTTTCTAATGGAAAAAAAACTCATCACTCTCATCCTAAAACCTATCGCTACCTCTAAAACTTTCTAAATTTACCATCACATTTCAAATTCCACATCAAATCATATTGATTATTATTTATATCAATTCAGCCAAGAAAATAAAAACAACAAAATAAATTTAAGTGAATAACCAATCAATCCATATCATCATCATCAATACAAAAAAATTGGACCCCCAAAAAATATGTATATATAAGTAAAATACGTATACATCCATATTGACATACCAAAATATCAAAACTGGTACACTCAATCAAATTTAGAGGCTAATGTACCACAAAATATAAAATTGGTGCACTTGTCCTCTAAGCATCCATATAAAAAAAACTAATAAGACTAGGTCTCAACAAGATGACCCTGTATCTCCTCTTGCAACTAGTGGTGGTGGTGGTGACAACGTTCCTAATGGCGATCCCATCATAGACTTCTATGATTTTCTAGTCACAAAATGTAACCTTGATCTTGTCCTTGACCTCATCAAGGATGTATGCCTCTACTTAATAAGAACAATGGCATGATATAATGCACAATAATGTGCCTCCTACTCCCCCTTGACCTATGCATCTTATTGAAACTTCTACACCTATGCTTGGGCCTATACAAGCTGGCCCATGATGTGTGTACAATGCCATTACTTCTAGCCCCCAAAATAATGACCTAAGCTAAATTTGTGTCCCTCTTAGTCATGACCTATTGGACCTATATCAATGCTTGGTCACACTCTTGCTTGAGTGTCAAGATGTGTGTGACAACCAAGTATCACTTTACCATTACCTAGTCTAGCTCCTACTGTAGGCTTATTACCTCTACTTTTGTGTCATCCATCTCGATATTCAAGGCAGACTAAAGGCTAACCACCTCACCCTTTATATTTCCCATTGGGAAAGTCAAAACCTAGATCTATAATAGCAAAGTTTACCTCTCCATATCCTAGGCTTATAAGGACTTTGACTAGACCATGCTCCTATTGCCACTGGTGTTGGTACCTTGATTGTTGTAGAATGGTTAGGTCTTGCACTGGAATCCATCCTAAGATTATATGGTTTGGTCCTCAAAGGGGATACACCCATAGGTGCCACTTCTATCCCTAGTGACTTCAATGTCACTCCCACTCTTGGTGCCACTCCTACCACTCCAAGCCCTCCCCTTGCTCTAGGTGTTGCTATTGTCATTATTTATCTCACCTCTCTCCTTCAAGTAGCCTTCTAAATTATTTATAGAAAACCTTAATCAATTGGTTACTATCTAGGTGCCCTAGACATGGGTGTCACTCTTGTCAACCTAAATTTGACATACCAAGGCACATAATCTAATGTAAGCCTAGCATCATATTTTCCTTGTGACACCATAGATTGATATTCCTAATTGACCTCCATAAAATAGGTGGGGTCAGGATGCCCCACCAAACTCAACCTCTCTAGAGGTCTGCCTGAACCACCTTGGTTGTGCTAGAATCCCATGTTGAATCTCAAACTGATGAAATACCTAGTCAAACTAGTGTAACACACTATCACCTCATAGCCCAACAACCTTTTCACTATTTCCACCCATGCTAACTGATAGGTATTATCATCCCTTCCCACATGCTCTCTCGAAGGGTGTCAAATTATCTACATAGGTACCAGGTCATTAAAGAGAAATAATACCCCGATAAACAAAAATCTATAAAAACAGTAATTGCATAATCATAGAAAAAATAGAGAAGAAGAACCATTACACAAGAATTTATCTTGGGTAACCCTTTTGAGAAAAAACCTAGTAATAATATTTCCTTATTGTATAAACTTGACCATATCCAATACAGTAATATCCTTTCACTTGCTTTTTGCTTGCGATTATATTTCTTGCAAAATTCCTTACAAAACCCTCATGCAAATGTTGCTTTATATACCAACAACACAAGAATAAACCATAGGCCGACATTACATTAACCTATAAATACCCACATGGGTCTATAAATAGCTTAAACCCCCAATGAGGAAATTTTTATAGAGTGTAAATTCCTTTCAGAGTTAAACCCTCTTGAATAACATGGAAAATATTCAACATAATTCCAATATTCTCCCACTTTTTGAATACTTTCCATAGGGGCTAATAACTACCATTATCAATTGTCAAGGACAACCATACCCATAGATCTTCTATACCAAGAAATATTTTGAACAGGTAAAACCTTTGTTAACAAATCAATAATATTCTTCTCTTTATCAACTTTATCCAATATCACCCGATTCTATGCAACCATATCTCTCACAAAATGGTACTTGATATCAATATGTTTTAACCGATCATGAAAACCAAGATTTTTTACCAAAAATATTACACTCTGACTATCACTGTCAATTCGTATAGCCTTCTACTTAATGCCAACTATTGAACACAACCTTTGTGGCCACACTGTTGTTGCAATGTACTTTGCTTCTATAATGGACAAAGCAAAAAATAATTTCTTTTTACTCATCCAACTTACTATCCCTCCAAACAACCTAAATATATAAGCACTCATAGATCTTCCCTTGTCAATATCTCCAGCCCAATCGACATCCACAAGCCCTTGTAGATTTATAATATCATTGTCTCCATATTTTCCTGCGTAACAAATAGTATAATTTATAGTTCCACGCAAGTATCCAAAGATCCTCTTCACAACAGTCCAATATTCCTTTCTTGGATTGGACATATATTTGCTACCTACTCGCACTGCATGTGCAATATCAGGTCTAGTATAGACCATAGCATACATTAGACTACCCACAACACTAGCATAAGGAACATGATATATTTTTTCAAATTCCTCATATGTTTTAGGACACTATTGAGTAGATAAATTTTGACCAACCAGATATGGAGTACATATTGATTTACATTCATACATCCTAAACCTCTTTAGTATCAAATCAACATATTTTCTTTGATTTAACCATAATTTTCTATTTGCACTATCCCTTATTATTTCCATACCCAAAATAAATTTTGCAGCATCCAAATCCTTCATGTCAAATTTAGAAGATAACTGATATTTTAGTAACTTTATCATATCCTTATTGTTACCAATTAACATGTCATCCACATACAATACAATGATAACAAATTTTTCACCTTTTTTTGAAATATACACATGGATCTACTTTGCTTTTTCTAAGCCCAAGTGTCAAAACAAACTTGTCAAATATTTGGTTCCACATCCTTGGAGACTGCTTCAACCATAAATATATTTCTTTAGCTTGCATACCAAGTCCTCCTTACCTTTTACCCTAAAGCATTCTGGTTGTGACATATATATACCTTCATCAAGTTCACCATGTAAAAAAGTTGTCTTTACATCCATATTTATATTTCAAATTAAAAACAACATAAATAGCCAACAAAACTCTAATTGATGTTAGTTTAGCCACAAGAGAAAAAATCTCACCAAAGTCAATTCCCTCAACTTGAGAAAATCCTTTTGCTACCAGGAAAGCTTTGTACTTCTCCAACTTTCCTTCTACATTGTACTTTTTCTTGAATAACCACTTACAACCAACATGTTTTCTACCAAGGGGTAATTTCACCAAGTCCCATGTCTTATTTTTATCTAAAGACTCCATTTATTCTTCCATAGCCCTTTTCCAAGACTTATTCTCACTTGACTAAAGTGCTTCCTTTATAGTCTTGGATTCTTCATCAATAACTAATAAATTAAATGTAGAACAAAAATTTGAAGGGCTATACCTTTTTAGAAGTCTTCTCACACGATATGATCTCCTCAAAATTGAAGTTCTAGGTTTTGCATCTTAAGATTCCTCCTCACCTTATTTCTCTGAATATTCCTCTTCAAACTCTCTCTGTAATTTAGGTTCTACCACATGTTCTTCCTTCTGTTCCAATTTTACCTAAAATATTTTTGGTCCTTTGCTTGATTGCATTTCTTATTTTTAAACCCCTTTTTTTTCTCTAAAAAATCACATTACGACTTCAAGTAATCTTCTGTGTTTTTGGATTCCAAAACTTATATCCTTTCACACCAGTACTATAACCTAGAAATATGCATTCTCAAATTTATAGTCTAGCGTAGTCCTTTTCTATTTTGGCACATACATAAAAGCTTCGCAACCAAAAACCCTTATATTACTGAGATAGGGTTTCTTACCATTCTACACTTCCTATGGATTTTTGTCCACCAAAGCTGAGGTAGGAGATCTCTTGATGAGGTAGCAAGCAGTTAACATGGTTTCTGCCCAATTCTTTTTTCTAACCCTACACCGCTTAGCATGCTTCTGGCCTTATCCATCAATATTTTATTAATTCATTCTACAACTCCATTCTATTGTAGAGTATATGGAGTTGTTCTATGCCTTTCTATTCCACATTCCTTGCAAAACTGCTCAAATTCATTAGAGCAATACTCACTACCATTAGCACTTCTAAAAACCTTTATCTTTTTCTCTGTTTGATTTTATACAAGAGCCTTGAACTCTTTAAATTTATTGAAAATAGTAGATTTGTACCATAAAAAGTATACCTAGGTCTTTCTTGAGAAGTCATCTATAAATATTGCAAAATAGATGGATTTACCTAATGATGGTACTTTTGCAGGTCCAAACACATCACTGTGAACTAGATGCAAAATTCTTTCAAATCTTGTAGCACTACATGGATTCTTAACTCAGGTTTTCTTTTCAAAAACACAATGCCCATAAAAATCAAAATATAATGGGCAATCAAAAATTCCTTCAACCATACCTTTCATTTTCAATGTTCAAAGGTCTTTCTAACCAATGTGCCCCATGCATTGATACCATAACATTGTCTTCACTATAGGAATACTTGGAGCTTCTTCTACCATATTAATTTCCTCTATAACTGAAGAGTTATTGTAATCAATACTTATAGTGCTAGCCTCAAGTTTGAACAAAGTTCCTATACGAACTCCCCTTGCCAACACTAAGCATCCATGAACCATCTTGTAGTTGTCCTTATTGAATTCCATAGTCACACCCATATCATTCATCTTACTAATGGATATTAGATTCCTTGCCAAACCTGGAATATGCAGCACACTGGGAATGGTTTTAACTCTTCCATATTTTAACCTAAATTTGACTCTTCCTTGACCTATTATTTTTTATGTCGAATTGTCTCCCAAGAAGACTTCACCTCCATTTATCTTTTCATATTCACAAATCCCCTCCCTATGAGGAGTCATATGAAAATAAGTGTTTGAGTCAATCAACCATAAGTCATGGTGTTCACTTGAGCATGTTGTAGCTATGAACAAGTCCTCTAAATATTCATTTGTGATCTTCATTTCTGTAGATGTTCCTTCATCAACCTTTTTATATCTACAGTCTATTTTATAATTCCCTATTTTGCCACACTTCTAGCATTTCCTTTTGTCAGGAAAAACATATTTTTCCCTAGATTTTAATTTTCTTTCTCTTGATTTATTTTTGCTTCTTTATTTAGAATGACCTCTTACAACAAAGGCATCCTTCTGATGATAATATTTAGAATATTTTTATCTTATTTTCTCAGATAGCAATGTTCCTACTATATCCTCTACTTTCAATTTATAAGTAGTATTGGTGATATCCATAACTAGGTTATCCCAAGAGTTAGGTAATGAACAAAGTAAAGTAATACACTTTTCCTCTTCATTCATTTTTACATCTATAGAGTTTAATTAACTTATCACAGTGTTAAAAGCATTTAGATGTTCAACCACATTGTCACCATCATTCATTCGAAGAGAATACAACTTATTTTAGAGAAAGAGTTTATTTACTAGTGACTTTGTTTGATATAGTGCTCCCAAATTTTCCCATAACAACTTTGTTGTGGTCTCTATCGATACATTCAACAATACTGAATTAGATAAACACAATTTGATAGAGCTCCTTACCTTCCAATTGATCTTTAGCCATTTCTCATTTGTCATTCCTATTGGTTTTACTCCTGAGACTATGACCAACTGATCTTTATCCACCAATAAATCCTCCATCTTAAGTTTCCATAACTCAAAATTCTATCCATTAATTTTTTTGATCTCTACTCGTGTGCTTCCCATAATTTTTTCTTCACCTAGATTCTTCCACACATTGCTCCCACTCAAGAATAAATTTATCCTACGGTTGAAATCCTTATTCCTTGAACAAAGCTAAAACCTAGATCTGATACCAAATGAAGAGAAATAATACCTCGATAAATAGAAATTTAGAACAGCAGTAATTGAAGAATCAAAGGAAAAACAAAGGAGAAGAACAAATTACACAAGAATTTATCCTGGACAACCCTTTTAGGAAAAAACCCAACAAGAATATCTACTTTTTGTATAAACTTGATCGTCTCCAAAATAATAATATCCTTTTGCTTGCTTTTCGCTTGTGAATACATTTCTTGCAAAATTATTTACCAAACCCTTATGCAAGTGTTGCTTTATATACCAATAACACAAGAAGGGGTTTTACAATACCATGGGTGCAAAACCATGGGTCGACATTACATTAACCCAAAAATGCCCATATGGATCTAAAAATAGCTTAAACCCCCAAAATATTTTCCTTGTGGGCTAACACCCTCATAACCACAAATAGGGGCTACCACCCCCATACCCATATTCAAGGCCCGATCCAGCCCCAAACCATAGTGAGGAAATGCTTACAAATATAAAGTCCTTTCAAAGTTAACTTCTCCTAAATAACATGAAAAATATTCAACATAATTTCAATAGTCATCAAGTTGATGCCTTGCTACCTCTAGTGAGCCTTTACCAGATCTCATATCATGTCTCCTCCACACATGAACCCACCTATATACCATTGGTTGTAATTGTCCATGATGATCCTTGGTAGTCTTATACGTATCACCACTACTATATGCCCCCAAGTTCACCCTTGGAGCAATGTATAGCAATAGTTTAGGCTTCTCCTTAACTTGTAGGTCATCCAATGCAATGTGTGGTAAAGACAGACCAAGATGAATGGGCTCCATGCAAATATAACCTAGTGATTCTACATCATGGAGATTGTGGGATCCATTCTCCAATGTAGCACCCTATTTCTAGGATCCCATAGCAAGATACCATACACAAGGCAACTAATAAGGATAGTTTTCTAGTCTATCCCTTATCGCTAGGTCCTCATATAGTCCACCCCTAACCTAGTCATCCTATAGTCAGTATCTCTTTTCAAAAGCTCCATGGCCGATCATTGAATCCTATCCAAGCTCATTATAGTTTACTTTATAGGTATCCAAAGGATCCTCTAGACATCCCAAAAGTCATTATCATATCCCCTATTAGGATTTGGAAGGTGCTTGTATTTAAATAACCAATGCTTTACCAACATTATCAATAAGGCTCTATCAAACCTCACCTTCAACATCAACGTCAGGTGGTAGACCCACTGCCTCTAATAGCCCATAGTCCTCGACATATAAATAATCCATGAGCATATCTAATACCTTCAGATATTTCTCCCTCAACTCTAGGATGCCATAGCATGATTGCAAAAATATAAGAAAAATAGCCATGTGCAACTCATCCCATAAATTTCTAAGCATTTTATTTCTTTTATGTATTTGTGCCTACCTTGGCAAATACATCGGTCTCAACAAATGCATCACACATTTACGTTGGAATTCCATATTTGTGATTACCTTTTATAAAACATAATTATAAGAAAAAATTGAACTAAATAAGGAAAATTTGAGATGCTTAAATGTAGATCTTTGACTCCTCCTCTCGATGAAACTCAAATGACATTAAGAAAGTGCTCTGGTCTCCCCTAATGCACCATACAAGATATATCATTTTTACCATGTTAGAGCTCTAGATTCACTGAACGTGTGTAGTGAAAATGGATTCATTCTCCCCCCTCTATCCCTATTTAAATCCCCCAACCCACCTTGAAACATTTTTTTTCATTTTCCCCCATTTTTATCCTCATACACCATCTATACTCCAAGGCCAATTGAGTTTCGTCCAAAATTCTATTTTTTATTTGAAACTTGAGGAGGCACCCCTAGGGCATTAATATCATCAAAAACTACAAATATTGGTATTATTTATTTTTTTCACATTGCCTCAAACTAGCAAGAGTAGGCAAAAAAGTCAAAATTGAAGCATCTACATCAATTTTTGATGCATTTACCATATAATAAATGCATTAAAAGGAAAAATATAGACATATAATATTGTGTACTTGGACAACCATAACTTATTCCAATAAATCCCATAGCTAGGTAAAGTAGTATAAATCACCTCAACCCAATCCTAGGGTGTTTGCCCCTAATTTTCAAATGCATTGGTCTATCAACATTTGTGTTGACGATGCATTTATAGAAAAAGTAGTGTAAATGATAGAACTTTTCAAACCAACTTTTCTTATCAAAAATATGATTTTTGAATTGTCAAGAAACATTTGCCCCTATTTGTATTTTTACCCAGGCATAAATGAGACAAGTGCACATGCTCTACATGAGTAAAATCTTAGAAACATGCCACCAATGTGCCTCCAATTCCTCCCCTAAGCATGTGTGCTTCTTCCTTATTTATGCTTGATCCTCTTTTGAATATTTAATATCTAAAAACTTCCCTCTAATAACCGCCATGGAAAAGAAGGTCAAAGAAAACAAGCATTCTTCTAACTTACATGCTGCTAATTTGTTTTTGATCTTTCTTAGCCGTCATACTACCATTCTAGTAAGTCTCATTAGATTTTTTAGTTATTTTTCTTACAAAGGAATTTGATGAGCCTAGTAGAGTAAACAAATAAGACCATCAATCCATCATTTATAGCAATGAGGCAAGAAGGTCATTGGAAAACAACTTGCTAGGAGGCTTATCACCAAGATTGGGTGATGCTATCTTCTCCTTGCATGCTCTTTTGACTTCTATTTCCTTTGCATTTTTATTTTATCCCATAATTTATTACTTTTATGTTAACTAACCTATTTTTTTATTATTATAGTTCATTTCTATTGGTAATTTATCATAGGTTTATTATTTTTCATTTCATCAAGTATATCATTTATTTCATGATATTATTACTTGTCATTGTGTAATATTTTGACTATTCCATAAGGCTAATTGACTTTACATCTCTTACAGACCTATTCCCTAATCATAGGCATCTATCCTTTGAGGTCTTTCATACTTCATTTTACTTATGTAAACTCTATTTGGATTTTCATCACCCTAGTTGCATGGGGTAACACATTTGCTAAAAGTGGCTATCCTCTAGCCTTTAGGGCCATAATCCCATTCTATTTAGCATCCATAGGTGAGGTCTCCCTCTTACCAAACATCTTTTACCTGCATCTCTCCTAGATCGACCCCATTTGGCCTTATATTTTCATTTTTTTTTTATCTAATGCATTTGTGCATTTATAGTTGCAGGAGCTTGTGCATTTGCTTTAGGTGGTAGTTCCATGATCTTTTGACCTAAAACTAGGTTTTCATAGGCACTTGCAAGATAGTTATCCTCCCTACGAAGCAACCTTGACCTATATTACTAGAGTATATTACATTATTTGGTATTTGCTAATGTACCACCTTGGGTACATCTTTATATTAGGAGTGTGTCTTAGATTATAGTGTAAGTATTTACTTTATGCAATGTAATAAATGCACAAGTATTATTAGAATGTGCAAAGTATTCAATAATGTAAATGTGCATAATAGTCCATGTGCACATGAGTCCATAGAGTAGGAAAGTGAAGAGTCTTAAGAAGAGTGAAGGCCAAGAGTACTCTATATGAAGAGTCACATTCTATTATATATGTGTTTGTGTGTGTGTGTGTGTATATGTGACACAATGTAGAGTGAGAGTGTGTGGAAGTATGGTGTATTTGAGATCTTTGTTCTATATCAAGATACTATTTTCATGAGCATTTATTAATGGATATTTTATGAATTGTTGTATAAGTTATTTATTAGTTTTATATGATTTAGATATTACCATTAACATATATTGCATAAAGCAAATTTATTTTAGATCTTGTGGTTATTTGTTTTAAGTATTAAGCATCAAAAGCTAATAGTGGTATCAAATCCACAAGGTATATTGATAGGAGATAGGAATATTTATTTTATATTATTATTATTTTTTTTTAAGCGAAAAACCCCTTGCGGGGCTGCCTTGGTCTAAGAGACCACAAACAGGGGGTTCTACATCGTCAAAGTCACCCGAGGGTTGCACCCGACCCTACCCGCACCAACATTATCAATTGGATTTTGGGTACCCAATTCAGCTTTTTTGTAGGTTGGAGATTTGAACCTGGGACCTCCCTTGGAGGATTGCTCTCTCCTCTCCAACTCACCTACAACACCTGGGTTTTATTTTATATAATTTAAAAGTTGTTATTTTTATAGTCTTTCCATAGGATTGCAAAAAAACTTGTGAAGACTAGGACTCAACGTAGATTTATTTCCACTAGATTGAAGAACAACTAGTGAAGATTATTGATTTCATATTTATAGAGATTTGAGTGTATTTGATTGCTGATGTCTAATATTGTGTTGCAAATAATTAGTTCTTATAATTTGAGAAGCTTCCTACAATAGATAGAGACAAATTTCACCTTCGATTGCTTAAAAGTCTATGTGCTTTCCTTGTGCAAGGATTAGTTTTGAGTTGCAACAAAAGAGTATACATTAAATATTGAGGAGACCCAAGAAAGATGTCCCCATAGAATATTGAAGAAAGAAGATTAAGGAGACCCAAGAAAGAGGTCCCCATTTAAAATTTGAGAAAGAAGATAGAATATTTGAGAAAGAGGCCAAAGAAGCCCTATTGAAGATTGAATAAAGAGGAGACCTAAGAGAAAAGGTTCTCATTGTAGATTTGAGAGAGGAGATAGAATATTGAAGAATTTGGAAACCCAAGAGAATATGTTTAAATAAAATTTGGAAGGAGAAAAAAGAAGAATAGAGAAGCTCTATTGAGAAATTGAAGAAGTGGATATTGGAGAAGATTTGAAGAACGTTTGAGGTAGAATATTGCAAGAAGAAGCTCCTAAAAAGAGGTAATCACATCAAAATTGGGATAATTGTTATCATCCAACAACAAACCCAAAAGGATTTGTGAAAATAATTCAAGGAGAAGGTTTTTGTCAAGAATCTTATCAAATTTGAGAAAGTATTTTTGAAGAATTCAAGACATTCAAATTATTGAAGAAGAGGCCAACAAAGAGGTCAAATTTGAAGATAAAATTTAGTGAAAGCTAAGGAGGAGAAAGAATATTGAAAGAGGCCACAAATTGATATTTTTTTGAGACAACCATTAAAGTTTTGAAGGCTGATTTTTGAAGAAGAAGATTACAGATTTTTGGGGTAGAATTTGAAGAGTTTCAGGGCAGCAATATAGAGGAGGAGAAATCATAATTTTGGAGCAACATTTGAAGAGTTTTGGACTGCAAATTTGGGAAGCATCAGAAGGAGATAGAAGAGCTATGAATTGAAGAAAATTTGAGCTGATTGAATAAGGAATTGATAGTCATTTAATATAGAGAAATAAAGGAGATAGAGGTAAATTTTGGATAGCAAAAAGTCAACATATTGGAAGAATTTGGAGCTATAAAAATACAAAGTTTATATACAACAAAAAGGCAACAAATTGAAGGAGTTAGAAGCAACATATTGGACTGCATTTGGTGCTGCAAATTTTAGAGAATTTGGACAACGAGTTGAAGGAGATAGAGCTGTATTTTAGACAACATTTGAAGAATAATTTGAGCTACAAATTTTAGATTTTCTTGGTAGCTTTTTGGAAGGAGAAAAGAGAAGTTTTGAGGCAGAAAATTAAAACTAAGAAAGCAGATTTTTGGGCAGCTTTAGGAGCTACAAATTTTAGAATATTTGGGTAGCATTTCAAGAAGCAAAAGAGCTGCAAATTTGATGGTATTTGGGCAACAAGTTTGAATATTGAAAGGTGAGCAAATCTAGCTAGAAAGAAAGCTTGAAAGAAAGCATAAATAAATTTGGAGAATTAATATTTTATTATGGATTTATAAGTTGATTATTATTATATTTTTTGCAAGTATTACTCCTAGTTTAAAATAATAATAAAAGTAGTTGTAAATGCAATACGAAGCACTAAAAGGTGTGCATAGTATATGTTTTTGAAAAGGAAAGTTAAGTGCATGTTCTTGAAGGAACAATAGTCTCTTTGAACCTGCACAAGTTTTAGAAATAGAAGTCAGTAAAGTAAGTGGAAAAGGAGTAAAAGTATTGAAAAAATAAATCTTTCAAGCTCACCCATTGAAGTTGAGTTGTGGAGAAGCCAAGCTACATCAAAATAGGTTAAAATATGCAAAAGCAATGCAATATAAATGGTAGCCAATAATCCACTGTACATTGAAGGAGGAGTCACCATTTTAGAAAGGAAAAGCCACCCAAGTTGTGGTTGCACCATCATGAGAGGAGAAACCATTGGAAGAGCCACCACATTGCACAAAGGAGAAATTAGAAAGCCAAACATCAAAGGAGAACGTAGAAGGCCACGTGCTATTGTATGTTGGAATACATCAAAAAGAAGAGCAAACATACTACAAAGAAGAAGTGGAGCATTATCAAAGGAAGAGCACTCATTTGAGGAGTTGTAGAGTTCATTTACCACTTGGTATTGCAAGAAATGTAACACCCATGATGTTATAGAATCATTGAATATAACCAACCAAAGTTTGAAAATATTTTTAGCCAAGTGTTATGAGAAGGATAGTAACTTGGAGTGTCAAAGAAATGTTATAGAAGAAGACAAGCATTTATGTTCCACTTGGAACTTGAAATAGTGAGTCAGTCAAAGCATTTTGAAATATTCATTCATTGCATGGGCTGAAATTAGCAGAGAGATTCATTTTGGAAGAAGTTTGGGGTGCAAAGTTAGGAGAGTGCCTTGCAACAAGAACATTGTTGACTATTCAATAGTGAAGATCTAGAATTTTGCTCAGAATAGCACGTACCCAGATTATTGATGTAAATATTAAATTATTACTTGATTTATTCAAATATTGGAGTAATAAGGAGTGTTTATAATTGGTTTATGAAAGTTAGAAGTTGATTATTATATTAACACAATAATAAATTAATGCTATTGGAGGAATAAGGTGTATAAGTTGTAAATCAAATCTTAGATACTTTATTATTGTTATTTGGAAAGTTTTATGAATATTTGAAAAGTTGATTTGAAGATTTGAGAAATTAATTTGAAGTTTTGTAATTGGTTTATTGAAATATTTGCAAATTGATAATTTTGGAGAAATAAGGATTTCAACATCAAATTAGGAATACAAAACTTGCAAATATCTTTTATAGAATTTCTAAATTTCTAATTGGAGAGTTATAAGGAATTCAACACCAACATAGGTTTGTGAAATTTAGAATTGAGAAATCATATTTTTGAAATTTGGGAGATAAAAGGATTTCCACATAAATATTTGAAGAATTGAAACCTTTGTCAAAGCTATTGTTTGATCATTGTCTAAAAATTAGGAAATACAAAGTGTTAGAATCAAATCCTCTACGTAGATATATATATATATATTTTTATAGTTAGGAGGAGGAGTTTCATTTGGTTTTGATAAGCATCTTCTATTTTTGGCTATTGTAAGGTTGATCATTTATAGGCTTAGTGGTTAGCGGTTTATTTGGCTTTCCAAACTATATAAGCCTTGTAATTATTGTTTTTATTTAATTTCAATGTGACTACTTTCACATTTGGTATCAGAGCGAGGAGGGATCGAGGCATTAGAGTTATCTTGAGAGTGGACAAGTGGGCCGAGAGGAGTCCACACAACAAGTCTTCCTGTCCATCGCAAACCGTGTAGTGACCAAGGATAGACTGGTTGTAATGTGGCTGACCCCTATCAGATACCTAGGCAAAAACAGATAAGGACAATGTTGGTGATGTGACTAGGTGGACACAGACGACGACATGGACACCTAACATGACTAGCGCAAATGACTTTGGAAATAGACCAAAGACTGAGGGGATGGACGGGACACACCTACGTGGCGATCAACCACTGGACTGTACAAGGGACACAAGGACTGACGCGGGATTGGATTGTACCAACCGAACCAAATTTTGGCCAGCTTGGCAGCTGGCGAGACCGCCCGCCATTGAGGAGCATCGTCCTCTCGGGTAGAGTCTCCTTGAGAGGAGACACCTCAATAGGTGAGTATTCACCTATTTAAACAACTATTCAGCTATTCCCATGCATGTGGGATAAAACACCTTGTCTAAAGTGCCAACCAGATTGTGATGCGAGATTGAAACTATCAACAGGAATTAAATTTTTTTATTTTTTCCTTACTTTTCTGCACGTTAGATTGGATTTTTGCTGCCAAGAATCAATTCTAGAGGTGTTTTTTAGAGATTTTGGCCGGATTACATTTGTGTTTTTTGCTTTAGTTTTTCTCTAATCTACTACCTCTGACATCTCTGGTCGTCACAACAGTAGTAAATTTTTTTACAGCCGTTTAATGAAGTTTTAAATCAGAGAAATTATTGCTTAAAGGGGCCTGCATGTATCACAAAATTTCTGGGAGGCATTTGTAGCTAGTGGCGAGTTTGTTGCAACCTTATGGGAGTTGTTTTTCGAAGGTTTTAGTCAAGCATGTGATTTTGGTGCATAGGAAGGTGAGCGGAGGTCGAGAAGGATATCACAAGATCATCCCCATTGGAAGAGTGAAGTTCAAGTGCAGAGTTAAGGCCAAGCACCAGGTGAAGCGAAGGTTGAAAGCTGCCACCGGTGGAGAGGTGGCATAGCACTGCCCCTTAGTGCTCTTGCCAGCGTTCAAGTAAGGGTTCATTACCCTTCATACCCATCAAGGCAGGTAGCTCGGTCGGTCATCGATCGAGCGCTAAGGCGCTAGTGGCAAAGGAGGTCGGGGGATCGAATCCCACCGAGAGGTAATATAAAAATTTTTAGTGGTCATTTTTTTTTTGCAACTTTAATATTAATTTTATCAATTTTTTTTTTAATTAATGGTTTTTTAGTTAAAATTAAATTTTATTATTAATTAAAACTTTGATAAAATTTTATTTTTTGCAATTAAATGATTTGCACAATTGCCTAAGAGGCAATCTTTGTAGATGATTTGCACAATTTCCTAAGAGGCAATCTTTGTAACAAGCCCAAAAGGCTTTATAAGTGTTGATTTTCTGCTTTAAGGGAGATAACTTTGCATCAAAGGGGGATAATTTTGCAGCCATTAACCTATTATGATAAGGTCAACTGGAAGCTACTTTGCCCTACATTCTCTTCTAGAAAGAGAGACCCCTGAAGCATTTGATGAAAGAGTGTGAGTGTATGGTCTGAATACCGTCTTTAGTCAGCTCCAAAACTCTGTAATAGCAAACCAGAGAGTACCTAACGTTGGTTATGATGGTGATTCCAAAAATAATTCTTTTGATAGTAGACCTGAAGAGTCAGTATCTATTGAAGTTGTACCACAAGAGCCTAAAATCATTTGTCTCAGTGACAGTGATTCTATTGAGCAAGTGGAGCCAGAACCTCATTCACCTAAAATCATAACTGTTAGTGATGACAGTGATTCTGTAGCTAACAATTTTGTCAATGAAGTGATAGGTGACCCTATGGAAGTAGAGAAAGACATCTCTGAGAGAATTGACAGAGTTAGATTTGATTTAAATATGTAATTTACTTTTGCAAAGCATCATGCATTGTTTGTATTGAAGAATAAAAGAAAGGTATTTCTTGTTTATTGCTTAAACAATGGCAGCAAATAATAATCTACCCATTCCAAAGTTTAATGGGCTAGATTATGAGTACTGGTCCATCAAGATGAGGACCTTACTCATTGGAAAAGGACTATGGGATGTAGTCGAAGAAGGTTATGAAGAACCTTTAGATTGGACCACTTTGAGTGCATCAGATAAAAAGAACAAAAAATATGCCCAAAAGAGCAATTCTTCTACCCTTTACCATCTCAAGTAGCTTTGGAGAAGAGCATATTTCCAAGGATTGCTTCCTGTTTATCAGCCCAAGAAGCATGGAAATCCTTGAAGTATAGTTATCAAGGTAGTGATCAGGTGAAGCAAGTGAGGCTTCAAACCTTGAAAAGGGATTTTGAAAACTTAAAGATGCAAAATGATGAGAATGTTGGTGATTATTGCATTAGAGTGAAATCCATAGTAAACAAAATGGAAACCCTTGGATATGACATCAAAACTGAAGTAGTGGTGAAGAAAGTGTTAAGGACACTTCTTCCTAAGTGGAACCATATAACTATCATTATTGAGGAATCAAAAGATCTTTCTAACCTATCTTTTGATGCTCTAATTGGTTCCTTGATGTCTCATGAAGAAAGATTACAGGGTTCTCCTTCAACAAGCTATGGAGGTGATGACAAATATTTCTCATCCAATGAGGGTGCAGGAAGAGGCCAAGGAAGAGGCCAAGGAAGAGGACAAAGGAGAGGTAGAGGAAGAAGCAGCTCAAGAGGTGGAAATCAAGCAAGAGGTGGAAATCAAGGAAGAGGTGGCAATCAAGGAAGGAGTAGCAATCAAGGAAGATGAGGTGAACAAACAAAGAAAGTTTGTTTCAATTGTGGCAAGCTTGGTCACTTTTCTAAAGATTGTTGGTCCAAGACTTATCAAGGTGGAAGAGGTCAATGTGGCAATTATGGTGAAGAAGGAAATTCAAATTTGTTTCTTACTTATGGAAAATCATATCAAAATCTAAATAAAGATTGGATTTTGGATACTGGTTGTTCCAATCACATGAGTGGCAAAGAGGAGCTCTTTGCTACAATGGATTCCACCTACAAATTAAGAATCAAGTTGGGAGATGACAAAGCTCTACAAGTTGAAGGTATTGGAGCCATGGAGGTTCCAAAATAAATGACATCTATTACACCCCCAAACTCCAACATAACTTGCTTAGTGTTGGACAAATGATGGAGAAAAATTATAGGCTTATTTTTTATGAAGGCAAATGTGTAATTTTTGATAAGAACAATTGTAATAGAGTTGTTACCCAAGTACCTATGACACAGAATATGTTGTTTCCTCTTAAGTTTTGGGAACAAGGAGGTGCTCAACTTTCTAGTATTGCTATAGCAAATGTAAGTGTAATTTGGCACTTGAGATATGGTCATCTAAATTCTGCAAGATTGAAATTGTTAACTTATCAAGCTATGGTGTGTGGACTTCCAAAAGTAGATGAACACAAGGAGGTTTGTGAAGGGTGTGATTTGGGAAAGCACTCTAGATCCAAGTTTCCAAAAGGACAAGCATGGAGAGCTAGCCATCCACTCCAATTGGTGCATTTGGACATTTGTGGTCCAATGCAAACCAAAATCATTGGTAACAATTCTTACTTTCTCACTTTTATTGATGATTTCTCTAGGATGTGTTGGATATATTTTTTGAAAACTAAAGATGAAGCTTTTGATTGTTTCATAGATTTCAAAAATAATGTAGAGAAACAAAGTGAGTTTTTTGTAAAGAGTCTAAGGATTGATAAAGAAGGAGAGTATTATTCAAATGCATTTCTAAAATATTGTAAATATTGTGGAATAAAAAGGTAATTCACAACTGCCTACACCCCACAACAAAATGGTGTGGCTAAAAGAAAGAACCACACTATAGTAGAAATGGCTAGATCAATGCTACAAACTAAGCATCTAAGTAACATGTATTGGGTTGATGTTGTTAGAACTAGTGTTTACATTTTGAATAGGAGTCCTATCTCTAGTTTAGATGGGATTAATCCTTATGAAGGATGGTATGGCAAAAAGCCAAATGTAAAAAACTTTAAGGTTTTTGGTTGTCTTGCATATGCCCACATTCCTGATGATAAAAGAAAGAAACTTGACCCCAAAATTCAAGCATGTATTTTTGTTGGATATTGTGAGTATTCCAAAGCATATAGGCTCTACAATCCCAAAACACATAAAATTGTACTTTCTAGGGATGTAATTTTTTATGAAGGGGGAGAATGGGGTCATCAATTTTTTTTTGTTGATTATGGATCTCATGATGCAAGTTACTCTCGAGTGCAGCAAGTGCAACAAGTGCAGTAGGTGCAGCCCAAAAATAGCAAAGGAAGTCCTCTAAGCCCAAGTATGAGTACTAATTCGAGTACAACATATGCTACTCCAAGTACTCCACAAATATCAGTAAGTTCATCACCTATGGATATTGATTCTCCATCAAGAGGTAAAAGAACACTTCAGTACCAACCATATTTTCAAATTTTGGATAAGAATTTCTAGAAAAGATACACTAGAAGTCAAGCTAGTGAAATGAATGCAGTTTTAAAAAGAATTGAAAATATGCATATGTATGGTGATGATGACTCCCAAGAACCTAAGGGAGATGTAGTCAATTATGCTTTAATGACTAATGTAGAGCTAGAGCCATATAGCTATGAGAAAGCATGCACTCATGATGTATGGAAACAAACCATGGAAGAGGAAATATCCTCTATAAAAAGGATTGATACTTGGGAGCTAGTGAATCTTCCTAAGGGTAAAAATGTGTTGGATGCAAATGAGTCTACAAGACCAAATTTAATGTTGATGGAAGCATTGAAAGACACAAGGCAAGACTTGTAGCAAAAGGCTTCACTCATAAGTATGGGATTGACTATGAAGAGACCTTTTCTCCTGTTGCTAGACAGGAAACTATCGGATCAGTACTTTCCTTGGCTACCCACAAAGGGTGGAAAATTCAGCACATGGATGTAAAGAATGCCTTTATCAATGGGTACTTAAATGAAGAGGTTTTTGTGCAACAACCTCAAGGTTTTAAAGAACAAGGTAAGGAGAACCTTGTCTACAAACTGAAGAAAGCACTATATGGCCTCAAGCAAGCACCAAGGGCATGGTACTCATGCATTGATGGCTACTTTCAAAAGTATGGATTCACTAGGAGAAAAAGTGAACCTACTCTCTACTACATGAAACAAGGTAAAGATATTATCATTGTATGTTTATATGTGGATGATCTAATCTTCATGGGTAGTAGTGCTAATATGAATGAAAAGTTCAACTACTCCATTATGAAAGAATTTAAAATGAAAGATCTAGGTTTAATGCATTACTTCCTAGGCATGGAAGTACATCAAACAGATAAAGGGATATTCATATGTCAACACAAATATGCTCAAGATATGATTAAGAAATTTGCTATGGAGCAATGCAAACCTGTTGCAACTCCCACGGGTCATGGGATCCAATTGAACAAAGATGATGGAGCACCAAAAGTTGACATGACCACTTACATGAGCATGGTTGGGAGTCTAATGTTCCTCACCAACACAAGGCTTGATATTCAGTATGTTGTTTCTCTTGTTTCAAGGTATATGGTTGATCCATAAAAACTTCATTTTCAAGAAACTAAGAGAATTTTGAGATATGTAAAATGTACACTGGATTTTGGGATCCATTACCACAAATGTAATTCTATAAAATTAGTTGGATTTAGTGATAGTGATTGGGGCAACAATATAGATGATAGAAAATCTACTTCAAGGAATTGTTTTAGTCTTGGGTTAGGACTAATTACATGGAGTTCAAAAAATTAGACTATTGTAGAATTTTCATCTACTGAAGTTGAGTATATAACAATCACACATGCTAGTACTCAAGCTTTATGGTTGAGAAAAGTCCTTGAAGAAATTGGAGAGCAACAAAGTGGTCCTACAAGATTGTATTGTGACAATATGAGTGCCATCCAATTGGCACATAATCCCATCCACCATAGCAGGTCAAAACACTTTGATATGAAGTATCACTTCATTTGAGACATGATGGAGAAACAGGTAGTTAAGATTCAAAATTGCAGCACTTTGGATAACATGGTGGATAACTTCACCAAAGGGGTTGCTAAAGCTCAATACATAAAGTTGAGAGACTATATTGTCAACTCTCTCAACTTTAAGGGGGAGAATGTTAGAATCAAATCCTCTATGTAGATATTTATTTTGTTCTATAGTTAGGAGGAGGAGTTTCATTTGGTTTTGATAAGCATCTTCTATTTTTAGCTATTGTAAGGTTGATCATTTATAGGCTTAATGGTTAGCAGTTTATTTGGATTTCCAAACTATATAAGCCTTGTAATTATTGTTTTTATTTAATTTAAATGTGACTACTTTCACACAAAGTATATTACAAGATTTGAAGAATTGAAAGTTAGTATTTGATCATATACTCAAATTCAACTCAAAATTTAGAAGTTGAAAAGATTTTATCAAGGTGGAACAATACACTCAAAACTAGGGAGATATAAGGTAGTCTACAAGTGTTATCATGACAACAAATAAATTATTTATTTTAGAATCCCAACTTCTTAAAGGTCCTAATTACACTTCATGGAAAAATAAAGTGAGATCAATATTGATAGTAGAAAAGCTTTCAGATATTGTTAAAGGAGAAAAATCTAAACCTACTAAATATGCTAGGGAAATTCAAAAGTATGAGGAAGATGAGGTACAAGTACTCATGATAATAAAATTTGCAATTACAGATGATAAACAACCATACATTTGTTCAAAAATAACTTCTACAAAATATTGGAATACTTTAGCCAAGATATTTGAAGGAAAAAATAAAACCAGTATCTTGAATCTTCAAACCCAATTGCACTCTCTAAAAGTTAATAGTGGTGAAATTATAGAATTGCTTTTAAAAAAAGTGGAAGATATAAAAGGAAAATTATTAACATTAGGATAAAGGTAAGAGACAAGTTTCTTATTCAAGTGATTCTAAGAGCACTTCTAGAAAGCTACAAGCACCTAGTCATATCTTTATAAATTCTAAGTAAATATACATCATTTGATGAGTTAATTAATATACTACAAGAGTATGAGGTAGAGAATTCAGTCAAATATGAAATGACTAACAATGCCTTAGTCTTAAAATATAATCCATAAGGAAATATTGCTTCATTCTTAAGGGATAGATAAAAATGGAGTAATAGATACTGTCAAGTATGTATAAAGAGAGGACATACTACAATTTTTTGTAGATTCAATCCAAGAAATTAGTTCCAAGGAAATCAATTAAATCAAGGAGGCCAATCAAATAGGTCATTTCAACCAAGATAATATTAGAATCAATATAGACCACATCAACAATAATTTTAGTGTTAGAATCAATACAATCAACCTCAACTAAAATATAGAGAAGGAAATCAAAATGGGCACTTAGCTCAAGATATTCAAGAAATTCAAGAACTGGAAGAAAGCAAAAAATAAGAGCATAAGTTCCAAAACCAAGGTGAAGACCATATTAAAGACTAAAGTATTCAATAACTAAATAATGTAATACAAGAGGGTGTTAGAGTATATTACATTATTTGGTACATGTTAATGTACCACCTTGGGTACATATTTAGATTAGGAGTGTGCCTTAGATTAGAGTGCAATATTTAATTTATGCAATGTAATAAATGCACAAGTATTATTAGAATGTGCAAAGTATTCAATAATGTAAATGTGCATAATAGTCCATGTGCACATGAGTTCATAGAGTAGGAAAGTGAAGAGTCTCAAGAAGAGTGAAGGCCAAGAGTACTCCATATGAAGAGTCACATTCCATTATATATGTGTCTATGTGTGTGTGTGTGTGTGAGACACAATGTAGAGTAAGAGTGTGTGGAAGTATGGTGTATTTGAGATGTTTATTCTATATCAAGATACTATTTTTGTGAGCATTTATTAATGGCTATTTTATGAGTTGTTGCAAAAGTTATTTATGAGTTTTATATGATTTAGATATTTCCATTAACATATATTTCATATAGCAAATTTATTTTAGATCTTTTGGTTATTTTTTTTAAGTATTAAGCATAAAAAGCTAACTTATATCTGAACTAAATCTTCTACCTTCAGCATCTGATCTTCATATTTGTCTATCTTTCACTTTTGTGCCACCCTAATTTTCAGAGGTGACATATTTGTTCTCTAAATTTTTACTTCCTTCTAAAACAAGGCAACCCTCTATATTTATCTTCCTAGGCATATCTCTAACAAACATATGTTAATTGCATTTAGCATACTTGCATTTAGTCTATTTATTTCTCTGTCATTTACATTTGTGCCAACTTGCTTTGTTATAGGTGACACAAATTTCATCAAGGCATTATTTAGGAATGATATTTCATTTTTGCAAAATTCCTTAAGTGGCCAAGGGGTTTGACCTTAACTCATAAATTTTAAGCACCCCCTTGCTCTCATTTATGTTACTATTTTGTTTTTTTGCAGGTTTAAAATTTGCATTGGTGTAGTCAAAAAAGGGTGACACATTTTTTCAAGAGGTAAATTTATGTGCCTTCTTTTTGTAACTTCTGCTTAGATATATTATTGTTGTTATCATATTTTGGATGTTATGCGCCTTGCTATTTTCTTTGTCTTCACACTAAATTAAAGGGAAAGAAAGAATAATAGGATTAAGCCAATATCTCATATTTTCATTTTTTATTTAGGAAAGGAATCCAAATGTCATATATCTATATCAAGTCTAATATTATATGCTTGAATAATCTCTTTGCTTGCCCTTGAAAAAGAAAAGACTCTTTACCTTTCTCACAATCATTGAAATAAAAAAAGGCACGTAATTTAGGGACATTATTTGATTGCCCACTTGTATTCTTGTATCATTTATATTTTTGTTTTAAATTTGTATTTCTTCTTAAGAGGTATTAAGGCTAGATTACACAACCTTAGATGACTTGCAAAAGTTACACATAAAATATTCACTTAAACCATAAAACTTATACATAAACATAAACATATTAAGGTAGACCAACCCATGTGATTTTAGGTCCCATATGGAAAGAAATCCGAGGACTCAACCCGTGTGTGGCCTACTGTCTATACACTTTGCTTATACAATTCAGAGATACTTTATTAAAAATATGATAATATATTGGGTAGCTCCAACAACATTGAAAATTTAGATGAATTATTGAAATAACTATTTCATAGCTAAAAAATTATATTTTTTGTAGAGAATTGGTCCTACTGTTATTTGTTGAAATATATATGTCCTGATAGGAGCAATAGTTTTTTAAAATAGATTTCAAAACTCATGTCCAAATTTGAAATCGTATTATTGCCTCTCTAGTAGAATGTTTACAAAAATGGTGCTCAGCATGAGAAGTTTCAACTATATATAAAGAAGTGTTAGCCTCTTGGTTTCAATATTTGAATATCCATGGAAGGGTCACTATGATAATGGAGTTAACACAAAGGATCTACTTGAATCTATGGTAAAATAGAAATATCTAGAAGTTGGGTTTATAATAATTAATTTTGATGGCACTTTCAAAGGAAATCTAGGAAAAGCTGGTGGAGATAGTAATTTTTGAAATAATGAAGACACAATTCTCCTCACTTAGAATCATATGGAACTTCAACTAACAACTATACAAAGGCTAGGGAACTTCTTATAGGGATCAAAATTGCCATTGAAAAAGAATAAAAATATATTTCTATAAAGATTCATAAATTAATGTTAATGCAATCAACAATAATGGATGTGGTGGTATGGATATTTATTCTCACAAACATAAATTATTTACTATTATGCAGAAGTATCAAATTGTAGCACCCTAAAATTGGCACAATTAAACCTTAGTAAAATATTAAAATTTGAATTTTAACCCAAATCGCCCGTTAAACCACCTGTTACTCGTTTTCCTCATTTTTCATGCCATTTTTAGGATTTGTTTTAACCATTGGATGATATCGTCACAGATTAGACGAAATCGTCCCAGATCTAACGAATTCGTCTGGTACAGAACGTCCAGACGATTTCGTCCCAAAACCAAATTTTCATAATTAGCTTCTGTTTCAACAGCTTCTCTAACTTGGGCAGAAAGTGTATCTGCACAGTTAGAGTCTCCCCCGTTGGAGATCTCCCAAATTGGGATGATTTCCAACCTCCTAACCTCTCCCTAATCCTATATAAACTAGGATTTTCTTAGTTTATCCCCCTGAACCCCCTAGTTGACAGATTTATCTGTAAAGTTAACTCCTTGTGCATTAGAACATCCTCGTACTATTGTTTGTATTTGGTATTTCAAGTCTTATTGCAAGAATCTTATTATTTTTTAGTCGGAGCAGGCTCAGATCGTCTCTGACGATTCTAGACAATTTCGGACAATCCTGTCGTAGATCGGCGACGATCTCATATGATTGGAGGTGATCTCGATTGTAGTCCATATTGGGGGCAATCAGAGCCCAAATTTTTCATTTACTTATCGTTTCTCTTCATTTTCTTACGCATTAGCTTGGTTTATTTTATTTTTGCACCCTGGAGTTCACCTCATTTAGCATAGATATATGATAAAGTCAAAATAAATTGTCAAATTGATGCATTTCCTTTTAATTGCTATCTAGATCTACTATTTAGGCAAATTCATTGTTACTTCTATCATTTCCCCTTGCTTTTGCAGTTGCATTTTTGGTATTTTGTATCTGTTTTTGTGATTGTAGGTTTCTAACAAATTTGTTAGACAAATTTGTCAAATCTCAGACGATCTCGTCTGATCTCAGACGGCCGACTGTGATCTGAGATGATTCTGTGTAATTTCAGACGATTATGTATGATTCAAGATGATTTGGACTGCTACAAACCGTAGAATATTCATTTAGACATTCGAAATCAGGTATATTCTATCTTATTTAGCGCATTCTCTATGTTCAACATGTATTCATGTTTTCTGTATCCATAAAAAAAATAAAAAAATCAGCATCGACATATATATTAGCTTAGATTCATTTTGGCCAAACCTAGGAATTGAATGATTGAACTTAAAATGAACACATCAAACCTGTCATCAACCTAGGCGTGGAAACTGCCACTTAAAAGTTTCCTGGTGAACCCACCATCCGTCGAAAATTCACCCTTATACCCCTCCCCGAGAGGCGGGACCTTCAAAGGGCCTCTCAGTTCGAGGTATTGTCCCATCCTTCTCGCATCCCCCTTTCGGGCGCGGATCCTATAGCCTGAAGGTAAGGATGCAAAAAAATTGGAGTGATACATTTTGGTGAACCCGACATGAAAACTAAAAACCTTTTGAAAACAATCCAAAAAAAAAAAATCAAAAACATAAATGCATTTAGAATCAAAGATTAAATATCATATTTAGATGGTAGATTATAATAAAAGACGAGCTGTCACCATTAATGTTGAGAATCAATTAGCAGCTATAGAGATTACTTCTTTGCTTAGAGTATCTCAAACATATAGAGTCCCACCTTTATGGGACGAGCTTAATAGGAGATTGAATCTCATTTCATCTAGATCAACCAAACTTAGGCAAATCAAGAGGTTTTTCCTAGATAGAATCTTGGATCCTAATCAAGTGACCTTGTATCATGAGCTTCAGAGATCTTGCCATAGGTGGTTAGCAGATAAAAGAGCCCTTGCGTCTTTTGAATTGTACACCTTTGAGGAATACCTCGACAATGCAGTTGTAGTACATAAATTTCTATCTCGTATAGAGGATTAAAAGGTCGTTCTTACGGATAGAAAGAGATGGAATAGAGTTCCTAGAGTTGTGTTATATCGAGATTATTGCCATGAGCTCTATTTTTACAAGTCAGAGTCAGAAGTAGATAACATCACCATCACACACTTTGTTAAGTTCTTGAAAAACCATTTCCAATTTGAAGAGGAGCATTTCATGACTCTTGATGAACTTGATCCTATCAATGACATCTATAAACTATTTATAGAAAACTAAGCCATTCTTTTATTATTATTGTTTCTTGCGTTTAGTGTGTTGTTTGTTGTCTTTATAATCATAAAAAAAAACAAAACAAAACAAAATCATAGCAAAAACAAGAATCAAAACATTTTCTTTTAAGCATCATAGTAGGTATATGATTAAAATATATACCTCCCAAATCTGTTGTAAATATATTAATACCTATTTGCTAAAATCTAAATTTGAACATGATGACTAGACTCAGGAATGGAAAATAGACTAAAGTAGAATAATATTGGTTAGGAAAAATCGTAAATAAACCAGATGTCCTTCCTAAAGACCCAATTCAGGAAGAAGGAACCCTAGACCAAAAAGAAGAAGAGTTTGTTGATGCAAATGAACAAAGAGAAACTATTAGAGAGGAAGGATCCTCATCTCCTAAAATGTCTCCGAAAGGAACGGTTACTTTTGAGAACATGGAACATTTCTAGAAGTTCCTCAATACCAATATTGGCACTCTTAATAGAGCAATCCATATGGACAAGGATCAAATTAGTGACACTCAAGCAACCCTAGAAAACATATATCACACATGCACTAATCCCTTGTCCTTCGTTGATCAAGAAAGTGATCAATCTGGACCATCCAATTTGGATATGGCCGCTATAATCCAAAACATGCAACAACAACAGGTTACCCAACCATATAGAGTACCTGTTACCAAGCCTAGAGTTATTCCCACACAAAAGAAACCATCATTCATTGCTCTATTTTGCCAAGTTATTGATCAACATACCTCAAATCAACAAAAGCCTAAAACAAAACCAAATATCAATTTCCAACAATCTGGGGTACAACATAATGCTACAACAAATCTTCTTCATAATACTCTTCCTACCAACCATTTGCATAACAACAATATAGCATCTAATCCTTACGTCACGCCATCCTACGCTCACAAATCCCATACTCATGTACCACCAAACCAATATGGTGGACAAACTGGTAATCTGGAAGCCATGGTGAAACAGTTAGTCTCCCGCATGGACCAAATAGATCCCTACTATCCCTTGTCCAATTATCGAGCGGTGTAGTTAGCCTCTAGATCCTATAGTTGTAGCACAACCATATCCTAAACACTTTCCTATGCCTATCCTACCAATATACAAAGGAACTGAAGATCCCATAGAGCATCTTCATATGTTTAGGATAGCATGTCATGATGTATCACATGATGACTTGTTATTACTAAAAATGTTCCCAAAAATTTTAGGAGGGATGGCATTAGAATGGTATTATCAACTACCCACTCATTCTTTGAGAAATTTCGAAGAAACATTTGAGTCTTTTGTGCATCAATTTAGTGCCTACATTGAAAGACATGTAACCATTAAATATTTGTACAACCTAAAACAAGACAAAGATGAATGTTTTGCTGATTTCCTAGCTCGATGGAGATAGTTGATAGGAAAATTACACTTTGTGTTACCTTATCGAGAAATGCTAGATATTTTTATCAATAATTTACAAGAACAACTATCCTATGAGTTATCAACTGCTACCTTGACCACCTTCGATCAAGCTATAGATTTAGCTCAAAGAGTGGAAGATGCTCTCATTAGGAGAGGTCGGCTCAAAAAGAAAAATGATGAGAAAACATCCAGAAATCAATATAAAAATAAACAAGTTGTGGGTGATGGAGTCACTAATAGTAGAAATATTGCTACTGTTAATATTGCAAAAACAACAGATAAATTTATACTGAAACCTCCTGATAAACCACCCCAAGAATTTACTAGGTTAAATCAACATTTATCAACTATTCTTTCGCAATTACTAGCATGAGGATTGATCCAATTACCAAATATCTGGGAACCTGATCCAACTATACCCGGATACAGAGCTGATTTACACTGTGATTTCCATAGAGGACCTGGACACGCTACCAAATCTTGTAAAATATTAAAACATAAAATACAAGACCTGATTGATAACAATGAGATGGAGGTGCAAGCCTTTCAACCTAAACAAAATCCTCCTAACAATGCTCAAAAGAACATTCCCCAAAATCAGAATTAGAATTCCAATCAGTCATTGGACATATTTCAACATCCTTTACCAAAGCATGGTAAAGAGGTGGCTAATAAAATTGAGCATCATAATGTTCCCCCTCCTACCTGATATGTAGGAACTATTAGTGGACAATTACCTGTTCACGATCCGCAAATATTTGACACAAATTTATCCATGGTTACGGCCAGACCTCTACATAATATTCAGAAACTTGATCTTAGTGATACCGAATATGATACTAAAAGTGACATGGAGATCACCTCAAATCAATCAAATAGTTTTGAAGATGAATCAGATGCTGTTCAACCCATCACAAATTCTATGGTTCCGGAAGAACCATTTACTAGAAGAGTCACTACTCGACCATCTTCTCACCAAATACTTTCTAATGAACAAGTCATAAACACTATACCAAGACCTATTCATCATTCACAAAATAATATTGTAGGTACCATCGGAGTTGTTACTCGACAACAGGCTCAAAACTCTCAACAAGATCAAACTCAGAACGATGGATCAGCTCCATTTGTTTTGAAAAATCCCAATAAAGGGAATCATGCACCTAATGTTCAACCTAAACCTCCTTATAATATTAATGAACAATTATCAAATACTACAGCTAGAATTTCCCTTTTGGATATTTTAAGGTCTTCTCCTACCCATAGGGATGAATTAATGCTCACATTAAGCCAAATGATGGTACCACAAAATATTCAACCTAAAGCCATGTCCAATACTATCATAACTCGAGAAGTCGATTGTATTGACTTCTGGGATAGAGATATACCGCAACATAGTCTACATAAGGATAACACCTTATATATTACTACCCTAATTGGAGATGTAGCAGTTAAATGAGTCTTGATTGATAATGGTTCATCTTTAAACATATGCACTTTTGACTTCTACCAAATATTTGGGTTTAGAAGTGACGAAATGAAAAGAACTGATATGATTATAAAAGCATTCAATGACGAAACACAAGAAACGTGTGGATTTATTACTATTCCATTGCAATTTGGTCCTAGAACCTTAGACACGACCGTGTTTATTGTGCATTGCCTTGCATCGTACAATATACTTTTGGGTCACCCTTGGATCAATGTGATGCGAGCTGTTCCCTCAACTTTACATCAGTGTGTTAAATTCAAATTTAAAAATCGGTTGGTTACCATTCATGGTGATCCTAGACCCTTTGATATATGTGCTTTGGCAGAACTTGTTGGAGTTCAATTTTGCCCTACTTTGTCATCCACACATCCTAATTCTCATCATCCATCCAAACGTGTGAAACACACACTCATAACATCATCTCCTTTCTCCCCATCAACCACACCTCTACATATAGTTCAACCATCTTTCGAACAAACCACATTAGGACCTCAAAAAGATCCTAAACCCACAACCAATGCTTCTTGTTTTACTCCTATAACTTCCTGTTGTGGTTGATCCACAACACACCCCAAAATTGGGGACCCACCTTTTTGCAGGCTTGCAGAGAAGAATCTCGGTGACCCAGATGCTAAAATTGAAGAAAAGAGAAAAAAATGCCTAAGTGTTGAAAGTGTCGCGAAATCATGACATGTCATGAAATCGCGACTTGTCGCGCCATCGCTGCCGGAAACAGGAAGGTTGTCGCGAATTCGCGACATGTAGCTCCATCGCTGCCGAGGAGGAGAGAAAAGAAAAATTGAAAGTTGTCACGAAATCGCGACATGTCGCTGAGAAGAAAAGAAAAGGTGTCGCAAAATCGCGACATGCCGTTGAGAAGAAAAGAAATGGTGTCGCGAAATCGCGACATGCCGTTGGAAAATGATGAAAAGTGTCACGATTTTGCGACGTGTTTTGCCGAAGCGTACAGATGATGAAAAGTGTCGCGATTTTGTGACGTGTTTTGGCAAACTGCACATACGGAGAAAATGATCGCGATTTCGTGACGTGTTTTGGCAAACTGTACGGAATAGAAAAATGGTCACGATTTCGTGATGTGTTTCGGGGAGGCGTACGAAAAGAGAAAGCGGTAGCGATATCGTGACAGAAAGCGGCATGAAGGTCCGAGGGTGAAAAACGTCGCGATATCGCGATAGGTTTTGCCAAGGCGTACGAAACATAAAAGCAATAGCGATTTTGCGACGTGTTTCGGGAAAGCGTACGGAAAGAGAAAGCGGTAGCGATATCACGACAGAAAGCGGCATGAAGGTCCGAGGGTGAAAAATGTCACGATATCGCGACAGGTTTTGCCAAGGCGTACGGAACATAAAAGTGATAGCGATTTCGCGACGTGTTTCGGGAAAGCGTACGAAAAGAGAAAGCGATAGCGATATCGCGACAGAAAGTGGCATGAAGGTCCGAGGGTGAAAAACGTCGTGATATCATGACAGGTTTTGCCAAGGCGTACGGAACATAAAAGCGGTAGCGATTTCGTGACGTGTTTTGGGAAAGCGTACGAAAAGAGAAACCGATAGCGATATCGCGACAGTTTGTGGTAAGCAGGTTCGGGGATAAAGGCGGTAGCGATATCGTGACGGTTTGTCGAAAGAAGGCAAGAAAGTGATAATGGTCGCGATGTCGCGACGTAAAGTTGCCAAGGAAGCCCGACGGAGAAATGGTAGTGATCTCGCTACAGTTTGTGGAAGGAAGGTTCAAAAGCAAAAACAATCGTGATATCGCGACAAGATGTTGCCAAAGACGTACGGCTGGGAAGAGCATCGCGATATCGTGACATGTCGTGATTTCGCGACATGTCACGTTTTCACGGCCAAGAAGGTGAACAGGCGGCATGTAGTTTTTGTCGAGACTTTCATAGAATGGCGTTACAGAAGGCGCAGAGGGCGTGTGACACGTGGCATGCAGGTGTCAAGTTTGCAGAGGCGTTACATGCAACGGAGGATTTTAGGCATTTCGGCGTTAAACATGGAATAAAGACAAGGAAAATGTGGGAATTCGAAAGGTCACATGCAGGAAGGTGAAGCGAAGCGACCAGGGAGAATCGAAGAGCCATGCTAGACAGGATAAATATAGAAGCGCAGATTGAAGGAAGGGTTGGAAATTGCCGATTGCAGAGTTGCAGAGACGAGCTTCGTGCTATTCTAGGCCTGCACTTGGGCAATTTCCTTCTTTTTTGTTTTGGAATATTTATGCCTGGGACATTCTTTGAATGTAATTGACATATCATTTAATATAAAATACAGAGTATTGGCATCTCATTGATGAGAAAGAAGGAGTCACTTTGTGCATGCATGATTTAATGTTTTATCTTTCACTCCAGATTTCTGAGGCTTTTAGGTGAAGTTTAATGCAAGTGTGCTTGGTTGCTTCATGCGAATGCCTAAGTCTGGAATTACAATAGAAACCCTAGAACCAGCACCTAATTTATTTGGATTGTGCGAGTTTGCAGGTTCATTAGATTAGGTTGCATGCATAAAATCTCAATATCTTCAGTTTCATCGAATTGATGAAAGTATTCTGACTGTAGTTTAATCTTATTTCCATTTATTTTGCTTATTTTATTTCTTGCAGTTTAATTACTGTATCCAAATTAATAACTGAAAATCCATCAAAGTCCAAGATTAAAGTACAATTATTCACTTTGAGTCCACTATAAATTCAAATTAAATAAACCATCAGTGCCCCTTGTTAACATCCACTTGCAAACCCTAAGATATTCCTGGCATTTCATGTGAACAACATTATTTAAGCATAACAGGAACCTTGGAGAAAGTTATTTTCTTTGCAAGCAGAGGATTTCTGGACTCAGATCCTATCGGAGAGTGTGCTTTCAGAACTGGGTGAAAACACCACTCAATATATTGGCGCTAGAAGGAGGGCCCGAACTGGTTTATTTGATTTTGATTTTCATATATGAATGTCTTGTTTTTGACTTAATTTTGAAATCATTTACGGCTAAACTGCAACATTGTTTTTGTTTTTGTTGCAGGTTTTCTTCGAAATAGCCGAGGGTTTCCTCGAGCAAGTTTGGACCCACCACGCCGTATTGCGACCAGGTCTCAAACAACCGAAGAAACCATTTTTCACGACCTTACTGGTACTCCCAAGGGTAAATCCAGGCAAGTCGTAAGCACACCAGTCGTAAAAGGCCTGTTTTCTCCAGGAACGTCGAGTGGACCTACGCCAATAATATCCATTGCCCCTAGTGTGCATATAGTTAGTAATATTTCTACTGCTATTGTAGATCTGTCTACATCAATTCTGAGTCAAATGGCTCAAGCTCCAGCAGCTCCTTGGTATGGAGCTAACAATACTCCTTTGAATATTGCTGGGGATATCCATGAAATCCCCAAGAACATTGAAATATTTCTACCTAAATACAAGCTAGATGGCCTAAGAATAGCAGAAGAACATATCCAAGCCTATAGGGATGTTTTAATTAGGCTGCAAGTTCAGCATGAAGATGTAGCCTGCAGACTTTTCCCCATGAGCTTGGATCCAATAGCATATGAATGGTATATATGCTTGCCAATTGGTTCAATCACCTCTTGGACACAAATGGAAAATGCCTTTGTCAATCAATTTAGATCACCCTTAGATCCCGCAACTATTTACAATCAGTTTATTACATGCAAACGGGGCCAAGGGGAACCAATCCGAATGTTTAATCAGAGATTCCAAAAGAACTATAATAGAGCAATTATACATTTTGCCATCGATCCCGCAGTGGCTTTGCAGATATATTTTGGGGCGTTGGACCCCATGACAGCTATGTTTGCAAGGCGTAATCCTCAGGTCACCATGCTAGCTTTGGCCTATAATGAAGCCATGACTATTGAGCAGTAGTTGACACCGCAAGGCTATGGGTTTACCCAGATGCCTATGATGGGACAGTGTGCTCCATATGGTCAAGCTCCCCAGGAAAATCAACTCATGGCACCACAAATGCCAAGTATGAACGCCTTCCCATATCAGCGACCGTATCCACCAAGCACTCGCATATGCACCCATTCCAATCCAACCAATCACGGCCATTCCACCTGTTCCTGCATTTTTGCAGAACAGTCAATCAACTACGCAGGAAACTAGTCAAGTCAATCCTCAAGCCATAGTTCCTTTTTCGAATCTGATCTCGATTCAAAGTGTCAACCCATACGGGAATCCAATTCCTCAGAACCCGACCCAAATGTGGAATCAAGACCCCATCAATTATGCAAATCCAATGGGGGTTAACAAAAATGTGGTTCCACCGAAGGATGTTCTTTCGAAAGTCGAAGAGCTCAAGAAACTAGTGCATAAACTAAGCAATGATAGGGTTCAACAGTAGAAGTATGAGTCCCATGCCCCTCACCCAAATCAGAATTTTAACAATAGAGGGAGGCATTGGAATACCAAGCCAAACAATGGGGGAGTTCCTGCTCCCATTGCTAATCAATTAGATGCTTCTGTAGGCCCTAGACAATCCAATTCTCTTTTGAATCTTTTAGATTTGGCATGGGAAAGGGGGTGCAGGTTACATAACACAAAAGAACACAATGAGAGGAATTGTCCCGAGATTGCTAGATACACTCATTGTCTTCAAGCACAAGTTGATGATTTGGAATTGGTATCAAATGAGGATCCATCGTATCATCAAGATGAAAATATTATGGTGATGGAAACAGTATATCACCAAGAGGGTGAGAGCGAGGAGGAAGAAGATGAAATTTTGGAACAGGAGGTGCAAGCTTTTCGAGATTTCGAAAGGGGACTCATGGGTACCATTTGAGGAGTAAATCTAAAGCCCCTAAAACCTCATCAACACCTCCAAACAATTCTATTCTTCCTCCAGATACAAAGGCAAGTAACAACCCTCCCCCTTTACTCGAAAGAGAAATGTCCAATGATGTCCAGAAGACAGTCAAATTCGAAAAACCAAATTATGACATGGTGGAGGATATGAAGAAGTCCAAATCTAGCCTTTCATTCCTGGATGCAGCTAAATTGCTTGGTCAAAAGGAGGCGTTGATAAGAGCTTTGAACTCACCTGATCCGATGTGGAAGGAAAAAATAGCTGAATCCCATCTGATTTTGTGAAAGGAGAGAAGGGATGTCCCGCCATTCTTATTGACTCCGAGAATTGCGGGTAAGAACTTGCATAAGCTGTTTGGTGGACACAGGAGCCACGAGCAACCTCATGCCTACGGAGATATGCAAAATGCTAGGTCTGCAGCCTGTTTCATCCAAATGTACAGTCCTGCAACTGGACAGATCAAAAGTAAATGTAGTGGGGACCTTATATGATGTCAAGATTCAATTAAATTCTGAACCCAGGGTCCAGCAGGTTGTAGACATTTTGGTGGTTAACATCCCAAGTAGGTATGGAATGTTACTTGCGAGAGACTGGATGAAAATTTTGAATGGTTATTTTTCAACAGACTGCTCACATATGTGGCTGCCATGGAAGGGAATTGCAAATCAAATAAGAGTGGAAAACGAACCAAGGCTTAAAGAGATTATAACAGATTTTAACAAGCCGAATCAAGTTCAGTTTTCTGAGCCAGACTTAGGAGTCTATGCGCTTGATGTTGAGGAAGTTCTTGAAGAGTTTAAAGAAGAAGTGTGTCATGGTCATTCTTCTGAAGAAAATGATTACACTTGGTTGCTCAAGTTCGATGGATCAAAGTCTAGACAGGGAGCAGGAGCTGGAGTCGAGCTCACTGGTCTAGGAGGTAAACCATTGCTAGCTACTTACAGACTGCAATTTCCTTGCACAAACAATGTGGCAGAATACGAAGCATTGATCTATGGTTTACGTCTAGCATTGAGCAAACATGTTAAATGCTTGAAGGTTTTGGGGGATTTTGAGTTGGTCGTCAAGCAAATCAAAGGACAGTATACATGCCGCGACAAAATACTGAGCCTTTATAGAACTAGGGTTATGGACATCATGGAGGAGTTTGATGCATTCAACATAGCCCTTATTTCTAGGAGAGGAAATCGAATAGCAGACTCTCTTGCGATCCATCGTGGGCATGTTAAACCCGGTGGATATAAAAAAATGTAAAAAGTTTTCCATTGAGCTGGTTCCTTGTCCATCAATACCTGATAATGTAAAGAATTTCGAGGTTTTTGAAAGTGACAGGCACATCTTCACGTTTGTCACAAACTTGGGTATTTTTGAAAATCAGGTGATTGATGAGGAACAAAGGTGGCAGGATGAAACAAAAGAAAGTGAAACTGCGTATCAATCCAACAAAATTCCTAAAGACGTGGTTTCATTAGAAAAGATGTTCGACATGGAATGCAAGAACAAGAAAAGAAAAGGAGTCCCACTCCCCAAAGATGCATGCGATTCAATTAATCTAGGGAGTGGAGACAATCCAAAGGAGGTGTACATAGCAAAGGCATGTAGAGAGGAAGAAAGGAGCAATATAATACAGGCATTGAAGCATTACATATATTGTATTTCTTGGAACTACAATGAGCTGAAGACTTACAACCAGAACATTATCACACATACCATCCCTTTGAAGCCAGACTCCAAGCCTTTTAGGCAAAGGCAGCAAGTTGTTAACCCGTTATTGGAGCCTTTGATCGAAAAGGAGGTTAAAATATTATTGGAAGCGAAAATCATTTTTCCTGTTAGGCACTCAACCTGGGTGGCCAACCTCGTTCCAGTAAGAAAAAAAGTGGAGAGATTAGGTCTGTGCATAGATTTTCGAAATCTTAATAAAGCCTCTCAAAGGATAATTATCCATTACCATCAATCGATGAAATTCTGCAAATGGTAAATGGATCTGAAATGATGTCCTTTCTCTATGGATATTCTGGGTACAACCAAATTCTTATACATCCAGATGATAGGATGAAAACAGCCTTCACTACCAAGTGGGGAACATTTGCATATAAGAGAATGTCGTTCGAACTGTTAAATGCTGGTGCAACTTTTCAACGCGCCATGGATTACGCATTCAAAGGGCTAATAGGAAAATGCATCATCGTGTATGTGGATGATATCCTAGTTTTCTCGAAGAAGAGAGAGGATAATGTTAAATATTTGAAGAAGGTGCTTCAAAGATGCAGAGAACATGGAATTTCCTTAAATCCCAAAAAGTGCATTTTCGGAGTGACAGAAGGGAAATTGTTGGGTCACATCATTTCAAAAGAGGGCATATCCATCGACCGAGAAAGGATACAAGCTATCCAAAACCTACCTCTCTCGAGCAGTAAAAAGAAGCTGAGATCTTTCTTTGGGCAAGTCAATTTTGTGAGGAAGTTTATCTCTAGCTTTGTTGAGATAGCCAAACCTCTGAACCAAATGCTCAAGAAAGATGTGGATGTAAAATGGAACGAGGAAAGTAGAGTGGCTTTCCAGAATATCAAAGATGCCATTTCCAGAGCCCCTGTCCTTATAAGCCCAGACTACTCCAAGCATTTTTATATTTATGCTTTTGCATCAGAACACTCCTTTGCGAGTGTCTTAACCCAAAAAGGTGAGGATAGTGCCGAAAAACCCATTGCGTTTTTAAGTGCCCCCCTGAAATATGCTCAATTAAGGTATTCAATCATTGATAAGCAAATGTACGCACTTTTTAAAACTGTGAAAAAATTTAGGCACTACATCGTGCACAGTAGAATTATCGCCATCGTGCCCGATTCTGCTGTCAAGACCATGTTTTTACAAAATGAACTAGGTGAGAAGAGAGGAAAATGGATTTCAACCATCCAAGAATTTGATCTCGAAATCCAACCAATGAAACTAGTTCGAGGACAGGGACTGGCGAAGGCGATCGCAGAAAATAATCCGCAAATAACAGGTCAATGCTCAAATACAGAATACATGGCTAAGGATGACTAGTATGTTGATATTGTGCAATTTTTATTGACTGGTAAGTGTCCTAATCTGAATTCAACATAGGGAAGAGCTTTAAGGCTTAAATCTGTCAATTATCTGATAAAATTTGGTGTGCTTTACAGGAAGAATCATGAAGGTATCTACCTGAGGTGCTTAAACAAAGAAGAAGCTGCCAGGGTGTTGCAGGAATTTCACGAGAAACATGGAACTGGTCATGGTGCAGCCAATGCTACAACACATCAAATCCTCGAGAGCAGGATACTACTGGCCGCATATTTTCAAGGATGCGCATACCCATGTACGATCTTGTCATATCTGTCAAGTGGCTGCAAATAGAGAGAGAAATGCAGCCATGCCGTTGCAACCTGTAGTTGAAATGAGACCGTTTGCGCAGTGGGGACTAGATTTTATCGAGGTTATTAACCCAAATTCTTTTGATTCTCACAAATTCATTTTGACAGCTACAGACTACTGTACAAGGTGGACGAAGCGATTCCTACTAAACATGCCACCACGGATGTTGTGATTAAATTTCTTGAGGATCAAATTATAACAAGATTTGGAATGCCCGACTCTATTGTCGGTGACAATGGTAAAGCTTTTATTTCTACACAATTTGCAGATTGGGCATATGATAACAAAGTGAGCTTAAAGTTTGCATCCAATTACTATCCTCAAGGAAATGGGTTGGCCGAGTCTTCAAATAAGAATTTGTTGAATACTATTAAGAAGTTCTTGGAAAAGAACCTTCGGGACTGGCACGACCAACTAAAGTTTGCCCTTTGGGGAGATAGGACCAGAGTGAAAGAGTCCATAGGGAATACTCCCTATCATTTGGTCTATGGGCAAGACCCGATATTTCTAGCAAATTTGAAGTTGCAGACCTTCCATTTCATACAAGAGTACTTGGGGACAGATGATCAAGTTGAAGCCAGGTTGAGCCAGTTGTTGCACATTGATGAAAAGAGAGAAGAGGTCATGAATCACATGAATAAACACCAGGGAGTTATCAAGAGATGGTTTGACAGAAGGGCCAAAGTTAAATCATTCATAATTTCAGATTTGGTATTACTATGGGACAAAAGACATGAGGAAAAAGGGAATCATCAAAAGTTTTATTGTCTTTGGTTGGGTCCATATCAGATTTCAGAGATTCTTGGGAAGAATACCTTCAGGCTAAAAACATTAGAAGGGGAAGATTTCATGCTACCGGTTAATGGGCAGATTTTAAAGCATTATTTTAGCCCTTAGGTTGTGGGATTTTCATATTATTCTTTTGGTTTTGGTGGGGATTTTCAGATTTTGTTTTTATTGTTTAGGATTGTTAGTCTAGCTAGGATTTTGGTTATGGATTTGATTTCAATTGACATGTGTGTTAATTTTGATAAAAAATAATAATAATAAAAAAAATAAATAAATAAATAAAAAATAATAAAATAATAAAGAATAAAAAATTGAGATGTCAACTTATGCTTAAGGTTAGGAGAATATGAAATATTGGAATTGTCTTGTAAAAGCTCCACAAGTAACACAAACAGTTTAATAATATTGTTTGATTTTGTGATGCATGAAAGAATCAGTTTTGCATGACAATTCATTCCATTTGTAATTCAAGAAATAATGCATTCATGTTCCATCTCACCTTACATACATCTCATCTTAATTACATATGCATTTTAGGTACAAGCCATTAAAGTATGTCAAATCCTCTTAGGGTTGTGTTATAACATATATGTAAGTAGCTCCTAAGGTTGGAAACTGAGTCTTAAGATATCTAGAACCAAGCACGTCTCATACATTAAAAAGGATCTTGAGCAAAATGATCAAAACCTAACTTGGAGGAAAAGGTTGGGCGAAAGAAGTTATTCATGTCTATCCTATTATGCAACATGATCCTTAAAACAGTGGTTTTGACCACTTCCATTAAGCTTAAAGCCTAAAATCAGAGTAGTAAGGATAGGGTTAAATCCTCATCAAACTTAGGTTGAGGATCCAATTCCCCAAAGCTTTGATTTGACCCACATGGAGTAGTAAGGATAGGGTATAAATTCTCATCTCGGTTGGTTGAGAATCTGATTCCCCAAAGCTCTTATGTCTCATTTCATAATTAGTCTTGGATTGTAAGGATCGTACTACTTGTCCTCTGCAAAGGATGGGTAGTCATCCCCAAGGTCTAAGCAACAAAATTAATGTTTTCATCTAAAATTTGGATTGCAAGGATCGTACTACGTGTCCCTAGCCAGGATGGGTAGTCATCCCCAAGGTCCAAGAAGTAAAAGAATAAATTTTTCCCATCTCATCTTTATTTTGGATTGTAAGGATTGTACTACTTGTCCTCTTGCAAGGGATGGGTAGTCATCCCCAAGGTCCAAAGAAATGGAGATAAGTTTTGGATTGTGGGGTTAGATATGCCCATGCATGGCATCATGTCTTGCCTAAAAAACAAGACCACTGATTGTCTAGAGGGTTAGACTAGCATGACCATTTCTTCCATAACTGGTTTAATTATTTTGATTAAAGTGAGGTAATGAACTCTAAATTAGAATAGTAAGGATAGGGTTAAACTCTCATCTCGGTTGGTTGGGAGTCTGATTCCCCAAAGTTCTGATTTCACATTCACTTGCACATGGGTTCTAGATGGTAGGGACTCGTAACCAACTTTGGGATACAATAAGGTAATGAATTAGTGGATCCTAAGAGGGTTTGGCAATCTTGAATGCTTGTACATAATAATAGAAGAAGGACCATGCCTTTTATGAAAGCAAAATCTCCTTGCACATTCATTAGGGTACACAAATCATTCACCATCCCACATATGCATTCATGCAAAACCGATAATGGAATGTTGATCAATTTCAAACGATAGGGAATGAAAACACATTGCACCCACTGAGCTAATACTTGATGATTCCGATGATTCATGTACTTCTGATCTTTGGGCATTTGTTATTTTGCTTATGTGCTAACATATTTTTGCGAGTTTGTGATATGTTTCAGGTTGGGTTCTTACTAAAATGCTCAAGAGCATTTGACAGCAGAGTCACAATTTATTGTGGTTGATCCACAACACACCCCAAAATTGGGGACCCACCTTTTTACAGGCTTGCAGAGAAGAATCTCGGTGACCCAGATGCTAAAATTGAAGAAAAGAGAAAAAAATGCCTAAGTGTTGAAAGTGTCGCGAAATCGTGACTTGTCGCACCATCGCTGCCAAAAACAGGAAGGTTGTCACGAATTTGCGACATGTAGCTCCATCGCTGCCGAGGAGGAGAGAAAAGAAAAATTGAAAGTTGTCACGAAATCGCGACATGTCGCTGAGAAGAAAATAAAAGGTGTCGCGAAATCGCGACATGCCGTTGAGAAGAAAAGAAATGGTGTCGCGAAATCGCGACATGCCGTTGGAAAATGATGAAAAGTGTCACGATTTCGCGACGTGTTTTGCCGAAGCATACGGATGATGAAAAGTGTCGCGATTTCGCAACGTGTTTTGGCAAACTGCACGGACAGAGAAAATGGTCGCGATTTCACGACGTGTTTTAGCAAACTGTACGAAACAGAAAAATGGTCGCGATTTCACGACGTGTTTCGGGGAGGCGTACGAAAAGAGAAAGTGGTAGCGATATCACGATAGAAAGCGGCATGAAGGTCCGAGGGTGAAAAACGTCGCGATATCGCGACAGGTTTTGCCAAGGCGTACGGAACATAAAAGCGGTAGCGATTTCATGACGTGTTTCGAGAAAGCGTACGAAAAGAGAAAGCGGTAGCGATATCGCGACAGAAAGCGGCATGAAGGTCCGAGGGTGAAAAATGTCGCGATATCACGACAGGTTTTGCCAAGGCATACGGAACATAAAAGTGGTAGCAATTTTGCGACGTGTTTCGGGAAAGCGTACTGAAAGAGAAAGCGGTAGCGATATCGCGACAGAAAGCGGCATGAAGGTCCGAGGGTGAAAAACGTCGCGATATCGCGACAGGTTTTGCCAAGGCATATGAAACATAAAAGCGGTAGCAATTTCGTGACGTGTTTCGGGAAAGTGTACGGAAAGAGAAAGCAATAGCGATATCGCGACAGTTTGTGGTAAGAAGGTTCGGGGATAAAGGCGGTAGCGATATCGTGACGGTTTGTCGAAAGAAGGCAAGAAAGTGATAATGGTCGCGATGTCACGACGTAAAGTTGCCAAGGAAGCCCAATGGAGAAATGGTAGCGATCTCGCTACAGTTTGTGGAAGGAAGGTTCAAAAGCAAAAACGGTCGTAATATCGCGACAAGATGCTGCCGAAGACGTACGACCGGGAAGAGCGTCGCGATATTGCGACATGTCGCGTTTTCACGGCCAAGAAGGTGAACATGCGACATGCAGTTTTTGTCAAGATTTTCATAGAATGGTGTTACAGAAGGTGCAGAGGGTGTGTGACATGTGGCATGCAGGTGTCAGGTTTGCAGAGGCATTACATGCAATGGAGGATTTTAGGTGTTTCGACGTTAAACATGGAATAAAGACAAGGAAAAGATGGGAATTCAAAAGGTCACATGCAGGAAGGTGAAGCGAAGCGACCAGGGAGAATCGAAGAGCCATGCTAGACAGGATAAATCCAGAAGCGTAGATTGAAGGAAGGGTTGGAAATTGCCGATTGCAGACTTGTAGAGACAAGAGCTTCGTGTTATTCTAGGCCTGCACTTGGGCAATTTCCTTCTTTTTTGTTTCAGAATATTTATGCCTGGGACATTCTTTGAATGTAATTGACATATCATTTAATATAAAATACAGAGTATTGGCATCTCATTGATGAGAAATAAGGAGTCACTTTGTGCATGCATGATTTAATGTTTTATCTTTCATTCCAAATTTTTGAGGCTTTTAGGTGAAGTTTAATGCAAGTGTGCTTGGTTGCTTCATGCGAATGCCTAAGTCTGGAATTACAGTAGAAACCCTAGAAACCAGCACCTAATTTATTTGGATTGTGCGAGTTTGCAGGTTCATTAGATTAGGTTGCATGCATAAAACCTTAGTATCTTCGGTTTCATCGAATTGACGAAAGTATTCTTACTGTAGTTTAATATTATTTCCATTTATTTTGCTTATTTTATTTCTTGCAGTTTAATTACTGTATCCAAATTAATAACTGAAAATCCATCAAAGTCCAAGATTAAAGTACAATTATTCACTTTGAGTCCACTGTAAATTCAAATTAAATAAACCATCAGTGCCCCTTGTTAACATCCACTTGCAAACCCTAAGATATTCCTGGCATTTCATGTGAACAACATTATTTAAGCATAACAGGAACCTTGGAGAAAGTTATTTTCTTTGCAAGCAGAGGATTTCTGGACTCATATCCTACCGGAGAGTGTGCTTTCACAATCGGGTGAAAACACCACTCAACACTTCCATACCTTTAGACCCGTCCATCGACATCTATACAACATCTACGCCTATCAAAGGCATGTTTTTTGCATCCGAAAACATAGGAAACGATCCTTCTACCTATTACGCTCTTACTGACGAGCTCTTACCCTATTTATCTAAAATTCTTGTATCAAAAAAACAAACGTCGTTATGCAAGATTCTCATATTTTAAATAAATTGCCACTCTCTCCTTGTACCTTGGGCCTCCCACAACCTATGGGAAGTATCTGCCAAGTTGGGAGTTGTGCTTTTATTTATAAGGGATATGACTGGGGAAGAATACCTAGAAACATCAAGACTCATTATGACGGGTATGCTCATTGTTATTTTGCTAATGAGTATGTTAAAGCTAAACCTATAATGCTTAGATTGGGCTATAAAGGGAAAGGTTTGGGACCTTCCCAAAATGGTATGAAAGAACCTTTTGAGGTAGAACCATGGTCTGCCCGATGTGGTGTGGGCCTATTTCCTAGTAAAGGTCAACCCTTCCCATTTGAGGATGATGACCATCTTATATGTTACCAAGATTATTTGGATAAACGCGATGCTTTGCATTTAAGGGATAATCCATTTACATGCAATATGCTATCCATAGCTTACCCTGAGATGATTGCTGAATTCGACGATGAGTTGGAATGGGATATCTTCCATGATGTCTCCATTGAGGAATTGTTACATAACGGATTTTATTTTGATGTCTCTATACCTAGTATAGCCCAGCTTGAGGCCACGACTCCTCAAGATGAATTATCCAAGCTAACCTTGGAAGAATTACAAGAATTAGGTGTTTCACCCGCCCCATATAATTTTGAGAGATCTACATATGGAAGTTGAAAACGTTATAAAAATTAACATTAGAACCGAAGATAACCCTCACATCATCAACATTGGATCAAAATTGAGTCAAGAAAAACAAGATGCATACATTTCATTTCTTAAAGAATATGAAGACGTTTTTGCTTGGACATATGAAGATATGCCAGGTTTAGACCTTTTTGTAGTTATGCATCACCTAGTAGTCCATCCGGATGCTAAACCTGTTAAACAGAAACTTAGAAAAATGCATCCTAAAGTGGCCTTACTAGTCAAAGGAGAATTAGAAAAACTCTTGAAGGTTATTTTTATACAAGCCATTGATTATGTTGAATGGATCTCAAATGTAGTTCCAGTAACTAAGAAAGAAGCTACCAAAGTTAGGGTTTGCATAGACTTTAGAGATATTAATGTTGCATGTCCTAAAGACGATTTTCCTCTTCCCAACATGGATCAGATCATTGATTTTACTGCTGGGAGTGGAATGATATCCCTAATGGACAGATTCTATGGTTATAATCAAATCAGGATAGCTCCTGAAGATCAGGGTAAAATAGCCTTTATTACCCCTTGGGGAACCTTTTGTTGGACAGTGATGCCATTCGGTTTAAAGAATGCAGGTGCAACATATCAACGAGCCATGACTTATATCTTTCACGATATGATGCATGATATTCTACATGATTATGTAGACGATATTATAGCTCGTTCCATCAAAGAAGATCATTTAGATGACTTGAGAAAAGTATTTGATTCGTTGAGGGAATATCTTATTCAATTAAATCCAACGAAATGTATATTTGGAGTTAAGTCCGATAAATGATTGGGGGTTATCGTTTCTTTCCGTGGCATTGAAATTGACCCTCTCAAGATCGCGGCTATCATTGATATGCCCGCACCCACAAATATATCTGAATTACAAAGTTTACAAGGTAAGCTTCAAGCTATTCGCCACTTCATCGATAAGTTGGCGGACAAAACTGGACCCTTTCTTAAGCTTCTTAAGAAATATGTCTCTTTTCATTGGGACGAAGAATGCCAGGAAGCATTTGAACTCCTTAAGCAATATCTCCTTCAACTATCGGTGCCTACCAATGCTTTGGAGCATCTTCGTGCCTACCAAAACAAGCTTAAGAGTGCACACCTCAAGAAAGTTCATCATCGATCCTTTGAGATCGGTGACCTTGTCTTAAAAGAAAATTAAAAAAATACTAATGCAACTAAAGACCTTAAAGGTAAATTTAAGCCCAACTGGCTTGGACCATATGCCATCACTACTAAATTTGGATCGGGCGCATATCTATTAGCTACCTTAGATGGTAAAGATCTTAAAGAACCTATGAAAATTATGCATCTTAAACGTTATTATGCATAACATTGGGTCATTTCATCATTTGTATATATTGTATTTTGTATATTGTTTCATTTTAGCCATTTATATCAAAATATTTTTCACCAAAAAAAACCAGTAACAGTTTTTATTCTTTCTTTTCATTACTCAAAATCAAAATATAAAAACATCAAAATCTTCAAAAACATCTTTTATTTTCGTACCTGTCAATTCTTGAAGTATTGCAGTTATATTTTCAATTATTTTGGATAAATTAGAATTTATTTGGAATCCCGCACTTTCACACTCACATGCATAAATGTCTTGATTTTATTTGATATGATTATTAATCTCTCATATATCAAAGTCCACAGTTGAATTAAATAAAGTTTTGAGCATAGAGAACCGATCTTGTTATTTACTTGAACCAAGTACATCTCTTCACATTAAAATGATTTCATTGCAAATTCAATATGATGCTACATAGTAGAAGTGGTTTCTTGAGGGAAAAGTTTCCCCTGCTATCCTATCATGCACATGGTCTAGAATCTTTGAGAATTTACAAAAGGACAAGCTCACCCCTGCCCGGAATAAAAATACCTTGCTCTACAACCAATCCGAGCAAGTATCCCTAGTATAGGAAGCAAAAGAAAAATTCAAATCAAAAGAGAAAAAGAAAAATATTATTTTGTATCATCACAGCAATATTTCAGAATTATCTCAATATCAAGCAAAAATACAAACACAAAAAAATACAAAAAAAAAAGAGAAAAAGAGAAAAAGAGAAAAGCAAAAGCAAAAGCAAAAGCAACAAAATCCCTTCCCTACCCCTTGAAAAGAAAAGAAGGGTGAATGAGCTTAAATCCTTGGAATTCTCAATTATTCCAAAACTGTGAGGTAAGCCCCATAACAGGTGGTTTGTGCCCAACCCGCTTGGCCTTGGGTAATTCCTAGCGTGGTGATATGTCTGTCACATTAGTGACCTTCTTTTGTACAGAACTATGTCTGCTTATGGATAAGCTAGCTATGGATAACCCAACTTACATAGTAGTCCGGTACGGTTACATGCATATAAATCATGGTCAAGGAACACTCATTTGGTTAAGTCAAAATTACTTGTATCAAAATTTCTTGCTCAAAATTGGTGAATGAACAATACAATTGCACACACATTTGTATTTGAGAGATTCTGTATCATTATGATAAAGCAAGATCGGTAATGAACTCACATTTGCACATGAGGGTTCGTTATAAATCTACATTTGTCTTTGAGATAATGTAAAATATTTTTGCAACTATTTTTTTTGGAAGAATTTTATCTTCTTATTTTAGAACATCTGTTTAGTATAAAAACAATTATTGTTTTCAAAAATCACAAAAAGCTTTCAAACAACATATGAAACACATATAATCAATAAATTCATGTTCATATTATTATTTTTTGTTTATCAAAAACCAAAAAATCAATCATGCAATAAAACTAAAATATCAATTTCTTCTTTGGATTTTGCGATGATGGTATAATTCTATACCTATAATTCTATGCCTAGCGCAAACCATTGTTCTAATTTTATTTTCCATTCATTTTAAACAAATTCATAAAAACATATGACTTACATCATTATGTTACACAATTGAGCTTTAAAACGAACAACACTTATTATATTTCATGTCATTATGTCAACATTCAATTTTGTAATGATGGTATAGTTCCTAGGGACTTATTCAAAAATTTTATCACACTTAGGAATTTATGCCTAGCAAAATCATATTTCTTTAATATGTCATGCATTATATTTTTTTATAAAAATCTGAACACAAATCATCACCATCATCATTTCCCTCATCACAACACAAAAGTCTTAAGACAGTCTCTTAAGCACCCTTTTACTTTTAGCAATATTTCTATATTGGGACTAGCTTGACGACCTAGTGAGCGACGACTCCATGAAACGGTCTATACCAGCGACAATGTCCTTTGAAATTATTGTTAGAAGTCCCTTTTATTTTCATCCAATCACACCACAAAAACAACCAATTTATGCACATCAGATTGTTTCATTTACAATTTTATGCCATGACATAAAAATTATAATTATTTCCAATGACATAATTACATGAATCATCAATTAATCACAAAATTCAAAATTAAAGCATCATACAACATATACACAAGTCATATCATCAAAAAAGATAATCTATATATCTCAATCAATCATGTACATCATCTGGATTGGTATACCACAATCATACCCTGGCATACTCAATCCCCTCAAAAAGTGATAATAATACAATCTACCCTCTACAACAGCTAGCCTTGAGAAGCCCTCGAGCTCTCAGCCTCATCTCCTCCCCTGCCCTGACATGGAGGAGGTGGTCCCATATAGGTCCAGGCTGTGTCTCGGGTCCTCGTCGTCGATCATGAGGATATCCTCGACGATCCCATCATGACCAGCTCCGCAATAGGGGCTGGCAGTGGTACCCTCTGTCCCTCTGGAACCACGTGATAGTATAACCCCTGGTAGAATGTAGTCTAAGCAATAGACCATGCCAGATCATGAGTTCTTGCCCCTCTACTCTGAGCCCTGAGCCATGTAGCCTCGTCTTGTAGTGTCTGCACCTGAGCCCAAAGGTGGGCAACCTCAGCCTGGAGAGCTGCGGTCTCACTGCTCTCCCCTACCTCGACACCCTTGCCCTTATCGGGCGATGATGGTCTCTCCCCCTGCTGGGAAGGGACTCCCCTGTCCCTCCTCCATGTCTCTTGAGGTCTTTGTGGAGCCTGACCCATCCTTTGACACCTCTCCCGTGGAGACCATCGCTGCTCTCTCCCACCGTGACCCCATGCTGCATCAATAGTAGCCTGGCGCCGCCTCCCCATTCGTCGCACCACGACGTGCACTGGAACCTGCGCCCTCGTCATCCGAGGAGGGCGAATGCCTGCGTACTAGGCATCATACCTGTCTGCGACCCCAACATTGTCACCATCCACTGGCTAGATGGGGGCATCATCCACATCCTGACTCTAGAATCGTTGCATGTCTGGAGCCCCACTCAATGTGGTACTATCTCGAATAGTTCGGGAGTACTCGTAATCCCTGAGAGAAGGGATCCCCTATTGTAGACCGAACTATCATAGAACCCGATCATAGTGGTGGTGCTCTACCTCTCCTCGCTCCATCCTCAGCCAGCAGACTCACCTGATACGAGCTAGCTCCTGCCCATCCTCTGCCCACCCGGGGTGCTCTCGCCATGGCCTCCAAGTGATCTGGTCCAGGATGAGGTCGTCCAGCAACCTCTGTGACATCGATAGATCTATCCATCGATGTGACCCCCTCTATAACCACCAGTAGAAAATTTGGGGCCTCTCCCGATCAACTCCTATCAATGGGAGCCCTATCGGCCTTCGCATCGCGATGTGCTCCCAACACCAAACCTACAGTAGCGATGTCAAGACCAGACATTGGCCTCCCTTGTATACGACCCCATGTAGGATCCTATACAAGCAGCATAGCACAAAATTGCCCTAATCAAACCTGTAACCGTGGTCTCTCATATCGCAAACCACATCTGAGAGGAGCCATGGTAGTCTACACCCGCTCTGGTGGCACTGCAATAAGCCACCTACTACCCCTACCAAAACCTGATTCAGCCTAGATGCCCCAGGCATCTGCCTTAGAGACTCGATGTTCACTTCGCCCTTCTCCAGGGCAAAGCTTGGGTCCCCGATCAATCTCATCATCACATGGCCCTGATTGGCCGCAGGCGTCATCAACCGTCCCTATATGGGGATCCTCATGATCCTCCATACGTCCTCTAGTGTGGGAGCCATCTCCCCTGTCGATAATCGGAAGTAGGACGACCCCGGATACCATCTCTCTACTAGGGCTGTCAGCAGCCCCATGTCTGTCGATACTTGTGGCATCTCTACCACATGCTGTAAATCGACCTGAGCCAGTCGGTCACGCTCTGCCTGATCAAGCGCGGCTATGTCATCTCGCAGCTCGCCATATTTCCATTCTCGACTCTTTAGTAATCCCTTCTACAAAATAAACATTAAAACAATAAAATTTATTAATAAACCAATCATTAAAATCAAATTAAACACATTTTAATCAAGCTTAATTTCTTAAAAATGATGATATCGTCCACCATTGGCTGATATCGTCCCAAATTGGGCAAAATCATCCTTTGTAGAATGAAATCGTCTACGATTTCATAACTTGGGGATCGCCCCTTATTGGACGGGATCGCCCCAAGATCGTCGATTTTGCCCTCCAACGAAATCGACGATATAGGGACGATTCTGACGAAATAGGGACGATTTCGTCCCAACATCGTCGATGGCCTAAAAATGGCTACGATGCCCCAAAACAATCAAAATTTAAAACAAAAAATTGCACAAATTAAATTCAAACCTAATTTACTAGGATTAGATCCTTACCCATAGCCCACGCCAAACCTCTGTCGTTTTGTGCGCTATCTCAACCATTTTTCTCTCTGCAGAGCTCTAGAACAGTAGAAGTGAATAGTAAAAATGAATTAGGGTTTTACCCTATTTTTCTTAATTTTATTCAAAACCAACAACATTTTTAATTTTGCTTTTTCGCGTTTTTACCTCAAACGTTCGATTTGGGTAAAAACACGAAGGGGGCACCATAGTAAGCAGTCGTACGATTCGACCTAGAATCGTCGTCTAAAAAATTGAGTAAATTTTTGCTTTCTCGTAAAACGAGAAAAACTCGTCTTTAACGCATTTTCTTTGAAAAATTCGCTAAAAAGGGGGCAAAATGTAGCACCCTAAAATTGGCGTAGTTAAACCTTAGATTAAAATTTGAATTTTAACCCAAACCGCCCGTTAAACTGCTTGTTACCCGCTTTCCTCATTTTCTGTGTCATTTTTAAGATTTTTTTTTACCGTTGGATGATATCATCGCAGATCAGACCAAATCGTCCCAGATTTGACGAATTCGTCTGGTACAGAAAGTCCAAACGATTTCGTCCCAAAACCAAATTTTCATAATTAGCTTCTGTTTCAACAGCTTCTCTAACTTGGGCAGAAAGCGTGTCTGCATAGTTAGTCTCCCCCGTTGGAGATCTCCCAAATTGGGATGATTTCCAACCTCCTAACCTCTCCCTAATCCTATATAAACTGGGATTTTCTCAGTTTATCCCCCTGAACCCCCTAGTTGACAGATTTATTTGTAAAGTTAACTCCTTGTGCATTAGAACATCCTCGTACTATTGTTTGTATTTGGTATTTCAAGTCTTCTAGCAGGAATCTTATTATTTTTTAGTCGGAGCAGGCTCGGATCGTCTCTGACGATTCTAGACAATTTCGGACGATCCTATCGCAGATTGACGACGGACTCGTACGATTAGAGGCGATCTCGACTGCAGTCCAAATTGGCGGCAATCAGAGCCCAAAGTTTGCATTTACTTATCGTTTCTCTTCATTTTCTTACGCATTAGCTTGGTTTATTTTATTTTTGCACCCTAGAGTTCACCTCATTTAGTATAGATATATGATAAAGTCAAAATAAATTGTCAAATTGATGCATTTCCTTTTAATTGCTATCTCGATCTACTATTTAGGCAAATTCATTGTTACTTCTATCGTTTCCCTTTGCTTTTGTAGTTGCATTTTTGGTATTTTGTATCTATTTTTGTGATTGTAGGTTTCTGACGAATTCGTCAGATGAATTTGTCAGATCTCAGATGGCCCCGTCTGATCTCAGACGTCCGACTGTGATCTGAGATGATTCTATGCAATTTCAGACGATTATGTACGATTCGAGATGATTTGGACTGCTACAAAATGTAGAATCTTCATTCAGACATCCGAAATCAGGTATATTCTGTTTTATTTAGCGCATTCTCTGTGTTCAACATGTATTCATGTTTTCTGTATCCATAAAAAAAAACAAAAAAATCAGCATCGACATATAGATTAGCTTAGATTCATTTTGGCCAAACCTAGGAATTGAATGATTGAACATAAAATGAACACATCAAACCTGTCATCAACCTAGGCATGGAAACTGCCACTTAAAATTTTCTTGGTGAACCCACCATCCGTCAAAAATTCACCCTTATACCCCTCCCCCGAGAGGCGGGACCTTCAAAGGGCCTCTCAATTCGAGGTATTGTCCCATCCTTCTCACATCCCCCTTTCGGGCGCGGATCCTATAGCCTGAAGGTAAGGATGCGAAAAATTTGGAGCGATACACAAATCATTCATTTGTAAATTATACACAATAATAATCCATACAATAAGATACAAATAGATAACACCCTTAGGGTAGAGCAATACCAACAATATTCCTTAAGGAAGGAATAAATCCATAAGATCTTCCAAAATGAGAGCACCACTTAGAGAGGGAAAATCGTCATAAACCACTTTGTGGGAAAAGTTGATAACAAGTATTACTTGATATGAGTGGTCATTATTACAATGACAATATCCCTTCTTTATATACCCATTTTCTAATACTACTTTGGGAAGGGTATAATCCTAAACCTAGTTGAATTCTAAACCCTTATCCCACTAGATATAATATCATTAATCAAATTAACCTTGGGTTATCTGTGACCAAATGCAACATAATATCATATCTCCATGCCTATCCCTAGGTACCCTAGCTCTAATACTACTTGCTATGAAACTATTTTCTCAAAAACATAAATCATTCTTCATTATGTAGAAATATCAAAATCATTCATCCATAATTAATTATCCACAATAACAATTCACGAAAATTATGGTGAAATTTTATTTGTTAACGAAAATTATGTCAAGGAGTTAATTATGAAGGAAACTAAGTAGCAAATAAATTATCTAATTGTGGTGTTGATCTTTGTCTTGTCAAAATTCAAACTTTAAAAAGCAACGTGTTAGGTGAAATTTTATTTGTTAACAAAAATTATGTCAAGGAGTTAATTATGAAAATATACTAGTTTGAGGAAGATGTAAAATATAATTGGTAGAAAGGCAAATAAAAAATATCTTTGATAAAAAGACAAGTTGGATATGGTTTAATTGATTGACAACAATAATTTATACGGGAGTGAACTCTAATGTAAGCCATCTATGGCTTATTAAATATATATATTTTTATTTTTCTTATAGACTAAAATAAACATCCATAGTTTTGAAATATAATTTTATTTTTCCAATTTATTTGAAAATTTAAAAAAGTGTCATATTTTGAAAATAAAAAAGTTTTTCTTAAAGTGTTTGAATCTTAAAAAAGTATATACATTTTGAAAATTAAAATTTCTTTCTTAATTTTTTTTGAAACTTCAAAATAGAATAAAATAGTTTTGACGTGCACGAGGCCACAAGCAACCCATGGGACATGATTTTTACAAAGAACCATTGCTGCTAATCCCAAAATATGAACCAATTATTTTTTGTTTCTACAATGTTGATATTTTGTTATTGATTTTAATGATGAATTCTCCTACTTTCTCTACTACTTTCTCCTCCTCAAATAATTCTTGCAATGATTCCAATGCTAGAATATCAACATAACTAGCTCTAATATTACTATATTCCTTACATTACAAAATAAAATGCTTCTCTATCTCAAATGCCCCTAATGTACAAAAGGTATATATGTTCTCTTCCCATTGCTATTTTGGTCTCTTCCTTATGCTTGTTTCACATCTAAGTTGGTGTGATATGGTCCTTAGTTAGGCCATGAGCATCTTTGCTCTCCAATTGATTTTTGCCCCAGAGAGGCCTTTTGGTGGTGATTGTATGTAGGGTTAAATTAATAAAAAGATTACTTTCTTTGTAACTTTTTTTCCCACATAGCTACTCTAATTCTTTCCTTAAAAAATGCCTTTATGTATTTATTGTTAATTGGGAATTTATCCAAGTTGATATTCCATTTGTTTATCCACTTGTTTTGCTTTGTCAATGTTTTTTTTTTCGTGTTCATGTATTCTTCTATTACAATTTTAGGCCATCTATTTACATCAATTTGTTTGACTTTTTTTTAGATATCCAAGAAGAAGGATCATAACAATTGCCTTTATAGATGAATCTCATATGGAACTGACTTTTTTTATTTTGGATTTCTTCTCTATTTACCTCCATTTTGAATCTAATATGCTGCCATCCCACACTTCACACCCACACAACATCACAAGTACCAACAATAGCTCATATAAAACTCTTATTGTCTTCCAATCCTATAATTAGCCTCTTTGCTTCTAGTTTATAATTCAAACAACGATCTTCATCCTCTCAATATTCTCTTCATTCTACATTTTTTCCAAATGTGTTTATTATTGAAGTTTATCATGGGATGCTTACACTCTGTTACTTCTTCCAAATGACCCGCCTAAAAAATGATTCTTATTTTTTTGAAATGAAAAAATTATGATTATGGTTTTGTTGGTATTTACTCTCATGTCGACCTCCTCGGAAAAGTGCACAAAGACCTTTAAATGCTCTTTCAAACCTTTTGTTAACCTTATAATCAAAATGAGATCATCTGTATACAAAAAAAGCCTCGTCACATATCTTCTTAAATAAACACTATCCTCTCCACTCAAATTTAGCCATCCTTTAGATTTATCAATATATAAACCAAATAAGGTAGAAGAAAACAGGCATCCTTGTTTAACCCTATGTCACTTCTAAAACATTTTTAAAAGCTTGATTGCATTTTGATTTAAACTTGCACCACGTTAATGTGATGATGCAAGTCTAGTAACATATTTCATGATTGGGTTCAAATATTGGTCGTGCCTGCTAGCAAAGGTAGTAGTATGTTTTGAATCCTCTGAGTGCGTGCCAGATTGACGACGATGGTACAAACCCCGAGCGACGATAGTCCCCATCTCATGTCGGTTAACCTTAACAAGACATATAGTTTTGTTGGGTGCAGTCCCTATGGTTTGAACCCTGCACTGACCAATTACTAAAAATAATGGTTGTTACCAACTCTCCTATGTAACAAAAAAAAAAAAAAGACTTATTCCACGATTGGAATTTCCTTCCACAATAGTTATCTGTCTGCACCTCCTCATAGAGTCTAGAGTCTATGGAGTGTTACTCTATACTTTCTATTATGCCTGGGTCATAGTTTATTTCTATACACAACAATATATTATATATGAAGTGATGCCATAGTTTCTTAGGGGCATAGTAAAGGGGCCTTCGTCTTTATAATTGGAACTGAGGCAACAGAAATGAAACACCTACAACATAATGTTGGGATGTGCCGTATAAGAACTCATTCCATATTTATGAATAATGTGCCGTATAAGAACTCATTCCATATTTATGAATAATGTGCCGTATAATGATACCATAATTTATTATCAAATATTTTAGTCTAAAACTTAGATTCCAATCTTATCAAATAATAATCCATAAGCCAAAATTTACAACACGAGTCAATTGCGTCATCTTCACCGTCAAACTGTTTCCTTAGTGGCGTACAATTTAATTGCTGGAGGATAAGAAAATCCAGGTAGCGGGGCCCACGTCTATCCTAACGGAAAGTCACGTGACGAGAACTGCGAATTCGTCTACTTACCCCTCTGACACTTACAAATTACCTTCACCTAAAAAAAATTATATTTTATGAATCACGTGTCACCTATACAATCCACAAAAATGAAGTTGGACAAAGCAGAAAGTATATTGCAACACGTGGATTCCACGTGGCCCAGCTACAACGACGAGTATGTCGATATATAAAATTGTCAATTGACGGAAAACCAGACAATTTGTTTTAACGGAATCAGATATTTTTTAGCTGTTAACTTAAAACATTACCACTTCTTAGAGATTTTAGATAACCCTCCAGCTACTTTTATGGACTTAGAAAACTTAAATTATCCATTTCATGCCATTTGCTTAGCTTCTTCCATCAAGTTTCTTTCTTCAATTTAAAATTTATAGCAAATGTAATTTATATTAAAAATTGTGTAATGTGATTTTATTAGTCAAGGTTAATATTTTTTTTTCGGATTTAGCAATTTTTTTTGTAGGGTCTTTTTGGTACGAAAAACCACGATCAGGGGATCAGGGGGTTTTACACCTGATTTGACCACACTAACATTATCGACTAGATTTTGGGTATCCAATGTGTGATTGGTAGGATGATTTGACCACACTAACATTATCGACTAGATTCTGGGTATCCAATGTGTGATTGGTAGGATGGAGATTTGAACCAAGGATCTCTTTGGAGGATTGTCCTACCCTCTCCAATTCACCTACAACAAATGGGTTGATCAAGGTCAATATTGAATTATGTAATCATGTTTAAAACCTATAAATAATCATTATACAATGTACTTTATCAATATTTTATTTAATAAGTCTTATGAACTCATTATTAAACCTTATTATGGTTAACCTTTGACTAAACCCTTTCCAAAGGGTTTAATAACTTGTAATTATACCAATTTCTAAAGGTAGTAGTATGCTCTGAATCCTCTTAGTGCATGCCAGACTGACGATGACGGTATGAATATTGAGCGACTGATGGTCCCCCTCATGTTGGGTCAACAACAACGAGGTGAAATAGGCTTGTTGGAAGCAACCCCTATGGTTGAACCCTACGCTTTACATTTACTAAAAATAGTGTGGTTGTAACCGACTCCCCTATGTATCTAAAAAAACTTTTAATTAACCTTAATGCCTTAATGTTATAGCGATATAGGTTAAATGATTTGTAATTATTAATGTTGATGTTTTGGTATTTGGTATACAAAATTCTCAACTATCTAATCCATTGTATCAAAGTTATTCTAATCATTTGTGTTGGTGCTTTAGAACACCCTTCCATTATTGTTATCTATTACTTCTACTCTTGCTTAAAATTTGGGTTAATATTATACTTTTGTTTGTTCTAGCAAAGTATTAATTTTTTTTTGAAATGGTCTAGTGGCAACACCTAATGGTGTTACTGATTCCTTTATGTTTAAAAAAAAAAATTGATATGGTATTAAAGTGGGCATAGAGCATCACTACTTGATCATGTGAAATTATTATTAAAGCATTTTATTCTTCTTTGGATCAAAAGAGTGAATTATTTTTAGCACTTCATAAGTTTTTTTAGCATAGGAAAAAAAGGAAATATTTTTTAGTCTACTAATTACTATTTGATGTAGCACACAGTAATGGAGAATAATTTTCTCATCTCTATGTATTTGCATTTAAAAAGAATATAGGTTTTTGTTAGTGAAATGCACATATATCCCTTTGCATATTTGAAGCACATAATGTTGCACTTCCTTCCATTCTATCTTGGGAAAGACATTCCTTAATTTCTATTAGGACTGTTGGACCCTTTTCACCTATGCATAGAGATATGTTGGCCATTGCATAGTGTGGAATAAATTTTGTTGCTGACAGTCTTTGATTGGTGTAGGAATATAGTTAATTATGTCGAGAAAGTTGTACTAGGTTTTACCTCAAGAGCAATTATTAGAAATTTTAAGAAAATTGATGTTTTAAAAAATATCACTCTAGGAATGTTTTGGAGAGCAAACTTCTAGAGTTGCATATGAAATCATTTTGATCATTTTTTCAAATCACATAATGTTTCAAGCTTATTGCATTAGTTGCATTTGTTTAACAATTTTCTACAGATGAGAGGATGTCTCATCATGTGATGGTATTCATGACCCATAGAACTAATTTCAAGGGATAATATTACAAACTCTATAGCTTTTTACAAAGAATGTATTATGGATTAGTCTTTAAAGAATAGACAACGAGATTTAAAACAATAAAAATAGATACAAAATTCTTTAGAGGCACAAATAAGGAAGATTTTAACTGTTTTCTTGTCATTCCTCTCTCTTCATATATGAAGAGACATGTTCATGTAACCCTTGATACTCTTTTCTCTCTTCTTATTTAAGTTTCTTTAAATAATTATGGTATTTCTTCTTAGGTGCAAGCTTATGCAAAATATTTCAAATCAACAAAGGCTAAGGATTGGGATATTAGGAAAAAATTCTATGATTTCAAATAAATTTATAGCCACTTGTGGATTTTGTTAAAAGGAAGGACATTCTACACAGAATTGATTAATAAGGATACAAAATATGGAGGCAAAATTTTAGAAGACAAGGGTAGTCTTCCAAAGGACAAGGGGAATTCAAATGATTTAAACTACTAGAGCATCCATTATAGGATGGAAAATGTTATCGTCAATAATATCTTCTCTCATTGGCCCCTTAATTCAAATTATGGGGGAGGAATGTTGAAAATTGCATAACTAGACTTTTTTAACAAAGGATCATGTTGTATAATGTAATCATATGTAAAGCCTACATACAATCATTATACTGTGTACTTTATCATTATTTTATATAATTATCCTTATGGGCCCATGGTTAACTCTTGTTAAGATTAATCTTCACTAAATCCTCTATGCCTAATGTGTTATAAGCAATGTTTTAGTAACTTGTAATTAACCTTTATGAATTTATGTTAGGGTTATGCATAGCGACAATTTATCGCCAAATTGGCTAAAATTAGGATTTTCAAAATTTGGAATTGGCACCCACGTGTTGTAGGTGAGTTGGAGAGGGTAGGGCAATCCTCTAAGGGAGGTCCCTGGTTCGAATCTCCACCCTACCAAATGCACATTGGGTACCCAAAACCCAGTTGATAATGTTGGTGCAATCAGGGCCAAGCGCGACTCCCGGGTGATTTTGACGGTGTAGAACCCCCTGGTCGTGGTTTCTCAGACCAAGGCGGCCCCGCAAGGGGTTTTTTGCTAAATTCATTTTTTTTTGGGAATTGGCTAATATTTGGGACCCTTGACCAGGGCCCATTAGCCAAAAATTTCTAGGTGTAAATTTTTTTGGGTCGATTCACCCCAATTTTATAATAATTTGACCATTTTAAGTTTAAATTTCCAACATTGCCCCTAATAATAGTGAATCTTCTACATGTGTTTGGACACTATTCGCTTGGATTTTGAAACTGATTCGCTAAATTTTTATAAATACATTTTGGGACTTACCCCTTACGCATAACCCTGATTTATGTTATATTAAAAGGGATTAAGTGATTTGCAATTATTAATGTTATGATTTTGGTAATTGGTATAAGTAGCCCTCAATCACCCTATCCATTGTATTAGATCTATATTAGTGTGATCACTTGTGTCAGTGCTCAAGGGAACCTTTGGATTCTTTTTGTCTATCACTCTTTCTATCTTGCTCCTATTTTTTCTCTTGCATAAGATTTCATATAACATTCTATGCCTATTCAATCCTCTAAACTATTATCATATTCATGACTTTTTAAGAGTCAATTTTTATGTAATGCATCCGAAAAAGAGAAATTTCAAATGATATCAATATTGTAAAACCCACAAAGATTTTAAAAATTATTGATGAAATATGAAGTAAATATTACTATTATCTAGTTGTGAACTCAAATTATCAAACTATAGGTGATGTTAGTAAAGGTTAAAATATATCAATTGCTTTTTATCTATATGGCCTTTACAAGCCTAGATCAATACACTTTATCAACATGATTAGAAGTGAGATCACCATGCCAAATATAACTTTAAAACAAATAAAATATACCATCAACAATATATTTTGTGTATATATTATTCAACTATGTTATCCCCTAATAAGGGTAAGATTTTATAATTTGTAATCATATCATAAAATCTTAGTCTGAAGTTTCATTATCGAGTGGTAAAGCAAAACTACATTTAAGTGGATTTTAATGTATTAACACTTACTACTTTCTTGAGAAAAAAATTATATAATTTTATATAACCTTTTTTTCTTGCTTAGTGCCCAAGATATTTGAGTGTACATTATACTTTTAAAAAATATATAAGAAATGATACACATTGAAGAGATGTATAGAAAATACATGAGGACATATTTTTAGTTGATAATAAATAACAAGTTTAAATATGGAGAAAAAATTGTCTATATTTGTATGCAAGATCATTTAATGGAGGTATGTTATTGTAGCATCTATAGAATACATATGAGAATTAACAAGTTTGAACATAATGACAATAGAGTTTGTTAACATTTGTAGTTGATTCTATATGAAACACACCATCCATAACAAAGTATACAACAAAACTCTTGCAAAGGTGTGAATAAACATGTTGATTACACAAACAAATACTAAATAAATAGCCTATGGAAACAAATACTAAATATAATTTTACAAGGATATTTTTTATGTTAATGTTTACACCCCTAAGTTAGTTAATATCCATTACTAATTAGTATGATGTCTACTAGAAAAAGCATTAAACATGTTTAATTAAAGTAATTTTAGAATAGTCTGAACCCAATTTTGTGTCTTCTTTTAAGCATTATTAAATAAATTTTCTTTACTTTAGAAAAGATAATTCAACATTTTATATATGTTTGTATTTATAACCATATAAAACTTGAAGTATTTTTATATTTGTAATAATGCAGGAATTAAAGTTATTTTGAGTAAGTTTCTTAAAATATAAGCCGAACAATAAACATGTTTTAAAATCCACATTATATTATTCAACAATTTTTACCCCTTATCCTATACATTAGTATAAAGCACACATATATTTTACTTTTACATTGTGATACATATAATGGACATCACATGCTTTGGGACAAGTGGAATAGATCACATTTTTTTGAATGTTAAGTCATTGATGTGTCAAATATATCCTACTTGAATGAAAGCATTAGTTTAGAAGGAGTCACCATTATTTATCCCAAATTCATAATGAAGGGATAAGTTTAAAATTTTCTATATGCATTTTTTCCAATATGAATATTGAGGCAATTTTAGAGGTTTTGATAAAGAATTGGGACACTCATAAATACAAATTATTTTTGCAAAACTTAAGCTTATGTATAGTCATCAAAAATCTCCTTATGAGGCTAATTCATTTAACATATTTTCTATTGAATTATATTAGATAATTCACATGATTTAGTAATTTGATCACATGATTGAGAGAACGATATACATATGAATCAAATACATACCAAATTATGATTGCATTATCTATTAGATATGATGCTTCATGAAGTTGATTCTAAATGTGAGACTTCATAATATTTTTGATGATAATGCTATGAAATGAGAAGAATATATTGTTATGTTGCTAGTTTGATGGTTACAAAGTTCATGATTGCTATAATTTGTGATTGCCAGAAGAGAAGTAAAGTCCCAATGCCTTTAGGATGTGAATAGAAATATGCATTACTATTCACTTTATTGGCTAATCCAGCTAATTATCGAGTAATATGACTTGGTTGATTGTTATTGATGGTTCATTTGGGTGTATGCTCCATGATTGTGATCAAGTTTGAGTTGATAACACTGTGAGGTCATTTCTATTATGAAGTCTAGTGACATGTGATGTATGATTGAGTTTGTCCTAGTCTTGTAGAATTCTTGCCCCTTTATGGAATGCGATGTAATGCGGGGGAATGCTATTAATATTACATCACATACATAGTCCTGGTATAAAGTGCTAGATGAGTGATAATGATTACAATCATATATGTAAGTTGGTTATAATTCAATATGAAAATGGGGTTCATCTTGATTGTATAGATGTATTATTTCTTGTTAATACAATTTGTTCAACACCCTTTGCTTGTCCAACATAAGTTCTATTTGCCCATTTTTGTATGAAGGATGAGTTGGCTTGGAATATATCAAAAGATGGTGAATACTTTATCAAATTGGGATATGAGACTAGAAATCATAATTTTCTACTTCTAATTATTTCTCTTGGAAAAGTGTTTGGTGACTTGAAGCCCTCCACAAGACCTCAAATATTTTAGTTGCAATCTAAAATATAATTCTCATAGGTGATAATTTGCAAATAAGAGAATATCATGGACCTTGTATGTGTGCCTTATGAAAGAAAAAGCTAGGAAATTTAAATCATTTAGTACTTCATTGTTCCTTTGCTTCCACCATTTAGAGATGCTTTAAAAAAAATGAGAATATACTGGTTTGATCCATTGATATTAGAATAATTAATAAAATTTTGGATAAATTATGTTAAAACTAAAGCATTAAGCATTATGTGAAGGGTTAGTCCTACCATTATTTCTTGGAATTTGTGGCATGAAAGGGATATCATAATTTTTAAAAATAGTTCTCAAAAGCAAACCCAATTTTGAATTCATATTATTTTCTCTCTTGTTGAATATTACATGCATGTTGTTCATCATGGGAAGTCTTAGGTGTGAAAAAATGTGTTAGTTACTTGGTTGGAGGATTTGAAGATTCATAGAAGGGTGATCTCAAACAATATATTTGATGCAAATGATCTACATAGAATCATGAAGAAATTAAAATTTTTAGAAGTAGGTTCATCAAATTTAATTTAATTATGCTTCCAAAGGAACCTTGGGAAAGCTAGTTGAGGTGGTATTTTTTTGAGATAATCAAGAAAAATTATCCTCACCTAGCTATAATCATATGGAACTTTAAACAAACTATGCAGAGGCTAGAGGACTTCTTATTGGGATCAACATGTCCATTGAAAAGGGATGGAAACATATTTCTATTAAGGGAGTTTTGGATATTATTACTAAAACTATTAAAAAAGGATGTAGGGATTGGATCAACATCAACATTATTCTATATGTCCATCAATTACAGATGGAGGTAACATCTTAAAAATGACACTATATCTATAGAGAAGGAATAGGGTGGAGGAAAATTTAGTCAATCATGGATTTAATATTCATGTTGGAAAAAATTAAATTTTAGAAGGTGAGAGAAATTCTCTCTTTTAATAGAGATGATGTCGAGAATTTGACAAAGGAAAATTAGTGGTCTGAGAGAGATGTAATTTTTTATGATAGAATATAATCTATATATGGTCTAGTTGACATAATATTAGATGTAATGTCTTGTTTTTTTGATCGAAGAGCCCCCAATAGAAACCATATATAACTTATTTAAAAAGCATAAGAAATTAGAAAAAATTAACATGAATAATTAGAGTTTTTTTAAAATAGCATATTTATTTTCCTTTAAATATCCAAAGATATTGAGATCCCCCAAGTTGTACTTGAAGATATTTTTAGAGATAAATAAATATAACATTAATTTTTTTCTAAATAACTAAGGTAAGTGTAGTAAAGATGAATAGCTAAAAACGTCATAAAGCTTGAAAGTCACATCTCTATATTGTTGTTGGATTGTAGAAAAGTCTAACTTCTCATATGCTCACAATATTTCAACAAATTAGAAGAAAGGGGAATGTGACCCTTTTGACCTTAGGATTTAGGATGACTTCCCATTATTCTTGCCAAAATTAATCTAATCAAAACTAAATGTGGAAATTAAAATTTATGAAAATAAAATTTAGAAGTTTATGGTGTGAGAGATTGAAAGAAAAATACTACTACAATAGTAGCAAGGACAATGTGTGATCAATTAACACATGATAAAATCAAATAAAAAATGCATCCCAAATGTATGAAATAGAATTAACAAGGAATGATAAGAGGACACAAGGGAAATACCAAAATCATCTCACATTCTATAATCCAGGAAGGTAGTGCCATTGATGGAAAGCAAAAAGTCTTGTACAATCTTATTATTCTAAAATAAGCAAGGGCAATTACAATGTGGGACTCACAAAGTGTAGCTTTGATTCTCTCAATGCCAAAGATATTTATGTTGGGTTCTATGGATCCTTTAAAGGAATAATTTACCCCTGACTTACCTTGGGTGAGAAAATCTTAATTTTAGTACAAGTGAATATTTAGGGCTTCTATAGAAAATAATGCACCTCCAAATATTTCTTACCTTCAATTATGCCTCTAACTAGCTTAGAATCCTTCTAAAGTGATATATGATGGCACTACAAGATAAAAATAACTTTTCAAGAGACCCTATTCGGTTTTCATATATTGTTGTTCTACTTGGACCACTAATGAGTGAATCACTCTAGGATGGGTGAGTGAATTGCTCCTCTTGGAAATGAATCACTTGAGAAAATGGCATCTTTGGGGCTCAACCATTTTTTTGTCAATTTTGTAAAATTGCTATTTATGGTATTGCTCCTAGGCTTGCAACCTTTATTTTCCTTTGTCTTTCATTTATCCAAGCTACTACATTTGGTGACTTCTTTGGTTGCCAAGATTGATTGCTAAGAGATACAAGATATCATCTTTATCCTTGGGCACAAGATAAAAATTGAGGTCATCTTAAAATTTAAAAAATTACAAATCAACTTTGCTTAGCTTTGGGGCAACAAGTCCAAAAATACATGTTAATTAGTGTTTGGGGGTACATCTCAAACATTCAATGTTTCATAATTAAATATCGACTCCTTCTATTGGTTGCTCAGGAGATTCTTCCCTTTATCCTTTTTAGTTTATTGAATTTCCCTAATAGGTTTTATAGTTCAACAATCTTATTTAAGGCATCAATTGACACTATCTATGAGAACCTCCACTTTGAATTTCTCTTCATAGATGGTTGGTTAGACCTTATTACATTATTTATATTATGTAAACATTTAAAATTATGTAATCATTGCATGATTGTAATTATTGGGGGATTAATAAATATTTCCCTCATATGAGAAAATTGAATGGACACATATCCCATGAGATTATGAGAAGATGAAAAGACAACTAAAGGTGAAATGCCAAGAGCTACAAATTATTGAAGTCTCCCAAATGTGAAGAGACTACATGATGTATAAAATTACCTTCATACATCATAGTTTTGTTGGTAGAGTGTATGATAAATTTGAATATTTGTATTGAAATACTTTGTGAGTATTGATGAATAATATTGTGAGTTGAAATATCTTGTTGTGTTCTGGTTTTTGTATGTTTTACTTGTAAATAATGGTTGCTTGTGTGTAATGTTAACTCCATATCCAAAAAAGTGGTATTAGATCCAAAATTTCATATGAGGAGCAACCAAGCTTGGAGATTTGATTGTGAAGGGAAAATTGTCACCATCTAATGACATGCCCTAATTTCATCTGAGAAAAAACTAAAGTTGTATCATAGCATATGTGAGAGGAACTGGTTGAAGTATAGCTTCATGTCTTCCATTATGTAATGTATTCAAGCTTCTCTAAGATTGTTTATTTCCTTCCTATGGCCCAAGAAAAAAATCAATATTCTATATGATGGAATTGAGAATGTTATATTCATATACTCTCTTCCATTCTATTCTAGTTACATTTAATTCTTTAAATATTTGGTCTTGAAATGTTTACCCCTAAAACTTCACCCCTAATATGTTTGCATCAAGCATTTGAAGCCTATGAATTAGTTTGAATAGTTATTCTATGAATAAAATTCCATGAATCAGCTTGGAATACTTGCCTAAGATGTTTGAGTCATTTTTGAGTCAAAATTTTCCTTGAATGATTGCTCGGTACGTCTACTTTTTTCCTATGTGCATATACACTTTGAATGGCCATCAAAATATCATAGTCATTACTCTGTATGCTACTTGAAATTATAATTTTCAAATACCTACTATTATACCTATAAATTTGATCATGGTGCATGTTTAAAATACTCAAAACTATTATCTTAAGGTTGTTAAAACTTGTAGTGCATGCCCAAATCAAAATATTGTGGATTTACATGTGGAGGAACACATGTAATTTTTATAAAGGTGGAAAATTAAATAGGTCCAATGAGCTAGGGACATGTGAATTTTAGACCACTGGCAATGAAAGTAGAAGATTAAAGATAGAGGACTACCAAAAGTCCTATTCTAGATTTCAATAGCAGCTGAATTAGGAGATCAAAGAAAGAGATACCATTACAAAACTTTCATAGTTGAAGATTAAAGAGATCAAGAAAGATATAATTAAAGTTTTGAGAAGAAGAGAAGCTGCAAGATTGAAGGCCCAAGGAGAAGGTCTCAAGCTACTTGGAAGGAGATAGAGGAAGAAGGCTAGGAAAGCCTCATTGTAGATTTCAAAGAAGGCCATTAGAGAAGAGTTTAGGAGAACTCATTGGAGAAATTTACTAGCAAGGAGAAGATTTTGATAGAATAGAATTTGGGATAATTATCACCATCTGACAACAAGCCCAAGGGAGAAGGATTTGGTAAGAAGTTTACAAAATTTTGGAGGATATTAGTGAAGACCTCAATATTTTTAGATTCTTGAGAATAAGGCCAAGATTGAAGTCAGATTTTGACAAGAAGAAAGGAGCTAGAATAAATCGCCAAACCTGAGAGGTTTGAAGATTACCTTTGGAGGATTTTAAGGCTTACTTGAAGAAGGAGGTTTGCTGATTTTATAGTAGAAAATTGAAGGTTTCTTGAAGGGAAATATCAACTATGATTTGGAGGAGTTTCCTACCAAATTTGTGAGATTTAAGGACAATATTTTGGAGGAGAAATTGACTACTTTGAAATATAAAAATTTCAAGTTTGAGAATAATACGAAAGCAGAAAATTGGACAACATTAATAGCTTCTAAGTTTTAGATTTTTAGGGTGTATTCTTAAGGAGAGTTGAAGCTACCAAACTACGTTTTTGGGTAGTAATTTAGAGGAGTTTCAAGGCTACAAATAGGCGAGTTAAAGAGTTTTTTTGGACAACCAAGAAGAGCTGCAATTTCATCTAATACAAGGCAACATTTAGGTGATCCAAATCACTAAGAACATCATCATCAAATCAAGGTTGAAAAGGTATGCAACTTAGGTGCAAAAGGTTCATTATTAAGTTTATTAAGCACCAATTTTGAGGTTTAAAAGTTGCATGAAAATATTTCAAATTTAAAGTCTTCAAGGTAGTGCAAAAGTTAATTTCTACAAGGTTCAAACCTACACATAAAAATAGGAGTTAGATATATTTCAAGAGAAAGAAAATATCAACTTTCTATTGTCTATTCAAAGCAAAAGAAGACATTATTCTAGAGCACAAATTTTAAGTACTACAATGTGGAGTATAGTCATCTAAGAGGCATACTACTTGCATGATTAAAAGCTTGGAATAAGCATTTAAAAAGTTCTAAGCTCTACATCTACTAAGTCTTGTGAAGACTTAGCTATATTTGTGCTATAAAGGAAAGTATATAATTAGTGCATTCTAAGTTATTCAAGAGAACCACATTAGAGCCATAAAATAGAGCTCTAAGGTTTAGTATCTACAAGATAAAAAGGAGACATCTTGGACATCATCAAACTTGCATATTTACAATAAAGCAAATCAGATATTGCTTGGAGAAGAAGTCAATAAAAAAGGTGAAAGCAGAAGATTGATTTTAAGACTTCTCAAGTTACGTATTCATCTAAGGACTATTGAGCTAAAGGTAAGAGAACTCAATAGCAAAACTAAAGTCATCAAAGCAGGTAAGTCCAACATTCAAAAGCCTTTGGTGAAGGTAAGGTAAGGTACATCTAGCATTCAAGAGCCTTTGGTGAAGGTAAGATAAAGAGGTACAATGAAGTCTACCCCAAGCAACGTAATCAAAAGGTGCATCTTCCAACAAAGAGAGCATCATTGGGTATAGTAATAGTTTCTATTCTGGCCAGGTAACAACATTTACACATTGGAGAAAGCATCATTGGCACTAAGACTTAGTCTCCATTTTTCCTTCACAATAGCATCGACTTGCATGAAGGTAAAAATTGTCATTCGGGTTAAATGAATAATGTTGAAGTCCTTTACAGGGTGTAAGGCAAATCCAACAAGCTTACACCACCAAAAAGAGAAAAGACACATTGGATTGCAATGTCGAGTCATCAAGTTTACACCAGGTTCATAAGGAAAATAAGGAGAAGTAGTACACTATCTAAATATACCCTAAAAGCCACAATATATACTTCACCTAAAATAAGTATTGGAGAACAAGGAATATTTACACCCTCATAATGCCATATAAAAGCTAGAAGGATTACCATCATATCAGTTGAAACCTTTGCCATTGAAGGAGGAGAAAATATTCTCAAAGAGTTGAGTAGCTTCAAGAAGTGCAGTGAGCGAGCATTAAATAACTTCTAAGGAAAAGGTTAGAACAAGATTATGACACAGTGGTTGAAGAGCACCTACCACACAGAGAAAATACCTCATGTCATTGGGGTAAGAAAAAGGAGAAGATACCTCATGTTTGAAGACACCTCAAGCATATCTTCATTAATAGTAAAGAGGTTACATACACTCAAGCATATAATACTCTTAAGAAGCATTAGAGAATACCTCAAATATGTTGAAGAAAGAAGTAAGATTCTTGGCACCACTTGGCACAGGTGCTTGGAAGAGAAAGGTGTTGCAGAGACATTATTAAAGAGGTTGAAGACCATAAGTGCCACTTGGCACTATCTACCTTGCATATTAGTTAGAATCAAGAGGAGAAGCACATCAAAGAAGCATATATATAGTGCATGCGTTTGAGAATACATAAAAAAAGAGAGTAAGGAAACACATATTTGAGGAAGGCAACATGTAAGTTGAAGAAAAGAGGAGTGTGTAAAGTGTTTACATAGAGGAGAAAGGAGTCAAAGACCAGAGTGCATTGATAAGAAGGAATTAATGCAGTCAACCACCATTAATGCACAGGAAACCACATTGATTGCAGGTCTATCCCAAGGTAGAATACAATGACATTGCATGTAATAGTTGGTGCCTGGAAGGTAATATTTATCCTCATAATCATTGCAAAGTTCAAAGGTGAAATTAAGGCATATATATTAAAGTTGATATCAACCAAGTTTTATACTCTAGGGTTATTTAATAGTAGGAGTAATAAGGTGTTAAAAAGATACCCTAGAAAGTATATTGAATGCCTTAAGAAAGGAGTAGAAAATAGAAGTATTAAAACCATTACTATTATTGCTTTGAATATTCGTAAATCATTAAATAAGGATACAAAAGTTTCCTTACAAATTGAAGTAAAGTTTAATTTACAAATACATAGTTTTTCTAAATTTCTAAACTAGGGATATATAAGGAATCCTACATCAAATTGAAATTATAGAAATTTAGAAACTACATTATACAAAGGTTGAAGGAAGCCAAACTCTAAAATTGCTTAAAAGTTGGAAGATTATTTTTATTAGTCTCATATACAAATTGAAGAGACATAGAGAATCCAACTTAAATATCTTAAATATATTGAGAGTCTTATCCATTGAAATTGCATCGTTAAGCTTTCTACAAGGGGAAATAAAACATTGATTTAAAGTGATAGGAGTTGAATATTATATTAAACTTATCATCTAAACACTAGGGAGATAAAAGGGATTCAACTCAAAGCAAAACCTAGAAAGCTAAGCATACTATCAACTTCATAGTACATTCAAATACTTACAAGATAGAAGGTATTTTACAAAATTTGAAAATTGAAAAGTTCTTATCAAGTTTGATCATAAACTCAAACTAGGGAGTCATTAGGTAGACAAGAAATACAAAATTTTCATCAAAATTGTCCTAAATACTTGAGAAAGGTATTCTACCTAGAGATTTGGGAAAAGTAAAGTCCTATCAAAACCATATATTGAACATTAAGACTCAAGGAATTCTCAAAATACTAAAGAGCTATAAGTAATTCTACTTAAAAGGATAATCTAGAAGAAGCATGGATGAAATAGTAAGAAATGCATTCAATAAGATTATTAGTTCTTGTATGTCTCGAAAGAAGGATACTTTTGATAGGTACAAATACTTGTTCACTAGTATAAAGAAACTATTTTCATCATTCCTCAAAGAAGCAAAGGAAGGAAATTTTACAACATTAATTGGTTATCTTCATGAAGTACTTTTTAGAGTTTGGTGGAACACTGAAAATATAGGTGTATTCACATCAGAAAAATGTTTGATGACATATCTATCATTAATTATTTTTGAACTTTTTCAAGACATGAAACGAACTAGAAATCCTAGTAAATATTATTGTGATGATATACTAACTCATCATGAAGGAAATATTCCTCTAGTAAAAATGTAGAAATGAAGAATAAGAAGGAGGAAGAGGAAGCATGACAGGAAGAAACAAGATAAAGATACTCATTAGGATACAAATATAGATTATAATAAAGAAAGCACAAAGATTGAACCAAATGAAGAAGAAGGACCAAACCAAGTTGAAGAACATCTAAAAGATAAAGACAACATGAAGACTGAAGTAGAAGAAGAAGAAGGACTAGTTCAAACTAAAGAGTACTTGAAATATGAAGATCCATATTGAAGACTAAAGTCTTCAATACCCAAATAATGTAATATAGGGGGGTGTTGGAATATATTACATTATTTTGTGCTTGCTAATGTACCATCATGGGTACATGTTTAGATTAGGAGTTTATCTTATATTAGGATTTAATTATTTACTTAAAGAAATGTAATAAATGCACAAGCATCATTAGAATGTGCAGTGATGTAAATGTGCATGTAGTTAACATGTACATGAGTCCTAAGAATAGAATAGTGAGGTGTCATAGGAATATGGAATGTCAAGAGTCATGTCTCACTATAAACAGGTCTTCTTAGAGTAGAAGAGTGAGAGGATTTTAGAGTGCATAAGGCAGAGTAGTAGTAGATACAATGTAGAGCATTTTTGCAATATGGAGTGTTAGAGACCTCCATTGCATAGCATTGTACATTTTTGTGAGCTTTCATTAATGACTATTGCATGAGTATTTTCTAAATTTTCTTATCATATTTACATACTTATTAGTTAGCCATTATCATAGTTATAATATTGCTTGCTTATTTCATTACTTGTGGTTACATTTCCTTTAATTTTATAGCATCCAAAGCTAACATTACCAAGATGGCTCTGATACCACTATTGGAAAATGTGCCTAAATATCTTATAGGTAAATATTTCTAGGTGTAGACATGAAAAATTGACCCACTTGAGTGAGTCATTTTCTCTAGTCCCTCAGTGAGACCCTCCAAATTTCCCAAGTCAAGTTTGGACCTCTCTTCCCCCTCTTTTTCCTTTTTTTCCTTGCTCTGGTGAAATTTCAATTGGCCCTTACAGGGCATGATTTTGCCTAGTTAGAGTTTTCTCTTAGAAAACCCTAGCATTTTGCTTAACCTTCTTTGGCATTAGCTTTTCCTTGGTTTTACCACCCATTCTTTTTTCAAATCTCCTATAAATTTAGGGTTTGGAGCTCTTATTTTATCCCCTAACAAGCTCAAGAAACTAAATAAACAAGTAAGAAAGAAAGAATCCAGTAACAAGTGCTATCAAGATTCTATTGAAGCCTTTTGGGTTTTGTGGAGATCTCTTCTACTGCATTTGATTGTGTGTTGCTGCCCTTGGTGGATAAGTGTTGGAGCCGTAAGGAGGAGTATACTATCTTGGAGGTATTCATCCTTTTGGCTATTTTTTTGCTACCACCAGGTTGTTTTAATTCTTTTATATTTTTCATATTACCATATTTGCATTCATTGTTAGTTTACTTGCATTGTTTTGTTGTATTTTACTTCTATTGTGAAATCGTACCTCATAATTACAAGGCATGATTTCATTAGAGGTGAAATCATGATCACCCCATACAGGATGTGATTTCATTGGAGCTAAGCATGGGGTTAGCAATTTTCCCCCAAAATCCTAGATCTGCACTTCATGAGATATTTAGGGCATAATTACAAAAACTTCATTATGTTTATCATTCTTTTCAGTTGCATTGTATTTTTCTTATTCATCTTCCAAAAGGGTCAAATTTCACTTTTGCATTCTAAAGGTTAGATAAAAGTACCTATGGGGATTGCCTTCTATACCTCCAAGTATAGTCATACAACAGCCTAAGCAAGCCCCCCAGTGTTGATCATATTTTTTGAGGATTTTTTTGAAGTTTTTTTGTAGGAAATAAGTTGTGGGACATTGTTGGATGCAAGATAAAGCTTGGAACAACCGACAAAATAGATAAGTGCCCTAGTATATCTTTAGGTTTTTTGTTAATTGTTTTTATCTATTTTTGTTCAAAATATAGATCACAGGTGAAGAAAAGTATTTGATCAAATTTCTAGGAATTTGAAATAATAAAAGCATATAGTGTGCATATAGGGTTCTAACCTTGTTTGTGCATTCCCATTAGACCCTTTCTCAAAGTATTTGTTTTGCAATCCTAGGGTTAGTAATCATTCAAGCAAATAATCATTATAGGGTTAGCTCTTGTCTTATTGCATCTTATATCTTGCATTGTTCTTTTCCTTTTCATAGTGTAGTTTTAGAAAGACCAAACATAGGTGCATGCTTAATTGACACATTCAAACACATTCCACCCCAGACCTGGAGCGAGTCCTAAAATCATTCTTGGTGGTGAACCCTTCCCCCTATTTTTACACTGAGTGTAGAGTTATAACATACCCCTATGGTTCACCTCGGCTCCTAGTAGATCCAATTAAGAATCATACACGGTAGGGCAGTTTTCCCCCTCTACATCATTCGTGAACTCAATGTGAACATGCATCTTAGTGGCCAAATTAGAAAGCCTCTTTATTTTTTACTTTTTACTTTGAAAACCTAAACAAGACCACTAATTTTATTTGTTTATATCAGAAAACATTTAATAACATCTTACAAATCTCTTTTTTTCTTTTGTTAGTTCCTAGTTTTCCTCATTTTCCACTCTATCCTTTCTCTCTATCCTAATGGATGCCAAAATTAGGAGTGGGCAAAGGCTTTCAAAGTCTAATAAGATTTTCCAAGAAGATGATCAAATTGATAGAGAAAATCATAATCTAGAAGAAGAGGAAAATGAAGATATTGAGAATAGCCTTTATCCTACTAGGGGAGCCAATGGAATAGATATTGAGAATAACCTTTAAATATTTTGAACATGTTTGGAGATTTTACAAGCATCACAAGGATACCTTGGATAAATCTATGGAAGAGGAATCCCAACTCAAGGAAGTTGGAACATCTCATAATCAAACCACTTCTCCTCGAGATGTTCATAACAACTCCTTGACAAAATATTTACATCATGGTAATCTTTTTCATAACCCAACTTATGCCACTACTGTAACCACCAATGTTGGAAGGAATCTACAAGTCCCTCCAACTAGTAGTGCCACTCAATATTATTTTCAATTTCCTCCTCAATATACTAATCTCAATATTTTTGCTTCTGTTCCACCAAATTGTTAGTTACCCTCTCCAACAAGATACCACATATCATAATAGTATCAATACCTTCAACATGGGCCAAGTACCCATTCAAAAACCTACCTATCCCTTGGGGAACCTAGGGGCATTGCATAGCAACAATTCTGAGGTGAAAAGTTTAAATAATATGGTGAAATAATTAGATTTCAAGAGTGGATATGATTTAACCCCCTAGTTTCACCTACAACTATAAAGAAATGTATAATCAATTTTTAGACTCTATAGTTGCCACCAAGTCTTATCCTAAGCATTTTTCCATACCAGTTTTACCTATATATAAGGGAAAAAAAATCCAATTGAGGATTTAAGAGGGTTTAGGATAACTTGCCATGAAATCATATATTATGAAATGTTATTGCTAAAGACGTTCCTTAAAATTCTTGGTGGCATGGCTTTAGAGTGGTATTATCAGTTTCCCAACAATTATTTGAGGAATTTTGAAGAGACAACTAAATTATTTTTGCAACACTTTGGTGCTTGTATTGAGAAGAATGTAACCATGAAAGATATTTACATGATTGAAGAAGGTAAAGAGGAAAGTTTTTCAAAATTCTTGTCTCATTGGAGGAGTCTAGTTGGATGCTTGAGATATACTTTACCTCCTTGAGACATGCTTGAAATATTTATTGGAAATTTGCAAGAATAGCTATCTTATGCATTGGAAACTACAACTATCACATCTTTTGATCAGGTGATCAAGATAGCAAGAAAAGTGGAACAAGCTCTTATCAAAAGAGGACAACTTAAAGTAAAAGAAGATAGGACCACTAAGTCACAATATAAAAATAAGCATGTGGTAGGTGATGGTGTAATAGATAGTAGGCCTATTAATAGTATTATTAACAACCTACAAAAGATAGTACTTCAAAAACCTCCACAAAGAAATTTTACAAGGCTTAACATACCTATGGAAGTGGTTTTAAAGTAGCTTTTGGAAGATAATATGATTGAGTTACCTCCTATAAGGTAACTTGATACTACAACTAATTGGTACAAGGTAGTTCAAAATTATGCATATCACAAAGTGGAAGGACAGTGGATGACTCTTGTAAAGTTGAAAATGTGGTTTAATATTTGCTTGATGTGGGGATAGGGTTCTCACCAAGGTATTCTCTACTTGACGGGTTTATTAAGGTTTGTTAATTTTCCAAGATCCCCTACCTAAGATGGACAACATGAAGCTAATCAAGTGTCATATCAAAATGTGCCACCTCCCTATGATAATATGGTTGGTATGATAGCAGAAACCTCAAGGAAATAGGTGCAGAATCATCAGATCCAACATTCTCAGCAGGAGATAAATTCTTTAGCCAATATTTATCTCTTGGAACATTTGCAAACTTCTCCTATTCATGGGGAAGCCTTGTTAAAACTTCTAAGACAACAATATGTTCCTATAGATATTTCCCATAGTGCTATGGCTAATGTTGTAAGTTCTATTGGGATACATCATGTTACATTCTTGGATGATGATATTTCTCCTTCAGACCCTCATAGGGATTCTTCTCTCTACATTACAACATTTATTGGAAATTTTTTTATCAAGAGGATTCTGATTGATAATGGTTCTTCCCTCAATTTATGCACTTATCAATTTTTCCAAAAATTTGTATTAAAAGAGGAATATTTAACTAAATCTAATGGCATCATTAAAAACTTCAACAATGAGTCCCAAGAAACTTGTGGCATTATATCTCTCCCCCTTAAGGTTGGATCCAAGATCTTAGATATTGTGTTCTATGTGGTATCTTGCCCTGCATATTTTAATCTACTTCTTGGATGGCCTTGGATCCATGCGATTGGGCTCCCTTCTACCTTTCACCAGTGTTTGAAGTTTAAATTTAAAAATCAATTGGTCACTATTTTGGGTGATCCTCAACCATTTGAATATTGTTCACTAGTTGAACAAGCTCAATTTGATTCTCATCCATTATATTCCTCACCTCACATAACTGAGCAATTTGAAAATATAAACATGAGAGAGGAATCATTAATCAATATCTCATCATAGGATCAAGTCAATCTTTCTCATCAAGAACCTCTTCAAGATGTGTTTCATCAAGTTTTGGAGTGGAATGATGAGGATGAGGGCCTACCCTCTCAATCTATATTAGTTGTAGCCCAAAGGAAGTATGCTGAAGGTGAAAATCCTCATTATATAGTTCATGAGGATGTTCTTTATGATGACATCTACTTTGACAGGTCAATACCTTGTGCTGTATAGGTTGATACTTCTAGTTGTCAAGAGGACTATGGTTCTATGTATCTCTAGGACCTTGAGCAATTAGGAGTAATTCTTGCCATACCTCCTCTTAAGTATGAGTTATCCATTATCATTAAAGAGACCATAGATGTGAAAATAGGTTCTGAGGAGACCCCTAGAATCCTTAAGCTAGGAAAAGCTTTATCCATGGACGATCATGAGGAGTTGACTAATATGTTAAAATAATTTCATGATATTTTTACTTGGTCATATGTCAACATGCTAGGGCTTGATCCCTCCCTTGTTATGCATCATTTGGTAGTTCACCCTAATGCTAAGCCTGTTAAGTAGAAACTTAGGAAGATGCATCCTAAGGTCACTCTTTTGGTCAAGGAGGAGCTCCAACAACTCCTTGATGTTAATTTTATAAAAGCTATTGACTATTCTGATTGGATATCTAATATTTTTCAAGTGGCTAAGAAGGAAGGAACAATCAAAATATGTACCGACTTTAGGGACATCAACTTAGCATATCCCAAGGATGATTTTCCCTACCCAACATAGATCAGATCGTAGATTTCACTACCAAATGTGGGATGTTATCTCTCATGGATGGCTTCTCAAGATACAATCAAATCATGATTACCCCTGAGGATCAATCCAAGACAACTTTCATCACTCCATGGGATACCTTTTGTTGGAAAGTCATGCCTTTTGGATTGAAAAATATTGGTGCCACCTATCAGCAGGCTATGACTTATATTTTCCATGACATGATGCATGATATTCTCCAGGATTATGTGGATGATATTTTAGGTGGATATTTGAAAGGCTCTAGCATTTCAAAGTGTGTCTTAAGCCCACTAAATGTGTGTTTGGAGTCACATCTAGAAATTTGTTAGGTTTCATAATTTCTAGATGAGGTATTGAAGTAGATCCCACTAAAATAGTGACTATTACTAACATGCCTCCTCCCACACCTTAACCAAGTTGTGTAGCCTATAAGGTAAGCTTTAGGATATTCATCGATTCATTACCCAGTTAGCTGATAAGTGTCAACTCTTTCTTAAGCTTCTTAAGAAATATGTTGTCTTCCAATGGGATTTTGAGTGTCAAAAATATTTTGATGACCTCAAATGGTATCTCACTTCCCCACCCATCTTAGTTTTATTTGTGCATGGTAAGAATTTGTTGCTTTATTAAGCTACCATTGGTCACACTTTGGGGTTCTTATTGGCTCAACATGATGATAAAAACAAAGAGCAAGTTATCTACTATATCAGTAGAAATTTGGTTAGCTATGAAACTAGGTACACCCACTTAGAAAAACTTTGCCTCATCATGGTGTTCACTTCCCAAAAGCTAAGACACTACATGCTCAGCCATAAGATATTGGTAGTTGCAAAGTTTGATCCTTTACACTATTTAATGTCTAAGCCTCACCTTTCAGGTTGAGCTACTAAGTGGGTTTTAGCCCTTAGTGAGTTTGACCTAACCTTCATAGGTCAAAATGCTATCAAGGTTCAAGTAATCATTGATCAATTAGCCTTCGCTCTCCTAGAATTTGCCCATCCTTTGGTTTTTGAGTTTCTTGATGAGTGCTTCAATATCGAAGTTGAAGAGCTAGAGTCTTGGACTTTGTTTTTTGATGGATCCTAATGCATGAAGGGTGTTGGTGCTAGATTCATTCTAGTTACCCCACAAAAATAACTCATCCCTTTGTCCTTCAAGATTTTTTTCTCCTACATGAATAATACTAAAAAATATGAAGCTTTGATCCTTGGATTTAGAGCAGCCTTAGCTGTGTAGGCTAGAGTCCTTTTGATATTTTGTGGCTCTCAACTCGTGGTCAATCAGATCAATGATTTTTGTCAAACTCGGGATGATAAACTAAATCCTTACAAGGATATTATCACCAAGTTGTTGTCCTCGTTCAATCGAGTAACCATAGAGTCTATCCCTAGATCCTCAAACCACCATGTGGATGCCATGGCAACTATTGCATCCTTGTTTCCTTTGGAGTTAGAATATGATCAAGCATCGATCATTATTAGACAACTCTGGGAGCCCGTGTTGATTGGTTCTTGTCTTGTTCAGTTAGATGTTTTGACCATCGAAGATTCCCCATTTGAGCCATGGTAATTGATATATTTAATTTTCTTAAGGATGGTTTGATGCCTGATGGTTTAGATCACAATCAATGTAATATTTTGCACAAAAGAATGTATTGCAATTTGTTATAATTGGAAATACTTTGTATCGATGTTCTTTTGAAGGTATCCTCTTGTGATGTCTTAACTCTAATGAATCCCAACTTGCTCTTAGTGAGGCTCATGAAGGATCATGTGGAGGCCATTTTAGTGGTAATGCTATTACCAAGAAATTCCTTCAGATGGGGTACTATTGGCCTTCCATGGAGAAAGATGCATGTGACCATGTTCAATGCTGCGATAAGTGTCAATGCCACAATAACCTTATCCATGATCCTTCTCAAAACCTTCAAGTCATTTCTTCTCCTTATCCATTCTATATATGGGAATTGGAAATTATAAGGAATATTAACCCAGTGTTATCTGATGGTCATAAGTTCATCATAACAATGACATAGTATTTCACTAAATGGGTCGAAGCCATGCCCCTAGCCACCATGACTATAACTTAGGTTTCCAAGTTCATATTCAACCAGATTCTTTGTAGGTTTGGGATTATTTCGATGGTTGTTTTTGACAATGGCACTCCTTTAAGAACAAGGATATTCATAAAATTTATGCTAAGTACAAGATTCAGCACATGTGGTCAACTCTATATTATCCTTAAGGTAATGGATAAGCTAAAGCATCAAATAAATCTTTGATTAAGATCTTGAAGAAGTTGGTTTGTAATATTGGTCATGACTAGAATATCCAAATTTATCTTGCCTTGTGGGTCTATTTTACTAGCGTGCATACTCCCATAGGTGCCTTACCCTATGTATTGGTATATGGATTTTAGGTGGTGTTTCCTTTTGAGCTCGAGGTTCTCTCACTGTGCATCTTGTTGCAAGATGCCTCGATCGGTGATGAGTATCTCTTAGAATATTTGCACCAATTGGATCTACTGGATGAAAAGCACATTCATTCCTTAGAGCATTTGTGAGCCTATTAGAATAGGCTCAAGCAATCTTACTCTAAAAAAGTTCATAATCGTTCTTTTGAGATCGGGGACTTTGCCCTCAAGGAAAACCAAAAGAAAACCAATACTCATTCTAATATTAAAGGCAAGTTCTAGGCTAATTGGTTATGGCCCTTTGTCATTACGACCAAATTTGGATCATTCACCTATCATTTAGCTTCTTTATATGGTGAATAACTTAAATAACCAATGAATATAAGCATCTAAAAAGATATTATGCATGATCCATCATCATTATTACACATTGCATTTAGCATAGTTTCATATAGCATCATTATTTGCCTGATAATTTTACATGATTGTTTGTCATATTTTGCATGATTTTCTGACATTCTTTTCCATTTACATTTTTGCTTGCCATAACATGCACTTTTACCTATTCATATTTTTATGGTTGCTTGTTCATATAGATTTTTAGGGATTCCCAACAATGGCAAGTGATGACACCTAGTTAGGTCATAGCTCACATGCATTGCAGTCTCAATAGGGCTCTGATACCTAGAAAACCCCCAACATAGGGCTTACCTTCATGCATTCCCATTATTTCATATGTCCATCTCATCTCTTCCTTATTCCTTGACCTTGAAAGTTTTCATTGCTTATATCTCTCCAAGTCAAGGGATATGGTTCTCATTATTCTCCATTGGCTATGTCCATACACTTTATTGCACACACCATAATCCCTATCAGGTAGTACTCACTTTTATCATCAAATTTTTACACACAAGACACCCCATAGAGGATAGCTTCATGGTCATAAGCGAGGGGTAGACTCCATTCGACCATTTGCGAGCATACATCCCAATGGGTACATCTCTTTTTCTTTGACCATCTTATTAAGCACTATACCCATAGTGGTTTCAGCTCCACCTTGTCCATATTTACAAACTTACAACCCCCATAGGATAGCTTCATGTCCACATGCAAGGAGTAGCCTCCATCTTGATCATTTGTGAGCATACATCCTCATAGGTTTTTTTTGGTTTCTTTTAGCCTTTTAGAGATTTGTTTTCATTTGCATATGCATTTCATTTAGTATTTCATTTTAGATGCATTGCATTTAGTTAGATTCATATCATTCCATATCATTCATATAGGTTCATTGCATCCATCATGTCTATATTCACCATGCATGAAATATATATATATATATATATATATATATATATATATATATATATATATATATATATATATATATAAACAAGCAATCACATGAGCACACACCCACACATTTTCTTGCTTTTTTATTGCTTGATTTCTAGTTCTATTTTCCTCTCTTCTTTCCCATTCATTTCACTCTCCTTTCTTATGCATTTTCCATTTTGTGTTGTCATCAAGAATTTGCATTCCTCCCAAAAATCGAGGGGGCACCTTGGCCTGAGAGGCATTAATGTCCCTAATGTCTCGATTTGAGTGTAAACATGAAAGTGTATGAAATGATAGAATTGTTTCACTACTCATTTCATCTAAACCAACCACTCCTTTTCTATTTTTGTTTGTTGTTCTCCACCCATAGGTGTCTACATATTTTTTTGACACATTTATTAGGCCATAAATGCATCAAAGAGGGGGAAAAATGTAGACATGGAAAATTGACCCACTTGAGTGAGTCATTTTACCTAGTCCCTCAGAGAGAACCTCCAACTTACACAAAGCATGTTTGGACCTCTCTTCCCTCTCTTTTCCTTTTTTTTCCTTGCTTCGATGAAATCATGGTCGGCCCTTACGAGGCACGATTTCACCTAGTTAGGGTTTTCTCTTAGAAAACCCTAGTGTTCTACTTAACATTATTTGGCATAAAATTTTTCTTGGTTTTCATACCCATTCTTGTTTCAAATATCCTATAAATTGAGGGTTTGAAGCTCTTCTTTTACCCCTAACAAGCTCAAGAAACTAGTTAAACAAGCAAGCAAGAAAGAATCCAAGAACAAGTGCTAACAAGACTCTATTGAAGCTTTTGGATTTTGTGGAGATCTCTTTTGTTGCATTTGATTGTGTGTTGCTGCCCTTGGTGGATAAGTGTTGGAGCCTTAAGGAGTAGTCTACTATCTTGGAGGTCATCCTTTTATCTGCTTTTTTTCTATCACTAGGTTGTTTCTATTCTTTTGCATTTCACATATTGCCATATTTGCATTCATTGTTAGTTTACTTGCATTATTCTACTATATTTTCCTTCTATTGTGAAATCATGCCCTATAATTATAGGGTATGATTTCATCAGAGGCAAAATTGTGATCACCCAATATAGGGTGTATTTTTGTTGAAGCTAATCTTGGGGGTAGTAGTTCACCCCAAAACCCTAGATCTACATTTCATGAGATATTTAGGGCATAATCACACAAATTAAATTATGTTTATTATTCTATTTTGTTGTATTGTATTCTACTTATTCATATTCCAAAATGATCAACTTTAAAATTTGTATTCTAAAGGTTAGCTAAAAGGACCTAGGGGGCTTGACTACTACACCTCCAAGTACAATCATACATCGGCCTAAGTAGGCCCCCCAGTGCTAATCATATTTTTTGAGGGTTTTTATGAAGTTCTTTTGCAGGAAAGAAGTTGTGGGATATTGTTGGATGCAAGATAAAGCTTAGAACAACCATCGAATTAAATAAGTGCCCTTGTAGATCTTTAGGTTGTTTGTTGATTTTTTTATCCACTTTTAATCAAAATATAGATCACAGGTGAAGGAAAGTATTTGTTCAAATTTCTAGGCATTTGAAAGAATAAAATCATATAGTGTGAATCTATATTTATAACCTTGTTTATGCATTTATCTTGGACCCTAGGGTTAGTAATAATTCAAGCAAAGAATCATTATAGGGTTAGCTCTTGTATTCTTGCATCTTGTATCTTGTATTGTTCTTTCCATTTTCATAGTGCAGTTTTAAAAAGGCTAAACATAGGTGCATGCTTAATTGACACATTCAAACACATTCCACCCTAAACCTGGAGTGATTCCTAAAACTATTATTGGTGAACCCTTCTCACCCTTTTTACACCAAGTGTAGAGTTATAGCATTCCTCAATGGTTCACCTCAGCTCCTAGTGGATCCAACCAAGAATCGTATGCGGTAGGGCAGTTTTCCCCCTCTACACCAGGATCAAATAATTACAAGTAAATACACATTTAATAGTAACATAAATATTACACAATAAGAAACTTCTCTATTACATTCATAAAATATAATTTCTCACATTATAAAATTATTCTCATTTAGTTACATACCATGGAGATTTGGCTCCATATATAACCTTACAAAAGACTCTTCAAAACTCTTGGCTTTTGCTCTCCTCACACTCTTGGGAGATGCAAACTTTCACATGCATTTATTATATTATGATAAAGTTTCTCATAATTACATAACCTACTAATTCTAATCTTGACGCATATCATATGACTCTTCACTTACACACTTGACACCTATCACTTATGACTCTTCACTTGCACACTTACAACTCACACTTGCACACTTGACACATTTCACACTTAATTATATAACACATAAACACTCTTCACAACTTGACACCTATATTTGCATAGATATTAAACACACTCCTAATATAAATATTTACATTGGTACTTCATGGTACCAAATAATGTAATACCTCCAACAGACCTCAAAAGTCATATAAGCCAAGAAGACATAATCCACTTCCCACATTGTATCTACCAAAATAATATTATATACAACATAACAAATGCCATAGAAAAACATTGGTATTTTAAAGAAGGGTATTATTGACTCTCATTACAAATTCTAGTATAGAGAATTGAGTACTTACCAAGTTTTCAACTAGTAGGTTTATGTAATCGTAATGGTTGCTTCTAAGGTTTTACATTGGATTCTTATCCTTTAAATTATCCACACAATTCAAAGTGGCTACTTGTGCACTACCAACATGTTATAGGAAATTTTTAGTAACTTCCACTTTGTTTATTTCTAAGTAGTGACCAAGCTTGTGATGCTTAAACTTACCAATGACACCATGCACTCTTCTTAGCACTCATAAACACCATCCTTTTTCTATTTTATCTATTCTACTTTATCTCCTTTGTGTATCCTTCCCATAAGATATTTTGTTCTCCCTTTTCCTATTTCCTTTGAGACCATTTGCTCTATGCACCATTATTTATATCATCTCCTCTATACAATCTCCTTCCTTTACTTATCTCAAACCTCTACCTTCGTTTACTTACTTCCACTTTTATTTTCACTCTAAATTGCTCTTACACTCCCAATACATCCACATCACTCTATCTCCATAATCATTAATCATAATTCAAGGAATCCATAGATAGGGTTGGATGGTTAGTTTAGTTAAGATTTAATTACATGCTTGATTCAAAGTATTCAAGGTACATGAGCAACATGGGGGTGGATAAATCTTATTCATGTATTCCATGGATATGTTATCAACATGAAGGCAGGTCAAATCCTTTGAGCATAGGTTAAGTAATTAATTATTATTAACATTGATATTTTGGTACTTGGTATAAATATCCATAAACCACTTGATCATCTTATTTTGATTATTTTTGTGGGTGTTCAATGACACCCTTGCATTCTTTTTGTATACTTCTATTTATATTTTGCTACTTTAATTTTTCTTGCATAAGATTTGAGTTATATTTTGCTTCTAATAAAGTATTACAAAATCTCACATAAATTTTGATTATGATCTAAAGGAATATCAAATTTTTTAAAAACACCAACAAAAGCATTAGAAAACTAAGACTTTTTAATTAATCCCTTTCATAAAATTAAAATTTAAAACTAGGACATGTAGAAACTAAAAATGGATTACCAGTACCTATCACAAATGCAAAGACTTTTAAAAAAGAATTGTCTACATAGAGGAAAATCTTGATTTAAACTTGGAAATAAAAAAAGTTGTAAGTCATATGAATTCTTATTTTGGACTTAAGTAGAAAGGACTTGTGGCCTAAATTATACTTCAGCCCTATTTTGAGTTAAAAAATCAAATTGTAGTTCATTTGACAAACTAAATTACCATCCAAGTATGTACTATTATTATAAGCAAAGTCGTAACCAAGAAGGGGGAACTAAATGTTTGGTTTTTTCTATCCCAAACTGAGAACTTCTTAGCTTTTGATGATTAAATACTCAAAATAATATTGCCACAAGATTGATAATATAATTGCAATATGAAAGATATAATAATGTTGATCAATCAGGCATATAAAATCAGAATCTACTGTATAATAACTCAAAGAATGCTAATAGAAAATGCTCAAAAATACTGAAAAATATTTATTGAATGAAGATATCAAAATACATCATATCACATCATCTTCCATTGCTTACATAGGCGACTCTTCCTCCTTCACCATATATCTTTTACATCAATACATCCATATATATAGAATGGAATGTGGCTCTTCATATGGAGGTTTCTTGGCCCTCACTCTTCCTATGAATCTTCATATCCCTACTCTATTGACACATGTACATAGGGATAATTATGCACATTTACATTGCCAGAATATCATTGCACACTTGAGCATTACATTGCATAAAGTAAATCCTAATCTAAGACACTCTTTTCTGACCTATAGATGTACCCATGATGGTACATTGGCATGTACCAAATAATGTAATATATTCCAACACCCCCTGTATTACATTATTTTATTATTGAAGAATTTAGTCTTCAATTAGGTCTTCTTCATATTTCTTCAACTTGATCTGGTCCTTTATTTTCACATTGCACTGTATACCTACTTGAATTGGTTTCTATTTTTTCTTTATCTTCATTTATAGAACCTATCCTTATATCTTCATATGTTGTCATGCTGTTATCAAATTCCCGTAGAACAATATTTTCTTTATCCTTATGTTCATAACTCTTCTTTGGCATGGAGTTCATTGTACAATCACTTAAAGCATCATGATAAGATCTTGAATTAGAAGAGCTTTAAGTATCAATCCTACATGATGATTGAAATATCTTCTCTAGGAAGGATTCATCCACTTTTATTTTCTCTTTAAGTAATTTAATTTAATTTCTTTTCCTTTGAGTTCACTTCTTTGTAATGTTAGAATCTAAGTAAAGCTATACATAATATGCTTTCGATGTCAATAGGAATTGTAATATCATATTAATTGATTCAACTAGTATGTAATGGAGATAATATTCCAATGTTTTAAACTTTTCCTCTAGAGATTCACTGCAGATCAATTTGGAAGTAAGATCCGAGGTTTTATGTGTAAGCAAATTTTTTATTCCAATTTTAATCATATTTTACCTTTCTTCTCTAATAGTACATTCAATATATTTGTTCATTGTATCCTTTGATGTAAACATTCCTTTTTCCTTTTGAGTATAAAAAACTGTGACTAGGTTGACTACCTTTAATCTACCTAATGTTTGAAAAGCAATGTAATTTTAATATCAATTTTTTTTTTTATTATACTAGAGAAATCAATAACACGTTACAATTTTCTATGCCTCTTCATGGGTTTGAATCTCGCTCCTTTTCACCACTATAACCTCCAGTTGCATCGGGGTAAACCTTTTACGTAGCCGACGATGCTAACATGACATGCCCACCAGTACTACAAGGCCCAAGGGATTGGAACCTTGGTCTCTGCTCCTACATAAGTGTTTTGACTGTTGAACCAAGCCCTCAAACCCTATTTTAATATCAACTCTATCAATCAATGTAATTTCAATCCTTTACAAATCTTCAAATATCTAATAATTTTGAAATTAGAGATCAAGTGCAATATCTTATGTAGAATTCCTTATATCTCCAACTTCATTAATTTTACAGATATTTAATTAGTTTTGTAAACTATAATATGCAATTTTACAAAACTCAAATGCTTCTTCAATTTCAAAATATTCTTCAAATATGCAATATCCAAATTTTTCTAAGGTTCTATAATGCTTATCACTCCACTAAAGATTCAAATATATTTAACCTTAGAATATATTCCTTTATTCCTTATTCCTCTTAACAATATAAACTTAGATATGAAAATATTGTGGTGAGTATTACCTTAATTATTCAAGCACTCCTCCTTGACTTGTTGTGTGCTTCTCCTTGACATACTAGACATTCCTTCTTCTGGTCAACTTAAATTAGAATCAATAATAGGCACTTTGAATGTGCCTTCAATGCTCTTCATTCACTTGCTACATTTCTACCCTTACTCTCTTACACTGGTGACTATATGAGCACTTTTGTCCTCTTGTGCAATGTGCCACTTGTAGCATACATTATGGAGACTTCTTGACTCCCTTAAGTGTTGAGCAAGGTGCAGCAAAAGAATTGCAAAAGTATTGTCATTGTTGTCAACACAGACAGATTGATGCAGTTGATGCAGTTCAGAGGTCAGTCAGATCAAGTGCAGTGAATTTCAAGGAAAACAGGAGGTGACCCAGATTCAGAAATTGGCAGAAAAAGACAAGGAAGAAAACTGTCGCGATATCGCGACATGTTTTCTGTCGCGATATCGCGACAAAACAGAGGAGAGAGAAAATGCAAGAAAAATTGTCGCGATTTCGCGACATTGCCGAGGAGAGAGAAAATGCAAGAAAGATTGTCGCGATTTCGTGACATTGCCGAGGAGAGAGAAAGTGCATGCCAAAATTGTCGTGATTTCGTGACATGGCCGAGGAGAGAGAAAGTGAAAGGCAAACTGTCACGATTTTGCGACATGCTGGCAGAGAAGGAAGCAAGGTGAAAAGATGTCACGATTTCGCGACATAAATGGAGGAAAGGAGCTTGCAACGAAAAGTGTCGCGATATCGCGACACGTCGGGTTTTCGCGACCCGAAGAGGAGAGAGAATGCTCAACAACAAAGGTGTAGCGATTTCGCTGCATGTTGAAATGAATAGCAACAAAGGTGTAGCGATTTCGCTGCATGTTGAAATGAATGGCAACAAAGGTGTAGCGATTTCGCTGCATGATAAAATGAATGGCAACAAAGGTGTAGCGATTTCGCTACAAGTCCAAAATGCACAACGTGAAGGTGTAGCGATTTTGCTACCAGTCAAAATTGCAAAACTGAAAGATGTAGCAAGTCGAAAGCACAAGGCACAAAGTTGTAGCGATTTCGCTACTGCATAAAGCAAAGATTGTACGGAAGCAGAGAACGTCGTGATTTCGTGACATGTTCCATTTTTGCGGTTGTTGGCAAAGAAGAGTGTACGAAAGCGGAAAGCGTCACGATTTCGCGACAAAGCTGAGGATGACGTCAGCAAAATTGAAAATGTCATGATTTCGCGACAAGGTGCAAGGAAAGCTGCTGGAAGCTGAAAGTGTCACGATTTCGCGACAAGAATGATGATGACGTCAGCAAAAGCTGAAAGTGTCGCGATATCGTGACAAGGTGCAAGGAAAGCTGCTGGAAGCCGAAAGCGTCGCGATTTCGTGACAACATTGAGGATGACGTCAGCAAAAGCTGAAAGTGTCACGATTTCGTGACAAGTTGCGAGAGAAGCCTCAGGAAGCCGAAAGCGTCACGATTTCGTGACATCATTAAGGATGACGTCAGCAAATGTTCAAAGTGTCACGATTTCATGACATGAACAGAGGGAAAGCTTTCAAAAGCCAAAATGGTCATGATTTCGTGACAGCAAGGGCATGAAGGGTACGGCTACAAAAAGTGTCGCGATATCGCGACAGGTAACAGTTTGGCGGGTAAAAGCCAAAAAAGCATGCAAGGTGACACGTGTCAGAAAAAGCAGATAGGAAAATCATGCAGCCAGTTACGTAAAAAGTAACTGATGTCAGATCTGCAGTTACAGATTGACAAGTGTTAGTCATGCACTAGAACAGCTGTATATGCACGACTAGAAAAGCATTCGAAGAATCAAATATGAAGGATCGAAAAAGCTTTCTAAAAGACATTTTTGCAGCATTCGAAAAGCCAAATTTGTAGGGTTTCGAACAGCCGTATTGCAGGGTTTCGAACAGTCGTATTGCTTGGAATCGAACAACCGTATTGAATGGATTCGAACAGCCAAATATGCAGGATTGAAAAAGCATTAGAAAAGACGTATTTGCAGAATTCAAAGAGTCGGATATGCAGAATAGAAAAAGTATTCGAATGGCCGTATTTGAAGTATTCGAATAGCCGAATATGTAGGATCGAAAATGCATTCAAATAGCCGTATCTGGAAGGACTCGAATAGCCGTATTTACTAGGTTTCGAACAACCGCTTATTGGCAAGAAAAAAGAATTCGAACAGTTGGGTATGTGTTTCGACTGCATACATGATTGAAGAGAGATAGAAGACAAAGAATCTCTATGAGAAAAATGGGCTATAAAAGGACAATCGTGCAGAGAATTAAAGTTGCTGCTGTAAGAGGGAAATTGCTGTAAAAAAAGGGTTAGAAAAGAGTCAAGAGAAAAATTAGCAGAGCCGTGAGAGTGTGCAGAGTTGGGTTAATTGCAGACCAGTCAGGGTCGTGCATGAAGTGAAGACATTCTTATGTCATTTTAAATTGATCATAATTGCAGTCCAAGTTGGTGCTTGGTACTAGGGGTTGGTGCTCCATCTGTTGCAACAGAAAATTAAGGGGTTGGTGCTCCTTCCAGTAGATGCTGGTAAAGTATTTGTAAAATTGGTATTTTGCAAAGACTGGATTTGGATTGGAGTCCAAGCGGTCATTTTTGAGGAGTAGCCAAATTGGTGAACCTCGGTATATTGAGTGTTGTGGTGTGCTCTCTTGTTCAATTTGTTTTTCTAGTTTTCAAGTTCTCTTTATTTCATATTAAATGTTGTAGATATTAAAATTAATAGCTACACCGATTCACCCCCCTCTCGGTGTCATTGTGTGAATATCAATTGGTATCGGAGCAAGGTGCCTTGTTCAAGCTTAATCGGCTAAGGAGATCTTGGAAGAAACAATGGCAGAGGTGAAGGATTCTCATCCAACAAAGCTCCCTTATTTGATGGAACAAATTACACTTTCTGGAAACTCGGGATGCAAACATATCCGAGTGCATTGGGATATGATATTTGGGATTCCGTAGATAGTGGATACACAAGCACCCACTACTCCTCCAACAGATACTGCTGAGAAGAAAAAATTTGAGAACAACTCCAAAGCTAAGAATGCCATAATGTGTGGGCTTGTTGACAGTGAACTGATAAGAGTCATGAGCTGTAAATCAGCAAAAGACATGTGGGATAAACTAAAAAGCATCCATGAAGGAGACAGCAAGATCAAGGAAGCCAAGCTGCAAACTCATCGAGCACAGTTTGAAGCACTGCAAATGAATGAAGATGAGAACATAGAGGCTTATATGTTGAGAGTCAACGGAATCATTAATGCAATCAGAGGACTCGATGAAGAAATTGATGATGCAATTTTTGTGAAAAAGGTTCTCGAAACACCTGCACAAAAGATTTAACTCCAAAGTTTCTGCAATAGAAGAGGCAAAAGATCTAAACAACTTCAGCTTGGATGAGATGCATGGTTCCCCGACAGACATATGAAATGAGAATAGGACAAACCAAGTCTATAGACAGAGAAGCAACTTTTAAAGCACACAAGAATATAAAAGTTGAACATGAATCTGAGGATGAAGAGACACTGGATGAAACAGAAGCTAATTTTGTTCGAAAACTCACAAAGGGAAAAGGAAAATATAGAGGAAAGCTACCTTTTAAGTGCTTCAATTGTGGAGGAGTCGGTCATTTTGCAGCCAAATGTCCAATGCAGGAGAAAACCAAAAATGGTGAAGGCTCACACCAAGAAAAAGGTGATTGGAAGAAGAAACAAAATTTCAGAAAGAACAACTTCAAGAAGAAAAGCTTCATATCCAAGAATGTCGACACTTCGAAGAAAGCTCGGATGAGGATTCCGAAGAAGAAAAAGGTGAAGCTCTGTTCATGGCACTTGAAGAGGAAAGACCAGAAGAAAATCAGGAAGGTGATGAAAACTTTAAAGATGAGGCTGAAGTTTATCTGGAAGGAGAATTGGTTGCTGCACTTGAAGAGTTGAGTGTTGAAAGGAAAAAGAACAAAAAGTTTTCAAGAAAACTAGAAGATGCCATTGACATAATAAACAGTTTAAAAATACAGACAGAGGAATTCAAGAAAATGTCTGAAGTTCTTGATGAACAATTAACTGTAAAGACAGTTGAATGCAGCAAGCTAGAGGAAGACATGGTTAAGTTAAGAATGCAGTTAGAGGAGATGAATAGAAAATTGAACTATTTTCATAAGTTTGAAGAAAGTATTGTAAAGCTGGATAAAATGTTAAATAACCAAAGGCCTTCCAGCATCAAATTTGGTTTAGGCTTCGATGAAGGAGAATCATCAAAGGGTTCAAAGGCCTTGAATGTAGAACCCATAAAGAAAGAAGAAAAGATCAGGGTTGACCTAGAAAAAACAAATCATGCCAAAGAAAGCAATAATGCCAGACTCAAGAAGAGTACTGACAAAGATGGCTTCACAAAAGTCACACATCCAAGAAGGAGAAGAGATTCATGGCTCCTACTTCAAACTGGCAAAGACCTGCACCCAGGTTTAATCATTCCTTTTCTGGTTATTGTTTTAAATGCAATGCTTATGGCCATAAGATTTCAGATTGCAGGCATAATGTATCTCAAAGGAATTTCACAAGCAAAAATGTTTTTTCTCCTTTAATGAATTATGCAGTTGAATGTTATAATTGTCATAATTTTGGACATATTGCTAGAAACTGTAGAAGCACTTTTGCAGCAAATAATTATCAGGGTAGAAAATCTCAACCAAGTGGGTTGAAACAAAACAAGAAATTTCTTGAAAAACAGGCACATGCTAATGAGAGGACAAAGGCAAAACAAGTAGCCAAATCTGTCATCAAACCAGAATGGAAAGAAAAGGAATCTTTGATTGTTCAGACTGCCTTTAAAGCTCGGAACAAATCTGCACCTTGGATACTTGACGGTGGTTGTTCCAGTCACATGACAGGTGACAAGCAAAAATTTGAGAATTTGCAGAATTATGAAGGTGGTTCTGTGAAATTTGGAAATAATGATGGAGCAAAGATTGTTGGAAAGGGATCAGTCAAGATTGGTGATGGCAATATAAAATCAAAAGAAGTCTTGTTTGTGATTGGTCTGAAGCATAACTTGCTGAGTGTAAGTCAAATCTGTGACAGAGGTCATGATGTAATCTTCAAGAAGGAGGGCTGTGAAGTAAGAAAGACAAAAAATGGAAAGTTAATAGCCACTGGACTGAGAACTTCTGGAAATCTGTATACTCTTTCAGAGAATTCAGAAGGAGCTTGTTTGGTTGGTCAGGAAGAAGAAAACTGGTTGTGGCACAAGAGACTCGGTCACATAAGCTTTGATAATCTGGTAAAAATCAGCTCAAAAGGGGCAGTAAGAGACATACCAACTATTGGTAAACCTTCAAACAATATTTGTGAGTCATGCCAAAAGGGAAAACAAACCAGAGCCACTTTCAAAGCAAAAGAATATTTCACGAGCAAGCCATTAGAACTAATTCACACTGATTTATGTGGACCCATGAGAACTGAAAGCATAAATGGACACAAATATTTTATGTTGTGTATAGATGACTACTCAAGAATGACATGGGTACTATTTCTGAAACTTAAATCGAAGCCTTTGAGATGTTTAAAACCTTCAAAAATCTTGTTGAGAATCAATCAGGAAAAAGAATTAAATGCCTAAGATCAGACAGAGGAGGAGAGTTTATTTCAGAAGAATTTGCAGAATACTGTCAAAAATATGGGATAAGAAGACAGTTTTCAGCAGCTAGAACACCTCAGCAGAATGGTGTTGTAGAAAGGAAGAATAGGACAGTGCAGGAAATGGCACGGACAATGTTGGTTGAGAACAAAATAGCTGATGATTTTGGAAAGAGGCGATACATACTGCAGCTTTACATTCAAAACAGGTGCATGCTAAGACCACATGAAAGCAAAACACCTTATGAGCTAGTGGTTTGGCGGAAAGGCAACAACAAGACATTTCAAAGTATTTGGCAAGCAAGTGCTACATCAAACGGATCGAAGATAATCTCGGTAAATTTGAAAATAGAGCTGATGAAGGTATCTTTCTTGGTTACTCAACAAAAAGCAAAGCCTACACATGTTACAACAAAAGGCTAAAGAAAATTGTTGAGAGTGCTTGATGTGAAAGTTGATGAAGGTAGAGAACAAGAAATTACTTATCAAGAAAACTACCCCATCTATGAAGAAGTCATTGAAGGTGATGATGAAAAGGAAATAGATAAGAATCAAAAAATTGATCCAGATGGTGTAAAAACTGAATCAGAAGAAGAAGAAAACAGGAAATTTAAAACAGGCAACTGGCAGAAAAATCATCCAAGTGAACAGATTATTGGGGATCCCAAAGATGGTATTCAGACAAGAAGAGCAGCAGTGCGGAACTATTCTCTGTTATCTAGCATTGAACCTAAAAATGTTGCTGAAGCAAGCACTGATGAAAGTTGGTTGAAGGCAATTAATGAAGAACTAGATCGGATTGAGAAAAACAATACCTGGGAATTAGTACCTAGACCAACAAATAAAAACATAATTGGCACTAAATGGGTTTTTCGAAATAAATTAAATGAAGATGGACAAAGTTGTCGGAAATAAGGCAAGATTGGTCTGTAAAGGCTATGCTCAGGTTGAAGGCATTGATTTTGAGGAAACTTTTGCACCGATAGCCGGACTAGAGGCAATCAAAATGTTTCTGGCATTAGCAGTTCATAAAAACTTCAAAGTATATCAAATGGATGTAAAATCAGCATTTTTGAATGGAAAACTGGAAGAAGAGGTTTACATTGAACAGCCAGATGGCTTCCAACTTGGTGACAATCCCGATTTTGTTTGCAGGTTAAAGAAAGCATTATATGGTCTGAAACAGGCACCAGAGCATGGTATGCAAGGCTGGATAACTATCTAATTAAACAAGGGTTCAAGAAAGGTTTGGTGGACAACAACTTATATGTCAAAACAGAGAAGGGCCATCTTATTGTTCTTGTTGTTTATGTAGATGATATAATATTTGGCAGCAGCATGGATGAATACTGCAAAGACATATCAACTAAAATGAAGAAAGAATTTGAGATGTCTATGATTGGTGAACTTTCTTATTTCCTAGGACTGCAGGTCAATCAAAATGAAAAAGGCATTTTTATTTCTCAAGTTAAATATGTAAAAGAAATGCTGAAAAAGTTCACAATGGAAGACAGTAAACCGGTTAGCACTCCCATGACAACAGGCTGCAAGTTGAGCAAGGATGATAAATCCCCAGATGTAGATCAAACAATGTACAGGTCTATGATTGGAAGCCTGCTGTATTTAACAGCCACTAGACCAGATATATTACAAGCAGTATGCATGGTTGCAAGATTTCAGGCCAGTCCCAAAGAAACTCATGTAACAGCTGTAAAGAGGATCTTCAGATATCTCAAGGGCACTATGGATTATGGGTTGTGGTACCCAAAAGGTAAATATTTCACTTTGATTGCATATTCTGATGCAGATTGGGCAGGATGTATTGATGACAGAAAGAGCACAAGTGGAGGAGCATTTTATCTTGGAGACAAGCTGGTAGCATGGCACAGCAAGAAACAAGAATTAGTATCTCTATCCACTGCAGAGGCAGAATACATTGCAGCAACAACATGCTGTACTCAGATATTATGGATGAGACAAACGTTGAAAGATCTTGGTATTCATTTCAAAGAGCCAATTTCAATTAAATGTGATAACACTAGTGCTATCAACATATCCAAGAATCCAATGAATGCATTCAATAACCAAACATATTGCAATCCGATATCATTTCTTGAAGGATAAAGTTGCAGAAGGAGAGGTCAAATTGGATTTTGTTCCAACTACCGAGCAAGTAGCCGATATATTCACAAAACCTTTGCCAAAGGAAGTATTTGAATACCTTCGGAAGAAGTTGGGAGTAGTCACACCACCCAAGCACTGACTAGCTATGGGAAACACATTCTCAGGGGGAGCATTCAAACTTTTTAAGCCTGAGAATGTTGTGCATAGACTCAGGGGGAGTCTGCAACAGCCCTTTGGTATTATTGGCAAAGGGGGAGAAGAAATTGAGCAAGGTTGCGATGTGTTGCCAACAATTCCAAAGGGGGAGATTGTTGAGCAAGGTGCAGCAAAAGAATTGCAAAAGTATTGTCATTGTTGTCAACACGGACAGATTGATGCAGTTGATGCAGTTCAGAGGTTGATCGGATCAAGTGCGGTGAATTTCAAGGAAAACGAGAGGTGACCCAGATTCAAAAATTGGCAGAAAAAGACAAGGAAGAAAACTGTCGCGATATCGCGACATGTTTTCTGTCGCGATATCGCGACAAAACAGAGGAGAGAGAAAATGCAAGAAAAATTGTCGCGATTTCGCGACATTGCCAAGGAGAGAGAAAATGCAAGAAAAATTGTCGCGATTTCGCGACATTGCCGAGGAGAGAGAAAGTGCATGCAAAATTGTCGCGATTTCGCGACATGGCCGAGGAGAGAGAAAGTGAAAGGCAAACTGTCACGATTTCGCGACATGCTGGCAGAGAAGGAAGCAAGGTGAAAAGATGTCACGATTTCGTGACATAAATGGAGGAAAGGAGCTTGCAACGAAAAGTGTCACGATATCGCGACACGTCGGGTTTTCGCGACCCGAAGAGGAGAGAGAATGCTCAACAACAAAGGTGTAGCGATTTCGTTGCATGTTGAAATGAATGGCAACAAAGGTGTAGCGATTTCACTGCATGTTGAAATGAACAGCAACAAAGGTGTAGCGATTTTGCTGCATGATAAAATGAATAGCAACAAAGGTGTAGCGATTTCGCTACAAGTCCAAAATGCACAACGTGAAGGTGTAGCGATTTCGCTACCAGTCAAAATTGCAAAACTAAAAGATGTAGCAAGTCGAAAGCACAAGGCACAAAGTTGTAGCGATTTCGCTACTGCATAAAGCAAAGATTGTACGGAAGCAGAGAACGTCGCGATTTCATGACATGTTCCATTTTCGCGGTTGCTGGCAAAGAAGAGTGTACGGAAGCGGAAAGCGTCACGATTTCGTGACAAAGCTGAGGATGACGTCAGCAAAATTGAAAATGTCACGATTTCGCGACAAGGTGCAAGGAAAGCTGCTGGAAGCTGAAAGTGTCACGATTTCGTGACAAGAATGATGATGACGTCAGCAAAAGCTGAAAGTGTCGCGATATCGCGACAAGGTGCAAGGAAAGCTGCTGGAAGCCGAAAGCGTCACGATTTCGCGACAACATTGAGGATGACGTCAGCAAAAGCTGAAAGTGTCACGATTTCGCGACAAGTTGCGAGAGAAGCCTCAGGAAGCCGGAAGCGTCGCGATTTCGCGACATCATTAAGGATGACGTCAGCAAATGTTCAAAGTGTCGCGATTTCGCGACATGAACAGAGGGAAAGCTTTCAAAAGCCAAAATGGTCACGATTTCGCGACAGCAAGGGCATGAAGGGTACGGCTACAAAAAGTGTCGCGATATCGCGACAGGTAACAGTTTGGCGGGTAAAAGCCGAAAAAGCATGCAAGGTGACACGTGTCAGAAAAGCAGACAGGAAAATCATGCAGCCAGTTACGTAAAAAGTAACTGATGTCAGATCTGCAATTATAGATTGACAAGTGTTAGTCATGCACTAGAACAGCTGTATATGCACGACTGGAAAAGCATTCGAAGAATCAAATATGAAGGATCGAAAAAGCTTTCTAAAAGACATTTTTGTAGCATTCGAAAAGCCGAATTTGTAGGGTTTCGAACAGCCGTATTGCAGGGTTTCGAACAGTCGTATTGCTTGGAATCGAACAGCCGTATTGAATGGATTCGAACAGCCAAATATGCAGGATTGAAAAAGCATTAGAAAAGACGTATTTGCAGAATTCAAAGAGTCGGATATGCAGAATAGAAAAAGTATTCGAATGGCCGTATTTGAAGTATTCGAACAGCCGAATATGCAGGATCGAAAATGCATTCAAACAGCCGTATTTACTAGGTTTCGAACAGCCGCTTATTGGCAAGAAAAAAGAATTCGAACAGTTGGGTATGTGTTTCGACTGCATACATGATTGAAGAGAGATAGAAGACAAAGAATCTCTATGAGAAAAATGGGCTATAAAAGGACAATCGTGCAGAGAATTTAAGTTGCTACTGTAAGAGGGAAATTGCTGTAAAAAGAGGGTTAGAAAAGAGTCAAGAGAAAAATTAGCAGAGCCGTGAGAGTGTGCAGAGTTGGGTTAATTGTAGACCAGTCAGGGTCGTGCATGAAGTGAAGACATTCTTATGTCATTTTAAATTGATCAGAATTGCAGTCCAAGTTGGTGCTTGGTACTAGGGGTTGGTGCTCCATCTATTGCAGCAGAAAATTAAGGGGTTGGTGCTCCTTCCGGTAGATGCTGGTAAAGTATTTGTAAAATTGGTATTTTGCAAAGACTGGATTTGGATTGGAGTCCAAGCGGTCATTTTTGAGGAGTAGCCAAATTGGTGAACCTCGGTATATTGAGTGTTGTGGTGTGCTCTCTTGTTCAATTTGTTTTTCTAGTTTTCAAGTTCTCTTTATTTCATATTAAATGCTGTAGATATTAAAATTAATAGCTACACTGATTCACCCCCCCCTTCTCAGTGTCATTGTGTGAATATCATTAAGGTGGTGCTAATGTTCTTGTAATATTAATGGACACTTGGCATAGTATTCCTTGTGTTGTTTGGGCGTTATTACACCTTATTTGAGCGTTGGGTTATGATTTAGAGCGTTGAGAAATCTTCTTTCCTAGAAACGTACATTATGGTTGTGTGCAAATTATCACCCTTGTACCAAATGGTACTATTCTTCTTCCTTGCTCAAGATAAATGTTATAGTCTTCTATACATGCACTCTTTTCTCCAACATATGAAATTCCAACGTATTTCTTCTTTGTTATTCCTCAACATATTCTTGCTTCTTCTTTCTTTGACACTCATGACTGGCTAGTTCTTGAAGAATGCAAGCTTATACTGAGAGGGGGGTGAACAGTATAAGACCACTTTTTACTTTTCTTTCCAAATCAATATTATGCAATGTATAGATAACAACATCAAAAGCAGTAATCAAAGCAATGCACAAATCACCATACACAATAGAGACACCATAATTTACGTGGTTCATCTAATGTGGGCTACTCCATAGAGAAAATCTTTCACTAAAATTTTCTCAATCAATCTCTTGGGAATACTTTCCTTATTACAATGTTTATGGACCTTTGTCCAAAGGAGACACCAATCCCCTAAATCAATTTTATGGAAATCTATCCATAGGAGAACTCTTCCTCTACTCTAGCTGGTGATCCTCTAGAAGACTATTGCCTCCACTGTACTGGCTTGTGGATCTCTCTCCATTTAAGACCCTTGTCCACACTCAGAAGACCTCTCCTCACTACCCTAGCTAATGGATCTCTATCCACTAGAGACTACTATCCTCTCTACTTTGTCACCTACAAAGTTCTATATCAAAATTGCACTAAAATTAGTCTTTTAGTCTAGTACAAATCTGCTCAATATCTGTATCTGGTCTAGAACAAACTTATCCTCAAATTTGCACCAAAATCTGCTCTTAAATCTGCACTAAACATAGTCCTTCGGTCTAGCACAAATTTGTCCTCGATCTATGTCCTCAAGCCATAAATCAAGGATTGTATCAACTCTTATGGATCTACCCTAAACCTTAACTCAAGGTTTGAACAAATCAATCAACTTCGCTCTTAATTCTTCTCAAAGACTTATCTCAAATTTGTCTTGTAAGCTTCCACCAAAAGCTCACACTAATATGTCTAAAAGTCCTCTCTAGAACTTGCTCAAATCTTCTCTACAAGTCCTCTCTAGAACTTGCTCAATATGCTCTACAAGTCCTATCTAGAACTTGCTCAAATCTACTCTACAAGTCCTCTCTAGAACTTGCTCAATCTGCTCCACAAGTCCTCTATAGAAATTATCCAAATCTGCTCAAAAAGTCCTCTCAAGAACTTATCCAAATATGTATTGTAAGCTTTCACAAAAGCTCACACAAAATCAGTCCACAAGTCTCCTCAAAGACTTACCTCAAATCTTCTCAACAAGTCCACATAGAACTTTTCCAATCTCATAGAAACATAAAGATAATTGTTAGAGACTCAATATGTTCTATACTAATCACAATGCTCAATTAATTTTAATCACTCAGAAACATAAGGAGAATTGTTAGAGACTCAATATGCTTAAAACTCAACTCAATGCTCAATCACTTTCTCAAATTAATTCAAAATATAGAATAGTTTGTTTTATGGAACTTGAAAAATCACTTCACACATCCACTTGACTAGGCTCAACCAACTCTACTCAACCAATCACTCAATGAAATAATCCTCTCTCAAACCCTAGTCCAAGCATACCAACTCAAAATATTTCCAACAATGCTCAACAACAAGTCTCACATAACAATAATACTCATGATCTTTGCAAGCCCTAGTTCAAGTTCTTCACTCAATAACTCACTTCAACAACAATGTTTATAAAACAACTCTTACATAACAATGATACTCATGTTCTCTTCAAACCCTAGTTCAAGTTATTTTCTCAACAAATCACTTCAACAACAATGATTATAAAACAATATTCCCATAGCAATGCTAATCAAACCCTAATTTAACAACAATTATTTAGTCTAGAAAACCTTGAAGCATTAACTCAACACACTCAATAGGAAACCCTAATCAAGTCCTTTATACTCCAAACTTATTTTCCAGAAAACCAATCAATCAACTCAACTATGGAAGAATGTGCTCATACCTTTTTCTTGATGATGAAGGGGTCTCATAAATATGTCACAACCACAAACACTTCTATGCCAAGCTCAAAGAGGTTAGTAGATAAATATTTCTCACAATATAATGCAAAAGCTCAATTACACAATAGCACTCCATATTTCAAAACAACCATCAACATACATAAAATATTTATCCAATAATATCTTATAATCTCCCAATTAAAAATTAATTCAACATCCATGAAAATTAAATCAAAACCTCTTTACTCAAATTTAATGGAAAAAAGAACTTTGCAAAAAATTAAATCTACTTTCCTTATAACTCCAATAACACTTATAGAAAACCTTAGGCAAATAAAATTTAATTAAAAATACCTTTGCCACTAGTGGAATTCAAACCCACAATCTCTGCCTCTATGAGCGCTCTAGCTGCGAGCTTGACCACTACGTGCGCTAGACGCATGCTTGAAATATTAGGAGCACTTCATGCTCTTTCTCCTAATTCTAGCGCTCAAAATGAGTGTGTTGTGGCTGCTCCACAACGTACCCCAAAATTGGGGACCCACCCTTTTGCATGTGTTCCAAGAAGACTGAAGTGGCCCATAGGCTAAAGATCAAGGAAAAAAAGCAAAACACCACAAGGAGAAAAAAGTGTCGCGATATCGCGACATGTTGCACCATCGCGGCCAAAATAGAAAAAGTGTCACGATATCGCGACATGTTGCACCATCACGGCCAAAATAGAAAAGGTGTCGCGATATCGCGACATGTTGCACCATCACGGCCAAAATAGAAAAGGTGTCGCGATATCGCGACATGTTGCACTTTCGCGGCCAAAATAGAAAAAGTGTCACGATATCACGACATGTTGCACTTTCACGAAAAAAAGAAAAAGTGTCGCGATATCGCGACATGTTGCTTGGTTTCGGTCAGAGAGAAAAAAGTGTCGCGATATCGCGACATGTTGCAGTTTCACGGCCGTACAAAGAAAAAGTGTCGCGATATCGCGACATGTTGCATTTTCACGACCAAAGAGAAAAGGTGTGATATCGAGAAATGTTGATTTTAAAAAGTGTCGTGATATCGTGACATGTTGCATTTTGACCAAGAAAAGTGTCGCGATATCGTGAAATGTTGCTTTTGCCGGAGGAGAGAAAGTGTCAGGATATCGCGACATGTTGCATTTTCAAAAGAAAGAGAAGAAAGAAAAGTGTCGCGATATCGCGACATGTTGCATTTTGCGACCAAATAAGAAAAGAAAGAATAGAAAGAAAAGTGTCGCGATATCGCGACATGTTGCATTTTCGACCAAAGAAGAAAGGAGAAAAAAAGTGTCGCGATATCGTGACATGTTGCATATTTGTGATTCAAAGAAAAGAGAGAGGAAGAAAGAAAAAGTGTCGCGATATCGCGACATGTTGCATTTTCACCAAAAGAAAGAACTAAAGAGAAAAAGTGTCGCGATATCGCGACATGTTGCATTTGCGGCCAAAAGGGAAAAAGTGTCGCGATATCGCGACATGTTACATTTTCGTGGCTAAAAGCAACAAAAGAGAGCAAGGAGGCAAAAGTGTCGCGATATCGCGACATGTTCCAGTTTCGCCAAGGTAATGGACCTGCATCAACGTGGACATAAGGACAAAATCTAATGAATAAGACAAAGCGTTACATGATCATTTAAGATGGTCGTTACACACAGAGGGAAATGGATGCAAGCCCATGTGGAGAAACGCAGCGAAGGGCCACAAGATGGAAACCAAAGCACACGCATAGAAGGGAAGGTGAAACGAACAGTCAGAGAAGGTGAAACGAGCAGTCATCGAAAAATGAAACGAACCGTCATGGAAGGAGAAATAATTTTTTTAGAAGTTTAAATACGCCATTCAAAGAGGCCAAAGGAGGTTGGAAACCGCTGCAAGAAAGTTGCAGAGTTGAAGGCGAGAAGGCCATTCTGGACCTGTTTGAGTTGTTTCTCTTCCACAGACTGGTTTGGAAAAACCAGAAATTCTGCTATTGTAAAATGACATATTTTTAATGCATAAGTGTTCAGAAATTTGCATCTTGTGGGCAAGAAAGAAGGAGATTTTCTTTGCATGCTATGGATTTAATGTTTATTCTTTCATTTTTTCAGATTTTGAATTTATAGATAATGTTAAATGCCATTTTTTTGGGTTACATTAGGCGAATATTTGAAATCTGAAATGTTATTTCGTACCCTAGGAACCAACACTTAGTCTATGGGGATTGTGCATGTTTTGCAAGTCCAATAGGTTAGGTTGCATGCATGGAGACCTCACATCTTCGGTTTTGTCAGAACAGGATAGCATCATACTGAGTGCATTTTATTTTCAGTTTGTTTTCTGCATTTCATTTTTCATTCTCTGCATTTTATTTTTTCCAGAAAGTTTAACTTATTTAAAATAAACATTTAAAAATTACAAAATCCAAAAAAAAACAATGAACAATCACTAAAGTTTCATGATGAAATAAACCAACATTGCCCCTTGTTTACAGTTACTTGCAATCACTAAGGTGTTCCAAGCATTTAAATTGATTATCTTTATTTGAGATTACTAATACACAGTTGCAAATGCTAATACAACGGAGACCTTGGAGAAGTTGTTTGTTTGACTTCTTTGCAAGAGGGGATTTGGAACCCAAATCCTAAAGGAGAGTTGTACTTTCACAACTGGGTGAAAATACCACTCAACAGATTGGCGCTAGAAGGAGGGCCGAATTAGTTTATTTCATTGTCCTAACGCTTTTTGATTGTTCATACAGGAATAAGATGTTTGGAATAAGGTGTTTTGATTGTGCATTGTTTTAGAATATTGTTTTGTCATGGTTCCTTCATTTATTCATGACTAACAAATTGATTTTGGAAGTTATTCTATGAATTTCACTAATTACAGGATTTTCTTTGTCTCGCAGGTTGTCTTTGAGGTATTGAGAGTTTTGTCAGGTTTTGCAGGGTAGTTTCATTTACAAGCTGGACCCACCGCATCGCATCGCAACTAGGTCCAAAACAACCGAGGAAACCATATTCCAAAGCCTCCCAATCACTCATAGGAATCCAAGGAATAAAACCGAGCAAATTGTGGTCCCACCAGATATTCTTGTTAGAGAAGATCCTTCTGTTTCAGGCGCATCTAGCGGACTTGCACCGGTGGTGTCATTTGCCACTAGTGTACCAATTATCAGTACCATTTCCACGGTTCTTGTAGGGTTATCATCATCGATTTTGAATCAAATGGCCCAACCTCCACCACCTCCTTGGTACGGAGCCAATAACATTCCTTTGAATATTGCAGGGGATATTCACGAGATCCCTAAGAATATAGAGAGATTTTTGCCCAAATATAAACCGGATGGCCCAAGGACCGCAGAGGAACATATTCAGGCCTATAGGGATGTTTTGATAAGATTACAAGTTCAACATGAGGATGTGGCTTGTAGACTCTTCCCCATGAGCCTAGACCAAGTGGCCTACGAATGGTATATTTGCTTACCTACTGGTTCCATTACATCATGGACGCAAATGGAGGATGCTTTTGTCAATCAATTCAGGTCACCATTAGATCCCACAATCATCTATAATCAATTCATTACATGCAAAAGAGGCCAGGGTGAGCCCATCCAAACTTTTAATCAGAGATTTCAGAAGTGCTACAATAGAGCAATTCGACATTTTGCCATTGATCCCGCAGTAGCTTTGCAAATATATTTTGGGGCATTGGATCCTATGACGGCAATGTTTGCAAGGCGAAATCCTCAAGTTACCATGCTTGCTCTAGCCTACAATGAAGCTATGACCATTGAACAACAAATGACACCACAGGGTTATGGGTTTTCCCAGATGCCTATGGTAGGACAATATGGCCCATATGGTCAAGCTCCTATGATGAATCAGATCATGGCACCACAAATATCAGGCATAAATGCTTTGCCTTATCAACACCCATATTCATCAACACCCGCTTACGCACCCATTCCAATTCAACCAATCACAGCCATCCCCCCCATTCCTTCATTTTTGCAAAATAGTCAGCAGACTATGCAGGGAGCCAGTCCGGTTAATTCTCAGGCTATAGTTCCTTTCCCCAATCCAATTCCGATTCAAAGTGTGAATCCCTACACAAATCAAGTGGCTCAAAATCCAACTCAAATGTTAAGTCAAGATCTCACCAATTACTCAAATCCTACTGGAACTAGCAATAACATAGCTCAACCAAAAGAGATTTATTCAGAGGTTGAAGAGCTCAAAAAGATAGTTCACAAATTGAGTAATGATTTGGTTCAAAAATAGAAGTATGAATCCCATGCCCCTCACCCAAATCGAAACTTCAACAATAGAGGGAGACAGTGGAATACGAAGCCAAACAATGGGGGTGTGCCTTCCCCTATTGCTAATCAGATAGATACTTCTACAGGACCAAGTCACTCTAGTTCCATTCTTAATATTTCTGATTTTGCATGGGAAAAGGGGTGTAGATTGCATAATACGAAGGAGCATAACGAAAGGAATTGTCCCGAAATTGCTAGGTATACCCATTGTCTCCAAGCTCAAGTGGATGATTTGGAACTTGTGCCAAACGAGGGTCCACCCCAACATCAACAAGGAGACGACAACATTTTGGTGGTGGAAACTCTATATCGTCAAGAGAGTGAGAATGAGGAAGAAGAGGATGAAATCTTGGAACAGGAAGTGCAAGCTTTTAGAGAATTTAGAAAGGGGAACCATGGATACCGTTTGAGGAGTAGGTCCAAAACCCCTAAAACATCCTCAACTCCACCAAACAACTCTATTCTTCCTCCCGATGCTAAGGCTGATAATAATCCCCCTCCTCCATCTGGAAGAGAAACGTCTAAGGACACGCAAAAAACATTGAAGCCTGAGAAGTCAACTTATGACATAGTGGAGGATTTAAGGAAATCCAAGTCTAGCCTTTCATTTTTAGAGGCGGCTAGGTTGCCTGGCCAAAAGGAAGCATTGATAAAGGCTTTGGGTTCACCTAGTCAAATACAGGAAGGAAAGGAAGTTGAATCTCACATGGTTTTACGAAAGGAAAGATGAGATGTCCCTCCTTTTTTATTGACTGTGAGGATTGCTGGAAAAAATTTGCACAATTTTTTGGTGGACACAGGTGCCACAAGTAACCTCATGCCTGCAAAAATTTGTCAAATGCTAGGCCTGGAGCCTGTTTCTGCTAAATGCAAGGTTTTGCAATTGGATCGGTCTGAGGTAAATGTGGTAGGGACCCTCTACGATGTTAAGATCCAACTCAATTCTGAACCTAGGGTCCAGCAGGTGGTTGATATTTTGGTTGTCAATATCCCAAGTCGATATGGAATGTTACTTGCTAGGGATTGGATGAAAAGTTTGAATGGTTATTTCTCCACTGATTGCTCACACATGTGGCTACCCTGGAAAGGGATTGCTAATCAAATTAGAGTGGAAAATGAACCAAGGCTTAAGGAAATCATCACAGAATACAACAAGCCAAATGAAGTTCAATTTTTTGAACCTGAGTTAGGAGTCTACGCTTTTGATGTTGAAAGAGCTACCGAAGAACCTCAAAAAGAAACATTTTCTTGTAGCTCTTTTGAAGAAGATAATCTCGTGTGGTTACTCAAGTTTGATGGATCTAAGTCAAAACAAGGGGCAGGAGCTGGAGTTGAACTCACTTGTCCGGGAAGTAAACCATTGTTTGTTGCCTATAGATTGCAATTTCCTTGCACTAACAACGTGGCAGAATATGAAGCTCTTATCTTTGGATTACAATTGGCTTTGAGCAAGAAGGTTAAGTGTTTGAAAGTATTGGGAGATTCGGAGTTGGTGGTCAAACAAGTTAAAGGACAATATACCTGCCGCGATAAGAGATTAAGCCTTTATAGAACTAGGGTGAGGGACCTCATTGAGGAATTTGATGCTTTTAATATATCCCTTATTTCTAGGAAAGGAAATTGTATAGCTGATTCTCTTGCGATCGCTGCAGGCATGCTAAATCCGGTTGACATAAAAAAATGCAAGAAGTTTTCCATTGAGTTGGTCCCTTGCCCATCGATACCTGATAACGTCAGAAACTTGCAAGTTTTTGAGAATGATAGGCACATTTTCAAATTTGTCACCAATTCAGGTATTTTTGAGAACCAAGTGATTGATGAAGATCAAAGGTGGCAAGAAGAAACAGAAGGAGAAAGCGAAGTTACATTTCAATCCAACAAGATACCTAAGAACATCGTTTCATTGGAGAAGGTGTTTGATATGGGATATAAAGCTAGAAAAGGAAAAAGGGTTCCACCTCCTAAAGATGCTTGTGACCTGATCAATATAGGGAGTGTGGATAATCCGCATGAAGTGTACATTGCAAAGGCATGTACGACTGATGAGAGGGAAAATATAATATGTGCACTAAAGTATTACATGGATTGCATTGCTTGGAATTACAATGAGTTGAAAACGTATGATCAAAATGTTATTATGCACACCATCCCTCTAAAACTAGATTCCAAACCTTTCAGACAAAGACAACGACTTGTTAACCCATTACTTGAGCCCTTGATAGAGAAAGAGGTCAAGCGATTGTTGGACGCAAAGATAATATTTCCCGTTAGGCACTCAACTTGGGTCGCTAATCTGGTTTCGGTGAGAAAGAAGAATGGAGAGATAAGGCTATGCATAGATTTTAGAAATCTCAACAAAGCCTCACAAAAGGATAATTACCCACTGCCATCAATTGATGAAATCTTGCAAATGGTGAATGGGTCTGAAATGATGTCTTTTCTCGATGGGTATTCTGGATACAATCAGATTCTTATTCATCCCAGTGACAGGATGAAGACGGCCTTCACAACCAAATGGGGAACGTTTGCCTATAGAAGAATGCCTTTCGGATTATTAAATGCAGGCGCAACATTTCAACGTGCCATGGATTATGCGTTCAAAGGGCTCATAGGTAAATGTATCATTGTGTATGTGGATGACATTCCTGTGTTTTCAAAGAAAAGGGAAGACCATGTGAAAGATTTGAGGAAAGTTCTCCAAAGGTGTAAAGAGCACGAAATTTCTTTAAATCCAAAAAAATGCATCTTTGGAGTGACAGAAGGAAGATTGCTTGGCCATATCATTTCAAAAGAAGGTATCTCCATTGATCCGGAAAGGATAGAAGCTATCCAAAACTTGCCTCTCCCAGCCTAGCAAAAAGGAATTGAGATCTTTCTTTGGGAAAATCAATTTCGTGAGGAAGTTTATTTCTGGCTTCGCTGAGATAGCTAAACCACTGAATGAGATGCTCAAAAAGGATGTGAATGTCAGATGGGACGAAGAAAGTAGGGTTGCCTTTCAAAGCATCAAGGATGCTATTTCTAGAGCCCCTGTCCTTATAAGTCCAAATTATTCTAAGCCTTTCTTTATTTATGCTTTCGCATCTGAACACTCTTTTGCGAGTGTCTTGACTCAAAAAGGTGAAGATAACGTAGAAAATCCCATAGCTTTTCTAAGCGCTCCTTTGAAGGATGCTCAATTGAGGTATTCTATCCTCGATAAGCAAATGTATGCACTCTTCAAAATAGTAAAAAAATTCAGACATTACATTGTGCATAGTAGGGTCTCTGCCATTGTGCCTGACCCTGCTGTCAAAACCATGTTTGTGCAAAATGAGCTAGGTGAGAGAAGAGGTAAATGGATTTCTACCATCCAAGAATTTGACCTTGAAATTCAACCCATGAAATTAGTCCGTGGACAAGGACTTGTGAAAACAATTGCTGAGAACAATCCCCAAGTCACATGCCAGTATTCAGATGGAGAGCGCATTTCTAAAGATGATTGGTATGTTGATATTGTGTATTTTCTATTAAATGGTAAGTGTCCATCACATCTTAATTCTACTCAAAGAAGAGCCTTGAGACTTAAATCTGCCAATTATCTTATTAGTTCTGGTGTTCTTTACAGGAAAAATCATGAGGGAATTTACCTACGATGCTTAAATCAAGAAGAAGCTACCAATGTTTTGCAGGAGTTTCATGGTAAATACGGAACCGGCCATGGTTCGACAAATTCAACAACACATCAAATCCTAAGAGCGGGATATTATTGGCCCCACATTTTTAAAGATGCACATGCACACGTGCGATCTTGCCATATTTGTCAAGTGGCTGCCAATAGAGAAAGGAATGCAGCTATGCCATTGCAACCTGTAGTTGAGATGAGACCATTTGCACAATGGGGATTAGACTTCATCGGAGTTATTAACCCAAATTCTTCAGATTCCCATAAATTCATACTCACAGCTACAGATTATTGCACTAGATGGGCGGAAGCAATTCCTACGAAGCATGCTACCACGGATGTGGTAATAAAATTCCTCGAAGATCATATCGTAACAAGGTTTGGAATGCCCGATTCTATTGTAAGTGATAATGGTAAAGCTTTTGTTTCCACTCAATTTGCAAATTGGGCATATGATAATAAGGTGAGTTTAAAGTTTTCGTCTAACTATTACCCTCAAGGCAACGGTTTGGCAGAATCTTCAAATAAAAATTTGTTAACCATCATTAAGAAATTATTGGAAAAGAATTCTCGGGATTGGCACAACCAATTAAAATTTGCTCTTTGGGCAGATAGGACTAGAGAAAAAGAATCAATAGGGAATACACCTTATCATCTAGTTTATGGGCAAGATCCAATTTTTCCTGCAAATTTGAAGCTTCAAACCCTTCGTTTCACACAAGAATACCTTGGAACTGATAATCACATTGAGGCTAGATTAAGTCATCTAATGCACCTTGATGAAAAAAGAGAAGAAGCCATGCTCCACATGAGCAAACATCAAGATGTGGTCAAAATATGGTTTGATAAAAGAGCCAAAATTAAGTCTTTCAGGATCTCGGACTTGGTTTTATTGTGGGATAAAAAGCATGATGAGAAAGGGGATCACAAAAAGTTTGATTGTCTTTGGTTAGGTCCTTATCAAATTTTAGAAATTCTAGGGGAGAGTACTTTCAGACTAAGAACTTTGGATGGGAAAGATTTGACTTTACCGGTTAACGGGCAAGTTCTAAAGCACTATTTTAGCCCTTAAATCATGTGAGATTTGTATCATATTGTACATTTGTATATAATTGTTTGGTTTTGATGTTGGTTTTGCAGTTCTGTTTTGGTTTCAAGTTGTGTGTTGGTCCTTTCGACATTTTGAAAAAAGAAAAAAAAAATGTCCTTATGAATGTTGGCTATGACTAGGAGAATATGAAACATCGGAATTGTATTGCAGAAAGCTCCACGAATATCGCAAACACATTAAGGAATATCGTTTGGAACTTGTGATGCATGAAGTTGTCAGTTTTATAAATTATGGCAAAGTAGGTGGTATATACTCCATCCGCATTTCAAAAGGAGCAATGCATTCATATCTCATGTTACATTCCACATTGCATATACATTTCATCTCAGTTGCATCTTCATTTCATATACAATCATTGAAAAGGTGTCGAATCCTCTTAGGGTTATTACATAACATATATTAAAAGGATCCTAAGGTTGGGAACTGATGCCCGAACTATCTTGAACCAAGCACGTTCTACACATATTAAAGAGAATCTTGAGCAAAATGGTCAAAACCATACTTGGAAGAAAAGGTGAGGCGAAAGGAATATTTCGTGTCTGTCCTATCATGCAACATAATCCTTAAAATAGTGGTTTTTACCACTCCCATAATGCTTAAAGCCTAAAATCAGAGTAGTAAGGATAGGGTTAAATCCTCATCGAACTTAGGTTGAGGATCCAATTCCCCAAAGCTATTTGACCTTCATGGAGTAGTAAGGATAGGGTCTAATTCTCATCTCGCTTAGGTTGAGAATCCGATTCCCCAAAGCTTCTATTTTGCCCATTCAAGAATTTGAAATTCCAAAGCAAATATTTTTCATTTCTCTATTAATATTGGATTGGAAGGATCGTACTACATGTCCCTTGCAAGGATGGGTAGTCATCCCCAAGGTCCAAGAAATCAAAAGTAGAGCCAAATCATGGATTATGGGGTTAATCTCCATCGGGGCTATAGACGCCTGGCTGGAAGTGGAGTATGCTCATGCGTGGCAACATGTCTTGTCTAAAAACAAGACCACTGACTGCTCAAACGGACAGGCTAGCTTGACAGTTTCATCCATAACAGGTTAAATCATTTTGTTCAAGATGAGGTAATGAACTCCAGATCAGAGTAGTAAGGATAGGGTTAAATTCCCATCTCGCTTAGGTTGGGAATCCTATTCCCCAAAGCTCTGATTTCACTTACACTTGCACATGGGTTCAAGATGGTAGTGACACATAACCAACTTTGGGATCTAATAAATTAATTCAGTATGCACATATTTGGTCCTAAGAGGGTTTGACAGTTTTGATATGTTTGTTCATGATACTAGAAGGTCTGAGCCTTTGCAAAGTAGGTTGTTATATCTCTAGCATCTTCATCATACATCAAATCCTGCACAAATCATTCATAGCCTTGCATACGAATCATAAGTGAAACTGACAATGGAATGTTGATCAATTTCAAATGATAGGGAATGAAGCACATTGCACACACCGAGCTGATGCTTAATAATTCTAATGCTTCATGTATTTCTCATCTAGTTTCATTCTTGGGATATTTTCTGACGCTTGTATTTGAGTCTGTGTTTTCAGGTTGAGTTCTCATCGAAATGCTCAGGAGCATTTCCCAGCAGAGTCACCATTTGTTGTGGCTGCTCCACAACGTACCCCAAAATTGGGGACCCACCCTTTTGCATGTGTTCCAAGAAGACTGAAGTGGCCCATAGGCTAAAGATCAAGGAAAAAAAGCAAAATACCACAAGGAGAAAAAGTGTCGCGATATCGCGACATGTTGCATTATCGCGACCAAAATAGAAAAAGTGTCGCGATATCGCGACATGTTGCATTATCGCGGCCAAAATAGAAAAAGTGTCACGATATCGCGACATGTTGCACTATCACGGCCAAAATAGAAAAAGTGTCACGATATCGTGACATGTTGCACCATCGTGGCCAAAATAGAAAAGGTGTCGCGATATCGCGACATGTTGCACTTTCGCGAAAAAGAAAAGGTGTCGCGATATCGCGACATGTTGCGATTTGTGCAAAGAAGAAAAGGTGTCGTGATATCGTGACATGTTGAGAAAGAAAAAGTGTCACGATATCGTGACATGTTGCATTTTCGTGACCAAAAGAAAAGAAAAAGTGTCGCGATATCGCGACATGTTGCATTTCGCGACTGAGAAAGAAAAGTGTCGCGATATCGCGACATGTTGCATTTTCATGATTCAAAGCAAAGAGAGAGTAGAAAGAAAAAGTGTCGCGATATCGTGACATGTTGCATTTTGCGATCAAAAGAAAGAAAGAAAGAAAAGTGTCGCGATATCGCGACATGTTGCATTTTCGTGACCAAAAAAAAAGAAAAAAAAGTGTCAGGATATCGCGACATGTTGCATTTTCACGAAAAGAGAAGAAAGTGTCGCGATATCGCGACATGTTGCATTTTTGCAATTCAAAGCAAAGAGAGAGGAAGAAAGAAAAAGTGTCGCGATATCGCGACATGTTGCATTTTCGCGATTCAAAAGAAAGAAAGAAAAGAGAAAAAGTGTCGCGATATCGTGACATGTTGCATTTTGCGGCCAAAAGGGAAAAAGTGTCACGATATCGCGACATGTTACATTTTCACGGCTACAAGCAACAAAAGAGAGCAAGGAGGCAAAAGTGTCGCGATATCGCGACATGTTCCAGTTTCGCCAAGGTAACGGACCTGCATAGTGACGTGGACATAAGGACAAAATCTAATGAATAAGACAAAGCGTTACATGATCATTTAAGATGGTCGTTACACACGGAGGGAAACGGACGCAAGCCCATGTGGAGAAACGTAGCGAAGGGCCACAAAATGGAAACCAAAGCACACGCATAGAAGGGAAGGTGAAACGAACAGTGGAAGGTGAAACGAGCAACCATCGAAAAATGAAACGAACCGTCATGGAAGGAGAAACAATGTTTTTAGAAGTTTAAATACGCCATTCAAAGAGGCCAGAGGGGGTTGGAAACCGCTGCAAGCAGAGTTGCAGAGCTGAAGGCGAGAAGGCCATTCTGGACCTGTTTGAGTTGTTTCTCTTCCATAGACTGGTTTGGAAAAACCAGAAATTCTGCTATTGTAAAATGACATATTTTTAATGCAGAAGTGTTCAGAAATTTGCATCTTGTGGGCAAGAAAGAAGGAGATTTTCTTTGCATGCTATGGATTTAATGTTTATTCTTTCATTTTTTAGATTTCGAATTTATAGATAATGTTAAATGCCATTTTTTTGGGTTACATTAGGCGAATATTTGAAATCTGAAATGTTATTTCGTACCCTAGGAACCAGACACTTAGTCTATGGGGATTGTGCATGTTTTGCAAGTCCAATAGGTTAGGTTGCATGCATGGAGACCTCACATCTTCGGTTTTGTCGGAACAGGATAGCATCATACTGAGTGCATTTTATTTTCAGTTTGTTTTCTGCATTTCATTTTTCATTCTCTGCATTTTATTTTTTCCAGAAAGTTTAACTTATTTAAAATAAACATTTAAAAAATTACAAAATCCAAAAAAACAATGAACAATCACTAAAGTTTCATGGTGAAATAAACCAACATTGCCCCTTGTTTACAGTTACTTGCAATCACTAAGGTGTTCCAAGCATTTAAATTGAATATCTTTATTTGAGATTACTAATACACAGTTGCAAATGCTAATACAACGGAGACCTTGGAGAAGTTGTTTGTTTGACTTCTTTGCAAGAGGGGATTTGGAACCCAAATCCTAAAGGAGAGTTGTACTTTCACAACTGGGTGAAAATACCACTCAACAGAGTGCATGACAAAAAGCTCTTCCCTTGGCACTCAAGACAAACACACAAACTAACCACCACGTGAATCGATCGTGGTCACTTCCACTCCCAATGCTCTCATGAAATACGTGATGCTAATGGACCACCTTGTCCAATGGGATTGAGACCTTTTCCTCCCATTTTTCATCTTTTTCCTTGGCACTAAAAGACAACATGAGTTTGTCGCATAAAATTTAATCGAAGAAGGTAAGTTCTAATTTTATTTAGTGTGGTATTTATACACGATTTTCCCTTTTGCCATAGACGCCAGTACTCCACGAAGTTCTATGACATCAACACTTTTTAAAACCTTTTATAATTTATAAATTATTGGAATTCTAAAAGAATTTAAATTTTATAAATTATATTTATAAACATTTGACTTTAATAAAAATTAAAGCCTTCCTTGGGATAAAATTTAAAACTTTAATTTGTACTCCATTGATTTTATGAAGATTATACTGCCACCATGGTCTTAATAAAAACCTTTTAATTTTCACCATGGTTTTAAGACAAACCCTTATAAAACAATATTTTGACAACTTTTCTTCAACTCTTTGCATTGTTCCTGGTGACAGTAATGGTGTACTCCATGGTATTAATGATAGCTTCATGTTTTCACCTTGACATCAATGACGACTTCTCACCTTGACATCAATGACAATTAAATGAGCTCAAAATGTCCAACAATATCCCCCTTTGTCATTGATGGTAACACAAATTCTTTTTACTAAAAAAAATGACCTTTCCTTTGTTCTGCTCCCCCTAGGAAATTTCTCCCCCTAACTCAATGCTCTCTCAAATACCAAATATCTCCTCCTTACTCAAATATCTCCCCCTTTGACATCAATGGCAAAGGGTCACATTTGGGGCTCGGGGCTAAGAATGAGCCTCTTAGCTTAGCCCCTCCTCCACCTCCTCTTGAGGTGGTTAATTCCAGGGTGGGAGTATTTCTACAGAAAGCATTGTTCTTTACCTTTATCCTCTTTTCTTCTTATCTGATCCTTCTGATTCCTCTGACTATTTATTTCAATGTTCCTGTCTATAACTATATTTCTGTTCTTGTTTATGTTCATGTTCTTGTTCATATCCATATTCCTGTTCTTGTTCCTATTCCTGTTTATATCCATGTTCATGTTCATGTTCGTATTCATGTTCTTGCTTGATTATGTAATGTCTGCTCTACACCACTTTGTTGTGTGACCATCATTATTGTACTTATAAAACTTAGTGCTATTATTCCTTGGAGGTGCAGATGTCTTTGGATTTCTCCTAGTGAAGTCATACCCTCTTCTATCATGAACCCTATAATTCATTGCCTTGTGACCAAACTGATTATATGAGTAGCAATACCCATGGAAAAGCTGTCTATTCCCATATTCTTGTATTTTCTATGTCATGCACTATGAATCCATGTACCCAAACTTGTGGCATGAAAAACATCTTCTATTGAAGCCTCCTTGTCTTGACCTTATTTGTCTCCTAGTCTCTCTTGACCTATTATGATTGCTATTCCCTCTATATCTTATTTGTGCATTATTCCTATTCTTATTGAACTCTCTATTGTCCAAATCGTCCTCAAATGTCTCACTCTCTTTTACACAGTATTATTCTGAAGTATCTTCATATAAAGTTTCTTCTCCTCCAAAACTTGAGGTTGAATTTCCTTCCCATTTATTTTGAACCTGTTCAAATCCAAGACCTATTTTTCTTGATGTAGGCTTTTGTATCTTGATGAACTTATCCAAGTTCTTTGAGCTATTTTTGAACCCTTTTAGCTTGACTTTGGAGTCTTCTAAATCTTCTCTCAGTAGTGCCAATTCTTGTGCTAACTTTTCAAATTCTAATATATTTGCTTCTAACTTATATTTGAACATTTTTGCCTTAGACTTTGAATTTTCTAAATCTTCTATAAGAAATCTTCTCTCTTCATCACATTCTTGAAAATAAATTTCAAGTTTAGAGTGTCACTTTCTTACCTTATTTACCATGTCAACGACATAAATAAATTCTCCCTTGAGATCATATCCATCCTTTTCTGAATATTCCTCTATTTGTTTGCCTTTGTCCACATCTTTATTTTCTATTGGCTTATCTTCTATAGGATCATATTTTCATTATTCTAGTGCCATTAGAGTATTCTCTTCTAGTTCTTTAGGTGTATTTGACTTATCTGCATAGTAGCTCCTCTTTTTACTTTGGAAGAACTTCTTTCCTTGTTTGCTTTATCCATCCTTGCTTTTATTCTGGTTCCTGTATCTTTATGATTCCATGTTCCTATGATCCTTTTTTGCTTCATCATTGTTATTCTTAGCTTCTTGAAAATATGTTGCATAATGACCATACTTTCCACCATTGAAATATTTAACAGATCTTGTATCTCTAGATCTTATTTAATCCTTGTTCCTTCTGCCATAATTTATTTCTTCATCACTAGATGAATCATTGCTTGATTTTTACTCCTTACCCTTTGTCTTCTTGATTGATTTGAATGCTGCTTCTTTTTGAGGATTTGTTTCCTCTTTTGTTCTTATCTCATGTGCTGTAAGAATACCAAGAAACATATCTCTTGTCAAAGTATCACCATCCATTGACACTTCTATAGCATAAACCTTTTCACTGAATATTTTTGGAAGAGTTCTTAAAACTTTATCACAAACATCCGATTCATCAATCTTCATTCCAAGTCATTTCATAGCATTAACAACCTCATCAATTTGAATTAGATAAGTACTAATGTTTTCCTCATCTTTCATTCTTAACTCTTCAAATTATACTTTGATATTTCGCATCTTTGCTTTATTGACACATTTATCTCCTTCATATATATTTTACAATTTATCCCACATTTCTTTTGTAGTTTGACAATGCATAACTTTCATAGACTCTGTTCTATGCAAACCTCTCAAAAGTGCATTCATTGATTTTGAATTATAATGTTGTATGATCTTACCTTTCTTATCTGTAGGACGATTAATTAAGGGATCATATCCAAATTCAACTGCTTCCCAAATTTCATTGCCAAGTGCCATCAGGTAGATCTTCATTATCATACTCCAATACATATAGTCACTTCCATAAAATACTGGTGCTAAATTATCTGAGGACATATTATTAGAATTCATTGTGTTCTTGTTAGATTTTCCTTCAAGATGTTAAACTTTTTTGAAGGAACCTACTCTAATACCAATTGAAGAATACAAGCTTATACTAAGAGGGGGGTGAACAATATAAGACCACTTTTTACTTTTCTTTCCAAATAAATATTATGCAATGTATAGATAGCAATATCAACAATAATAATAAAAGAAATGCATAAATCACCACACACAATAGAGACACCACAATTACGTGGTTCACCCAATGTGGGCTACTCCATGAAGAATTTTTTTTACTAAAATTTTCTCAATCAATATCTTGGGAATCCTTTCCCTATTACAATGTTTATGGACCTATTTCCAAAGGAGACACCAATCCCCTAAATCAAGTTCATGGATCTCTATCCATAGGAGAACTCCTTCTCCTCTACTCTAGTTGGTGATCCTATAGAAGACTACTTCCTCCACTACAATGGCTTGTGGATCTCTCTCCAATGAAGACCCTTATCCCCACTCAGAAGACTTGTCCTCACTACCCTGGCTAATGGAACTTTATCCACTAGAGACTACTATCCTCTCTACTCTATCATGTCCAAAGCTCTGTCTCAAATCTACACTAAACATAGTCCTTTGATCTAGTACAACTTTGCTCAATATCTGTCTCTGTTCTGGAAAAAACTTATCCTCAAATATGCACCAAATTTTTCTCTCAAATCTGTACTAAAAATAGTCCTTCGATCTAGAATAAATTTATCCTTGATCTATGTCCTCAAGCCTTAAATCAAGGCTTGTCTCATCTTTGCTATATATGCCCTAAACCTTAACTCAAGATTTGAACAAATCAATCAATTATGCTCTCAAGTATTCTCAAAGACTTATCTCAAATCTGTCTTGTAAGATTCCACCAAAAGCTCACACTAATATGTCCACAAGTCCTCTCTAGAACTTGCTCAAATCTGCTCTAAAAGTCCTCTCTAGAACTTGCTCAATCTGCTCCACAAGTCCTCTCTAGAACTTGCTCAAATATGCTCTACAAGTCCTCTCTATAACTTGCTCAATCTGCTCCACAAGTCCTCTCTAGAACTTGTCCAAATATGCTCAATAAGTCCTCTCAAGAACTTATCCAAATTTGTATTGTAAGCTTTCATAAAATCTCACACAAAATTAGTCCACAAGTCTCCTCAAAGACTTACCTCAAATCTGCTCAACAAGTCCACACAGAACTTGTCCAATCTCATAGAAACATAAAGAGAATTGTTAAAGACTCAATATGTTCTATACTAATCACAATGCTCAATTACTTTCAATCATTCTCTTAGAAACATAAGGAGAATTTTTAGAGACTTAATATGCTTCAAATTCAACTCAATGCTCAATCACTTTCTCAACTCAATTCAAAATATAGAATAGTTTGTTTTATGGAACTTGAACAATCACTTCACACATCCACTTGACTAGGCTCAACCAACTCTACTCAACCAATCACTCAATGAAATAATCCTCTATCTCAAACCCTAGTCCAAGCATACCAACTCAAAATATTTCCAAAAATGCTCAACAACAAGTCTCACATAACAATGATACTCATGATATTTGCAAGCCCTAGTTCAAGTTCTTCACTCAATAACTCACTTCAACAACAATACTTATAAAACAACTCTTACATAACAATGATACTCATGTTCTCTTCAAACCCTAGTTCAAGTTCTTTGCTCAAAAACTCACTTCAACAACAATGCTTATAAAAAAATCTTCCCATAACAATGATACTCAAACCCTAATTCAAGTTCTTCTCACAACAAATGGCTTCAACAAAAATGCTTATCAAACAAGGTTTAACAACAATTCTTTATTCCAAAAAATCTTGAAGCATTAACTCAACACACTCAATAGGAAACCCTAATCAAATCCTTTTCACTCCAAACTTATTTTTCATAAAACCAATAAATCAACTCAACTATGGAAGAATATGCTCATACCTTTTTCTTTATTATGAAGGGGTCTCATAAATCTGTCACAACCACAAACACTTCTATGCCAAGCTTAAAGAGGTTAGTAGATAAATATTTCTCACAATATAATGCAAAATATCAATTACACCATATCACTCCATCTTTCAAAACAACCATAAACATACATAAATATGTATCCAATAACCTTATAATCTCCCAATTAAAAATAAATTCAACATCCACAAAAATTAACTCAAAACCTCTTTACTCAGATTTAATGGCAAAAAGAACTTTGGCAAAAATCAAATCTACTTTCCTTATAACTCCAATAACACTTTATAGAAAACCTTAGGCAAATAAAATTTATTTAAAAATACCTTTGCCCTTAGTGGGATTGGAACCCACAATCTCTGCCTCCGCGAATGCTATAGCTACGGGCTTGATCACCGCATGCGCTAGATGCATGCTTGAAATCTTAGGAGCACTTCATGCTCTTTCTTCTAATTTTGGCACTCAAAATGAGTGCATGCCAAAAAGATCTTCCCTTGGCACTCAAGACAAACATGTAAACTAACCACCACGCGAATCGATCGTGGTCACTTCCAATCCCAACACTTTCAAAAAATGTGTGCTTCCAATGGACCACCTTGTCCAATGGGAGTGAGGCCTTCTCCTCCCCTTTTCATCTTTTTCCTTGGCACTAAAATACAACACAAGTCTATCTTCTTCCTCAATGATTGCACGAATTATCTTTCTCTTTGGTCGTATAAACTTTAATCAAAGAAGGTAACTTTACCTTTCTCTTTGGCGTGGTATTTATACACGATTTCCCATTTTTCCATAGACGTCGGTGCTCCACGAAGTTTGATGACGTCGGTGATTTTTTAAACCTTGTATAATTTATAAATTATTTAAATTCTAAAAGAATTTAAATTTTATAAATTATATTTATAAACCTTTGAATTTAACAAAAATTTTAGCCTTCCTTGGGATAAAATTTTAACCTTTAATTTGTACTCCATTGATTTGATAAAGATTATTCTACCACCATGGTGTTAATAAAAACCTTTTAATTTTCACCATGGTTTTAACACAAACCCTTATAAAATAATATTTTGACAAGTTTTCTTCAATTCTTTGCATTGTTCCTAGTGACAATAATGGTGTATTCCATGCTATTAATTATAGCTTCATGTTTTCACCTTGACATCAATGACAACTTCTCACCTTGTCATCAATGACAACTAAATGAGCTCAAAATGTCCAACAGTTCTTGGTAATAACACTTTTTGTTGTTTCTTATTTCTTTGGATGATGAAAAGTTCACCCACAACTGGTTGATTCTTGGTAACAAAAATGTGTGTTGTTTGATCTTTTCTTAGATGATGATAAGTTCATCCTTGGTTGGTTCCAGCTGTACCTACATTAGAGCTCTTTAATGGTGGCTCTGTGATGTTTTCTCTCAATAGGTAATCCACTTTTTTCTTGTCTATTTATCCTTGTAATATGTCTTCTTTTTGTAGATAGGATACTCCCTCGACTACATAGGATTTATGTATAATTTTCTCTTATAGGTTATTGCTGATGTCTTCAAGCTCTTTGGATAGCTGATTTTTGAGCTCTAATGGCTCTTTCATTAAGCACTCTTTTAGTGCTTCTTTCCTACAAATGGGTGGATGTTTATGGAGATCTTGCCCCCTATTTTCAGCTACTTAATGTTCCTGTATATGGTGGTTGTTCTCACCACTCCTTTAGTGGGTTTATTTACCACTCTTTTTTGCACGTCAGGTGCTTTTAAACACTTAAAACCTACCTCTAAATTGGGGAACTCTTTGCTTTATATAATGCTATAAAATGAGGGATATTCTACCTCACAAACGTAGAGTAAATCTACCCTAAATTTTTCTTAAAAAATAGCATACACTATTCCCTATTTAATTCATTAAAAAACTTAAATAATGTTGTTTATAACTTACATTTTTTTCTAAATATAATGGTGTGTAATAGTGTCTATTTCTTGGCTTAAAGACACTCTAAAAACTTATCTTTTTGCTAGCCTTAAATAGCTCTAAAATTTGATGCTCAAAAATTCTTAATAAGCAACTTCAAAATTTTTGCAATAATACTTTATATAGCATTAGTTTTAATACACCTTTGTGTAGCTCCTTTCTTTATAGCTTGCTGTATAATATTTTTTGTAGTGCACCTTTCTTTGATTGTTGGCAGATTCTTCAATTTACAGCTACGGTTGCTACTTTCTTCTTCTTCAATTGGGTGCTATCTAGCTCTAAAATTTGTAGCTTCAAACACTACTCTTTTGCTATCCAATTCTACAGTAGGACTCCTCCTTAGATGTTGTCAAGAACTATCCTAAAATTTCTCCAAAATGTAGCTCACTTTGCTCTTACAATGCTGTCCAAAATTGTAGCTTAAATCCCTTCTATTTGTTGTTTAAAAAATCTGATTTGGTGCTGTCCTCAAGACTTCAAATATACTCCATTTTTTTTATATCAAGTCTTCTCTTAGTATATTGTCTAAATATTCTCTAAAAGCTTCTCCAAATATTTTTCTAAACTACAAATTCTTGCTTCTATTATTTGCTAATATTTCAACTTCTCTTTCAACAACTTTGTGCTTTTATAAATTAGCCTACAAAACTTGTGTGGCTGTCTCAAATCTCTCTAAATTGTAACCTTAGAAATCTTCTTGCTTTCTTCTAACTTATTGATGAATTCTATATTCAAATATTACCTCTATCTTTGTCTTCTTTCTCAAGAATCTGAATGTCTTGAGTTCTCAAAATCTTCTCAAATTTGACAAACTTCTTGTCAAATCCTTTTTTCTTTTGGGATTGTTATCACATATAGATAATTTTACCAATCTCTTATAGTCAAGTGCTCCTTCTACTTACAATCTTCTATCGCAAGCTCTGCTTCAAATCTCTTCTAATGATCATTACTTCAACTTCTGTAATAAGGCTTCTCTTATATTTTCTTTCTTCAAAAAAATCTTCTTAAGACCTCTACTCTTGGGTCTTCTAATACAGGATTTCTTTAGTCTTATTTTATTTCTTTAAAATATTCTTTAGACCTCTACTCTTGGTCTTCTAATACTGTAGCTTTCAATTCTCGTAGTAAATGCTTTAATGAAACCTTACCTTGGTTTCTTAAATTTTCCAACTATGGGAAATTCTTCAATGAGATCTCTTTATTGGATCTCTATATTATGTTGCTTTTATCTGCAATAGGACCTTCTATAGTCCTTCTATCTTCTATCTTCTATCTTCTATGTTCAATATTTAATCTTCAAATCTAGGAAGTTCTTCAATATGACCTCTTCTTAGGTCTCTATCTTCAATATTCAATATTCAATATTCAATCTTCAATCTGTAATTTTGTAATGAGAACCTTTTTCTTGGTTCTTCTCAATCTTCAATAAGATATTCTTCTTGGACCTCCTTCAATGTCTACTTTTTTTCAATAAAAGAGTTAATCCCCACATAGACTTTCAGGTAATCGAAGATGAAATTCTTCTCTATCTGTTGTAGGAAGCTTCTTAACTTCTAAGAATCAATCTTCTACATCAAAACTTAGATAGTAATAATCATATGTATTCAACATTCCAGAAATAATAATCTTCACTAGCTATCTTAAAAAACTAGTGGAATCAAATCTAGGTTGAATCCTAGTCTTCATGAGTTTTCCTTTCAACCTTGTAGAAATATTCTAGCCAAATAATCTAGAATCCTTTTTTATATCAAAATTATCAATAGGACCTCTTCTAAGGGTCTCTTAATCATTTTTCACTATCAAGGTCTATCTTCAAGACTTGTAAATTTTCTTCTATTCTATTTTTTCTCTTAGAATAGATATATTCTCTAAATCTATTTTCAATATCAAGGTTTGTCTTCAAGGCCTATAAATTTTCTTCTATTCTGATTTTGTTCTTGGAATAGGTATACTCTTAAATATCATCGATTTTTCTTTAACATAGTGAGAAATGCTATCTTCCCTTGTTTCTCTTTCTAGAGGTAATTTTTTTTTTCTTTGGTTTCTCTTTTCAGAGGTGCTTATTTATCTTCTCTGGTTTCCTTTCTAGAGGTAATTTCTTTATCTTCTTTGGTTTCCTTTCTAGAGGTAATTTATTTATCTTCTCTAGTTCACTTTTCCAGAGGTAATTATTTATCTTCTCTGGTTCACTTTTCCAAAGGTAATTTCTTTATCTTTTCTGGTTCACTTTTCTAGAGATAATCTTCTTATCATTACTGGTCTCTTCTTAGCTAGTAGAAATATTCTTCGCTCCTGATCTATATATAATGACTTCAATCAAACTATACAAACAATTATCCCTTATGGCTCTAATACCACTGTTAGCTTTTGATGAGCAAATAATCAAAATAATATTACCACAAGATTGATAATATAATTGTAATATGAAAGATATAATAATGCTGATCAATAAAGCATATAAACTCAAAATCTACTATATAATAACTCAAATAATGCTAGTAGCAAATGCTCAAAAATGCTCAAAAATATTTATTGAATGAAGAGATAAAAATACATCATATCACATCACCTTCCATTTATTACATAGGTGACTCTTCCTCCTTCGCCATGTACATTTTACATCAACACATCCATATATATAGAATGGAATGTGACTCTTCATATGGAGGTTTCTTGGCCCTCAATCTTCCTATGACTCTTCATCTTCCTACTCTATTGACACATGTACATAGGGACAACTATGCACATTTACATTGCCAAAATAGCATTGCACACTTGAGCATTACATTGCATAAAGTAAATCCTACACTAAGATACTCTTTCCTAATCTAAAGATGTATCCATGATGGTACATTGGTATATACCAAATAATGTGATATATTCCAATAGAACTAACCATAAACTTATAGAATTCTTAGGAATCCTTCTATTATAATAAATATAGCATAGCAAAGAGAGGATCCTTAACAATATTTTCAAGAAGAATATCACCTAAAGTATGAATATATTGACCGTCAATGGAGTTTGAGCTACATGCAAAAATTAACTATGAATCGTTCCTTGATAAAAATTTACTAAGATGATCATCTAATGTTACCAATATGTAAGTCATATTTTTGAAGGACACTATATTATATCAATACCAAAGAGGCACACCCACAATGCATGTGGGATAATAATATTATTTTTCCTTTAGAACAAACTTTTCCCTCCAACCAAGAAAATTGAACAATATTTATCACAATGAATCTTCATAGTTCATTTTGTTTCTATCTTTGATATTTATAATTTTATGACCTATATTACTTTAAATTTAGTTTTTTTTACCTTGTATACACTTAAGCCTACCATGGTATTAAAATCCATGTGTAGTCATCAAATATTCCAAAGAAAATTTGTCAATAAATTTTTTCCAGATCAAACTCTTCACCACAGAAACTCAAATGCATATTTTAGATTTCCTCATTCCTGAAGCATTGGAAGGCCTTGGATATGTCATTGAATAACTCCTTGGAATAAGCCTTAGATACTTATTTCTTGCATTCTAATTAAAATTTTTAATATTTGTGGGATTAGACTTGCATTGTATGTCAAAAGCCCTTATCTTCTACCAATTATTTCCTATGAACAAACATATTCCTTGCTAGATAGTTTTATAGTCCTTGATGGTAAGTTAATAAACTCAAACGACCTTGTAATATGACCTTGATTTCTTCATATTTTTTATATGGTCCATACTTGTTGGCACATCCCATTTTTTAGATAGCAATCATATTCTATATGACCCAAAACACTCATGTTCTAAATGTTCCATGAAATTTATGTGATGTTCCTCACACTCTAGATAGCCCATATAAATGGTGCTACTATGGCATCTATGGTCTCAATTTAGGACAAATCTCACTTTAACCATACACAAGGGTTCAAGGATCAAACAATGTGTATATATGCATAAAGATGTATGCATCAAGAAATAGTGTTATGCAAGTTTAAAAGCTTTTCATTTGTAATTTTTACTAAATATAAGGCTTGCTTTATGGAATAAAAATCATCCCACATTTCTTTCTCCACTAGTGAACAATGCAAGACTTGCTCACTTAGAAAATATATACATTTAAGACAACTTAACTAGTTGAGTTTAATATTAGTTTATCCTTTTCATTATACAAGATAGTGGAAACTCTCATGTTATATCGCAAATGATATTTCATAGAAGACAATTCTACTTAACTAGATAACATTTTCTTTAGGACTCCTTTTTGGGTCTTATAAGACCCTCACTTATAATTAGACAACATATGAACTAAACATCACTCCCTCTGGAATAAGCCTAATTGAGCAATAAATAATGGATAGTGGGACACTCTTTCTCTAACAAGATGGCAATAAAAACATTAACTATATGACTAATGTTATCTCCACGTTGGATGACCCTTACTTTAATTTTAGATATTCCTCTATTTGAGATAAAATTAATAGTGATTATTGGATGTAATAAATGGAAAAATTGTATAGGACAACCCTCACATGCATCAAAACCGTTATTTATATGGATCACACTTAAATTAGATGACTCACCTTCATATTGTATTAGTGAAGCTATTAATTTATGGTAGATGACAAGTCTTTGTTAACAAACTTCACATGATGATTTTTGTGCTCTTTTCCAAATTTTCCATATGGATGTACCCAATATAATAGATGAATTATAGTAACGTGTCTATTTGGATGCATTTTTCTTGGCCTATATAGCCTCAATGCATAGATGATATGTGAATTTTTTTTTTTAAATGGAAATCCTTAGACGAGTCATATTAGATGACACAATCCTCTTGAAGTTGCTACCTCCATATTAAGATCTAATAAGCTATAGTCTTCTTCATAGATATTTGTATTCATTGCTCCATACTAATGAGAAAATATGATATTGGGTCCTTAAATCCTCTCATCTATTACATAGAACTTGAATATATGTCTTATTTTATGCATGTTATTTTCTTTTGCAACTTATGCATAGCCTAGACTAAACAATTCCTTTATCTCATTTAGAAATATATTTTGGTAAGGAATATTTGCTTCTTATTTTCTCATAAAATATATTGAAGTATCTTTGATCAAGGAGAAATACTATAATATTATTATTGTTAATAAATAATTAAATGCAATAAAAACATAAACACAACAAAGTACAAATCATCCATTAGATTGGTGTCCTTCAAATCTAATATCCTACTATAATACCATTGTTAGACTAGCAAAGGTTCCTAGACAAATTATATTAACAATATGGAGTTGATTGTCATAACAAGCTATAACCAACTTACATATACAGGTGCAACATGTTATCACTCATATAACACCCTATAGTATGATTGTATGCGTAATGTAGTATTCATAATAACTTATTAAACCATCTTTTGGATTTAATTAATTGCTTGTTTGAGGTCCCCCCCTCAACAAATTACAAGTAGAAATCCAAGATATAGAGTTCTTGTTGATATCAATACAATTTTTTACCTTTGATCACCCATAAACAAAATAGACCTAAGGTAATGGTTATCATTTTGAATCACAAATTATAGGATAATGCTTCAACCAAACATCAAAAAAAAAAATTATAAAACTCCTCCCATTAAATGACACCATCTAATATGTTAATTTGAATCATTTTGAACTCTTTAATATGAAGTTTTATGTTGTTGAAACCTTAATCAAGGCTTTCTTTCTAAGCAATTTGATTGAATCTATATAACTTGTATATTTTTTAGCAAATATTTTTTCCAACTCTTTCATTAATATTTTAATAATATCTATCCAAGTTTTCTCCCTAATATTAAACTCAAAAATCTATAATTTCATCAGGTTACCCCTCCAATATTCTCTCCTCTATAAATTTTATTCCATTTGCAAAGAGAAAACCTAAATTTATTCTCACATCCTTTCCAAATAAAATATCTTTGAATTTATTCAAATTCAAATATTATGCTTGCTAATAATATTTTTTTTTTTGAATTTACATGGTGGAATCGGTATCCGACACGAATCCGGGCAGGCTGTCCAACTTTTATGGCCGCCATAGCATTCTACGATGTCCGCACTAGAAGCTGCCACTTAGATCTTCGTGCAGTCCGCCCCTATAACCACCATGCCACAATAATTTTAAACCTTTTACGCCGTTGAAAGCACTAGGAAAGGGACAAGCGTTCAGTCCGGCGAGGCCCGAGATTTGAACCTTGGACCTCCGCCCCCCTTATGGGGTTTGGATGAACCAATTGACCTTAGACCTAGCTTACTAATAATATTGAAATCCAAGATTTGAAGAATGATCATCCAAAGGTGAGTTCCATTTTTGCCTTCCAAAATCATTTTGATGTTTTAAAAGGAACTACTTTTCATGGGCCTGAACCCGGTGAGGATGATACTACCTCAAATCCAATTGAAACCCTAGTTTCTAACCAAGAGGAGCCTCAATCCCCATCCAGATCTGGGCCCTCCAATACTGTCTCAAAACCTCCATCCACCCCTGAGGGGCATATAGAAATTGGTAGTCCCATATCAAAAAAAGTGGAGAAAGAAGATAAATATGATTTCAGCCCCATTAACACTAGAAGTCTCAAGAAAGATTCTATTGATATCGGTAGTGAAAAGAAAAATAAGGGAATACCCTCTATAAATGATCAAAAGAAAAAGGAAACATAAAATGATATTGCAAATGGTACCCAGAAAACCCTATTCCAAGATCTTCTCAGACAGGAGAAGGATGAATCAAAAAGACCCAAACCTCCCTTGCAATAATCTAAGGGAGGCCAAAAACTTTCCAAAAATTCTAAATGAGGATCCTCTCATGGAATGTGAGAGGCCTCAATAGTGTTGTCAAGCAAAGGCTTGTTTGCACTCTGAGGAAAGAACATAGACCCACTATCATAAGTCTGCAAGAAATGAATATTGACCAAAATAAAATCTAGAAAATCACAAACTCTATCTGAAAAAATGGTGAGTTTGATTTTTTCCCTGCTCAAGGTATGTTTGGGGGACTTCTCTGTATTTGGGACTCAAACAAGTTAGAAGGCAAAATCATTTCCTTTTTTGACAGGGTCCTCAATATTATGTTTTTCTATAAAAGTAGTAATTTATCTTGGGTTCTATCCAATGTCTATGCCCCTAACAATCCTCTCAGCCATAGGGGCCTATGGGATACTTTGAATCAGATGAGAAGTGCTTTCTTAAACCTTTCATGGATTATCACTAGAGATTTCAACTCTCCCCTTTTTCCTTCTAACAAGTAGGGAGGGAACTTGATGCCCTCCAAGAGCATTGAGGATTTTCATAACTTTGTCACTGATTGTGAGTTGATGGATGTTCAAACTAAAGGGGAAAAATACACCTGGAGCAATAGGAGAATTGGGGATCAACACATTCAAGTAAAACTTGATAGGGTTTTTTTGTCTCAAGAAGCTATACCGATGATGGGTGGTGGCACTCTTATCTATCTTCCCAAAGTTGGATCTGATCATTGTCCTTTACTGTTTGAAGTCGATAAAGGTCCTTGTTTCAAAATCCCCTTCATATTTGAAGCTATGTGGACTCAACACCCAGATTTGTGGATGCAAATTGTTGACTGGTGGCAATTTGACTATCATGGGTCCTTTACTTTTAGGGTTTCTCAAAAACTTAAGTGTGTCAAAGAAAATATCCGAGTCTGGAATAGAGAAGTTTTTGGTAACATCTTTGAAAATAAGGAAAATATTTTGCAAAAGCTTAAAAGTATTGAACTCCAAATTCAGAATGGGTAGCTCAATGAACAACTCAAAAATGAAGAGAGATAGGTTCTTGCAGACTATCATAATGTACTAGCTAAAGAGGAGACTTTTTGGAGGCAAAAATCAAGGGCCCTTTGGCTCAAAGAGAGGGACTCTAACACAAAATTCTTTCATGCCACTACTCCAAGGCACCAAAGTTCGAACAAAATTAAAGAATTAACCAGAAGTGATGGCACCATCACCAAGGATATTTTTGAGATCCAAAATGAAGCTTCATCTTTCTTTGAGGGCATTTTGGGAGCAAACCCCCAAAATACTACCCAAGCTGGTAGACAATTGCTCCACCATATTCCTAGCCTGGTCACTTCAGATATGAATTTGGCTCTTATCAAACCCCTCACCCCTGATGAAATTAAAGAGGCCCTTTTTTCTATGCACCCTGATAAAACCCCTGGCCCTGATGGGTTTTCCCCTGGTTCTACCAGAAATTTTGGGACATCATTGGGCCTGACATATGTAATGCCATCATTGAACTTCAGCAAACTAAATCTATACCTAGAAGTATCAACTCCACTTTCATTGCCTTGGTTCCCAAAGGGCCTGTTTGCAAATCTATGTCATATTTTAGACCCATTAGTCTCTGCAATGTTCTTTACAAAACTCTCACTAAAGCCATGGCTACAAGACTCAAGGAGATCCTTCCTCAGATCATAGACCCTTGTCAAGGTAGCTCTATCAAAGGAAGAAATATTATTGATGGTGTTATCACATTACATGAAGTCCTTCATTCTGCCAGCCTTAACAAAAAAGCTGCCATGTTTTTCAAAATTGATATGAATAAGGTATTTGATAGAGTTAACAGAGATTTTTTTATTGCTGTCCTTCTCAAATTTGGTTTTCATAGGGAATGGGTTGATCTTGTTCACAATTGCATCTCTAATCCTTGGTTTTCAGTCCTGGTAAATGGTTCTCCAATAGGGTTTTTCCCTAGTAACAGGGGCCTCAGACAGGGAGATCCTCTTTCCCCCATCCTTTTTATCATTCTTGCTGAATCCTTGGGTAGAGCGCTCAAAAATGCCTGCTCCAATGATATAATTTTAGGCATTAAGGTTGCATCCAATTTAAGAGCCCTGTCTCACCAGCAGTTCGTTGATGATACCATCATTGCTACTCATGCTTCTGTGTGGGAAGCAAGAACCATTAAGAGTATTCTTGATACTTATGAGGAGGCTACAGGTCAGAAAATAAATTATATTAAAAGCAAAATCTATTTTATTAACACTCCCCAAGAGAGACAAGCAAATATTGCACGCATTTTTCAATGTGTTATATCTCAGTTACCTACTAAATATTTGGGTCTCCCTCTTTTCACCAGTGCTTCGAAGGAATCCATGTGGAGTAATGTTATTGAGAGGATTAACAAAAAACTTGCAGGTTGGAAAGGGACCCTCCTCTCTCAAGCAGCCAAAGCCACCCTGACAATGGCTTATCTCCAAAGTGTTCCTGTTTATTTCATGTCCATATTCAAAGTTCTTATTGTTGTCTGCATGAAAATTGAGCAAATCCAAAAAATATTTTTGTGGGCAGGTGCCGAGGACAGGAAAATATTTCATCTAGTCAGTTGGGACAAGGTGTGCTCCCTAAAAATTTAGGGGGATTGGGGCTTCAAAGAGTTTGTAATATGAACACAACCTTGTTATCCAAGCAAGCATGGAAGGTTTTCACCAACAACAACCTTGAATGGGTCTCAATTGTCAATAGAAAATATCTTCAAAACCATTGTTTCCTGAATGATGATATTCCCAGAGATGGGTCCACTTTTTGGAAATCAATTACCCAAACCAGATCTCTAATTCAGAAGGGGATAAGGTGGCAACTAGGCACAAGGAGAAAAATTAATTTTTGGACTGATAGGTGGATTTCTAATCAACCGCTTTTAGAGAACAATGAAATTGTTGTCTTACAGCCTTTCCTGGACACATTAATTGGCAACAAGGTTGAAGATTTCATTGACATTTCATCGAATTCCAAGTGTTGGAAACATTTCCATATTCCATGTGCTAATGGTCAAATCTCTGCTACCTCAGAAGTTCTCAAAACCATCCTAAATGCAATAGTCATCCCCACTGGTAATTCCTCTAACTCTCCTTTTTGGAAAGAAACTGATTCTGGGTTGTTCACTATTAAATCTGCTCATGATTTGACTATTGATTATCAAGTGGTCCATATCCCTTATGATCAAGTGTGGATTAAATACCTCATACCAAAATTTTCTCATTTTAGTTGGTTGGCCATTCAAAATAAGATTCTAACGATTGATAACATTATGAAAAGGGGTATGTCTATCCCCAACAGATGCTTTTTGTGCATGAATGTCTGGGAATCTTCCAATCACCTCCTTCTGGAGTGCCCTTTCTCCAAGACATCTTTGGATCACCTTATGTCCACTTTTCATATCTCTTGGGTCCCTCCTAATTCGTTGAGTCACCTTTTCACCCAATGGCTTGCTCCATTCAAAAATCTCATATTATCTTCTTTATGGAAAGTGAGCCTTCATCATATCTTATGGCAATTGTGGCTTGAAAGAAACAGCAGGGTTTTTCTTCCTCCTCTAAGGATCCCATATTTGTTGCCAATAAATCTATTGCCTTTGCTGTCAAGAATTCCTAGCTCTTCCCTTGTCCCAAACCACCTGATTCTAGATTGGAGTCTATTTTGTTCTCTTCTTTAAATATTCCCTGCAACTCCAATTCGAGTTTACCAACCCCCCATCCTAGAGTGGGTGCCCATTGGATCCCTCCCCCAAGTGAGTGGCTGAAACTTAACTTTGATGGTGCCTCCAAAGGAAACCTAGGGGATGCTGGTGCAGGTGGCCTAGTCAGAGATAGCAGTGGACAAGTTATTATGGCTTATGCTGAGTATCTGGGGTGCCAAACTAATCATTTTGCTAAAGGTCATGCACTGTGGAGAGGGCTAGATATTCTCAAGGATTATAAAGGCAACCTTTTTATTGAGGGAGATTCTTTGAACATTATAAATGCTCTTAAAAATAATAGGGTGTCCTCTTGGAATGTCAAAACTATTGTTCAGGAAGCTAAGAAGCTGTCCCAAAATTTCAATGATATCTCTATCAACCATGTGTACCGTGAAGCTAACAGACCTGCAAATATTCTTGCCAATTGGGGAGTTATCCATAAATCTCTATCCATTTGGAAAGAAAGCTTTCCCCAAGAAGTTTTAAATGCTACTAATAATGATTTGGTTTGAAAAATATGGTCATAGGTTTTGGCGAGTCAGCTTCTCCAATGTTGACTCTACCCTTTTCAGCATGATGTGTTTCTCTGGTTCCAATTCTTATGGTGGAAATTTTTTGATTAGCATGACTCTCTGTCTTGCTATCAGTGTTGGCCCATGGATAAGATCAACGAGACTCTTAAGGTGCTACTCCTAAACCATCCTAGAGATGCTCCTACAAATGAAGATGTTACAGAGGTCTAGGTATGGGTCTATTGAGTACTCTGTTTGTTCTCATGTTGGGTCTCTCTATTTTTGGTCTTTTGATCCCTTACATGGGATTTTAATTATAATCTATAGTGCCCCTACGTGGGCCTTTTTGAGCACTGTGTTCATTTTTGTACAGGTGTCTATTATAGTTTTTTTGGATCTTTTGTGAGCTTCCCTTGTGCAGGGTTTTTGTCATAGCTCCTTTACAAATTTTTTAGGTAGTTACTTCTCTTAAGAAACCCCTATGTGGGTATTGCTTGGACTGTATTTTTGTTTATCTGACATCAGTACTCCATCCAACCTTCTCTATTGTTGTTTGGACCTTTTTGTTCAGGTTGTTGTTGGCCAATATGCAGGCATGTGTTATCTTATGCTATTGGGTTAGCTACCAGTTTATGTACTTGGGTTTGGGGCCCATTTAAACCCCGCACTTAATCAATTTTACCTACAAAGAAACAAGGGCATTCTATATGTAGATATAGATTAGAATATATCCTTTATTATTTAAAGTTTCACAACCATTGTTAGGAACTTGGCTTTCCAACTAACTAGATAAGATTTTATTCTATTCAAAATCCTATCCCAAATATCCTTTTTTATCAAACAAGGGAATACCTATATATGTTTATGGCAAATTTTCAACTATTAGCCCTAAAATCTCAATTGTATTCCATTGCCAATCAAGAGCAATGTTAATAAAAAATGGTATTGAATTTTATTAAACTAAACAACTAAAAAATAGTCTTTGCATAGCAACATAGTATTGATTTAAAATTCATGGACTCACCAACTAAAGGATGACATAAAATAAAAGTGTCATTAACAAATTGAAGTGAGATTCAAAGAAACCATTTGTTACAACATAAATATATTTCATTTTAACTTCTAGTTTTACCTTTGAGAAATCACTTTGCAAAAATTTAGCATGATTATTGAAAAGAGAACAAGATAGTGGGTCAACCATTTAGAGACCATAAGATAATTCGAAGTAATGGAGGATCCATTAATTGAAATAGAATATTTTAGATTGTTGTAAAAGCATATAATTGATTCACATAAATCTTGATCAAAACCATTTTTTTTGGAATATCATATAAAAAATATGAAAAATCCCTATCATATATTTTCTTCATATCCAATTTTGCAAGCACGCCTAATTTTTTTTTCTGTATAAAGAGAATGTATGGCCTCTTGTAGAATGATTATAATATTAAGAAATTTATTGCCACAAATAAAATATCCTTCTTCCTCCAAGATAATAGAATCTAATAATATATATATTTTAATCTATTTACCATTAATTTTTAATTTATCTTATAAATCATGTTATTAAGCTTATGGGATGAAAATTATCATAATACTATCTTACCTTTATTAGGAACCAATGCAATAAATGTGGCATTAATTTTCACTTATTATATCATTGTTTGTCCTAAACTCTCCAATAAAAATCAACATCTCCTTCTTGAACATATTCAAAACCTAAAAGAAGTTACAACAAATTCATTAGGACCAAGTCAATTGTAAAACTGGAAAGAGAAGATGATCTTTTGTAGTCTTCCATTAAGATGTTTCTCATCAATATTTCATTATGTTTTTTCGTAACAACCCAAATATACCAACCCAAAAAAAAATGAATATCACTTACAAAACAAAGGCTCTCAAGGGAGACACCCTTACTATAATAATTTTAGCATACAGGGGTTCACTACATTTGAGTTCCAAGTCGTTGCAGATGACACTTAGTGGACAGGAGAGGCCAACTCCCATAACTTTTGGGGTTCACCTTACTAAACCTATATGTTTATAAGGACACCATAAGTGGTACCCCACCTTTCCTATACCCTCCTTAGTATAGGAGCATGTGACCATGACGTAGGGATTACCATTTAAGTCCCATAACACTTAAAGGGGGATGTTAATTCCCTAACCTAAATCTAGCTTCTCCTAGATAGGTTATTCAACATAAATCCTTGGTGCTTAGTTACCATGCCTCTGTGGGATAACTAAGGTTATTGCTACTTCAACAACAACTAACATGATCTTCAAATCATACACAATCAAGGAGTCACCACGATTATATTGTGAATAGGTTTTTACACACACTTGAAACTACCTACAATCACTCTAGCTAATGTATAGACATAACTCCTTTCAGGTTCATGAGATCCTAGCTATTGCATTCTTGAAACTCCTTGTAGGAATCTCATATACCTGGCTATTACATTCAAGCAACTCCTTACAATATTGGATTTAATGGTTTACAAGAGAAAATTCTACCCACTCCAAGGATAAAAAATAATATCACATTTACCATAAAGCTAAACCAAATCATTAAGCATAAAAGCACATTGCAATATTCATCTCAAATAAAATGCACAAAAAAATGGATTCCTCTTAACCATAAACCAAACTATGCTCTTATCAAAACTTGAATCTCAAAATATTTCCATCAACATTTATGCATTAAAAATATAAACTATATCTCTAACATAATAATGTATTTCACATAGTTAATGAAACACATTAATAGCTATCTCAAGAGGTTACTCAGAAGTGCATCTCCAAGTTATCATTAAACAACATAATCTCTCAATTTGTACAATAATAAAAAATACAAAACTTATTGATCAACTCAAACATTACAAGTTTTTGATTTCCACTTCTAAATATTCGAAGTTCTATGAAGCCATTCCAAATGATCCTTGATCCAACCACAAGTCAACAACCCTCTTCGATGATGGGGAAACCACCCATAGATTTATGAGGAATACTTAGGGATTAGAACAACTCTTCATGCAATGCAACTTAAAACATGCCATGTTCTACTATGTAAACAACCATACACATAACATAAGCAAGCTATAAGAAGAGAATCCTTATTTTATTTTTATAATGATCCCTTAACCCACAAAAGTCTCAGGAATCATTATAATAATTTCTCTTTTCAATATAACAATAAACATTCAAAATCAATACAAGAGAATCCCCTACTTCTCTTTATAATGACCCATTAATATATATATATATATATATCTCAAGAATCATTATAATAGTTTCTATTTCAAAACCAATATGCATTAATCCAATGATTTTGTAACTATCACAAGTCTCATTAGTTTCTCTTTAAAAAAAACCAACAAGAATTAATTCATTGATTCCTTAACTATCACAAGTCTCAAGAATCAAAAAATAGTTTCTCTTTCAAAACCAAATTAATACAAGAGAATCCTATACTTATCTTTATAATTATTCCCTAACTCACAAGAGTCTCAAAAATAATTACATTAGTTTCTATTTCAAAACCCACATACAATAATCCATTGATTCTTTAGCTATCACTTTATTTTTCAAAACCAACAAGCATTAATCCATTGATTCCTTAACTATCACAAGTCTCAAGAATAAAATAGAAGTTTCTCTTTCAAAACCAAATCAATATAAGAGAATCCCATACTTCTCTTTATAATGATTCCCTAACTCACAAGAGTCTCAAAAATCATTATATTAGTTTCTCTTTCAAAACCAACAAACAATAATCCATTGATTCTTTATCCACAAAGATCATTATAATAGTTTCTCTTTCAAAACCAAGATCAAAATTCGAAAATAATACAAGAGAATCCTATAATTATATTTATAATGATTCTTTAACTCACACAAGTCTCAATAATCATGATACAATAATCAAATCCAATACCATAAAGGATATTTCTTTCTTTATCATCAAAATGCTTAAACTTTTCTAAAACATAAAGATAATAAACTAGATCTAATAATATTAAAGGATCTATCTTTACTAATCAACAAAGCTTAAACATCTAACTTTATCATCTACCAATTTCCTCACTACATTTAATTCTATGTCAGCATCATAATGAATAAAAGAATCACTAATCATATTATAATATCTTCTTTTAAGAAAACCATAACTAATATAATCGATTAAAGTAAGGTTCCACGGATACACGTCCCCCCAGGGAACGTGTCCCCCTGTCCCCTACATCCCAAGGGATAGGGGATGATCGGGCAGCCGTCCCTAGGATATCCATTTTTAGGGGACATCTAGGGACATCCCTAGGGATGGCCAGCTGTCCCCATGGACACCCAACCATCCCTAGGCATCCCCGGGGGCACTTAGACATCCCCTGGGCGTCCTCGGGGATGCCCAATTGTCCCCCCAAAAAATAAAAAAATGATACAAACTTAAATTAAAAAAAGGTTGTTATAGTTGAACAATTAGGAGTAACTATCATTGCTTACATGGTGGGAACTAAAAAATGGTGGTTGTCAATGTTTAAATATCACTTTAGTGATTGGAAAACAGTGTAGAATTGCTAGAGACTGAATAGTAAAGTTGTCTCGCTTTTCTAATTTATATTGAGGGCTGTAAACTGATGACTGTCTTGATTGACCATTGATGGCTGAAAAAATAGATAACTATCTTGCCTAAATAGAGAAAAGTGAAAACCAATGACTATCTTGCTTGAACATTGATGGCCAAAAAGTAAAAACTGAGAACTGTCTTTGTTTGAACATTGGTGATCGAAAAACAATTAAAAAATGGTCTATTCTTGAACATTTGCAGCTTTAAAAATGATGATTGTTATTGTTTGAATGTTAAAATTTGAATAATGTGGCATTAATTACTTGAACAATAGCAATTATTTTGGTTAAATGTTAGAGATTGCACTTGATATCCTTGGTTGAACCTTCAGGTTACATTTGTTGAAATGGTTGCACTTAGTAATAGGATAATAGCTGAGTTCATTTCAGATTGAAACATGTTTTAAGAACATGCATACTTTTTAAGTTTTTAGTATTTTTCATTTTTGTGGTGTGTAGAATTTATAGATTCTTGTAAATTTCTAAAAAAAGTTATAGTATTATACTAGCCGTCCCCTAAACCGTCCCCCAGCCATCCCCTAAAATCATCCTGCCATCCCCCGCCATCCCAAAAATGCATCCCCCCATCCCCCCGTCCCCCCATCCCACAGGATCGTGGAACCTTGGATTAAAGGGACTCTTACAATTTTACTTTATTATACTTTCTCTAACAATCTGAAAAATGAAACTTAGAAGATCTCTTTCCTTAAACAACATAAAAAAACCATAATATAATATATTCAGAACATAAATAGAAGAGATCTAAAAATCATAGGAAGGAAAATTTACACTCATTCTAAGAAAATTTAAGGCGATACAAAAAGTATTAAATGAGACCTAAATTTATACAAATATTGACAAACTAAAGATTAAAACATTGCACAAGCCAAATGACAAAAGGAAAACATCCAACACAGGCAATGCAGGTTGTCGATAAATTAACAAGTGATAGTGCTCCTAATCATCCCTCAACTCAAGATAAATATTTACAAAAATGATGTAGGGTTAATAAACAAACATCATGCACCCCATACGTGGTTAAAGTGATGGAAATGCATAGTCTACACAAGGTAAACCAATGCAAGTGACTTAAAGCAAATGAAAGGGATCGACTTCTAAGCACAACAATTACTAGATTTAGCAAAACCAGACATAGATTGGACATAGGTCTAACATCACATGATCTAAAAAGGCAAACAAAAGTAATAACCCTTACACAGGCCAAAAAAATACAATGCCAAGGAGAAAAAAAACTTAAATAAAAGCATAAATCATAGTTAGAAAACACAAGGAAACACTTGAAACATGTTTTCCTATGTTCCTCTGGTTCTATTGATGCACTGCTCCCAATCCTTTCTCCTATAACTTTCAAAACCAAGCTCTCCCATCTTACCATCGTCTATCTTTACTCATACTCTAGGATAGGCATGACCACCATACTTGTTGTTAGGTACCCAAGATAGGTTCTTAATAATTTAATATTTTATTGTATAATGGTATGAGACATAAATTAATTATTGAGTAAGGAAGGCCACATGTCAAATTAGAAATAAGTATTTCATAGAATAATATTTGTAACCATTGGGAAATATTGTCATATGTAACCCCAAGGAATATTATCGTATGATTATGCACTTTGTAACTCATTGAAGATGAACCACCACATGGGTGATCTTGTAACTCATGGAAGGTAAACCATCACACTCTTGTATAAAGAGAGATGTACTCTCATTGTAAAATACATATATAATGTATTCTTGGAGAAGTCTTGGCTTGTGGAGTGGATTTATTCCAAAAGGAGCATTGTACGATATTGCCCTACCTCAAGGGTATAATCAATCTCTATTTAAATTAAAAAAAAAAATTATTTTCTATTTTATTGTGAGCAATTTATTTATAGATGCATGTTGATATTTATGCAAATTGTTGAAATATTTATGGTAATGAGAAGATAGATTCACAACATTTGGTATCAAAGTAGCGATTTTGGCAAAGTGGGTTTGTTTTTGCAGAGCTAGGGCATGTTTTTTCAGAAAATATCACATTTTATGAATGCCATATATATATTTTTTTTATTTCAGCAATAATTTTCAAAATGTGTTTGTACCATTGTCTAGATATTTTGTAATACTACAAAATTGACCACCCATTTATTAAATTCTGATTAATATTGAGAAAGTTATGGTTGTTTGAAGTTGGGTTATTTGTGTTGTTTTTTGGCCGCACAAATATTTTTTCAAAAAGAAAAAATTCATATTAAATTTTCTGTTAATCATTTTTAGAATATTTTTGCACCAAAATGTATATTACTATGAGTAATATAAAAATGACTACTCACTTGTAAAATTTGGATACATATTGAAAGAGTTATAGTTTTTTGAAGTTGGGCTATTGAGGTGGTCTTTTGGCTGCACGATTTTTTTTTCAAAAAGAAGAATTTCATATTAATTTTTTTTGCATCAGCATGCAGTTTATTTTGAGTACTATAAAAATGACTACTCACTTGTTAAATTCTGATAAGTATTGAGGGAGTTATAGTTATTGCAAGTTGGGCATTTGGTGTTGTTTTTTGGGGTTGCTTGAAAAGGGAAAAAATTCATAACTTTCAATCTAGGTAAGCAAATCAATTGATGTTTATTTTATTTTGAAGATAAAGTACAGATTTAATTTTTGAAGAAGGAAATAGATGAGATTTCAATATTTTTTTTTGAGTTTCATTTATTTAAACCCTAGCTATTTAAAAAATGGGTTTGCCAATATTTTTTTGATTGATAGAGGGGTTTTGAAAGGACACAACCTTTTACAGAGAGAAACATGTGTGAACCCAACTGTGATCAACATTGAAAATCAAACAAAATAAAAAAGAATCTGGGAAAACCCAACCAAACCATCCAAAAAGACAAAAAAGGAAACCTAGCAGTTCCCAAAAAACCTAGCAAACCCAAAAAATGAATAGGAGAAACTGTTAAAACAAGCAAACCATGAACATGAACCATGAAAACTAGAATAGGAAACTAAAAAGGTCACTTGAGCTGACATTGAATTGCATCTCAAAATTCTCATGAGGAATCAAATACCACGTGGGAAGTGATTACTCCTAGGCTAGATGCAAGGGAGTCTCATTTGGGGTCCAATAGGCTTACTTGGACCATCATACTTGCTAAAGTAAACAAATTCCATCACCATGGTTTACCTCCACGAGTCCCACTAGGAAGTCAGATTGTCAAATATGAAGGGATTCTTCTAGAACTCCTTTGTTTGCAAGTAAAAATGTTGCTTTATTTCCTTCTTTATACACATGCTAAATAATGATGTTTGTGTATCTGCCTAGTAAGCATTTTGCATTCACTAATCATATTGTGAATACTCACTCCATGGAAGGACTTGATTTCCTTTGGGCCAATTGATATCAAGCATGAAATCACCTTCAACAATGATGTGGTCACAATCAAACTCCTGCATAATTATCAGACGTTGTACATGGCTCTCACTTCTACAAGGTTGTTGGACTGAATCCCAATATTATCCGCATAAGCAAAGATTATTTGACCCCTATCATTTTTGATAATGCCCCCAGTGCAGGCCATCCCAGGATTCTCTTTTGTCGCATCATCAAAATTTAGTTTCAATCAACCAACTAGAGGAGGAGTCCACTTAATAATAGATCTATCAATGCAGGTTTGCTAATATTCATTGGAGGGGATGATAGTTATATATTTTTTTAAATGTTGGTAAAAATGTATTAAATCAATAAAAGCATACAAGAAATAAAGAATCTCAAAAAAATAAACCTTACAAGGATCAGAAGAAAGATACCCCTAAAACCACCAATCACCCGACCAAAAGACACCCAAAAAACAACAACCTCAACCAGGCATATCCACAATAAGCAAATTAGCAAGATGATAAGAACAATCTAATGGGAGCAGATCCTAGTTCCTAACATTCCAGTCTTTCTAAAACTCAGAAGCTCATTTTGCCAAGCAATCAGCCACACTGTTCCATTCCTTGGGAATATGAACAAAGGAAATAAACTCCAGGTGTCGACAATTTTGAATGATCTGTCGAGCCACTAACGCCAGCTACCAATGAACATTAGAAAGATTATGAGTCTTCAACAAACTAATAATAATCTAATAGTTATATCAAGGAATGATTTATGAAGTACAAAAAATTTAAATCTTTTTGAGCAGAAATGGAGATTTAAACTTTGGTTTTCTTTAGGGAAAGCTTCAAAGTGGTATGAGGATTTTAGATATGACAATTTTTCACACACATGGGAAGAATTTGAAATTGCATTTTTAAGTAAATTGGGATTGGAGAAAAAGGATACTAATGAGCAGGCTAAGGAACCTACATCTTTTGTGTTAGGGCCAAATAGTGGTAAAACAAATTTGTTTGAATGTAAAAATTCTATTTTGCAAGTTTATTGTTGCATTCAAAATCAAAATATTATTATTTCCATTAATCCTAGTAGAAAATATAATTTTATCAATATGTCTTTGATTAAGAGGTTGCAAGTTCAAGCAAAGAAAATCAAAGACATACAAATTGAGGGAGAAAATGTTCAAATTTTTGAAGATTTGAAGCTCACCATGGATAAATATATTTTACATTCAAATTTTTATGCCATTGAGATGAATGATGTAGATATTATCCTTGGTTACATTATTTGGGTACTATTAACATTAATTTGCAAAAGCAACTCATAAAGTTATGGTACAAGAAGAAGAAGATAACATTACCTGATATTTCTCAATGCAAGGACAAATAGGTAGCTATTATAGGGGAACAAAGTGAAAAGCAAACAACAGAACCTAAAATAGAATCTTAGGAGGAGATAGTAGCAAAAATCAAGGAAGCAAAAGTAAGAGAAGAATCAATGAAAGGGAGTAAGAGAGAAGAGCAAAAATAGGTTGAACATCGAGCTAAGGTTGGAGTATATCGCCATCCACACCACCATGAGAGACAACAATCATGGAGACAGGGTTTGAGGTAGCATACGAAAAATGAGGAACATATAAGAAACTAAAGGAGTCAACCCTTTGGATATACTACAAGTCATAAATACAAGCAGATATGACTGAAAACAAATGAAATTTATGCTTCCAAAAAATGGCATTGACATCAATGAAGACCACCATCAATCATTGTTTCATTGGGATCGATGGATGATCGAAATTGGTAACAATATTCAGCATGGCTTAGAAGATATTATTATTTAGCCTCTTCTAATGTTTAAAAGATGAACCATTTTGTAAGGGGCATGGAATGTTTGGTACCCAAGATAGGTACTTAATAATTTAATATTGTATTATATAATGGTATGAGCCATAAATTAATTATTGAGTAAGGCCACATGTCAAATTAGAAATAGGTATGTCATAGAATCATATGTAACCATTGTGAAATATTATCATATGTAACCGCAAGGAATATTTTCATATGATTATGTACTTTGTAACTCATTGAAGGTGAACCACCACATGTGTGATCTTGTAACTCATGGAAGGTGAACCATCACACTCTTGTATAAAGAGAGATGTACCCCCATTGTGAAATGTATCTATGATGCATTCTTAGAGAAGTCTTGACTCATGGAGCTAGATATCTTGTGGAGTGGCCTCCTTTCAAAAGTAGCTTTGTATGGTGTTGCCCTATCTCAAGAATATAATCAATCTCTATTTTATTGTGAGCAATTTATTGTGTAATTTATTTATAGACGCAATTGATATTTATGCAGATTGTTGAAATATTTATGGTAATGAGAAGAGAGGCTCACAAAATTTGGTATCAGAGTAGCAATTTTGGCAAAGTAGGTTTGATTTTGCAAAGTTAGGGCACGTTTTTTTAGAAAAATATCATATTTTGCGAAGGCCATAAATTTTATTTTAGCAATCATTTTTAGAATATTTTTGCATCATTGTGTAGATCTCTTTGAATACTATAAAAATAACTGCTCATTTGTTAAATTATTATCAGTATTGAGAAAGTTATGGCTGTTTGAAGGGTTATTTGTGTTGTTTTTTGACTACGTGAATTTTTTTCAAAACAAAAACATTCATATTAAATATTTTAGCAATCATTTTTAAAATATTTTTGCACCAGCATGCATATTATTTTGAGTACTACAAAAGCAACTACTTATTTTTGAAATTATATAAAGTATTGAGAGAGTTACAACTATTTGAAGTTGGGTTATTGAAGCTGTTTTTGGGCTGTACGATTTTTTCAAAAAGAGAATTAATTCGTATTAATTTTTTTATTAGTCATTTTTAGAATATTTTTGCACCAACATATAGGTTATTTTGAGAACTACAAAAATTACTATTCACTTGTTAAATTCTGATAAATATTAAGGGAGTTACAGTTGTTGCAAATTGGGATTTTGGTGTTGTTTTTGGGGTTGGACAAAAAAAGGGGGAAAAAATTCATCTCTCAATTTGGGTAAGCAAATCAGTTGTAGTTTGTTTTGTTTTGAAGAAAAATTGCAAATTTAATTGTTTGAAGAAAGAAATAGATAAGATCTCAAAAAAATTAATTTTTGAAAATTTTTGATTATTTCAAACCCTAGCTACTTTGAAAAAAATCATGGAGTTGCCAATATTCAAAGGAAGGGATGATAGTGATGCTAGGGAATGGTTGAGAAAGTGGAAAATTGTTTCTAAAAATTTATCTCTCACATGGAAAAAGAAGCTTTATTATGCTTTCCAAGAGAAAGCTCTTACTTGGTATGCAAACTTTGCTCGTGATCATAAATATAAATATACAGAGGATGAATTTGAAGTTTCATTTTTAAATAAATGGGGATCAGAAGAAATGGATAATAATGTGCAGGCTAAGGAAACTACACTTTTTGAGTTAGGGACAAATAGTGGTCAAAATATTTGTTTGAATATAAAAATTCTATTTTGCAAGATTATGGTTGCATTCAAAATCAAAAAACTATTGTTTCCATTAACCCTAGTAGCAAATATAATTTTATCAATATGTTTTTGACTAAGAGGTTGCAATTTCAAGCAAAGAAAATCAAAGACATACAAATTGAGGGAGAAAATGTTCAAATTTTTGAATATTTGAAGGTCACCATGGATAAATATATTTTACATCTAGATTTTCATGCTATTGATATGAATGATGTAGATATTGTCCTTGGTTATCCTTGGTTGCATTCTTTGGATACTATTAAAATTAATGTGCAAAAGCAATTCATGAAGTTATGGTACAAGAAGAAGAAGATAACATTACATGATATTTCTCAGTGCATGGGAAACATGCAACTATTACAAGGGAATAGAGTGAAGAGCAAACCTGAATTGAGTATATTCTCCCTCCTTTGCACAGGTAGATTTTGGGTGGGAGCTATCTGAGGTGTCTTCCTCTCGATCTCTTCCTTCTCTTGGGTGTCTTCAAGGGATGCAGGTTTTCAAGACCTACCAATATCAGTTTCTTTTTTACCCTGGTGAGCATAGAGATTTGGTCATCTGAAGCCATCATGCAGTTGTGTTCACATTATCAGACTATATTGACATGATCCTTTTGTGCCCGCTCCATTATTTTCATAACTAGCTTCTGCATGTAGTTCTGGTGCATCATACATGTATTTTCTGCATGAGGATCGGTGTATGTAGAGAACCAATAATCTGTCTGGATGGAAGCAGAGGAGGGTTATCCTTCCTAATTTGTTAGAATAGTACTTTTTATTTCAGGGGGTTTATTGGTAGAGGTAGCTTTATCACGAGATACATATGGGAATCTTCTAGGTTAAAAAGTACTTTCCACATCTCTTCTCTTGATAAGAGTCATCTCGTTGCTGAGAGTTTTGATAGAGTTTTGAACATCCATGTTTAGTTTTTTTACAAAGTTCTACAGGTCCAAAAAAAATGGCCATATGAGGGCCTAGAGTAGGGAGTTCTGGTGTTGCAGGAGGAGCTGGGAGAGCTAGTAATATGGGTATTTCTGTAACAGAAGGTGGCATCAGGTTAGTGTTCCATTATAATGCAATTACTCGAGGAGGATTTGTTGGGTAGGGTGGAATTGAGTGCACCAATGGCGGGTGGCTATGGGGAATCTCAGTGAAAAAAGGTATAGTTGGCTTTGGAGTAAGTTGCCCCATAACTATTAGGGGTTTTTTAGCTTTCATTGCTTCTTGGAATATTTGGGGAAAAGTCAGGATATTAGCTTACCTTATCATCAAACTCAAATTAGGGCTAAAGGCTCTCAGATAATAATATACATCATGTTCATTAGTTGGCCTAAGACCGTCGGGGATCCTATGCCAGGAGTGAGTGAATCTAATATTAAAATCACTTATTTCTTCCTAGGGATGTTTTTGAATGGTGGTGAACTACATGAGTAAGGAGAAGGGATCAACCTATTCATTGAACTCGAAAACCAACCTTCCTGCTAGATCAACCCATGAAGTGATACTTCCATTAGGAAGGGTTCTATACCAGTATAGCATCTTACCCTTCAATGAAATAACCAATAACTTAATCATAACATCCTCATTAACAATACTATGAATGGTAGCCAGGGGTGCTACATCTTGGAAGTGTTCAAATACTATATTTTCAGTGTCATCATAGGTAGGTAATGCTTTTAGGGCTACAGGAGGAATATCATTCTGGTTAGTGAGGTTGAGGGGACTTGTGTTGTTCCAGGTGGGATATCCCAAATTTTGGTTCTGGTTTTGATTTTGGGCCATGACTTTAGTTGGGGTATTTGGCTCCTGAGTATCAAGATTGAAATACAGCTGATCCTTCAGAGGTGTATGGAATGAAAAGGACTTGGGAGAGGTTGGAAACTGCTGACTTAAGAAATTTAGTTCAAAGAATTTGATGGGTTCCTCAAATAGACTAACCTTACACCTTGTAATCATGAAATATTTCCACTATAAGGCTTTCTGGGTTAATTGTTCAACAAAGTTGCCATGTGATTATTGAATAGTTGAACGGGATAGAAAATAACCTAACTCTATACTTGCTAAAATGTGAGACTTCGTGTCCCACTGAGCGTGTCAAAAACTGTTGGTCAAAATCTACACCTAATGGAAGGATTGTCTGCCTTATGGACTAGACCAACATTGAAAGGCCAAAGGGTAACATATCCTAATAGCCAATCTCTGATGGAATTTAAATAAAAAAATAACAAATAAAATAAAATAAAATTACAGTGACTTAAAGTGGGAGGATAAGTCATATCAAGATATATGCAGGTAGTAACGGGAGGTACACTCACACAATAATCTAGTAGAAAAAATCAAGGAAGAAAAATTAAGAGAATAATCAATGAAAGAGAGTAAGAGAGAAGAGCAAAAATAGGTTGAACATCAGGCTAATATTGGAGTATATCACCATCCACACCACCATGAGAGGCAAAAATCATGGAGATAGGGTTTGAGGCATCATAAAAACAATGAGTAACATTAAAGGAACCAAAGGAGCCAACCCTTTGGATATGCTACAAGTCATAAATACAAGCATATATAGATGAAAAAAGATGAAACAACATGGCATTGGAATCAATGAAAACCACCACCAATCATTGTTTCATTGGGATGGATGGATTATCAAAATTGGTACCAATATTCAACATGGCTCAGAAGATCTTATTATTTAGCCACTTCTAATGTTTCGAAGATGAAACATTTTTTAAGGGGGATGGAATGTTAGGTACCCAAGATAGGTACTTAATAATTTAATATTGTATTGTATAATGGTATGAGCCATAAATTAATTATTGAGTAAGGAAGACCACATGTCAAATTAGAAATAGGTATGTCATAGAATCATATATGTAACCATTGGGGAATATTGTCATATGTAACTGTTGGTCGGTAATATGCACCTAATGGAAGGATTGTGCACCTTGCGGACTAGACAAACATTGAAAGGCCAAAGGGTAACGTAGCCCAATAGCCAATATTCGAAGCATGTTGGTTCCTCACAACTTCAAAGGAGACTAATGGAATTTAAATAAAATAAAGAATAAATTAAATGAAATAAAATTATGGTGAGTTAAAGTGGGCGGATAAGTCGCATAAAGATATATGCAGACAGTAACGAGAGGTACACTCACATACACAATCATATAATAGACCATTTAATACATTCCAACTATTATTATTTATATTCAGCACTAAGTTTGTAAATTCCATAGCTGGTAAATGAATAGCTAGAATCCAAATAACAAAATAACAACTAATTTATTCATCTGTTTTAGCAAAAAAGCACAAACATGAAAAATACATAATTAAGCAAAAGAATAGAAGGCCAGATAATGCTTTGCCTATATTAATGAAATTCCAGTATTGCATATAAATTGTAATAGCTTAGAGCCAATAGTTCAAATGGGTTACATTCAGTTTTTTATAGCTAGAAGATAGAGCTTCCTTCTTACGCTGGGTGGGTTCATTTATGCACGTCATACCTCCTAGGAAATGGAAAATTAATTATTTGACTACCTACTACATTTGATCAATCCTTTCAAGGAACTAGGTACATTGTTAGATGATCTTCATTAATTATATCCCCTTTTCCTAGCTCTATCTTTGTTGGCATGGCTATACCTCTCTCAATCATGGTCCTGTCTGCAACAACGAGTTATTAATTTTTCCTACAACACACTTCCTTTTGACTGCATCATATTGGTGGGGGGAACTTGTCCTCGAGCTTCGATTTAGAGCTTCAAAAGGTACACTATAGTTTTTGGTGACCAAAATTGAATGTAGATGATAATACCTCAGAGATAGGCTCAAGACCTAGGCTATCATAAGATTTTGACCAACCCCTTCTGTTCTTTATAGTGACTTAGCCTCAGGCGGGATATTTTGGGTGCCTTTGTAGGTGACAACTCACCTTAATTTTTCCATCTCATGCGAGAAATATTTTGGGGTACTTCTACCCTTAGGGATCTTCAAAATAGTTTCCCTGACTAGGGCAGGTACCTGCGAATGACTCTTCCCAAGTTGAAGTGGGATAATTGGGATGAGCCTGCCCCTTGTCTTGTCAAAAACCTCCACCCAAGTTGGGTGGGGAGATTTGTGGCTTATTGTGTTTCACCTGCCCATAGAATCTTGCTGCCTTAGGTGAGATGGGGTTTTGGTTGGGGTGGAACATATCTTTGCAGGAAAAACCTCCACCCCAACATAGGCTACCCAAGTGCTTGGCCTTCTTCTTATTTTGGGTGGAATTTAATGCCATTGCATTACCCACCCTACATTTTTGATGACTTTTGGGGTCCCTTTACTTGTGAAAGAGGGTAAACCCAAAATTCTAGCTTGATCAAAAGTTTAAAATCAAAAATCAAATCAAAATTGTCCCTGATCCTTATCCATTGGGCTACAGAGTCAGTCAAAACAAGGAATGTTTTGCAAAAAATAAACTTGGCCTGATGGGGCCTTTAACCCTACCTAGAATTTTTCTACAACAACGAAGTCACCTCACTACTTCTCTCACCCTTTGGAAGGTTCAACCTATGATATCATATTTACAGGGGGTTGGATGTTCAAAACTTTACATATGCATTCCCATTTTCGAGTCATAGAAATATATGCATTTTTTAGAAATTCATCGATGTCTTCCAGTTGATTCTGGCTTCTATAAGGAATATTTGCATAGTGCACTACCACATCTTCTACCTTGGCATTGAGACCCAAGAATTATAGGATAATATCCATCATTTTTTTACCTCCATGGGTTCATTGAGTTCCTCAATCTCTTAGTGGTCTTGCTTTAGAGCTTCAAATCGATTTGTCAGATCCTCCACTGAGAAGAATTGATTGCTACTCTCCTAGGAACCCTGGTGAGCCAAGTTCTCTTAGTTCTGCATTTATGGTATTCATCTTCTCCACCTCATTTTTGAGCATCGTATGAATTTATTTGCTCTCATAGTAAAGGTCCATGATGAAGAGCACCTGATCCATGTGGTGCCTAATGTGATCCTTTTCCTGCTCTAAGTAATCCACCAGGATGGGACTTGTTCATCTAAACATTACCTTTATAGCTAAATCTTGGGGTCCCATTCCATGGACTACTTGTCCCTTCTTTGCTTCTTCCTCCTCTATCCATTTTGAGATTTAAAATACACTAATGAGCCTTCTTGTGAAAGCTGAAGTACTTCGATCATATCATCTCTCGCCTTATTTAGATAGAACCCTTTTACATCTCCTATCCAATATTTGGTGATAATTAACCCATGGGGCACATTATTTTCCTTTTTGAGCTCAACCAAAGTCTTGTCCAAGCAAATTTGCAATTTTTGTGACCTGGTTTGGACCTCGATCTCTTGTTTCTTGGTTGATTCTTGAGTAGCTTGAAACTTTGCTTTCCATACCTCAATTTTCTCGTCCTTTTATTGCAACACTATCTGGGAGGTGGCCTTATTTAATCCTTATTATAGTTGCATCACCTCTAACTCCAATGCTCATTATATTGCCTTTTCATACTTCAATTTCTCCTCAAGACTACTAATATTTTTCCTTACCTATTTTAGGTCTCTCTCCTCTCTACTACTTTCCTAGAATAAGGTGTCAGCTTCCACGTGCAGGTTTTTAAGGGTCTAAGACTTAGGTATTTTTGTAACATCCTTGGACATTACGTAGAAATTTTAGTCTTCCCACTCCATTTCAACAAGAGCTTTGTTGACCTTTAGCACATATATCACCTCATGAAGCATTCCCTCTATAGGATCCAACTCCATGCGCATTGAAGGGGCCGTCAGTGTGTGCTCATATCTAAAAATATCCCACTGCTAGTTCTCCCACCTCTTTTGGTTCTCCTAAGTGTTCTTCAACACAGAGTATGATTCTAGTAAGTCCTTCTTTGTTACCTGAAAAACCACTAGGTTAGTCAAAAAATATGGCGAGGGGGTTATAGGACATAGAGCCAGGGCATGGTCTTGGAAAGAGCACACAAACTTGTTCAATTGTTTCTGATCGAGAATGGAAGTGGATAGCTCATTGGGTTGCTCTTGCTCTGGATGATGTTGGGGAGTGCCAGAAGAGGGTTCCATTTCTGGCGATGTCTATAATGATGGAGGAGTTTCAATAGGATTAATTAACGGGATGGTGGATAGCTTTATGATGCCTTAGGAGGCAAGTTTTTGGGATAAGGAGGTGTTGAGTGGTATTTTCACCCAGTTGTGAAAGTACACTCTCCTTTAGGATTTGGGTTCCAAATCCCCTCTTGCAAAGAAGTTAAACAAACAACTTCTCCAAGGTCTCCATTGTATTAGCATTTGCATATGTGTATTAGTGATCTCAAATAAAGATATTCAATTTAAATGCTTGGAACACCTTAGTGATTGCAAGTAACTGTAAACAAGGGGCAATGTTGGTTTATTTCACCATGAAACTTTAGTGATTGTTCATTGTTTTTTTTTGGATTTTGAATTTTTTTAAGTGTTTATTTTAATGCTTGAAAATAAATTAAAATTTTTGAAAAAAAATAAAATGCAGAAAATGAAAATGAAATGCAGAAACTGAAAATAAAACGCATTCAGTATGATGCTATCCTATTTCGACAAAATCAAAGATGTGAGGTTTTCATGCATGCAACCTAACCTATTGGACCTGCAAACAAGCACAATCCGGATAAGCTAAGTGCTGGCTCCTAGGGTTTTAAATAAGGTTTTTCAGATTTAAACATTCGTATGAAGCAACCAAGAAAACTTGCATAAACTCCATTTACAAGCCTAAAATCTAAAAAGGGGAAAAATAGACATTTAATCTAGCATGCAGAAAATGACTCCTCCTTTCTTGCCCACAAGATGCAAATTTTTGAAAACTTCTGCATTAAAAATATGTCATTTTACAATAGCAGAATTTTTGGTTTTCCCAAACCAGTCTATGGAAGAAAAACAACTCAAACGAGTCCAGAATGGCCTTCTCGCCTTCAACTCTGCAACTCTGCTCGCAACAATTTCCGACCCCTTCTGGCCTCTTTGAATGGCGTATTTAAACTTCTAAAAAAATTGTTTCTCCTTCCATGACGGTTCGTTTCATTTTCGATGGCTGCTAGTTTCACCTTCTGCTGTTCATTTCACCTTCCCTTCTATGCGTGTGCTTTGGTTTCCATTTTGTGGCCCTTCGCTGCATTTTCTCCACATGGGCTTGCATCCATTTCCCTCCGTGAGTAATGACCATCTTAAATGATTTCAAATCATTAAAGATTCCTTATGTAATGCTTTGTCTTGTTCATTGGATTTTGTCCTTATGTCCACGTCACTATGCAGGTCCGTTACCTTGGCGAAAATGGAACATGTCGCGATATCGCGACACTTTTGCCTCCTTGCTCTCTTTTGTTGCTTTTAGCCACAAAAATGTAACATGTCGCGATATCGCGACACTTTTCTTTCTGTTCTTTATTTTCTCGTTTGGTCATGAAAATGCAACATGTCGCGATATCGCGACACTTTTTCCCTCTTTGGTCACGATAATGCAACATGTCACGATATCGCGACACTTTTCTTTTCTTTTTTTTGTCTTGTTTGGTCGCGAAAATGCAACATGTCGCGATATCGCGACACTTTTATTTCTTGTTCTTTATTTTCTCGTTTGGTCGCAAAAATGCAACATGTCGCGATATCGCGACACTTTTTCTTTCTAGCTCTTTCTCTTTGCTTTGAATCACGAAAATGCAACATGTCGCGATATCGCGACACTTTTTCTCCTCTGATCGCGACCAAGCAACATGTCACGATATCGCGACACTTTTCTCTTTTGGCCGTGACGATGCAACATGTCGCGATATCGCGACACTTTTTCTCTTTTGGTCGTGATGGTGCAACATGTCGCGATATCGCGACACTTTTTCTCCTTTGGCCGTGAAACTGCAACATGTCACGATATCGCGACACTTTTTCTCTTTTGGCCACGACGGTGCAACATGTCGCGATATCGCGACACTTTTTCTCCTTTGGCCGTGATGGTGCAACATGTCGCGATATCGCGACACCTTTTCTCCTTTGGCCGCGAAATTGCAACATGTCGCGATATCGCGACACTTTTTCTCTTTTTGCCGCGAAACTGCAACATGTCGTGATATCGCGACACTTTTTCTCTTTTGGCTGCGATGGTGCAACATGTCGCGATATCGTGACACCTTTTCTCCTTTGGCCATGAAACTGCAACATGTCGCGATATCGCGACACTTTTTCTCTTTTGGCCGCGAAACTGCAACATGTCGCGATATCGCGACACTTTTTCTCCTTGTGGTGTTTTGCTTTTTTCCCTTGATCTTTAGCCTATGGGCCACTTCGGTCTTCTTGGAACACATGCAAAAAATGTGGGTCCCCAATTTTGGGGTACGTTGTGGAGCAGCCACAACAAATGGCGACTCTGCTAGGAAATGCTCCTGAGCATTTCGGTGAGAACTCAACCTGAAAACACATAGACTCAAATACAAGCGTCAGAAAATATCCCAAGAATGAAACTAGACGAGAAATACATGAAGCATTAGAATTATTAAGCATCAGCTCGGTGTGTGCAATGTGCTTCATTCCCTATCGTTTGAAACTCGATCAACTTTCCATTGTCAGTTTCACTTATGATTCGTATGCAAGGCTATGAATGATTTGTGCAGGATTTGACGTATGACAACTATGTTAGAGATATAACAACCTGCTTTGCAAAGGCTCAAACCTTCTAGTATCATGAACAAACATATTAAAACTGTCAAACCCTCTTAGGACCAAATATATGCATACTGAATTAATTTACTAGATCCCAAAGTTGGTTATGTGTCACTACCATCTTGAACCCATGTGCAAGTGTAAGTGAAATCAGAGCTTTGGGGAATAGGATTCCCAACCTAAGCGAGATGGGAATTTAACCCTATCCTTACTACTCTGATCTGGAGTTCATTACCTCATCTTGAACAAAATGATTTAACCTGTTATGGATGAAACTGTCAAGCTAGCCTATCTGTTTGAGCAGTCAATGGTCTTGTTTTTAGACAAGACATGTTGCCACGCATGAGCATACTCCACTACCAGCCAGGCGTCTATAGCCCCGATGGAGATTAACCCCATAATCCATGATTTGGCTCTACTTTTGATTTCTTGGACCTTGGGGATGACTACCCATCCTTGCAAGGGACATGTAGTATGATCCTTCCAATCCAATATTAATAGAGAAATGAAAAATATTTGCTTTGGAATAAAATAGAAGCTTTGGGGAATCGGATTCTCAACCTAAGCGAGATGAGAATTAGACCCTATCCTTACTACTCCGATTTTAGGCTTTAAGCATTATGGGAGTGGTAAAAACCATTGTTTAAGGATTATGTTGCATGATGGGACAGACACGAAATATTCCTTTCGCCTCACCATTTCTTCCAAGTATGGTTTTGACCATTTTGCTCAAGATTCTCTTTAATCTGCGTAGAACATGCTTGGTTCAAGATAGTTCGGGCATCAATTCCCAACCTTAGGATCCTTTTAGTATATGTTATGTAATAACCCTAAGAGGATTCGACACCTTTTCAATGATTGTACATGAAATGAAGATGCAACTGAGATGAAATGTATATGCAATGTGGAATGTAATATGAGATATGAATGCATTGCTCCTTTTGAAATGCGGATGGAGTATATATCACCTACTTTACCATAATTTATAAAACTGACAACTTCATGCATCACAAGTTCCAAACGATATTCTTTAATGTGTTTGCGATACTCGTGGAGCTTTCTGCAATACAATTCCAATGTTTCATATTCTCCTAGTCTTAGTCAACATTCATAAGGACTTAAGTTGACAAACCAAAAGTGCCAGGACCAACACACAAAACTTAAAACCAAAATGAAATCCAATCCAAAACCAAAACACGAAAACCAAAAGTATATACAAATGTACAATATAATGCAAGATGGTGCAAAAGTTTGGATTATCATTTTCTCGGATCCCAAACCTGATTGGAATTCTTTAAAAGATGTATGACGTGATACGCATACCAAGTTTTGTAGGAATCCAACAAAAACAAGATCAAACCAAACAAAGAAACAAACTTCCACTTGCCCCTCTCACCATACCAATTTGATTTAGTTTCATTAATAATCCTATGGTGGAGTTTCCAGTTTTCAAATTGATTAGACAATGATTGATATTCAATTCCTTTATGTCTATTCTTTAAGATGTCCTTTCCACACTTTGATTCATGGTGTAGAAATAAGCTTTCATTTTCATTCAATAAAGCCATAACATTAATAATATTTGAATCAAACCATTCATTAGGCAAACCTTCATTCGAATTTTGCATGGTGAAACCAAAAAGGTGAGATTTTACCTTTGGCATGTTTTCATTTGACCTTACTTGAAGCGGATTTGAAAATTCCTCTTTTCTCTCATGACATTCATCATCATGTAGCACTTGTTCTTTCTCCATGACTTGTTTATCAAAGGCACCAAACTTAGGTACCCAATTGAAAATATGTCCATCCCTTTCAAACCATAAGTCTTGTCTATCTAGGGGTGGGTTAACTAACACATTTTCGTGATCAATCACTTGGGTTGTTTTGGGTAACGTGAGATTTTCAATTGGATCATCAATGACATCAAACCCAAATGATTTAGGTTTTGTAATTTTCTCATTTTGAAATGGCATAATCATTGTAGCATAAGTAAGTGGATCAAGATTTTCAATTTCTTTTCCTTCAAAGGAATCTAAAGCAAATGACTCTCTTTCTTGATTCATGGTTGTAGAATCCTTATCATGTTCCAAAATTTTATGAGATTCGAATTCCTCTTCCAAAACTTTCTCAAATTGTACAGGATTTATAGTATCCTCATGTGAGGAAGCAATTGAGTTATCCTGCATATTAATTGACACAACAAGTTTATTAGAAGATTTAGATTGATAATGTTCTTCCCATTTCTTCCATGAATCATAGTAATCATCCTCCAAGTTCAAATTGTGATGCTCAAGTACTTCTTCTTCATCTTCTGATTCATCAACATGTTTCTCATCCCATTCATCTTCACCTTCCTCATTCTCACTCTCTTGATGATATAGAGTTTCCACCACAAAAATGTTGTCCTCTCCTTGTTGATGTTGGGGTGGACCATTATTTGGCACAAGTTCCAAATCATCCACTTGAGCTTGGAGACAATGGGTATACCTAGCCATTTCGGGACAATTCCTTTCATTATGCTCCTTTGTATTATGCAATCTACACCCCTTTTCCCATGCAAAATCAGAAATATTAAGAATGGAACTAGAGTGACTTGGTCCTGTAGAAGTATCTATCTGATTAGCAATAGGGGAAGGCACACCCCCATTGTTTGGCTTTGTATTCCACTGTCTCCCTCTATTGTTGAAATTTTGATTTGGGTGAGGGGCATGGGATTCATACTTCTATTTTTGAACCAAATCATTACTCAATTTGTGAATCATATTTTTGAGTTCTTCAACCTCTGAATAAATCTCTTTTGGTTGAGCTATGTTATTGCTAGTTCCAATAGGATTTGCGTAATTGGTGAGATCTTGACTTAACATTTGAGTTGGATTTTGAGCCACTTGATTTGCGTAGGGATTCACACTTTGAATCAAAATTGGATTGGGGAAAGGAACTATAGCCTGAGAATTAACCGATTGGCTCCTTGCATAGTCTGCTGACTATTTTGCAAAAATGAAGGAATGGGGGGAATGGATGTGATTGGTTGAATTGGAATGGGTGCGTAAGCGAGTGTTGATGAATATGGTTGTTGATAAGGCAAAGCATTTATGCCTGATATTTGTGGTGCCATGATCTGATTCATCATAGGAGCTTGACCATATGGACCATATTGTCCTACCATAGGCATCTGGGAAAACCCATAACCCTGTGGTGTCATTTGTTGTTCAATGGTCATAGCTTCATTGTAGGCTAGAGCAAGCGTGGTAACTTGAGGATTTTGCCTTGCAAACATTGCCATCATAGGATCCAATGCCCCAAAATATATTTGCAAAGCTACTATGGGATCAATGGCAAAATGCCGAATTGCTCTATTATAGCACTTCTAAAATCTCTGATTAAAAGTTTGGATTGGCTCACCCTGGCCTCTTTTGCATGTAATGAACTGATTATAAATGATTGTGGGATCTAATGGTGACCTGAATTGGTTGACAAAAGCATTCTCCATTTGCATCCATGACGTAATGGAACCAGTAGGTAAGAAAATATACCATTCGTAGGCCACTTGGTCTAGGCTCATGGGGAAGAGTCTACAAGCCACATCTTCATGTTGGACTTGCAATATTATCAAAACATCCCTATAGGCCTGAATATGTTCTTCTATGGTCCTTGGGCCATCCGGTTTGTATTTGGGCAAAAATATATCTATATTCCTAGGGATCTCGTGAATATCCCCTACAATATTCAAAGGAATGTTATGGGCTCCGTACCAAGGAGGTGGTGGAGGTTGGGCCATTTGATTCAAAATCGATGATGATAACCCCACAAGAACCTGACAAAACTCTCAATACCCCAAAGAAAACCTGCGACACAGAAAATCCTGCAATTAATGAAATTCAAAGAATAACTTCAAAATCAATTCGTTAGTCATGAAAGAAGGAACCTTGACAAAGCAGTATTCTAAAAATGTAAGTTTTTGATTCACCAGATCGCATATGCGCAAGTGAAGAGCATACTCCTAGTGTTGTAGGCTTTCTGATTCACAAGATCGCATTACGTGCAGGTGAAGAGCATAATACCGACAACAAATACATTTTTAGACAAAATAATTCCTTACAAATTAGCATTAACCAAGAGATGTATCCATTAAAATTGAATGAAAGTAATTGCATGGAGACAACCTCGTTAGTCAAGACCAATTTTTTTTTTTTTAAATCAAATCAAAACACATTATTCCTGTATGAACAATCAAAAGCGTTAGAACAATGCATAGCAATTCATGTCCTCCTTTTAACAGTACAAGGTTGTATTATTAAAAGAGGGCTAAAGATAATAATCAATAGGGCATGAAATATTCAAAATTTAAATCCCTATAGCATTTAAATCACTTTGAAATAAACCAATTTAGGCCCTCCTTCTAGCGCCAATCTGTTGAGTGGTATTTTCACCCGGTTGTGAAAGTACACTCTCCTTTAGGATTTGGGTTCCAAATCCCCTCTTGCAAAGAAGTTAAACAAAGAACTTCTCCAAGGTCTCCGTTGTATTAGCATTTGCATATGTGTATTAGTAATCTCAAATAAAGATATTCAATTTAAATGCTTGGAACACCTTAGTGATTGCAAGTAATTGTAAACAAGGGGCAATGTTGGTTTATTTCAACATGAAACTTTAGTGATTGTTCATTGTTTTTTTGGATTTTGAATTTTTTAAATGTTTATTTTAATGCTTGAAAATAAATTAAAATTTGGCCGCAAAACTGCAACATGTCGCGATATCGTGACAATTTTTCTCCTTATGGTGTTTTGCTTTTTTTCCCTTGATCTTTAGCCTATGGGCCACTTCAGTCTTCTTGGAACACATGCAAAAAATGTGGGTCCCCAATTTTGGGGTACGTTGTGGAGCAGCCACAACAGGAGGTATCATCTAGTCTACAGTGGGTACTATCTCAATGGATGGGATTTGATCAATAATGCGGGAGTCCTCAATCACCTGCAGTGAGTGGACTTTCTGAGGAGATGGTGTTCATGAGTCCACGTCCTCCATTACAACTCATTCTTGATCTATCTTTAGTTTTTCTCTGGCACCTGCTACTTTTACACCTTGCTCGAGGCCACCACCCCTTCAATCTTGGGTATCTTTAGTGTTAACACCTGCCATGACTGAATCTATTCAGGACTTGGTATACACTTTTCCATTTTTATTGGACTAGGAATTTTTGGAACTAAAGGTAAGATTTTTTTGAGGATGTGCCCCACTAGACTTGGATGACCTAGTCACCCTAGCTTCCACTAAAGGGCCTGCATTTGGTGCTCTTTATTCACTCATATTTACCCCTGATGATATTGTCACTACTTGGCAATCACTTAAGGTTTATTCCTCTTCATCATCTTCTTTCAAATCCTCTTGGATGTGTCCTAGATTTTGGGGATCCTCATTCTTCGTGACCTCAGGAGTGAGGTCTTCTACCTCCCAGGAAGATCGAATCCTCTTGGCTGTCCTATATTTTTAGGAATTAGCATTATATTTGGTAAAAAAACCCCATCAGATCTTCCTGGGTATGCTTCCTTAGTATCATCTTGCTCACAACACATAATCCACCATTTATCGACCTTATAATCCAATTAGCCCCTCTTATTGATGATTTCATGAAATAGAGACCCCCTAATTAGCTACGAGGGGTCTTTCTTTGGGTTAAATACCTTGACATATGAGGAGTCCACCCTCCATGCCAGTCGATCGTGTATATCAAATATAGAAAAAGGGGTAACTTGATCCTCCAATAGATTGTTGTAGTTCAACACCATTTTTTTCCCTTTGTTGGCATGATGTCTGAACTACCTTGGCCTATTGTTATTCATAAGCTTCTTTTGTAGGGTATGGTCAGGATCATAGTGTCATCTGGGCGGCACTTGGAGAAGCTCCAAAGTTGATAGCTTCTGGTCCAACTGGTGGAAGAGAGCCCAATTTTTCTTAGGTAGGAAGGTGGGCTCAAAGAATATAGTATGTGGGAAGATCACCTTTTTCTTTGTCCCATTTCCCCATCTTGCTTCAATGTAGCAAATTTGAAGATATGCTTTCATGCTAAAAATTCAATCTATGGCATAAAAGGGGAGCAAATATGGGAAATCAAAGAAACTGTATAATTTGATGCAAGTGCCCTCCTGCATGAAGTAGTAGTCTCCAATCTCTTGGGAGTTGGTCTACAAAAAATCCTTGGCTCTTTGAGAGAGGCATGAGCAGGAGTGATTAATATACAAGAGGGTGGGTCCTAGGAACTGTCTTTTGAATTCCATATATGAACTACTTTTCTTGAGTACATGCATCCATTCAATGGGTGGGTGTACTTCTCCTTGTTCATTCCTCTCCTGGATTTTCACAGAGTGCCTATCATGAGGTATATGATGAAAAATGAGCTAGGCCATGTAGGACGCATATCAAAATTCTTTTCTCATCCCCTCTTGATATTCTACTAGTTGCTTTAGTATATTTTGGGCCAAAAACTTTGTCCAATCAAATTTTATGCTCTTATATACCCGAGAGATGGCGTAACCCATTACCGGTTGGCATGGCAACACTTTCTCATCTTAAGGAAAGCCCAACATAGTGGCCAAAAGAGATAGGATTGATCGATGTTCTTCTTTGCAATATGCTAGTGAACAAGGTTCGAACTCATAGCCTACTAGTAAACCTTTGAGTACTTTAGCTACCCATTGCTTAGGCCTATCATTGAGCAGTTGTGTTCATTGCTCCTCTAAATCCACCTCAATAATTTTGGGTTGGCTATTTACTTTCCCCAAGGGTCTCAACGCATGGCAAATTTTGGAAAGGAGGTCTCTTGAATGGTGCTAGACCTAATTATGAATAGCACTCAACCTTGAATATCTCACACTACACTAGTGGCTGGGTCGTGTAACTTTGCTACTATGTGTACCAATTTCGGGCAGGGATGAGCAGGGAAAGGTATGAAAGCACTGAGGTGACTCCTCTAGGTCACCACAACTGGCTCGTGGTTAGACTGATTTATTGATAGGGTTGTTGAAGCTTCTCTTGCAATCTTGGATTTACCTCTAACTATTATTTTAGTGTTTCTGAGACCTTCATACAAGTCCTCCAACATTATCTCTATCTTTGTCTTTCCTATTATAAAGCCCTTACCTTAGGTGCTATGGAACTATCAGGGGTAGAAGCTATTGATACTTAATATATTTTAAAATAAATACTGCTACCACCGCTATGTTTTCATCAAAAATTTAGACAAGACTAAGAGGAATTGGTTGACTTCCTTATTTAGTTATTTATAGCATGCAATTGGGGTTGCATGCAGGGTAGTGATAGGGTCTTTGGGAGAATTTTTCCAAAAATGAGGTAAATCTCTTGATCCAAATTCCTTTTGATGATTTTTGATAGCTAATTTTTTTGGATTGATCTAGTAACCAATGAAAAGGAGGCACATGTCACCTCATCCTCTTAGTATATCAGAGCTCGAACCCAACTAGACTAGTTCACCTTGTTTATTGTGCCACTGTATTTTTGCTATCACCTCATTGGTAGTGGATGATTAGGAGCCAGGATCTACTGGATATGTTAGCCAACAACCCACCTAGAGGAGAGTACCTTCATTTTGCAATATTTTAAATGCTGCATTGGGATGTGCACCCATCGTGAGCTTTCTTTTCTTTTAACTGTCATTCTGTTGGAGGCCTTGGGATGTGGTCTGGCACATGTGTTGAGTGATGATTAGAGCCACTTTTGTAAGTATAATGACGATAATTTCTCCCCATGATTTTTAATTAATGACAACTGTTCATGGTCAAAATGTTTTAAGGGGCTCCCTCTCATTGGTTGACGTGCGACCATTTTAGATCAGTGTTTCCATGCTTCTGAAGGGGACAACTATAATCTTCATTATCGGGTGTAATATTTTGGGGTGGGACATAATGCCTCTTCAATATGATGGGTCACGACTATGATCATCCACCCTATATCAAATGAGGGTAGGTTTTTGTATTTCCAGCTTGGTTCTAAGCTTCTCCTTTTTCTTTGCCCAAATTGGGCGAGATTTTGACTCGGTGGGTCACAATGCTCTCTTGCTATTTTTTGCCCCGCTCCACTCTTTCAACGTCCATCATCTTATTTTTATCCACCGTAATTGGCTATCCACTACAGTGGTTGGAATTCTACTGAGATGATGATATTATAAGCTACATGCAGGCTTAAGCTAAATTTGATAAACCGCCTAAAGCTTTCTAAAAGAAATTATATACAAAACAAGTAAGACTATTTACATATGTACATATCGGTCTCAAGAAGGGTTAAGTATAATATTTAAGATATTGACCATTCACAGGAATGGGCAACAACTGATATGCGTTTGAATTCTTCCAATTTTGGACCAGATATAGGCCTAACAAAAATGAATCAAATTTGTTATGTACCCCTGGCTTTACCCGTTTTACGTCCCACTTCAAGACTAGGTCCCCTTTGTAGAATGTTCTGGGCATGGTATTTTTGCCAAACTAGTGCTTAACGATGTCTTTATAATGTCGTAGGTTGTCATATGTTGCATCCATTCTTCCTCTAGTTGGAAAATCTGGGCTAACCATTTTTTGATGGAAGGAACATTTTTTGTTTCCATCTCATTGATAAACCTCAGAATGGGGAGTTCCACATTGATCAGAAGGATCACCTCCGTCCCATATACTAGCACACAGGGAGATGTATTCAGTACCTTCTTAGGGGTAATCTGGTCTACCCATAGCGCTTGATAAATTAGGAGGTGACATGTTCTGGGATTACACTCTATATTGTGTTTGATTATCTTTAAAAGGTTCTTGTTGGTAGATTCAGCTAGACCATTTCCTTGTGGATAATAATTTGAAGATGCATTTTAATAGATTCCATATTTTCTAGTAAAATCCAAAGTTTTGTCTCCTATAAAATGGGTATTGTTATTGATTACAATGGTGGAAGGGATGCCAAACCTGGTTATTAGCCTTTCTAGGAAATCTAGCACCGTTTGCTAATCAACATGTTTAGTGGCTTTTGCCTCAGTCCACTTTGTAAAATAGTCAGTGGTTGTGAGCACAAAATTATGATCCATCGATGAGTTTGGATTTATTTCACCAATAAAGTCCAACCCCTATTTCTAAAATGTTTCTTCTACTATTACCAGCTGTAGGGGGAGAGCAACATGCTTAGCTTTTCCAGTAAATATTTGATATTTTTTGTATGAAGGGATCCATTTGAATGCATCAGAGAACATTGTTGGCTAGTAAAATCTAGCCTTTAATATTTTGGTAGTTATGGTTTGCCCTGAATAACATCCTCCCAAAAATCCACCATGGAACTCCTTCAAAAGTTCCTCAATCCTGTCTAGTGGTATACATCTGAAAAAGCATACCATTTAAACTTCATCGATAGAGGACATCACCAAATATTACATAGTTTCTTAACTAAAGTCTGTATCTTTACCTTTGTGAGGTTGTTGATCCTTTTAGATATTCCTCAGAGTCAAAGTAATGGGTGAGTTCATCAATCGATGTTACGATTTCTTGTCGACCATCTTCATGTTTTGTGGGGTAGTCTTCTTTCATAAACACATTCAAATGCTCCACCATAGATGATGACAAAGGTCCCTACACCTTACTAGTTTTGTTGGTTTGATTTCTATGTCAAACTCCTAAATTTTTGATGTCCAATCGGCCCTCATTCTGATGTACCACGTATACCAGGATTTTTCTTTGAGACAAGAAATACCTAATTTGTTTGAGGGATTTCATGATGGTATATACCTGCATTTCAATATAATTCTTTGTTTCCTCATGTTGTTGTAAGGTTTGACTGAGGAAGGTAATCGATCTTTCATTACCATCTTCACCCTTTTAAGTGAGTACTATGACATAGCTTTCCTCTGTCCCAAACAAATATAGGATCAAATATTTAGAATAATATGGATTGATTAGGACATGAGCTCTTGAAATTACTTCTTTTATTCCTCTAAAAGCTTCTCATAGAGGGCCTGTCCATTCAAAATCTACATTATTTTTTAGCATTTTAGTCATGGGCTTGATTATTTGAGCGAAGTTGAAAATGAATTTTCACACGAAGTTGATTTTCCTGAAAAATAATTGAAGTTCTTTCTTGTTCATTGGCACAGGAAATTCCAGAATGGCTTTTACTTTATCAGGATCAATAGCAAGTCCTTATTTTGACAAAATGTGCCCTAATAGCTTACCCTTTTGAACAACAAACACTGATTTATTAGGATTCAGTGATATCCCAAATTCTCCATATTTCTCAAAAATTTGAGCCAGGTGCTCGATGTGTTGCTCCTTATAAGAAAACATTGTCATATAATCTAGATAGATGATGATCACCTTATTGACCAGTTATTCAAATGCTATATCCATTGCTCTTTGGAAGGTGGCCCCTGCATTTGAAAGTCCAAATGGTATGCGTTGATATGCAAAGGTTCTCCATTTTGTGGTGAAGGCTATTTTGTACTGTTCTTCATATCGAACCTAGATCTGATTGAAATATGAGAAGCCATATAATAGTGAGAATCTCTCTACTCCTACTACTATGTGTAGTATTTGGTCAATTTGAGGTAGATAATAGTAATCCTTTAGAGAGACTTTGTTTAGGCTATGAAAAATCCACACATAGCCTGATATCTCCATTATTTTTTCTAATCAGGACCAGATTTGCCACCCAAGTTGAGTGTTTAATGGGGTAGATTATTTTAGTATTAAGCAACTTCAAAAGCTCTTATATCATCAAAGCTTAAATTTTTAGGTTGACTGGCCTTTGTTTTTGTCTAACTGGCTTTGAGCCAAGCTCCAACTCGATGGTATGTTGAATGGTATCTTTGTCATAAACTTTCAAGTCGTCATATGTCTAGGCAATAATGTCATCATCCATCCTACACAAATCCTAAATGGCATTTAGTTCTTCTTTGGAAAATTTTGTACCAACCTTGAAATATTTTCCTAGAGCTATTGGGATCTCCTTAGATTCTCCGTCATCAATTTTGATCATGTGGTCCACTGGGAGATAATTACTATCAAATAAGCTTTTCAATGTGACTAGCCCTTTCGAGATGTGGTTGTTCTTTAACTAAAGGAAGCCTTCTTCTTCTTCTTGGTCTTCATATTTCATATGTTTGGTAGAACATTTCATCTATTGGATTAGGAAATCCGCTATTTGTACATCTTTCTCAAAAACTTGCCAAAAAATGTCCTTATCTGGTATCAAAGGCTGGTATATCAACCTTACTGCATTAGGTTTGTAAATGATATTTGTCAGAGGATAATAATTAGCACCTATAGCCACCAAGGTGTCAGCATGAGTATTCTGGTCTCTAGGGATAGCTTTGATATTGAGAGATTCAAAATATTCCAATAGATCCCATACTCGGTTCCTATATACCCTAAGATAGTGTTGTTTGCTTACGTATTTTCAATGACTTGGATGACTACTAGTTCGAAATTACCAAATATTTGTAAATGCTTAATCCCCAACTTCTTAGCCTTTCTTAATCCTAAGTGTAAGGATTCATACTCTGCTACATTATTGGTATAGCTCCAAGGCAGCCTGTAAGAAGAGGTTTTCTAATCTCCTATTGGTGCGATCAGCACCACTCCCTCTCCTACGCCATTCTTGCACCTGGTCCCATCAAAGTATAGCTTCCACATTTTGTCTGATGCCTTAGTGGGACTCTTCTTTGATTTATTATCATCTGGTTTTTTGATGGCATAGGTACCAATCCCTATCTCTATCATAGCATTGAAACCTCATAGAGAAAATTGATCCTCAGTCTACAGTTCCTCCAAGACTTCTTCCATCAGATCCTCCCCTTTGGTAAATTTTCCCACTTTTTTCACCTGTTGGTCTTCTTCCTCAAGCCTTTGTATATGAAAGAAATAGGGCTTCTCTGAGAAAATTTTTACTCTTCTACCTTTGAAAGGAATCTCCATGTGGGAGTGTTCCAATGATAGGTATCCTCCTACCTTAGTAGTGAATTCCCTAGAGAGACACATTCCAAAGTATGGTTCCAGATCCACCACTACAATCTCATGTATTACAATAACTTGAGGTAGTCTATGCAACACCATAGGGACGTCTTTGACCACTCCTATAGTTTTGATTGGAGTGCCATCCAACTACAAGACTCCAGGGCAATTTCTTGTATATTACATACCCATGACATAACATACCGCCTTAGGCATCACTGTTGTAGTAGCTTCTGAGTTTATCATACAATTGTGCACAATCCATCCCTCCATTTCTAGGGAAAAATATAATAGGAAAGGCTTATTCTTGCTCACCCCCATGACAAGGACATCTTGAGACAAATTCTGCTCAGGGGGTGATTTATTTTAGATTTTTATTAGCTATAGTGCCACTTGGAGTAGATCAATTTATCCAGGGATCATTAGGGCATCAAATATACTAAACTTTGAAGGGGTCCTCTTCAATTCTTCAACTGTATTGAAACTAGGAGTGGTGTGTTGCTTTTTCTTATATTTTTGGTAACCTTCATACCTACTTCAATATTCTTCGATGGCTTCTATCCACTACCTCTTGATCAAGGAAGGGCATATCAACCTGTCTCTGTCCTCCTCCTGTGTCTGCCCTGCCTTATGCTAACCCACATTGGGTATATTCTTCCTCCTTTACACAGGTAGCTTTTGGTCAAGAGTTGTATGAGGGGTATTGCTCCTGATATCTTCCTTATATTTCCTATCATTGGGTGCTTTTAGGGGATGCAGGTCTTCGGGTCCTGTTGTGGCTGCTCCATAATGTACCCCAAAATTGGGGACCCACCTTTTATCATGTTTTCTAAGAAGACTGAAGTGGCCCATATGCTAAAGATCAAAGAAAAAGCAAAACACCGCAAGGAGGAAAAAGTGTCGCGATATCGTGACATGTTGCATTTTTGCGGTCCAAAGAAAAAAGAGAGAGCAAGGAAGAAAAAGTGTTGCGATATCATGAAATGTTGCATTGTTACGGCCAAAAGAGAAAAAGTGTCGCGATATCGCAACATGTTGCATTATCACGGCCAAAAGAGAAAAAGTGTCTCGATATCGCGACATGTTGCATTGTCACGGCCAAAAGAGAAAAAGTGTCGCAATATCATGACATGTTGCATTGTTGTGGCCAAAGAAGAAGAAAGAAAAGTGTTGCGATATCATGACATATTGCATTTTCGTGGCCGAACGAAAAGAGAAAAGTGTCGCGATATCATGACATGTTGCATTGTCATGGCCAAAAGAGAAAAAGTTTCACGATATTGTGACATGTTGCATTTTCGTGGCCAAAAGAGAAAAAGTGTCGCGATATCGCGACATGTTGCATTGTCGCGGCCAAAAGAGAAAAAGTGTCGCGATATCACGACATGTTGCATTTTCGCGGCCAAAAGAGAAAAAGTGTCGCGATATCGCGACATGTTGCATTGTCGCGGCCAAAAGAGAAAAAGTGTCGCGATATCGCGACATGTTGCATTGTCGCGGCCAAAAGAGAAAAAGTGTCGCGATATCGTGACATGTTGCATTTTCGCGGCCAAAAGAGAAAAAGTGTCACAATATCATGACATGTTGCATTGTCGCGGCCAAAGAAGAAGAAAGAAAAGTGTTGCGATATCGTGACATGTTGCATTTTCGCGGCCGAAAAGAGAAAAGTGTCGCGATATCACGACATGTTGCATTGTCATGGCCAAAAGAGAAAAAGTGTCGCGATATTGTGACATGTTGCATTTTCGCGGCCAAAAGAGAAAAAGTGTCGCGATATCGCGACATGTTGCATTGTCGCGGCCAAAAGAGAAAAAGTGTCGCGATATCGCGACATGTTGCATTTTCGCGGCCAAAAGAGAAAAAGTGTCGTGATATCGCGACATGTTGCATTTTCGCGGCCAAAAGAGAAATAGTGTCGCGATATCGCGACATGTTGCATTTTCGCGGCCAAAAGAGAAAAAGTGTCGCGATATCGCGACATGTTGCATTTTCGCGGCCAAAAGAGAAAAGTGTCGCGATATCGCGACATGTTGCATTTTCGCGGCCAAAAGGGAAAAAGTGTCGCGATATCACGACATGTTACATTTTCATGACTCAAAAGGGGCAGGCAGACAGAGAAAAAAAAGTGTCGCGATATCGCGACATGTTGCTTTTTCGTGACTCAAAAATGGCAGGCAGGAAGAGAAACAAAAGTGTCGCGATATCGCGACATGTTGCATTTTCGCCAAGGGAATAGAGTAGTTGACAGTGCGTCTAATATTAGTGATGAACACCAGGATAATGAAACTGAAGACTGCATAGTGACGTGGACCTATAAGGAATAAATTGAAGATTGAATAAGGTAATTTGTCACATATGGACAAAATCCAATGATTAAGACAAAACATTACATAAGGAATCTTTAATGATTTGAAATCATTTAAGATGGTCGTTACACCTGGAAGGAAACAGATGCATGCCCATGTGGAGAAAAGGAAACGAAGGGCCACAAAATAGAAACGAAAAGCCTTTTTGGAAACCAAAACACATGCATGCACAAGGGAAGGAGAAAACGAACAGTCATGGTAGGAGAAAACAATGGGGAGAAAACGAACAGTCATGGAAGGAGAAACAAATTTTTTTAGAGGTTTTAAATACGCCATTCAAAGAGGCCATAGGGGGTTGGAAACTGCTGCAAGCAGAGTTGCAAATTTGAAGGCAAGAGGGCCATTCTGGACCTGTTTGGGCTGTTTTTCTTCCATGGACTGGTTTGGGAAAACCAAAATTTTTGTTATTGTAAAATGACAAATTTTTAATACAGAAAATTTTAGAAAGTTGCATCTTATGGATAAGAAAGGAGGAGTCATTTTCTGCATGCAAGATTAAATGTCTATTTTTCCCCTTTTCAGATTTTAGGCTTGTAAATGGAGTTTATGCAAGTTTTCTTGGTTGCTTCATGCGAATGTTTAAATCTAAAAACCTCATTTAAAACCCTAGGAGCCAACACTTAGCTTATCCGGATTGTGCTTGTTTTGCAAGTCCAATAGGTTAGGTTGCATGCATGAAAACCTCACATCTTCGGTTTTGTCGAAATAGGATAGCATCAAACTGAATGCATCTTATGTTCCATTTTCTGCATTTCATTTTCATTTTTCTGCATTTTATTTTCCAGAAATTTTAACTTTTTTTTAATTTTCAGGCATTAAAATAAACATTTAAAAAATGTCAAAATCCAAAAATAATTTCACCATTGCGTAGGTTATACTTCAGACTTCCAATACGCAATTTGAAATTTCATTTTCGGAGTTGTTTAGTATTTTTAAAAATTCATCGAAGTAGTTGTTTTATTACAAATTTTTAAAAATCCAAAAATAGAAAATTTCCATTTTAAGGCCGAATTTCATTTTTTTAGTTTTGTTTTTCACTCATGAGCCTATGATGACATTCCCTTCATGAAAATTCCAATTTCATTGAAGGAGTTATGTTTTATGGCATTTCACAAATTTCCATTTTTGGAGCCTAAAATTGCCCTCTCTTCATAAAAATTCTGATTTTACGAAAGAGGGGTAATTTGAGCATCACATTGAAGGTCATATGAGGGCCAACTCACATTTTCTTTATTTTGGTTCAATGAACAATCACTAAAGTTTCATGGTAAAATAAACCAACATTGCCCCTTGTTTACAATTACTTGCAATCACTAAGGTGTTCCAAGCATTTAAATTGAATATCTTTATTTAAGATTACTAATACACATATGCAAATGCTAATATAGCGGAGACCTTGGAGAAGTCATTTTTTTAACTTCTTTGCAAGAGGGGATTTGGAACCCAAATCCTAAGGGAGAGTGTACTTTCACAATTGGGTGAAAATACCACTCAACATTTTGGCGCTAGAAGGAGGGCCTGAATTGGTTTATTTCAGTGTGATTTAAATGCTATAGGGATTTAAATTTTGAATATTTCATGCCCTATTGATTATTATCTTTAGCCCTCTTTTAACAATACAACCTTGTAGTGTTAAAAGGAGGACATGAATTGCTATGCATTGTTCTAACGCTTTTGATTGTTCATACAGGAATAATGGGTTTTGATTTGATTTTGAAAAATTTTGGTCTTGACTAACGAGGTTGTCTCCATGCAATTACTTTCATTTGATTTTAATGGATACCTCTCTTGGTTGATGCTAACATGATTATTCATACGTTACATGTTTGATATTTGCGAGTCATTTCATGCTTATTTGTAAAGAATTATTTTGTCTAAAATGTATTTGTTGTCGGTATTATGCTCTTCACTTGCGTGTAATGCGATCTTGTGAATCAGAAAGCCTACAACACTAGGAGTATGCTCTTCACTTACGCATATGTGATCTGGTGAATCATAAACTAATTTACATTTTTAGAATATTGCTTTGTCATGGTTCCTTCTTTTATTCACGACTAACAAATTGGTTTTGAAGTTATTCTTTGAGTTTCACTAATGGCAACATCTGAGGAGCAAATTGTATCCCTAAGAGAAGAAATGATGTCCCTAAGAGAAATGATGGTATCTGCATTAGGAAAGTATTATGAATGTCATTCTACCTTTGGAACACCTTATCAAATTCATGAAATGTTATTGGAGTTTCTACGACTTTTTAATCAAGAGGTGGCATCAGGATACCTACAAAATCTACATATCTATAAGTTCACATTATGTCAATTTCAAATATTTTGTGAGCCTATTGCTTGTAGGTTCTTCCCATACATTGTGGGTGATAGATCATTCTCGTGGTATTTCCATCTACCCATGGAGGTTAAGACTTCTTGGAGCCAATTAGAAGTAGCCTATCTTTATCACTTTGGTAATCAAGTTGACTTGGATAGGTTGCAAAATCAATTCACCTCTATGTGTAAAGAGCCTAATGAGTCCATGAGTCAATTCAGTGTGAGGTTTCATGAATTGTACTCTCAAATGTGGGAAAGTTTGGGTACATCGGAAGAGGAAGCTATTGAAGTATACCCGAGAGCCATACCCCCCACACTTGCTACACTCATTAAGGAAAACTTGGATGACCTGTCTCTAGAGATGATCTATGAGATCTTTGAAAAGGTAGAACAAGTTTTGGAAGAAGAAAAGGCACAACATTCTCCCACGAAAGATTGTTCTTTTGGGGTTAGTGATACCAACCTACATCAACCATTGAATATAGCACCCTCCAATCCAACAATACCTAAGGTGAATGATCAAGGGGACGAATTTGAGTGTCCAAATGTTACAACCGCCTTAGATGTAGTCCAAGAGGAGGTGCAAGTTACCAATCCAACATCCACTAATGAGGATCATGCTGAGATGATTTCATTCATAGAGATGCATGATTATTCACATAATGGTGTCCTAAAGTCAACTCGGTTTGAGATATGTGATAGGACAAAAACTGCCATAGAATTGAATGAAGTGGTTGAAAGCGAAATCAGAAGAAAATCAATAAATGAATTTGAAGATATGATAGAATTGCACCACTTGTTCTTGGAAGACACACTCGATGAAATGATTGAAAATAATGATCAAGAAATTCTTCACCCTCCAAATTGTGATAAAATTGAATCATGGGTTACTAATTTGGACTATGATAGCCTTACCAATTTGAATTCAAGAAATAGCCCACTTTTGGAAATAATTGAACCATCTAAGGAAGGTGAAGGTGAATTTGATGAGATACACTTTGATCAATTAGAAGATGTTGAAGAAATAGTTGAGCATCATAACTTAATTTTGGAAGATGATCGCCATGATTCTTGGAAGAAATTGGATGAATATGCTCACTCTAAACCTTCTAATGAACTCTTTGTGTCAATTGATATGCAGGATAACATAATCACCTACTCAAAGGAAGATATTACAACTCCTGTACAATTTGAGGATGTTTTGGAAGGGGGTTTCAAATCTCATCAAATTTTGGAAGATTATAATGATCCTACTACCAAGGACAAAGAAGAAAAAGAATTGGCAAATGAATCAAAAGATCATGTCACAAATACTATGGAATTTCATTCCATGAATTTGGATGACAATTTTTACAATGGTTGGGGGAGATATGATGATGTGTTATTTTCTCACACCCCTATTGATGAAATTCCTATTCCACTGGATATACAAGATGTTGAAACTTCTATCTCACATGAAGAGATGCCATGGATGGTGAATAAGGAATTGGAACCAAATGACAAAGAGATTGATCAATTGGAAGCAACTCAAATGAGTGATCATCAAGATAGATTACTTGACATACACTTTGACCAAGCTATAGGTGAAGATTTGCATGAACATGTTTTGAATTTGAAGGATGTTTATGATGAAATGTCGTTGAAGGTGAATGAAAAACAAGGATTGACTTCTAATCACACCTTTAATAAAATCACTTGCATGAATGAAAAAGAGGTTGAGGCACATGAATTGTTAAATCAAATTCATCAACAATTGATAATGGAGTCTAGGGTAAAAACTTTTAATGATCCTCATTTAGTAAATATCCTAGATTCTTGCAAATTGTTGCACAAGTTTGATTGGCCTAAGAACATGGAAAATGAATTGGCTTTAAAATTTTTGGAAATAGGCTCTTGATTACAAAGTTTCACTTTGGATAAAGAAATCCTAATTCTAAATCATGAATGGAAATATGAAATTTATACCTTAAAGAATAGACGAGATGAAATTGAAGATCAAATATTGTCTAATCAATTTGATGATTTGAATCTCACCTATGAGAGTACTAATGACACTAAATCAAATTGGTGGGGTGAGCGAGGCAAGTTGAATTTTTTTGCATTGCTTGGTTTGATCTTATTGTTGTTGGATTCCTACAAAATTTGGCATATATATTGTGTCATATGTCTTTTGAAATGTTCTAATCATGTTTGGGATCCGAGAAAGTGATAGTCTAAGCTTTGCATCATCTTGTACGATATTGTACATTTGTATATAATTTTTTGGTTTTTGATGTTGGGTTTGCATTTTAGTTTTGGTTTTAAGTTTTGTGTGTTGGTCCTTTGGACATTTTTGGTTTGTTTTGAAAAAAAAAAAAAAGAAAAGAAAAGCGAGATGTCAACTTATGTCCTTATGAATGTTGACTAAGACTAAGAGAATATGAAACATCGGAATTGTATTGCAGAAAGCTCCACGAGTATCGCAAACACATTAAAGAATATCGTTTGGAACTTGTGATGCATGAAGTTGTCAATTTTACACATTATGGTAAAGTAGGTGATATACTCCATCCGCATTTCAAAAAGAGCAATGCATTAATCCATATCTCATGTTACATTCCACATTGCATATACATTTCATCTCAGTTACATTTTCATTTCAAGTACAATCATTGAAAAGGTGTCAAATCCTCTTATGGTTATTACGTAACATATATTAAAAGGATCCTAAGGTTGGGAAATGATGCCCGAACTATCTTGAACCAAGCACATTTTACACATATTAAAGAGGATCTTGAGCAAAATGGTCAAAACCATACTTGGAAGAAAAGGTGAGGCAAAAGGAGTATTTCGTGTCTGTCCTATAATGCAACATAATCCTTAAAACAATGGTTTTTACCACTCCCATAGTGCTTAAAGCCTAAAATTAGAGTAGTAAGGATAGGGTTAAATCCTCATCGAACTTAGGTTGAGGATCCGATTCCCCAAAGCTCTGATTTGAACTTCATGGAGTAGTAAGGATAGGGTCTAATTCTCATCTCGCTTAGGTTGAGAATCCGATTCCCCAAAGCTTCTATTTTTCCCACTCAAGAGCTTAAAATTCCAAAGCAAATATTTTTCATTCTACTTTTATTGCATCATTGATATTGGATTGGAAGGATCGTACTACATGTCCCTTGCAAGGATGGGTAGTCATCCCCAAGGTTCAAGAAATCAAAAGTAAACTCAAATCCTGGATTATGGGGTTGATCTCCACCGAGGCTATAGATGCCTGACTGGTAGTGGAGTATGCTCATGCATGGCAACATGTCTTGTCTAAAAGCAAGACCACTGACTGCTCAAATGGACAGGCTAGCCTGATAGTTTCATCCATACCAGGTTAAATCATTTTGTTCAAGATGAGGTAATGAACTCCAGATCAGAGTAGTAAGGATAGGGTTAAATTCCCATCTCGCTTAGGTTGGGAATCCTATTCCCCAAAGCTTTGATTTCACTTACACTTGCACATGGGTTCAAAATGGTAGTGACACATAACCAACTTTGGGATCTAGTAAATTAATTCAGTATACTCATATTTGGTCCTAAGAGGATTTGATAGTTTTAATATGTTTGTTCATGGTACTAGAAAGTTTGAGCCTTTGCAAAGCTTGTTATATATCTAGCATCTTCACCATACGTTAAATCCTATAGGAATCATCCATAACTTCTCATACGCATGAATATTTTGTGTCTGTCCTATCATGCAACATAATCCTTAAAATAATGGTTTTTACCACTCCCATAATGCTTAAAGCCTAAAATCAGAGTAGTAAGGATAGGGTCTAATTCTCATCGAACTTAGGTTGAGGATCCAATTCCCCAAAGCTTTGATTTGACCTTCATGTAGTAAGGATAGGGTCTAATTCTCATCTCGCTTAGGTTGAGAATCCGATTCCCCAAAGCTTCTATTTTGCCCACTCAAGAACTTAATATTCCAAAGCAATTTTTTTCATTCCTTTATTAATGTTGGATTGGAAGGATCGTACTACATGTCCCTTGCAAGGATGGGTAGTCATCCCCAAGGTCCAAGAAATCAAAAGTAGAGCCAAATCCTGGATTATGGGGTTGATCTCCACCGGGGCTATAGACGCCTGACTGGTAGTGGAGTATGCTCATGCGTGGCAACACGTCTTGTTTAAAAGCAAGACCACTGACTGCTCAAATAGACAGACTAGCCTGGAAGTTTCATCCATAACAGGTTAAATCATTTTGTTCAAGATGAGGTAATGAACTCCAGATCAGAGTAGTAAGGATAGGGTTAAATTCCCATCTCGCTTAGGTTGGGAATCCTATTACCCAAAGCTCTGATTTCACTTACACTTGCACATGGGTTCAAGATGGTAGTGACACATAACCAACTTTGGGATCTAGTAAATTAGTTTAGTATACATATATTTGGTCCTAAGAGGGTTTGACAGTTTTAATATGTTTGTTCATGATACTAGAAGGTTTGAGCCTTTGCAAAGCAAGTTGTTATATCTCTAACATAGTTGTCATACATAAAATCTTGCACAAATCATTCATAGCCTTGCATAAAAATCATAAGTGAAAATGACAATGGAAAGTTGAACGAGTTTCAAACAATAGGGAATGAAGCACATTGCACACATCGAGCTGATGCTTAATAATTCTAATGTTTCATGTATTTCTTGTCTAGTTTCATTCTTGGGATATTTGCTGATGCTTGTGCATGTGTTTTGAAGGTGTTTAGGTTGAGTTCTCATTGAAATGCTTAGGAGCATTTCCTAGCAGAGTCACCATTTGTTGTGGCTGCTCCATAACGTACCCCAAAATTGGGGACCCATCTTTTATCATGTTTTACAAGAAGACCGAAGTGGCCCATATGCTAAAGATCAAAGAAAAATCAAAACACCGCAAGGAGGAAAAAGTGTCATGATATTGCGACATGTTGCATTTTCACGGTCCAAAGCAAAGAGAGAGAGCAAGGAAGGAAAAGTGTCACGATATCGCGACATGTTCCATTGTCACGGCCAAAAGAGAAAAAAGTGTCGCGATATCGCGACATGTTGCATTGTCGCGGCCAAAAGAGAAAAAGTGTCGCGATATCGTGACATGTTGCATTGTTGTGGCCAAAAGAGAAAAAGTGTCACGATATCGCGACATGTTGCATTGTCATGGCCAAAGGAGAAGAAAGAAAAGTGTCACGATATCGCGACATGTTGCATTGTCGTAGCCAAAAGAGAAAAAGTGTCACGATATCACGACATGTTGCATTGTCATGGCCAAAGGAGAAGAAAGAAAAGTGTCGCGATATCGTGACATGTTGCATTATCGCGGCCAAAAGAGAAAAAGTGTCACGATATCGCGACATGTTGCATTTTCATGGCCAAAAGAGAAAAAGTGTCACGATATCGCGACATGTTGCATTTTCACGGCCAAAAGAGAAAAAGTGTCACGATATCAAGACATGTTGCATTGTCGTGGCCAAAATAGAAAAAGTGTCGCGATATCGCGACATGTTGCATTGTCGCGGCCAAAAGAGAAAAAATGTCGTGATATCGTGACATGTTGCATTGTCGCGGCCAAAAGAGAAAAAGTGTCGCGATATCATGACATGTTGCATTTTCACGACCAAAAGAGAAAAGTGTCGCGATATCGTGACATGTTGCATTTTCAAGGCCAAAAGGAAAAAGTGTCGCGATATCGCGACATGTTACATTTTTACGACTCAAAAGGGGCAGGGACGCAGAGAAACAAAAGTGTCACGATATCGCGACATGTTGCTTTTTCGCGACTCAAAAAGGGCAGGTAGGCAGAGAAATAAAAGTATCACGATATCACGACATGTTGCATTTTTGCCAAGGGAACAGAGTAGTTGACAGTGCGTCTGATATTAGTGATGAACACCAGGATAATGAAACTGAAGACTGCATAGTGACGTGGACCTATAAGGAATAAATCGAAGATTGAATAAGGTAATTTGTCACATATGGACAAAATCCAATGATTAAGATAAAATGTTACATAAGGAGTCTTTAATGATTTTAAAATCATTTAAGATGGTTGTTACACCTAGAAGGAAACGAATGCATGCCCATGTGGAGAAAAGGAAACGAAGGGCCACAAAATAGAAACAAAAAGCCTTTTTGGAAACCAAAACACATGCATGCACAAGGGAAAGAGAAAACGAACAGTCATGGTAGGAGAAAACGAACAGTCATGGAAGGAGAAACAAATTTTTTTTCAGAGGTTTTAAATACGCCATTCAAAGAGGCCATAGGGGGTTGGAAACTGCTGCAAGCAGAGTTGCAGATTTGAAGGCAAGAGGGCCATTCTGGACCTGTTTGGGCTGTTTTTCTTCCATGGACTAGTTTGGGAAAACCAGAAATTTTTGTTATTGTAAAATGAAAAATTTTTAATACAAAATTTTTTAGAAAGTTGCATCTTATGGACAAGAAAGGAGGAGTCATTTTCTGCATGCAAGATTAAATGTCTATTTTTCCCCTTTTCAGATTTTAGGCTTGTAAATGGAGTTTATGCAAGTTTTCTTGGTTGCTTCATGCGAATGCTTAAATCTGAAAAACCTCATTTAAAACCCTAGGATCCAACACTTAGCTTATCCGGATTGTGCTTGTTTTGCAAGTCCAATAGGTTAGGTTGCATGCATGAAAACCTTGCATCTTCGATTTTGTCAAAATAGGATAGCATCAAACTGAATGTATCTTGTGTTCCATTTTCTGCATTTCATTTTCATTTTCTGCATTTTATTTTCCAAAAATTTTAATTTTTTTTAATTTTCAGGCATTAAAATAAACATTTAAAAAATGTCAAAATCCAAAAATAATTTCACCATTGCGTAGGTTATACTACAGAATTCCAATACGCAGTTTAAAATTTCATTTTTGGAGTTGTTTAGTATTTTTAAAAATTCATCGAAGTTGTTTTATTACAGATTTTAAAAAATCCGAAAATAGAAAGTTTCCATTTTGGGCCGGAATTTCATTTTTTTAAGTTTCATGTTTCATTCATGAGCCTATGATGACATTCCCTTCATGAAAATTCCAATTTCATTGAAGGAGTTATGTTTTATGGCATTTCACAAATTTCCATTTTTGGAGCCTAAAATTGCCCTCTCTTCATAAAAATTCTGTTTTTAAGAAAGAGGGGTAATTTGAGCATCACATTGAAGGTCATATGAGGGCCAACTCACATTTTCTTTATTTTGGTTCAATGAACAATCACTAAAGTTTCATGGTAAAATAAACCAACATTGCCCCTTGTTTACAGTTACTTGCAATCACTAAGGTGTTCCAAGCATTTAAATTGAATATCTTTATTTAAGATTACTAATACACATATGCAAATGCTAATATAGCGGAGACCTTGGAGAAGTCATTTTTTAACTTCTTTGCAAGAGGGGATTTGGAACCCAAATCCTAAGGAAGAGTGTACTTTCACAATTGGGTGAAAATACCACTCAACAGGTCCCACCAATATCGGTTTCTTTCTATCCCTGGTGAGCACAAATATTTGTTCATCTGAAGCCATCATGCAGTTGTGTTCGTATTCTCAGACTATATTGACATGACCCTTTTGTGCCAGCTTCATTCTTTCCATAGCTAGCTTCTGCATGTAGTGATGGTGCATCATACATGTGTTTTTTGCATGAGGATCACTGCATGTAGAACACCAATAATATGTCTGGGCGGTAGCAGAGGAGGGTTTCCCTTCGTCATTTGTTAGGATAGTACTTGTTATTTTAGAGGGTTTTTTTGTAGAGGTAGCGTGATTACAAGATACATATGGGAATATTCTAATTTAAAAATTCCTTTCCACCTCTCTTCTCTTGATAAGATTCATCTCGTTGTTGAGAGTTTTGACAGAGTTTTGGACATCCATGTTTAGGTTTTTTACAAATTTCTATAGGTCCAATAGAATTTCCATATGAGGTTATAGAGTGGGGAGTGCTGGTGTTGTAGGAGGAGCTGGGAAAGCTGGAAATATGGGTATTATTGGAAGAGCAGGTGGCATCGGGGTAGTGTGCCATTGTGGTGCACTTATTGAAGGAGGATTCGTTGGGTAGGGTAGAATTGAGTGCAGCAATGGTAGGTGGCTATGTGGAAGCTCAAGGAAAAAGGTATAGTTGGATTTAGAGGAATTCATCCCACAACTATCAAGAGTTTTATAGCTTTCATTGCTTCTTGGAATATCTGGGGAAAAGTTAGGACATTATCTTACCTTATAATCAAACTCAAATTAGGGCTAAAGGCTCTCAAATAATAATATACAACCTGTACATTAGTTGGCCTAAGACCGTTGAGGATACTATGTCAGGAGCGAGTGAATCTAATATTAAAATCACTTATTTCTTCTTGGGTATGTTTTTGAATGGTGGTGAAATACGTGAGCGAGGATAAGGGGTCAGCCTGTTCATTGAACTCAACAATCAACCTTCCTGTTAGATCAGCCCATGAAGTGATACTTCTATTAGGAAGGGTTCTATACCAGTATAACATCTTACCCTTCAATTAAATAACCAAGAGCTTAATCATAACATCCTCATAAATAATACTATTAACTACGGCCAGGGCTACTACATCTTGGCAGTGTTCAAATGTCATATTTTCGATGCCATCATAGGTAGGTAATGCTTTTAGGGTTGTGGGAAGAATAACATTCTAGTTAGTGAGGTTGAAAGGACTTTTGTTGTTCCAAGTAGGATATCCTAGGTTTTGGTTATGGTTTAGATTTTGGGCCATGACTTCAGTTGGGGTATCTACCTCCTGAGTATCAGGATCGAAAGACAACTAATACTTTAGAGGTGTACAGAATGAAATAGACTCAAGAGAGGCCAAGAACCTCTGCCTTAAGAAATTTAGTTCAAATAATTTGATGGGTTCCTCAGATAGACTAACCTTACACATTGTAATCATGAAATATTTCCACTATAAGGCTTTATGGGTTAATGGTTCAATAGAGTCACCATGTGATTATTGAATAGTTGAACGGGATAGAGAATCACCTAACTCTATACTTGCTAAAATGTGAGACTTCATGTCCCACTGGGTATGCCAAAAATTGTTGGTCAATATTATGCACCTAATGGAAGGATTGTGTGCCTTACAGACTAGACCAAAATTGAAATGCCAAAGGATAACGTAGCCCAACAACCACTCTCTGAAGTAGGCTAGTTCCTCACAAATTCAAAGGAGACTAATGGAATTTAAATAAAAAAATAACAAACTAAATTAAATAAAATGACAGTGAGTTAAAGTGTGTGGATAAGCCACATCAAGATATATGCAGGCAATAACAGGAGGTACAATCACATACACAATCATCTACTAGAAAAAATCAAGGAAGAAAAAGTAAGAGAATAATCAATGAAATAGAGTAAGAGAGAAGAGAAAAATAGGTTGAACATCGGGCTAAGGTTGGAGTATATCACCATCCACACCACCATGAGAGGCAACAATCATGGAGATAGGGTTTGAGGTAGCATAAGAACAATGAGGAACATACAAGGAACCAAAGGAGATAACCCTTTGGATATGCTACAAGTCATAAATACAAGGAGGCATGGATGAAAAAGAGGAAATTTATGCTTCCAACACTTGGCGTTGGCATCAATGAAAACCACCACCAATCATTGTTTCATTGGGATGGATGGGTTATCAAAATTGGTACCAATATTCAGCATGGCCCAGAAGATCTTATTATATAGGCTCTTCTAATGTTTTGAAGATGAAACATTTTCTAAGGGGTATGGAATGTTAGGTACCCAAGATAAGTACTTAATAATTTAATATTGTATTGTATAATTGTATGAGCCATAGATTAATTATTAAGGAAGATCACATGTAAAATTAGAAATAGGTATGTCATAGAATCATATATGTAACCATTGGAGGATATTGTCATATGTAACTGTTGGTTGATAATTTGCACCTAATGGAAGGATTGTGCACCTTGCGGACTAGACCAACATTGAAAGGCCAAAGGGTAACGTAGCCCAATAGCCAGTCTTTGGAGCAGGCTGGTTCCTCACAACTTCAAAGGAGACTAATGGAATTTAAATAAAACAAAGAACAAAGTAAATGAAATAAAATGATAGTGAGTTAAAGTGGGCGGATAAGCCGCATCAAGATATATGCAGGCAGTAACGGGAGGTACACTCACATACACAATCATCTAATAGACCAGTTAATACATTCTATCTATTATCATTTATATTCAGCACTATGTTTGTAAAAAGATGATAAATGAATAGCCAGAATCTAGATAGTAGAATAACAACTAATTCATTCACCAATTTTAGCAAAAAAGCACAAACATAAAAATACATACTTGTTGGCATTTTTGCCACATTGAAATTTTGTTGTAAACTTTGTTTGAAATTGGCCAGTAAAACTTACAAATGCTTTTGAGTGTTTTCACACATTGAATTTTTTTTTGAAAATTTTCTAAATATTTGATGGGTGTAATTTCGAGTGCAATTCAAGTAAAATGCTTTTTAGTTCCCCGAAATGCTTTTTGCCCGAAATGGCTATTTCGCTCTCCGAAATGCCTTTTTGCTCTCCGAAATGCCTTTTTGTTCTTCGAAATGCCTTTTCGCTCCAAAGTGTAATGAAAATTCTTTCTTTTGGGTATTTCTTTGGTGAAACTATTCTACCGGCAGTTTTGTTCTCATTAATTCTCAAAGAAATTAAATTTCCAAGATTGGCCCCACTTACGGCAGTAGAAGATTTTCCTAGAAGAAGTCAAAAGAAAAAGACAAATATTGGGGTTAAAATTTCATTTCACACATGGTAAGGGTATTAAGTGCACATTCCAAGTGAAAGCTAATTTCAGACGTAACTTGGAGAGTTGAATATAAGGGCCCATTGCAAGTGAAATTTCATGTTTTCAATGCAAATCTTCTTTGAAAAGGATTAAGATTGATCAAGTTAATTCCTGTGGCAATATTATTGCTAAAAACTTCTAGGTTTAAGTATGGTGCTCTTGATTCCAGTGTAATATTATTCAGTTTTGAGGCCTCGACCACTTCGTGGGTATGCATTTCTAAGGCGCCACCATAGAGATTGAAATCAAATCATTGATTCCTACTGAAGCTTGATATGCCATGTGATAAAATTAGTAGATATTTTATTTAGCATTTGCTCATTGGTTCGAGGAAAGAGTTGTTGCTATTGGTGTTTGAATGTCCGACATCTTTCCTCCACATGTACTAAATGAAAGAGGTGAAAAACTCTATAAATACTAATCAAATTTCCATTGTAAAGAAGGAGAGACATTTTGCAGAAAAACTTATCAAGTTCTCTACGTAAATAAGAGATATTTCACTTTTGATTTTGCAAGCGACTTTATTTGTGATTTCCTTCTATTTTATGCATTTCTCTTTTATGCTTGCATTTCTTATCTACTATTGAAATTTAAATTCTGCATCTGAGTTTGAATATTGCTAGTGAGGAAGTGAGTTTTAGAATGCAATCCTAGAGGTTATCTATGCAAGGTTGTAAGTAAATTTTGTTGCTCTCTTTTATTATATGCTAATTATATGCTTGAGTGGAATTCTTGCTGTTAATATTTCCTCAATATTTTGGCCTGTGGCCATATTTTCCTTTCTTTTTGTTATTTTTAGTTTCTTTCCCGAAACTCTAGTCTTCAACAGTGTAGGATTTAGTAAGGGAACCAGCCCGCTCTAGAGATCGATCCGAAGGAATTTTCTCTTTCCCTTGGCCTTTCAATGTTGGTCAAGTCTAGGGCACACAAGTGATAATATATTGTACTTAGGTAGATTTATGACCAACAATTTTTGGCACTCCTGGTGGGACCCTAAAATTTTCACTTTCAACAGTATTGAGATTTGATGTTCGCCTTCATGCTATACAATTAGAAAATTTTGTAACCCAACACCACCCAGAAGCCTTCGAACGTGGAGACAATGAAAGCTGTACTTCATGATCACAAGATCGAAGGCCAAAAATTTTGAAAACCCCATTGAGTTTTTTGAACTCGACATCCAAAAATTAGGTGAAAAACCTAGGTTGGTCACCCTGTCACTTACGTCATTCGCAACATCCTCACAAATAGCTGGTGTGTTTTGTATTTCTTCAAGTCCAGTTAGTACTAATACTAGTGTTCCACCTCCTCAACCACACATACCAGTCCAAAAATCCCAGAATCCTCCACCAAGGCAGTTCTCAACATGGAATAGTATGGGAGCCTTGAATTTACAAGCACATGAAAGCTTTTTCGACGTATGATGGTATTGGTAAAACTGCATATGAGCATATTCAAGATGTAGCTTCTTTGGTGACCATTCATGACATAACAAATGAAGACGTGATGATAAAATTTTTGGTACTGTCACTGAGAGGAAAATTGCTATATTGGTACCGATTGTTGCAATCGAGAACTATTACGTCATGGGATCAATTAGGGGAATTATTAATCAATAAATTTCATGAACAAGTCAATCCATTTTCCTTACTACACCAATTTAACATGATTTAAAGGCATCCACAGGAGGAGATAGTGGATTTCAATGTCAGATTCACCTGAACCTGGCAGAGAGTTCCTGAAGGTCTTCGTCCCAGTCATGAAGAAGCTGCATTCTATTATCTCAAGGCTTTTAACATAGACATTGGCTTGGCTATCTAGTAGTCCAACGTGATTACATTCCCAGAGCTATTCAAACAATCACAGAAGGCAAAAGCATACTTGATTTCCATAGGTAGGCTTCCCCAAAAGGTAATAATGCCCATCCTACCTGATATTCCACAACATTTGTATTCAGGTTTATTTTCATAGCCTGTGTCTTCCATGTATCTTGTTCCATCATGGAGCTAAAGTGCACCTTAAATCATACCCATTCTAGTTTTTAAGCTCCCTGCTCTAGCTATTTAGCAATTACCCGCACCTATTTTATTCTCAATATTACCTGCACCATCAGCACCTCTACCTTTATCGACACCTCCTATGCCCTCAAATCCTGATCCTTACACAACACTTTTGTAAGAGGTGAAATCCGCTAATTCAACTCTAAGATCAATGGGCAAGAAAATCATAGTTATTGAAAGAAATAAAACCGAGAGAGATTTCCAACCTAGGAGATTTCAACCTCTACCAATCACCAAGGAGCAAGCGGCTTCAAAAAGTAAGGTGCTTGAGAGGAACCTGAATTGTATTGATGAATGAGTAAGCTGGTCCCACAGATAGAACATACTGGTGCTCTACATGTAATGATCCACACAACGAGGACACTTGTATGGTTCATTTGAACTACATTCAAACACTAGATGCAAGCTCTTCTGGAGGTTAGGTTAACATGATTACCGAGATGGATCACAACCTTATGGTTTCATCCGAAGAACAAGTCTTAGTTCTCATAAGAGCTAGGAAGAAGCCAATCGTGGTAGATCTAGCTAAGATGTAACTGTTAAGGGTACCTAATGATCCAAAGATGAAAAATGAGAAGAAACAAGTACAAGTGAAAGCTCCTACTTCAACACCAAAGCTAAATTCTCCTGTTATGTTAAAATATCTTTTGACACCATGAGCGAAGGAAATATTGCAATAAAAAGCCTTGACTTCGCAGGAAAGAGCTGAAACAGAGGAACAAGCTAGAGAAAAGCTCAAGTACCCATATTTGACTAAAAGACAGAGGGTAGAAGCCACACAACAATATCAAAGAAAATATGAGGCCACTAGTGAAAATAAGGAGTCTGGTACATCTGCATACAACATTGTTGAGGAGTTGAAGAAGATTCCCACTAAGGTTAGTCTTTATGATGCATTACAATTACCTGGGCAAGTCGATTTGTTACAAGAATCATTGAAGTCTATGAAAGATAATGGAAATATTCCTACTATAGCACCCTAAAATTGGCACAGTTAAACCATCAGTAAAAAGATAAAAATTTGAATTTTAACCCCGAAACTACCCGTTAACCGCTCACCTCATTTTTCATGCCATTTTTAGAATTTGTTTTGACCGTTGGACGATATCATCGCCGATCTGACGATATCGTCCCAAATCGGACGAATTCGTCTGGAATAGAACGTCCAGACGATTTCATCCCAAAACCGAATTTTCATAATTAGCTTCTGTTTCAACAACCTCTCCAACTCGGGCAGAAGCGTGTCTGCATGGTTGGAGATTCCTACGTTGGAGATCTCCCAGATTGGGATGATCCCCAACCTCCTAACCTCCCCCTAATCCTATATAAACTTGGGATTTTCCCAGTTTATCCCCCTGGCTGATCATTTCCCTGCAACTCTAGTTTTTTGTTGTATTAGAACATCCTCGCCCCCATCATTTGCATTTGTATTTTTAGGTTTTATTGTAGGATTTTACTATGTTTCAGTCGGAGGAAGCTCGGATCGTCGTAGGTGATCCAACACGATTTCGGACGATCCTGTCGAGATCGGTGATGATCTCGTACGATTGCAGATGATTTTGACTGCAGTTCATATTGGGGGCAACCAGAGCCCCGAGTTTGCATTTTCTACCTTTCTTTCTTATTTAATTGTGCATTAGATCAATTTATTTATGTTCTGCATCCTGGAGTTCACCTCATTTAGCATATTTGCATGATAAAATTTAAAATAAGTTATTAAAATAGTGCATCCCATTTGATTTGCTAATCTGGATTTATTATTTAAGCATCTATACTATTATTTCTATCATTTTGCATCATTCTTGCAATTGCATTTTTGGTTTTTGGTGTCTGTTTCTATGATTGCAGGTTTTTGACGAATTCATCTAACGAATTCATCAGGTTTTCGATGATCTTGTCTGATCTCAGACGATCACCTGTGATTTGGGATGATTCTATGCAATTACAGATGATCCTGTCATATCCGGGATGATCTGGACTCCTACAAGCTTCAGAATCTTCATCAAACATCAGGAATCAGGTGTATTCCTCTCCATTTCATATAGTCTCTGTATTTAGGATTCATTCATGTTTTTTGTCTTCATATAAACCCAAAATTTCATATAGAATAGCTTAGATTCATTTTGGCCAACCTAGGAATATGAATGATTGAATATAAAATGAACACATCAAACCCATTCTCAACCTAGGCATGGAAACTGCCACTTAAAGTTTCCTGGTGAACCCCACCATCCATCAAAAATTCACCCTTATACCCCTCCCCCGAGAGGCGCGACCTTCAAAGGGCCTCTCCGTCCGAGGTATTGTCCCATCCTTCTCGCATCCCCCTTTCGGGCACGGATCCTTTAGCCTGAAGGTAAGGGTGCAAAAAATTTGGGTGATACATTTTTGGTGAACCCGACGTGAAACTAAAACACCTTTTGAAAACAATCCAAAAAAAAAAAACACATTATTAAGAACATCTAGAATCATTAGAAAACTGTTAAATTTGCATATCATATTTAGATGGTAGATTATAATAGAAGACGAGCTGTCACCATAAATGTTGAAAATCAATTAACGGCCATAGAGATTACTTCTGTGCTTAGAATACCTCAAACAAATAGAGTCCAACCTTTGTGGGATGAACTTGATAGGAGATTGGGTATTATTGAATCTAGATCTGTAGAACTTAGGCAAATTAAGAGGTTTGTCCTAGATAGAATCCTGGATCCCGATCAGGTGACTTTGTACCATGAACTTCGAGAGAGCTTGCCATAGGTGGTTAGCAGATAAAAGAGCACTTGTGTCTTCAAAATTGTACACCTTTGAGGAATACCTTGAGAACGCAGTTGTAGTACATAAGTTTCTATCTCGTATAGAGGATCAAGAAGTCGTTCTTACGGATAGAAAAATATGGAATAGAGTTCCTAGAGTCGTGTTGTATCGAGAGTATTGCCATGAACTTTATTTTTACAAGTCAGAGTCTGAAGTAGATCATATTACCATAGCACACTTTGTCAAGTTCTTGAAAAACCACTTCCAATTTGAAGAGGAGCATTTCATGACTCCTGATGAACTTGATCCTATCAACGATATCCATAAACTATTTATAGAAAACTAAGTCATTCTTTTTACTATTTCTTGCAACTAGCATACTATTTGTTATTTTTATACTTATGAAATAATAATACAAAACAAAAAAAACGAAAAAAAAAACAAAACATTTCCTTTTAAAGTATTATAGTAGGTATATAGTTAAAATATATACCTCTCAACCCTACCGCATATATATATATATATATATATATATATATAAGTATATATATTTGCTAAAACCTAAGTGTAGCACAATGCCTAGACTTAGGAATGGAAAACAAACCGAAGAAGATGAAGATTGGTTAGGAAGACCATTAATTGACCAAAATGTCCCTCCCGAGGACCAAGTTCAGGAAGAAGAAATCCTAGACCAGCAAGAAGAAGAGCTTGTTGTAGCAAATGAACAAGAAGAAACTAATAGAGAGGAAGGATCCTCATCCCCTAAAATGTCTCCGGGAGGAGCTATCACTTTTGAAAACATGGAACAATTTTGGAAGTTCATTAACACAAATATCGATGTTTTTAATAGAGCAGTCCATATGGACAAGGATCAAATTAGTGACACTCAAGCAACTCTAGAAGACGTATTTCACACATGCACTAATCCCTTGTCCTTTATTGAACAAGAGAGTGATCAAGCTGGACCATCCAATTTGGATATAGTAGCTACGATCCGGAACATGCAACAACAACAGGTTACCCAACCACCTAAAGTGCCTGTTAACAAGCCTAGGGTCATTCCCGCACAAAAGAAACCATCATTTATTGCTCTATTTCACCAAACTATTGAGCAACATACCTCAAATCAACAAAAGCCCAAAACAAAACCAAACACCAATTACCAACAATCTGGGATACAACATAATACTATTACAAATCCCCTTCATAATACTCTTCCTACCAACACTTTGCATAATAGCAATATAGCATCTAATCCTTATGTCACACCATCATACACTCATAAATCCCATACCTATGTCCCACCGAACCAATATGGTGGACAAACTAGTAATCTTGAAACCATGGTGAAACAGTTAGTTTCCCGCATGGACCAGATAGATCCCTACCGTCCCTCGTACAATTATCGAGAGATGTGTAGTCAGCCTTTAGATCCTATAGTTGTAGCACAACCGTATCCTAAACATTTTCCTATGCCTGTCTCTGCCCATATATAAAGGAACGAAAGATCCCATAGAGCATCTTCGTATGTTTAGGATAGCATGTCATGATATATCACATGATGACTTGTTATTACTAAAAATGTTCCCGAAGAGCTTGGGAGGAATGGCATTAGAGTGGTATTATCAATTACCCACTAATTATTTGAGGAATTTCAAAGAAACTACCGAGTCTTTTGTTCATCAATTTAGTGCCTATATCGAAAGACATGTGACCATTAAAGATTTGTATAACTTAAAACAAGACAAAGATGAATGCTTTGCTGATTTCCTAGCTAGGTGGAGACAATTGATAGGAAAATTGCACTTTGTGTTACCTTATAGGGAGATGTTGGACATCTTTATTAATAATTTGCAAGAGCAACTATCTTATGAATTATCAATTGCTACCTTGACCACCTTCGATCAGGCTATAGACTTAGCCCGAAGAGTGGAAGATGCTCTCATTAGGAGAGGTCAGCTTAAAAAGAAAGACGATGAGAAAACATCCAGAAATCAATATAAGAATAAACAAGTTGTGGGTGATGGAGTCACCGATAGCAAAAATATTGCTAATGTTAATGCTGCAAAGACAACAGAGAAGTTTGTACTGAAACCTCCTGATAGACCTCCTCGAGAATTTACTAGGTTAAATCAACCTTTATCAACTATTCTACCGCAATTATTAGAATGAGGCTTGATTCAATTACCAAATATCTGGGAACCTGATCCAACTATACCCGGATACAGAGCAGATTTACATTGTGACTTCCATAGAGGACCTGGACACACTACCAACTCTTGTAAAAGATTAAAACATAAAATACAGGACTTGATTGATAACAATGAGATGGAGGTACAAGCCTTTCAACCTAAGCAAAATCCTCCTAATAACGCTCAACAGAACACCACACAAAACCAGAATCAGAACGCCAATCAGTCATTAGACATCTTTCAACATCCCTTACCAAAACATGGTAAGGAGGTGGCTAATCAAATTGAACATCATAATGTTCCTCCTCCTGCCCGATATGTAGGAACTATTAGTGGGCATTTACCTGTTCATGATCCAAAAATATTTGACACAACTTTATCCATGGTTACAACCAGGCCTCTATATAATATTCAGATACCTGATCTTAGTGATACAGAATATGAGACTGAGAGTGATATGGAAATCACATCAAATCAATCGAATAGTTCTGAAGATGAATCGGATACTATTCACCCTATCACAAGTCATATGGTTCCAGAAGAACCATTTCCAAGAAGAATCACTACTAGACCATCGTCTCACCAATTACTTTCTAATGAGTTAGCTATAAACGCTAGACCAAGACCCATTCATCATCCACAAAATAATATTGTGGGTACCATCGGAGTTGTTACTAGACAACAGGCTCAAAATTCTCAACAAGATCAAATGCAGAATGGTGGATCAACTCCATTTGTTTTGAAGGTTCCTAATAAAGGGAATCATGCACCTAATGTTCAACCTAAACCTCCTTATAATATTAATGAACAATTATCAAATATTACAGCTAGAATTTCCCTTTTGGACCTCTTAAGATCTTCTCCTACACATAGAGATGAATTAATGCTCACATTAAGCCAGATGATGGTACCACAAGACATTCAACCCGAAGCCATGGCCAATACTATAATAACTCGTGAAGTTGATTGTATTGACTTCCGGGATAGAGACATACCTCAACATAGTTTACATAAAGATAACCCCTTGTATATTACTGCCTTAATTGGAGATGTAGCAATCAAACGAGTTTTGATTGATAATGGTTCATCTTTAAATATTTGCACTTTTGACTTCTACCAAAGATTTGGGTTTAGAAGTGAGGAAATGAAAAGAACTGATATGATCATAAAAGCTTTCAATGACGAAACACAAGAAACATGTGGAGTTATTACCATTCCATTGCAGGTTGGTCCAAGAACCTTGGATACGACTGTGTTTATTGTACATTGCCCTGCATCGTACAATATACTCTTGGGTCGCCCTTGGATCAACGCAATGCGAGCTGTTCCCTCAACCTTACATCAATGTGTTAAATTCAAATTTAAGAATCAGTTGGTTACCATTCATGGTGATCCAAGACCCTTTGATATGTGTGCATTGGCAGAACCTATTGGAGTTCAATTTTGCCCTGCTTTGTCATCCACACATCCTAATTCTCATTACCCATCTAAACGTGTGAAACTTGCACCCACAATGTCATCTACTTCTTCTCCATCAGATGCACCTTCACATATAGCTCAACCATCTTCTAAACAAACCGCATTAGGACCTAAGAAAGATCCCAATCCCACAACCAATGTCTCTTGTTCTACTCCTATAACTTCTATACCTATAAAAGACCCATCTATTGACACCTCTACACCGTCTATATCTACCAAATGCATATTCTCCGCATCAAAAGACGTAGGAAATATTCCTTCTACCTCTTATGCTCTTACTGACGAGCTCTTACCCGATCTATCTAAAATTCTTATATCAGAAGAAATGAATGTTTCTATGCAAGATTCCCTTATTTTAAATAATTTGCCACCATCTCCTCATACCTTGGGCCTCCCACAGCCTATGGGAAGTATTTACCAAGTCGGGAGCTGTGCCTTTATTTATAAGGGATATGACTGGGGTAGAATACCCAGAAACATCAGAACTCATTATGATGGATATGCTCGATGTTATTTTACTAATGAGTATACTAAAGCCAAACCTATAATGCTTAAATTAGGATATAAAGGGAAAGGTTTGGGACCTTTCCAAATGGTATGAAAGAACCTTTTGAGGTAGAGCCGTGGCCCGCCCGATGTGGTGTAGGCCTATTTTCTAGTAAGGGTCAGCCATTTGAGGATGATGACCATCTTATATGTTACCAAGATTATTTAGATGAACGCGATGCTTTGCGTTTAACGAATAAGCCATTCACATGTAATATGCTATCTATAGCTTATCCTGAGATGATCACTGAATCCGACGATGAGTTGGAGGGAGATATCTTCCATGATGTCTCCATTGAGGAATTATTACATAACGGATTTTATTTTGATGGCTCTATACCTAGTATAGCCCAACTTGAGGCCACGACTCCTCAAGATGAATTATCCAAGTTAACCTTGGAAGAATTACAGGAATTGGGCGTTTCACCCGCCCCACCTAATTTTGAGAGAGATCTACACATGGAAGTAGAAAATGTCATAAAAATTAACATTGGAACCGAGGATAACCCTCACATAATCAACATCGGATCAGAATTGAGTCAAGAAAAATAGGATAAATACATTGCATTTCTTAAAGAATATGAAGATGTCTTTGCTTGGACATATGAAGATATGCCAGGTTTAGACCCTTCTGTAGTTATGCATCACCTAGTAGTGCACCCGGATGCTAAACCTGTTAAACAAAAACTTAGAAAAATGCATCCTAAAGTGGCCTTACTAGTCAAAGGAGAGTTAGAAAAACTCCTGAATGTTATTTTTATACAAGCCATTGATTATGTTGAATGGATCTCGAATGTAGTTCCAGTAACTAAGAAAGAAGCTACTAAGGTTAGGGTTTGTACAGACTTTAGAGATATTAATGTTGCATGCCCTAAAGATGATTTTCCCCTTCCCAATATGGATCAGATCATTGATTTTACTATTGGGAGTGGAATGATATCCTTAATGGATGGATTTTTTGGTTATAATCAGATCAGGATAGCTCCTGAAGATCAGGCTAAAACAACCTTTATTACCCCTTGGGGGACCTTTTGTTGGAAAGTGATGCCATTCGGTTTAAAGAATGCAGGTGCAACCTATCAACGAGCCATGACTTATATCTTTCATGATATGATGCATGATATACTACACGATTATGTAGACGACATTATAGCTCGTTCTACCGAAGAAGATGACCATTTAGATGACTTGAGAAAAGTATTTGATCGGTTAAGGGAATATCTTATCCGATTGAATCCAGCCAAATGTATATTCGGAGTTAAGTCATGTAAATTATTGGGGGTTATAGTTTCTTTACGTGGCATCAAAATTGACCCTCTCAAGATTGCGGCTATCACTGATATGCCCGCACCTACGAATATATCGAAATTACGGAGTCTACAAGGTAAGCTTCAAGCCATCCGTCGCTTCATCGATAAGCTGGCGGATAAAACTGGACCCTTTCTTAAGCTTCTTAAGAAGGATGTCTCTTTCCATTGGGACAACGAATGTCAAGAAGCATTTGAACTCCTCAAACAATATCTTCTTAACCCACCTGTACTTTCACCACCTAAACCTGATCGCCCATTTATCTTGTATATTTTTGCTTCAGATTTTGCTTTAGGAGCTATGTTAGCTCAACTTGATGATGAGAAGAGAGAGCGTGCTAATTATTACATTAGCAGAACATTAATTAGTTATGAAACCCGCTACACAACATTAGAGAAGTTATGTTTAGCAGTCATATTTTCTACACAGAAACTACGCCATTATATGCTCAGTCAAAAAACGTACGTTATTGCTAAATCCGATCCCTTGCGGTATCTCATGAGTCGACCTTATTTATCTGGTCGCACAACAAAGTGGGTTCTTGCCCTAAGCGAGTTTGAACTCACGTTTATAGGACAAAAGTCTGTTAAGGGTCAAATCATAGCAGATCAATTAGCTGCTGCACCCTTAGAGTCCACCCATCCCCTCGTCATTGAGTTTCCTAACGAATGCCTTAAACTAGAGGCAGATCATTCAGAGCAATGGTCCTTATACTTTGATGGAGCCCGATGCATGAGTGGGGATGGTGCAGGTATTATTTTGATATCTCCACAAAAACATCTCATACCTCTATCCTTTAAATTAATGTTTGCTTGTACTAATAACACTGCTGAATATGAGGCTCTCATCCTTGGATTACGAGCAGCCATGGCACTAAAAATTAAAAATCTATTAGTTTTCGATGATTCTCAACTTGTTATAAATCAAATTAATGATGTTTATCAGACCAGAGATGATAAATTGCACCCATATAAAGCATTTGTATTACAATTAATATCTTTATTTGATCAAGTTACCTTGGAAGCTATTCCTAGAACTAGCAATCATGCGGTTGATGCTATGGCCGCAACTGCATCTCTTTTACCCTTGGAGTTAGATGACGAATATGCTACCATCATTATTCGTCGACTCCAAGAACCCGCTTCAATTAAAACATGCTTGGAACCTTTGGACGTGTTTCTAATCAACGAAACTACTCCCAAACTTTGGTACACTGATATCCTCAATTTTCTTCACAATGGAACCTTCCCTGAAGGTTTTAATAGAAACCAGTGCCGGTTATTACGTAGACGAGCAAGTCGCTTCATCATAATTGGCAATACCTTATATAGGAGATCTTTTGAAGGTATCCTCATCGAGATGTTTGAATCTAGAAGAGTCTAGATCAGCTTTGAGTGAAGCCCACGATGGATCTTGTGGGGGACACTTTAGTGGTAGCGCCATTGCTAAGAAGCTCCTTAGGATAGGATATTTTTGGCCTACCATGGAGAATGATGCACATGATTACGTGCGCCATTGCGACAAGTGCCAAAAACATGCTGACCTTGTCCATGCACCTGCACAAGAACTGCAGGCTATTTCATCTCCTTGGCCCTTTTCAAAATGGGGCTTAGACATTATTGGAAAAATCAATCCTGTGTCATCTGATGGACACAAATTCATCATAACCGCCACCGAGTATTTTACGAAGTGGGTTGAAGCTATGCCCTTAGCTTCTTGCACTGGAACCCAAGTTTCCAAATTTATTTTTAATCAAATTATTTGTAGGTTCGAAATTCCTGCAAATCTCATCTCGGATAATGGAACTTGTTTCAAAAATAAATATGTAAAGAAACTATGTCAAAAATATAAAATTCAACATCGTTGGTCCACTCCCTATTATCCTCAGGGTAATGGCCAAGCAGAAGCATCTAATAAAACATTAATTAAAATCCTCAAAATACTGGTCAATAAATCTGGCCGAGATTGGCACATTCAATTATATCCTACTTTGTGGGCTTATCGAACTAGCGTTCGTACTCCCACGGGCACTTCACCTTTTGTTTTGGTTTATGGCGCTGAAGCTATTTTTCCCTTTGAATTAGAAGTTCCTTCTTTGGCTCTGCTACTTCAAGATACTGAAGTAGGAGATGAATATCATGCTGGAAGATTTAGTCAACTGGAACTCCTAGATGAGAAGTGCATCAATGCTTTGGAGCATCTTCGAGCCTACCAGAACAAGCTCAAACGAGCATATCTTAAGAAAGTTCATCACCGATCCTTTGAGATCGGCGACCTCGTCTTAAAAGAAAATAAAAAAAATACTAATGCAACTAAAGACCTTAAAGGTAAATTTGAACCTAACTGGCTTGGGCCATATATCATCACTACTAAATTTGGATCGGGAGCATACAGATTAGCTACCTTAGATGGTAAAGATCTTAAAGAACCTATGAAAATTATGCATCTTAAGCGCTATTATGCATAATTCTGGTAATTTCGTCATTGTATATATTGTACATCTTGTCTCATTTTAGTAAATTCATATAAAAATTTCAAAAAAATAGTAATATTATGTATTCTCTCAATTCATAAATCAAAATCAAAATATAAAAACATCAAAATCATCAAAATCTTCAAAAACATCTTTTATTTTTGCACCTGTCAATTCTTGAAGTATTGCAATTATATTTTCAGTTGTTTTGGATAAATTAGCATTTATTTGGAATCCCTCACTTTCACACTCACATGAATAAATATCTTGATCTTATTTGGTATGATTATTAATCTCTCTTATATCAAAGTCCACAGTTGAATTAAATAAAGTTTTGAGCATAGAGAACCGATCTTGTTATTTACTTGAACCAAGTATACCTTTTCACATTAAAATGATTTCATTGCAAATTCAAAATGATGCTACACAGTAGAAGTGGTCTCTTGAGCAAAAAGTTTCCCCTGCTATCCTATCATGCACATGGTCTAGAATCTTTGAGAATTGACAAAAGGACAAGCTCACCCCTGCCCAGAATAAAAATCCCTTGCTCTACAACCAATCCGAGCAAGTATCCCTAGTATAGCAAGAAAAAGAAAAAGAAAAACAAGAAAAATCATGAGAAAAAGAGAAAATTATTCAGAAGCATTATCATTTTGTACCATCTCAGCAATATTTCAGCATTATCTCAGTGTCAAGCAAAAATACAAAAAAAAAATAAAAGAAAAAGAGCAAAAGAAAAGAAAAAGCAAAAAGCAATAAATCCTTTCCCCTACCCTTTGAAAAGAAAAGAAGGGTGAATGAGCTTGAATCCCTGGAATTCTCAATTATTCGAAAACTGTGAGGTAAGCCCCATAACAGGTGGTTTGTGCCCAACCCGCTTGGCCTTGGGTAACTCCTAGCATGGTGATATGTCTGTTACATTAGCGACCTTCTTTTGTACAGACCTATGTCTGCTTATGGATCAACTAGCTCTTGATGACCTGACTTACATAGTAGTTTGGTACGGTCATATGCATATAAATCATGGTTAACGAACACTCATTTGGTTAATTCAAATTACTTGTATCAAATTATCTTGCTCAAAATCGGTAAGTGAACAATACAATTGCACACACATTTGTATTTGAGAGATTTTGTATCATTATGATAGATCAAGATCGGCAATGAACTCACATATGCACACGGGGTTCCTTATAAATCTAAAATTTGTCTTTGAGATAATTTAAAATATTTATGCAAATCTTCTGGAATAATTTGATTTTCTTACTTGAGAATAACTGCTTAGCGTAAAAACAATTACATACATTTTTTTTCAAAATCCAAAATTTCTTTCAAAACATGTTCAAAAATCTAGCAATAAAGTCACATTTATATATTTTCGACTTTCGCAACGATGGTATAGTTCCTAAACCTAAATTGGAATTTTATGCTTAGTGCAAGTCCTCATCTTATATTTTCTGTTTATCTCAAACTCAAAACTCAACTATGCAATAAAACTATTATATCAATTTCTTCTTTGGATTTCGCGATGATGGTATAAGTCTATACCTAAATATTCTATGCCTAGCGCAAACCATCGTTTTAATTTTATTTCCCATTTTTATCCATAAAAGCATATGGCTTAAATCATTATGTTACACAATTGTGCTTTAAAAAGAACGAAAACTTTCCTATTTCATTTCATTATGTCAACATTCAGTTTTTTTTGCGACGATGGTATAATTCCTAGGCAATTGTTCAAATTTCTATCACACTTAGGAATTTTATGCCTAGCAAAAATCATATTTTCATATCTCATGCATAATATTTTCATGGAAATCTGAAAACAAATCATCACCATCATCAATTTTCATCATCACAACACAAAAGTCTTAAGAAAGTCTCTTAAGCACCCTTTTACTTTTAGCGATATTTCTCTATCGGGATTAGCTTAATGACCTAGCGAGCGGCGACTCCATGAAATGGTCATGTAACAACGACAATGTCCTTTGAAATTATTGTTAGAAGTCCCTTTATTTTTTCATCAAATCACACCACAACAACCAATTTGTTTACATCAGATTATTTCATTTAAATTTTATGGCATGACATAAAATTATAATATTTTCAACGACATAATTACATGAATAATCAATCAACAATTAAAATATTAAAGCATCATAAAACATATGCACAAGTCATATCACAAAAAGAATATATATATATATATATATATCAAAAAAGTATGTACATCATATATCAAAACGGATTGGTATGCCACAATCTATACCCTGGCATACTCAATCCTCTCAAACATATATGGTCTATGTACAAAAAGCAGCTAGTCTCAAGAAGCCCTCGAGCTCTCAGCCTCATCTCCTCTCCCGCCCTGACGTGGAGGAGGTGGTCCCATCGAGGTCCGTGTTGTATCATGGGTCCTCGACGTCGATCGTGAGGATGTCCTCGATGACCCCATCCTGATCGGCTCCGTAATGTCGACTGGCAGCTGTATCCTCTGGCCCTCTGGAACCAGCTAGAAGTATACTCCCTGATAGAATGTGGTCTGAGCCATAGCCCATGCCAGCTCCTGCATGCTCACCCCTCTGCTCTGAGCCCTAAGTCATGTAGCCTCATCCTGCAGCGTCTACACCTGAGCTCATAGGTGGGCATTCTCTACTCGAAGAGCCACCATCTCACTGCTCTCCCCCACCTCGATACCCTTGCCCTTATCGGGCGATGGTGGCCTATCCCTCTACTGAGAAGGGAGTCCCTCCTCCCTCCTCTCTGGCTACTGCGATCTCTCTTGAGGAGGCCATCATTGATCCCTCCCTCCGTGACTCCTCCCTGCATCGATGGCAGCCTGGTGCCACCTCCCCATCCATTGCACAACAGCGTGCATCGGACCCTGTGCCCTCGTCATCCGAGGAGGGTGGATGCCTGCATACCAAGCATCATATCCATCTGCTACCCCAGCGTCGTCCCCATCCACTGGATGAATGGGGGCATCGTCAGCATCCTGACTCTAGAATCGCTGCATGTCTAGAGCCCCGCTCAGTGTGGTACTATCCTAGATAGTCTAGGAGTACTCGTAATCCCTAAGAGAAGGGATCCCCTGCTGTAGACCGAACTACCTCAAAACTCGATCATAGCGATGGAGCTCTACCTCTCCCCACTCCATCCTCAACTAGAAGACTCGCCTGATGCGAGCCAACTCCTGTCCATCCTCTCCCCACCCTGGATGCTCTCTCCATGGCCTCTAGGTGATCTGATCTGGGATGAGGTCATCTAGCAACCTCCGGGACATCGACAGATCTATCCACCGCTGTGACCCTCTCTGGAGCCACCAATAGAAAACCTGGGGTCTCTCCCGATCAACTCCTGTCAGTGGAAGCCCTACCGGCCTCCGCACCGCAATGTGCTCCCAGCACCAAACCTGTAGCAGCGATGTCAGCACCAGACATCGACCTCCCTTGTATACGACCCCGTAAAGGATCCTATACAAGCGGCATAGTACAAAACTACCCCAAGAAAACCTGTAACCGTGGTCTCTCATGTCATAGACCACATCTGAAAGGAGCCACGGTAACCTGCAACCACTCTGGTGGCATAGAAGTAGGCCACCTACCACCCCTACCAAAACCTAAGTCAACCGAGATGCCCCAGGCATCTACCGCAAAGACTCGATGTTCACTCTACCCTTCTCCAGGGCGAATCTCGGGTCCGCACACAGTCTCATCATAGCATGGCCCTGATTGGCCATAGGAGTCATGAATCGCCCATGTATGGGGATCCTCAAGATCCTCCATACATCCTCTAGAGTGGGAGCCATCTCCCCTATCGGTAGCCGGAAGCAGGACGACCCCGGATACCATCTCTCTGCTAGGGCTATCAGTAGCCCCATATCTATAGGAATCTGTGGCATTTCTACCACATGCTACTAGTCTGTCCCGCTCGGCCTGATCGAGCATGGCTACATCGTCTCTGAGCCCCCCGTATTTCCATTCCCGACTCTTTAGTAATCCCCTCTGCAAAATAAACAATAAAACAACAAAAACAAAATCATTAGTACATAATTATTAAAATTGATTAAAATTAATTTCATCTCATAAAAATATGATATCGCCCATTATTGGACGATATCGTACCAAATTTAGCAAAATCGTCCTTAATAGGACGAAATCGTCTCCCTTTTATTCAATTTAGGGATCGTCCTTTATTGGACGGAATCGCCCCTATTTCCCCAATTTCGTCCTTAGACGAAATCGGCGATATAGGGACGATTTCGACGAAATTGGGACGATTTCGTCCCGACGTCGTCGACGGCCTAAAAACGGCCGCGATGACCAAAAACAATTAAAATTTAAAGTAAAAAATTAAACAAATCAAGTTAAAAACATAATGTATCAGGTTTAGATCCTTACCCGCAACCCGCGTCGGACCTCTGTCGATCTGTGTGTCGTTTCCACCATTTCGCCTGCAGAGCTCTGAAACAGTGAAAGTGAACAGTAAAAATGAATTAGGGTTTTACCCTATTTTTCTTAATTTTATTTAAAAAAAACAACATTTTAAAATTTTGCTTTTCCGTGCTTTTACCTCAAACGTTCGATTTGGGTAAAAACTCGGAGGGGGCACCATAGCAAGCAGTTGTACGATTCGACCTAGAATCATCGTCTAAAAAATGGAATAAATTTTTGCTTTCTCGTAAAGCGTGAAGAACTCGTCTTTAATGCATTTTCTTCAGAAAATTTGCTAAAGAGGGGGCAAAATGTAGCACCCTAAAATTGGCACAGTTAAACCATCAATAAAAAGATAAAATTTGAATTTTAACCCCAAAACCGCTCGTTAACCGCTCACCTCATTTTTCATGCCATTTTTAGAATTTGTTTTGACCGTTGGACGATATCGTCGCCGATCTGACGATATCGTCCCAAATCGGACGAATTCGTCTGGAACAGAACGTCCAGACGATTTCGTCCCAAAACCAAATTTTCATAATTAGCTTCTGTTTCAACAACCTCTCCAACTCGGGCAGAAGCGTGTCTGCGTGGTTGGAGATTCCTACGTTGGAGATCTCCCGATTGGGATGATCCCCAACCTCCTAACCTCCCCCTAATCCTATATAAACTTGGGATTTTCCCAGTTTATCCCCCTGGATGATCATTTCCCTGCAACTCTAGTTTTTGCTGTATTAGAACATCCTCGCCCCCATCATTTGCATTTGTATTTTCAGGTTTTATTGCAGGATTTTACTGTGTTTCAATCGGAGGAAGCTCGGATCATCGCAGGCGATCCAACACGATTTTGGACGATCCTGTCGAGATCGATGACGATCTCGTACGATTGCAGATGATTTTGACTATAGTTCAGATTGGGGGCAACCAGAGCCCCGAGTTTGCATTTTCTACCTTTCTTTCCTATTTAATTGTGCATTAGATCGATTTATTTTTGTTCTGCATCCTGGAGTTCACCTCATTTAGCATATTTGCATGGTAAAATTTAAAATAAGTTATTAAAACAGTGCATCCCATTTGATTTGCTAATCTGGATTTATTATTTAAGCATCTATACTATTATTTCTATCATTTTGCATCATTCTCGCAATTGCATTTTCGGTTTTTGGTGTCTGTTTCTATGATTGCAGGTTTCTGATGAATTCATCAGACGAATTCGTCAGTTTACCGACGATCACCTATGATTTGGGATGATTCTATGCAATTACAGATGATCCTGTCATATCCGGGATGATCTGGACTCCTACAAGCTTCATAATCTTCATCAAACATCAGGAATCAGGTGTATTCCTCTCCATTTCATATAGTCTCTGTATTTAGGATTCATTCATGTTTTTTGTCTTCATATAAACCCAAAATTTCATATAGAATAGCTTAGATTCATTTTGGCCAACCTAGGAATATGAATGATTGAATATAAAATGAACACATCAAACCCATTCTCAACCTAGGCATGGAAACTGCCACTTAAAGTTTCCTGGTGAACCCCACCATCCGTCGAAAATTCACCCTTATACCCCTCCCCCGAGAGGCACGACCTTCAAAGGGCCTCTCCGTCCGAGGTATTGTCCCATCCTTCTCGCATCCCCCTTCCGGGCATGGATCCTTTAGCCTGAAGGTAAGGGTGCAAAAAATTTGGGCGATACACCTACCCATACAATTTTTGCTCAAACATTAACTAGTTCAGCCACTGGAAAGAATAGACCACCCCCTTTCTATTTGTCATTCAGGATGGAGGGATGGATAGTGCACAACTGCATGATTGATTCTGGTGCTACGATAATTGTCATGCCAAAGGCAGTTTGTGAAGTCATGGGTATGGAGTATACAAGGAGTAGCCATGGTGTCTTGCAATTGGATGGGACACCCGTGAAAATAGTAGGTGTGATCAAGGATATTCCCATTTTCCTCCACAGTATACCAAAAATCATGGTCATCCAAGAAGTGGTAGTAGTTGACTTGGAACCATACTTTAGCATGTGCCTCTCGAGGAAGTTCACAGCTAAGCTGGAGGGATATCTTTCCTTAGACTACTCGCATTTTGAGATACAATTCAAGGGAAACAATATTCACATTCATAATGAGAAGCCCTTGCCTTTTCACATTGAGAAGTTGGAGGAAGAAGAAAGTTCCCAAGGAGCGGTTCACATGATGACCAAGGAGTTAGGAGAAGTTTATTTAATGGAAGAAGCACTAGGTGAGCTTCACATAGAGGATGATTTTTCACTCATGGACTTCAATATGATGGTTGGAACGGACATTGGTTGCTATACTATCACAAAGCTAGAGCATATTGAAGAGAAGGTTTTCGATTCTCTCGATCTTGTTGCAGATCAATTATGGAAGCTTTATTTTTATGGTGCTAGGTGCAAGAATGGTGCAGGAGTTGGTGTTGTGTTGATCTCTCCTGAAGGGTTTCAAAAGACCTATTATTATAGGCTAACTTGGGGTTGCACAAATAATGCAACTGAATATGAGGCATTATGCCTTGGATTGAAGAAAGTTGAGAAGTTGGGTATTAAACAGCTACAGATTTTTGGTGACTCTAAACTCGTTATTAATCAGATCACTATCAGGTGTGTATCAAAGCAACACTACTTGAAGGCCTACCGCAATAGATTCTTGAGACTTGTTTGAATATTTCACTACTTTAAATGTTCAGGTGATTTCAAGAGAGCTAAATAAACATGTAGATATTCTGGCCTCTCTTGGTGCTAACTACTCTCCTTTTGAGCAAGTAGTTAGAAATCCTAAGATAGTTAGGATGATTTACAGACCCTCGGTTCCTGAAAAAAATCTCTATTGACAAGTGTTTGACAATGATGAGCAGATAGTTAACTTCTTGCTTAAAGAAACTACAAGCGCTGATGATAGACTCCTTGCTGAAGAAGAGAGAGAAGGGATGATTCATCTAAAAAATAATCACATCCCTAGGGGACTGATTACACTTGAAATTCTATTTGACCAAAGTGATTGGGCTAAGAAACACAAGATTAAAATTGATTTGAAGGATTATAAAGAGTTGCATTTGGAGCCTGAGAAAATAATCAAGGTTGGAATAGATGGCACCCTAGAAGAGCTGGAAGATATCAAGAAATCGTGTTTCGAGTATCCAGATATTGTTGCCTAGAGCTACCACAATTTGAGGGGTTATGATAAGAATGTGATCCCACATACTATAGAAATGCAGAAAGGGGTAAAACCTTTTCATCAAAAATAGCGGCCTGTCAATCCCAAGATTGAAGTCCTCATGAAAGTGAAGTTGTTGAAGATGTTGGAGGCCAAGATAATATATCCAATAAAGCACTCAACATGGGTGGCTAACCTGGTCCCAATACAAAAAAAAATGGAGACATTCGATTGTGTGTTGAATTTCGCAATCTAAACCAGGCATATTTAAAGGACCACTACCCTCTACCTCAGATCGATCAAATCCTTCATGTAGTAGTTGGTGCCCAATAATTCTCATTGCTTGATGGTTTCTCTGGGTATAATCAGATTTGGGTGAAATACGAGGATCAATATAAAACAACATTCACCACCAAGTGGGGTACTTTCGCCTACCAATAGATGCCATTTGGACTTTCAAATGTCGGTGCCACTTTTCAGAGGGATATGGACATTGCTTTCGATGAGTTATTGAATAGGATTATTGTGATCTATCTTGATGATATGACTGTGTTTTCGCATCACAAAGAAGACCACATTGCTCATTTGAGGTAGGTGTTTGAGAAGTACCATGAGTTTGGGATCTCGATTAATACGAAGAAGTCAATATTTATTGTTAGATAAGGGAAGTTTTTGGGCCATGTGATCTCGCAAGAAGGATTGGCAATCAATCCTGCAAGAGCTGAAGCCCTCTTGAGGTTACCATTTCCGGCCAATAAAAAATATTTGCAATATTTATTTGGCCAAAACAATTTCATTCGTAAGTTTATCTCTGATTTCACTCAAGTGGTGAAACCCATGACTGAGCTTTTGAAGAAAGGTATTGAGTTTAAATGGACTGAAACAAGAAGGCAGGATTTCAAGGAAATCAAGGAGAGAATTACTCAGGTTCCAGTATTGATTAATCTTGATTATTCTAAAGATTTCATTCTCCATGCGGTAGGCGAATAGGAGAGTTATGTTGCAGTTTTGACACAATGACAAGAGGATGGAGGTGAGAAGCCAATTGCTTTTTTGAGTCAGGTTATTTCTCCTCATCAAGAGAAATATATATTTTATTGAAAAACAAGTATATGCAGTAATGAAAGCATTGAAGAAATTCCAACACTTCGTTTCTCAAATAAAAATAGTTGTGCATGCCATACACCCTGATGTAAGAAATTTTATTCTCCAAGGAGAATTAGGAGACAAGAGAGCAGGTTGGGTCTCAAAAATTCAAGAATATGATGTGGAGATCCGACCAACAAAGCTAGTTTGTGGGAGAGGTCTATGTCAGGAGCTAGCCAAAAGTGCAGCTTTCGAGTCATTAGATATGTTGCATAAGGATAATCTGGGCGAGATCATTTGCGCAAACCATACCGCCAACAATATTGATTGGATCGAAGAGCTAATTGATTATTTTACCTCAAGCATATGTCCATCTCGCCTTGATGCTTCACAACGTCAGAGATTCAGGTTGCAAGCTCTCACATATACTTTATTTCTTGAGGGGATATTTTACAAAAACATTAATGGAGTTCTTCTCAGGTGTGTGAGTGACTCCAAAAAAGAAAATATTTTAGAAGAATTTCATTCTGGACTATCGAGTGGTCATTATGCAAGAAGGCCCATGGCCTTAAAAATCATCCAAGTAGGCTATTTTTGGCCTACCTTGTTTGTTGATGGTCACAAAGTAAGTACTCATTGCAATAATTATTGGTGATATGTTGGTAGAATTAGAAAAGGGGCATTACATCTTCCCTTGATTCAAGTAGAAGCACCATTCCAACAATGGGGCCTAGACTTTATTGGGGTCATTGATCCTAACTCGTATGTCAGCCACAAGTATATCTTGACTATGACTGATTACTTTACCAGATGGACTGAAGCGATTCCAACCAAGAAAGTGGATCAAGTCACGGTCATCACTTTCCTCGAGGGGTTGATCACTCGCTTTGGTGTCCCGGATGCAATCATAACAGATAATGGAACTCCTTTCATAGGCACAAAAATCATTGAATTTATGGGTAAGTATGGGATTTATTTGAAAACTTCATCTAATTACTATCCATAGGGGAATGGCCTAGCTGAGTCTACAAACAAGAACCTACTCAGAATTTTTAAGAGAACCCTTGGAAACAATAAGCAGAGCTGGCACCTACTTTTGAACCTAGCATTATGGACTGATCGCATCTCGATGAAAAAATATATCAAGATGTCCCCTTATTCCTTGATATACGATAAAGAAGTGATTTTTCCTATCCATATTGAATTACCGACCCTTCAAACATGGCATTTTATTAATGGTGAGGATGATGAGTCTGATCCCATGAACATGAGGTTGGCTCAAATTTTACAATTGGAGGAATAAAGGGAGAAATCATACCAAGTCTTCATAGAGCATGCTGAGATGACGAGGAAATGGTTTGGTAAAAAGGTTTCTAAAAGGACCTTTAAGGTTGGCGATCTCGTATTGAAGTGGAACAAAAAGAAGTCAAAGCCCGAAAAACATCACAAGTTCGAGGAAATATGGGAAGGTCCATTTTAGATCATAGGTGCCAATCAAATTAATTATTTTTATTTGCAAGATATGGACGGTCATGCATTGTCAATTCCAGTAAATGATCTTCATTTGAAGGCCTATTATCAGTGAAAATAGAGATTATGGATGTAAATATGTACATATTTTCATTTTACGTTTCTTTCTAGTTTTAGAAAAAAAAAAAAAAAATTGAAAAAATGGTCAGAGCCCAAGACTTCCCAGGAGGTCACCCATCCAAGTGCTACTCTAGGAAGGATATGCTTAACTATGTAGTTCTTGAAGGAGTTAAGTACCAAAAAATCAAATTGGATGATGTGTTCTTTGTGCCCAAAATTCTGGAGGTGTAAAAAAAAAGAAAAAAAAGGCTTCCATTTTTTTAACCCTTCCCGGTCCATGGGATGGCCTAAAAAAAAAAAAAAAAAGGCTTCCATTTTTTTAACCCTTCCCGGTCCATGGGATGGCCTTACCTTGGAACCCCCTTTTTTTTGCTTTTTGCTGCTACTCTTTCAACCTTCCCTGCTTAAAAATAAAATAAAATAAAATAACATTTGCCTTCCCACCAAATTTGAAATTTGAAATTTGAAATTCAAAAACTTCCCTCCATCACTTTCCCACCCAAACCTTTTCCCATCCGTAATAAAGTGAAATTGCTCCTGAAATACCCATTTCAGGTCCCGAAAGGTAAAAAAAAAAAACCACATGCATTCAAACCCTTCCACATTTTTTTTCCCCGTGAACCTCCATTTCTATACTACATTGTATGTAATATCCACATATTTCCATTTCTCACCCCAAATCATACACTCCCCCCACTCATCGTACTTTCCAACGCAAAAAAAGCAACCACTTCTAGCACTAAAAAAAAAATTCAAATGCATGCGGTGCCCATTAAATTAGCAAGATTTCCAATGGATATGCATGAAAAATTATAAAAGGAGGCCAACCCTTCTGTCTTAAATCAAAGCATTTGCAGGGTTCTTGTATAGAAGTCTTGCAAATATCTTTTGCACTAGGTTTTTTGTTCTTCGCTACATATTCAAAGAAATCTCAAGATGGGAAAGAAAGCCACAGAAGCAAATAAGGTGAAGGTGCAAAAAAGGCTTGAAATAAAAAAGAAGCAGTGAAAACCTCGAGAAGAGGAGGATGAAGATGTGGAACTAAGACCCTATGATGATCGCTTGGTGCATATCAATGATTGCAGCATCACCAACAAAGGTGTGGAAAAATTGTGTTTGGATGCTAAGTTTTCTGCACAAAAGATGTCTGTTGAAAGTCCCCATAATATAGCATTTCATTCCCATATTTTTTGGTACCTGTGTACACCCGTGCACCCATGTCCCGAGCTGATTTGGGCCATCACACGATGTTATAATACTGGTACAAGAACTGTCCAAAATGCCCATGAAGAAGAGTTGTTCAGTATTTTGGCTAGTTCCATATGGGATACGTTTGCTTGTGGAGCGCAACCTCCATCTTATGCCACATAAAAAGCTCAATTTTAAAGAAGAGGAAGAGAGGTATCAATCCACTATTCACATGCGGTAGTTCATGGAGAGCTAGTTATTGAAGACACCATGATTTGGAGAATTGCCAAAATTGCCAGCGCCATTAAAGAATTTCAAGAGCCCAAATTTGTATTCAATGATAGCGTGGCTGACGTGATTATATTCAGATTCTATAGTGCACAAATGGAAAGCATCATTGGTGCAGTGCATTTCAAAAGTAGGGTTTTATGCTCCAACCGCCATGACAACAACTCCAAACCCGATTTTCTTTGATTGGAAAAATTTATTGGAATGGAGGATACATTCACAATTGTGAAAGGTACAAAGTGGAGAAGATATTACTTTCAGGCATTGTTCCCTTTTGGCATTGTATTTTTTCTATCATATGCACTCTCATTTTTCCTTCATAGCAATAAATAATACAGATGAAGTAGGAAAAGCATTTCCAGTATACTCATGGACTCATATTTTGTCAAAGGAGTCCTATTATAATTTCAATATGATATTTTTAGGACCCGCCTTGGAGTTAATTTATGGAGTATGCAAAAAAGTGCCTCGGGCCATGAAAGCAAAAGTGGTTGATCAAAAAAGAGGCGATGTATTTTTACTAACACAAGGCATGGTGGTTAGAATGTTTGGTTTTACTGGTAAACCTTTTCTGCTGCCATATTTTACAACTGAACACCTTTTTGCCTTGGAAGTATCCCAACAAAGTGATTTAATAAATGATACCTATGGGTCAGGCAGGGGAAAGAAGAATACATGTGCTATGCCTTTCAAGTTTGGTGATATAATGGTTACTCAGAGTGGGTAGAATAAATTAATTGTTGAGATGCTCTATGACCACGAATTGGTTGAGCTTCCTCAATGATGGAAGTATGATCCTTTGGGTATTTTTTCCAGTCACATCAAGGCCAAGACTTTTCATTGTTACCCTGGAGAAGACATCGTACAACAAAGGAATAATCTCGAAGGCCATGACCTTGAATGGCATGTGGAGAATATGATGTCACTTCCTCTTTGGAATGATTTTTATGAGATGGAGGTTGAGTATGATCTAGAAAATCATCCATAGCAAGTTCCCCCTCCAGGTCTATTTGAACAAATGAAGGTAAAATTGTCTGATTGGTCTGATGAGAAGATTGCCAACTGGTGGATCATGAGGATTCACCGAAATAAGCCCAAGGTAAATTATCCATTGGTTATGGATGATGCATTTTCAATGATCTATGATGAAAAGTATGAAAAGTACCAGCCCCTCTCCCTTGCCGATTTAGTTCCCATAAGTATTAGCAGTCCAGATAGAGAAGAAGATATAACAAGACAAGAGGAGGCATCAAAATAAGAGGGGATAACTATTGAAGATGAAGCAGAAGAGAAATTTATTCTAGAGGAGAAACTTCCATAAAAGAAGAGAAGTGTAGCTATGAGAGTCCCTTTCCCTAACATAGTGAAGAAACCCAAGAGTGGAGCCCTTTCTGTGTTGAGCACCAAATTGCTTCCTTCACCAACAATTGAGCCAATTGTTTCTTTGGATATATCTTCTTTGGCTTAGCTGGGACAATCAGTTCCAATGGTGACAATAGTAAATCCAAATGTGGAGAAGGCAAGATCAGAAGGAGAGGACAATATTGTGGCACAACAACATTCACCATCGACTCAAATGATGTTAGAGCCCACAGGTATGCATTTTATTTCTTCTTCTTTTTCTAACAAGCATTTGGTGACCACTATCTTTTCATCTACAGTTCCCATGTCTACTTCACCTCCAGTTGCTGCATCTACCTCTTCCATTCCCATTTCTATCCCACAGTCGTAGGTCACTAGTGTTTCCCTAGTTTCACCCATTTCATTCTTTTCTCTTTCCTTCAGTTCATTCACATCCACCCCAAATCCATTTTCCCTTCCATTACCCTCCATTTCATCTTTCATGCCTTCTCATCCTGTTACTTATATAACCACACAAGCCTCTCTTCAAGTAAGCATGGTTGAAGCACCCTCCACTTCCATCCCTATGGTTGAATAAAATCCTAAACAAGCCCTTTTCCTGTCTTTCCCAATTTTTGTAGTACAGGGAGCCGCTAGCTTTTGAGATGGAGTTGCTACCTTAGCGCTCGATAGTAGAAAAAATCAGTAGGGCATGACAAATTTCATCAAGATGGTTGAAGAATCATAATAGAAAGGATGCGCTAGCCATGGTAAAACCAATGAAGAAAGTAACTTTTGATTTAGCGGCAATGGAGATGCACACAGTGAAAATGGTTCCTCAGGTTCAGAAACCTCAAGGATAAATGGTGCCCACTGACTATTCCTACCAAGTAGTCACCGAGGACCTCACAAAGATGGATCCAATAGAGAAAATGGGTACCATACAAGTGGCATCAAGTTGAATTTATCTACAAGCTAAGCATTATAAGGATTTTTTCATCAAGGCTGAAGAAAATATCAAGGAGCTAAAGGAGGCCTTGGAAGCACAAAAGGCCAAACTGGATATTGCATAGTCGTAATGTAATAGTCTGGGGGGGGGGGAGGAAAGGGGAAAAAGGGATGTTGACTGATTGTAGGAAGATGGCAACCAAGACTACATTAGTTCTCATGTTCCTTCAGGAAGTACAGGCAGTTGTTTCATATGGCGGGCCTATAGTGAACAACATAGAGCAATATTTAGAGCCAAAGTTAGAAATGGCCATGAAGATCCAGTCAATGACTCAAGTGGATTTCTGGTTTCGTCCAATGAATGAAATGGCCCATAATTGGGCAAGTGCCAAGATCACCTTGCGCATTTTTTTCTCCAAGATGGAACTGCTTAAAGAAGCCCTAAGACTACAGGAGACATTTGAGCATGAGAGGCACATTTCCTTGGATCACTTTGACACCATTGCAGCTAATGGTTTCCCTAGATTTTTTGATGATCATGGGAATATTTTGGTGAAGAAAGACCTGGATGCATTATGGATTATTTTCATGGATGATACCTCAGATATTGATAACTTGGAGGAGCCCATCACTGAAGAGCATGTACTGCCATTGATAAGAAAGTTTATTCACATTGAGTCTGGATTACTAGAGCTCAGCCAAAGGGCCAAATATATTGATCTAGAAAAGGTTGAGACTTTTCAATATCTTGTGGGTACACTCAAAGCTCGTGAGGCGATTACCATAGATGCATGGGCAGATGCAATTGCAATGTATGAATCCATAATGACACATCTCAAAAAATAGGACGAAGATGGTACCAGTAGTCGACCATCAGATGCAGCTAATAGTGGGGACTTTGCACCCAATGAATAAAGGTCTAGGATAGATTGAATTCAGGCAAGTTGAATACCCCGCGAGCTACCAAAAATGTTGGCATTTTTACCACATTGAAATTTTGTTGTAAACTTTATTTGAAATTGGCCAGTAAAACTTACAAATGCTTTTGAGTGTTTTCACACATTGAACAATTTTTTGAAAATTTTCTAAATATCTGATGGGTGTAATTTCAAGTGCCATTCAAGTAAAATGCTTTTTAGTTCCCCAAAATGGCTATTTCGCTCTCCAAAATGCCTTTTCATTCTCCGAAATGCCTTTTCGCTCCAAAGTGTAATGAACATTCTTTCTTTTGGGCATTTCGTTGGTGAAACTATTCTACCGGTAGTTTTGTTCTCATTAATTCTCAAAGAAATCAAATTTCCAATATTGGTCCCACTTATGATAGTAGAATATTTTCCTAGATGAAGTCAGAATAAAAGGACAAATATTGGGGTAAAATTTCATTTTACGCAGGATAAAAGTATTAAGTGCACATTCCAAGTAAAATCTTGTTTCAGATGTAACTTGGCGAATTGAAGATAAAGGTCCATTTCGAGTGAAATTTCATGTTTTAAATGCAAATCCTCTTTGAAAAAGGATTAATATTGATAAAGTTAATTCCTGTGGCGATATTATTGCTAAAACTGCTAGGTTTAAGTATGGCACTCTTGATTCCAGTGCGATATTGTTCATTTTTGAGGAACCGACTACTTCGTGGGTATGCATTTCTAAGGCGCCACCATAGAGATTGAAATCAGATCATTGATTCCTGATGAAGCCTGATATGCCATGTGATAAAATTAGTAGATATTTTATTTGGAATTTGCTCATTGGTTTGTTGTTGTTGTTGAGAAGAGAGTTGTTGCTATTGGTGTCTGGATGGCCGACACCTTGCCTCCACATGTATTTAATGAAAGAGGCGAAAACCTCTATAAATACTAATAAAATTTCCATTGTAAAGGAGGAGAGACATTTTGCAAAAAAACTTATCAAGTTCTCTACGTAAATAAGAGATATTTGGCTTCTGATTTTGCAAGCGACTTTATGTGTGATTTCCTTCTATTTTATGCATTTCTCTTTTATGCTTGTATTTCTTATCTGCTATTGAAATTTAAATTCTGCATCTGAGTTTGAATATTGCTGGTGAGGAAGTGAGTTTTGGAATGCAATCCTAGAGGTTATATTTGCAAGGTTGTAAGTAAATTTTGTTTCTTTCTTTTATTATATGCTAATTATATGCTTGAGTGGAATTCCTATTGTTAATATTTCCCCAATATTACACCTTCGACCTGTGGCCATATTTCCCTTTCTTTCCATTATTTTTAGTTTCTTTCCCGCAACTCTAGTCTTCAATAGTGTAGGATTTAGTAAGGGAACCAGCCCTCTCTGGAGATCGGTCCGAAGGAATTTTCTCTTTCCCTTGGCCTTTCAATGTTGGTCGAGTCTAGGGCACACAAGTGATAATATCTTGTACTTAGGCAGATTTGTGACCAACAATAGTCAAGCAGAATGATCCGAAGGCCAGATAATGCATTGTCCATATTAATGAAATCCTGGTCTTGCATACAAATTGTAATAGCTTAGAGCCAACTCTTGGAATGGGTTACATTCAGTTTTTTATAGCTAGAAGATAGGGCTTCCTTCTTACGTTTGGAAAGTTCATTCATGCATGTCGTACCTCCTCGGTGGCAAAAAATTAATTCTATGACTACCTGTTGCACTTGATCAAACCTTTCAAGGAACTAGGTACATTTTCAGATGATCTTCATTGGTTATATCCTCTTTTCTTGGATTTTTCTTTGTTGGCATGGTTGTACCTCTCTCAATCATGGTCCTGTCTACAATGATGAGTTATTAATTTTACCTACAACATGCCTCCTTTTGACTGCATCATATTGGCGGGGGAAAATTTTCCTCGAGCTTCGATGTAGGGATTAAATAGGTACACTGTAGTGTTTAGTGACCATCATTGAATGCATATAATAATACCTCAAATATAGGCTCAAGACTTAGACTATCATCAACTTTTGATCAACCCCTATCTTTCTTTGTAGCGACTTAGCCTCATTCGGGATATTTTGGGTGCCTTTGTAGGTGATAGCTCACCTTAGTTTTGTCATATCATGTAGGCAGTATTTTGGGGTGCTTCTGCCCTTAGGGGTCTTCAAATATCCTCCCTGACTAGGGCGAGCACCTACAGATGACTCCACCCAAGTTGATGCAGGATAATTGGGATGAGCCCGCCCCTTGTCTTGTCAAAAACCTCCACCCAAGTTGGGTGGGGAGTTTTTGGCTTCCTCTGTTTCACTCGCCCATCAAAGCTTTCCACCTTAGATAGGGCGGGGTTTTGGTTGGGGTAAAATATATCTTTACGATAAAAACCTTCGTCCCAACATGGCCCACCCAAGTGCTTTGGCCTTCTTCATATTTTGGGCAGAATTTAGTGCCACTGCATTATTTGCCTTATAGTAACTACAAGGAATATTATCATATGATTATGTATTTTGTAACTCATTGAAGGTGAACCTCCACATGTGTGATCTTGTAACTCATGGAAGGTGAACCATCACACTCTTGTATAAAGAGAGATGTACCCCCATTGTGAAATGTATCTATGATGTATTCTTGGAAAAGTCTTGGCTCGTGGAGCTAAAGATATTATGGAGTGGATTCCTCTATTTTATTTTGAGCAATTTATTGTGCAATTTATTTATGGATGCATGTTGATAACTAATGAGGATTGATGTTTGATCTTTCATATGACCCCTCTAGTAGTTCCTAGCTAGGTTTGCATAGTTTATTTCTTGCAAATTAATAATTGTAAGTGAGTCTCCTTCTCACATGCACTTGTGGGCACTAGTTATCTTCTAGTTGTCATTTAGAGTGTTAGTAAGTGTGAACTCAAAGTAGGAAGTGTGTACTTCAAGATAGCTAAAATGGATCTTCTAGTTAGCAATATTCCTTTCTCTTAACTTAGAAGTTTACGTGCATTCTCCTTTGCACTTTTGTAGCTTATGGTTAAGCATATTGGATCAAATCCATGATTTGATGGGTTTGGTTATGTATTTTGGGCCATTAGTGCCTATATATTGAATTGTAAATAATAGAACACTTAGTTGGATTTTCAATCCTTTTCATTGGTATCAGAGCCTAGTTCATGTTTGCACTAGGGCTTGTGAGGTGAGAGGATAGGAGATAGTTTTGTTATGAAAAATTCTTTCTCATTGAGGACTCGGTTTAAGCTCAAAGGGAGCTTGAAAACCATTCGAATAAGGAAGTTCCTTCGATGACAAACTCCTCGTTCCAACTTTTTGCTTATGCTCAAGAGGTATAGAAAAAGTTTGCCTCAAAGTTCTTCGTATTGTGATCCTTGGAAGGGATTGGATCGTAGCTACGGTCCAATTAGGATTAGGGATCCATTTGACCCTACTGACCCCCAATTTTAGAGTACTGAAGAGCTCTAGGAGGTCATCAAAACCAGGTCGTGTGTCGACTTGGGTCTGGTTGCATTTCAAACGCTGGTCGTGTGTCGACCGGATCTTGAAAGGAGAGTTACTGGAGGGATCTGGTTGCTTGCATTTTTACAAATTAAGTTTTTCAAATTTTGGAATTAACCCCCCTGGTTAATTTTTAAAAAAAATTAGTTTGTATTAGAAAAGCTTTAATTTTTATTAATATATTATTTTATTAATATATTAAGTTACTGCATTGTAAAAAAAAAATTGCATTTTTTTTTTAGATAGTCGAAGGCTTTGCAGCAGGCTTCGGCTGCATTCAGCAGCATCAGCCAGGCCACGACAACATTCAGCAGCCCACGGTGGCATTCGGTAGCCCACGACGTCTGCTCGTCGTTGTCTGCCGGTCCGTTTGCTGTCGGGTTGATAGTTGACGGCAATCGTTGTCCACTATGACAACGATTGGGGTTGTCGCCTGACGCAGCTGTCAGGTCTAACATTAGTTCTGACTTTGCTGTCAGACTAACAGTTCCAGGCAAGCCAGCCTCGACCGTCATTGCCAGCTGACAGCGCCAAGAGGGGGTTCGCTTGGCGTCAGGCCAGCGCCCTGACGCTGTTGTCGGTTTTGACAGCAATGCAGTCAGGTGCTATAGCCTAACCTGACTATTAACACTGACGGTGATAGGCTAGCCTGACCACGTTGTCAGACTGACAGTGTCGGTAGTGGCTCGCACGCTTATGGGTGCGCGTCGCTTCGGTGTTAGGCCAAAACAACGCCTGATGTGCTGTCAGGCGTGACATCTTCGTAACCAGGCAAGAGGCCTGGCTACGCTGTCAAGACTACTGGCAGCAGTCGGGCAGCACTTGGAGGTAGCCGCACGGGTGCTCGGCTTTGGAGGTCGCACCATAGTTCCCACCGTCAGGCTTGGAGCCTGACAGGATAGTCGTCGGGTCCAAAAAACTCTGCAGGCTTAGGTCCTCGAGAATCGTGCCACTGCAACTGGCCAATAGATTCGTGCCTTGGGATTAATGAAACTGTAGATTGAGAAGTTGCATGAAAATCAGGGTAATTTTATTGTAAATTTTTAAATTTTTACTATTTAAGGTTGCATGTTAAAATTTTGTTTTTATTAATTTAATTTTTAATAACTTGATTAAATTCATTAATCTTGGATTAATTGAAATTTAATTTTTAATTAAGTTATTTTTAAATTAATAAATGCTAAATTGCACCTTAGATTAGTTTAAAATTTCAAAATTTTTAGCCTTAGGAGTAAAATTTTCAAATTCAGAAGCACTCCATTGTAACAAGAAAAATTTCCATTTTCTTTCCTTGATTTAGTGCTTTCTTATTTTTACTCCTGGCTTATACCCAAGTTCACATGGCTTCTGACTTGGCTGCCCAAGTGGCAGAACTTGCCCATGTTGTAAATGCTTTAGCAGATAAAGCTAATGATACTACCATGGCAGAAGTCCTTGGCAATCTTGCCATGAAGGTAAATGACATTTCTGTGCATAATGCTTCAAATTCTGCTCACGATTCTTGTCTGAGAGTTCGTTGTGAAGTTCCATTTTATGATGGATCCAGGAACCCTGATGTCTTGAATAGTTGGATTCTTGACATGAGTTATTGGTTTTCTTACTCTCAACTTTCAGATGACGATGTAGTGCCTTATGCTAAGCTAAAACTTTCTGGTTTAGCCAAAGTACTTGTTGAACGAAAAAGAGGACAGGATGCACTCACTTCATGGGATGAGCTTATACATTGTCTTAAGACCAATTTCTATCCTTCAAATTATTCTAGGGAATTGGTTATTAAATGGTTTCATTTTTGACAAGGTACTAATATGTCTGTACAAGAATATATTTTCCAGTTTAACAGGTTCAAGATACTTGTGAATGTGGAGGATGATGTTCCAGCTTTGATTCTCAAATTTCAAAGTGGCTTGTTAGAGCATTTGTACAGGGAATTAATGTTTGTTTCTATGGAAAGGTTGGATTCAGTTTTCAACCAGGCGCAACTTGCGGAGGACAAGTTTAAGGCGCAATCGCAGGCATTCCGCACACCTGTTACTCAAGTGGTTGCAAACTCATCAAAAGGGAATAATTCTTTTTCAAAAAATAAGAATTTTGCTCAAAAGAAGAATGTTTCTTCTCCATATCCTTCTTCTCCTTCCCCTTCTGCTTCTACTCCTTCTTCTTCTTCTAAACCTTCTTCTTATTTTTCTTCTTCTAAAATTTTTTGCAATTATTGTAAGAAGAAAGGCCATGAGAAAGCTGATTGCTTTAAGCTTAAAAAGAAGAGTTTAGTAATTACTACTCAAGAGGAGGATGCTCCCAAAGGTCCCCTTGAGTCTGTAGGAGAGAGTAGAGTATACACAAAATTACGAGGTAAGCTTAATGAAGTTACCTTGGTAAATGTAAGTTCATCAGAAGGGGCTCGTGATGCTTTGTTCATCACTCGAGCCCATTTGCTTCATAATTTTGCAACTGATTGTATAGTGGATAATGGCTCATAGAAAAATCTAATTGCGAGGTCCATTGTTGAGCGTTTGAAGTTACCTATGGAGCCTCATCCTCAACCTTATTCTTTGGGTTGGAAGGATAGTGGAAGAGGCTCAGAAATCACTCACACTTGCACATTAAAATTTGCACTTGGCCCACATTTCATAGATCAAGTCACTTGTGATGTGACTCCTATGGATTGTTGTGGAATTTTGCTTGGACAACCTTTTCAGTATGATAGGAGAGCTGTTTATGATGCTTTCAAAAGAACCTACACACTTCAAAAATATGGTAAGGTCTTTCTCATTAAAAGCACCAACAGTCCTAATATCATTCTAAGTTCCAAGAAAACAAAAAGAGTAATTAAAAAAGGTGGTGATGTTGCTCTAATTTTCATTCGCTCTCAAAACACTTCTACATCCACATCCATTACAAAGCAACACTCTTCAATGGATAAAATATTGCAAAGTTATTCACACATATTTTAGGAGCCAAAGTCTCTTCCTCCAATTCGCACAATTAATCATAGCATTGAAATCATTCCTGGTTCTTCACTACCTAATGCACCCATGTATAGACAATCTATTTTGCAAAATGATGAATTAAAAAGGCAAATAGAAGATTTGTTGTCTAAGGGTTTCATTAAGGAAAGTACTTCTGCTTTTGCCTCACCTATTTTTTTGGTTCTTAAAAAATATGGCACTTGGATATTGTGTATTGATTTTCGTGCTTTGAATAGAATTTTTGTAAAGAATAGATATCCATTACCACGCATTGATGATTTATTAGATCAGCTTCAAGGAGCTAAGTTCTTTTCAAAAATAGATCTCAAAAGTGGATATCATCAAGTGCGTATCCAAGATGAGGATACATGGAAGACAACTTTTAAGACAAATATGGGCCTCTTTGAATGGTTGGTCATGCCCTTCGGTCTTACTAATGCTCCTGCAACCTTCATGAGGTTGATGAATGATGTATTTCATGATGTACTTGACAAATTTGTAATAATATATCTTGATGATATATTGATTTTCTCAAAAACTTGGGAGGAACACCTTAGGCATATCCAGCAAACCCTTGATCTTCTTGCAAAGAATCAATTATATGCCAATTCTTCCAAGTGTTCTTTTGGCAATACTTCAGTTTCTTACCTTGGCTATGTGATTAGTGAAAGTGGAATTCAGGTAGATCCCATAAAAGTTGATGTTTTACTTAAGTGGTCCCCTCCTACAACTCTCACTGAGTTAAGGAGTTTTCTAGGACTTGCGAATTTTTATCGCAAGTTCATTCCTCAATATTCCACCCTTGCAGCTCCATTGCATTATCTCACTAAGTCCAAAATTCCATTTCATTGGGAGAAAAGTCAGGAAGTTGCCTTTGAGAAACTCAAAAAGAAACTTTGTACAACACCTGTGTTAACTTTACCCGACCTCTCTCAACCTTTTGAGATTGAAACGGATGCCTCTAAAGTTGCCTTAGGAGTTGTGCTCAAACAAAATGGTCATCCAGTTGCTTATCATTCAGAAACTTTTTCTGCTGCTAAGTTGAACTATTCTACATATGACAAGGAGTTGTATGCATTAGTTCAAGCTATTAACTATTGGAGACATTATATTTTTGGAAAAGATACAGTAGTACACACTGATCATATGCCTCTCAAGTTTTTACAATCTCAAAGTAAAATTGAAGAATCAAGACATATGAAGTGGGCCTCTTACCTCCAACAATTTCACTTGGTGATCAAGTACAAAAAGGGTAAGAGTAATATTGTTGTTGATTGTTTGAGTAGGCCTCCAGCCGCTCTTGCCTTAACAGTTATATCCACTTCACACTTGGGATTTTAGACTTGGCCTAATCAGTATTCACAAGATCCTGATTTTGGAAAAATATTTGAGCAAGTGAGTAAGCCTTCTTCTTCCAATTTGCATCCTTTCCAAGATTTCTACATCAAAGAAGGACTTCTTTACAAATTGGACAAGGTTTGCGTTCCTTGTGAGCCTAGAGTGTCACTTATTAAGGAAGCTCAGTCTACACTTTATGGTGGTCACTTTGGGAAGCATAAAACACTTCATCATTTACAAAGATTTTTCTATTGGCCTAAGATGCAGAGGGATGTGTTGAGATTTCTCAAACAGTGTGCAGTTTGTTGTCGCTCTAAACCAGCTAATAAGAAGTTTGTCTTAGGCATGCCTTTGCCCATTCCTTCCCGTCCCTGGTGTTGAGCAAGGTGCAGAAATAGTATTGTCATTGTTGTCAACTCAGACAGATAGATCAATTGTTGATGTAGTGGACAGATGTTCAGAGGTCAGTCAAAACAGGTACAATCAATTTCCAAGAAGACAGAAGTGGCCCAGATTCAGAAAAATCAAAGAAAAAGACAAGTAAGAAAACTGTCGCGATATCGCGACATGTTTTCTGTCATGATTTCGTGACAAAAAGGAGGAGAGAGAAAATGCTAGAAAACTGTCGCGATATCGCGACATGTTTTCTGTCGTGATTTCACGACAAAAAAGAGGAGAGAGAAAATGCTGAAAAACTGTCACGATATCGCGACATGTTTTCTGTCGTGATTTCGTGACATAACGGAGGAGAGAGAAAGCGCATGAAAACTGTCACGATTTCGTGACATGTTGGAGGCAAAGAAGCTAAGTGGAAAAACTGTCGCGATTTCGTGACATGTTCCATTTTCGCAGGCAAAAGCGAAGGAAAGAGAGAGAAAAAGATGTCGCGATTTCGCGACATGTTCCATTTTCGCGGGCGAAAGCGAAGGAAAGAGGAGAGAGAAAATGATGTCACGATTTCGCGACATGTTCCATTTTTGCGGGTGCATGCAAAGAGAAGTGCTAGGCAGTGAAAAGTGTCACGATTTCGCGACATGTTCCGATTTCGTTGGTGCATGCGAAGGAAAGAATGTCGCAATTTCGTGACATGTTTCGATTTCACTGGTGCATGTCGAAAAGTGTTGCGATTTCGTGACATGTTCCGATTTCATTGGTGCATGCCGAAAGATGTCACGATTTCATGACATGTTTCGATTTTGCTAGTGCATGCCGAAAAGTGTCACGATTTCGTGACATGTTTCGATTTTGTTGGTGCATGCCGAAAAGTGTCGCGATTTCGTGACATGTTCCATTTTCGTGGGTGCATGCCAAGAAGAGTGAACGAAGGCGAAAAGTGTCACGATTTTGCGACATGTTCCATTTTTCACGCCTGCATGCCGAGAAGAAGACAAAAATCTGTCAGAGCGGCAGTTCTTGTCAGAGCGGTAGTTCGGCTGTCATACCTGTAAATACGCAGGTAAGATTGATCGAGTCATAAAAAGGTAGGTAAGACGGTCAGAGTCATAAATAGAAAGATAAATCTGTCGTAACATCGGATTTACTTACAAAGAGCTGGAAAGGTTGTCAGAGCCATAAAGTGGGCAGATAAGTCTGTCAGAGACGTAAGTAAGCTTTTAAGGCTATTAACAGCGCAGTAAGTAGAGCCGAAAGAATGTTTTCATGTGCAGGAAGTTAGGGTTAGGGTTGAACTCTGCACGTGGCAAGAGTGTTGTGACTTGCCGGATAAAAGGAAAAAGGTGTTGTGAAAGCTAATTAATCAAGAGAGTGTATTTTGCTGAGAAGTGTAAAAAGAGTATTGTGCAGAGAAAATACAGAGAGTAGTACTATAAAAGTACATAATAGAGTACTGTAAAAGTATAGAACAAAGTGCTGTAAAAGTACAAAACATAGTGTTGTAAAGTACAAAATAGAGTACTGTAAAAGTACATAACAGAGTACTATAAAAGTACAGAAGACTGTGTTGTAAAAGATACAGAACAGAGTGCTGTAAGAGAGAATAGCAGAGTTGTAAGAATATGAAGTTTTTGTTATAAAGGATTTAGACCAGTGAGGGTCTTGTTGTAGAGAAGGCATTTTTATGTCAAAAATTCTGTTCAAATCTGAAGTCCAAGTTGGTGCTTGGCATTAGGGGGTTGGTGCTCCTTTCTGTTGGTGCAGATAAATTGTTTGTAAAGTTGGTGCTTTGCAAAGGCTGGATTTGGATGGGTGTCCAAGCAGTCTAATTTTTGAGGAGTAGCCAAATCCGGTGAACCTCGTTAAATCTTGTGTTGTGGATTGCTCTCTTGTTTATTTGTTGTATCTATTTTTAAGTTCTCTCTGCTTAAGTTTGAAAGAGCTTGTAGATCTGTATTTAAATTGCTACACTGATTCACCCCCCCTCTTAGTGTCATTGTGAGAATATCAATTGGTATCAGAGCAAGGTTCCTGTTCTAGCTTAATCAGCTAAGGTGATCTTGGAAGATTCACAATGGCCGGTGGTGAAGGATTTTCATCCAACAAAGCTCCTTTGTTCGATGGAACTAATTACTCTTTCTGGAGACTCAGGATGCAGACTTATCTGTGTGCTTTGGGATATGACATTTGGGAGTCAGTAGAAAGTGGGTACACAATATCCTCTACTCCTCCATCTGATGCTGCAGAGAAGAAAAAGTTTGAGAATAACTCCAAGGCAAAGAATGCTATAATGTGTGGGTTAGTAGATAGTGAACTGATAAGGATCATGAGCTGTAAAATAGCAAAAGACATGTGGGACAAACTACAGAGCATTCATGAAGGAGACAGCAAGATCAAGGAAGCCAAGCTTCAGACTCATAGAGCTCAGTTCGAGGCATTAAAAATGAATGATGATGAGAACATAGAGGCCTATATGCTGAGAGTCAATGGAATTATTAATGCAATTAGAGGACTCGATGAGGAAATAGAAGATGCAGTCATCATGAAAAAGGTATTAAGAACTCTTCACAAAAGATTTGATTCTAAAGTTTCTGCTATAGAAGAAGCTAAAGATTTAAATTCTTTTAGCTTGGATGAAATGCATGGTTCTTTAACTGCATATGAAATGAGAATAGGGCAAACTAAGCCCTCTGACAGAGAAGCTACTTTTAAAGCACACAAAAATATAAAAGCTAATCAAGAATTTGCAGAAGAAGAGTCTTCAGATGAAACAGAAGCAAACTTTGTTAGGAAACTAATAAAGGGAAAAGGAAAGTACAGAGGTAAGTTACCGTTTAAGTGCTTCAACCGTGGAGGAGTCGGGCACTTTGCTGCTAAATGTCCAATGAATGAGAAAAACAAAAATGATGAAGGGACACACCAAGAAAGAAGTGACTGGAAGAAGAAACCATAGTTCAAAAAAAGCAACTTCAAGAAGAAAAGTTTCATATCCAAGAATGTCAGCTCTTCTGAAGACTGCTCCGGTGAGGATTCTGAAGAAGAAGCAGGTGAAGCTCTGTTCATGGCTTTTGAAGAAAGAATAACTGAGGAAAAACCGAAATGTAATGAAAAACCTGAGGATGAGGCTAAAGTTTATCTGGAAGGTGAGTTAGTTGCTGCTCTTAAAGAACTGAGCATAGAAAGGAAAAAGAATAAAAAGGTTTCAAGAAAGCTTGAAGATGCCAATGAAATAATAAACTGCTTGAAAGTTTAGACAGATGAATTCAAGAAAATGTCTGAAGTTCTTGATGAACAATTAACTGTAAAGACAGTTGAATGCAACAAGCTAGAAGAAGACATTGTTAAGTTAAGGATGCAACTAGAGGAGATGAATAAGAAATTGAGCTGTTATCATAAGTTTGAAGAAAGTACTATAAAGCTGGATAAAATTTTAAATAACCAAAGGCCTTTCGACATCAAATTTGGTTTGGGCTTCGATGAAGGAGAATCATCAAAGGGTTCAAAGGCCTTAAATGTAGAACCCATAAAGAAAGAAGAAAATATCAAGGTTGATCAAGAAAAAACAAATCATGCCAAAGAAAGCAATAATGCCAAACTCAAGAAGAGTACTGACAAAGATGGATTCACAAAAGTCACACATCCTAGAAGGAGAAGATTCATGGCTCCTACTTCAAACTAGCAAAGACCTGCACCCAGGTTTAATCATTCCTTTTCTGGTTATTATTTTAAATGCAATGCTTATGGTCATAAGATTTCAGATTGCAGTTATAATGTAGCTCAAAGGAATTTCACCAGTAGAAATGTTTTTTCTCCATTAATGAATTATGCAGTTGAATGTTATAACTGTCATAATTTTGGACATATTGCAAGAAACTGTAGAAGCACTTTTGCAGCAAATAATTATCAGGGTAGAAAATCTCAACCGAATGGGTTGAAACAAAACAAGAAATTTACTGAAAAATAGGCACAGGCTAATGAAAGGGGAAAGGCAAAACAAGTAGCCAAATCTGCTATCAAACCAGAATGGAAAGAAAAGGAATCTTTGATTGTCTAGACTGCTTTTAAAGCACAGAACAAATCAGCACCATGGATACTTGACAGTGGATGCTCCAGTCACATGACAGGTGACAAGCAAAAATTTGAGAAGTTACAGAATTATGAAGGTGGTTCTATGAAATTTGGAAATAATGATGGAGCAAAGATAGTTGGCAAAGGATCTATCAAGATCAGTGATGAAAAGATCAAATCAGAAGAAGTCTTGTTTGTAATTGGTCTGAAGCATAACCTGCTCAGTGTAAGTCAAATCTGTGACAGAGGTCATGAAGTAGTTTTTAAGAAGTAGGGCTGTGAAGTGAGAAAAGCTAACAGTGGGAAGTTAATTGCTACTGGATCAAGGACTTCTAGAAATCTCTATACTCTATCAGAGACCTCAGAAGGAGCATGCTTGATTGGACAAGAAGATGAAAATTGGCTGTGGCACAAAAGGCTCGGTCATATCAGCTTTGACAATTTGGTTAAAATAAGTTCAAAAATGTCTATAAGAGATATACCTTCCATTGGCAAACCACTAAATAGTATTTGTGCTTCATGTCAAAAGGGGAAGCAAACTAGAGCCACATTTAAATCAAAGGAGTACTTTACCAAAGAAACCCTTAGAACTAATTCATACTGATTTATGTGGACCCATGAGAACTCAAAGTATAAATGGTGATAAATACTTTATGCTTTGCATAGATGGCTATTCCATAATGACCTAGATATTCTTTTTAAAGCAGAAATCTGATGCTTTTGAAATGTTCAAGACTTTCAAAAACCAAGTTGAGAATGAAACAGGAAAGAGGATCAAATGCTTAAGATCAGATAGAGGAGGAGAGTTCATCTCAGAAGAGTTTGCAGAATACTATCAAAAATATGGGATCAGAAGACAGTTTTCAGCAACAAGGACACCTCAACAAAATGGTGTTGTTGAGAGAAAGAACAGAACTGTATAGGAAATGGCACGGACAATGTTGACTGAAAGCAAAATTGTAGACAGATTTTGGAAAGAGGCAGTCCATACTACAGTTTACATCCAAAATAGGTGCATGTTGAGGACACATGAAAGCAAAACCCCTTATGAGCTTTGGTTCGGCAAGAAGGCAACAACAAAATACTTCAAAGTCTTTGGAAGCAAGTGTTACATCAAAAGAACAGAAGATAATCTTGGTAAATTTGAAGATAGAGCTGATGAAGGTATTTTTGTTGGCTATTCATCAAAAAGCAAAGCTTACAAATGCTACAACAAAAGGCTAAAGAAAATTGTAGACAGTGCTGATGTTAAATTTGATGAAGATAGGAAACAAGTTGTCAGCTATGAAAATAACTACCCTATTTATGAAGAAGTTATTGAAGGAGATGAAGAAAAGGAATCAGAAGAGAATCAGAAAATTGACCCAGATGATTTAAGTATTGATTCAGAAGTAGAAGAAAATAATAAATTTAAAACTGGAAGCTAGCAAAAAAATCATCCCAGAGAACAAATTATAGGGGACCCCACAGTTGGTGTTAAGACAAGAAGAAGAGTAGTAAGTAACTACTCCCTATTATCCAGCATTGAGCCCAAAAATATTGTTGAAGCAAGCACAGATGTAAGTTGGATGAAGGCAATAAATGAAGAACTAGACCAGATTGAGAGAAACAAAACCTGGGAGTTAGTACCACGGCTTGTAAGTAAAAACATAATCGGTACTAAATGGATTTTTAGAAACAAATTGAATGAAGATGGACAGGTTGTAAGGAATAAAGCAAGATTGGTCTGTAAAGGCTATGCTCAAGTTGAAGGTATTGATTTTGAGGAAAATTTTGCACCAGTGGCCAGACTTGAGGCAATCAGAATGTTTCTGGCTTTAGCAGTCCACAGGAATTTCAAAGTTTATCAGATGGATGTGAAATCAGCATTTTTGAATGGAAATCTTGAAGAAGTGTATATTGAACAGCCAGATGGTTTTCAACTCGATGATAATCCCAACTTTGTTTGCAAGTTAAAGAAAGCTTTGTATGGCTTGAAACAGGCACCCAGAGCATGGTATGCAAGACTTGACAACTATCTCACTGAACAAGGGTTCAAGAAAGGTATGGTGGATAGTAACTTATATGTCAAAATGCAGACAATGGCCAACTTATTGTCCTTGTTGTTTATGTTGATGATATAATTTTTGGCAGCAGCAATAATGAGTCATGTACAGACATAGCAAATAAAATGCAAAAAGAATTTGAAATGTCTATGATTGGTGAACTTTCATATTTCCTCGAACTGCAAGTTAACCAAAGTGAAAAGGGCATTTTTATTTCTCAAGTTAAATATGTGAAAGAAATGCTGAAAAGGTTCACAATGGAGGATAGTAAACCTATAAGCACTCCCATGACAACAGGTTGCAAATTGAGCAAGGATGACAATTCTCCAGATGTAGATCAAACCATGTACAGATCTATGATTGGAAGCCTGCTGTATTTAACAGCCACAAGACCAGATATCTTACAGGCAGTTTGCATGGTTGCAAGATTTCAGGCTAGTCCAAAAGAAACTCATGTGACAGCTATGAAGAGAATTTTTAGGTACCTCAAGGGTACTATGGAGTATGGGTTATGGTATCCAAAAGGAAAATACTTCACTCTGATTGCATATTCAGATGCAGATTGGGTAGGTTGTATAGATGACAGAAAGAGTACCAGTGGTGGTGCATTCTATCTTGGAGACAGGTTGGTAGCATGGCACAACAAGAAACAAGAATCAGTCTCTCTATCCACAGCAGAAGCAGAATACATTGCAGCAACAACAAGCTGTACATAGATATTATGGATGAGACAAACACTGAAAGATCTGGGTATTAATTTCAAAGAGCCAATTTCAATTAAATGTGATAATACCAGTGCAATTAACATCTCAAAGAATCCGGTTATGCATTCCCGCACCAAACATATTGCAATCCGGTATCACTTTTTGAAGGATAAAGTTGCAGAAGGTGAGGTTAAATTGGATTTTGTTCCAACTACAGAGCAAGTAGCAGATATCTTCACTAAACCGTTGCCCAAGGAAGTTTTTGAATATCTCCGTAGTAAGTTGGGTGTGGTCACACTACCCAAGAACTGACTAGCTTTTGGGAACACATTCTCAGGGGGAGCATTTATATATTTGATTATCAGCCCTTTGATATATATTTGTTTGCTCTTGTTTGTATTTTTTGCTAACTGTAATAGTGTGTGCCTGAGAATGTTGTGCATGGACTCAGGGGGAGTCTGTAGCCCTTTGGTATTATTGTCAAAGGGGGAGAAGAATTTTTGGAAATTGAACATGTGTTGCCAACAATTCCAAAGGGGGAGATTGTTGAGCAAGGTGCAGAAATAGTATTGTCATTGTTGTCAACTCAGACAGATAGATCAATTGTTGATGCAGTGGACAGATGTTCAGAGGTCAGTCAAAACGGTACAATCAATTTCCAAGAAGACAAAAGTGGCCCAGATTCAAAAAAATCAAAGAAAAAGACAAGTAAGAAAACTGTCGCGATATCGCGACATGTTTTCTATCGCGATTTCGCGACAAAAAGGAGGAGAGAGAAAATGTTGGAAAACTGATATCGCGACATGTTTTCTGTCATGATTTCGCGACAAAAAGGAGGAGAGAGAAAATGCTGAAAAACTATCGCGATATCGCGACATGTTTTCTGTCGCGATTTCGCGACATAACGGAGGAGAGAGAAAGCGCATGAAAACTGTCGCGATTTCGCGACATGTTGGAGGCAAAGAAGCTAAGTGGAAAAACTATCACGATTTCATGACATGTTCCATTTTCATGGGCGAAAGCGAAGGAAATAGGAGAGAGAAAAAGATGTCGCGATTTCGCGACATGTTCCATTTTTACGGGCGAAAGCGAAGGAAAGAGGAGAGAGAAAATGATGTCACGATTTCGCGACATGTTCCATTTTTGTGGGTGCATGCAAAGAGAAGTGCTTAGCAGCAAAAAGTGTCACGATTTCGTGACATGTTCCGATTTCGTTGGTGCATGCGAAAATGATGTCGCAATTTCATGACATGTTTCGATTTTGCTGGTGCATGCCAAAAAGTGTCGCGATTTCGTGACATGTTCTGATTTCGGGTGCATGCCGAAAAGATGTCACGATTTCGCGACATGTTCCGATTTCGCTGGTGCATGCCGAAAAGTGTCACGATTTCGTGACATGTTTCGATTTCGCTGGTGCATGCCAAAAAGTGTCACGATTTCGTGACATGTTCCATTTTCGCTGGTGCATGCCAAGAAGAGTGAACGAAGGCGAAAAGTGTCACGATTTCATGACATGTTCCATTTTCACGCCTACATGCCGAGAAGAAGACAAAAAGCTGTCAGAGCGGCAGTTTGGCTATCAGAACTGTAAATACGCAGGTAAGATTGTTAGAGCCATAAAAAGGTAGGTAAGACGGTCAAAGTCGTAAATAGAAAGGTAAATCTGTCAGAACAGCGGATTTACTTACAAAGCACCGAAAAGGTTGTCAAAGCCATAAAGTGGGCAGATAAGTCTGTCAGAGATGTAAGTAAGCTTTTAAGGCTATTAACAGCGCAGTAAGCAGAGCCGAAAGAATGTTTTTATGTATAGGAAGTTAGGGTTAGGGTTGAACTCTACACGTGGCAAGAGTGTTGTGACTTGTCGGATAAAAGGAAAAAGGTGCTGTGAAAGCTAATTAATCAAGAGAGTGTATTTTGCTGAGAAGTGTAAAAAGAGTATTGTGCAGAGAAAATACAGAGCAGAGTACTGTAAAAGTATAAAACAGAGTTCTGTAAAAGTATAGAAGAGAGTGCTATAAAAGTATAGAATAGAGTGCTATAAAGTACAGAACATAGTACTGTAAAAGTATAGAACATAGTACTGTAAAAGTACAGAAGACTGTGCTATAAAAGATACAGAACAGAGTGTTGTAAGAGAGAATAGTAGAGCTGTAAGAATATGAAGTTTTTGTTATAAAGGATTTAGACCAGTGAGGGTCTTGTTGTAGAGAAGGCATTTTTATGTCATAAAATCTGTTCAAATCTGAAGTCCAAGTTGGTGCTTGGCATTAGGGGGTTGGTGCTCCTTTCCGTTGGTGCAGATAAATTGTTTGTAAAGTTGGTGCTTTGCAAAGGCTGGATTTGGATGGGTGTCCAAGCAGTCTAATTTTTGAGGAGTAGCCAAATCTGGTGAACCTCGTTAAATCTTGTGTTGTGGATTGCTCTCTTGTTTATTTGTTGTATCTGTTTTCAAGTTCTCTCTACTTAAGTTTGAAAGAGTTGTAGATCTGTATTTAAATTGCTACACTGATTCACCCCCCTCTCAGTGTCATTGTGAGAATATCACTTGGGAAAGCATTTCCATGGATTTGGTTAGTGTTTTTCCTATGATAGTGCACCAACATGATTGTGTGTTCGTGGTGGTTGACAGATTCAGTAAAATGGCTAAGTTTATTCCATGCCACAAGACAAGTTCTGCATCAGACTTAGCCCAATTTTTCTTTGACAGCATTTGGCGTTCCTTTGGTCTACCTACCAGCATTATCTCGGATCGTGATTCATGCTTTGTGGGTCACTTTTGGCGTTCTTTGTGGAAGATTTTAGGAGTTTCCCTTAACTTTTCCATCGCCTATCATCCGCAGTCCGATGGGCAAACTGAAGTGGTAAACCGTACACTTGTGCAAAGTTTACGAATCTATCATCATGCTTCACCAGCAAAGTGGGACTTGAGTCTCACTCATATTGAACATGTCTACAATAGGGCCCTACATTCTTCTACAGGTCATTCACCCTTTGAGGTTTGTATGGGATTTCAGCCCTTGGCACCTTATGAGTTACCTTTGTCTTTGCCTTCTCCTATCACTTCACATCTTCAGAAGGAGCAAGACAAGGCACACTTATTTATTCAACACTTGCACAATCTTCAATCAAAGGTGGTTGAGATTTTGCAAAAGACACAACAACAACAGAAAAAGGCCATGGATCGACATCGAATTCCTCATCCATTTTAGGTTGGTGACAAAGTTTGGTTGCATCTTGACAAGTGACATTTTACTGATAAGACTCATAGCAAAATCAAACCAATTCGCTATGGGCCTTATACTATTCTTTAGCAGGTGTCCGAGAATGCTTTTCACCTTGATCTTCTTGCACACTTGGGAATTCATGACGTCGTCAATGTAGATCTTTTGAAGTTGTACTTTGACTCTACATTGGAGACTGCACTAGCTATTAGTCATCCTATGGACGTGGTTCTTGATGCTCAGTTACCATTGGATGCAGATCAGATCTATGACATGAAGACTCGACAGACTCGCCAGGGGTCTACCACCTCATATCTTGTGGCTCGACAAGGACAGCTACCACATTAGGCTCATTGGATTTCTTTTCATCAGATGTCTCGTGACTTTCCTATTCTTCTAAAAGCATTGGAGTCCAATGCTTCTATTGTGGGGAGGAATGATGAGGATTGATGTTTGATCTTTCATATGACCCCTCTAGTAGTTCCTAGCTAGGTTTGCATAGTTTATTTCTTGCAAATTAATAATTGTAAGTGAGTCTCCTTCTCACATGCACTTGTGGGCACTAGTTATCTTCTAGTTGTCATTTAGAGTGTTAGTTAGTAAGTGTGAACTCAAAGTAGGAAGTGTGTACTTCAAGATAGCTAAAATGGATCTTCTAGTTAGCAATATTCCTTTCTCTTAACTTAGAAGTTTACGTGCATTCTCCTTTGCACTTTTGTAGCTTATGGTTAAGCATATTGGATCAAATCCATGATTTTATGGGTTTGGTTATGTATTTTGGGCCATTAGTGCCTATATATTGAATTGTAAATAATAGAACACTTAGTTGGATTTTCAATCCTTTTCAATAACTATGCAAATTGTTGAATGATTTATGGTTATGAGAAGAGAGGTTCACAACACTTACCAAGATAACACTTGGGAAACATTACTACGAAGATGTTCCAAAACAAGCCACACTCAACATCTTGGAAGTCAATATTTTAAACTTATGAAGAAAAAACATGAAAGACCACCATGTTGATGCATTAATATCATTTTACAATTTTTTCAACTGAGGTTAATATTAATAATTAATGTAAAATATTATACCAAGAGGTGATTATGAGGATTCATTAACTACATGAATCCAAAATATTTAATTAAATCCTCCAAATACAATCTTTAATAATATCAAAGGTCAATTTCTATTATTGTCTTAATATCTTTAAGACATTAAAAATAACTTAGAACTAAGGTTACTGTATAGGCGTGTTTTCCATACAAACAATAATATTAATTCTTACCACACATAAGCATTTAAGCCAAGAAAACAATAATATTACACACCATTGTTTTAATCCTTAAATAGGTGGCCATTCTTATTTAAGGTAGTCCAATGCTACCACCAACCTTATCAAGGAGGCTCATGCACAAGCATCTTCCTGGCCCAATGGTGTGAATATTCAACATACCTACATGAAAATGCATCTATATGAAAGGGTATTTGTCCATGTTACCCTAAGATACCGATGAATAATTCACCATTTTTATTTCCATAAATATCCCTCTTGTAGGGGATTCACCCATATGATCCCACTGTAGAGAGAGTACCTGGTCTTGCATCCACAAAAACATTAGTAGTACCATATTCCAAGCTCAAAAGACTATAATTATATTGTCAAAAGATATCATAAGAAATGCAACTATGTTATACTATAAACACACCAACACATAGCTTATTATCCATAATGGGATTTTCCAAGGAGGGGTGTTACAATTTTTGTAATAATTGATGAAATATTTTATAAAATTTTATCCTCGGCCTCATCCTCCTTCCCAACTTCTACTAAAATATATTTAAAATAATTGATTGCTTCCTTCCTTCTACTAAAATATATTTAAAAGTACATTTTGGTACTAGCATGAAAAATAATATTTCTATCACTTCTTTAAATCCATCTTCTCCTGGATTTATGGGCCCAATATAACTCTTCCATCTGTATTATGTTATGACAATTAAAAATTAATTATTTTTCTTTCATATAAGTATATTTATCCATTCCATTAGCTACCACATATTTTATAAATCATTAATCTCGAATTTAATTTCCTCTTTTCTTTTAAATATATTCCTAAATTATATGATAATTCTAATATTCCTTTATCCATTTAGATATTTTATATTCTAAAAAATCTATACATACAAAATACTTTAAACTTTGCTTCACCCCACCATCACATAACAATTTGAAAGAAATTAGGGTCTTGGATCCACATAGAATATAAAAAAAATGCATTTGGATGACCATTGTTGAGTAGATAACATCTCAGAACAATTGGTTTGTGATATGATCTTACTACTAATAAAACATTTAGTGAGATTTTATATTTATTTTTCATCTAGTTATTACATATCAAAAAATTTGCCCAATCTTCTACCACATTATATTTTCTAATTCATTGATTATCCTATACATATTAAAAGTATGAAGGAACAACATTTTAAAGCTCAAAACTGAAAAAGGAAGTAAAATCCTTCATTGATCTAGACCAACCAATAGTACCACCCTTACTTTTTTAGAGGATATAGAACCATGTTGAAGCCCCCTTCAAAAATCCAATGTGATTCATTATTGAATTTTAAAAGAATAAACTTAGGTCCTTCCAACGTTTTTGTAAAATAATGACTATATTTATACCATATACATTTATTATACCAATTTTTGTATCCTTCTCTTTATTGTAAAAAAGTCTAATAATTCAAGTACTTATTTCTTCTAGAAATTGTACATCCCATTTGTGATTGTTTGTACCATTATAATACCTCCTAAAGATCCCATAGCTAATATCTCTAGGAAATCCCCTCATCTTCCAAATCATTTTACATGCTTTCTTACATTCATTACTACCTCATTCCACTTACTATATTAAGATAAATTTAATACTATAACAATGGATTAATTCCTTGATAACTCCTTTTTTGGGATCATATTCATACTCCAAATATTCCAAGATACCATCTTCACCATAATTTTTATTCTTATTTATGGGATTAGCCTCACTTCTTAACACTTATGATATTTCTTTTTAGTTTCCCAAATGGATATTCCTTTAAGTTTTATTTTGTTCGTATTGTTGCTATGATGGTTTTTCCTCTTATTTTATCATCACCGCCCATGTTTTCATCCTCATAAATATTTCTATTTTTCCATATTGCTCATAACTTAACTTATCATCCATATATTTATATTGCCTTAGACAACCTGAAGATATTTATTTTTAGTTTTCCAAATGGATATTCTTTTAAGTTTTATTGTGTCATTATTTCTATGAGTTATTTTCCTCTTGTTCTATCATCCCTACCAATGCTTTCATCCTCATTAATATTCCTATTTTCCATATTGCTCATAATTTAACTTATCATCCATATATTTATATTACCTTGGAGAAGATGCAAATATTGTTCCCTTTCCTCTAGGTTCAAAGAGTCTTACACTCGAGAGCTGCTAGGATTTGATGAGGAAAAACTACTCTACTAGGGTTTGATGAAGAAAAAATGCTCTGTGGGGATGGTAGCAACTTTCGAAGGAGGTCTAAAAATTTGGAGGAATGTTGTGATGGAATCGGGTTCAGCACAAAGAGTGCATGCTCATGATATTTTTTCATCTGAAAATGATTGGAAGGAACAGGATTTTCTAGTGCATGTCGGGAACCGCTTGTTAAAGAACAATGGATGTTTGGAATGATGTGAAGCTAGGCCAGTTCTAGTGGTTCAACCAGACTCGATGGTGGAAGATGTGGAGTATCTAACCAAACATACCCTTATCGGCAAATTTTTGGCCATCCAAATTTCTCTCTCCTTTGTGGAGGCTCGGGTCAGGAAGACTTGAAATCCTGAAGGTGATGTGAAGGTGATGCTGAGTGCGAAAAACTATTTTATGGTGGTTTTCTCTTGTATTGCAGATCATAACAAAGCATTTGAATGGGGCCATCATTTATATAACTAGGTGGGACTATTTCTTAAACCTTGGCATGTGGGTTTCAACCTATCAGAGGAGCGGTCGTCGCGGGTTCCAGTATGGGTGTGACTTCCATGGCTTTCATTGGAATTTTGGAGAACTGATATCTTGCATAAGATTGCCCTTCTTCTTGGGAAGTCGGTTGGACCGTCACAACAGACAATGGATAAAAAGGTAATATTTTTTGCTCGTATTTGTGTTGAAATTGACTTAAATAATCCTATTCCAAATTCTATTGAAATACAATTTGGATCAACTACATGGGTTCAAAAACTTGACTATGAAGCTCTTCCATTTTGTTGCTAGATTTGCCATGAATATGGCCACCTGCAAAGAAAATGCCCTAAGTTTTTCTTACCTATGGCTTAAAATCTTGGGCCCTCTCGGTCTGGACAAAGTCTGGATAAAGGAAAAGCCTCGATAAAGGAAGGGGAACGAGATAAGGAAGTTTTTGTTCCGATAAAATCTCGAAACAGAAGATGAAGGGCAAACAAAGACCTTAAGGATAGCAAGCCAGATGCTCTACTCAATCATTTTGAAATATTATATGATCTTGATTAGTGCATGGAGATACTTGAAATGTCCCTACCTAATGCAAATATAACAAGGCTAAACCAGATGTCTCTTCTTGAGGGGGAACTTAAGGAATCAGATCTAGGGGGTTTAAATGAAGAACAAAGGGCTTTGGATCTAAGTATAGGGGACATGGTTGGGTCTAGCCCTATAAGGGAAACTATTTTGAAAAGTGGTACAGATTTAGTTATGCCCTCTCCTACTCAGGAACTAATGCAGTCATCCTTGGACTACAAAACTCCTACGGTGTTGGGATTGCAACAAAAAATAATTAAAAAAAGTTTTTCGGATAAGAATATGAAGGTGGGTCGGAAGAAGGACCAGGATAAAATTAAGTTAATGGGGGAGACTTTGGTGGAGTCAGGATTGGTGAGAACATTGGACTCCCATTTTTATAACCCCCAAAAATGATTATCCTCTCATGGAATGTAAGGGGGTTGAATAGCATCCCTAGACAAAAATTTGTTCGTGATTTGGTTCGTGTACATTCTCTGGATGTGGTGTTTATTCAGGAGACTAAATTGGCTATTGATAGTATGTTCAATATTTCTCCCAAGTTGTGGAGAAGGGTTCAATGCAAATGTATTGGTGCATGTGGATATGCTGGTGGCATCGCTTGTTTATTGGATCCGATTAAGATATCCCCTCTTACTTGGATTTCCAGCAAATGGTCTATTTCAATGGTCGGGCATGATAATGAATCTGGTGAAATCATCCTACTTACAAATGTGTATGATCCTATTGATTACAATGGTAAAGTGAATTTGTGGAAGCACATTTGCTTTGTGAGAAGTTTGGTTCCCCTATACCCATGGATTTTTGTTGGAGACTTCAACTCTATCACTTGTCTATAGGAGAAATGTGGTGGGGTGGACCGTCTCAAGCCTTTTTTTTCTGTCTTCAGTGCTCATATCCAAGCCCTAAACTTGGTTGACATCAAGCCAGATAATGGGATATTTACTTGGCACAATAGAAGGTGTGGGGAATCTTCCATCTCAAAGAGACTGGATAGTTTTTTATATCCAGATATTGGATGGGTAATAACAGAGGTGCTAGTTCTATGATTTTGGAGGGTAGGGGATCTGATCATTGGCCTATCAAACTCTCTGCTTTGGATTTAGGGCTAAAAAATAATCCCTCCTTTAAGTTTCAACTTATGTAGCTTTGTGATCCTAAGCTTCATGATTTAATGTGAGGATGGTGGACCACTCGCAAACCTCCTCATGGCACGACTATGTATTCCTTTATGAAGCGACTACAATTTGTAAAACATAAATTGAAGAGATGGAATAGACTGAATTTTGGGAACCTTTCCTTGGCTAAGTTGGCAGCTCTTAGGAGGATGGAAGAAGCTTCAAGGAATATTAGAGATCAGGGATTCACGAAGGAGCTTCTTGTTGAGAAATCTGAGGTGAAAGACTTTGTTGAATGGGAAGTGAGGGAAGAAATTTTTTGGAAACAAAAAGCTCGAGTAAATTGGCTTTAGGAAGGGGATATGAACACAACCTTATTTTATAACTCAGTTAAGACTCGTTGTAATGGTAACCTGATTACCTCTCTTGTGAATTATCAGGGTGCCATGGTCTCTTCTTGCACGGATATTTCAGAAGAGACTAAGAGGTATTTTTCCTCTCTCTTCAAGGAGGACTCCCTATTAGATGATGAGAATGAAAAGATTATTCTAAAATGTATTCTAGCAATTATTTTTAGAGAGATGAATGAGCACTTGATGGGTCCAATTTCCCTTGAGGAGTTGGAAAATTTTGTATTCAAGATCAAAAAATAAAAATCCCCAGGTCTAGATGGATTACCGACTGAGTTTTATCAGGAGTTTTGGGATTTAATCAAATTTGATCTTTTGGAGGTGGTCCATGAGTCCCAAAAGAACAAAAACATGCTAAGGGCCCTAAATTCTACATTTGTGGTGCTTATACCCAAAAAAGAGGGATCAAATTCCTTGGATATGTTCAGGCCTATTGCTCTCTACAAAGTTGTGTATAAGATCATCACAAAAATTATTGCTGAGAGGCTAAAGATATGGTTGAGAAAAATCATCTCTAAGGAGCAAGGAGGGTTTGTTGTTGGCTAAAAAATATTGGATGGGGTTGTTATTGCTATAGAAGCTATTCACTCGATGGAAACTTCTAAGGAGAAAACTATGTTCATTAAGTTGGACATGGCCAAAGCCTATGATTGGGTCAGATGGTCCTTTCTTCAGAAAGTTCTTGTTGCTTTTGGATTTGAGGAGGAATGGATTAGATGGGTGATGAGTTGTGTTTCTTCTTCCTCATTCTATGTTCTAGTTAATAATGAGCCATAAGAGTTGTTTGAGGCCTCAGGGGATTGAGTCAAGGAGATCCTTTATATCCTTATTTGTTTATCATTATGGTGGAAGGGTTGGGAATATTTCTCAATTCTATAGTCATGCAGGGTCTCATTCAGGGGTGGAAGTGGGATAGTAGTTTGCCACATCTTTCCCACCTTCAATTTGTTGATGATACTACTTTTTTGGGAGTTTCCACTATCAAGGAAGCTGGAAATATTAGACAGTCTCTTGAAATATATCTTGGTGCTTCTGTACAGTTGATTAATGAGGACAAGTCTTCTATTTTCTTCTTCAATACCCCTCCTCTTATTCAACCATGATTGCTCACATTCTAAGATTCCAGGTTGGGACTCCCTCTTCATTTATCTTGGTATTCCAATTTCATCTCACCCTCTACCTAGATCTTCTTGGCAGTCTATGCTTGATAAGTTTAGAAGGAAGGTGAATCACTGGACTTTCATATGGCTATCCACTACAGGTAGAGTGTTGCTTTTAAAATCTGTTGTTCAAGCTTTACCCATTTATAGATGTTTTGTACAAATAGCTCCCTCTCACTTCATCAAGGACATGGATGATTTGTCAAGATAGTTTTTATGGTCTAGAAAATGATCAATCTAAATGGAGTTTGGTTAGGTGAGATTCTATATGTAGGCCGATGCAAGAGGGAGGCCTTGGGTTGCGACATACAACTCTTTTTGGGCATTCTTTGGCTACAAAACTTTATTGGAGATGGTGTACCTCTAAAGATCAGATTTGCGCTAAAATATTATCTTGTAAATACTTGAGAGGTATTTCTGAGACTGAAATCCCTAGAGTCAGCTTGGTTGGGAAAGGTTTAGTTATCTGGGACACTCTAAAAAGAGGAGCTAATTTAATCAAGTAGGGTTTGCTTTGGATTTGCAATCAGGGATAAAATGTTCTTTTTTGGGAGGATTCTTGGGATGGCCACCCTCCTATATTGAATCAATATCCTAGGTTACATTCCCTAAGCATTTTTTTCTTGGAAGCAGGCTGGTCTCGTATGGGGGACTTTAAAAAAATCTAATCTTTTGGAAATATGGAGATGTACAAGTGGAAAGATCTACAATAATGGCCAAGGACAAAGAGGTTCTTACTCTTATTCTTACGGGGAGGCCTTGTTCTTCATTGAGGGGTAAAGATATTCTGGCTTGGAACCCTGATCCTAACGAAACCTACTCGATAGCCTATGGTTATCAGGTTCTTGATAAGCAAAAGTATGGGAGTCTTCATGTCACTTGGTGGAAAAAGGTGTGGAACAAATTTTCTTGGCCAAAATGTAACTTCTTTCTCTAGTTGGTAGCTCATAATAAATGCCTCACTTGGGATAATATGAGTAAGAGGGGATTTCAGGGTCCCTCTTTTTGTGTACTTTGTAGTAAGAATGAGGATGACTCTTCTCATTTATTTTTCCAATGCTCCTTTGCCAGAGACATTTGGCACCGTTGGTGTAGTGCCTGGAACCATTCATGTTTTCATGTGATGTCCCTAGTGGATTTTTGGAGTAGTCTGGGCAGACCTCTAGCCAAGGCCCCCTTCCTTCGAGTGGCTTGGAATTTGGGCCCTTCTTGCATCATTTGGTAAATTTGGCTCGAATGGAACCGACACATATTTTAGGGTAGTTATTTGGATGTTCAATAGATCTGGCAAAGGATCCTGTATATGGTTTTGGAAACCATCCATAGGAAATGTGATGTGGACCCTCTTTTGGATTCTAGGGAGGAGAAGGTACAACAAACCCTTGGTCTCTTTGGGGATGATGTGAACTCTTCTATCCCTAGTAGGGTTCCTCAGCTCAGCAAGAAGGTTAGGAGAGATGGTAGGTGGAGGCCACCCCCTAGAGGAGTTTTAAAAATTAATACTGATGGCATTGGTGGTGTTGGAAGAGATTCTACTGGTGGTGTCAGTTTTTTCTTTTCCATTTATAAAGGTGGTCACTACAACAATTTTATGGAAGCTCTTACAATTCTTGAGGCCTTGTGGAGGGGCTTTTCTCTTGGATGGCTTAGGATTATCTGCGAGTCTGACTCTCAAATTGTGGTTAATATTTTAAATAGTAAAATGGTGGAGGAATTTAATTGGCAGTTGGCCTCTGTAGCCATTTAGATTCTCAGAATGAGTGAAGAGTTCGAATTTATATCCTTTGTGCCATTCGAAGGGAATGGAATGTGGTTACTGATTACCTGGCCAAAAGGGCTTCTAAGCTACTGGATCCTTGGAGTATCGATAATTGGGAGAGTCTCCCATCTAGGGACTCTCAACGTCTGTGGGAGTTGATCCACAAGGATGTACAGAATTAATGTGGTTTATTCTTGTTGTATTTTTCGGATGTCATTCTAGTCTAGTGGTTTTAACCTGTTTGGCTATTTATTTGAGTCCTGGTTGGAAGCTTAGTTGTACTCTGTAATCCAGACTTTTTATCAATAAATTTTTACCCCTTTATTTAAAAAAAAATATTATCTTGGAGAACCTGAAGTGCAAGGCATAACCTTGAAAATACCTTTTTCAAAATGGTACCCTAGAAACCCTAAAATACGAGTAATTTCCATAGTACTTATTTTGCATGCTCCTCTAAAAACACTAAATTGCAATGCATGTTTTCCAATTATGATTCCTTGAAAATCCTAAACTACAAAGGATGACCTCTAAACTACTTTTATTTTTATTATAAGGAGATGATTTTCAACTATTTGAAGATGCGTTTCTACTATTTGGAGATGATTTATATGGGTAAAACCTCTTCCACCTTCTTCACTTTGACATTTGATTTTGCATCCTCTTTCATAAATTTAATTCCTTTTTATTTGAATTTATACATTGTACTTTCTCATCATGTATGTCCTTAGCTTTTTCAATGTTTACTCTAAATAGATCATAATTGTCTTTTTGCATCTGAAGAAGCAATGGGGATTTGTTTACATTTTTTGGACTCAAATACTTGATCTAAGACATCTTCTACTATATATGATCCTCATATTGCATACTAAGTTTTGTTACTGACAAAATTTATCATCTCTTTCTTAATCCTTTTCACTTTCTAATCGTTTACCTTGTATCCAATTTCATAATGTTGGTGGCATTGAAATGCAATATTTTCATAACCTGCTTGTTGATTGTAGTCTCTTGATTCAAATTTAATCTTAATAGATTTTGGTAGAGATTTTGATGTGGATAATATTACATTATTTGGTGCATGCTAATGTACCACCTTGGTACAATATTATATTAGGTGTATGTGTGAAGATAAAAACGAAATACCATATATAACTAACTAAAAATGAATAAACCATTGAACACAAGAAACTGCACAATGAAATAGATCTAATATTATTATTGCTAGGGGATCTGAGTACAATCAAATGTGACCCCAAATGAGGGTTTTACACAATTTATTCGATGTAATAAATATAATAACACCCTAGCTAGCAATGCTTGTGGTGTCTGTAAAACTTGTTCTTACTCCCAACAGAGTTGAGTGGGCTTCAGATATTCATTGAGTCGAGCCACTCCAGCTTAAACAACTACCTAATGCTGATGAATCTTCAAATTTGCACATACAAAGACAATAGCATGAAGTTAGTAATAATTGTGAGGGCTCCACTACATGAGACCCTCCGATATCAATAAAACCCTAGCTATTGATAAATGGAAATGCATGTAAATCTAAAGATATTGAAATTAATAAAAATAGATAATTATTTACCTTGATACTTACTGATTGTCCTTTGATGGTTGGATTTATTGGAGATCAATGGCGAAGATGTGCCCTAGCATCACGCGAAGGTAGGAGGTTGTCAAAAGGGTTTATGTAAAATTCTCGTGGGCACCCGGAGGTTGCAAAAAAACCTGTGGGCACTTGGTTCTGGTAGGGAGGCACCAAGAGGCACTGGTATTGATAGAAAGCACCCGAAGGTGCCTAACAGATGATGGAGGATTCTGCAGAAGCAGACTGGGTGAGGGCACAGGATGCGATGACAATGACAGTGAGTGAGGGGTAGGAAATATGGTGGATGGAATAGGATTAGGGTATAAAAGGATTGGTTAAATACTTAAGGCACTTAGGAAATTAGGGGCTTAGGGAATTCAAACACTCAAAAAATCCAATGTCGCCACGCATGAGTGTACTCCACTGCCAATCAAGCATCTATAGCTCCAATGGAGGCTAACTCCATAGTCCATGACTTTTGTTTTTGCTCTTAAGTTTTGGGGATGACTACCTAACCATCTAACTGTAAATGTAGTATGATCCTTACAACCCAATTGAAAAGTGGTGTGTGATGTAAAATATTTAGAGTTTTTTTTAGGGATTTTTCCCTACTCTTTCTTTTATTTTTTTTGGAATTATGATAGTGGTGAGTACCACTATTTTTATGAACTATGTTGCATTATGGGACTAGCAAGGATGACCCTCTTCACTTCAATGTTCATACCAAGTATGGTGTTATCCCTCTTTGACACAAGATGCTTTTCTAAAATGCAAAATTATGTTTGGTTCAAGAATGTTTTGGATTCAATTCCCAAACCTTAAGATTTTTTTAATGTATATGTGTGATGGTCCTAAAAAGAACTCAACATGTATTTTAGAGGTTTCTTAAAACACTAGGAGTGGTTGAGTGACCAAAAACACCTAGGACTTTTATGAAAATGTGGCAATTTGACTTAGTGGAATTGTATGGATGACATTGTGAAGGTGTCCCTGATTAAGGCAACATAATTTTATTGGACCAATGAAGACCTTGAACTAGATAAATGATCCCTAATATGAAATGTGGATGTGTGGATGGAATGTGATGAGCACCAAAAATTATCATTTTATTTATACTTTTAAGGGCATCATTATTGGTTTAAATTAGCATTTGAAATGTATTTTTATATAGCTTTTGCATATAATTGATAGAAAATGAAGTATTATGCTTGACTAGTGTTTTAGTGGAAAGTGTGTGTAATGCATATTTTTGCTACTAATCTGGTGTTTTGAGTCTACATCCCATTTGGGCTTGGCAATGCACAAAGACATCTTGAAAAAAACAACAGTAAATGGTGAAGGCAGGCGCTTGATTCTTGACTGTTAGCTGTGTTTGATTCCTGACTGTTGGCAACACCTGCTTCCCGAACATTTTTTGGTTCTTGCTTCCCGACTATTTTTTGGCACCTGCTTCCCAACCTATTTTTCTGGCGCTCGACTCCCATTGATGATTGGTCGGTTGACCAAGTCAATGTTGACCGATTGACCAAGTCAACGTTGATCGGTTGACCAATTGACCATGCACTTTTGAAGGAGGTTGTTGCACAAAAGATGAAGGAGAAATATTCATATTTCTATGCATAATAGATAATAGAATAAAACACTTTTATTCTATTTTGACCATGTAAGATTTTTAAATGCATTATTTTAGGATGCATTATTCTAGGATTAGTTGTTACGTACACCTAAGGATTATTATATTTATTCCTTTGGTGAACGAACATGCTTCTAAATAGGAGAATAATATCTATTATTCTAGGATTAGTATTTACATACACCTAAGGATTATTATATTTATTCCTTTGGTGAATGAATATGCTTGTAAATAGGAGAATAATATCTGTGTAATTGATTATAGAAAATCATGTTACGTGATCAAAAGAGACCAATTTATTATTGTAAAAATATATGGATGCGATCTATATAAGAACGTAGGCTAAACGAATACAAAATCAATAAATCAAATACATAGAGAATTACTTTATTTATTTTTTCTGTATAATTTATTAAGAGTTGCAAATACTCTTATTTGCTTGAAGCAATATTCATGTAATTAGCCGGGTGGACTGTCTGTGGGAGCTCGGGCCCACTCCCTGTAGTAGTCCTCCCCATTTTAATTTATGTTATTTATTTTTATTAGTTAGATTTCCTGCTTTATTTTAATTTAGTTGTGTTTATTTTTCTGCATTTTTATTTATGCATTTTAATTTCAGCTTTAGCTTTAGTTTATTTATTTAATTTTTTGCACTTAGCTTAATTTGGTTTGGCTGAAATGAAAATACACGAACAACACCCCCCACCAAACCAATAGGTATAGAGGATTAATTCTCCACACTGTAGGCATATACTGTGCATGACACTCACAAGTTTACGAGTTATCTCGGGTTGACAAATTAAATGGAGGCAATAAATTGAACTATAGATTAACCAATGTTTTGCCCAATATTTTGGTATCGTTTTCGGGGAGTGTCTAAACTATAGTGTTTGGAAATGAACCCGATGTACCATATTAAGTGTAGAAGTAGGAAATAAATTATGTTGTTGAAAAATTATAAAATTAGGCAATGAAGGATTTCCACTATATTCTCAATGGTTTCATAAAATTAGAGAGATATGACACAACCTACGTTTTATTTTATAAAACAATTGAATGTTTTTACTGTTAAACTATTGGGAAGTGTTTATTTACACAGAACCATTACGGAATTATGCCTCAAGAAACCTAGTTTTAACGATGAAAAGAATTGCAGGCTTAAAATTTCTCAACATATTAGCAGATTTTAACGATGACATTAGAAGTAGGAAAATGACATTAAAGAAAATAAAAGAAGTAGAATTTAAAAGAACATTTTTCCAGGAGTATGCTCTCCACTTGTGCTTAAGGCGATCGGGTCAATCAGAAACTAGAATGTGTTTTTTAAAATACTGCTATTTTTTATTTATTTTGTTTAAAAAAATAGTAGTCATTTATCTGTCTGCACAATTTGCCAATGAGTTGATAGAATTTGGTTTTGAGGCCAAAAAGAAAAATATTTTTCTCATGTTGTAAAATATCATGCTAGTTGATGAAGTAGAGGATAAGAACAAATGAAAATTTAGTCGTATCAAATTTTTGACACAAACTAAAGAAACTTATCATAGTCCTCAATTTTTAGAGACTAGTTCAATTGTAGGCATGGGGGAGACCCCACCTTCATTATTACCACCAAAAATACAATGAATACTGTTCACAGTGTTTAATTAACAAAAAAAACCATGATATAGCAAACTATGCAAGGTATTCAAAAAATCAGGTAAAATTACCATGTAAACAGTGATTTTTGAGCTATTCAGATTGTAGGTGGGATATGTATGATCATAAATATTGTGAAAAGATGGCTCCACTTTGCAATGATTTATTCAAGCAAGCAATTGTTGAACACCAAAAAAGATCACGGCAACAATATGGTATGCCCGTTGTGGAAAATATTATCCACACAATCCAACTACAAAAATTGTAGAAGGCCAAGAGATCAACTTCCTAGAGGATGTAGCCATTGTTTTCAACAATCAACATCTGCTGAAGAAAAAAAATAGTTTAAATTTTTATTTTAATGTTATTAGTTTAGAATTTTACTTTAATTTACATTTTTTTATGTTTTGTTGGACAACATGAAGTGCGATGTAGATGAATAAGGAGATTTCTATGAAGATTTCATAAAGTGAGATTTATACGTGGAGTCGTAATAACACTATACGAACCATTTTGTGTACATTGATTGTGTAACATCCAGTCCAAACAGGTGAAGCGAGCAGAGTTTGCCTTAAAAACACAAACACTCAAAGGCAGACTAAGTAACCCTGATCAAGTAAAATGCTTCCATCCCAAGGTGTTTGTGAAACTTGGGAAAAATTTTGCTACAAAGTGCACGATTGTTATAGCCTGATAAGATGGAGAAAAAGTTAGAGATGCTACATAAAGAGCGGAGTAGAGTGCAAAGATGATGTTCGAGTAAACAGTCAATGGGCTTCATTTCCAATCGGCTCACATTTATGAGATGAGATCAGACATCGGCATGGGGGAGACCCCATACCATACTAGTATTTTTGATGAATGTTCATACATTCGTCAATATATATATATATATATATATATATATATATATATATTCTAGAATTTGAAAAATTCTAGAAAATTTCAAAATCTAAAAAATTCTGGAAAATTCCAGAATCTGGAAAATTATGAAAAAATTATGGAAAAATTCTAGAATCTAGAAAAATTTTGGAAAAATTCCAAAATCTAAAAAATTCTAAAAAAATTCAGAATCTGGAAGAGAAGAAAAATTAAAAAATTCTAGAAAGTTTCAGAATTATAAAAAATTCTGGGACAAAATTCCAGAATCTGAAAAAAATCTGGAAAATTCCATAAACTAAAAAATTCTGAAAAATTCCAGAATCTAGAAAAATTATGCAAAATTTTGGAAAAAAATTCCAAAAACTGAAAAGTTTTGGAAAATTCCAGAATCTGAAAAAATTCTGGTAAATTCCAAAGTCTGGAAAAAAAAAAATAGCATGGAAATTGTTATGTTTAACATAGTTTTTCTTTTTGCTTTGCAAGAAATCATGCCCTGAGTGCAATCTATAGGCAACTTGGGAGGCCTATCAGGCACAGGTTCCACGATTCTTGTTTTTTCGGCTTTCGTGTGTTTTTGCTTTGCAGGAATTGTTGCCCTAAGTGCAATCTATAGGTAGCTTGGGTAACATAGGCCTATTAGGCACAGGTTCTAGGATTTCTGTTTTTCTACTTTTGTGTGGTTAGTTTTGCAGAACACGGCCTTGAACAATTTGTAGGCAGCTGACCAGCTTAAACTAGGCCTGACAAATACAAGCATCCCGTGCCATGCTAAGAGTGCAATAATGCTAAAAAAGGCACCTATTTTCCATCAGGGAGATAGTGGCTACAATTAGACTAGCAGAAGTGCCTTCTTCCCACTTCGATAAAGGCACAAATAAGCAGTCTCAATCTTCCACTAGGAAGAGTGATGCCCAAAAAAAAAAAAAATTCTCCAAGATACATCAATGTCATAATAACTTTATTTTTTGGAAGATCATGATTTCAGACCGCATTGGACGTTTCGCACCATCCGACATTGTACATATCATGATCTACAAAATTCACCCAGGTATGTACTGAGTTTTTATTAATTATTTGCATAGTTATTTTAAAAATTATTTCTATGTTAATACTAATAGATGCCCTATATTTCTCTTTATTAATTCTTCCATAAGAATTTAGCCACATGGCATGCCTTAGACAGGAGAATAATTTCATTGCCCTAGGAATATTTAAAAAAAAAAGGTATGGGGAGGATCTTGCTTCCCATATACAAGCCCGATTCCCATATACAGGCATCTGCTTCCCATATACAGGTTTGATTCCCATATACAAGCGTCTGCTTCCCATATAGAGGCTTGATTCCCATATACAGAAACTTGCTTCCTATATACAGGCCATATATAGGTGCTTGCTTCCCATATACAGGTTTGATTCCCATATATAGGTTCCTACTTCCCATATATAGGTGTCTACTTCCCATATATAGGCCCGATTCCCATATATAGGCACTTGATTACCATATACAAGCGTATACTTCCCATATATAGATGCCTTCTTCCCATATATAGGCCTAATTCCTATATACAGACACCTGCTTCCCATATACAGGCCTGATTCCCATATACAGACACCTGCTTCCCATATACAGACCATATACAAGCGCCTGACTCCCATACAAAAAAAAATCTATATCGGGGGGCTGTGACATGAGGACATGTCAATTCTATCAGCATGGGGGAATGATGAGACCAGAAATGTTCATTTTATATACACTTTTAAGGGCATCATTATTGGTTTAAATTAGCATTTGAAATATATTTTTAAATAGCTTTTGCATATATTTGATAGAAAATGAAGTATTATGCTTGACTAGTGTTTTTAGTGGAAAGTGTGTGTAAATGCAGGTTTTTGCTACTAATATGGTGTTTTGAGTCTACTTCCCATTTGGGCTTGACAATGCACAAAGACATCTTGAAAATATCAATGATAAATGATGAAGCCAAGTGCCTAATTCCTGATTGTTGGCGATTCTTAATTCCTGACTGTTGGTGACGCCTGCTTCCTGACCATTTTTTGGTGCCTGCTTCATGACCATTTTCTAGCGCTTGCTTCCTGACCATTTTTTGGTGCCTGCTTCCCGACCATTTTCTAGCACCTGCTTCCCAACCTATTTTCTGGTGCTTGACTCCCATTGATGATTGGTTGGTTGACCAAGTCAATGTTGATCGGTTGACCAAGTCAATGTTGACCAGTTGACCAATTGACCATGCACTTTTGAAGGAGGTTGTTGCACAAAATATGGAGGAGAAATATTTGTATTTCTATGCATAATATATTTTTATGATTAAAATAGAATAAAACACTTTTATTCTATTTTGACCATGTAAGCTTTTTAAAGGCATTATTTTAGGATGCATTATTCTAGGATTAGTTGTTACGTACACCTAAGGATTATTATATTTATTCCTTTGGTGAATGAACATGTTTATAAATAGGAGAATAATATCTATTATTCTAGGATTAGTATTTATGTACACCTAAGGATTATTATATTTATTCCTTTGGTGAAAAAATATGCTTTTAAATAGGAGAATAATATCTGTGTAACTGATTATAGAAAATCATGTTACGTGATCAAAAGAGACCAATTTATTATTGTAACAAGATATGGCTACAATATATATAATAATGCAGGCTAGATGAATAAAGAATCAATCAATCAAATACACAGAGAATTACTTTATCTATTTTTTGTATAATTTATTAAGAGTTGCAAATACTCTTATTTGCTTGAAGCAATCTTCATGTAATTAGCCAGGTGGACTATCTATAGGAGCTCGGGCCCACTCCCTGTAGTAGTCCTCCCCATTTTAATTTATGTTATTTATTTTCATTAGTTAGATTTCCTGCTTTATTTTCTTACTTTATTTTAATTTAGTTGTGTTTATTTTCCTGCATTTTAATTTCAACTTTAGCTTTAGTTTTTTATTTAATTTTTGCACTTAGATTAATTTGGTTTGGATGAAATGAAAATACACGAACAACACCCCCCACCAAACCAATAGGTATGGAGGATTAATTCCCCACACTGCATGCATATACTGTGCATGACACTCACAAGTTTACGAATTGTCTTGGGTTGACAAATTAAATGGAGGTAAGAAATTGAACCATATATTAACCAATGTTTTGCCCAAAAAAATGTATGAAATGCAATTTGTGAAATGGAGTGTATGAAATGCAAATGTGTGAAAATGACATGTGTGAAATGCAATGCTATGAAATGAAATGTGTGCAAATAAAATATGTGAAATGAAATGCAATGTTTTTGTGTATTAGCCATGTATATATACATATATATAAATCACATTAAGCATAGACTACTCTCGAGGGGGGTGGTGTTCAAAGGTTTTGAATTCTTTTACTCCCCCAACCTAGCAAGCTTGTAAGGCAAACAACCAACATGTGAAAATGCAAGATGATAAAATAATGGGAATGCAATGCAAGGATTTTTAGAGTAATCCAAGGATTGGTTTTGTTTTTGCCCTAACAGAGAAGGGGTTTTTGATTTGGAAAATGAAATGATTATGGATGAAAGTGAATGTGATTGTGATGAACTGATTGTGGAAATGTAATGGTGGATGTGAATATGGCATGGTAATGAAAGATGGAGTAATTATGAAATTACAAGTGATGAATTCTATTTTTTGCCTCAATAGAAATAGGGAATGAAACCATGTTAATGATGGAATGGTTGTTGTGGAGCCATGTTGATGTGAAAGTGACTGATGTGAAGCCATGTTAATTGTGGAATGGCTATGATGAAGACATTTTAATGATGAAATGGTTGATGAAACCATGTTAATGATGGAATGGTTGTTGTGCAGCCATGTTAATATGAAAATTATTGTTGTGGAGCCATGTTAATGGTGGAATGGCAAATGTGAGGCCATTTTAAAGATGGAATGGCTATTGTGTAGCCATGTTAATATGAAAATGGCTATTATGGAGCCATTTTAATGGTGGAATGGCAAATGTGAGGCCATGTTAATGTTGGAATGGCTGTTGTGGAGCCATGTTATTGTGAAATAGCTATTGTACATCCATGTTAATGTCGAATGGTTTTTGAAGCCATGTTAATGGTGTAATGATTGATATGAAGCCATGTTAATGGTGGAATGGCTGAGATGAAGCCATGTTAATGGTGGAGTAGCTATTGAAGCTATGCTAATGGTGGAATGGCTAAGATGAAGCCATGTTAATGGTGGAATGGCTAAGATGAAGCCATGTTAATGGTGGAATGGCTATTGAAGCCATGTTAATGGTGGAATGGCTAATATGAAGCCATGTTAATGGTGGAATGGCTAAGATGAAGCCATGTTAATGGTGAAATGACTAAGATGAAGCTATGTTAATGGTGGAATGGCTGAGATGAAGCCATGTTAATGGTGGAATGACTATTGTGGAGCCATGTTAATGTGGAATGGTTGTTGTGGAGCCATGTTAATGATGGAATGGATGTTGAAGCCATGTTAATGGTGGAATGGTTGAGATGAAGCCATGTTAATGGTGGAATGGTTGAGATGAAGCCATGTTAATGGTGGAATGGTTGTTGAAGCCATGTTAATGATGGAATGGCTAAGATGAAGCCATGTTAATGATGGAATGGCTAAGATGAAGCCATGTTAATGGTAGAATGGCTAATATGAAGCCATGTTAATGGTGGAATGGCTGAGATGAAGCCATGTTAATGGTGGAATGGCTAATATGAAGCTATGTTAATGATGGAATGGCTAAGATGAAGCCATGTTAATGGTGGAATGGTTGTTGTGGAGCCATGTTAATGGTGGAATGGCTATTGTGCAGCCATGTTAATATGGAATGGTTGTTGTGGAGCCATGTTAATGATGGAATGGTTGTTGTGCAACCATGTTAATGGTGGAATGGCTAAGATGAAGCCATGTTAATGATGGAATGGCTAAGATGAAGCCATGTTAATGATGGAATGGCTAATATGAAGCCATGTTAATGATGGAATGGCTAAGATGAAGCCATGTTAATGGTGGAATGGCTAAGATGAAGCCATGTTAATGATGGAATGGCTAATATGAAGCCATGTTAATGATGGAATAAATAAGATAAAGCCATGTTAATGGTGGAATGACTAAGATGAAGCCATGTTAATGGTGGAATGGTTGATATGAAACCATGTTAATGATGGAATGGCTAAGATAAAGCCATGATAATGGTGGAATGTATAATATGAAGCCATATTAATTGTGGAATGGCTGAGATGAAGTCATTTTAATGGTGGAATGGCTATTATGGAGCCATGTTAATGTGGAATGGCTATTGTGGAGCCATGTTAATGATGGAATGGCTATTGATGAAGCCATATTAATGATAAATGGTTGTTATGAAGCTATATTAATGTAGGAATGGCTTATGTGAAGCCATGTTAATGTAGAATAACTATTGTGAAGCCATGTTAATGTGGAATGGTTGTTGTGCAGCCATGTTAATGATGGAATGACTATTGTGCAGCCATGTTACTATAGATAATGTGGTGGTTGATGGTTGAGGAGGTTGACTCCTCTTAGGGCATAGCCATATGAAAGGTTGTGGATGGTAAGGAATGTGATGGACCTGCAGATAAATCTTCCTGTGTCACATTCAAGGAATCTACCATAGAAGTGGTGGGGAAGGTGGATGAAAGTTCCATTAAGTTATCTTGACTTATAGCTTTATTTTAGTTTCTAGTTAATAACATAAGCAAAATAGATCAAGATACAAATTAAAACACCAAATGTAACACAAGAACTAAAATTCTTAAGGAAACAAACAACCAATGCTAAGTTTCAACCAATGTGGCTTACCTTGTTCATTGATTATCTCCTCTTAATGTGTATTCATTTTATGTGTTAGTCTTGTGTGTTTTGATGTTCTAATATTACTTAATGAAACAAAGGTAAAATCTATGGCAAATATAGGGCAACGAGATTCTTTTTGGTGATGAAATCCAACAAGTTTACTCAGGGATATCCTAAGGTGTCTATGGGTAGATATTGGTGGATGGAGATAAATGCCACTATCACCTAATCTCAAGTAATGGTTGGTGATGAAATCCAACCACTACTGTTTTGAGTGAAGTGTGATGTGTGTGAATTCCTTTTAAAATTTTTGTTTACTATTGTGCACAAACAATGTTAGAAATAATTAATTTCATAAATCTAAATTAGAAGCCAACAAGAGAATGCCAAGTTCTCCAAAGGGTGTGAAGTACACCTCTTAAGACCCCCTATCTAAATAACAACCAGAGGGTTCGTCCACCCCTATGCCTGGAATCACCCAAATAGAAGGGATACTTTTGGCACTCTAATGGTGTTCCTACTTAGATAAACAAAATAAAGTGTTTCTAACCCTAAAATGCAACACTATGTTATGCAGTTTCTCAATTTAGATGCAAACAAAATGCAACATTTTGTATTTGTGAATACATTAAAAATAGAAACTTTAAATTTGAATGTATGTGAATGGATGCAAACCTAAAGTGCAAACTAGAATGATTTCATTTCCATATTATTTAATGATGGTTCATTTTAAGCTTAAAATCTAAAAAATATAGCAGATAACCCAAAATACTTAAAATAGAAGACTAGGGTTTTAGATAGTAGACTTACTAAACAACCTACGTATTTTCTTCTAGCTCTCTATGAATGCCCTTGGGCACTTCTGGATACTTCTAATATGCCCTTGGGTATTTCTGAGTTGCCTCGAATGACGTCGGGTGTTTTGCGCACCTTCTACAAGCTTTTGCAGACTTCAAAAACCCTAGATCCAACGAGATCTATGAAATCCATGCTTCTAAAAAACCTACAAGATGATAGAAAATAGCAATAAAATTAGTAAAACATATCATAAATAGAAAACCTTAGGGAGTCCCACTGTGATCACCATTTCAAAGATGCAAAACATAACACCCAAATAATGCTTGAACAAATGAAAACACAAGATTGCACAATAAAAGAATTTTCATTGATGGGGGGAACTTAGAAACTCCATTGTTTATAAGCTTGGATCCTTAAATCCTTTTGATATAATATTACAAAGGTTTAGGGTTCTCCAAAACCTTAACAAGAAAAACTATGATATCTTCAAATGCATTTTGATCCCAACAAGGTTGAGTGGGCTTTTTGATATCTAAGGTTGGGCCACTCCAAATTCTAATGTAGTACTTTCATATCTGCACACAAGGACACAAAAAAATAGTTAGTAATACCTACGAGGGCTCCACAATGTGAGGCTATCTATAAGAAATAATAAACCCTAACTAAATGCTATAAATAGAGTGAACAAAAACAAAATCACATGCATAAAATAATAAATGATGGATCTATTTTACTTAGTTACTATGCTTTGATGTGATATGTCTAATGCACATGACTGGTGCAACGATGCCCTAGCGTCACCCGGAGGATAGGGGGTCTTCAATAATGATAACATAAAATGTTGCTTGGATGCTATAGGAAACGCTCGTGGGTGCCTAGGGCTGAGAGGAAGGATTCTACAGAAGTAGATCCGATGAGGGAAAAAAGATGGCAATGGTGATGGGGGGGTTATGGTGAGTGAGGATGACGATAAAAGTAACGCGAGGTGGCTTAGGGCACTTAAGGATTTTGAGCACTTAAAGAGAGGGCTAAGGCAATCCAAGATTCAGAGAACTCAAAAACTTAGCGACTTAGTGGTTGAGCCATCAAAATGACTCTTATTTATAATCCAAACCAGGTCATTCTAGGGTTTCAATGATACTGATCGTGTGGCTGAGATTAAAGCACATCTAAGGGTAGATAATAAATCTAGGGTGTGGCATGCATTGATGTAAATAGGTGGTCGAGATGAAATGGAAATGGATGGTTGGGATTAATTCAATTAAATAAATACATATTTATTAAACATATATTAAAATATAATATAAAATATTATATTTTAAATATATATAAAATAAATATACATAAATAAATGTGAATAATATTCAAAAATAGCGAGAAATAGGGATGGTGGACAAATTGGCTATGTTTTGGTGGTGGAAATGTCAGGAAAGCATGGATGGAGGATAAATAGATTTTGGTGTCTACAGTATGTCTTAGATTAGAGTGTGAGTTTATATTTCATGTAATGTAATAATATGCAAGAAATACAAAAGTGTCATGTAATTAAGTGTACAAGTGTCCACTATGTAAGAGTGCACATGTATCTTTAGAATAGGAAAGTAAAGAGTTACAAAGAAGAGTGAAGGTCAAGAGTGCACCATATGAGGAATCACATAATGTTATATATTTGTGACTAAGCATTGTAATTGGTATCGAAATGCATTGCACATAGCATGCATTAGTAGACCTTTATTCTATATTATTTTTAGTATTTTCATGAGCATTCTTCATGTGATTATTCTATGAGTATTTATGAGTTATACTTGTGTTATTTATTATCTTTGTTGAGTTCTTTATATTGCAACTTTATATTTGATTCTATGGTTATTTACATTAAGTATTAAGCTCTAAAAGCTATCATTTCAAATATCCACGAAAACGCATATTTGACTATACATAACATATTTTTATTTCTTTGTAGATTACCTATTCTAGATGAGCTCACTTAGACTATTTTATAATATTCTTCAAAACCTCCTTTTTGATTAGTTAATATAGTAGTCAAAAAATCCTAACATACATATGAAGTATTTCTAGAGTTTCCCTCTCCATAGAAAATTTTTCACTTCATGTTCTTAAATACAAGCCATTACCCCTTCTAAACCATGGGCCACCACCCATTATGTATCCCTGATTTTTAAACTAGAGAATATGATGAAATGTACTTTGAGAAGGAAAATCATTGATTTAGTTAAACTTGTTGTCATCTTCGATTGTCCCTGGGAAGGATAATCATTCCACACAAGGAGCAACCTAGTACGGAAAAGACCAAGAGCATAGGGTTTGGCTCAATCAAGGATCTTCGGGAGTTTTTACAAGGTTGACTCCTTGTTAGGATGTGATATTCAAGGTGCACTTGGACTCAACAAAGGGAAAAGGGGTGCAAGAGATAAAATAAAAACAACTCAATAAAATAAAAGGGATGGCAATACACTAAGAGATCCACTAAGATCTTATAAAAATAGGTTTGAATGTATGTGCCAGTGGTGAACACTTCCTCTCCTTGACATAATGAAGCATAGATGAGAATTACCATTTATAGGTATGCATAAATAGGTGGGTCCTACAAGAGATTCATCAAGAGATTATTTGTCTAAATATAGACACAAGCCCCTCACACATACATACACTTGATAAAACCTAAAACAAATAAAAAGTTATAGATACATATATACACACAGAAATAGGTCAATAGGAGGCCACATATGGCTATACCAAAAAATTGGTATAGGCTCATGTGTGTGTGTGTGTGTGTGTGTGTGTGTGTGTGTGTGTGTGTGTGTGTGTGCAAGCAAGATTTTACAAATATTATGCCATAGGTGGGGGTTCTATATTACCCACAATCCACTTAGGAGCCAACTATTTTTATAAAAATAAATGAAAGGAAATCCTACAAGAGAATACAATTGTAAAATTATTGATCCTTTCTATCGCCTAAATTACAACTATTTATATATTACAATAGGGAAATATTCCCTTCAAAATTATTTTCAAATGAATATGATAATCTCATCTACTTTTCCTAGGGATCCTGGTCATTGAATGAAGTACTTTATGACCATAATAATTATCAAGCCTACGACTATCATCACCATCCTTCATCTTGAATGAATGTCTGAGGCATTTCTTCAAAGTGTCTTTTGGTAGGTGATCTTTGTATCCTTAGTCGGGGAAGCATTACCTTGGTTCATCTACCACTATCGCCTTTAATTTAACTCAAACATTTGTGTTTGCTTGATATTCTAGCACCCCTTTTGGATCTAGGATCATCTTATAGACTGGTCAGGAGTTTTTATTTTTGGTGCTTCATCATAGATTGCAAAGTCTTCAATATCAAACTTATTCCAAAATAAAATATCCCTTGTTGCTCCATTTTAATTGTAGGGACTTTTTGCTAAGAAAATTTTAGTGCAAGTCCTAATTATCAGGATTTATTTTGATCTCTTCTAATTCAAAATTAAAAAGCTTTGATTACCTATGATGGGGGTTCTACCTTAGTCATGGATAGGTAGTGAGGAATCACTATAGTTCTGGCAGCTCATAGGGACCTTCTAGCCTGCTTGAAGGATAACTCAAAATTACCTTTAGCCTTGGGCTCGGAGTCAAAATTCTTATAATTTTTGTAAAAAAGGCACAAAAACTAAAATAAATGTTAATATAAATAAGGTTATAAGGTAGAAGGCTTTTTAAATATTTGCTTGACTGCTACCCATTTTTCTTCTAATGGATATTGGATTTTTTTTTTCTAAATGAAAAAAATTATATTAATTAAGATTAATCATACAAAAAAATGGTGGGTGGAATTAGCACACCCACCCCATAAACCATAATATCTGCTAGGTGGATTTTTTTAAATGATTGAATACAACTTCCACTCCTATTTTATTCTTTATGGGGAGGCTTCTTATTCTTGTAGTAATTTGATATGTTTGAGTTTTGAGATCATGGAATGGCTCAATTGCCTACATGATATCCTTTGGCCTTGGTGGTTTAGACCATTTTTCTAAGTTAAACCAATATCCTTGCACTCTTTGAGGAGTCATACTCTTGTTCCATCATCATTTTATTTATTTCATTATAAGGGGAGGGGAGTCATTTTTATAATAATACATCAATTTCAACCTATTAGATTTCTAGCTAGATTATTTCATAGGTCCTTTTATTAAGGATCAAATATTAATCACAATAATAATGCTCACAAAATATTCACATAATAATGTTCTCAATATTACATACAAAATATAGAAATATTATTGATCAAATATCTACTAATGCATGCATAAATATATGCATGTTCCATTCTTATTACAATGCTTTGTCACAAATATATAATTGCATGTGACTCCTCACATGCTACACTCTTGAATTTCTCTCTCCTACATAACTTTTCACTTCCCTACCTGACACTTGTGCATTTCTTGCATATTATTACATTGCATTAAATATTTACTCACACATTAATCTAAGACTCAACCTTAGTCTAATATTTACAAGGTGTACCATAAAGGTACCATGGGGGTACATTAACATGTACCAAATAATGTAATATACTTCAACACCCCCTATATTACATTATTTGGTTATTCAAGACTTAAATATTCAATCTAGGTCTTCATTTTCCAGTTTATAATTAGCCTTGTAGTACATGTGATCTAATTACCTTGTATGGTAGAGTTGGTCCATGTTTGATCTTTTTTTTTCCTTGTTCTTTGAATGACTCTTCTTTCTATACTTCAAAAATTCCACACTTTCATTGTTAGAAGATGCTTCATAAATGAGTATTTGAAAAAGATATCTCAATAATAATACTCTTTCGAATCTTCTACAATACTTGTCCTTGTAGTAGCAACAAATAGATGAATGTGTTTTCCTTCCACAATATTTACACGGATGAAGACTCCAACAATTTTCTTTTTCATGACCAAAGTTATTGCAATAAACACATCTTGAGGATATTTCTACTACTTTATTCATCCTCTTTGGAATTTCAAGTTCATATGTTTTCTTGATAAAATAAAATAACCACTTATGTACAACCAAAGCTATTATATCTTTGTTTTCCATATAGATAAAATTGAGATGTTTAATATTAGTAGATTCTATTTTTGAAATTGATGAACTACTACTTAGTAATAAGGTTCAATGGTGTGTTCTCTTGACTATTCTATATTCTTGTTAATTTCTTCTCATCATCAAAGTCATCTATTATTCTTTAAAAATAGTCTCTAAACTTGTTGACTATATCTCCATTATTAAGTGTTGTCTTAATAATTTCTTCCATGATATGTAATTTCCTTTGATGTAGACTACCTTATATCTTCCTAATTAAAATAAATTAAAAAATTTAAATTATAAAACCCACTATGTAGAAAAACTTGTCTCCAAAATGTTAAAAACTAATAAAATTATAAATTTTGCAAAATTAATTTCACCTAAACTTGATGTTGAATACCTTTTATCTCCCAACTTAATTAATTTTACAAATAATCTACTAATTCAAAAACAAAATAAAAATTTTGATTTAATAAAACTAGCTTAATAATTCCTTCTTATCCTTTCATAAACTTAATCAATTTACAAATCTTTTATAAAATAATTAAACTTCAAATTAAAAAAAAAAAATACCTATAACTATAAACTAAACCTTATTACTCTATATAAAGAATCAAATAATAAACCTACTTATTGCTCCAACTAAAAATAATAATTAATCCTTATTACTTGTTAGTCTAATAATTAACCTTCAACTAAATGAATACCTTATCACTCCTTAGTAAAACCTTAATAAAACTCTTAACTTTGAAACTTTTCCGATGTTTCAACTGCATTCGAACTGCATTGATCTTAGCTGCTTCATGATTACCACGAATCAAATGCATAGTATTTGGATGTTCAACCTCGACGGCAAGCAAAATATTAACTATGTTGTCCTCGGTCCACATAATCCCCCAAGTAAAGATAATCAACGCAGCTTATTTCTCCTGTCGTTTATGGAGAGCCATACTCATCGAACAAACGCATCAGATCTCTAGGTAGACCAGGTAAATCCCCAAAGATCTTCACAAGAACTTTAATTTGCAAAACACTTGGTTCTTGAATAAATATCCATTCTGCATTCTTACATAGCTCTACTATTTCCCCACGAGGTTTAAATTTTTTTGCTAAGTCTTTTTTTTTGTGTGTGTGTGGGGAAATGTTACTAATGGACATTTACATGTCCAATAACTTTCTTACAGCAACAGGAGTCTCATAACTCATTCATCTGCCTTCATTGTAAAAATGTTTAATAGAAAGTTGTCTTACAAAACCACTTAAAGGCTCCCCTGAAATCATGTTTTGCTCATCCAAAAATTCAACTATTATAATTAGCAACATTTCTACAGGGAAGTGGAAGCGCTTCTGCTGTGGCTTTTTCATCACATGAGGATGCAGCAATAATATTGATAATGCCCATTCTAAGACAAGACGCATCTGATCCTGCGAACATAACAATGGCAGCAGCTTTAATGAATATATTTTTGTGGGGAATGGCTTCACTGTTCTCTGATTGTAAAATGAACACATAGATAAAAATCCATCTCTTTCAACCGCTTTTCACAGTGCTTTTCTACAATTCTTTTCATAGCTTTCTCTTGTAAATTGAGCCACCTTAACCAGGGAATATAATTCCCTCTGTCAACGAAGTTGTGGCATTCGTTTGAGCCGCCCTTCCATGTTGTGAAAGTATGTTGACAGAATTCGATCTGGTGAAGACGATATTGTGCAGTTGCATTCATATTATTAACATCTAATACACCCCCTGAGGTTTCTATCAACTGTATGTGGTGACAGGCTTCTCTAAAGCTTTGTTTCCATTCCTTTATTTCACACCTCTCCTTACTTCTCTAAGGTTTTTATCACTAAATTCCTTCTTCACTATTTTTTTTTTTTTTTTTTTACATCGATTACGTTCAAATTGTCGGGCTCTGCTCTCAGACTTGAGACGGTCTACTCATCCAAGTCCACTTTCAACTTTGCATTGCCACTCTTGAGTTACTCGCGACCTCCTACTTGCATTTATTATTCTTTCTAAAATCTAACGCCGAGTCTTGTCTATCAAATTCATTGATTATGTTGAATATAATTGATTCGAACTTGTTTCCTTGCTTGCTATCTATTCTGTCCTAGGTGTTTTTTTCAACCTGAATATAATTGATTCGAACTTGTTTCCTTGCTTGCTATCTATTCTGTCTTAGGTGTTTTTTTCAACCTGCAATGTCTCTGGTGTGAGTCTTCTCTTTGATTTTTCTTTCTCTATAATATTTTCTTCAACAATAATTCTTTTATTCTTTTCCTTATATCTTCCAATATATTAATTTCTCTGATTAAATAACTTAAGCTTCAATAAATCTCCTTTTTTTAGTAATTTGTTTTTTCTTATCTCTCCAATATTAATTTTTTTAATCAAATTCTTTATCTTTTTATTTTTTCAATTTTTCTCTCAATCAAATAAATCTTCTCTTTCAATCAACAATTTCTTTTTCATCTAGAATCTTCTTTTCTTCAATAAAATCATTTTAATAAAATAATTTTCTTCAAATTAAAATTGTTTTACCTAGCAATTCCTCTTCTCCAATTTTCTGCAGTTTGGGCAACCCTAGCCTTTCAATCTTCAACTTTTTTTATGTCTTCAATCTTCTCCAATTTTTCAACAATATTCTGACTGTTTTCAACTTTGAATGATCTCTTCAGCCCTATTACCACTATTAGCTTTCTAGCTAGATTATTTAACAGGTCTTTTTATCAAAAATCAAATATTAATCACAATAATAATGCTCACAAAACATTTACATAATAATGTTCTCAATATTGCACACAAAATACACAAATATTATTGATCAAAGGTCTACAAATGCGTGCATAAAGTTGTGTATGTTTCTATCCTTATTACAATGCTTTGTCACAAATATATAATTGTATGTGACTCCTCACATGTTGCACTCTTTACCTTCTCTCTCCTACATAACTCTTCACTTCCCAACCTGCATTTCTTGCACATTATTACATTGCATAGAATATTTACTCCCACTCTAATCTAAGACTCATAGTCTAATATTCATTCAGGGTTATGCTTAAAGACTATTTATCGCCAAATTGGCTAAAATTAGGATTTTTAAAATTTGGAATTGGCTAATATTTAGGACCCTTGACCAAGGCCCATTAGCCAAAAAAAATTGGGTGCAAATTTTTTTTGGGTTGATTTGCCCTAATTTTATAATAATTTGACCATTTTAAGTTTAAATTTCCAACATTGCCCCTAATAATAGTGAACCTTCTATATGTATTTGGACACTATTCGCCTGGATTTCAAAATTGATTCTCCAAGTTTTTATAAATATATTTTTGGGTCGATCCCTTACGCATAACCTTGCTAATATTTACAAGGTGTACCATAAATGTACCATGAGGGTACATTAGCATGTACCAAATAATGTAATATATTCCAACTCAACCTTGAACCATGCCATAGTATTGCTCAATAATAGAGTTTGGGCTTCCCCTGTGTGAGAAATTTTCTCCTTGTGGATGACGGCTACTATTTTCTACATTGGTGCTTATGTATCAAGTATCCCCATAGTTTCCAATTCACTTTGAGTTATCAAGGTCAACTTTTATTGATACATGTTGGCTTTAGCTAGCCTGATAGAAATTTTAGCTATGATGGATTCAATGTCTTATCTATGATGGATTCAATGTCTTGTCTGACCTGTGCTTCTAACTCAACCACCACCCTAAAAAACTTGAATATTTTATAGAGTGGATGATCCATATTAACAATATGGTCCTAGTAGGTGGTAGTCACTCTAATTAGGTCCTAAATTATTTGTCATTGTTCTATCATGTTTATTTTTTCAATATTTTCCTTTTTCTATTGTATGCTTTGCTTTTCCACACAAGATTTTACTTTTGTTTAATTATTTATCTCAACATTTATTCAATCTATTCTTCCTTAGCCTTATGAGGGAATCCAGAAGCTAATACTCCAAGTATTTAACTAGATTATCTACCTGCTACTTGAGATATTATGTTTCTACTTCAGAGACCTTTAGTATTTTCTTTATCATTTTTATCTGTTCCTCCATCTTCTCTAATTTGAATTTAAAATTTTTACAATCATGTTCAACTATTTTATCCTTTTCTTGCTTGAATCGCATTCTATCTTTGGTCCACATTTCTTTAAGACTGAGACTTTCTATTACTATCTGTCTATCCCGATTTATCATCTGGTATTTAGGATTTATCACCAAGGGATCCTTTTTGGAGATTTTTAAAGCTTCATTTTGAGGGTCAAAATCAAAATCTATTTGGGTGGAGGCTTGCAGTCTTGAGAATAGCACTTGCTCTGTTGATTTATTTGCTCTATTTGTTGGTGCAGACCCTATAATCCTTGAGATTGTTCAACATGTGACTTACTACAAGCAGGTTTGGATTAGAGAGGGGGAATGTTGTTAGGAAGATATGAGATTTCTTAAATTTGGTCACCTAACTAGTTGGAGGAAATTTATGGGTTGTCTTTGACTGTGACAACCACATCTAGGGCTTCCCCTGCCCTATTTGTGGTCCTTGGTGGTGAAGGTCATTCCTGCAAAAGAGTTGCAAGATTCCTTAAATTCCTAACCCCTTCTTCTTCCTCTATTTCCACTAAGCTAGTTTATCTATCTGATATGATTACTAAAGTGGTTGCATCATTTTTTTACATTAATGCTTGCTCCTTTTTTATTTGTAAATTGGGCTCAACTTTTGGCCCTTGAAATTGACAAGTGTCCTTTTGATTTTGGATTTCATTGATTCTTGTTGAATTATCATCCTTCGTTTCTTTGGTAGAGGTCCCTCTATTTTTTGTCTCATTTAGGTGACCTGATGAAGCCCTTGTGATCTTCTTCTCACTAAGATGGGTCTTTACAATTTTGTTCTTCTTAGCCTTAGTTGACGTCTCCTATAGATGCTATTGGTCGTAAGCCATACTGAATACTTTGTCTTCATTTGGGTCAAGGACTCCATAGGGAATTTTTATTTGATCAATTTCTTGGTGGAATCTCCACCATGCCTTGATTTTGTTATCTCTCCATCCAACTTCTTAAGCCTTTTTTACATAGAGGCCCTAGTTGTCACTATAGGGTTAAAGTAGCTTATTTTTTCATAAAAACTCTCATATATTATCTTTTATGGCTTCCATTGTAAGAAAGAGATCCATTTTAAGGGAAATACCTCCTACTATTTACTCCTCTATTTTTCCAAATTGTATCTTAACTCATGTTCAAACTTCTTGGAGATGTGAGCACTTTTCAACCATGCTATAAATTTTTTCGTCTAGGTCATAACTCCATGTATAATTTAGGGCCTTCGACCCTAGTTGCTTTAGCTTTGATTCTAATTCCTTAGTCACTTTTATTTTCTATTGGGTTATTGATTCTAGATAGAATGGGATCCTATAGAATCCTAATTTATTTTACCCATTTGCATAGGTAAAATCTATAAAATCCACTTGTCTTAAGATTTCAATACATGCCACCCTATTGGTCACATATATTGATAGGATGAAGATTACTCCTTTGAAATCAAAAACCCAAACCATAGTTCCTTCTTCGAAGAATTATTGGTCCTCATTTATTTTTGTTTTGATAATATTGATGGTTTCTTCCGATATTCACTTAGGCTCTTCTCCCTTGAATGTTACTATTGTAGGGGCTAGGAATTTATTTGAGAATTAAAATTAAGGGGAATGGAGATATAGAATATTTGTCTAATTGGTTACAAGGTTTGCCTTCCCTTTTTCAAAATTGGATACTCAACATTATAGTTATTTTGATACAAAATAATATGTACTAAAAATAAGCAATGCCTGAATTCTTGATTTTCTCTTAAGTTTATTAGTCCTTCATGAATTCATCAAGCAATGAAGTGACTAAAATCAAATATGAGTGGTTTCTTCTTTGTGTTGTTCCTGAGCAGATGCATAATTGTCAACATATCTTTTGTTACCTTTATATCATTAGGGGCTCCAAATATGAAAGTTGTCATACTCAGAGCATCCCTGATCTCTTGCATAAAAACACCATTTTTCAAAGGAAATTTTGGCATGGTATTCATGGTTTTGATAAGCTCCTATTTTAAATAACCTAGCTTATATTTCATCTGTAAATAACAATTTTTGGGCTCATTATAAATGCCTTCGATACTTGAAGCCTTTTTTAGATAGCATCCACAGATATGATTACATGAATGGTATTATCCTGAGGATCCAAAATCATTTTAAAGTGAGGGTCATATTATCCCATATATATCTTTACCAGTTTATAGGAGGGGTGTACTGGTGGGAGGAGGTACTGGTCAAGACAACTACTCCATGTTTTTATCTTAGAAGAATCCTCTTCAACTTCTATTTGCTTTTTATGAGATTCTTCTTTCATAATAATCCCATCTAGTTAGCCTAGTATTAATGACCCTTTCAACCTCATATTCAATACTTCTAGGTAGCTCACTTTTTATTGCCTATATTTTCCCTGTTGTTTTCTCTATAGGCTTATGTGGGGTACATGCATTCCTATTCTTTTTCTTTGATTCATTAGGCACTGTTGGCTTTTCCATTTACAATCTTGGGTTGTGACTTGCTATTGTGTTACTCTTCAAAGATAATAGCTTTGATTGCAAGTATATTTCCTTTAGGAATTATGCTTTTGGCTTCTTCGTGATTGGAAATAACCCTTAGTTAGTGTACCTTGATTCATAATTGGTTGACTCTTTCTCTAATTTTGGATCTTATCCATTCACCTATTGCCTTTTATTTTTTATATCTATTGAGTGGCATATGTCTGACAATAATTTCTTAGTTGTTGCAATAGCTACTGTCACCATTTTCAACACCAATAAATGAGCTTCCTTTTATACATATATATTAAAAAAAAGGAAGGAGAGAGATATGTGGCTTATAATTAGCCTATAACTCCAAATTTGTATTAATTTGGGCCTAGGTCCCACACTATAATTAACCATTGGTGCTTTTTTCCATCATGGGTGCAAGGGTTTCTAAAAATTGAAATCCTTAACTTAGCCATTTTTTTGTTAATAAAGGTACTTGAATCCTACCAAACTAAGAGGATGTTAACTAAGGATCTAACCATATTTTAAAAAATAACAATAAAGCTTTGGCAACACATTTTTCCTACATACCTATGGGTTTCTTCGTTCACGGAGGAGTCATCGGGTGAATATAACTTTGTGCTTCTAAAAATAAGGCAGATTGACATTTTCACCCAAACCTCAGTCTAGTATCTTCAATAACGACTTATTTTGGTGTTCAATTTGGAGCATAGTCACTAGGTGAGTAAAGAGAAACTACAACAAGTGAAAACATACAAAGACCCTTACCAAGTCTAAGCCCTACTTCTTGCTATGATTATGGGACCAATGATGTATCATTAGGGTCTCACTGAGTGTACCATTAAAATATTGTCATCTCTAATTGTACCTAGGAGGGACAATTATACCTCATAAGGAGTGACACGATGGGGCCATGACCAAGAACGCAAGGTTCGACTCAATCAAAGGCCTCCAATAGTTTTTACAATATTGGCTCCTTGTTAGGATGTGATCTTCAAGGCACACTTGGACTCAACAAAGGTAAAAATTGGTACAAGATATAAAATAAAACCAATTCAATCAAAATAAAAGGAGTGGTGATGCACCAAGATATCCACTAATATCATCCTATAAAAATAGGTCTAAACACTATGTGCCAGTGGTGAACACTTCTTTTCCTTAACACAGTGAAGCATATATGAGAGTTACCAATTATAGGTATGCATAAATAGGTAGGTATGGTAGGAGAGCCAACTATAGATTATTGGTTTGAAAATAGATGCAAGCCCCCCACACATGCATACACTTAATAAAATCCAAAATAAGTAAAAAGTCACATACACATAGAAATGGGTCAGCAGGAGGTCATAGATGGCTATACAAAAAAATTAACACAGGATTCTGTGTGTGTGTGTGTGTGTATATATATATATATACAAGCAATATTTTATAGAGATTGTGCAAAAAGTGGAGGTTCAAGATTACCCGCAAGCTGCTCAAAAGCTAACTATTTTTACAAAAATAAATGAAAGGAGAGCCTACAAGATAATACAATTGTAAGCTTCTCAATCATTTCCACTACCTAAACTATAGATATTTATAGATTACAATAGGTAAATATTCTCTCCAAAATGTCTATATATGAATCTAACAAACTCATCTACTTTCCTAGGGATCTTGGTTATTGAATGAAGTACTCTATGACCATAATAACAGTCAATACAAATACTAACATTGTCATACTTTGTCTTGAAGGAATGTCTAAGGCATTTACTCAAGGTGTCTTCTACAAGGTGATATTTGTATCCTTAGTTGAGGAAGCATTAACTTGGCTCATCTACCTTTATCACCTTTGATTTTACTTAGGCGTCAGTGTCCACTTGAATTTTTGGTACCTCTTTTGGATCCAAAGTCATCTTACAAATTGGTCAATATTTTTTATTATTGGCACTTCATCATGGATTGCAAAATATTTGATTTTGAAAGAAAATATCCCTTGGTGCTCCTCCATTTTAACCATTAAGAATTTTTACTAAGAAAATTTTAGTCCAAGTCACAATTACTGGGATTTATTTTGGCCCCTTCTACTTAAAAATAATTTTTTTTTGACTACCTATGATTGGGGTTCATCCTTAGTCACAAATAGCTAGTGAGGAATCACTATAGTTTTTGTGGTTCACAAGGTTCTTCTAGCCTACTTGAAGGAGAAATCAAAATTACCTTTATCCTTGGGCTCAAAGTCAAAATTCTTATAATATATGCAAAATAAAAGCACAAAAACTAAAATAAATGTTAACTAAACAAGGTTGCCTACCTCTTGCCTATTACTCTTCTGATGGATATTTGGATTGTTTTAAAATGATTGAATATAGATTCCACTTGTATTTTATTCTTTATGGTGAGGTTTATTATTCTTGTAATAATTTGGTATGTTTGTGTTTTGAGATCAAGGAATGGTTCATTTGTCTGCATGATATCCTCTAGCCTTGGTCGTTCTAACCATTTTTTTAAGGGTAAATTGATATCTTGAACTCTTTGAGGAGTCATACATACTCTTGTTCCATAATAATTTCATTTATTTCATTTTCAGAAGAGGTAAGTCCTTTTTGAAGTAATACATTAGTTTCCCCCTTGAACCATACATTAGCATTGTTCAATAATAAAGTTTGGGCTTCTTATGTGTGAGAAATTATCTTTGTGGATGAGGACCACTATTTTCTATATTGGTGCTTCTGTATCAAGTATCCCCATAATTTCCAATTCATTTTGAGTTATCAAAGACAACTTATATTGACACATTTTGGCTTTAACTAGCCTAATAGAAATTTTAGCCATGATGGATTCAATGTCTTGTCTGACCTGTGCTTCTAACTTAGTTTCCACCCTGATAAACTTGAATATTTGATAGAGTGGATAAGCCATATTAATATGGTACCAATAGGTGGCAATGAATCTCTTAATCAAGTGATGAATTCTTTATCATTGTTTTGTCTTGTTTCTTGGTTCAATATTTTCATTTTCCTCTTGTATGCTTTGTTTTTCCACACAAGATTCTATATTTTCTTCAACTATTTATCTCAAGAGTTCTTCAATATATTCCTCCTTAGACTTTATGATGGAATCCATAGGCTAATCCTCCAAGCATTTAATTAATTTATATACCTGGTGTTTGATAGATTTTGTTTCTGCTTCAGAGCATTTTAGTGTTTTCTTGATCATTTTCAGCTCTTCCTCCATCTTCTCTGATAGAATTTAAAATTTTCACAATTATGTTCAACTATTTTCTCCATTTCTTACTTGAATTATATTCTATATTTGATCTACATCTATTTTAAACTAACTTTCTATTAATCTGCCAATCCTAATCTATCATCTAGAATTCAGGATTTATCACCAAGGGATCCTTTTTGGATATTTTCAAAGCTTCATTTTGAGGGTCAAATTGGAAATATATTTTGGCATAGGCTTGCAGTCTCAAGAATAACACTTGCTTCTACTAATTTATTTACTCTATTTACTACTGCAAGCCTTGTAATACTAGAGATTGTTCAACATGTGATTTATTAGAAGTTGGTTTGGATTGGAGAGGGGGAATATTGTTAGGAAGACATGAGGTTTCTTAGATTTGGTCGTCTTGTTGGATGTGTGCCAAAAATACCAGATTTTTTTTTTTTTGGAGTTGCTAGACATGTGTTGAGATGTTATTAGTTGGTTGCCTAAACATGGGCAGGAAAATCATGAATGTGGTGCCTTCACGTGTGTATTTGTTTTCATAGATGCAACTTTGTAATGTATGTGTGTGAATAAAAGTGAGAGAAGAACATCCCTCAAATGTAATATTGAATGTATTATGAATGAAGTTTTTCAATTTTTGGATATGTGCTCTATGGCATATCACACACACACACACACACACACACACACATACGTATATTGGTAAATTGTTCTTTTGTTTCCCATTAGTTGTTTATTTTAATTTTATTTTTATTGGTGGAAAAACAAAGGGATTTTGAAAGGGCCCCAAACCTTTTACAACAAGAGACAAGCAGTCTCACATAGAAATAACAAAAGCAACAACAACCAACACTACTACCAAAAGAACAATACACATAAACCCACAAATAAATAGTATAGATAAAGCCACCAGCCTAACAAGGCAAAAACCATAAAGAAAAACAACTAAGAATATTCAAGCTACATCCCAACCACACTAATCGAACAAAGCCACAATGGCTCTTAATACTAAACATAATTCTACATGAATTCCATATCAATCACTTCCTTGTCTTACTTCAGCTTCCAGGAGATATCATGAGCGTAGAACATTGTCATTTTGATTGATCTCTTGAGATTTCTTAAAAACTATAATACTGAATTCATAGGATCACTAGGAGAACCTTTCATACTAAATTAGAAATTTTGATTTATCATAGGATTTTCATTAATTTTAGGTTCTTATTAGAGGCTGGGGTAGAAATCTTGTTCTCTAAATCATCAAAATTTTGAATCACAAGAGACATATTCTATCTCTTCTTTTGCTTAGATTTCAATCAGATAGACCTCCTTGTACCTTTCTCCTTTGAAAGCCTTAGTGTGATGTTTTTTTCTTATTCATCTCAGAATTCTCATATTTTGAAGGGAATTAATCTTTTAAGTATAGAGAATTAATAGTAGCCAAATGAGTGGAATTAGAAATCAAAACATTTTAAGTCTGAGTATGATCACTTGGACTAGTACTAAGAACACCATCACCCAATTTCAAACCCTTTATCACATTCAAAACAATATTATCCAAATTTTTATCCATTGCACTCTCCCCAAGCTCAACCACCTTTGAGAAATATTTAGGTATGCTAACATCTATAATTTTAGATAAACCAATGAATATCTTTGGCTAAGCATTGAATAGAGGAACCTTAGGGATATCTTTCACCCCTAAAATAGATGCAAACTGAACTTTTTTTCTACCTCCTCTCAGAGTCACTTTACCACCATCAATTGGACTTGACAAGACTGTAGGTCTATTTGGAAAATGTAAACCATAGGTGGAGGACTCCTAAAAATACCTATACCTAGAACTACACTTGCCTTAAGCAATAGCCCTCCATCTTAAAGAAACATAATTGAAGATGAATTTAAAGAGACCTTGGTGATTAATAAGAGAAGAATTACCTTGTTAAATATTGTCAATAGTTCTTTCCAATTTCTTGAAGAGGAAGCTAGGAATATTCATCATTTTCCAGGAATGTGGTTGACCAGTGCCAAATGGAAGCTCCTTACAACGTCCCTATTGCACTCAAGAGTGAAGAAATCTATAATTATAAGAATAATCCTATCCCAATGGTCATGGAAAGAGGACCTTTGAAAATGATTTTGATATTTGATTGGCTGAACTATCTTGTTCTTAAACAAGCCCATCTCCTTTGCCAACGAGTGCTTTTCTCTCAACACACATTTCCCATCCACAAACGCCCTAGTGATCTTAGACAAGAGTTGAGTCGTAATTGCAAACTCCATGTCACCTATCATGATCTGCCTTGGTAGGACTCCTTACAAGATTGATTATGTATTGATTGATGTTTCAATGCTTAATATTTATGCAATATTGATGTCTTATTGCTTTGAGGAATATGGTATTGTTGATATGTTCCTTGATTGTAGGACCAGGTACACTCATGGGTGGAAGAGGGAGATCAACCATCGAGAATGGGATACTAGAAAAGGGAAATGATGATACGATGGCTTAGGGTAACATGAATAATTACCCTCATGTAGTTGCATGCATTTTTGCTTTTATGGTGATCATCAACAATCCAACTATCCATAGCTAGAAGTTGGTTACCTAGAAGTTGCTAGAATTCTTTGGCTAGGACAGACAATTGGACTTGCAATAAATAATCCGCCTTGTTTGATGTATTTGTTCTATGATTGTGTTAGCAATAGTAAAATAATAATGTTGAATTAATTAATTGGGAAAATTTATTTAATTGGAAAATTATATATATTTGGATTGAATTATATTGTGGAAATATAATAGATTAATTTGAAAATTATTATATTGTGGAAATATAATAAATTAATTTGAAAATTATTATATTGTGGAAATATAAAAATGGAATAACATTTGGAGGACATAGGTTTTAATTTTTTTATGTTCAAAAGAAAAAGGACCTTCTATAGTATAAGGCATGTGGGATATTTTAGAAGAAGAAATCTTATTATATAAATATCTTCTTTCGTCATCTTTAGGGGATGGGAAATTACCTTTGGTAGATAGATAAGGAGTCACATTTATGACTCATGGGGGGGATGCTTGAAGGGGAAGCCATCAAAAAGGAGGAATTTTGGGAAGAGGAATCTTGAAGGTGGAAGGAAGGCACAAGAAAGCCACTTGGGAGGCGTTCGGAACATAAGGCTTAGAAGGTTAGAGGAAGAATGAGTTTAACCCATCAAGAGCTTTAGGTTGGGGATTACCTTAGCTCTATTTTTGTTTACTCTATTTCAAAACAATTGGCTATGAATTACTTTGCTAAATTTTGAATGAATTTTGAATTGAATATCTTTTTTTTGCATGTTAATAACGTCCTAGTCTTGTTATAGTTGAGTGAAGTTCTTATTTATTGTTTTAAATTGATTTGAGGCTTGATATTGTTGTATTTAGTCTATGTATTAGCAATAGAAAGAATATTTTATAAAACCTTTTCGTTATATATTTTTATATGAGATACTCTTTTGTTATAGTCGACCATGTTGGCCTGCATTTGATTCATTTCAATTTAAACCCGATTAGCTCCTACCTTTTTCATGTCCCTATTCATCGATATTATAGATAAATATTAGTTTTTGGGTTGATACCTATAAACTTCATTGAAGATATTTAAAAAACTTGAGTTTCCTCCATACCTATTCTAATGCTTTTATTAGGTAAAGTCATTGTTTTCAAATGCATTGGAGAGGTGGCACTCAATGGTTTATATCTCCTCATGGTCTTGTCGAAGTTTAAAGGGTGTAATTATTATGTGGGGTGAGGTTCCTTCATTTGATGCCCACTTGAGTGGTTGATGCACTCTAGACTACACGGTGAAATCAGGCAAAAGGTCTTTCAGGGCCTTCCATGAGCATTATCCCATATGAAAGATGCTCGGGCATCATAAAGCCTTAAAGGGGGCTAGGCTCCCATAGGCTTTCAACCACCAAGTGGTGGTTGGGACTTATCCACTTGGGGGCCACCCAACACTGGTTGGTGGAGCATTACTTAACAGATGGACATTTTCTATGGTTTGACCATGGCTTGTTAACTTGATTGACTATGGTTTGACTGAGGCTTATTAACTTGTTTGACTATGTATTGTTATCGTTGCACAACTGCACCCCAAATTTGGGGACCCAACTTAAATTGTGATATCTATGGAAAAATTTTGTTTGCATTGAGTGATTTCTTGATTAGTTATACCAAGATGTTTTGGTGATGTGGATGAGTTTTAGTAAAGTCCGAAGGTTTAACATGGTCATGCTTAGCGATGGATTTTTTTGTTTATGTTTGATCTCATTGTCCTCATGTGTTTGACCTCATGTTTTTATCACATCCCATTTCGAGTACCACATTGTTCGTGTTATATAACCTTAGTTCAAGGTTTTATATAAAATCATGTTTGAATCCAGTTCATTGATTATCCATGGATCAATAAAAATAAAAAATAAATAAAAATAAAAATAAAACAAAGAAAAGAAAAAATAAATAAATAATAATAATAATAAAATATATATGAGTAAAAATAAAGCCATCAAGGTGCTTCTTTTGTTTTCAAAAGGTTAATTTATTTATTAATGGTTTTAGTTTTAAAATTGTTTAATTTATTTATTAAGGTGAATCATGTTCCTCCAGCCCCTACACAGTAATGATTCATAGTCTATTAGTTGTTTTTTTAGGCAGTTCTCTGTTTGGTTTTCTTGTGAAGTTCTGTAAGTTATTTTGGTAGCTCTGCTAGTTGTTTAGCACATAGTTAGTGTGTTGGTTGTGTGCTCGAGGTGTGCTAATTCCACCCACCATTTTTTTGTATGATTAAGTCATTTTAATATAATGTTTTTTCATCCAAAAAAATGTTTAATTTATGTGACCTCAATGAGATTTGAAAGATTAATTTATTTTATTAATGATTTTATTTTGGAAAATTTAATTTAAGTTTTATTTGGTTGCAGATTACTAAAAAAAACTTGGGCACAATTTTGGAGGTAAACCCCAACCCGATCAACCAACGGACACAATGCAAGAGCATGGTCAACGTAGGATACGATTTTCAAGGGTCAATGGGTATGGTTTTTGAGGTACCGCCAAGTGGTGCGGCTAAGTGGTGAATGGGATATGTATTGTGATCAACTTATCATAAGGTATTGTGCATGTTTGAGTTAATAAATCTCCCACTGCATCGTCCCTGGACACATGTGGGACTAAACTACCAACATGAGCCTTTGGAGAACTCTTCCTACTGGCTATGTTCGCAGGCTATGAGCACTATCGATTCTTCATATCGTGTGCATTTTGCAGCGGTACATTTATGGTTCCAAAGGAAGGTGTTGATTACATATGTATTATTGCCCTTCATAGTTTCTTACAGAGATGGGTTCACATCAATGGGTGCATTTCAAACACAATATATTGGTTGTGTTGCCAAAATTAAAATAGCCTGCTTGTTTATGCATTATCCTCGATGATCAAGGTTTGCTACTGCTCTTTAATAGTGAATCTACTATTTTATGGAATGAATGCCAAGGAGGAGAAAGGGATGTCTTCATGTTTTACTTGTTGTGAAGTGGTTGTACCCAACATGATGTGATTCTTAATGTTGATGAAATAATATGGAGGTCTGCAATATTCATCACACTATAAATTTACGCCTATGATTCTTGGGTGAGTAATATTGTATACAAATCATTGTATGTTGTGGAGGTCTTGGTGGGTGATAGAATCAAGGACGCTAGAGTAAAAGGAACAGATAATATGACTCCTTCAGGGATTACATTGTGCTAGATATTGTTGGTAGTAAGATCATTTTTGATATCGTGAGTATGCAGCTATGACTGGTAAGTTTACCTTCAAAAAAATCCAAGAAATTTGGACTAATTTGTTGTGGTGGTATATTTTCGATATATTACCTGTTAGGTGCATTGGTGCATTATGGGAGGCCACGACTGATAATGTATAATTTTCTTCATGCTTGGGAGACAACAATTAAGCTTCATGAACATTGTAAGTACAAATATTTCATTGGTTTTGTGGTGTGAGTGATGGTGAATATCTGGATGGGGAGTTGGTATTGAATGAGCTTTGTGTTCTTCCACAATGTTATTTTTATTGAAAGACTGTATTGTCAATGCGAGTGGTGAACAGTGATGCTAATGCAATGGATAATCGAAATATGCATCCCCATTATGTTGAGACAATGATATTTATGAGTTGTGTTTCATACTTGTAAGCTGGTTGTGTTGTTGCCATCGAAGAGCATGGAGTACCTGTTGAACTTGTTGGTATAGGAAAGTCTACTGCACTTAAATTCCTTGTTGGAAAACTTAAGACCAATCTTGGAAAGTTCAATAATCATCCTTATTGGAAAAATTTGTTTTCATACGTATTTGAAGAGATAGATTAAGATATAAATCACGAACAAGGAGGATTAGTGGATTAATACCAAGTCATTAAAGACAAAAGAAAATGATAGCGATTTTTAAAGGATGATACGACGGGTATATCATTAATGGTTTGCGCTCAATAAAATAAGAAGAAGGTTAACGAACGCTCATTGAATAAATCGTTATGTAATTAGACAAGCAGAAGAGAAAACAAAAGGTTTTGTTTGAAAATTTTAATAGCCATTAAAGCTCATGAAAAAAGGTTGGAAAATATTGGCAGCAAGTGCATGTTTGAAATTTGACTTTGTGGAAGAACATCTCCTACCTGGTTGCTGGACTACACCAAATTCCACCCATTGTAATCCATTTAAGCAAGGTATTCTAAAGGAACATGAATTCAATATCTTCCATTTTGGCAATGTATTGGAATTTTTAATAAGTTATATGCATGTGGATGATATACTTATTCATTTTTTTTATATATTGTGTTATTCCCTTAGAAGATTGCATCACATTAATTATGGGTTGTGTGAAGACTGACCGGTTTAATGTTGATTTAGGTTCAGAATATTTGTTTATGTAGATTCAGGTTGAAATTTTAGAAGTTACAGCGACTTGTTCTTTTCATTTTATTTTTCTAACCCTAGCCTTTTATTTTTGTTAAAGTTTCATCAAATAAAAAAAATATTAAAACCCTTAAAAAAAGAAGTACATCAATTTCAAAATTAAAGTTCAAATTTTCATTTTATGTAAGTTCACATTTTTAATGAAAATTTGAGGTTTTAAACTTTGCACAATTTTTTTCAAATAATCAATTAGTTTCATTTTATGAAAATTGAAATTTCAATAAATTTCAAATTTTCATTAAAGTGAATAATTAATATGATATTCCAAATTTTTTACATGGCAAAGTTAGATTTAATAATTTCATTTTTATTATCAAGAAAATCTTAACAATCGAAGATAAAATTTGGTTAACAATCGAAGATAAAATTTGATTAACATTTGAAGATAAAATTTGGTTAACGATTGAAGATAAAGTTTTACTAACAATCAAAGATAAAATTTGATTAACAGTGGAAAATAAAATTTGATTAACAATCGAAGATAAAATATGATTAACAATTTGAGATAAAATCAATCAAAATCAAAATTTCAAAGGTTCAAATTAAATTTTATCAAATTTCAAAGGTTGCTAGTTGATCAATAATTTCACATTTTCACAAATTACATAAACAAAAAAATCATTGCAAATCAAATCAACTACAACAACCCCCTTGTTAACAGGTATATGCAACACTGGGGTATCTAACTAATGTTTGGCATTTCATATTTTTTACTAAGCATTGCAAGAAAAATAATACATTAAGCAGAATATTGGGGAAAGCACAAATATTTCCTTGTAAGAGAGGGTATCCGGGCAGAATCTTGACTGTGAGTATATTCTTGTGATTGGAAAAAATATCAGTCAACAGAATTGGTGCTAGAAAGAGGACCTAAACTGAAGGTATTTTCTTTGAATTACAAAGTTTTTGTTGAAAGTTGTTCACATTTATTGATTAGAAAATTATCTAATTGATGATGCATTGATGCTAACCTTTTACAAATTTGAGAATATTCCTTATTGTTATGGTTTAATTGATGCATTATAATAAACATGATGATTTATCAATTAAATATTTGAAAATTGGAAGTCTTTTCATTTCAAGAGCATTGAACACTTGTTGTTTGCATTATCAGAACTAGAACCGAAAATCATAATCACAAGATCTAAGGCTTCTAAAGATACTATTTTCCATAGCATTTCTCCTACAAGGAGGATCATAAGGTCCAAGAGTTATTTGATTGTTATTCCTCCCAATAGTGATTCACCGCTACCCATCATCCCATTTTTCCCCCACTTGTAATTCCAATGGCAAGAATTATAGCTTGGTTAGTTGCTCATAGAAATCCTTTAAAAATTGTTGGATATGCCCATGATATTCCCAAAAACACATAATGGTATTTACCTAAATATAAACATGATGGAATGAGAATTGCTAAAAAGCTTATTCAAGCTTACAATGATACCTTTATCAGACTGCAAGTTGAGCATGAGGATGTTTCTTGCAAAATTTTTCCTCTCACCTTAGATCAAATGACATACGATTTGAACATTAGTTTGCCAACCAATTCCATTATGTCTTGGGCTCATTTGGAAATATATTTTGTGAATCAATTTAGGCTACCCATATATCATGTTGTAATCTATCATCAGTTTGCATCAACCAAGAGAGATCCTAATGAACCTTTGAGATTGTTCAATACTCATTTCCATAAATTGTATAACAGATTAGTTGCTGCTTATACTCTTCAAGTAGTCACTGCCATACATATGTACTTTAGTGCATTGGACCCTTTGACATCTATGTTTGTAAGTAGAGATCCTCAAATCACTACGCTTCCCATGGCATACAATGAGGCTTTGACTATAGAACAATAGTTGATGCCACAAGGTTTTGTGATAGGATTGTTGCCCTCCATAGGACAACCAGGTGCTTATAATCAAGTGCCTATGATCAATCAAACTTTGTATCAACAAATACCTATGTTGAATGCCATGCCATTCAATAATTTCAATTTGCCATACAATCCACCTATCATGCCCACTTATTCTACCACTCCACTATATTTAGAAAATTAATTCACCACTCATAAAATGTCTAAAGCAAATACTCAAACCATGCTGAAATTATTTAATACAACACCCACTTCAAATGATTCATCATTTTATAAAAATAACATAGTATTTCCATAGGTTATCCAAAATCAAAGTTTACCAAATTTGCAAAATCCCACTACCACTACAACTAACACAACCAATCAAACTATTATAGGACAAAATAATGAACCTAATTCTCAGGTAAACAACCTACAAATGGTTGTCCAAAAGCTTAGTAGTGACATGGTTCAAATGCAGAAACAATTACCTCAAAATTCTCATCAAAATAGAAATTTCAATTTTCAGAGAAAACAATGGAATACTCATCCGAACAATGGAGGGGTACCTACTCCCATTGTTAATCAGAACAATGCTACCACTAGTTCCAATTAAACCGAAACTATTTTTAATCTTTAGGATCTGGTTTTAAAAATTTGATGTAGGGTACATTCTACGACCCAACATAGTGAGAATGAGTGCCTTGAATTCAAAAAAACACTAGATATTCTATAAAAGAGATGGATAATATGTAAATTGTTTTAGATGATGATCCTTCCCAACAGGCTAGTACTAGCAAAGAGAAAGAATCAATGCTAGTAGTTTAAACATTTGATTCAATTGAATAATATGAAGAAGGGTATGATGGGTCTATAGAAGAGGAATTTCAAGCTTTCAGATAATTAAAAAAGGAAATCATAATTACAAGCTTAGGAGTAAGACTAAAGCTCCATTTAATTCTTCTACTTCCCCAAATGATTCCATCATTCCTCCTGACACATAGGCTAGTAACAATACCATACTTCCATATAAAGTTGATCTGCCTCAACCACCACATGATAAAGCTACATATAATATTGTGGAGTATTTAAATAAAACAAGAGCGAATATATCTTTGTTTGATGTTGCTTAGTTGACTAATCAACAAGAATTTGTATGCAATATTTTGGTGATAGAACAAAAAATAAATCCCTAAAATCCATGGATGCGCAATTCACATCACATAGGGACAAAGGAGAATCTCCTCCCTTTATTTTTACCATAACAATTGTAGGAAGAAATTTGCACAATTATCTTGTTGATTCAGGAGCATCTGGTAATGTCATACCTCACATTGTATGTCAAAAATTGGGTTTGAAACTCGTTCCTTCTAATTAAATAGTTGTTCAATTGGATAAATCTAAATTTCATGTGGTTGGAATGCTTAAGAATGTTCAGATACAGCTAGATTCAAAACCTATGATACAATAGTATATTGATATACATTTTGTAGACATACCTGATAAGTATGGAATGTTGTTGAGCACAGATTGGTCTAGGAATTTGAATGAATATATTGCCACTGATTTTTCACATATGTGGATACAATGGAAGGGTGTTGCAAATCAAATAAAAATTGAAATAGAACCTAGACTCAAGGATTTGAATACTGAATATAACAAAACCAATAAAATTTTTTACAATGAGTCTGAGTTAGGTGTTTAAACCTTGGAAACAAAAATGGATGTAGGTGAACCTAAAAATGAAATATCATCTATTAATCCAATTAAGGATGAAAATCTTGTTTTAATTCTTAAATTTGATGGATCTAAATCCAAAAAAGGTAGTGGAGCTGATGTGGAATTGATTAGTCCTAAAGGTAAGTCATCTTTGGCAGCTTATAGATTACAGTTTTCTTGCACTTGTAATACTGCATAATATGAGGCTTTGATATTTTGATTGTAGTTAACCTTAAGGAAAAACATTAAATATTTGAAATTTCTAAGATATTTAGAATTGGTTGTTAAACAGGTGAAAGGAAAATACACATATCACGATAAAAGGCTAATTCATTATAGAAATAGAGTTAGATATTTGACTGATGAATTCTGTGATTTCAATATTTCATTGATATCTAGGAAGAGCAATCGAATTGCTGATTCTTTAGTTGTCTAGCAAGTACTCTTAAGCTTATGGATAATAGAAGGCTAAAGGATTTTTCAATTGAGTTGATACCATGTCCTTCTATACCTAACAATGTAAAAAATTTACAGGTTTTTGAAAATAATAGGCACTTTTTTTATTTTGTATTTTTGAAAATTAGGTGATCGATGAGGACGAAAGATTGCAAGAAGATGAAAACGAAGATCATGAGGTAACAAATAAAATCAATGTGATTCCTATAGGTATAGTTATTTTGAAAAGCTTTTTGATATTGATTATAAAAGTAAAATTTGTAATAAAACCCCACTCCCACAGGATGCTTATAATTCCATTGATCTTGGGATTAGTAAAGACCTGCATACTGTTCTCATAGGAAACACTTGCACTTATCATGAAAAATAAGGGATTATACAGGCTCGTAAATATTACGTTGATGTAATAGCATGGAGTTATGAGAATTTAAAGACACAATGAAAACATCATAACACATACTATTCCTTTAAAGCCATATTCAAAACCATTTAGATAAAAACAAAGACCAGTTAACCCATTGCTAGAGCCTCTTATACAAAAAGAGGTTAAGAAATTGTTAGATGCTAAGATTATTTTTCCAATTAGACACTCTATATGGGTAGCAAACATTGTACCAATTAGGAACAAAATAATTGAAATCCATGTGTGTATTAATTTTAGGAATCTCAATAAGGCCTCACAAAAATATAACTATCCTTTTCCTTCCATTGATCATATTTTGCAAATGGTTAATGGTTCTAAGATGATATCTTTTCTTGATGGTTATTATGGATATAACCAAATTCTTATTGACCCAAAATATAGAATGAAAATTGCTTTTACCATGAAGTGGGGTACCTTTGCTTACAGAAGAATACTTTTTGGATTGCTTAACGCAAAGACTATGCATTTAGATATTTGATAGGTAAATGCATAGTAATTTATGTTGATGATATTCTTGTTTTCTCAAAGAACATATATGACCATGTTAATGATTTGCAAAAAGTTCTTCAAAGGTGTAGAGAACATGGCATTTCCCTAAATCCCAAATAATGTATTTTTGGAGTAATGGCCATGTCATATCAAAAGATAAAATTTCCATAGATCCTGAAAGAATCAAAGCCATTCAAAAAATTCCTCTTCCTAGTAGCAAAAAAGAATTACAATCATTTTTGGGAAAATCAACTTTGTCAAGAAATTCATTTCAAGATTTGCTGAAATAGTCAAACCATTAAATGATATGTTGAAAAAGGATGCTAACATTAATTGGACTGGTGAAGCTAAAGCAACTTTTTAGGATGTTAAAAATGTAATATCTTCTACACCTGTGCTTGTAAGTCCTAAGTACAAGAAACTTTTCTATATTTATTCATTTACTTCTGAGAATTCTTTTGCTAGTGTATCAACTCAAAAGAACGAAGATAATTCAAAAAACTCTATTGCTTTTTTGAGTTCACCACTAAAATATGTATAGTTGAAATACACTATTCTGGATAAACAGGTATATGCTCTTTTCAAAACTGTAAAGAAGATTAGACATTACATTTTGCACAATAGGATTTTTGCAATAGTGCCTGACCCAACTATCAAAGAATGATAATGTAAAATAAATTGGGAGAAAAGAGAGTCAAATGGCTGGCTACTTTATAGGAGTTTGATTTAGAGATCCTTCGATGAAGCTTTTTAGAGGACAAGGTTTGACAAAGTCTCTACCTGAAATCTATCCTCAATTTGTGTTTCAACAAGACAATGTAGAAAGCATCACCACATATAAATGTTATAATAAGATCATGTATTTTATTTTGAATGGTAAGTACCCTGATCACTTTAATGCTATGCAAAGAAGAGCACTTCGACTAAAAAGCTCTAAATTCATGATTAAAACTGTTGTGTTATACAGAAGAAATCATGAAGGAATTTTCCTTAGATGTTTGAGTAAGGATGATTCTATGCAAATACTTAAGGATTTTCATGGTAAGTATGGGACTGGGCATGGATTAGCTAATGCCATAGTGCACCAGATTTTGAGATCTGGTTACTATTGGACCCACATTTTCAAATATACCCATGCCAATGTTCGTTCTTGTCATACGTGTCAGATTGTTGCCAATAGAGAATGAAATGCCTCCATGCCTTTATAGACCGTATTTGAGGCTAGACCATTTGCATAATGGGGTTTATATTTCGTAGGAGTTATAAACCCAAATTCTTCACCTGGCCACAAATACATTTTAATCACCATGGATTATTGTACCATATGGACTGAAGCCATTCCCACTAAGAATTGTACTTCTGAAGTAGTTATTCAATTTTTAGGACACATTGTTACTAGATTTTGTATACCATATTCTATTATTTGTGACAATGGGTCTGCTTTCACTTCACTTTAGTTTGTGGAATGGGCCTATGATAATAAGGTAAGCATAAATTTTTCTTCAAATTATTATCCACAAGGTAATGGTTTAGCAAAATCTACTAATAAAAACTTATTATCCATCATTAAGAAATTGTTGGAAATGAATCCTAGAGACTGGCATAATAATTTGAAATATGCTTTTTGGGTGGATAGAACTAGATCAAAAGGATCCATAGGCACTTCTCCTTATCATTTAGTTTATGGTCAAGATCCCATTTTTCTTATTAACTTGAAATTGTAGACTCTTCAGTTTATGAAAGATTATCTTGAAACTAATGATAAAATAGAGGCAAGATTTACTCACTTAATGAGTCTAGATGAAAAGAGGGAAGATGCCCTACAATATTTTAGTAAGCATTAGGGGGTTTTTAAAATGTGGTTTGATAAGATATCCAAGGTCAAAGCATTTAGGATTGATGATTTGGTTTTATTGTGGGATAAGGCACACGAAAAGAAGGGTGATCATGATAAATTTGATAAGTTTGGTTAGGCCCCTACCAAATTTTTTAGAATCCTGGGGAAAATGCTTTTACATTGGATAATTTAAGTGAGAGAGAACATTCTTTTTCCTGTCAATGGGAAGTTTTTAAAGCACTATTTCCATCCCTGAGATAGAAATCATATATGTCATTTGTATATATTCATCTCTTGTACATTGTTTTTTGGTTTTGCAAGTTTTGCTTGTATATAATTTTGTTGTTTTTGCTTTGCATTCTCTTGTACATAGTTTTGTGTTTGTGTATACCATTTGGATCTAGTCATCACTTGTTTGTTTATTTTTGTTGTTTTTCATTTTGAAATTTTGGTTTGGTTTTGTTATTGTCTTTCAATAATTCAGGTTTAGGCCAAATGTTGTATTTTGGTTTATGTTCACATTTTTGTTTCTTCATTTTCTCAACATGTTTTGGTTGGATTTTCCAGATTGTGCTATAGTTGTGTAGTTGCAATAAACTTTCGTCAGTTTTTTGGAAATGTTGCTTAGTCATGGAAGATGAATTGCTTGGTTGAGATGAAGTGAAACTGAAGTTTACGAAATTAGATTATCTAGTAGTTTTTCTTGAATTATGGATTAGAATGGTGGAGATTGAAGTAATATGATATTTTGTTGAAGCTTCACATGTAACACTATATTAAAAGGATATTTTTTATCCTGAAGGATGAAGTCATTTTGGTTTGTTGATTAGGTAAAAAATTTAAACACTCCATCTTAAGCCTTAGATGATCTCTAATCCAAAATATGCATGTAATATTTGCAAAGAAATCAAATGCTTATATATATAATGCAAATCAATCAAAATTTTGAATGGTTTAGATAATCTCTACCAGGGCTATAGACACCTGGTTGGCAGTAGAGCAAGTTCTAGAAGAGATCAAGGTCATCTCCACATGAACTATGGATTCTTGATTGGCAGTGGAGCAATACGGAGGTAAATATTTATGAGTGATATCTTTCATAGTCTAATTGTAAAACAGATGATGAAATTTTGATGAATTTAAAAATATTTAATAATTTCACAAAACACACACTAAGCTGAAGTGAATGAAGTATTTACTTTCAGTTGAAGCTATTTAAACCCCATATTTCTTGGATATTACTAGATAATTTATACTTTGCTAATCTTTAGTTTCCATGATTCTAAATCAGGTTCTTTATTTAAAAATATCAGGAGTATTTTCTAGTAGAGTCACCATTTTTTGTTGTCATCGCACAACTTACCCCACATTTGGGGACCCACCTTAAATTTTGATGTTTATGGGAAATTTTGGTTTGCATTGAGTGATTTCTTGATTAGTTATACCGAGACATTTTGGTGATGTGGATGAGTTTTAGTAAAGTCCGAAGGTTTAACATGGTCATGCTTAGCGGTGGATTTTTTTTTTTATGTTTGATCTCATTGTCCTTGTGTGTTTGACCTCATGTTTTTTTATCACATCCCGTTTTGAGTACCACATTGCTCATATTCTTAAGATTTATCTAGTGGTATTTTGGTGTTATATAAGCTTAGTTCAAGGTTTTATATCAAATCATGCTTGGATCCATTTCATTTATTATCCATGGATCAATAAAAAATAATAATAAAAACAAAGAAAAAAAAAAATAATAATAATAATAATAAATATATAGATGAGTCAAAATAAAGCCATCAAGGTGCTTCTTTTGTTTTCGAAAGGTTAATTTATTTTATTAATGGTTTTGATTTTGAAAATTTTAATTTATGTGACCTCAATGGGCTTTGAAAGATTAATTTATTTTACTAATGATTTTATTTTGGAAAAATTAATTTATTTTTATTTGGTTGCGGGTTACTAAAAAAAACTTGGGCATGATTTTTGAGGTGAGCCTCAACCCGGTCAACCAGCGGATGCAGCGCAAGAGTTTGGTCAATGCAGGACACAGTTTTTGAGGGTCAACAAGTATGGTTTTCGAGGTACCACCAAGTGGTGTAGCTAAGTGGTGAATGGGATATGTATTGTGATCAACTTGTCATAAGGTATGGTGTGTTTTTGAGTTAATAAATATCCCACTACATCGTCCCTAGATGTATGTAGGACTAAACTACCAGCAATAGCCATTGGAGAACTTTCCCTACTAGCTATGTTCGTAGGCTGTGAGCAACATTGATTCTTCATATTATGTGCATTTGGTAGTGGTACATTATGGTACTGAAGGAAGGCGTTGATTACTTGTGTATTATCGCCCTTTGTAGTTACGTGCAGATATGAGTTCACATTGATGGGAACATTTTGAACATAGTATATTGGTTGTGTTACCGAAATTAAAACAGCCTACTCGTGTATGCGTTATTCTTAGTGATCGAGGTTTCGTACTACTCTCTGATAGTGAATCTACTATTTGATGGAATGAATGCCAAGGAGTAGAAAGGGGTGTCTTCAAGTTTCTCTTGTTGTGAAGTGGTTGTGCCCAACATGATGTGATTCTTAACATCGATGAAATAAGATGGAGGTCTACAGTATTCATCACACTACGAAGTTATCCCTATGATTCTTGAGTGGGTAATATCATATAAAAATTGTTGTATGTTGTGGAGCTCATTGTGGGTGATAGAATCTAGGAGGTCGGAATAAAAGTAACAGATAATATGACTCCTTCGGGGATTACATTATGCTAGACATCATTGGTAGCAAGATCATTTTTGACATTGTGAGTATGCAGTTATGATTGGCAAGTTTATATTTGAAAACATCCAAGAAATTTGGACTAATTTGTTGTGGTGGTATAGTTTCGATATATCACCTGTTAGGTGCATTGGTGCATTATGGGAGGCCATGATCGGTAACATATAATTTTCTTCGTGCTTGGGAGACAACAATTAAGCTTTGTGAATGTTGTAAGTACATATGTTTCATTAGTTTGGTGGTGTGAGCAATGGCGAACACCCAAATGGGAAGTTGGTATTGAATGGGCATCATGTTCTTCCACAATGTTGTTTTTGTTGATGGACTATGTTGCCAATGCGACCGATGAATGGTGATGCTAATACAGTGGGTGATCGAATGATGCATCCCCATTATGTTGAGACAATGGTATTCATGAGTTGTGTTTCATACTTGTAAGTTGGTTGTGTTGTTTTCGTCGAAGAGCGTGGAGTGTTTATTGGACTTGTTGGTATAGGGAAGTCTACTACACTTAAAGTCCTTGCCCAAAAACTTAAGCCGAATCCTGGAAAGTTCAATAATCATCCTAGTTGATAGAAATTTTTTTTCGTACGTATTTGAAGAGATAGATTAAGATATAAATCATGGAAAAGGTGGATTAGTGGATTAATACCAAGTCATTAAAGAAAAAATAAAATGGCAATGATATTTAAAGGATGATAAGGTGGGTATATCGTCAATGGTTTACGCTCAACAAAAGAAGAAGAAAGCAAACAAACGCTCGTTGAAGAAAGTGTTATGTAATTAGACAAGCAGAAGAGAAAACAAAAGGTTTTTCTTGAAAATTTTAATAGCCATTGAAGCTCACAAAAAAAGGTTGAAGAATATTGGCAGCAAGTGCATGTTGGAAATTTGACTTCGTGGAAGAACATCTCCTTCTTGATTGCTGGACTGCACCAAATTTCATCCATTGTAATCGATTTAAGCAAGGTATCTTGAAGGAACATGAATTCAATATCTTCCATTTTGGCAATGTATTGGAATTATTAATAAGTTATATGCATGCAGATGGTATACTTATTCATTTTTTAATATATTGTGTTATTCCCTTAGAAGATTGCATCACATTAATTCTGGGTTGTGTGAATACTGACCGGTTTAATGTTGATTTAGGTTTAGAATATTTGTTTATGCAAATTCATGTTGAATTTTTAGAAGTTAAGCGACTTGTTCTTTTCATTTTATTTTTCTAACCCTATTATTTTATTTTTATTAAAGTTTCATCAAGTAAAAATAATCAAAAAATAAAAACCCTTAAAAAAAGTATGTCAATTTCAAAATTAAAGTTCAAATTTTCATTTTACGTAAGTTCACATTTTTAATGAAAATTTGAAACTTTGCACAATTTTTTTCAAATAATCAATTAGTTTCATTTTATGAAAATTGAAATTTCAATAAATTCCAATTTTTCATCAAAGTGAATATTAATATGATATTCCAAATTTTTTACATGGCAAAGATTTAATCATTTCATTTTTATTTTCATGAAAATCTTAACAATCAAAGACAAATTTTGATTAACAATCAAAGATAAAATTTGGTTAACAATCGAAGATAAAATTTAACACCGAGTCTTGTCTATCAAATGCATTAATCATGTTGAATATAATTGATTCGAACATGTTTCCTTGCTTGCTATCTATTCTGTCTTAGGTGTTTTTTCAACCTGCAAAGTCTTTGCTGTGAATCTTCTCTTTGATTTTTCTTTCTCTATAATATTTCTTCAACAATAATTCTTTTATTCTTTTTCTTATATCTCCCAATATATTAATTCCTCTAATTAAATAATTTAAGCTTCAATAAATCTCCTTTCTAGTAATTTGTTTTTTCTTATCTCTCCAATATTAATTTTTTTAATCAAATTCTTTATCTGTTTATTTTTTCAAATTTTCTCTCAATCAAATAAATCTTCTCTTTCAATCAACAATTTCTTCTTCATCCAGAATCTTCTTTTCTTCAATAAAATCATTTTAATAAAATCATTTTCTTCAAATTAAATTTGTCTTACCTAGCAATTTTTTTTCTCCAATTTTCTACATTTTGGACAAATCCCAACCTTTCAATTTTCAACATTTTTATGTCTTAGCTGGTTGTTTTCAACTTTGGGTGATCTCTTCATCCCTATTACCACTATTAGCTTTCTAGCTAGATTATTTAACAGATCTTTTTATCAAGGATCAAATATTAATAACAATAATAATGCTCACAAAATATTCACATAAAATGTTCTCAATATTGCACACAAAATACAAAAATATTATTGATCAAAGGTCTACTAATGCATGCATAAAGCTATGCATGTTCGATTCTTATTACAATGCTTTGTCACAAATATATAATTGTATGTGACTCCTCACATGTTGCACTCTTGACCTTCTCTCTCCTACATAACTCTTCACTTCCCTACCTAACATTGTATTTTCTGCATATTATTACATTGCATAGAATATTTACTCACACTCTAATCTAAGACTCAACCCTAGTCTAATATTTACAAGGTGTACCATAAAGGTACCATGGGGTACATTAGCATGTACCAAATAATGTAATATATCCCAACACAACCTTGAACCATACCATAGTATTGCTCAATAATAGAGTTTGAGCTTCCCTTGTGTGAGCAATTTTCTCCTTGTGGATGAGGGCCGCTATTTTATGCATTGGTGCTTATGTATCAAGTATCCCCATAGTTTCCAATTGACTTTGAGTTATCAAGGACAACTTTTCTTGATACATTTTAGCTTTAGCTAGCTTGATAGAAATTTTAACTATGATGGATTCAATGTCTTGTCTGACATGTGCTTCTAACTCAACCACCACCCTTAAAAACTTGAATATTTTATAGAGTGGATGATCCATATTAACAATATGGTCCCAGTAGGTGGTAGTGACTCTCTTAATTAGTTCCTAAATTATTTGTCATTTTTCTATCATGTTTGTTTGTTCAATATTTTCCTTTTTCTCTTGTATGCTTTGCTTTTCCACACAAGATTTTGCTTTTGTTCAATTGTTTGTCTCAATATTTCTTCAATCTATTCCTCCTTAGCTTTGTGAGGGAATCCACAAGCTAATCCTCCAAGCATTTAACTAGATTATCTACCTGCTACTTGAGAGATTGTGTTTCTACTTCAAAGCCCTTTAGTATTTTGTTTATCATTTTTATTTGCTCCTCCATATTCTCTAATCTGAATTAAAAATATTCACAATCATGTTCAACTATTTTCTCCTTTTCTTGATTGAATTGCATTCTATCTTTGGTTTGTATTTCTTTAAGACTAAGACTTTCTATTACTATCTGTCAATCCTGATTTATCATCTCGTATTTAGGATTTATCACCAAGGGATCCTTTTTGGATATTTTCAAAGCTTCATTTTGAATGTCAAAATGGAAATCTATTTGGGTGGAGGCTTGTAGTCTTGAGAATAGTACTTGCTTTTGTTGATTTATTTGATCTATTTATTGGTGCAGACCCTATAATCCTTGAGATTGTTTAACATGTGACTTACTACAAGTGGGTTTAGATTAGAGAGGGAGAACATTGTTAGGAAGACAAGAGGTTTCTTATATTTGGTCACCTAACTAGTTGAAGGGATTTTATGGGTTGCCTTCTACCATGACGACCATATCTAGGGCTTCCCCTGCCCTGTTTGTGGTCTTTGGTGGTGAAGGTCATTCCTGCAAAAGAGTTGCGGGATTCCTTAAATTCCTAACCCCTTCTTCTTCATATTTTTTCACTAAGCTAGTTGTCTATCTGATATGATTACTAATGTGGTTGCAACATTTTTTCCATTAATGCTTGCTCTTTTTTCATTTGTAAATTGGGCTAAACTTTTGGACCTTGAAATTGACAAGTATCCTTTTGATTTTATATTTCGTTGATTCTTGTTGAATTATCATCCTTCATTTCTTTGGTAGAGGTCCCTCTGATGTTTTTCTCATTTAGGTGACCTGATGAAGCCCTTATGATCTTCTTCTCACTAAGATGGGTTTTTACAATTTTATTCTTCTTAGCCCTAGTTGATGCCTCCTCTAGATACTCTTGGTCATAAGCCACACTGAATACTTTATCTTCATCTGGGTCAAGAGTGTCACAACCCACCTTGGAAGAACCTTAGTAATATGCTATTTGTATTTGGACAGCTGAATTTAATGTTTGTTGTGTTTACATTATGATGATGTTTATCAAGAGAAAATGATGTTGCGTACATTGAATGATGCATAGGAACAGGTATTCTCTTAAGTGGAAGATATTGAACATGAGATATTAGAAGGGAAATGATGACACAAACAACTCAATAGGTAAGGCTCTCATCTCAACCATCACTAGTTACCTCCCTGAGAGCGGTGCACTTGAGTTTAACTCTGAAAAGTCTCGCTCAATCAAAGGAAAAATAGTGATGGGAGATGTTGAGCACATTCATGGAGTGCTTGCATGCCATTAATATGAATTTAAAAAGGTTGCATAATTAAATATGCTTAAAGGAATCCCACCTTAGAAATGCATATTTATTGGTGATTGATATTTCAATATTTTGAAATATATGTTTTATGCATATAATTCTCTAGAGTAGAGATTATTTGTTTTGAGCTCAATTATTTAATTTGATTAACCTTATTTTTGAAAAATAAATTAGGTAGATTGTCTTTTATGAGCTTGTCAAAATTTTATTGGGTCAAATTATGAAAAGACCACTCTATAAAATTAAATATTGTATTTTCCTTACACATGGTAGTTTTTGGGATGAGTGTTCTAGGAGATGAGATTCTTCCCTTATCTCTAACAGTTTCAAATAGTTACTGCCCAGACTCTTAATAGTGTTAGTACCCCTGGGTAAGGAACAATGGACAAGAAACCTGCACACACCATATCCCTAGGAAATCTCAAGTGCAATAAAATAATATATGTGTTGTAAGAAACTTGCATGTGAATGAAAAGCTGGAAAATAATAAAATAATAGGAAACATCCTTCCTACCTAGAGGAAATGGGCCTATAAATTGACATGAGGGTTGAGAGTTGAAGACATGCTATGCTTTGCAAGTTTAAAGGCTAGAACAAGAGTAGGAGAAGGACTTCCCAGCATATTGGTTTGTGAGCTTGCGAGATTTCCAGGCGTGGAAGTCTCCCTTTCTTCTTCTTAATATTCGAATTTTATATGCTTTCCTTGCTGTGATAGAGGAAGTATTTTAAGTGGAGTAATTACAATGCTTTTGGTTTAAGTTATGAAGATGGTCACTTTCTTTCCTTCCGCAAACCTAAGTATGGATATTATTTTACCTAGGATATTCGCGTCGTTTAACACGCTGTCATTGCATCGATTTTAATGCCTTAATGTCTCTATTTGAGGCCACAAAAAGGTTTTTTTTGGTATAGCACTTGCATGAAAGTCCCTAGGTATTGGGAAATGTCGTTAATCAATTTTCCACATAACATCGTAGGCTCATGAGCTAGCTATTAATTATTTTATATTGATTTCTATCCGGGTATTAGCACAGAATATTATATTATAGAACTGCGCAATGCTGTCGATCTGTACTTCTTCCACTTATGATCTTGCTAAACGTTGCAGAGGCGTTTAGTTTTTCTCATTAGAGCCAAGGACTCACTAAATTCCTCTTAGATAGAATGGATTTACTATGGCCATCGAAGTATAGCACACCAATGTTAAGGATGCCTTCATCGCTGGACAAAGAGTAACCGTATCCATTGCAAAGCTCGACTCCATATCATTGACATATCGCTCCTACATTAGTATTAGTTTACCTCACTGGGATTTTTCCGTAATGCTTGATTCTCCCTTGCTCGACAAAATTCCACCTTTATTAAGCCTCGGGTTGACCTTAGTTTATTTGATTACAAAGTATGGGTAATATATGATAACCTATCATGCGTCGAAGGAACGAGGACTTACTAGTAGTGTGTTGAAGATAATAACTACCTATGTCTTTTAAAATGTAGAAAGTATTACTACCATACCATGATAGAAGGGGTTAAATTAAAAGTAGGTTGTTTAGCTTGTACTGAATTCATTATAAGGGTTGCTTGAATTGCATACGACTAGATTATTGTATATGGTATTTTTAAGAAAAGAAAAAGGTTTTTGCTTCTATATTTGAAATTGATTAAGTGATCACTCTAGCTCTCTTATAAGTTTTAAATTTATATAGTTTGATATTTTAGAAAAATAGTGAAATCTAAATTCAATGGCTTGAAGTTATATGTTAGATTGCCCTCCTAAAATATTAGTGTTGCTATTATTGTAAGAGTATTTGAAATTAAACCACCTAAGAACGATTTGTATGATGTTGTGTCTTTTTGCAAGGAATTTAAACTGATATGTATCTTAAATATGGATGTTCATGAAATAGTCTTGAAAGGAATTATTGATATAAAATATTTTTGATTAATGAGGATGGATGGGTGTCCATTCCTCGGGAAGAGGTATGGGACTCTTCCCATGTTTAGAGATAATCTAAACAAATGTGATGGAATTTTGAATTGATCATTATTGTGAGTGGAAACGAATGTGTTACCATTGCATATTTGGTGATTGCATTGGATATGACAATCCTTAGAATTTATGTAATGCTTAGTTGCATAAGCATGGTGTGCTTGTGATGCATTGGCATTTCTACACTCGAGTTGTCCTGATCCCTTACCACTCATCTCTCACCTCATGAAGATGCAAGGATCCTAGAGAAGCATGAAGTCACTATTGAATACTTTGATTTGTATTTGATTACATTCATGTATTTCATATTTAATGTAATTTTTAATGGCTGAAAAGATAAGCCAATGATGTAAAGTTAAATGTATTTTTATTCCTGCTTTGTAAACTAGAAAGGAAGTTTTATTTATGTAAGTACTTCCATAAGATAGCAATGTTGGATAATATGGAAGCATTGTAAATGATGTATTTTATATCCTTAGGTGTAGATGATGTAAGGTTTTGAAAGGAATATCAATTGAAAGCTTTATTGCATCAAGAGTGTGCTCTATTTTCTTATGTATTTACTTCCTTTAAGTTATAATAATGTATGCTTGAGAATTGAACCTTCGGATTATAGTAGGAGATGATTAATTCATGAACAATTCACATATATAAGGCTCACCATGGTCTCAAAAACTCACAAACTAGAACCACTACTAATAAACTTGTCAACACCTCAAATATGAGTAATTCTTATAATAATGTTTAAAACATATAATCCCATGATACATGCTAGTAGCCATAGTTGCAATAGATGAATAATTCTCCTAAAATACTAACCTCATTGGTAGTATGGAGAATTGGGAAGGGTAATCCTTGGGTGAGGATCCCTATCCTATCTGGTTGATAAAACCATAAGATGTCCCTTGTTATATAGCAATAACTAAAAGGGAATTTAAAGCCTTTATATAATATTATCCATCTACCAGTATGGGATGGTGAGATGGAAGAGAAGGAATGGGTGTTCCTACTCGCTTTTGGCTTTAAATAATTATAGAAGTGGGTGCTTCTATATGTTCAATCTATTGCAAATCGAATTGCCTTCTCAATGGGATAACCTCGTTTTAATCATTATTATAGTTATGACTTATCAATGGGTGAACAATGAGTATATATATACTTAAAAAAAAATAGTGGACAATAATCGGATCGTTACAAAGAGCTCCATAAGGAATTTTTATTTGATCAATTTCTTGGTAGAATCTCCACCATGCCTTGATTTTGTTATCGCTCCATCCAAACTTCTTAAGCCTTTTTTACATAGAGGCCCTGGTTGTCACTATAGGGTCAAAGTAGCTTATTTTTTCATAGAAACTCTCATGTATTCTCTTTTGTGGCTTCCATTGTAAGAAAGATATCCCTTTTAAGTAAGGGAAAGACCTCCTACTATTTACTCCTATATTTTCCAAATTGTGTCTTACCTCATGTTCAAACTTCTTGGATATGTGAGCACTTTTCAACCATGCTGTAAATTTTACATCTAGGTCATAGCTCCATGTATAATTTAGGGCCTTCGACCATATTTGCTTTAGATTTGATTCTAATTCCTTAATCACTTTTTTTTTTCTATTGGGTTATTGATTCTAGATAGAATGAGATCCTATAGAATCCCAATTTATTTTACCCATTTGCATAGGTAAAATATATAAAATTCACTTATCTTGAGATTTCAATACATGCCACCTTATTGGTCACATATACTGACAAGATGAAGATTGCTCTTTTGAAACCAAAATCCCAAACCATAGTTCCTTGTTCTAAGAGATATTGGTCCCCTTTTATTTTTGTTTTGATAATATTGATAGTTTCTCCTGATATTCACTTAGGCTCTTCTCCCTTGAATGCTACTACTGTAGGGACCAGGAATTTATTTGAAAATTTAAATTAAGGGGAATGGAGATATAGGATATTTATCTAATTGGTTACAAGGTTTGCCTTCCATTTTTCAAAATTGGATACTCAAAATTATAGTTATTTTGATACAAAATAAGATGTACTAAGAATAAGCAATACCTAAATTCTTGATTTTCTCTTAAGTTTATTAGTCCTTCATAAATTCATCAAACGATGAAGTGACTAAAATCAAATATGAGTGGTTTCTTCTTTGTGTTGTTCCTGAGCAGATGCATAATTGTCAACATATATTTTGTTACTTTTGTATCATTGGGGGCTCCAAAGATGAAATTTTTCATACTCAGAACATCCCTGACCTCTTGCATAAAAACATCATTTTCCAAAGGAAATTTTGGCATGGTGTTCATGGTTTTGATAAGCTCCTAGTTTAAACAACCTAGTTTATCTTTCATCCTTAAAATAATAAGTTTTTGCAATTTTTGGGCTCATTCTAAACCCCTTCAGTACTTGAAGCATTGTTTAGATATCATCCCCAAATATGATTACTTGAAAGGTATTATCCTGAGGATCCAAAATCATTTTAAAGTGAGGGTCATTTTATCCCATATATATCTTTACCAATTCATAGTAGGGGTGTACTTGTGGGAGGAGGTACTGGGCAAGACAACTACTCCATGTTTTTGTCTTAGAAGAATCCTCTTCAACTTCCATTTTCTTTTTATGATATTATTCTTTCATAATCATCCCATCTAGTTTGCCTAGGATCAATGACCCTTTCAGCCTCATCTTCAATACATTTGGGCAGCTCAATTTTTATTGCCTATATTTACCCTACTCTTTTCTCTGTAGGCTTATGTGGGACATATGCATTCCTATTCTTTTATTTAGGGTTTTTGAGTGAGAAGCTTATGCTATTGCTATAAGTTGTTGAAACCCTAATTGAGTTGTTTGGTTTTTGAGAGTTTTGTTTTGAGATTGCTTCCATTGAGATTGAGTTGATCAAGTTATGCTTTACTTGATACATGAGTTGGGCTTGCTCCTTTAAGATTTGATTTTATCAAGTTGTACTTTGCTTGATAAACTTGGGTGTGTGGCTAAGTTGAGCATTCCCATTGGAGAGAAGTTGGAAATATCTTGAACCCCTTTTTGATGCTTAGAGAGAGATTGCTTTGAGTTCTTGAAAACTAACTTGGCTAGGGTTTGATAGCAAGTTATGGTTCTATGTTGGAGGAGTTGATTCCTTGATATTGCATTATTGACAATTGTTGGATTGTGGTTCAAGATCTTGTGAAAGTATACTACTTCTATCTTTATTATGATTTGATAAAGAGTTTGTTTTTGAGTTGAAGGATAGAACATATTGAGTCTCTAACAATTCTCTTTATGCTCCTATGATATTGATTTGAGTTGATATTGAAAGTTGAAGGATAGAACATATTGAGTCTCTAACAATTCTCTTTATGCTTCTATGAGATTGATTTGAGTTGATATTGAGAGTTGAAGGATAGAACATATTGAGTCTCTAACAATTCTCTTTATGCTTCTATGATATTGATTTGAGTTGAGATTGAAATTTGAAGGATAGAACATATTGAGTCTCTAACAATTCTCTTTATTCTTCTATGAGATTGATTTGATATGATTGGATGAAACACATTGGGTCTCTAAAAATTCTCTTTGTGTGTTCACATTGGGCAAGTTTCTTGGTAAAATTGCTTGAGCTGATTTGGGCAAGTTCTTGGTGAGCTTGCTAGGACAGATTTGGATAGGTTCTTGTGGAGAACTTGTGGACTGATTTGGAAAGGTTCTTGTGGAGAACTTGTGGACTGATTTGGACAGGTTATTGTAGAGAACTTGTGGACTGATTTGGATAGGTTCTTGTTGAAGAACTTGTGGACATATTTGATGAAGTATTGGTGAATACTTGTGAGTAGTTGTGATTAATTTTTTCAAGATTTTGGATTAATCTTGGGATAAATCTGATAGAGATTTGAGAGCAAATTTGTGTTGGACTAGAGAACTGAGTTTGGTGCAGATTTGTGACAGATTTTGAGAGGACTTGTGCTAGACCGACAGACTGTGTTTAGTACATGTGTTGATGAGTAGTTGTGGAGGTGATTAGTGAGGACATAAGTCTCTATAGCTAGAGCAAGGAGGATAAGATGTCTTATGTGGAAAGGAGTTCCACCTGCTAGCGGCAAAAGAGGCAGTGATCTTCTAAAGTATAATTTCCAAATATTTGGGGGATATGTCATCTCCTTTGGGCAGGAGACTCATAAATACTTCTTTGGGGGATAGGACATCTCCTTTGGACAGGAGGCTCATAAATATTTGATTAGGGTAAGGATTCTCCTTTGGAAATGAAGTCCATAAATATTGTAATTGGGAAGGATTCCCAAAGGATTTGATTGAGAAAATTTACTGAAATATTTTCTCTGTGGAGTAGCCCACCTTGGGTGAACCACATTATATTGGTGTCTCAATTGTGTGATGACTTATACACTGGTTTGATTATTGCTTTGATTTTGCTATTGGTTCATTGCATTGCTTTCTGAAGTAAAAGGAAAAAGTTAAAAAGTGGTCTTATACTATTCACCCCCCTCTCAGTATAAGCTTGTGTTCTTCAATAGGTTGTTTATAAAAAGGAACACAAGAATATTTTCATATGAGCTTATATTTGGATAAAATTATCTATTGCCTACATAAATAGAAAGAAGTTCCTATCTCTACTCCTTTAGGATCATGAAAATCCAAATACCCTGCAGAAAACATTAGATCAAATTGCACTATTACAAGAGAAAAGAAGAGAAGCCTTGAATAGAATCATAGAATAAACTCAAAAAATAGTGTAGCTCTTCAATAAGAAAGCCAAAAGCCAACCATTCATTGAAGGAGATATTGTAATCTAATAGGAACCAAAAAATGATAAGCATGATGAAAAAGGAAAATTGGAGCCCAAATGGCTTGGCCCATATTAGATAGTTTAGGTTGTTGGACAACATACGTATAGACTGCAAACATTGGGAGAAAAAATAAAAATCCTAGTCAATGGTCAATACCCAAAACTATATCAGCCTTGCTTTGGGATCAAAATAGAGTAAAGTGTACTCTTGTTAAAAAAAAGAGTATGTTCTAAGTCCTTAATATTTTTAGATGATTAGGTAGAGGAATGTCTTTTTATCATTATCAAAACAATTGGTTGCAATAGTTTTTCTTTCAGTTTCTCATTATTTTAATTTTTAGGTGTTTAGGTAGAAAAATATTCTTAATTTTATTTGTTTCAAGTGATTTAGGAATGTGGATACAAGGTCTAACCATAGAGGCTAAGGTTCTCAAGTGCTTCAAGTTTTCACCACTTGTCCCAGTCAGAGCCTGTGTTGTATCCTCAAAATACAACTTAAGAGTAACCCCTAATTTTAAATTTTGAAGGGTCTTGTAAGGTCCTAGTTTTAGGTGTTTTGTCAAAATTTTAATAAGAATGGTTTTCAAACTATTAGAGTCAAGACAAGAAACATAATTCAAAATTTTGTATTGGTAGTACCTTGAAATTTTTTTATAGTCCAAAGTATGTCTATTGTCAAGAAGGTCCTCAAGTTTTCATTATTTTGGAAAGACCATGAATATTAGTCCTTCAAATGATAAATTGTTAATCCCTAATGTCATTGCCTAAAAATCCCCAAATATCATCATCATTCATTTTTTTCCCTGCATTATCCCTAGGTTTCTTTAGAAAATTTCATAGCCATCACCTTCTCTCATATTTCCTCGTGGAAAATTAATATTCCTCTAAGGCCCCCATTTTTATATCCCAAAGTCATTCACCCTCTATTTTCCCCTTACAGATCTTATTTCCCTAAGTTTTCCAAAATATAATACTTCCCATTCTTATTTCATCATAGATTCATAACTCCATTTATGTCCACTTTGAACCCATGCCTTAAAACCACTATAAAATTCTCTTTGCTAAGGTTTAAAATATCATCCTCCTACCTGTGGCCATAGTATCGAGCCACCAAGTGAATAATCCTTCTAAATCCATGGTCACATTTGAGTAATTTTTTCTTTTTAAAATTTCTTGATCTTCTTTTGACATGGTCGATTATAATTAGCTACCAAAATTGGGTGTTGGATGGCAATTGATCGCTAAAGCATGGGCATCACATGATAATTGGTGGAGAGAAAAAGATAAAAGAAATTATAAATTATTTTCTCACCATGGTCTTACACCTTGTTCCCAAAATTATATATTAATGGAGGTCATGATTCGTATGCTCAACCCCTCCTCTCCACCAAAATTTAATCAATGTTGTAATGTCTAAAGTCGACCTCATAGAAAATTAATGTTTCTCTAAGGCCTAATAATCCCTCATGTCCATGCAAATTCCCATTTCCATGCAAAAACTTAAATTTCCTAAGTTTCATTGATATAAATTAAGAAATTATAATTGGTTGCAAGAAGAAGGACGTCAAATGGCGATTGGTCACCAGAAATGCGCAGTAGATGGCCATTGGTTGAAATAAAAAGATAAAGAAGTTGTGCCATAGTTGGAAAAAGATAAAAAGTGAAAGTATGTACTAGGCAAAAATATTTTTATAAGGTGGTGTAATAAATTATTCCCATCTCCGAAGCCTTAAGTCATTTACTTGTTATTTCCCCTTTTAGCTCCTTCCAAATTGTTCTAAAAATTTCACACCTAAGGGGGTTCCTCTAAAGCACGTAATATTTTCCATTCTCTAAGAGTGCATAAAAAAATCCTTTTTTTCCACCTTAATCCCTAATTCCAAAACATAGGCCCCTAAATGTGTTGGACATTTTGAGTCTTCTAAGTCAAAGTTATCATTGATGTCACCTGATAGAGTTATCACTCATATCAAGGAATTCGGCAAGAAATAAAGCCATAAAAAATTTTCACTATCATCCAGGAAAAAGCTTCAACAGTGCAAAAATTAAAGGAAAAAAGGCTCCATACTATTTTAATATTATTGGGAGCACAGGTTAAGAAATTGGTTCATAACAAACCAAGAAGGGTTATTGCAAAGTTTAAAAGGAGGTCCAATATTTATTTTATAAATTATTTAAATTCACAAGGAATTTAAATTTTATAAATAAATATTCGTTACACCAAGGTTGTGCAATAAGACAAGGCTCCAAGGTTTAATTAAGCTAAAACCTAAGGTTGGATTGATTTAATTTATAATATTTAAATTTAATTTTAAATACCTTATAAACTAATCAACCAAACCGACATCAAATTAAATCGATATGCTAACATGATTGCATGGAAGACAAAGGACACTATATATAATGCCCTAAAAGGCATCAACTAATTATCCTTCCTCAAAATAAGAAATAGCATACGAAATTGGTGGTTGATATCATGAGAAACATCGAACATATTTGAAGGACGGTGCTCAAAATAAACTAAAGCACATTGAAACCCTCAAGCCAACTGGGAAGCGTGGCATAGTGGCAAGGAGGTATTGGTTAAGTCTTTGTTGCAGCGTTGAGCTGCGTTCGAATCCTAGCAAGACGCAAATCGATTGGTGTTGGTAACAGCAAAGTGCTGCACACATTTTTGTCTTCGCTGCCAGCATAAGGAACCTATAGCATGTGGTTCTCTCAATGCTCCAAGAAAGCGCTTAGCTCGCATGGCAGTAGAGCCACGACTAAGGAGCACGTCATGGGCAGAGTTAGGGGTTTGAATCTCTTCCAAGGGAGAGGTAATATTTTTGTTGAGCATTTGAATAATATTGCCTAAAGTTGGAGTTAGGAGATTGATGATTAATTATATTTAATTAGTAAAGTTGGGAGTTAAAAGGTTTTTATTATTTGGAAAACTGCAAACTGAGAATTATTGACTAGAAATAAAGTTAGGAGGCATAAGGATTTTAGGTATTATTTTAATTAAAGTCTTAGTTAATAAAGTTTTGATATTTGAGAAGTAAGACTTTAATAGAGTTGATTTTATTTTGAAAGATATATTTGCCAAGGAGATTATTTTTGAAATATGTTGGGTATTATTTTATAGATGGAGTGATAAGGTGTATTTTGGTTGATATTATTGTTGTGTTGTGATTTATTGAGAAAATAAAAATTATCCTCTAACCCTTATTGAGTTTGTGAAAGAAGTAATTGTGAGTGTGGCAGATTTGTAAAGACAACTACTCTTCAAGAAAAGGTATGGGCAAAATTATTCTTTGTTGAGTTAGGTGATTGGCTTGATTACAAATTAAGTTTGGAGTGAAAAGTATTTGATTAGGGTTTCCTTTTCAAAAGTGGTTGAAAAAATTCTTCGAGGTTTTCTTTATTGATATTTGTGATTAAACCTTGTTTTATTAGCATTGTTGTTGATACCATTGGTTGAGTGAAGTGTTTGAGCTAATGCTTCAAGGTTTTATGAATTGAGAGTTGTGATTGAAACTTTGTTTTGTAAGCATTGTTGTTGAAGCCATTGGTTGTGTGAGGAACCTGAGTTAGAGTTTAAAAATATCATGAGTATCATTTTTATGTGAAGGATGTTTGATAAGCATGGTTGTTAAAGTGAGTTGTTATGCAAAGAACTTGAACTTGAGTTAGAAAAGAACATGAGTATCATTGTTATGTGAGATTTGTTGTTGAGCATTGTTGGAAAATTTTTGAGTTGGATGATACATGCTTGGACTAGGGTTTGTGAGCAAGAGTTGTTTCTTGAAGTGATTGGTTGAGTAGAGTTGATTGAGCCTAGTCAAATGGATGTATGAAGTGATTGATCAAGTTCCATAAAACAAACTATTATATATTCTGATTTGAGTTGAGATTGAGTTTTGAGAATAGAACATATTGAGTCTCTAACAATTCTCTTTATGCTTTTATGAGATTGATTTGAGTTGAGATTGAGTTTTGAGTATAGAACATATTGAGTCTCTAACAATTCTATTTATGCTTATATGAGATTGAGTTGAGAAAGTGATTGAGCATTGAGTATAGAACATATTGAGTCTCTAACAATTCTCTTTATGTTTCTATGATATTGGACAAGTTTTGTGTGGACTTGTTAAGCATATTTGAGGCAAGTCTTTGAGAAGACTTGTGGACTGATTTTGTGTGAGCTTTTATGGAAGCTTACAATACAAATTTGAGCAAGTCCTAGAGAGGACTTATTGAGAAGATTTGGAAAATTTCTATGTGAGCTTGTTGAGCAGATTTGGAAAAGTTCTATGTGAGCTTGTTGAGCAGATTTGGACAGGTTCTGTGTGGACTTGTTGAGCATATTTGGACAAGTTCTGTATGGATCTGTTGAGCAAATTTGGACAGGTTCTGTATGGAATTGTTTAGCAGATTTGAATAGGTTCTATGTGAACTTGTTGAACAGATTTGGACAGGTTTTATGTGGACTTGTTGAGCAGATTTGGATAGGTTCTGTGTGGACTTGTTGAGCAGATTTGAGTAGGTTATGAGTGGACCTATTGAGAAGATTTATGCTAGATCAACTGGATTATGTTTAGTGCAGATTTGAGTGGAATTATGCTAGACCGAATGGACTGTGTTTAGTGCAAGATTTGAGTAGATTTGTGCTAGAACGAATGTATTGTGTTTAGTGCAAGAGATTGAGTAGAGCTATGCTAGACCGACTGGACTATGTTTAGTACAATATTGAGATAGAGCTTTGGAGGTGACAAAGCAGAGAGGACAAAGTCTCTAGTGGATAGATATCCATCATCTAGGACATTGAGGATAGGTATTCTAAGTGAGGACAAGAGTTTTCAAGTGGAGATAGATCCACAGTCAGTGCAGTGGAGGCAGTGTCTTCTAGAGGATCACCAGCCAGAGTAGAGGAGAAGGAGTTTTCCTGTGGATAGATCTCCATAAAAAAAATTTAGGGTATGAGCACCTCCTTTGGACATAGGTCCATAAATATTGTAATTGGGAAGGATTCCCAAGATATTATTTAAGAAATATTTAGAAGACATATTTTCTCCGTGGAGGTAGACATATTTGGATGAACCACGTATGTGTCTCTATTGTGTGATTATTTGTGCATTGCTTTGGTTATTGCTATTGATATTACCATTGATTATATTTATTAATACTATTTGGGAAAGAAAAGTAAAATGTTGTCTTATACTGTTTACCCCATCTCCCCTTTCAGTATAATCTTGTGTTCTTCAATTGGTATCAGATCTGGTTCCTTCAAAAAAGGTTTAACAGCTTGAAGGAAGATCTTACAAGAACACAAATGGCAAAGAAAGCCAAAGGTAAAACCATGAGACGCAAGAAGAAAATAACACACATGGTCATGAAATAAAAGGAATGAGTTTAATATTGTTGTGTTTGGAGGACAAATGAAAATAGATTCAAGAAATGAATCAAGTAATGGAGAAATGTCCAGACTGATAAATTTTTGTACCAAATGTGGGAACATAGGTCACCATGTAGCTTACTGTCCACAAGAATGTTTTATTTGTGGTAAACTTGGCCATGATGCAGTTTATTGCAATGGGTTTAGTAGCGGTGAATATGAAGATGACATTCTCGAAAATGAAATCCTAGAGGTTGGTTCAAGAAAGGATAACAGGGAAAATCAAAACAGGTATGAAGAAGAAACTCTACTTTTAGTATTAGAAGAAAATGTTCCTATAGAATATTCATAAAAAGAAAAAGAGAAATCCACCCTTAAGGAACTCATTGAGTTGAAAAGAGAGAATTTAGAATTGAAGGGTCAAATACAAGAAGATGAGAAATGTAAGACAAATCTTCTACAATATATTTCTGACTTGAGAGATAAAGTTGAAAATGCAAGAAGAGTTGAAAAATGTATGGTAGAATAGTCAAAGGTAAAAGAGATTGAATGTGAAAGGCTTATGGTTACTCTTGAAGAATTAAAAATGGAGAACTCAGGATTAATATTTCAAGCTCAAGAATATGAAAAATCAAAAGCAAGGTTTTTACAAGAACTCACCAACTACAAAATCAAAGTTGAAGAGACAAGAAAAATTGAAGAAGGTATGGCCAAAAAATTAAAGATAAAAGATCTATAGTGTGAAATATTAGAGCATGAAAAGAAGCTAAGGGTGACAAATAGGAATAGGCCAAAGCGTGATGATAAGCATGTGGATTTTTAAATCTCACTATGCATGCACATCAAAACAACCAAGATCCTTTAGGGATTTTAGATTTGAACAAGTGTATAGATCAATGCTCCACTACAAAAAGCAATCATAAAAGGGTATTCTCATTACGAGTAAATCTGTTATGAGAAGTCATGTGGTAGTTCATGGGTAGCAACAACACAAAGTAGTAGCTAAAGTTTTAATTATAAAATGTATAGAAATATGCCCCAAAAAAACTATAAAGTCCCACAAACATTTGCCTTCTATAGTCACTCCATAGATACACAAAGTCAAGAGAATTTTTGCTTATTATAAAGTGTTATTATAATTCTAAAAATATTAAACAAAAAATAATGGCCTCATCCAACACTTCTTCCAAGGCCCCCACCATCGAGTCAAAGCTCAAAGATTTCATTGAAGCCACACCATATCAAAAGTTTTTAGGTACAATCTCTATTAACAAAACTAATAAATTATCAAGTCTATCAAGGTTAGACAATAATTGACACATGACCAACACTGGATAGTAGAACAAGTGATAATTTTTAGCTATTACCGAACTGAAGAGACCCATCAATGCCATCCAAATTTATTGAAGGTGCTTCTCATAAGGGCATATAGATCTTGAAATGAAAACAACACATACAATAATATATGGGTGTGTAATCTGGTCAAACTCATATGCCCTAAGGTTTATTACTCATCTAACTCATTGTCTTGGTTGTCAATGGTGTATGATCCAAAAGCAAGGGCAATTAAGTACTACGTGAATCAGGCCATATTCAGAATCACTCTGAAAAATATAATCAAATTATTTCAACTCAAATACACCATGAGGATTATTTACAAAAGAGTACTGACATCCTAAGCTCAACACATGATAGATACCACTTTTTATGCCAAGTTATTTGATTATAATGGATAAGTATCTACTCATTTTTTTGTTCATAAATATGCACTTCATCCATGGATAAGAGATTATACCGATATGATTAATCTATTAATGGGAGATCAAGACCTCAAATGGGTAGAAACAAAATTCATGTACCTGATAGTCCAATGCAATAAGAAAGACCAACCTACCATGTATAAGTGGGAAAACATGATTTGTGAAGCCTTAGATAAGGAACTCCAAAAATTGCAAGGGGCCATTTTAGGATAAGAGGAAGTGACACCCCATTTTTACCATTATTATTTATTAATAAATTTTATAGTAGGCCATGTGGATGAGAAAACAACAAAGGAATGGGGAGGACTATACCAAGAAATTGTTCAAGAAAGGCTCCTATGGATATAGGAAGGTGAAATCAGTTATGTAGAATTTTTTGGACAATTTCTCCTAGACATATATTTTAGATTTGTGGAAAACACCCTCATAGGGTTGGCCCAGGAATTGCCATGTTCCTACATGAAAATAAAGTAGGGGATTACTTCTATACTGAGAATTTCACCTACATAATAATATACAAGTTAAAATTCCCCTTGAAGGCCCTACCTGTTTTTTACCTAAAGTCAATTGTAGCACTAGAATTTATCAGGTAAATTGTAGAATAGACTAAAACTAGGGTAGCAAAAAGGAAGCCAAGATTTCTTGGTTGAATATACCTTGTAGAATGGACCACTATATATATAAAGGATATAATAGTATGTTGGCATAATTAGAGAAAATGGATTCATATGATTTTTCTAAAGTCACGTGGAGGCCCTATGACCCTCACAATTATTATAATGACATTGTTATGAAAAAAATAAAAAATTGGGCAATAAATCATAGGGGAGATTTATTTGAAGATCGCATGAAAGTCACCTTGATGAGGGGAAAATATTTGGATCAAATACGGTAGGCCCGAGATAGACCATACTCCCACCTAGATATGGTAGGAAACTACCCTTCCAATTTAAGCACGCATAGAAGAGCCATATTTGAACTAGTTGCCCCATTGGTCCTAGAAATACCTCCAAAATAATATCAAGACCATATTTTGAAGGTCATTAATAAATATCTTGAATAAATAGAAATATTAATGGAGGTCATAGACCTAGTAGAAGCTAAAGCAAAGAAATCTTCAGATGTTCAACTATCCCAAAGTATTTCTCTTATCGCCATAAAGGGAAAAGATATAGTTGTTGCCTCCTCTGCACAAATGTAGATAACCTCTCTAGACCTAGTTAAATTAGTAATGGCCCCTAAGCATAAGCTTGAAACTGCAACATGCCTCCCTCAAGTGATCCCCACTAGCATAGTGATTAATAAAGAAGAGTGCAAAATTTCTTCAAAAGTGCTTAAGAGGATCCAACAAGTAGGAGGATTGGCCAATTTTTTGAGAGAGCTTCAGATTAAGTTTGCTTCATATCCAAGTTTTTCATAGATAAAAAGGCCAAGTCTAGAAGCCTTACCTTCTTTAGTCACTCAAAAAAGCTTCACTCTAGCACAAAGGAAAGAAGATTCCATACAATTCAATCCTAAGGAAAAGAAACAAATAGAAGCCATTGAGTAAGGGAAATATCTAGGTGAATCTCAATACACAATGGAAGAGTGATATATTAAAGACACTTAGACTTCAATTGAGACACTTGTAACAACAAAAGCAACAATCCCATTAGCTCAGATCTAATTGGACAAGTCGACAGGAGAAGCAATAATGCAATATCAAGACAATCCTCTAGTCATCGCAAAAGTGTAGGCCCAATCCCAAGTGGCCATAATAGAAACACTATATAAGAGAAATAAATCATTGACAACTAGAGTAACACAACTACAAGGTGAGAATCAATAATTAAAAGTAAAAATGGACAGTCTTAGGCAACAAATGTCACAATCACAAATAGCAGCCCCTACAACTAAACCTTAGATTATAGTTAAGAGTTTTGATTACTCATATTTCATTTCCAAACTCAAAAAGGAATTGCTACACAAAATTCAAATTAGGCTAGGATAATTGAGGGAAATATTCTACAACATTGGTGTGATTAAACTCGTTGTAGATGACCTGAAGGTTCAACTAAAAAATATAAATAAAAGAGTGAGAAAAATATTCCCCACATTTAAATTTTCAAAAAACACTATGAACAAAAGAGTGAAGGCTACCTAGTACATGATGACAATTTTATCACTTTATATATAGAAGAATTTGCAAAAATCTTAATGTTTTTTATAGGTAGACCAAAATGGAAAATTTGGAAGAGTAAGATGGTAGAATGGAAAATCAAATTAAATGAAGAGTTTTCTAAGGTAGAGTTTACTTTAGAATAATGATTACAAGTGGCTAATATTTAGGATATGATTCAAATAAGGATACAAGACTTCGATTATGATCCATATGATGAATAAGAATTAGCCAGGTAGACCAATTTTATTGCAAAAACTATTAATCGCTTGTGTTTGTTTTATCAAGATCACAAGGAATGGTCAAGATTTATGAAGAATAAAATCATGCTAAACCCAGGTGTTGTAGGTGAGTTGTAAAGGAGAGGGCAATCCTCCAAGGGATGTCCCAGGTTCAAATATCTACCCTACCAAAAAGTTAAATTGGGTATCCAAAATCCAATTGATAATGTTGGTGCGGGTAGGGTCGAGTGCGACTCTTGGGTGACTTTGACGGTGTAGAACCCCATTTTTATGGTCTCTCAGACCAAGGTGGCCCCGCAAGGGGTTTTTAGCTTAAAAAAAAATCATGCTAAATTTAAATATGCTAAAATTTACCATGAATTTTAGTGATGGTGCTTGGACATATATTGAAAAAGAGGTGAAAGAGCTCATAGATGATATGAAAAAAGGTAAATACATAAAAAAAAGTGGCCTCAAAGTTTTTGCAATCATAGAAGTTCTAGAGAAAAGAACTACATAATAGGGATAGAGTTGACAAAGATATGGGGATGAAGAAGTCAACACTGATCCCACCATAGAGGGAAGCCAAGAGTCAACAGAAGAAAACGAGGATCCAGGAATAGACCAGTATTGAAATATGAGTTCTATACAACTATACATCATTTGAATGAGGATTATTATTGTATTAATCTCAAATATATTCATGGAAAATATAATCCAACTCCCATTATAAATCTAATTGATATTAATACAATTTCATGTTTCTAAAATATTAAATTTTGGGTATAAAACATAAAAAAATTAAAAAAAATAATAATGTAAAAAACTCTTGTGGGTTATTAATATTTGAAAAGCAATTTTTGATATTAAATGTATAACCTGATAATTTCATGAACAATAAATTAATTAAATGTGCCCCTTGTAAATAGTTATATATTTTTGTTGAGTTATTCATCTGATTTTAATGTTTACATATTTGATAAGTATACAACTAGGTGAAATTAACCTTACCCAAACCTTGGGGAAATCAAGTATTTCCTTTCAAGAGAGGATATCTTGAATGAATCCTGATTGTGGGTATGTGTTTGTAATTGGACAAATATATCACTCAATAGCTCCCAAGTTAGACTCTATTGTCATAGTCACATTCTATTAGGTATAATTATTACATTAGTTTGACATTATAATACCTATGTTGTATCCAAGTAGATGGAGCATTGGTTGTAATGATCTCATTGATTGTAATGATGTTTGATTGTAACAAATTTTGATCATAATGTCACTGCATGTATTTAATATATCATGATAAAATAATATCTCAATGCTAATTTCCTACATTGGTATTAGAGCTAGTCAACATGGAAGAGAGTTTGTTGGGCTAGACTTGGCTATTTGAGTTAGATTTGAAACCATCATATATTATTGCCAGTTTGTCTATGAGCATCTAGATATTCTAGATCATACTAAATTTTGTATCCAAATCATCCATGAAGGAATCTATATCCTTCGTAAATTCAAACTAAAGGAAGTGACCATCCTAGACATGGGCTTCATGACCATCCTAGAGATAAATGTCACAATATAATAGTTGCTTTTAATTATTCAACTATTTAATTGAGTTGGAGTTTGTGTCAACCAACTACACATCTAGAATTTCATAGATTAATTTCTCACCATATAAATCAAGAGCTACGACAAAACTAATACTCAAGGGAAGAAGGAGGAGATCCAACACACAATCATGAAGATCTGATACAAAACTGTTATCATGTTGAATAGATCCAATACTCTCTTCCATTTTATGAACTTCAAAAAAATAGTCATCTCTTCCTTGTACCTCAAAACATTAAGTAGATCTATATATCAAATGTTTATTTAGAAACATTAGATCTTGGATTCTATTGATGTTAAATTTTAATACATAGGAGTCAAGGATTATCTTTCCCAATGAAGCATCATGTGAAGCTAACTTCAACTGATGCTCATCTATCATTCATATCTATCACCACTAATGGTAAACCAATGTAGACACACACAAGCATGGAGGACATGAACAAGTACCTACTAAGCATTGTGTCATCATTTTTCCATCTTGAGGTTGAGCACTATAGTTGATTAGGAACATTCTACCATCGACCTCTATAGTGTCATTGTCCATGTAGGCACTAGAATGTTGAAATATATTGGTAATGCTTATACATAATATTACATCATTTCTAACATAGATTATAAACCAAAAATATCCATAGGTTCTAAAATAGCCAAGAAAAGCACAAGATTTTACATATTTATGAGGCTTAAATTTTGATTGCTCGTGACATAAAAAAAATCATCCAAAATCCTATAGCATACCACATATTAGAGTGATGTAGTGGATTCAAATACATGGTGCAATAGGGTCCTCTCCCACATGGACCTATTTATAAAGAAGACTATGATGACCAGACACCTATATCACATTTTTCCCATGGTGACCATAGCAGAGACCCATGTGATGGAGTTCCTAGTCTCATGGTAAGGCTGCTAGATGTTAGTGATTCTAGCCACCACTATTTGTCTATATGAGTTCATTTCTATATGTAAGGATGTGGGTTATTCTAATGGTTAGTGCATATAAGAAAAGTATGATGTAGCCAACACAATCCAGGTTCATTTCTTATCAATGATATATTTTTTATTTTGAAGGCATATTAAAATAAAGATTATTATATTATTCAATAGTTTAAAAATATTTTATTAACTATAGAACCATTAGGAGTGATAAAGAAATGAATTTTATTTAAATCATAATTAGGAGTTATGAAGGCATGCACTTTATCTAAAGAGAAATTAAGAGTCATAAGGGTGTAATTATAAGATTATCAAAATGCATTCGATTGTAAGGGTAATTTATTAGAAGGCAAATTATTTGTAAAATTTCAAAGGGGTAGTAGGGTTAATTTTGAAAACTTACACAAGGAATGTTGTAATTTTGGTGGAGATCAACACCTTCAAACATTATTGCAACTTTTACATTCAAGAACCCTTTCTTAGACTATAAGGTTTGAAGTAGACTTTTGTAAATATAGCACCTCTAATAGTCATATATACGTAATATTATCATGACTAGATACTACACTTAACACCTAAAATAACTACAATAATGACTTTTGGGGTCTATTCCTATTAATAATCAAGAAGTAATAAAACAAATCCAATTTTTTTACTCCACTCTATTATTCATCCTATTCATCATGGTCACTTGACATAAAACCTGAAATTTAGACTCTTCAAGTATACTAGGGAAGTTATGCTCAATATTTTAGGAGGTATTTTTAAGAAAGTGTCATAGATAGGATGAATACCTTTTAGTATTGCCTAAGTGCCATGTATTGGTTTCTTTCACATACCTTAAGGTCTCTCTCTCATGTAATATTGTGTATATTAAGAGGACTAACTTCTTCGATGTACCAATGGGTATATTAGAAGGGTGGGTATATAGAAAAGATCAATATATAGGACTAGTGGTATATAGAAAAGGGGACCATTTAGAGAAATAATGAACCCTCACCATGACCATCCCAAAGGTAATTCTTACATATTTATTTCTTGAGAGGTCATAACTTTGGACCATGGAAGACAAATATGAGAACCATTTTGCAAGTTGATAGACTCTAGGATATTGTGACTAAAAAGGTTATGTGACCTCAAGAAACCAACAAATCAAATAAATATGATGATGTAGATGCAAGAAAATTAATGCTCATCATCCTTGATATAGATGATATGACCCAACCATATATTTGTGAAGTAGAGACATCCAAGAAAGAATGGGATACACTATAACCATCTACAAAGGGAAGAAACAATCCACTATTATTACCCTTCAATAAAAACTTCACATATTGAGAGTGGTATATGGAGAAAGTGTAGAGGCATTTATTTGTAGATTCATGGAGCTAAAATCAAGACTAAATGCCATGGGTTAAAAATAAAAGACAAGCTCTTAGTCTCAATTATAATTTAAGATTTACTACATTTATTTAGAGTACTCATAACCTCCTTATAAATTTCAAATAGGATAGTTTCCTTTGAAGGGTTGGTCAATTTTCTACAACATGAATAAGCAACCAATAAATTGAGGGATAAAATATCAAACAATGCACTTATAACTATGAAATCTAAGAATAAGAAACCCTTATTCATTATCCTCATAATTATCATAGAAGCAACCTATAAAAAAAAGAGGTATTATCATATCTATAAAAATAAGGACATAATACCAAGCATCTTGGTATAATTCGATGACTCAAGATTATGAAGTCTATCAAGCTCAAAAGAAGAAAAACAATACAAACCATGTCCTAAACATAAGCAACAAAAAGGCCATATAGCAACTAAAGAATTAGATTTCAATTCCAAATAGGAAGACAAGGTTCTAATGACACAGGCCTTAACCAAATCTAAGTATGATGTTTGATATATTTATTTTCAAGCTAGAAAGCACATATCAAGGGATAAATATTGGTTTGATTCCTTGTAAGAAAAAGAAGGAAAACCAATGAAAATTGATGATGTTAAAAAATACAAGGTCAAAGGAGTAGGTTATGTTTTACTTCATCTTCTAGATTGGAAATTTAAAAATGCAAAGGTACTATCTATACCAATCCTACTAAACAACTTATTATCTATCCCACAAATATTGGACTAGAACATGACGGTCAAATTTAGAGTAGATAATGGTCACAAGAAGTGTTTCATCACCAAAAATGGTGAGAATGTAGCAATTGGGTTGGGTTGTTTTACCTAGATGTCCTATCTTCTCCTAATGTACCATTTTCATCAGCCATAATAGTTACAACCTCCCTTTGACATATGGGCATTGTAGCTCAATATAGTTCAACTCAATAAGCATAAAATGGTGATCAGTTTCCCAACATTTCATCCACATTGCTAATTTTCTTAGGTTTTTTAGTGGAGAAGCTAAACCAAGTACCAATTGAATTAAAAATTCATATATTCAAAGGCCAATTGGATATGATACATGTTTATTTGCATGGACTCATGCTAGATAGTTTTGGTCACAAAATATACTTCTAGTTTTATATTGATGATTACTCTAGGAATATGTGAGTGTCCTTGTAATTGAAGTCTAAATTATTCTAGTATTTCTAGCATTTTTAGCAACATATAAAAAATAAAACTGGGTTTTCCATTGAAGTACTCTACTTAGGTCAAGGGGGTAGTATACATCAAATGAATATTCAATATTTCTAAAAGAAGAAATCATTCTTTCATGGAAATGGTTTGTTGTGTGCTCATAGGACCCAACCTGGAGTAGTAGTATTACACTAAAGTTGTCACCACTATAGTGTATCTTCTAAACAAAGGACTTACAAAGGAACTTTAAGGATTTATTTCTAAATAAGTCTGGTCTAGGAGAAAGCCTTTAGTCTCACATCTTAGAGTCTTTGATAGCAAGGGATACATGCATATACAAAAGAAAAAGAGGACCAAGATGGATGTGAAACCCCTACCATGCATATTATTTTGGTACAATGATGAATTAAAAGGGTATTTATTGATAGACCCTATCACCAAGAAATTTCATATAAGTCAAGATGTGCTATTTTATGAAGTAGTTGAACCTAAATCAAATATTAAATCCTCTAAAAATATCAATATTCTACATCGCCTATTATAAACATATATTTTGATGAGGAAGTCCAAGAAGACATTCTAGTTGTTGTTAATGAACATGAAGTAGTTGCTTCTTCACAAAAACACAAAACTCCAAAATGCTTCACTAGTAACATCAAAGATACCAAACTTGATGCACCTCTTAATATCAGTTCCACTTGATTATATACTTGTAGTATATTATGATAAGATAAAAATTTGGGATTGACATATTCAATAATGGAGAATTCAAAACTAGCATCAGTGAAGGACGCATTTAGCTCATCCAAGCGGAAGGTAGTTATAGAAGCAAAGTATAACTCTCTAATGAAATATAAAAATAGGAGCTCATTGATCTACCTAGAGGAAAAAATCCCATAGTTTGCAAGGGGGTCTTCAATATCAAATACAAGGTAAATGGGTCAACTAACAAATACAAGGCATATCTCAGTGAAAAATGACTATGCATAAAAGGAAGTAATTGACTATGAAGAAAATTTTGCATCCATAGTAAAGATAACAACCATCCATAATATTTGTGCCATGGAAACATAGTTTTATTGGAAGCTGCATCAAATGGATGTTAAAAGTACCTTCCTTAATAATGATCTCCAATAAGAGGTATATATAACTCAACTCAAAGGCTTTATTCTAAATGGATAAGAACAAAAGGTATGCAGAATTATCAAGTCCTTGTATGAGCTGAAGCAATCTCCTAGAGCCTAGTACATCAAAATGGATGAGAACCTAATGTAGCATGGATTCCATAGAAGTCCCTCATATACAAATTTCTACTTCAAGAAATTTGGATATGAGATAGTGATACTTGTGTTATATGTCAAAAAATTTATTATTATAGGCAACACTAATGAATTGGTGGATGAAAAAGTTGTTTATAATGATAGATTTAGAACTTTTGCATTATTGTCTTGGCTTGGAGGTGTGGTAGAGAAAAACTCACACCGTGATCTCATAGATAAAATATGCCAAGTCACTATTGTAAAAATATTAAATGATAGACTGTAAACCTAAGGAAACAATAATAGAGCAATGGTTACAACTATATTAATAAGATAAGCCTCCTCAAGTATCTAGAACTCTTTATCATTAGGTGATTGGGAGTCTCATATACCTAAAAAACACCAAGCTTGACATCAATTTTGATGTAAGTTGTCTATCAAGATTCATGCAATATGCTAAAAAAATCATTGTAAAGTACAAAAGAGGATAATACATTATGTTTATGGTATAGTAGAATATGGCCTAGAATATAAGAAAAATAATAAATTCTTCTTACAAGGATACACAGACTATGATTATGCTAGATCTCTAGATGACTAAAAATCAAATTTTGGGTGTGTTTCATCTAGGATTTGTATTTGTCTCATGGAATAGCAAGAAATAATAGGTAGTAGCATTATCATCCATAGATATAGAATATGGACCTTAAGAACACAAGCTTATACTGAGAGGGAGGGTGAAAAATATAAGATAAAAATTTTACTTGTCTTTCCAAATTAATATCATCCAATAATATCAATTGCAATAATGAAACAATGCACAAATCACCACACACATAAGAGACACAGATTTAATGTGGTTCACCCAATGTGGGCTACATCCATAGAAAAATATTTCTTATAAATTTCTCAAATAAATTTCATGGGCTCCAACCCCTATTATAATGTTCGTGGACACCTATCCACATGAGACACCTATCCCCTCTGCTCTGGTTCATGAAACTCTATCCACTAGAGACACAAATCCCCTCTGCTCTAGTTCTTGGACCTCTATCCATAGGAGACACCAATCCCCTCTGATCTGGTTCATGGATATCTATCCATAGGAGACACCAATTCCCTCTACTATGGTTTGTGGACCTCTATCTATAGGAGAAACTAATACCATATGCTCAAGTCTGCTCCAAAACCTACTCACAACACTGCTCAAGTCTACTCCAGACCAGATCACAATTTTTTCTCAAATCTACCTCAAATATAATCACAAAATCTGCTTAATTATACTCCAAACCTGCTCACAAAACCTACTCAATTCTTCTCTAGACCTGCTCATAAAACCTGCTCAAATATATCTCAAACCTATTCACAAGTCTTGCTCAGATCTTCTTCAAAACCTATCCTTAACTCATCACAATTTTTTTCCTTAGTTCATCACAAATTTTGCTCTTAAATCATCACAAATTCAATCTTTAATTCTTCCTAAATTCTATTCTCAATACCTCAAAAATTCTATTCTCAATTCATCACAAATTCTATTCTCAATACATCACAAATTCCATTCTCAAATTATCACAAATTCTATTCTCAATTCATCACAACTTCAGTCCTCAATACATCACAAATTTCATTCTCAATTCATCACAAATTTTGTTCTCAATTTATCACAAATTCAGTCCTCAACATATGCACAAATATTGTCCTCAACTTATCACAAATTCTACCCTTTTCTTGAGTTTGCTTTCTTCAAACCAAAATGTAATCTACCCAGTATTTGTCTATTCTTATGAACATATAGAGGATGATATACTGGTGTTGGAAGCTTCAAATGGCCAATCTACTTTTCATATTCTTTGTCACTTCTATTTTTCTCACAAAGATATAGTTCTAGTCTAGCATTGGATAACTGACCTTACTTCTTATTTTAGATGGCTGAATTGTCCTTTTTGACACTTGAATGCTTAGGTGAAGTTATGCACTAATATTCACACTCTATCTTTGCTTTTTCCAAAACTTCAATGACCATGCAATAGATGAGAACATACAAAACAAAAGCTTCCAATATCTTCACAACAATGTCATCAATTTCAACTATTCACTTTGACTTATAATTCCCTCTTTGCTTCTCTATTATCATTTCTAATCAAAATACTTTCATTATCCCTCATTTCTCTTTTTGTAAGAACCATACATGAAAAGCTTATTCTGAAATACAAAATCTCTACTTATACCTCCCACTTTAAAGTCAATCAATTATAATTACTTCACAAATGAAAATTATCTTAATGTACCTCTTTGGCTGCCAACGTCAAAAATGAAACCTCTTCCTTTGAAATATTTATTTACCACACTCTACAAAAGGAAATCATGCATGAGACTCGAACCTGGGTCTCTCACTTCTAATATTTACCAATGCAATGTAAAACACCCCGGATACACTATCCATTGAGAAGAATATTTAACACCCTGCTATTTGAAGTGGATACGTCAACCAAAGCTCTTTAACTATGTTGCCCTTCCTATCTTCCCGATGAATATTTTTGCATAATTTTCAATGTCAATGTCTAGCAGCAACCAAAACGTGTCATGAAATTCCAATATGATTTTCCACTCAAAAATCTAAATATTTATTCTCCCTATCCCTCACTGCATATCATGGTTACTTTATCTTCAACTCAGTTCTATATTAGGTGAAATCTAGATTGCCACCTTGCACTTATGTTGATGCACTCAACCCTAACATTTGTCCTTCCCTTTTAACACATGCAAATTGTAATTTCTTCTTGCAAGGATTTTCATGGTCCTCTCTAGCTGGTGCTCTCAAAAAATATCTTCATTCACCTCCTTTTGCATGTAGGTGAAACCAAATTCACATCTTTGCCTCTATGCCTGAGTCTGCTCACTGGTTGTGTCCTCACTATATTTTTAATGCCTCCGAATCCAAATAATTTTACTCTAATTTGCATTATCATCATCTTAGTCAAAGATATTCAAATGAACCACATTTTATACCTGAGTGATATGATCTTCTATATCTATAGTGTTTCTTCTCTTGTATATCTATGCAAACTCAACAACTTATCTTTGCTCTCACATTCCAAATTTTATCCCATGTTCTTCATAATCCTGATAGCTTTGGCATCTCTATTATTCTCTATATCAACCAACGAAGGATTCTCAAGAATAGTGATTGTAGACGTCAATGGAATTTCATGAATGACTATTGTGAAATAGTATTATGGATGACATAGAACTCCTTCGAATGATGGTAGCAAACTCTCACTAATGGTGGAAAAAAATTGCAATTGCAAACACCAATGAACTCTTACGAACGAGGGTGATGAAATTCCACAACTAGTGACAAAGAAATCTCACTAACAACAGTGAAAGACTCTCACAAATGACAACATAGAACTCTCATGGATGACACTAAAAGACTCTCTCGAATGGTAATGGATGACTCTCTTGAAAGGCAATGAATGATTGTCTCAAATGGTAATGAATGAATCTTACAAATGACAATGTAGAACTCTTAGTATTGGCAATGAAATACTCTTCGAACAACAACAAAGATACTTACAAACAAAAACAAAAGGCACTCACGATGGGAGTGAAGAATTCTCCACGAACGATGAACAAAGACACTCATGAATAGCAACAAAAGACACTCATGATGACATCGAAGGATTCTCCATGAGCTATTAATAGCTAAGATATTTCACATCCAAAAATCTTATTTTCAATGGTCTTCAATATGTTATTTACACTCTCCTCCATGTGGCGCCTTAAGACATCGGCCCACAAATTCAACTTTCCACTTCATATAAAATATTTAAATCGTTGATTTAAATATTTAAACTTTTATATCTTAACCTTTACTTTAATATTTAATTTAAATATTAAAGTATATCCCACTCTTAATATTTAAATATTAAATTTAAATATTAAAGTTCACACTTTGTCTTGCATACCTTTTGAAGATATATTTGTCTTGCATAGTTTGCTCCAACACATCATGATTTGCTTTTGACATCAATGATAAATTTTATTAACCAAACAAATATTTGACATCAATGACAACTCAATTATTCCAACATGACCTATGTGAGGATCTATGTGTGAAGTGATATGGTTATATCACATTCTATCAGATATGGGTGTATAAAGAAATTTCCCAACACTAGTGCATTGCGATAATCAAGGTGTTCTAAAATTGGTTAATAATAGAGTGTTTCATGAAAGAAAAAATAAAATTTAAGCTCAATTCCACTTCATTCAATAGAGTTCAAAATCATCAAATTCAAATCCATTACATTCCCACCAACAAAAAAGTTATAGATATTTGTATAAAGGCACTTATACATGTCAAGTTTGAATTGTTTCATAATTCTATTTGTATACCAAATAATGTAATAAGGGGGGATGTTAGGCATGGTTATTACATTAGTTTGGAATTATAATATCTACATTGTATCCAACTATATGGACCATTGGATGTAACCATATCATTATTTGTAATGATATTCACTTGTAATGATCATTGATTATAACGACACTGAATGTATTTAATATCATTATTCTATAAGATTTGAATGCTAATTTCCTACATATTCATATTAGTTCATATTTAATTTAATTTTTTTGCTATATCTTAGAAGCAAAAGCAATGTCATACTATATCTCAATGATTCTATCATTCTCTAGTTTTACATAGAGTGAAAGCATTGACAGTGGTATTATGATCCAATGGTGCTTTTAGCATCTAATATTCATTTCTTACATTCTATCATTTTTATAATCTCTTTTTATCTAGATAGAGGTTTGATTACTATTCAAGGAAGTTCAACTATTCTTTGCCAACTCAGGCAAGCTCGTCTATTATTTACTTTATCTTTTCTATTTGTTTTATAGGTTAAGCAATAACACCATAAATAGGTGATAACATCAATGATGCTTCTATGGACTAGTGGAACTCTTTAAACTATAGTATAAATTGGTTCATCCAACCCTAATATTTTTCATTTAAGCATTTAGATTTTAGATTTTTTTGTCTATGTAAAATAGGTTTTATTTTTTATTTATTGGTATAATAGATAAAAGGGAAAGAAATAACTGGTTAGTATTAATCATATAAGGGATCCACTTAATATTTTGTCTTTATAATTTAATCAAAAGCACGTGTAATTGCATTTTAGGCTTTGTTTATTGCTTCTTCTTACATCCTTGTCAAAAATAAATCATTATTTCCTTCCTCATCAAAAATCAAAATAGCATTTATTTTAGTCCTTAATTGTTATATTTGTATATACATTAGGGTTAGATTAAGGATAAGCTTAAAAAATAAGTATCTTAGGATAAACATTTGTGTTATTTAACTAATCCAATAAAACTAATCTTCAAGCTCACAAACATCTCCTAGTCTTGAAGTGATGTAAGGGAGAGTGAAAAAATATCCTAAAGTAATCCTTTATGACACCTTTCCCCTTTTCCATGACACATTTTGGTAAAAATAATGCAAATAGCACCATGTGAATCTAATATGATATACATTTTGGTGAACCTAATGCCACATTTTCTAGCCTTTAAATTGGAGCTATTTAAATAAAAAATGGCTACAATACAAAGGTATTCCTCCAATAATAAGTACTTTTATAATGAATTATATAACCTATAGATACAAATCGAACAACATCAAATAATTAAACTTAAATAAATGAACAATAAACACAAGATAAACACATGTGATTTCACAAAAATAAATTTAATTTTTATTTTCGAGTGGATTTCTGATTTTACAACCAAATATACCCCAGATTGGGATTTTTATAAAGCTTTATTGCTCAGTACAATAATATCAATATGCTAGGGTTATTTGAAACCCTATCCAAAAATCAAGGTGGTGTATTCATGCTCGATCGATCTCAAGAAAAGTGAGTGAGCTTCAAACATCCTTTGGCCGGACCGCTCCATCTTAAAAAAATTCTCAATGCCTGTATACTTTTAAATATGCACACAAAAAATTATAGAAAAGAGTTAGTAGCAACTATGAGGGCTCCACTGTGTGAGACCCTCATAAATTAATAAAAATCCTAAATGCCAAATAGTAAACTGCATAAAATATGGAAATAATGAAATTAGTATAACAATAAAATATTTACCTTGTTGAACTTGCTATTTTTTAATCTGTAGTCATTATTGCAGGAATATAGTGCACGAATGCCCTAGAGACACTCGAGGGATCACTGGTCTATAGAACTAAGGTCTGGAATACTTGCGGGTACTCGATAGTAGTAGAAAATACCAATGGGTGCTCGAGGATGATGGAAAGTGCCCAAAGGTTCTCGAGAGTAGTAGAGGGTGAAGAACACAAGCTTATACTGAGAGGGGGGTGAACAGTATAAGACCTCTTTTTACTTTCTCTATTTAACTTCAACTTCGCAAAGCAATGAACCAATAGCAATATCAAAGCAATGCATAAAGCAACACACAATGAGACACCAATTTTAACGTGGTTCACCCAACATGGGCTACATCCACAAAACTTTTCTCTAAAAATCTTTCTCAAAGTTCTTTGGGAATCCTTCCCAATTACAATGTTTATGAGCCTCAGCCCAAAGGAGAAACCTTCCCCTACTCAAGTATTTATGAGCCTCTACGCCAAAGGAGAATCCTTCCCCTCCTCACGAATTTATGAGCCTCCTACCCAAAGGAGAATCCTTCCCCTCCTCATGAATTTATGAGCCTCCCGCCCAAAGGAGAATCCTTCCCCTCGGCCTCTGGAAATGATACTTTAGAAGATCACCTACCTCTTATTTCGCTAGCACGTGGAACTCCTTTCCACGGAAGACCTCCTGTCCTCAATGCTCAGCCTCAAGAGACCTCTATCCTCTCTGATCACCTCCACAACAACTCATCAACCTGTACTAAACACAGTCAGTCGGTCCAGCACAAGTCTTCCTCACTCTGTCAGATCTGTCCCAAGCTCAACTCATAAAGCTTGAACAAATCAATCTCTGCTACACACAAGCCTTCTCAAAGACTTGTCAAAACTGTCCTCAGGTTCTTCTCAAAGAACCACTTCAACTCTGTCCTCAAGTCCTCTGCTAGGACCTGTCCAAATCAGCTCACAAGTCCTCCCTAGAACTTGTCCAAATCAGCTCACAAGTCCTCACTAGAACCTGTCCAAATCAGCTCACAAGTCCTCACTAGAACCTGTCCAAATCAGCTCACAAGTTCTCACTAGAACTTGTCCAAATCAGCTCACAAGTCTTCACTAGAACTTGTCCAAATTAGCTCACAAGTCCTCACTAGAACCTGTCCAAATCAGCTCACAAGTCCTCACTAGAACCTGTCCAAATCAGCTCACAAGTCTTCACTAGAACCTGTCCAAATCAGCTCACAAGTTCATCAAGAAAAACTTGCTTAGCATGAACCCACAAAGAGAATTGTTAGAGACCCAATGTGATTCATCAACCTCATAGAAGCATAAAGAGAATTGTTAGAGACTCAATATGTTCTATACTTAACTCCCAATCTCAATCTCAAATCTCATAGAAACATAAAGAGAATTGTTAGAGACTCAATATGTTCTATACTTAACTCCCAATCTCAATCTCAACTCAATCTCAATCTCAAAAGAATAAGATAGATGTAGTATGCTTTTCTCAAGAACATGAAACACAACCCAACAATTGCCAACCATGCAATATCTCATATAACAATGATACTCATGTTCTTTCCACAACCAATATCTTTTCTCAACCAATTAGGGCTTTAACAACAATGCTTATAGACAAGGTTTAACCAACATCATTCAACTCAACATTAACCTTGAAGCATTCAACCAATCACTACATGAAAAGGAAACTAGTAGACATCCTTTTCCCTCCAAAGGTATTTGAACAAAATAGCCACCAACATAAATCACCAATGCAAAGAATAACTTGCTCAAATCAATCTCAATGGAGTAAGCCCAAATCATGTATCAAGTAAAGCATTAACTTGATCAAAACAACCTCTATGGAAGCAACTCAACCATCAATCTCAAAACAGCCAACTAAGGGTTTCACCAACTCAATGCAAGTAGCAAGACTTACTAACATAAACCCTAGTGCAAAAATGCTTCCTCTTCCTCAACCAGAATTATGCATTCACCCAAAAAACTCATCAATGATTTTAATGCATAAACAATCTTCAATATCCAGAAAATGGGATTTACACCAACAAGAATACCTAGTAGACAACCTTTTCACTCCAAACTCAATTTCAGAAAATACACCATCAACAATATACATGGAAGAAGTTGCCCATACCTTTGTTTGAGGAAGAAGAGAATAGTTCTTCAACCTGTTACCAACACCACCCTCAACTTTGCCACCAAGTTAGGGTTAGATCATAAAAGTAACCACAAAAATATTTATTCCATAAAACACCTTATGACTCCAATCCTTAGAAGTCAACTACCAAAAAATATAAAGCATACAAACAATATATCCTTTTACACCTTATTTCTCCAAATTAATTAAACCATGCTCAAGGAATAATAGCTTCTAAAAAAATCTCACTCAACAATCAAGCCAAAAATCTCAACCACACACTATCAACCTTATATCTCCAAAGAAGCATTTAACCTTAAAAATAATTTTAAATAAATCTGCCCAACCACTTCTTCTTTAACAAAATGCAGATTTTATTTAAAAAACCTTACCAAAAAAATGCTTCCAAAAATCGCGGGTCAACAGTGCCTCCAAAAAAAATCGGAGCGCAAAAACTCTTCTCACACTCCACGGTGGGAGTCGAACGCTTGACCTCCCTTCAAGCGCCTTCGTAGAACAGTCATTGCCACTAGGCCAACGGCGCTAGCTTGAAGGCTAGCAAGAGTCTCCTTCTCCTTAACCCTTTGGCGGCGGATAAACGTGGCGAAAAAATGATAGCCGTAGCTTTTACTTCCCAACCTTTGCGCAATTCGAATTTCTTTCACACCATTGCTTTGGACTATAGGTTATGGCTTATATAGCCAAACTTCCATGCTATGCACGACGTCGACGGGAGGATAATTCGAACTTTTCGAATTAATATTATTTTGGCGCCTTCGAAACAACTTTAGGGTTTATGAAACCCTTTTGATTATTTAAAAAATAATCAAAGGTCTTTTAGACCTTAGACCTTAGGTGGAGAACCCATTAAATTATTAAAATAATTTAATCACTAAATCAAATAAATAATTAATTAAAAAACCTTAAAAAGGTTTTATTAATTAAGTTATTTAATTAATAAGTGTCTCCAGCCTTTGCATTAAGCTGAGAGTGGTTTTGAGAAAAACCCTTAATGCATCCACCTGGTTTTAATAAAAACCCTTAAACCTGCCATGGTTTTGATAAAAACCTTTTCATCTACCACATGGAATCTCTCCGAAATCTTCTAGAAAATATTCTTTGGAATCTTCAACCTTTGAAGCCAATAAATCCTCTTGACATTAATGCCAGTTCCTTTTGACATCAATGACAACTCATAGACAAGAAGCTAGGATCTCAAACCCAAAATTGCCAACAATCTCCCCCTTTGTCATTGATGGCAAACCATGCTTCTCAACAACACTGAAACTCAAAACTCGTTGTATAGAAATCAGCTCCCCCTGACTTGAGGCTCTCCCCCTTACTCATATCTCTCCCCCTTTGTCATCAATGGCAAAGGGTCACCTTTGGGGCTTGGGACTAAGAATGAGCCTCTTAGCTTAGTCCCTCCCCCACCTCCTATTGAGGTGATTAATTTTGGGGTGGGAGTAAAACTCCCATTAGGCACTGATCTTCATCAGTGTCTATAGCTGCCTTACCATGTCTTCTCTTGTTCTCCTTGTCCATATTCCTATTCCTATTCATGTCACTATTGTTGTTCTTGTTATCATTCCTGTTCTTATCCATGTCTTGATTCTTGTGCCTGTTCATACCCATGTTCCTGTTCCTGTACCTTGGAATTTCAGCTCTACACTGTCTAGCTATGTGACCTTCATTGTTGCACTTATAACAACTAACAATGTTATTTCTTTGAGGCATACCTGATCTTTGACTCCATCTGTTCTGACCAACCCTGTTCCTGTTATTAGCCTTGCAATAAACAGCCTTGTGCCCAAACTGTTTACAAGAGTAGCAATACCCTTGAAAGAAATTACCACCTCTGAATCTGTCATTTACCTTCCTCACTTGAGTCATGCAATGTGAAGCCATGTGACCAAACTTGTGACAAGCAAAACATCTGCCATTAAACTTTCCTTGATTTGACCTCTTAGGTCCTGTAAACTTTCTCCCCTTTTTTTGATTCCTGTTTTCTGATTTTGTGCATCTATCACTCAAGGACTCTTTTTCTGAAGTACTTTCCTCATCAGAACTCTCTTCCTTTCGGAATCTCTTACTAGATTCCCCAACCTGTTCCATGTGTTTCTTACCAAAACCAAGACCTGTTTTATCTGTTGTCCTTCTTTGATCTTTGATGATTGACTTTACCTTTTTGGTGCTATCTTCAAACCTGTAAAGCTTCTCCTTGTACTCTTTAGTTTCCTCTTTCAAGGAAGCCACTTTCTGTTCCAACTCTCTACACTCAAGAACCTTAGACTCTAACTTATCCTTAAGTTTTTGTGTCTTAGCTATAGAGAAGTCAAGACTTTCTATAAGCTCATCTCTCTCAATACAACATTCATCCAATTTATCATTGAGTCTAGCATTCTTCTTTCTTTCCTTTTTCAAAGCACTAAGAGCACTAACAAGTTCAGCTTCAAGATCTACTTCACCATCCTCTATAACTTCCTCTATTTGTTTGCCTTTTGAAACATCAATGACTTTTTCAGATTTCTTATCACTAGAGGTGCTACCCTTTTCTAAAGCCATACAAAGATCTTCCTCACAATTTTTCGAAGCATCCTCATACATAGTATAACTAGAAATCAATCCATCATTTGTGCAATCATCCTCAAGATGTCCAAAATTTCCACATCTAAAACATTTCATAAGGACAAATCTATGTTTCTTTTCTTCTTCTTTTTCTGTTAGGAACAACATCTCATTTCCAACATCACTTGAAGAACTTTCACTATCACTACTAGAACACTTACTTGCCTTGTCTAGGTAGAAACTTTTCTTGTGTTTGTGAGAGTACCTCTTTCCTTGATTGCTTTGCTCATATTTATTCTTCCTTTGATGCCCGTGCCTTTCAGAATCCTTGCTCTTATAATCTTGTTTATCTTCATCACTTTCATCCTTGCTAGCAAGTACAGTTAGTAGCATAATGACCAAACTTTCCACAATTGAAACACTTGACATATTTCATACCTTTGTGCTTTCTTGAGAACTTGCCCTTCTTGCTGTAATATGCCTCTTCATCACTAGAAGACTCATCACTATCTTGAAGCTCTTTACCCTTGGATTTCTTGGTAGCCTTGAAAGTTGCCTCCTTCTTAACATCAACCTTCACTTGAGTTCTCAACTCAAATGCTGCAAGTATACTATGAAGCTCATCCTTTTTCAACTTATCCAAATCCTTAGCTTCCTCAATAGCAGAAATATTTTCACTAAATCTATTTGGAAGAGACCTCAAAATCTTATCACAAATATCATTTTCAGCAAGCTCAAGACCTAGTTCCTTCATAGAGTTAACAATCTCATCCATACGAAGCATATAGTCACTAATATTTTCTTCATCATTCATCTTGAGTTGTTCAAACATACCTTTGAAGTGTCTCAACTTGGCCTTTCAGACATTTGCATCACCTGTATGAACCACCTTCAACTGTTTCCACATTTCACTAGTTGTCTTGCAGTGAATCACCTTGGTAAGATCTGCCTTCTGTAAACCCTTCAGGATTGCATTCATTGCCTTTGAATTGCTATGATGTAGGAGCCTCTCTTCCTTAGTAGAAGGACCATGCTCAGGAATGGTATACTCATCCTCAATCACTTCCCAAACTTCATTTCCAAGAGCCATAAGATGAACCTTCATCCTAGCACTCCAAAGCCCAAAATCTGCCCCATCAAGAATAGGTGTTGCATTACCACTTGTAGATTCCATTGTGTTCTTTACAATATTTTCCTTCAAGCTGTTAAACTTTTCGAAGGAACCCGCTCTGATACCAATTGAAGAACACAAGCTTATACTGAGAGGGGGGGTGAACAGTATAAGACCTCTTTTTACTTTCTCTATTTAACTTCAACTTCGCAAAGCAATGAACCAATAGCAATATCAAAGCAATGCATAAAGCAACACACAATGAGACACCAATTTTAACGTGGTTCACCCAACATGGGCTACATCCACAAAACTTTTCTCTAAAAAGCTTTCTCAAAGTTCTTTGGGAATCCTTCCCAATTACAATGTTTATGAGCCTCAGCCCAAAGGAGAAACCTTCCCCTACTCAAGTATTTATGAGCCTCTACCCAAAGGAGAATCCTTCCCCTCCTCATGAATTTATGAGCCTCCTGCCCAAAGGAGAATCCTTCCCCTCCTCATGAATTTATGAGCCTCCTACCCAAAGGAGAATCCTTCCCCTCAGCTCTGGAAATGATACTTCAGAAGATCACCTGCCTCTTATTCCGCTAGCACATGGAACTCCTTTCCATAGAAGACCTCCTGTCCTCAATGCTCAACCTCAAGAGACCTCTGTCCTCATTGATCACCTCCACAACAACTCATCAACCTATACTAAACATAGTCAGTCGGTCCAGCACAAGTCTTCCTCACTCTTATCAGATATCTGTCCCAACCTCAACTCATAAAGCTTGAACAAATCAATCTCTACTGCACACAAGCCTTCTCAAAGACTTGTCAAAACTGTCCTCAGGTTCTTCTCAAAGAACCACTTCAACTCTATCCTCAAGTCCTCTACTAGGACCTGTCCAAATCAGCTCACAAGTCCTCCCTAGAACTTGTCCAAATTAGCTCACAAGTCCTCACTAGAACCTGTCCAAATCAGCTCACAAGTCCTCACTAGAACTGTCCAAATCTTCTATTCAATTCAAGTTACTAGAACTGTCCAAATCAGCTCACAAGTCCTCACTAGAACCTGTCCAAATCAGCTCACAAGTCCTCACTAGAACCTGTCCAAATCAGCTCACAAGTCTTCACTAGAACCTGTCCAAATCAGCTCACAAGTTCATCAAGAAAAACTTGCTTAGCATGAACCCACAAAGAGAATTGTTAGAGACCCAATGTGATTCATCAACCTCATAGAAGCATAAAGAGAATTGTTAGAGACTCAATATGTTCTATACTTAACTCCCAATCTCAATCTCAAATCTCATAGAAACATAAAGAGAATTGTTAGAGACTCAATATGTTCTATACTTAACTCCCAATCTCAATCTCAACTCAATCTCAATCTCAAAAGAATAAGATAGATGTAGTATGCTTTTCTCAAGAACATGAAACACAACCCAACAATTGCCAACCATGCAATATCTCATATAACAATGATACTCATGTTCTTTCCACAACCAATATCTTTTCTCAACCAATTAGGGCTTTAACAACAATGCTTATAGACAAGGTTTAACCAACATCATTCAACTCAACATTAACCTTGAAGCATTCAACCAATCACTACATGAAAAGGAAACTAGTAGACATCCTTTTCCCTCCAAAGGTATTTGAACAAAATAGCCACCAACATAAATCACCAATGCAAAGAATAACTTGCTCAAATCAATCTCAATGGAGTAAGCCCAAATCATGTATCAAGTAAAGCATTAACTTGATCAAAACAACCTCTATGGAAGCAACTCAACCATCAATCTCAAAACAGCCAACTAAGGGTTTCACCAACTCAATGCAAGTAGCAAGACTTACTAACATAAACCCTAGTGCAAAAATGCTTCCTCTTCCTCAACCAGAATTATGCATTCACCCAAAAAACTCATCAATGATTTTAATGCATAAACAATCTTCAATATCCAGAAAATGGGATTTACACCAACAAGAATACCTAGTAGACAACCTTTTCACTCCAAACTCAATTTCAGAAAATACACCATCAACAATATACATGGAAGAAGTTGCCCATACCTTTGTTTGAGGAAGAAGAGAATAGTTCTTCAACCCGTTACCAACACCACCCTCAACTTTGCCACCAAGTTAGGGTTAGATCATAAAAGTAACCACAAAAATATTTATTCCATAAAACACCTTATGACTCCAATCCTTAGAAGTCAACTACCAAAAAATATAAAGCATACAAACAATATATCCTTTTACACCTTATTTCTCCAAATTAAATAAAACATGCTCAAGGAATAATAGTTCTAAGCAAATCTCATTCAACAATCAAGCCAAAAATCTCAACCACACACTATCAACCTTATATCTCCAAAGAAGCATTTAACCTTAAAAATAATTTTAAATAAATCTGCCCAACCACTTCTTCTTTAACAAAATGCAGATTTTATTTAAAAAACCTTACCAAAAAAAATGCTTTCGAAAATCATGGGTCAACAGTGCCTCCGAAAAAATCGGAGCGCAAAAACTCTTCTCACACTCCACGGTGGGAGTCGAACGCTTGACCTCCCTTCAAGCGCCTTCATAGAACAATCATTGCCACTAGGCCAACGGTGCTAGCTTGAAGGCTAGCAAGAGTCTCCTTCTCCTTAACCCTTTGGCAGTGGATAAACGTGGCGAAAAAATGATAGCCGTAGCTTTTACTTCCCAACCTTTGCGCAATTCGAATTTCTTTCACACCATTGCTTTGGACTATAGGTTATGGCTTATATAGCCAAACTTCCATGCTATGCACGACGTCGGCGGGAGGATAATTCAAACTTTTCGAATTAATATTATTTTGGCGCCTTCGAAACAACTTTAGGGTTTATGAAACCCTTTTGATTATTTAAAAAATAATCAAAGGTCTTTTAGACCTTAGACCTTAGGTGGAGAACCCATTAAATTATTAAAATAATTTAATCACTAAATCAAATAAATAATTAATTAAAAAACCTTAAAAAGGTTTTATTAATTAAGTTATTTAATTAATAAGTGTCTCCAACCTTTGCATTAAGTTGAGAGTGGTTTTGAGAAAAACCCTTAATGCATCCACCTGGTTTTAATAAAAACCCTTAAACCCGCCATGGTTTTGATAAAAACCTTTTCATCTGCCACATGGAATCTCTCCAAAATCTTCTAGAAAATATTCTTTGGAATCTTCAACCTTTGAAGCCAATAAATCCTCTTGACATTAATGCCAGTTCCTTTTGACATCAATGACAACTCATAGACAAGAAGCTAGGATCTCAAACCCAAAATTGCCAACAATCTCCCCCTTTGTCATTGATGGCAAACCATGCTTCTCAACAACACTGAAACTCAAAACTATTGTATAGAAATCAGCTCCCCCTGACTTGAGGCTCTCCCCCTTACTCATATCTCTCCCCCTTTGTCATCAATGGCAAAGGGTCACCTTTGGGGCTTGGGACTAAGAATGAGCCTCTTAGCTTAGTCCCTCCCCCACCTCTTGTTGAGGTGATTAATTTTGGGGTGGGAGTAAAACTCCCATTAGGCACTGATCTTCATCAGTGTCTATAGCTGCCTTACCATGTCTTCTCTTGTTCTCCTTGTCCATATTCCTATTCCTGTTCATGTCACTATTGTTGTTCTTGTTATCATTCCTGTTCTTATCCATGTCTTGATTCTTGTGCCTATTCATACCCATGTTCCTGTTCCTGTACCTTGGAATTTCAGCTCTACATTGTCTAGCTATGTGACCTTCATTGTTGCACTTATAACAACTAACAATGTTATTTCTTTGAGGCATACCTGATCTTTGACTCCATCTGTTCTGACCAACCCTGTTCCTATTATTAGCCTTGCAATAAATAGCCTTGTGCCCAAACTGTTTACAAGAGTAGCAATACCCTTGAAAGAAATTACCACCTCTGAATCTATCATTTACCTTCCTCACTTGAGTCATGCAATGTGAAGCCATGTGACCAAACTTGTGACAAGCAAAACATCTGCCATTAAACTTTCCTTGATTTGACCTCTTAGGTCCTGTAAACTTTCTCCCCTTTTTTTGATTCCTGTTTTCTGATTCTGTGCATCTATCACTCAAGGACTCTTTTTTTGAAGTACTTTCCTCATCAGAACTCTCTTCCTTTCGGAATCTCTTACTAGATTCCCCAACCTGTTCCATGTGTTTCTTACCAAAACCAAGACCTATTTTATCTGTTGTCCTTCTTTGATCTTTGATGATTGACTTTACCTTTTTGGTGCTATCTTCAAACTTGTAAAGCTTCTCCTTGTACTCTTTAGTTTCCTCTTTCAAGGAAGCCACTTTCTGTTCCAACTCTCTACACTCAAGAACCTTAGACTCTAACTTATCCTTAAGTTTCTGTGTCTTAGCTATAGAGAAGTCAAGACTTTCTATAAGCTCATCTCTCTCAATACAACATTCATCCAATTTATCATTGAGTCTAGCATTCTTCTTTCTTTCCTTTTTCAAAGCACTAAGAGCACTAACAAGTTCAGCTTCAAGATCTACTTCACCATCCTCTATAACTTCCTCTATTTGTTTGCCTTTTGAAACATCAATGACTTTTTCAGATTTCTTATCACTAGAGGTGCTACCCTTTTCTAAAGCCATACAAAGATCTTCCTTACAATTTTTTGAAGCATCCTCATACATAGTATAACTAGAAATCAATCCATCATTTGTGCAATCATCCTCAAGATGTCCAAAATTTCCACATCTAAAACATTTCATAAGGACAAATCTATGTTTCTTTTCTTCTTCTTTTTCTGTTAGGAACAACATCTCATTTCCAACATCACTTGAAGAACTTTCACTATCACTACTAGAACACTTACTTGCCTTGTCTAGGTAGAAAATTTTCTTGTGTTTGTGAGAGTACCTCTTTCCTTGATTGCTTTGCTCATCTTTATTCTTCCTTTGATGCCTGTGCCTTTCGGAATCCTTGCTCTTATAATCCTGTTTATCTTCATCACTTTCATCCTTGGCAGTAGTACAATTAGTAGCATAATGACCAAACTTTCCACAATTGAAACACTTGACATATTTCATACCTTTGTGCTTTCTTGAGAACTTGCCCTTCTTGCTGTAATATGCCTCTTCATCACTAGAAGACTCATCACTATCTTGAAGCTCTTTACCCTTGGATTTCTTGGTAGCCTTGAAATCTGCCTCCTTCTTAACATCAACCTTCACTTGAGTTCTCAACTCAAATGCTGCAAGTATACTATGAAGCTCATCCTTTTTCAACTTATCCAAATCCTTAGCTTCCTCAATAGCAAAAATATTTTCACTAAATCTATTTGGAAGAGACCTCAAAATCTTATCACAAATATCATTTTCAGCAAGCTCAAGACCTAGTTCCTTCATAGAGTTAACAATCTCATCCATACGAAGCATATAGTCACTAATATTTTCTTCATCATTCATCTTGAGTTGTTCAAACATACCTTTGAAGTGTCTCAACTTGGCCTTTCAGACATTTGCATCACCTGTATGAACCACCTTCAATCGTTTCCACATTTCACTAGTTGTCTTGCAGTGAATCACCTTGGTAAGATCTGCCTTCTGTAAACCCTTCAGGATTGCATTCATTGCCTTTGAATTGCTATGATGTAGGAGCCTCTCTTCCTTAGTAGAAGGACCATGCTCAGGAATGGTATACTCATCCTCAATCACTTCCCAAACTTCATTTCCAAGAGCCATAAGATGAACCTTCATCCTAGCACTCCAAAGCCCAAAATCTGCCCCATCAAGAATAGGTGTTGCATTACCACTTGTAGATTCCATTGTGTTCTTTACAATATTTTCCTTCAAGCTGTTAAACTTTTCGAAGGAACCCGCTCTGATACCAATTGAAGAACACAAGCTTATACTGAGAGGGGGGTGAACAATATAAGACCTCTTTTTACTTTCTCTATTTAACTTCAACTTCGCAAAGCAATGAACCAATAGCAATATCAAAGCAATGCATAAAGCAACACACAATGAGACACCAATTTTAACGTGGTTCACCCAACATGGGCTACATCCACAAAAATTTTCTCTAAAAAGCTTTCTCAAAGTTCTTTGGGAATCCTTCCCAATTACAATGTTTATGAGCCTCAGCCCAAAGGAGAAACCTTCCCCTACTCAAGTATTTATGAGCCTCTACCCAAAGGAGAATCCTTCCCCTCCTCATGAATTTATGAGCCTCCTACCCAAAGGAGAATCCTTCCCCTCCTCATGAATTTATGAGCCTCCTGCCCAAAGGAGAATCCTTCCCCTCAGCTCTAGAAATGATACTTTAGAAGATCACCTGCCTCTTATTCCGCTAGCACGTGGAACTCCTTTCCATAGAAGACCTCCTGTCCTCAATGCTCAGCCTCAAGAGACCTCTGTCCTCACTGATCACCTCCACAACAACTCATCAACCTGTACTAAACATAGTCAGTCGATCCAGCACAAGTCTTCCTCACTCTGTCAGATCTGTCCCAAGCTCAACTCATAAAGCTTGAACAAATCAATCTCTGCTGCACACAAGCCTTCTCAAAGACTTGTCAAAACTATCCTCAGGTTCTTCTCAAAGAACCACTTCAACTCTATCCTCAAGTCCTCTACTAGGACCTATCCAAATCAGCTCACAAGTCCTCCCTAGAACTTGTCCAAATCAGCTCACAAGTCCTCACTAGAACCTGTCCAAATCAGCTCACAAGTCCTCACTAGAACTTCCAAATACTCACAAGTCCATAAATCAAACAGCTCACAAGTCCTCACTAGAACCTGTCCAAATCAGCTCACAAGTCTTCACTAGAACCTGTCCAAATCAGCTCACAAGTTCATCAAGAAAAACTTGCTTAGCATGAACCCACAAAGAGAATTGTTAGAGACCCAATGTGATTCATCAACCTCATAGAAGCATAAAGAGAATTGTTAGAGACTCAATATGTTCTATACTTAACTCCCAATCTCAATCTCAAATCTCATAGAAACATAAAGAGAATTGTTAGAGACTCAATATGTTCTATACTTAACTCCCAATCTCAATCTCAACTCAATCTCAATCTCAAAAGAATAAGATAGATGTAGTATGCTTTTCTCAAGAACATGAAACACAACCCAACAATTGCCAACCATGCAATATCTCATATAACAATGATACTCATGTTCTTTCCACAACCAATATCTTTTCTCAACCAATTAGGGCTTTAACAACAATGCTTATAGACAAGGTTTAACCAACATCATTCAACTCAACATTAACCTTGAAGCATTCAACCAATCACTACATGAAAAGGAAACTAGTAGACATCCTTTTCCCTCCAAAGGTATTTGAACAAAATAGCCACCAACATAAATCACCAATGCAAAGAATAACTTGCTCAAATCAATCTCAATGGAGTAAGCCCAAATCATGTATCAAGTAAAGCATTAACTTGATCAAAACAACCTCTATGGAAGCAACTCAACCATCAATCTCAAAACAGCCAACTAAGGGTTTCACCAACTCAATGCAAGTAGCAAGACTTACTAACATAAACCCTAGTGCAAAAATGCTTCCTCTTCCTCAACCAGAATTATGCATTCACCCAAAAAACTCATCAATGATTTTAATGCATAAACAATCTTCAATATCCAGAAAATGGGATTTACACCAACAAGAATACCTAGTAGACAACCTTTTCACTCCAAACTCAATTTCAGAAAATACACCATCAACAATATACATGGAAGAAGTTGCCCATACCTTTGTTTGAGGAAGAAGAGAATAGTTCTTCAACCCGTTACCAACACCACCCTCAACTTTGCCACCAAGTTAGGGTTAGATCATAAAAGTAACCACAAAAATATTTATTCCATAAAACACCTTATGACTCCAATCCTTAGAAGTCAACTACCAAAAAATATAAAGCATACAAACAATATATCCTTTTACACCTTATTTCTCCAAATTAATTAAACCATGTTCAAGGAATAATAGCTTCTAAGCAAATCTCACTCAACAATCAAGCCAAAAATCTCAACCACACACTATCAACCTTATATCTCCAAAGAAGCATTTAACCTTAAAAATAATTTTAAATAAATCTGCCCAACCACTTCTTCTTTAACAAAATGCAGATTTTATTTAAAAAACCTTACCAAAAAAAATGCTTCCAAAAATCGCGGGTCAACAGTGCCTCCAAAAAAATCGGAGCGCAAAAACTCTTCTCACACTCCACGGCGGGAGTCGAACGCTTGACCTCCCTTCAAGCGCCTTCGTAGAACAGTCATTGCCACTAGGCCAACGGTGCTAGCTTGAAGGCTAGCAAGAGTCTCCTTCTCCTTAACCCTTTGGCGGTGGATAAACGTGGCAAAAAAATGATAGCCGTAGCTTTTACTTCCCAACCTTTGCGCAATTCGAATTTCTTTCACACCATTGCTTTGGACTATAGGTTATGGCTTATATAGCCAAACTTCCATGCTATGCACGACGTCGACGGGAGGATAATTCAAACTTTTCGAATTAATATTATTTTGGCACCTTCAAAACAACTTTAGGGTTTATGAAACCCTTTTGATTATTTAAAAAATAATCAAAGGTCTTTTAGACCTTAGACCTTAGGTGGAGAACCCATTAAATTATTAAAATAATTTAATCACTAAATCAAATAAATAATTAATTAAAAAACCTTAAAAAGGTTTTATTAATTAAGTTATTTAATTAATAAGTGTCTCCAACCTTTGCATTAAGCTGAGAGTGGTTTTGAGAAAAACCCTTAATGCATCCACCTGGTTTTAATAAAAACCCTTAAACCTGCCATGGTTTTGATAAAAACCTTTTCATCTGCCACATGGAATCTCTCGAGAATCTTCTAGAAAATATTCTTTGGAATCTTCAACCTTTGAAGCCAATAAATCCTCTTGACATTAATGCCAGTTCCTTTTGACATCAATGACAACTCATAGACAAGAAGCTAGGATCTCAAACCCAAAATTGCCAACAATCTCCCCCTTTGTCATTGATGGCAAACCATGCTTCTCAACAACACTGAAACTCAAAACTGCTGTATAGAAATTAGCTCCCCCCGACTTGAGGCTCTCCCCCTTACTCATATCTCTCCCCCTTTGTCATCAATGGCAAAGGGTCACCTTTGGGGCTTGGGACTAAGAATGAGCCTCTTAGCTTAGTCCCTCCCCCACCTCCTGTTGAGGTGATTAATTTTGGGGTGGGAGTAAAACTCCCATTAGGCACTGATCTTCATCAGTGTCTATAGCTGCCTTACCATGTCTTCTCTTGTTCTCCTTGTCCATATTCCTGTTCCTGTTCATGTCACTGTTGTTGTTCTTGTTATCATTCCTGTTCTTATCCATGTCTTGATTCTTGTGCCTGTTCATACCCATGTTCCTGTTCCTGTACCTTGGAATTTCAGCTCTACACTGTCTAGCTATGTGACCTTCATTGTTGCACTTATAACAACTAACAATGTTATTTCTTTGAGGCATACCTGATCTTTGACTCCATCTGTTCTGACCAACCCTGTTCCTGTTATTAGCCTTGCAATAAACAGACCTTGTGCCCAAACTGTTTACAAGAGTAGCAATACCCTTGAAAGAAATTACCACCTCTTGAATCTGTCATTTACCTTCCTCACTTGAGTCATGCAATGTGAAGCCATGTGACCAAACTTGTGACAAGCAAAACATCTGCCATTAAACTTTCCTTGATTTGACCTCTTAGGTCCTGTAAACTTTCTCCCCTTTTTTTGATTCTTGTTTTCTGATTCTGTGCATCTATCACTCAAGGACTCTTTTTCTGAAGTACTTTCCTCATCAAAACTCTCTTCCTTTCGGAATCTCTTACTAGATTCCCCAACCTGTTCCATGTGTTTCTTACCAAAACCAAGACCTGTTTTATCTATTGTCCTTCTTTGATCTTTGATGATTGACTTTACCTTTTTGGTGCTATCTTCAAACCTCGTAAAGCTTCTCCTTGTACTCTTTAGTTTCCTCTTTCAAGGAAGCCACTTTCTGTTCCAACTCTCTACACTCAAGAACCTTAGACTCTAACTTATCCTTAAGTTTTTGTGTCTTAGCTATAGAGAAGTCAAGACTTTCTATAAGCTCATCTCTCTCAATACAACATTCATCCAATTTATCATTGAGTCTAGCATTCTTCTTTCTTTCCTTTTTCAAAGCACTAAGAGCACTAACAAGTTCAGCTTCAAGATCTACTTCACCATCCTCTATAACTTCCTCTATTTGTTTGCCTTTTGAAACATCAATGACTTTTTCAGATTTCTTATCACTAGAGGTGCTACCCTTTTCTAAAGCCATACAAAGATCTTCCTCACAATTTTTCGAAGCATCCTCATACATAGTATAACTAGAAATCAATCCATCATTTGTGCAATCATCCTCAAGATGTCCAAAATTTCCACATCTAAAACATTTCATAAGGACAAATCTATGTTTCTTTTCTTCTTCTTTTTCTGTTAGGAACAACATCTCATTTCCAACATCACTTGAAGAACTTTCACTATCACTACTAGAACACTTACTTGCCTTGTCTAGGTAGAAACTTTTCTTGTGTTTGTGAGAGTACCTCTTTCCTTGATTGCTTTGCTCATATTTATTCTTCCTTTGATGCCTGTGCCTTTCAGAATCCTTGCTCTTATAATCCTGTTTATCTTCATCACTTTCATCCTTGGCAGCAGTGACAGTTAGTAGCATAATGACCAAACTTTCCACAATTGAAACACTTGACATATTTCATACCTTTGTGCTTTCTTGAGAACTTGCCCTTCTTGTCTGTAATATGCCTCTTCATCACTAGAAGACTCATCACTATCTTGAAGCTCTTTACCCTTGGATTTCTTGGTAGCCTTGAAAGCTGCCTCCTTCTTAACATCAACCTTCACTTGAGTTCTCAACTCAAATGCTGCAAGTATACTATGAAGCTCATCCTTTTTCAACTTATCCAAATCCTTAGCTTCCTCAATAGCAGAAATATTTTCACTAAATCTATTTGGAAGAGACCTCAAAATCTTATCACAAATATCATTTTCAGCAAGCTCAAGACCTAGTTCCTTCATAGAGTTAACAATCTCATCCATACGAAGCATATAGTCACTAATATTTTCTTCATCATTCATCTTGAGTTGTTCAAACATACCTTTGAAGTGTCTCAACTTGGCCTTTCGGACATTTGCATCACCTGTATGAACCACCTTCAACTGTTTCCACATTTCACTAGTTGTCTTGCAGTGAATCACCTTGGTAAGATCTCATTGCATTCACGTAAACCCTTCAGGATTGCATTCATTGCCTTTGAATTGCTATGATGTAGGAGCCTCTCTTCCTTAGTAGAAGGACCATGCTCAGGAATGGTATACTCATCCTCAATCACTTCCCAAACTTCATTTCCAAGAGCCATAAGATGAACCTTCATCCTAGCACTCCAAAGCCCAAAATCTGCCCCATCAAGAATAGGTGTTGCATTACCACTTGTAGATTCCATTGTGTTCTTTACAATATTTTCCTTCAAGCTGTTAAACTTTTCGAAGGAACCCGCTCTGATACCAATTGAAGAACACAAGCTTATACTGAGAGGGGGGTTGAACAGTATAAGACCTCTTTTTACTTTCTCTATTTAACTTCAACTTCGCAAAGCAATGAACCAATAGCAATATCAAAGCAATGCATAAAGCAACACACAATGAGACACCAATTTTAACGTGGTTCACCCAACATGGGCTACATCCACAAAACTTTTCTCTAAAAAGCTTTCTCAAAGTTCTTTGGGAATCCTTCCCAATTACAATGTTTATGAGCCTCATCCCAAAGGAGAAACCTTCCCCTACTCAAGTATTTATGAGCCTCTACCCAAAGGAGAATCCTTCCCCTCCTCATGAATTTATGAGCCTCCTACCCAAAGGAGAATCCTTCCCCTCCTCACAAATTTATGAGCCTCCTGCCCAAAGGAGAATCCTTCCCCTTAGCTCTGGAAATGATACTTCAGAAGATCACCTACCTCTTATTCCGCTAGCACGTGGAACTCCTTTCCATAGAAGACCTCCTATCCTCAATGCTCAGCCTCAAGAGACCTCTGTCCTCACTGATCACCTCCATAGCAACTCATCAACCTGTACTAAACATAGTCAGTCGGTCCAACACAAGTCTTCCTCACTCTGTCAGATCTATCCCAAGCTCAACTCATAAAGCTTGAACAAATCAATCTCTGCTGCACACAAGCCTTCTCAAAGACTTGTCAAAACTGTCCTCAGGTTCTTCTCAAAGAACCACTTCAACTCTGTCCTCAAGTCCTCTGCTAGGACCTGTCCAAATCAGCTCACAAGTCCTCCCTAGAACTTGTCCAAATCAGCTCACAAGTCCTCACTAGAACCTGTCCAAATCAGCTCACAAGTCCTCACTAGAACCTGTCCAAATCAGCTCACAAGTCCTCACTAGAACCTGTCCAAATCAGCTCACAAGTCCTCACTAGAACCTGTCAAATCAGCTCACAAGTCCTCACTAGAACCTGTCCAATTCAGCTCACAAGTCCTCACTAGAACCTGTCCAAATCAGCTCACAAGTCTTCACTAGAACCCGTCCAAATCAGCTCACAAGTTCATCAAGAAAAACTTGCTTAGCATGAACCCACAAAGAGAATTGTTAGAGACCCAATGTGATTCATCAACCTCATAGAAGCATAAAGAGAATTGTTAGAGACTCAATATGTTCTATACTTAACTCCCAATCTCAATCTCAAATCTCATAGAAACATAAAGAGAATTGTTAGAGACTCAATATGTTCTATACTTAACTCCCAATCTCAATCTCAACTCAATCTCAATCTCAAAAGAATAAGATAGATGTAGTATGCTTTTCTCAAGAACATGAAACACAACCCAACAATTGCCAACCATGCAATATCTCATATAACAATGATACTCATGTTCTTTCCACAACCAATATCTTTTCTCAACCAATTAGGGCTTTAACAACAATGCTTATAGACAAGGTTTAACCAACATCATTCAACTCAACATTAACCTTGAAGCATTCAACCAATCACTACATGAAAAGGAAACTAGTAGACATCCTTTTCCCTCCAAAGATATTTGAACAAAACAACCACCAACATAAATCACCAATGCAAAGAATAACTTGCTCAAATCAATCTCAATGGAGTAAGCCCAAATCATGTATCAAGTAAAGCATTAACTTGATCAAAACAACCTCTATGGAAGCAACTCAACCATCAATCTCAAAACAGCCAACTAAGGGTTTCACCAACTCAATGCAAGTAGCAAGACTTACTAACATAAACCCTAGTGCAAAAATGCTTCCTCTTCCTCAACCAGAATTATGCATTCACCCAAAAAACTCATCAATGATTTTAATGCATAAACAATCTTCAATATCCAGAAAATGGGATTTACACCAACAAGAATACCTAGTAGACAACCTTTTCACTCCAAACTCAATTTCAGAAAATACACCATCAACAATATACATGGAAGAAGTTGCCCATACCTTTGTTTGAGGAAGAAGAGAATAGTTCTTCAACCCGTTACCAACACCACCCTCAACTTTGCCACCAAGTTAGGGTTAGATCATAAAAGTAACCACAAAAATATTTATTCCATAAAACACCTTATGACTCCAATCCTTAGAAGTCAACTACCAAAAATATAAAGCATACAAACAATATATCCTTTTACACCTTATTTCTCCAAATTAATTAAACCATGCTCAAGGAATAATAGCTTCTAAACCAAATCTCACTCAACAATCAGGCCAAAAATCTCAACCACACACTATCAACCTTATATCTCCAAAGAAGCATTTAACCTCAAAAATAATTTTAAATAAATCTGCCCAACCACTTCTTCTTTAACAAAATGCAGATTTTATTTAAAAAACCTTACCAAAAAAAATGCTTCCAAAAATCGCGGGTCAACAGTGCCTCCAAAAAAATCGGAGCGCAAAAACTCTTCTCACACTCCACGGCGGGAGTCGAACGCTTGACCTCCCTTCAAGCGCCTTCGTAGAACAGTCGTTGCCACTAGGCCAACGGCGCTAGCTTGAAGGCTAGCAAGAGTCTCCTTCTCCTTAACCCTTTGGCGGTGGATAAACGTGGCAAAAAAATGATAGCCGTAGCTTTTACTTCCCAACCTTTGCGCAATTCGAATTTCTTTCACACCATTGCTTTGGACTATAGGTTATGGCTTATATAGCCAAACTTCCATGCTATGCACGACGTCGACGGGAGGATAATTCAAACTTTTTGAATTAATATTATTTTGGCGCCTTCGAAACAACTTTAGGGTTTATGAAACCCTTTTGATTATTTAAAAAATAATCAAAGGTCTTTTAGACCTTAGACCTTAGGTGGAGAACCCATTAAATTATTAAAATAATTTAATCACTAAATCAAATAAATAATTAATTAAAAAACCTTTAAAAGGTTTTATTAATTAAGTTATTTAATTAATAAGTGTCTCCAGCCTTTGCATTAAGCTGAGAGTGGTTTTGAGAAAAACCCTTAATGCATCCACCTGGTTTTAATAAAAACCCTTAAACTTGCCATGGTTTTGATAAAAACCTTTTCATCTGCCACATGGAATCTCTTCGAAATCTTCTAGAAAATATTCTTTGGAATCTTCAACCTTTGAAGCCAATAAATCCTCTTGACATTAATGCCAGTTCCTTTTGACATCAATGACAACTCATAGACAAGAAGCTAGGATCTCAAACCCAAAATTGCCAACAATCTCCCCCTTTGTCATTGATGGCAAACCATGCTTCTCAACAACACTGAAACTCAAAACTACTGTATAGAAATCAGCTCCCCCTGACTTGAGGCTCTCCCCTTACTCATATCTCTCCCCCTTTGTCATCAATGGCAAAGGGTCACCTTTGGGGCTTGGGACTAAGAATGAGCCTCTTAGCTTAGTCCCTCCCCCACCTCCTGTTGAGGTGATTAATTTTGGGGTGGGAGTAAAACTCCCATTAGGCACCGATCTTCATCAGTGTCTATAGCTGCCTTACCATGTCTTCTCTTGTTCTCCTTGTCCATATTCCTGTTCCTGTTCATGTCACTCGTTGTTGTTCTTGTTATCATTCCTGTTCTTATCCATGTCTTGATTCTTGTGCCTGTTCATACCCATGTTCCTGTTCTTGTACCTTGGAATTTCAGCTCTACACTGTCTAGCTATGTGACCTTCATTGTTGCACTTATAACAACTAACAATGTTATTTCTTTGAGGCATACCTGATCTTTGACTCCATCTGTTCTGACCAACCCTGTTCTTGTTATTAGCCTTGCAATAAATAACCTTGTGCCCAAACTTTTTACAAGAGTAGCAATACCCTTGAAAGAAATTACCACCTCTGAATCTGTCATTTACCTTCCTCACTTGAGTCATGCAATGTGAAGCCATGTGACCAAACTTGTGACAAGCAAAACATCTGCCATTAAACTTTCCTTGATTTGACCTCTTAGGTCCTGTAAACTTTCTCCCCTTTTTTTGATTCCTATTTTCTGATTCTGTGCATCTATCACTCAAGGACTCTTTTTTTGAAGTACTTTCCTCATCGGAACTCTCTTCCTTTCGAAATCTCTTACTAGATTCCCCAACCTGTTCCATGTGTTTCTTACCAAAACCAAGACCTGTTTTATCTGTTGTCCTTCTTTGATCTTTGATGATTGACTTTACCTTTTTGGTGCTATCTTCAAACCTGTAAAGCTTCTCCTTGTACTCTTTAGTTTCCTCTTTCAAGGAAGCCACTTTCTGTTCCAACTCTCTACACTCAAGAACCTTAGACTCTAACTTATCCTTAAGTTTCTGTGTCTTAGCTATAGAGAAGTCAAGACTTTCTATAAGCTCATCTCTCTCAATACAACATTCATCCAATTTATCATTGAGTCTAGCATTCTTCTTTCTTTCCTTTTTCAAAGCACTAAGAGCACTAACAAGTTCAGCTTCAAGATCTACTTCACCATCCTCTATAACTTCCTCTATTTGTTTGCCTTTTGAAACATCAATGACTTTTTCAGATTTCTTATCACTAGAGGTGCTACCCTTTTCTAAAGCCATACAAAGATCTTCCTCACAATTTTCCGAAGCATCCTCATACATAGTATAACTAGAAATCAATCCATCATTTGTGCAATCATCCTCAAGATGTCCAAAATTTCCACATCTAAAACATTTCATAAGGACAAATCTATGTTTCTTTTCTTCTTCTTTTCCTGTTAGGAACAACATCTCATTTCCAACATCACTTGAAGAACTTTCACTATCACTACTAGAACACTTACTTGCCTTGTCTAGGTAGAAACTTTTCTTGTGTTTGTGAGAGTACCTCTTTCCTTGATTGCTTTGCTCATCTTTATTCTTCCTTTGATGCCTGTGCCTTTCAGAATCCTTGCTCTTATAATCCTGTTTATCTTCATCACTTTCATCCTTGGTAGCAGTATAGTTAGTAGCATAATGACCAAACTTTCCACAATTGAAACACTTGACATATTTCATACCTTTGTGCTTTCTTGAGAACTTGCCCTTCTTGCTGTAATATGCCTCTTCATCACTAGAAGACTCATCACTATCTTGAAGCTCTTTACCCTTGGATTTCTTGGTAGCCTTGAAAGCTGCCTCCTTCTTAACATCAACCTTCACTTGAGTTCTCAACTCAAATGCTGCAAGTATACTATGAAGCTCATCCTTTTTCAACTTATCCAAATCCTTAGCTTCCTCAATAGCAAAAATATTTTCACTAAATCTATTTGGAAGAGACCTCAAAATCTTATCACAAATATCATTTTCAGCAAGCTCAAGACCTAGTTCCTTCATAGAGTTAACAATCTCATCCATACGAAGCATATAGTCACTAATATTTTCTTCATCATTCATCTTGAGTTGTTCAAACATACCTTTGAAGTGTCTCAACTTGGCCTTTCGGACATTTGCATCACCTGTATGAACCACCTTCAACTGTTTCCACATTTCACTAGCTGTCTTGCAGTGAATCACCTTGGTAAGATCTGCCTTCTATAAACCCTTCAGGATTGCATTCATTGCCTTTGAATTGCTATGATGTAGGAGCCTCTCTTCCTTAGTAGAAGGACCATGCTCAGGAATGGTATACTCATCCTCAATCACTTCCCAAACTTCATTTCCAAGAGCCATAAGATGAACCTTCATCCTAGCACTCCAAAGCCCAAAATCTGCCCCATCAAGAATAGGTGTTGCATTACCACTTGTAGATTCCATTGTGTTCTTTACAATATTTTCCTTCAAGTTGTTAAACTTTCTGAAGGAACCCGCTCTGATACCAATTGAAGAACACAAGCTTATACTGAGAGGGGGGTGAACAGTATAAGACCTCTTTTTACTTTCTCTATTTAACTTCAACTTCACAAAGCAATGAACCAATAGCAATATCAAAGCAATGCATAAAGCAACACACAATGAGACACCAATTTTAACGTGGTTCACCCAACATGGGCTACATCCACAAAACTTTTCTCTAAAAAGCTTTCTCAAAGTTCTTTGGGAATCCTTCCCAATTACAATGTTTATGAGCCTCAACCCAAAGGAGAAACCTTCCCCTACTCAAGTATTTATGAGCCTCTGCCCAAAGGAGAATCCTTCCCCTCCTCATGAATTTATGAGCCTCCTACCCAAAGGAGAATCCTTCCCCTCCTCATGAATTTATGAGCCTCCTGCCCAAAGGAGAATCCTTCCCCTCAGCTCTGGAAATGATACTTCAGAAGATCACCTACCTCTTATTCCGCTAGCACGTGGAACTCCTTTCCATAGAAGACCTCCTGTCCTCAATGCTCAGCCTCAAGAGACCTCTGTCCTCACTGATCACCTCCACAACAACTCATCAACCTGTACTAAACATAGTCAATCGGTCCAAGCACAAGTCTTCCTCACTCTGTCAGATCTGTCCCAAGCTCAACTCATAAAGCTTGAACAAATCAATCTCTATTGCACACAAGCCTTCTCAAAGACTTGTCAAAACTGTCCTCAGGTTCTTCTCAAAGAACCACTTCAACTCTATCCTCAAGTCCTCTGCTAGGACCTGTCCAAATCAGCTCACAAGTCCTCCCTAGAACTTGTCCAAATCAGCTCACAAGTCCTCACTAGAACCTATCCAAATCAGCTCACAAGTCCTCACTAGAACCTGTCCAAATCAGCTCACAAGTCCTCACTAGAACCTGTCCAAATCAGCTCACAAGTCCTCACTAGAACCTGTCCAAATCAGCTCACAAGTCCTCACTAGAACTGTCCAAATTGCTCAAAGTCTCACTAGAACTTCGTCCAAATCAGCTCACAAGTCTTCACTAGAACCTGTCCAAATCAGCTCACAAGTTCATCAAGAAAAACTTGCTTAGCATGAACCCACAAAGAGAATTGTTAGAGACCCAATGTGATTCATCAACCTCATAGAAGCATAAAGAGAATTGTTAGAGACTCAATATGTTCTATACTTAACTCCCAATCTCAATCTCAAATCTCATAGAAACATAAAGAGAATTGTTAGAGACTCAATATGTTCTATACTTAACTCCCAATCTCAATCTCAACTCAATCTCAATCTCAAAAGAATAAGATAGATGTAGTATGCTTTTCTCAAGAACATGAAACACAACCCAACAATTGCCAACCATGCAATATCTCATATAACAATGATACTCATGTTCTTTCCACAACCAATATCTTTTCTCAACCAATTAGGGCTTTAACAACAATGCTTATAGACAAGGTTTAACCAACATCATTCAACTCAACATTAACCTTGAAGCATTCAACCAATCACTACATGAAAAGGAAACTAGTAGACATCCTTTTCCCTCCAAAGGTATTTGAACAAAACAACCACCAACATAAATCACCAATGCAAAGAATAACTTGCTCAAATCAATCTCAATGGAGTAAGCCCAAATCATGTATCAAGTAAAGCATTAACTTGATCAAAACAACCTCTATGGAAGCAACTCAACCATCAATCTCAAAACAGCCAACTAAGGGTTTCACCAACTCAATGCAAGTAGCAAGACTTACTAACATAAACCCTAGTGCAAAAATGCTTCCTCTTCCTCAACCAGAATTATGCATTCACCCAAAAAACTCATCAATGATTTTAATGCATAAACAATCTTCAATATCCAGAAAATGGGATTTACACCAACAAGAATACCTAGTAGACAACCTTTTCACTCCAAACTCAATTTCAGAAAATACACCATCAACAATATACATGGAAGAAGTTGCCCATACCTTTGTTTGAGGAAGAAGAGAATAGTTCTTCAACCTTGTTACCAACACCACCCTCAACTTTGCCACCAAGTTAGGGTTAGATCATAAAAGTAACCACAAAAATATTTATTCCATAAAACACCTTATGACTCCAATCCTTAGAAGTCAACTACCAAAAATATAAAGCATACAAACAATATATCCTTTTACACCTTATTTCTCCAAATTAATTAAACCATGCTCAAGGAATAATAGCTTCTAAGCAAATCTCACTCAACAATCAAGCCAAAAATCTCAACCACACACTATCAACCTTATATCTCCAAAGAAGCATTTAACCTTAAAAATAATTTTAAATAAATCTGCCCAACCACTTCTTCTTTAACAAAATGCAGATTTTATTTAAAAAACCTTACCAAAAAAAATGCTTCCAAAAATCGTGGGTCAACAGTGCCTCCAAAAAAATCGGAGCGCAAAAACTCTTCTCACACTCCACGGCGGGAGTCGAACGCTTGACCTCCCTTCAAGCGCCTTCGTAGAATAGTCATTGCCACTAGGCCAACGACGCTAGCTTGAAGGCTAGCAAGAGTCTCCTTCTCCTTAACCCTTTGGCGGCGGATAAACATGGCAAAAAAATGATAGTCGTAGCTTTTACTTCCCAACCTTTGCGCAATTCGAATTTCTTTCACTCCATTGCTTTGGACTATAGGTTATGGCTTATATAGCCAAACTTCCATGCTATGCACGACGTCGATGGGAGGATAATTCAAACTTTTCGAATTAATATTATTTTGGCGCCTTCGAAACAACTTTAGGGTTTATGAAACCCTTTTGATTATTTAAAAAATAATCAAAGGTCTTTTAGACCTTAGACCTTAGGTGGAGAACCCATTAAATTATTAAAATAATTTAATCACTAAATCAAATAAATAATTAATTAAAAAACCTTAAAAAGGTTTTATTAATTAAGTTATTTAATTAATAAGTGTCTCCAAGCCTTTGCATTAAGTCGAGAGTGGTTTTGAGAAAAACCCTTAATGCATCCACCTGGTTTTAATAAAAACCCTTAAACCTGCCATGGTTTTGATAAAAACCTTTTCATCTCGCCACATGGAATCTCTCTCGAAATCTTCTAGAAAATATTCTTTGGAATCTTCAACCTTTGAAGCCAATAAATCCTCTTGACATTAATGCCAGTTCCTTTTGACATCAATGACAACTCATAGACAAGAAGCTAGGATCTCAAACCCAAAATTGCCAACAGAGGGGTGCTCGAGGGTTGGAGCAGGGTTTGCAGAAGCAAATCTATTTCAAGAGAGGGATGTGGCGATGGATATGGAGGAAAGGGTGAGGGATGACTTCTAAAACTTTAGGTGACTTAGGATGACAGACTTAGGGAACTCAAGGATACTAATTGCTTTGAAATATTTGGGGCCAAAGACTTAGGGGTTGAGCCATCAAAATGACTCCTATTTATGATCTTCCCTTGGGTACGTTAGGGTTTCAATGACACAATTTGTGTGGTCAAGATTAAAATGTGTTAGGGTGGAGATTAAATTTGGATAGGTGGCATGGATTAAGGTGGATGAATGACTGGGATTAATTTACACACATATATATACATTTATTATATATATAATATAATATTAAATATTAATATTTTAATCTAAATATATGTAAATAAATGGGTAAAAATGACAGGAAGACCTGGATAGATGACAAGTGGCTATATTTTGGTGTCCAAAGATATTCCTTTTTGTACTGCATTGTGTGAAACACAATACAATACAAAAACACAAGACACCTATTTTGGCCTGATGCAAAATCAACTTTGTTGAGACATGGACATGAGCTTGGAGATAAAAGAATTTTGATTTGCGTATCTTACCCCCTCAATTGGTGAATGAGTTTGCAAATGAATCTCATGATCCAATTGATAAATAAGTGCAAATGGTTGTGTAAGAGAATGACGTGATTGTGGATGATATGAATGATATAAATGTGATACCATTTTTACCCCAATGATGAAAGGTGGTTGGTGGAAGATGCATGTGATTGATTCTATTTTTGCCCTAACATAGAAAGGGATTTTTGCCAAGTGTAGATGCCATGATCATGTAATATGTATCCCGTTGTGGAAAAATCAAAGTCAAATGTGGTTGCCCCAAGTTTGGGGTGATTCCATGTTGTTGAAGAATGTGCCTTTCGACGTCATTGAAATGCAAGTATGCAAATACAAAAAGAAAAGAAAAATAGTCTATCCTCGGGGCCACTCATGATTGCAACAATTCCTACACAAAATTACTAAATAGTTGCTCAATAATTTTACCTATCCTACATCCTCAGATACTGGTGTAATTACAAAGGAGATGATGAAAAGTTATTATTTTTTTTGTGTTTCAAGCCCCACGAATGAGGCCATCAATGATAGCTTTTGAGAAAATTGATCTTGGCATAGTTTCACTCTAAAGATGAAGTACCAAAATTGATTTTGTTTTCAAATAAGGAGATAGTGAATGATGAAAATTATCAAGTGTCTTTATGGTGGTTTACTCATATTACCAAATTGCATGGATAGCCAATCTCTGTAATTGCCAAGGAGATAGAATAGACCACTAGATACGAGGTTCAGTTGAATTTGTAGGTGAATTTAGAAAATGTGCAAATGTAATGATTGATGGATGAAAATTATGTTGACATGAAGATGTGATGATGATAAATATATTGATAGATGCAATATGGAGTGATTTTGTGGAGGTAAGCTACATTTTTTAATATATGGATTCAAGTGATTGAGTCTATTTTTGCCCCAATAGATGAAAGGGATTTTTGACATGTGTATGATGCAATAAATGTGAAAAATGTCTATTCTTTGCCCCAATAGATGAAGGGTTTTTGAAATGGGTAAAATGTGATGATTGTGTTTGTTTTTGCCCTAATAGATGAAGGGTTTTTTGAAATGTGGAAAATGCGATGAATGTGTCTTTTATTTGCCCTAATAGATGAAGGGGTTTATGAAATGGGAAAATGCGATGAATGTGTCTATTCTTTGCCCTAATAGATGAAGGGGTTTATGAAATGGAAAAATGCGATGAATGTGTCTATTCTTTGCCCTAACAGATGAAGGGGTTTATGAAATGGAAAAATATGATGAATGTGTTTGTTCTTTACACTAATAGATGAAGGGTTTTATGAAATAGGAAAATACGATGAATGTGTTTTTTCTTTGCCCTAAAAGATGAAGAGGTTTATGAAATGGAAAAAATGTGATGAATGTGTATGTTCTTTGTCCTAACAGATGATGGGGTTTATGAAATGGGGAAAATACAATGAATGTGTCTGTTATTTAACCTAATATATGAAGGGGTTTTTGATATGTAAGTGTCCTTATGGTGATCTATCCATCCTACCGAATTGCATGGATAACCAATGCTAAAACTGCTAGGTTGCTAGGATAAACCACTAAATACAAGGTTCACTTGTACTTGTAAATGTATTTGAAAAATGTTGAGTGAAGGTGCCATGATGAATGAAATTGATGATGTTGAATGTAAATGTGAATGTGATATGTTTTTACCCCAACATATGAGGGGGGTTTTGAAATGGGAAGATGTGATGATTGTGTCTATTTTTTCCCTAACAGATGAAGGGATTTTTGAAATGGAAAAATGTGATGATTGTGTCTATTTTTACCCTAATAGATGAAGGGGTTTATGAAAATGCAAGTGTCCTTATGGTGATCTATCCATCCTAATAGATTACATGGATAACCAGTTGTTGCAACCACTAGGTTAATAGGATAAACCACTAAATACAAGGTTCACTTGTACTTGTAAAAGAATGAAGGTGTAATAATGAATGAAATGGATGATGTTGATTGTGAATGATTGATTCTATTGTTTGCCCAACATATGAGGGGGTTTTTGAAATGGTAAAATGTGATGACCGTGTCTATTTTTTCCCTAACAGATGAAGGGGTTTTTGAAATGGAAAAAATGTGATGATTGTGTCTATTTTTACCCTAACAGATGAAGGGGATTTTAAAATGGGTAAAATGTGATGATTGTGTCTATTTTTGCCCTAACAGATGAAGGGGTTTTTGAAATGGGGAAAATGTGATGATTATGTATGTTTTTGCCCTAACAAATGAAGGGGTTTTTAAAATGGAAAAAAATACGATGAAATTATTGTGTCTGTTCTTTGCCCTAACAGATGAAGGGTTTATGAAATGGGAAAAATACGATGAATGTGTTTGTTCTTTGCCCTAATAGATGAAGGGGTTTGTGAAATGGGGAAAATACGATGAATCTGTCTATTCTTTACCCTAAAAAATGAAGGGTTTTGTGATATGTAAGTGTCCTTATGGTGATTTTTCAATCCTACCAAATTGCATGGTTAACTAGTCGCTGCAACCACCAGTTTAATAGGATAAACCACTAAATACAAGGTTCACCTATATTTGAATGAAGGTATAATGATAATTGATGATGTAATGAATTATTATGTTTTTGCCCTAACAGAAAAGGGGTTTTTGACAAGGAATGAATGTAAGGCAAAGGGCACAACCTTTGATAAAAGTATGCAATATTTTGAACCTAGCAATTGATGTGGATGATGATTGAATTGTTTGTTGAATTGGTGGGGGAAGGTGTGATACCTTGAGCACCCCCAAGTTGTGTGCTTGTTTGCTTGATTGGGGGGAAGATGTGATAACCTTGAACACCCCCAAGTTGTTTTTTTTCTAAGCGATCTTTGCATATGCAAATTATATATATATATATATATATATATATATATATATATATATATATATATATATATATACATGGCTTTTAATTTTGTGTTATGCTTTTGTGTGAATGCTTGTTGTGGATGCATGTGTATATGGATGATTAATGCATATGATAATGTTTATAATATATTTTATATTAATATCATCGATGGATCTCAATACAATCAAATGTGACCCAAATGGGGGTCTACACTATTTTTTGATACAAATAATACAATATGCGAGGTTTCTACGAAATCCTAGCAAAAAATGCTAGTGGTGTCTTCAAAGTGCATCCTTGCTTCCAATAGAAGTGAGTGGGCTTCAGATATTCGATGATCAGGCCACTCCATCTTAAGAATCTGGACAATGCTTTTATATCTCCAAATCTACACATAGAATATAAAAAAGAGAGTTAGTAATAACTGTGAGGGCTCCACAGTGTGAGACCCTAAAAATTAAACAAAAATCCTAGCTATCAAATGATAAAACTGCATGCAAGTATAGAAATAATAAAATCAATCAAATAATAGAAGATTTACCTTGAGAACTTGCCATTTTTTGATCTAAAGTTGTCGTTGTAGTAAAATGGTGCACAAAAGTGCTAGTGACACCCGAGGGCTCACTAGTCTGTAGACCTAGGATTTGGAATATTTGTGGATTCTTGGGAGTAGCATACTGGTGCTTGAGAGTAGTAGACGGGTGTTTGAGAGTAGTGGATGAGCGTTCCAGAGTATCGGATGGGTGTTTGGGTATTCGAGAGTAGCAGGTGGGTGTTTGGGAATAGTGAATGGGCATTTAGGTCTTTGGGAGTAGCAGGTGGGCATTCTGTGATAGCGAACAAGTTCTTGAGAGTAGTGAATGGGTGTTTCATAGTAGAGGATGGGCGATCAGGTGTTCAGTAGTAGGTGGATGCTCAGGAGTAGCGGGGATGCGTTCGAGGGTTGAAGCAAGATCTGAAAAAGTAGATTTACTTTGGGCAAGGGCTACAACGGTAGATGCAAAAGCCAGGACAATGATGCGAAGGGGATTGAGATACGTAGGACTCCAAAAACTTTGAGAAAACTTAGGATGAAAAAATTAGGGGTTGAGCCATCAAAATGGATCCTATTTATAATCTCACCTAGGGCACATTAGGGTTTCAACAACACAATTTATGCGGTCAATATTAAAACGTGACGAAGGGTAGAGATTAAATTTGGGCATGTGGCATGGATCAAGGTGGATGAATGGCTAGGATTAAAACAAGATGGATGGTTCGGATTAGTTTACACATATATGCATTTATTAAATATATAAAATATAATATTAAATATATATAAAATATAATATTAAATATTAATATTTTAATATATTAAACAAATATATGTAAATAAATGGGTAAAAATAATGGGAAGACCTGGATGGACGACAAGTGGATTTATTTTGGTGTCTACATATGCCCCTTTTTGTACCGCATTGCATGAAACACAATGCGGTGCAAAAATAAAAAACACCTATTTTGACCTGATGTAAAAGTAGCTTTGTTGAGATGTGGAAATGAGCTTGGAGATAAAAGAATTTTGATTGCGTAGATTACCCCCTCAATTGGAAAATGAGTTTGCAGATGAATCTCATGAGCCAATTGAAATAATGAGTTCAAATGATTCTATGGATGAATGGTGTAATTGTGGATGATATGAATGATGTAAATGTGATACTGTTTTTACCCCAATAGTGGGAAGGGGGTTGTTGGAAGATGCAAGTGTTTGATTCTATTTTTTCCCTAATAGATGAAGGGGTTTCTACCAAGTGTAGATGTCATGATCATGTAAGATGTATCCCATTGTGGAAAAATAAAAATCAAATATGATTACCCCAATTTTGGGGTGATTCCATGTTGTTGAAGAATGTGACTTTTGATGTCATTGAAATGCAAGTATGCAAATGCAAAAAGAAAAGAAAAATAGTCTATCCTCAAGGCCACTCATGATTGCAGCAATTCCTACACAAAATCCCTAAATGGTTTCTCAATCACTTTACCTAGCCTGCATCCTCAAATACTAGTGTAATTGCAAAGGAGATGATGAAAAGTTATGATTTTTTCTATGTTTCAAGCCCCACGAACAAGGCCATCAATGACAAAAATTGGTCTTGGCATAGTCTCACCCAAAAGGTGAAGTACCAAAAGTGATTTTGTTTTTGAACAATGAGATATTGGATGATGAATATGGCCAAGTGTCCTTATGGTGATTTATTCATCTTACCGAATTGCATGGACACAAATCACTGCAATCACCAAGGAGATAGAATAAACCACTAGATATGAGGTTCACTTGAATTTTTAGGTGAACTTGGAAAATATTGAATGTAAATGTAATTTTTGATGGATTTGATGGTGACATGAAGATGTGATGATGAGAAATATATTGATGGATGCAATGTGGAGTGATTTTGTGGAGGTAAGCTACATTTTTTAATATATGGATTCAAGTGATAGTCTATTTTTATCCAAACAGATGAAAGGGGTTTGTAACATGTGTATGATGTAATAATTGCAAAAAATGCAATGATTGTGTCTGTTCTTTGCCCTAACAGATGAAGGGGTTATTAAAATGGGGAAAATATGATGATTGTCTATTCTTTGCCCTAACAGATGAAGGTGTTTATGAAATGGAGAAAATGTGATGAATGTGTTTGTTATTTTACCTAATAGATGAAGGGGTTTATTAAATGGGGAAAATGTGATGAATGTGTTTGTTCTTTGCCCTAATAGATGAAGGGGTTTTTGAAATGGGGAAAATGTGATGAATGTGTCTATTATTTGCCCTAATAGATGAAGGGGTTTATGAAATGGAAAAAATATGATGAATGTGTCTATTCTTTGCACTAACATTTGAAGGGGTTTATGAAATAGAAAAAATGCGATGCATCTGTCTATTATTTCCCTTAACAGATGAAGGGGTTTATGAAATGGGAAAAATATGATGAATGTATTTGTTCTTTGCCCTAAAATATTAAGGGGTTTTATTAAAATGCAAGTCTCCTTATGGTGATATATCCATCCTATTGGATTGCATGGATAACCAATCGTTACAACTGCCAAGTTAATAGGATAAACCACTAAATACAAGGTTCACTTATACTTGTGAATGTTTAATGAAAGTGATGAATAAAATTGATGATGTAAACTGTCTGTTTTTTTGTAACATATGGAGGGATTTTTGCCAAGGAATGAATGTAAGGTAAAGGTCACAACCTTTGACAAAATAATGCAATCTTGGATGATGTGAATGCAAGGCAAAGGGCACAACCTTTGAAAAAATAGTACAATATTTTGAACCTAGCAATGTGATTGTTGATGATGTGAATGTGATTGAGTGATTGAATTATTTGTTGAATTGGTGGGGAAGGTGTGATACCTTGAACACCCTCAAGTTGTGTGCTTTTTTGTTTGATTTGGGGGAAGGTGTGATACCTTGAACACCCTCAAGTTGTGTGCTTGTTTTTTTTATTGGGGGAAAGGTGTGATACCTTAAACACCCCAAGTTGTGATGTTGTTTGAAATTTCTAGCAATATTTGCATGTGCAAGTTATATATACATACATGGATTTTACTTTTGTGTTATGCTTTTATGTGAATGTTTGTTGTGGAAATGTTTTTATGGATGAAAATACATATGGATGATCAATGCAATGGTAATGTGTATGGATGCAAATGTTCTAATGATCATTCATAGTTTCTTTTCTTGGCCATGTTTAGCATTGTTGTTTAATTAGGGGCACTAAAGTGGTGATATGTGAAATGGAAGGCTCATGCACTGACATGGATGTTGACATGGAAGAAGATATGGATGTTGATATGGAAAACTAATTATTTTGCAGAGACTCAAACATACCAGTGGCATCAAACAAACTCACTAAATCTACCTAATTCCTCTAGGACCAAATGTGTGTGTAGTGAATTCATTTACCGAATCATGAGCATGGTAATGACTCGAGGCAATCAAGAACCAATGTGTGTGCAAGTGAGTTCATTAACTCATCTTGAGTAAATTGGGTGTAAACTATTATGGAGGAGACTAAGAAGCTAGCTTGTCCTTATGTGTGGTCAGAGGTCTCTTTAAAAGAGACGTGTCACCACGCATGAGCATACTCCACTACTAGTAAAGCATCTATAGCTCTAATGGAGACTAGCTCCATAGTCCAAGAATTTGATCTTTAGGATTTGGGGATGACTACCTAACCGTCTGACTAGAAATGTAGTACTATCCTTACAATTTGAGGATCTGTGGTGTGTGATGAAAAATTTAGAGCTTTGGGGAATCATATTCTCAACCTAAGTGTGATGAGAATTATACCCTATCCTTACTACTCTGTTTCTTGTATTTGGAAGCAACTATGATAGTGGTGAAAACCACTATTTTTGTGGACTATGTTGCATTATGGGACAAGCAAGGAATACCCTTTTCACTTTGAGGTTCAAACCAAGTATGGTGTTATCTCTCTTTGACACAAGATGTTTTTTAAGATGTGAAATTGTGTTTGGTTCAATAATTTTTTGGAGTCAATTCCCAGAACTCAATATTTTCTTAGTGAAAAATGTGTCTTGGTCCTAAAGAAAACTTGACATGTATTTGAGATTTGCTTAAAACACTAGGATTGGTTGAGTGACCAAAAACACCTAGGAATTATGGACATGGAATGATGCAATAAAGTGTATGATGTTTGAAGGTGCCCCCGATTAAGGAAACATGAATTTATTTGACCAATTTATATCTAAATTGAATAAATGATCCCTAATATTAAATGTGAGATGTGGTTGTGAATGTAACAAATTCAATTTGTGAAATGTATTGTGTGTAATGCAAATGTGTGAAATGAAATGTGTGCAAATGAAATATGTGAAATGAAATACAATATTTTTGTGTATTAGCCACATATATAAATATTATTAAGTATGGAACACTTTCTAGTGTATGATGTTTAGTAGATCGGGCTCTTTTACTCCCCCTAGCCTGGTAAGTTGATGTGCTCCTTGAATATTGTGAACTTAGATAACAACAAGCAACATGTATAGATGCAAATGACTTTGAGTTGATGTGTGACCAAAGGTGTTAAATGCCTTTGGAGCCTTTTGAAATTGAAATGTGACCAAAGGGATTTGGTACCTTTGGAGCTTTTTGAAATTGAGATGTGACCAAAGGGATTAGATACCTTTGGAGCTTTTTGAAATTGAAGTGTGACCAAAAGGATTTTGGTTTCTTTGGAGCTTTTTGAAATTGATATGTGACCAAATGTGTTAGGTACCTTTGGATATTTTTGAAATTTAGATGTGACCAAAGGTGTTAGGTGCCTTTGGAGCCTTTTTAAAAATTGAGATGTGACCAAAGGGATTAAGTACCTTTGGAGCTTTTTTTTTTAAATTGAGATGTGACCAAAGGGATTAAGTACCTTTGGAGCTTTTTGAAAATTGAATGTGACCAAAGGGATTAAGTACCTTTGGATATTTTTGAAATTGAGATGTGACCAAAGGGATTAAGTACCTTTGGAGCTTTTTGGAAATTGAGATGTGACCAAAGGGATTAAGTACCTTTGGAGCTTTTTTTTGAATTTGAGATGTGACCAAAGGGATTAAGTACCTTTGGAGATTTTTTTTTGTGAGGAAGGTGCGATACCTTAAGCATCCTCAATTTTCTTGATGATTGAGTTGGTACCAATATCTTGATCAGATGGGTTGGATTGACCGTTTGTGGGAAATACTTTTAGATCAATAAGATCTTGGACAACGTCTTTAAATACATGATAGTTGTTGATGTCATGGCCCACTTGTTGATGGTAGGGATAGTACAAGTGCTTCTTATAATCCTTTCCACATGGCTTTTTAAGATCACTTGATTTGATTTTTGGAAGTACAATCTCTTGTGCTTCATAAAGCCTTTGAAAAATGGTTGAATAAGATTTTGAAAGCACTGTGTAGTATTTATGGGGCTTTGTAGGATGCTTGGTGTATTTATCCAATTGTATTGGATGTTGAAATTATGGTATAGGTATCATAACCTGGTATCTGGATTGTGCAACTGAATATTACAATTGTTGTGGTTAATGACATGAATATGATGACATTGATGATGACTCAACTATAACTCAATGTTAGTGAGTCGAGTTAAAATCTATTACAAAATTTTAGTGTGTTGACAATTTTATTGTAAGCCTTGGTTTTCTTGTTGAGTGTATGTGAGATGGATTGATGAATGGATGAGATTGAGTGTGTTGTTGGAGGTGTGATGAATTGGGGGGCATGGATTGAAATTGATGATGATGAGGTTGGTGAAGAAATGATTGGGAATGAAGATATGGAGATGATGTATGAGGACTTTGGCCAGGTTGGCTGATGGGAATAGAATGGGTTGATGGAGGTATGGGAATGGAAACCATAGAATATTATGGTGCCCATGATGGACTTTGGATATTGAAGATGGACTGAGTAGAAATTGGTTGAGGCTTAGGGTTCACTTGAACTTTTTGTTGAGCTATCTGTCGCTTCTTAAGCAATTTTTTCAAATGTTCCCATGCTTCATTAATTTCCATATCATCATTGGAAGGCATGGAGGAATATGGAATAACTGATGTGGTTGGGGGATAAGTGGCAATGGGAATTACAACTTTATTGGAGGAAATGGGCACTTGTGAAGCAACATTGACCTATGCTTCATACCAGGGGTTGGTATAAGAGGATATATATGAAGTGCTAGGAGCACATGATGGTTGGGTAATGGAGAAATGGGATGAAGGTGCAAATGATGCCTCAAAAAGAGGGTTAGTGTACACCTGGATGAAGCTAGATGGTTGGGAAGGAACAAGTTCCTATTGTAAAGAAGGATCTTGATTCGGGATATTATGGATGGGTTGTAAGACATAATTAGTTGATTTGTAGAAAGCCTCTACTTGGGCCATGTCTATGTGGGTAATATTATGGTCAATTGTAGGTGAGGATGATTTAATTTGTGGGAGATATGTGGAGGTGTATCTGTGTGGGACATCATTAGCATACAAAGTGTATGATGGGACTGAAGAAAAATTTGTGCAATCTATTTGAACCACACTGATAGGATTTACCACAAAATTGGTAGGAAATGAAGATGAATAGTCCATAGATGTATTGTTTTGGTTTAATGCTTTTTTTTGATTTCTTGTTAAGACCATAAGCTACTAAACCAAGATACAAATTATGTAATAAAATGAAATGCAGAATTGAAACTTCACAAGAATCAAAATAAACAATCAATACTAAGTTTTTTCAATACATATGTCTTACCTCATTCATTGATTATCTCATTTTAGTGTGAATTCATTTTTTTTAGATTTTGATTTTGTGTGTTTCAATGTGCTAATATGAATTAGAAATAGGTGAAGACTAAGGTTAGGTTGGGACAATGAGATTCTTGTTGGTGATGAAATCAAAATTTTTTTCTTGGGGGTAATCTAAGGTGTCTAGGGCAGATATTGGTGGATGGAGATGAAATCCACCATCACCAGATCTCAAGCAATGATTGGTGATGAAATCCAACCACTATTGTTTAACATGAAACATGAAGTGTGTGCAAAATTCCTTTTAAAGGTTCTATTTTTTTATGGTGCACATACAATATTAGAAACAACTAATTTCACTAGTCTAAATCAGAAGCCAACATTAAGAGTATCAATTTCTCCAAAGGATGTGAAGTACACTACTTAAATCCCTCTCTAAATAGTGGGGGGTTCGTCCACTCCTCCACCTAGAATCACCCGACATGAGGATACTTTTGACACACTAATGATATTCCTAATTATATCAAAAAAATGAGGAGTTTCTAACCCTACAATGCAATCTAATTTATGCAATTTAATAATTCACATGCAACCAAAATGTAGGATTTTTCAATTGCAATACACTAGAAAACCAGAAACTTTAAATGGAAAATGGAAATGTGTGAATGAATGCAATGACTAATCTAATGTCTAGAATACAAACTAGAATGATTATTTTTATAAGATTTATTATTGATGTTCTTTTTAATCAAAAAATCTATAAAAACGTAAAATGCAAAAATACGTAAAATCATAGAGGTTAGGGTTTGACAATAAACTTACAAAGAAGCCTATGTTTTTGCTTTAACTCTCTGTAAAATGCCTTTGGGTGCTTCTAAAATTCCCCTGGGAATTTTTGGATGTCCCTCGAGCACCATAGGGCATTCACACACCTTATACAACTTTCAAAAAACTTTTAGAAGCCCTAACACAGTGAAAATCATATGATTTATGCTTCTGAAAACCCTACAAGATAAGACAAAAAATAGCAAGTTAGTCAAAAAAGTAAATCAAAATGAGAAACCCTTAGGGGGTCCCACCATGATCACCATTTATAGATGCAAATCGAACAACACCAAATAACTAAACTTAAATAAATGAACAATAAACACAAGATAAACACATGTGATTGCACATAAATAAATTTGATTTTTATTGTCGGGTGGATTTATGATATTACAACCAAATATGCCCCAAATTGGGATTTTTACAAACCTTTATTGCTCAATACAATAATATCAATATTTTAGGGTTCTCCTAAACCCTAGCCAACAAATCAGGGTGGTGTCTTCACATGCGATCGATCCCAACAAAAGTGAGTGGGATTCAGATATCCTTTGGCTAGGCCACTCTAGCTTAAACAACTTCTGAATGCCTGTATACTTCCATATCTACACATGAAAAATGATAGAAAATATTTAGTAGCAACTATGAGGGCTCCACTATGTGAGAGCCTAAAAAATTAATAAAAAACCTAAATGCCAAATAGTAAACTGCATACAAATATGAAAATAATGAAATTATTATAACAAAAAAAGCTTTACCATGTTGAAATTACCATTTGTGATCTATAGTTGTAGGAAGAAATTGTGTGGATGCCCTAGCGACACCCGAGGGATCGCTAGTCTATAGAACTAAGTTCTAGAACATCCGCAAGAACTTAGACTAGCGAACCCTCAGGTGTCGCTAGGGCATCTATGCATCTTTTTCTTTCAACGACAACAAATTTAGATAAAAAAATAGCTAGTTCTCAAGGTAAATATTCTATTATTTTATTGATTTTATTATTTCCATATTTGCATGTAGTTTTATCATTTGATAGCTAAGGTTTTTATTAATTTCTGAGGGTCTCACACTGTGGATCCCCACAGTTATTACTAACTCTCTTTTTTATCTTTTGTGTGTAGATTTGGAGATATACAAGCATTGTGCAGCTGCTTAAGTTGGAGTGGCCCAGTCAACAGATATCTGAAGCCCACTAACTTTTTTTGGGAGCAAGGACGTGCTTTGAAGACACCATCAATATTGTTGGCTAGGGTTTCGAAGAACCTCAACATATTGTATTATTTGTATCAAATAAATAGTTTAGACCCTCATTTGGGTCATATTTGATTGTATTGAGATCCACCGATGATAGTAATATAAAATCTATTCTTTGTGTAATTCCTTGTGTCACTGCTTATTTATTTCTTGTTATATTTGGTGTTGCATTTTTGTCTCCACACAACCAACCTCTAGATCCATTTGTATCTAGTTTTCATTTCCCTATAAACTTTTAAATCCCCAAGTTTCAAATGTACAAAGGTAAGGAAGATCCTATCAACCACCTTAGGCTATTTATAATAGTATGTAGTTATGTTTCTTATGATGAAACATTGCTACTCAAAATATTTTACAAGAGCCTTAGTAATCCCACCTTGGAATGGTACTACCAAATACCATGACATTCTCTTAATAGCTTTAGGGATCTTGTGGAGATGCTTATCAAACAATTATATGCCTACATTAAGAAAAAATTTATGATTAGTGATCTATATAATCTCAAACAATCTAAAGATGAGACCTTTAGTAACTTCTTAGGAAGATGGTGATCCATGGTGGGGAGACTCCAATTTATTTTTCCACTAATAGACCTTTAAGATATCTTTATAAGCAACCTTAATGAACAAGTGTCATTCTATTTAGAGATAACCATTGTATCTTCTTTAGAATATGCCATTTTCATGGCCAATAAAGTAGATATTGCCCTTCTCAAGAGAGGACAATAAAAATTTAAAACCCATAAGGAGGAACATAAGCCTTTATCCCAACCAAAGGGTAGTACAAAAATAAACACATTATGAGTGATGGAGTTAAGGAATCACTCCAAAACAAGAAAATTAGTGCTATGAAAACCCTTCAAAATCTTGTCTTAGGGAAGCAAAAACAACCAAAACCTAGGATAAAGTACTCCTAACTGGACAAACCTCCTTCCACCATCCTAGATCAACTATTGAAATTCAAAATCGTGGAGCTTCTACTGGCAAAGTGTTTGATCCCAGAAGGAAAAAATCCTCTTGGTTTTACCCTAATTAGTAATGTACATTCCCTCATGTTAAATTTCATGTGATTGATAAATACACAAGCCTTAGGAACCTAATCCAAGACCTAATCAATAAGGATCAAGTGGTTCTTAGTAGCTCTAAGTATCAAACCTCTTCTAATCAAGAGCTTAATATTTTATAAAATTAACTTCACAATCATATTCAAAATTTAAATATAACAAAAATATTTACTATAGGAGTGTCCCACCTCCAAAACCAAAGAATGGTTGGGATGATACATTATTCTAATCCCATTTGTATTATGACTAGACAACAACACAAATATTCTTCCTTTGATCAACCTTTAAGACCTTCTTTGGTCCTTTATGTAAAAATAACTTCTTCACTTAAATTACCTCCATTAATCATCAAATCAGGAGTTAATGCAAAAGGCACATTTGATTTGCTCCATCAAATTGAAAGTACCCCCCAACTAAAATATCCCTTCCTAAGCTTCTAAATATCTCTTTGACTCATATGAATATCTTACTCAAACTTTTGAGTGAACAAGTTACTCCTTGAGACCTCAATCCAAATGATCTCACTTTCATAGTGGAAACCATCAGGGTTAACCATGCAACTATATCATTCCATGAGGATGATATCCCTCAATCCTATACTATAAAATATCTCCCATTGTACATGATGGCCCACATTGGTGATAAATTCATTAAATGAATCCTAATAAATTGGATTTGGTCTCAACATTTGTAGCATAAGATTTGTTTTTTTATTTATTTTGGGCTAACCAAGAAAGATTCAAAGAAATATAATATATTTATTAGAGTATTAAACAATAGGGAGTGTGATGCTAGTGGTACTATAGTCTTATCCCTTAGAAGTAGACCACATATTCTCAACACTCTTTTTTATATGCCTTGTGAATTTATCTACACCATTATTCTTAAAATACCATGGATACATGAGATGTAGGCCATTATTTCAACCCTTCATCAGTTCCATAAGTATGAGTATAGGCATAAGTATTATCATATTTTATCCAATCCTGAGCCTTTTCAATTTTATAGGATTACAAAATAATTTTATGATTTGTAACCAACTACTTTGTTCCATGCATGGTTAACATGTTGTTTTACACATTGTATATTTTCAATGATTGATTGAATTTTCTAGCCCTTTTGTGCCACATCATCCCTTAACATGCATTCTTGGGAATATTTACTGTTATCCTTCTTGCCAACATCCACTAAGATGCCATATTTTCCTTGAAATCATGCAATGCAATGACCTTGTAATTATAATGACTATTACAAGGGTCAAGTGGTTCTTAGTAGCTCTAAGTATTAAACCTCTTCTAATCAAGAGCTTCATATTTTCTAAAATTCACTTCCTAATCATATTCAAAATTGAAATATAACAAAAATATTCACTATAGGAATGTCCCACATCCAAAACCAAATAATGGTTGGGATGATACATTATTCTAATCCCATTTGTGTTATGACTAGACAACAACACAAATATTCTTCCTTTGATCAACCTTTAAGACATCCTTTGGTTATTTATGTAAAAATAAATTCACCCCTTAAATTACCTCAATTAATCATCAAATCAAGAGTTAAGGCTAAAGGCACATTTGATTTGCTCCATCAACTTGAAAGTACCCCAACTAAAATATCCCTTCCTAAGATTCTAAGTATCTCTTTGACTCATATGAATATCTTACTCAAAATTTTAAGTGAGCAAGATATTCCTTGAGATCTCAATCCAAATGATCTCACTTTAATAGTGGGAACCATTGGGGTTAACCATGCAACAATATCATTCCATAAGGATGATATCCCTCAATCCTCTATTATCAAAGATCTCCCATTGTACATAATGACCCACATTAGTGATAAATTAATTAAATGAATCCTAATAAAATGGCTTTGGTATCAACATTTGTAGCATAATATTTGTTTCTTATTTTTGGCTAACCAAGAAATATTCAAATGAATATAATCTCTTTATTAGAGTATTCAACAATATGGAGTGTGAGGCTAGTGGCACTATAGTCCTACCCCTTAGAAGCAGATCACATATTCTCAACACTCTTTTTTTTAACATTCCTTGTGACTTAACCTACAACATTATTCTTAAAAGGCCATGGATCCACGATATGTAGGTCATTCCTTCAATTCTTCATTAGTTCCATAAGTATGAATAAAAGGGTAAGTCTTATCATATTCTAGCCAATCCTGAGCCTTTTCAATTTGCTAGGATTACAAAATCATTTTGTGATATGCAACCAACTGCTTTTTTCCATGCATGGTTAACGTGTTATTTTCCACATAGTCTAATTTCAATGGTTGGTTAACTTTTTTGGTCCCGGTTGTGTGAAATCATTCCTTAACATGCATTCTTAGGAATATTTACTTTTATCCCTTTCTTGTAAACATCCATTAAGATGACATATTTTTCTTGAAATCATGGAATGCAACAACCTTGTAATTATAATCACTATTACACTATCCAAGGTAACATCATGTGCTTATTTAGTCACCATTATTATAAGAAGATTTAACATCTAACTATTCTCTAATATCTATCCTATATGGTGCTTCCATTATGTGTTCCCCGTGTCTACTACCTGTACCTATGGACAGTATTGATAGTACTTGTATTACATTTTTTTTTAAATTCAAGGACATGGACCTATTCTAGAGCCAATAAATAAATTATTTTGGTACCCCAAACTTCCATTATAGATCAAATTGTCCATCCTAGCATCATGAATTGCTTAGTCTAGAGCAATTCAAGATTGAGTGCAACATAACCAAGGGAGTTTCATATTGTCTTTTGGAATATCTTTTTTCCATTTTGATATTATATATAAATATGCCAAGACATTAATTATAATTTATGTCAAACTAAATTTAAATAATAGTAAAATAAAATAAAATGCATACGTTACTATTATAAAGGTTCCATATAAATTTTGGACAAACTGCTTATTACATACTTAGAAATACTAAAAGATAGAAAATACATAGATGTAGTTATTAGAACTCCACAAATACTATCATTTTTCAAGGCAAACAAGCCATAAATTAGGTTTCATGTAATCCTTAATGCAATATTGCCTTAAAGAGGTTTTCACTATCAAATAATTACTATTTTAAATAGATGATCATTTTGAATCCATGTCAGAAGAGGAAGCCTCTTCTACAACATATAATTCTGAAAGTGAAAGAAAGTATTGAGCAAATTCCACCTTAGTAAATGGCTTATGGTATAATCATAGATTATGTCCATTCACCACAAATTTTATCCTTGAATCATCAATAGTAGAAAATTGAACAACTCCATTCTTAAACACTTCTTTAATTTTGTAAATTCCTAGCCACCAAGTTTGTAGCTTGCCAAGAAAATTAGTATAGCAAGAATCAAACAATAATTTCTAATTGCCTAGATTGTACTTATTGCTCTTAATATGAATGTTTTTCTAGATTTTTTGCTATTATTGAATAACCTCTAATTGATGAAGTACCTCCAATAAAATTTCATCTTGCAGATACCACAAACATGTCATTTGGGATCCCCTAAAAACCCAAATTTTGATAAATCACCAAAATTCCTTAAATCATAAATAATCCTTCTAAAATCCATAGAATCTCTAAATTCTCTACAAATTCCCATAAGTCCTAAATAGTTCCTCTTAATCTCTCCACAACCCACAAATTTCTTCTTAATTCTTCTTAGCCCATCCAAAGTTTCGATTTTCCCTCTAATGCATCTAATTTATCCTATTCCTATTTCTAATCTCACTAATTCCTTTTCAATTTCTCCAAATCCTCCCTAAACCCTTCTAAGTTCTATTTAATTGCTCTAATTCCTCCCTAACCTCTTTAATCCCCTCTAATATCCTAATTCTATCTTCAATATTCCTAAATTCTTTATAAATTCCTCTAATCCCTCTCTTATTCTTCTAACCTCATTTAATTCCTCCTTAATTCTTTCTAATCCCTTAATTTCCCTAATTCTTCCTAAATCCCTCTTTAATTCTCCAAATCCTTAAATTTATAATTTCTCAATTAACCCCTAATCCCTAATCATCTCCTCTTATAAAATCTCTAATCAATTCTTAACCCTTAGTCAAACCCTTGATAAGACCCATAATAAATTTTTAAATCCTAAAGCAAATCCCTAGAAATCCTAATCATCCCTCAATATCCCCACCAAATCTCCTAGAAAATACCCCCATTAAATTATCAAACCCTCCTACATCCTCATTGTAGTTTCCTAGGAATTTAAAATTCCTCCAAATCCCAAGTCAAAGATCCCATTAAATATCCTTCATAAATTCCAAGTCGTCCACAAATCCACATGGAACATTTTAGGAATTTAAAATTCCTCCACCTCATCCCAAGAGGAATGTGCACCCTCCAATTTATCACACTTGGGTGAGTTAGGACTCACCTCACCCATAGTCATTAATATTGGAGGGTGAAAATTCCTCTATGAGGAATTCTATTGAAACGGTCAGAAAACGACATTTGATAATTTAACACAAAACACAATGATGCATTAAACAAAGAGACTGTGATTCCATTGATAGTAATAAAAATGTGCTATAAGAGGGACATGATGCCCTTTATCCATTTATCTTCCTAACAATGTTACAATCAATTTGATTCCTTCTTTGGTCGTCCCTCAGTATAGGTGGGCTTCTTTGTATGTGGGCCACCACCGGGTTGTTGTTGATTTGATGCTACTTTCCCTCTTTAGATTTGTTTCATAACCTATGAATAACCTCCAAAAGGAAGTTAGTACGATGGGGGTATTGCCTTAGTCAGGTCCCATATTTATGAAGATGAAATAACCATAAAACAGAACAAAACATGAAATAAACTATGTAGAAGGTAATAATAATATGAAATGGAGCTTACCACCAAAATTTGGAGTTATTTGGGGCCTATAAACCCAATTCACCACCCGAGGGGTGAACTAAGGTTGGATTCGTGGGGCAAGAGGAGATCTAAGTTGTGATACCTCTTTTGCAAAATCCTTCTGGTGGGTTGAATCCTAGGCATATAGGGTGCCTCTGTGTACTGTTGAAATTTGACTATGTGCGTCGAGAAATAACTGTTCAATATTGGCTTTCCATTTTAGTAGAGTAACTGTAATTTATTTAATTTGTGAGTCAAACTTAATTAGGGGTTTGGGACCCATTATTTATAGGCAAATACAAGGTGCAAGGGGGGGTTAGATAGACTAAACCTAGGTTTGATTCTGACTGGATTAGTTTAAGAAATGCAATGTGGCAACATCACATTCCTTATGAGAAATATCTCATCCTCACACATGTGTAAGGATGGATTAGGGCTAATCCTAATTAGGAGGTGCTTAAGCCAATTTAGGACATGATTAAAGAAATATCTCAAAAAACCCTAATTTCAAACATGTGGGAGAATGTAATTAGTGCTAATCAAGATTAAGGGTTCCTTTAATTAAATTTGCCCTAAAAAGATGACTTAAGTGAAGTCAACATTAAATTAGAATTTGGTAATTGACTTATTAATTATTTTGGTCAACTAATACCCCATGGGGGCATTAATTGTGTGTGAATATACCGTTGAATGATATCCCAATGCACCGGATGTGATTTGGAAGGCTTACAAGGTTTTAGGACTTGAAAGCTGATGGAGTGATACATGGAAGTCTACATATTACTATGGAAAATTATGGCAATCTACGTATTACTATGCATGACTACGCCTGACTACGCCTGACTACACATGACTATGATAGCCTACAATAGCCTAGGGATGTCTAGAATCACCTATGGATACACAAAAGTAGCAATGTGTGACTTTTGGGTGTCTACATTTGCCCCTTTTTGTACTATACTATGTAAAACATAGTTTAAGACAAAATGTGAAGGGTTTGTGCAGAAGGAAAAGGGGTAGAAAGAAAATGGAATCCAATAAAAGAGTATGTAGTCGCTCGAAGTGTGACCATACAACATCAAATTTATGTCCATAGGGGAATAAGAGAGGAAGGAAAGAAGGAAAAAAGGAAAGAGATAAAAACGATGCTGGTAAATGAAAATGAATGATTATGAATGCAATGATGTGATTTTGCTAAGTCTTTATGACACTTACGATGCCATACCAGTTACTTGAGAATGGAAACTTTTGACTACTTTGCTTTTGTGACCAGATCAGCATGGTCCAAAAGTATGATTAGGACAAAATCCTAACTAAATCTTTGTTGTTGATTGATTGATGAAAACATGGTGACAAGTGTTAAACCATTTGAACTACGTTGACATTTAGCTTATTCAAACATGTCATTCATGATGTTCCATGAATACTAGATATAAATACTCTAAATATTGCACTAGGATCATGCCAAACATATCATCCATTATGTACTCGACGTACAAGAATGCTAGATTGACTTCTCCATTGTCACGCATAGCTCTCCTGATGTAACCCATGTCTAATTGTGATTGAGATTATTTCGTATGATAATCTTCAAAAAAAAAAATTGTAGACAAATACGCTAACCATGCTTTTGGATTTTTGATGTTGTGGTTGCATACAAAGATGAATTTGGATATGAATACCTCCTCAAACAAGGAATCATCAATGAGGCAAATGAAGTGTGGTGAATTTATGATGCAGCGATTGATAAAATATCAATGCATGATGAATGTGGATACAAATGAAGTTAAAAGACAATTTTGGAAGGTTCCTAGGGTTTTTAGGGACAAATGCCTATTTTCCTAGGGTTTTAGGTGCATTTTGAGGTGTTTTGGCTTAATTCGCCACCAAGGGGGTGATTTTGACCTAAATCACCACCCGAGGGTCAAATTGGGTTGCGATTTGCCCCTTGAGGGAAAATTGGTGGATAAGGTATTTTTAAGCCATGGATGATACCATTGATATGGGTATATTTGTGGATGTGGTACAACAGATTCCTATTGATATAATAACGAGGGAAGATGCAGCAAATGAGGCATGGGTGTTACAGAATAGAGTCCATCAGTTAGAGGTTGAGGTGGAGCAGCTGAGGGTTGATATGGTCAGGTAGGGGATTGAGATAGAGTAGTTGAGGGTCATGGTGGTGAGGCAGGCTCAGACGATTATGAGCCTAACTGGTCAGTTGGGTGCGAAGACTACCAAGAAGTTATTGTGTGAGACTTATCTATTGGTGTGCGCGATTCCTCTCCCTGACTATACATAGGTGGTGTCACAATCTGGGACACAGTCATGAGTGTGGGCATTCTCTCATCATAGTCAGTGTAGTGTTGCTATGGTGGTAGAGGCTGGTGCTAGCATTGAGGTGCAAAATATGCCTACTATGGAGCCGCCTATAGTAGATCTAGTTCCAGAGGTTGTTACAGAGTCAAGCCAAGCATTGGAGAGGCACGTGAGTTGGGATGGGTGTGGGGAGACTCGTGGTGATATTTAGCAGTTATATATTTGGTTATAGCCTATGGGAATTTTAGATATTATATGTGATGGGCATGGTCCAAAGTTGTAGCCTTCGGGCATTTTTGGATGATGATATATATACCTTGATTTCAGCTATTATATATGATTTTTTATTTTGATTATTTGGAATATATTGAGTTTATATTTATGTATATAGAAAAATATAGTTTGTAGGTATGTGTTAGGATCCTCAATCCTAACATTATTAGTTAGTATTAGTTAGTATTATTAATCATTTAATTATTATATTATTAACTTATAAAGTGAACCATCACAACCCTTCATAACGTGAACCATCATGTCTCTTCACCAACGTAGATTTAGGGTAAATATATATATTAGGTTGGCCATCCATATCAAATCATCCAATAAGAAGAATAATAAGCATATATTCTAAGGAGGGAGCCCACTATAGTGGCAAAGCGATTACAAGGGAGCCCCCTTTGAGTGGCCTGCGATTACATTTACATTAATTTGTTAATAATTTTATAGTAAGACCTTGGGGTCTTACCATTTGGTATCAGAACCATGTGGGACACAGTCATGTGGGAATTGCTCAAAGATATTCATCAAATAACTTCTGTATGTGAGTATCAAACTCGGTTTGAGGATATCACCAAACACAACACAATATTGGATGAATCAATTCTCATAAGTGGCTTCATTAGGGGATTAAAAGAGGAAATTAGAATGGAGGTGACAAGGTTCAATCCCTATACAATGATGCAGACCTATGGATTGGCAAAATTAGCTGAAGATAAAATCAATGCACAACAACGATTAGGGAAACCACTTATGGAAAAATTGTCAACCACTTACATCGCTCCCAAACATATGCATAATGGAAGAGCAAAAAGCACTTACACAACCACCAAATCTAACCAAACTTTATGAATTAAACATCTTAGCTTTGAGGAGATGAAATAACGATGAGCAAAAGGACTCTGTGATAATTGTGATGAACAATTTGAACCCCACCATAAATGTGCTACACTAACATTGTATTTATTGAAGGAAGTTGATCCTTGTATCTCCATAGAGCAAGCATATGAGGTAGTTGTGTCCGAAGCAACCAGTGCACCTACTCACTGTAATGAAGACAATGCGGTCGATGTGCAAAAATTGATTGATGTACAAAGCAAGGATGAAGTAGACATACCCAAAGTGATCAATGCTAGCCAAACATGCACTCTACAAGACCTACACATACCTTCCTCACCAATAGTGAGTTCTTGCCATATGACCAAACCTATTCAAAACCAACGCAGAGTGACTACACACTCCTTCTCCATTGGCTCTACCAAGGAACCAAAAAAGGATATGAAATCATTACCATCACTTTTGATGCATCATTCTGAATTATTTAAGGAACCCCAAGGGTTGCCCTCCCATCGTCATCATGATTTTCCTAAGGGAGATTCTACTATTGTTCTTGGTAACTCCCCGCTAATGCTTCATCCTTCTCGTTATCCTTGCCTATGAAAGGATGCCATTAAAAGAGTCCAATAACTTACACAAATCATTCTTGGAAAACAAAGGACAAAGCTTCTCACTTTGATCTTTGAGGACAAAGCTCTTTTTAAGGAGGGTTGCATGTTAGGATCCTCAATCCTAACATTATTAGTTAGTATTAGTTAGTATTATTAATCATTTAATTATTATATTATTAACTTATAAAGTGAACCATCACAACCCTTCATAACGTGAACCATCATGTCTCTTCACCAACGTAGCTTTAGGGTAGATATATATATTAGGTTGGTCATCCATATCAAATCATCCAAGAAGAAGAATAATAAGCATAGATTCTAAGGAGGGAGCCCCCTATAGTGGCAAAGCGATTACAAGGGAGCCCCCTTTGAGTGGCCTGCGATTACATTTACATTAATTTGTTAATAATTTTATAGTAAGACCTTGGGGTCTTACCAGTATGTATAATTAATAGATACATATGTGTGAATGGTTTACATCTATTATTGTTCTTTCATATGGATGAATTGTAGAATATTATGCATGATTATGTTTCGAATGCAGTGTGATGTGATATCGAATGTGATGTTGTTGTATATGTATGTAGGGTGAATGCAATGATGTAATTTGGCATTGGGATTTATGTGAAATAAAATGTAAGAATGTGATTTGCTATTTTAAATGCATATAGGATGAATGCATGGTCGTAATGTAAACTAGGTGTATATGACATAGATGCATGAATGCATGTATGGACTTACTGAAATATGCCAAGGAAGCACTTGTATCATGGCATTGACCTGTATGGATGCAATCCATTCCATGATTTTAGGGTCGGTGGATAATGTAAGGCATGTGTAATGGTTTTGACTAACATAGTTATGACAATCAAATCTCAAACCCTTAGTTATACAAGTTTTGTGGAAACTTATTACATAATCAGGCTAGTTCAAAGTCTATCTTGGACCTATGTGTGTGAATGTGTAAGGTTCATTTATCTATTTTTATGGAGGTAGGATTAACCTGTTGTAGACGCTACCGAACTAGATAGCTCATCCATCCACAACAGTGATATCTACAAAAGCAAGATGCTAATGTGAGAGATGTGTTGTCACCTGTAAAACTATTCCACTGGTAGGTAGGCTCTTGGAGCCTATTTCTAGTGATGGAAATCATCCCATGGTGTTATGTTGAACCTGAGGACCAAAGGCGATAAGCATAACATGGGTGATATCAAGAGACATTTCCTTTTCTTTTCTGTCCCTGTTCTAGTGTTAACCTATCTGATTATGGTAGTGCTATTTTCATTTTATTTGGGTGCTCTTTTTGTATGGGTGATGAATTTTGTTTTCTACCCAATCATTTATTTTTGCTTATGCTTGATCCCTTTGTTTATCCCCAGGTCGTATGTTGACCATGTAGGTGATAGGATGAGCAGGGGGATACCGTTTGCCAGATGGTGTTATCTACTCAAGATGTCCTCTTTTCTAGGCTCAAAATTGTTAATGTGTAACCTGTTGTGAGTGATCCATGAGAGAATTTGAACCAACCTAGAAGACCATAAGAAGAATGTACAAGATTCAGTAGCTATCGGTGACACTTGATTGCCTAAAATATAGAGTAGTCAAAACTAAACACGAAACCTATGTATACCCTGATCCTGAAAAGGGGGAATGGACATCCAAGTGGTGATGCTAACAAATGCATGTATTATTCTTGCTGAGGCACATTTTTGGGGAGAATGTACAAAAATGAGTTGAAATTTTAACTATAAAGCATATGAATATGTGCAATGGATGTAAATGATGCAAGTGGAGGAATGCGATATTTACAAGAGGAAAGTTACGTTGTGTAGAAGGAGAATTTTAGAGGAACCTATTTACAGATGAGTAAAGTGTGTAATGATGATAAAAAGTGTGATGCTATGATCATGGTTGCCCCAACATGTGGGGTGTGTGTGTAGTAGATGTATAAGTTGTGAGCTATATAAGTGTATGTAATAGTCGTCAAAAAGAAGGAAGATGTAAGAGTGGAATGTACAGGTGGAAGAAATGAGAATAAATAGGTTTTGGTAACCAGTCAAGAAAAGGGGATCACTAAAAGCCAACAAATATAGGAGAGAAGAAATGAATCAATGTATGTAAGAAGTAGAAGAATGAGATAGAAGAAGAAGAGTAACTGAAATTACTATCGAGAAAAATGGCATGGGTTCGGTTGGGAGTGGGATGGTGAAGTGATGATATGGCTAGGATTGCAACTGGAGCCATAGTTGGAAATGTTATGAATATAGCGGATGGGCACTATCAAGGTGTTGCAATATGGCAAGGTCCTAGGAGTGGTGTGGCGCGGAGGACTGACAAGTTAGCTAAATAGAAAAAAATGCTCTGGTGATGGCGTATGCTTGTCATGCAACGTGTGCACCAAGGTTTTGAATGATCCACACTCTTCAATATCATGACCTGGTTGGTGATGGTAAATACAAAATTGATTCTTGTTGTAGTTGCATGTTTTAGGATGAGAGGGATCAATGGGTCAAATATTTGGTAGGTAAATAAGACCCTAATGCATGAGATGATGGAACATTTCAAAAAATGGCATGTTTGGAATATGCATAGGATAGATGTATGGGTTTGCTGGAGGTGAGCGAGGCTTGGGTGAAGGATGATTTTGTAATGGAGGCATGGGTTTGGGTTCCACTATGGGTCGAGTTTAGGGTAGAAGAAGGGGTCTACGTGGTGGTGAGGATGGAAGGGTTGTGGGAGACTACCGTAGGTGAACATGGCAACTGTAGTGGCTCATTTGCAACTCTAGAGCTTCAATACAAGATATGAGATGTTGTATCTCATGGTGTGGTGGCAATGGTATTGGGGAGGGGGGTGATTGAGATTCCAATACGAATGGAATGGCCTGATGCATGGTAGAAAATAGGTATAGTTGGGATGAAAATGCAGTGGAGTGGAATGACTGTGGTGATTACAAACATTGCTGGAATGGTATGCCTTGTAGTGGTGAAGGTGGTATCTTGAGAACCGGTGGTATAGGCGATGGATCTGAGTGGTGACACGAATGGGAAGGGGGGATGTTGGTGTGACCAACCTGAGCATCTTGGGTATAGGTAGACTTGCCATTGGGCAGCGATGCAGGTAGAAATGTAGGGCAAGGTGGATGAGGTGTATACTCCCTATTAGGTGGGTGGTAGGATCTTATGGGATGATGGGGGTGATTTATGGGTGAATAGCGATATCTAATATCATCAGATATATGGAAGGGTGATCTATGTGCTTGGGGTTGGGTGGATTCCTCTTTATCATCAAAAGAGGACATGGTGATCTAGTTGTCACCAAAGTGTGGTGAATAAGATGAACCTCACTGGTGAGGAGAATGGTGTCGAGGTGAGGTATGATGACCTGAATAGGATGAATGCAAGGAGCTACTGGTATGAATGGCAGTTGGTGGTCGGGCGAGATCGACCGATGTAATGGGTTTTTGCTGTGGCTATAGATGGTCTTGCATGGTGGTAGGTGAGGCCACTGTAGAGCTCTCCTACTAATGATGTGAGTCCTGCAAAAGGAAAAATAAATACCTCAAGCATAAAAATTGTAGAAAGGTGAAACGTACATATATAGATAAATAATAAATCATAAATAACAAATTCACACGGTGATGTGCTTGGTGATTTACTTCTAATTCTATGTGACACTCGTGATGGTGACTGTGTTTATACATCATGCATTGAATGCATGAAGGTGAAAGGTGTTGATGTGTTTAGGATCATTAAGGCCTTCAATATTGGCCAGATGATATGCTCCTAAACCATATTTGTGTGTGATAATAAATGGGCCCAACTAATTTAGGGTGAATTTATCACGCTTCTGGCGAGGCTGACTTGTGATTTGTTAGTTCTCTTTGAGAACCAAGTCACCAATATTAAACTCACATTGATGTACCTTACTATTGTAGGCATGGTGAATGTGATATTTATAAACTTGTGTGTGCTCGATGGCATGGATTCGATGTTCATAAAGGAGTGTTAGTTGATCTAGATGAGCTTGGCGAGTAGTGTCATCGTCAATGAAATCTTTCATAGATATCCATAAAGAGGGTATCTCAAGCTCAAGGGGCATGATAGCTTCTACCCCATAGAAAAGTGAAAAAGGTGTTTCCCTAGCAGGAGTACGAATACTCGTACGGTATGCCCACAAGGCCAAGGGAATTTGATTATGCCAGTCCCAGTGAGATTCTGCTACAGTTTTATGGAGAATAGAGTAGATGGTTTTGTTTGTGGCTTCTGCCTGGCCATTTCCTTGAGGGTAATATGGGATCAAAAAGCTATGGTGTATGTGAAATCTATCACATAGGGCTTGGACAGTCTTGTTTTTAAAAGATTTTCTATTATATGAAATAATTTTGGAGGGAATTCCAAAGCGGCATATGATATGCTCCATGATGAATACTGCAATTTTGGCTCCTATAGTTTGGACCAGTGGGATGGCTTTGACCCACTTGGTAAAATATTCTATTGCTATGATGATAAATTTATGATTGCTAGAGGATGCAGGTGTAATTTGTCCAATTAGATCTAGGCCCCATTGGGATAAGGGCCACATGGACTGGATTGGTTGAAGTGCTTGGGATGGTAAATATGTTAGGTTGGCATGTTGTTGGCATTTGATGCAACTTTTGACATACTCTCAGTAGTCTTGCTCCATTTTAGGCCAGTAGTAGCCCATACAGAGGATGCATTTGGTAATCGCCATGCCACTAAAATGGCCACCACAAGTACCATCATGGGTTTCTTGTACAACCCGTTGTGATTCTTGTGGTTCTAGGCAACGCAAGAGTATGTCATCATAGCTACAATGATAAAGGATGTTCCCCAGCAAGGTGTAGTGGATCGCTCTTTGTTTAAAGGTTTGGCATTGGGCCTGGGGCAAATCACATGGTAGGAAACCTAGTTTGATGTACTCTTTTATTTGTGAGAACCATGGGTCGTGAGGTTTGGTGTTTACCACATACACACCACCATCATCTATAGGAGGCGTGGGTGATATAGCAGATTGCGTAAGTGTATGAATAGATATAGATATTGTGTTGGATGTTGGGTTTTGTGGGATGAGGGACCCTAAGGAGGCCATAGTGTCTACAAAATAGTTTAATGATCACAAAGAAACTTTGAGGTAATAACATTCAAATTGGGATAGGAGTTGTTGGGAGATTTTCTTGTATTTTTGGATAACCAGGCAATTGCATATCTAGAGTTCCTGCACTTGATTGACTATTAGAAGTGAATCACCTATGATGTGGAGGTATTTGATGTGCATAGAGTGTGCTTGTTTCAGTCCTAGGATTAGGGCTTCGTATTCTGCATTGTTATTGGTACAAGGGAAATCAAGTTTGAATGAAAATGGGAGTGGTTCTCCTTTAGGTGTAAAGAAGACAATTCCTGCACCCCCAGTGTGGAGACACCTAGAATCATCAAAGAACATGGTGAGGTCAGCCACGAATTTTGGTTTGACATATTCCTCATCTTTGATTATGTGAAATATGGAATCATCGGGGAGTTGAATGAGTAGGGGTTGATTATCAATCAATGGTGCTTCAACCAGTTGGTCGATGATGACTTGTCCTTTGATGGAATTTTGAGATACAAATTCTAGGTCGAACTCGATTAGGAGCATGATCCATTTGGTTGTGCATGAATTGTGATAATTCTTGTTCATCATGTACCGAAGGGGATTATATCGGGCGATGACAAAAGTTGTGTGGTTTAACATGTAGTGTCTTAACTTCTAGGTAGTGAATACTACTGCTAGAAATAGCTTCTCCATGTATCCATATCTCATTTCATAACTAACTAGTGTGCAGCTGATGTAGTAGATAGCCTACTCTTTGTCGAGAGCATTCTTTTGAGCTAGGAGTGTACCTAGCACAAGTTTTATGGCTGAGATGTATAGATTTAGTGGTAATTGTGGATGCGGTGATGACATGATCGGTGGTGATGTAAGGTAATTTTTGATAGCATTGAATGTGGCTTGACAATTATCATCCCATTTAAAGTGTACTCCTTTTTGTAGGAGATGATTGAATGGTTGAAATTTATCCGATAATTGCACTATAAATCTGTGAATAGAGGTAATCTTGCCCTGGAGGCTGTGCAATTGCTTTAGTGTGGTAGGAGGAGGCATCTCAATGATGGCTTTCACCTTACTAGGATCTACTTCAATGCCTCATTGGGAGATAATGAATCCTAGTATTTTTCCTGATGTAACACCAAACACGCACTTCTTTGGATTGAGGTGCACGTTGTGTTCTAGTAGTCAATCAAAAATTTGACGGAGATCTTCGAGATGGTCGACACATTTCTTTGATTTGGCTATGAGGTCATCTACATAGTCTTCCATATTTTTGTGCATTAGATCATGAAAGATGTAGGTCATGGCTCGTTGATAGGTTGCCCCATCATTTTTAAGGCCAAAGGGCATGACCTTGTAGCAAAAGGTCCCCTAGGGTGTTGTGATCAGCTGGGTTGATCCTAATTTGATTATATCCAAAAAATCCATCCATGAGGGAAATCATTTCATGACCTATGATGGAGTCAACGAGGGAGTCAATGTTGGGTAAAGGGAAGTTGTCTTTGGGACAATCTTTGTTTAGGTCGTGAAAATCTATGCAAATGCAAACTTCACTGGATGGTTTGGGGATAGGGACCATGCTGGATACCCACTTGGGATAGTCGATGGATACTATGAAATCAACATCTAGGAGCTTTTGGATCTCGGATTTTACTATCAATGCGACAGTTGGATGCATGCATCACAACTTCTATCTTACTAGTTTGGCATTGGGATCTAGTATAATATTATGCACTACTACGATAGGGTCAAGTCCCGAGATGTCTTTGTAAGACCATGCAAACACTTTTATATACTTGCATAGGAAGTTCGTGAAGGCGATGCATTCCTCGAGTGAGAGGCTAGAGGCTAATTTGAGGATGTATGGATTTTTTGGATTATCATCGATGTCTACATTGATAGTGTCCTCGATAAGCATGCAAGATCCGTCATGCAACTTTTAAGGGATAGGAATGAGACTGAAGTCGTCAATGGATTCACTGAACTTGTACTCATCATTTATGTAGATGCTCATGTTTGGGATGATGTGGATGAGGAAGGGATAATTACTACCTGTAAGACATGAGGAGAGAGAAGGAAGTCTCCAGGTACTGGTATGTGTGAGATGTGTGCGAGATCGATAAATTTTGGGTTTGGGGTATCATCTCGAATCCACTAGTGGCTATAATGGAGGGGAGAGTGTAAGTCTACCTCAACCATGTTAATCGATGTTGTAGGTGAAGTAGGTGGGGTAGAGTCCAGTGAGGGAGGTTGGATAGGTTGTGCACATCCTAAGAGACTCAAGGGAGGTCATAGGACAACTGGTGGTGAACGAGGATGAGAGGCTTCTCTCTATAGCTATCTATGTATAGGTGGGAATATAGGTAAGCGTATCGATGGTGGGTCAGGTGGGACCAGGTCCGGCTCTATTGGTGGTGGATCAGGTAGGAGTGGGTTCGGCTCTATTGGTGGTGTAGCTAGAGATAAGGTAGCAAAGTGTTCTGCCAATCTATTCATATCACAAAATGAGGAGGTATCGGGTATAGGAGATTCTTGGAAGAAATCATAGGGGACGATGATGGTTGATGTGGGTGAAGGTATGTCTTCTAGCATGTCCATATCAATGTACTCTTCCAAGGTGTGTGTTGGACATGGAGGAGGATGTAAGGAGAGATCTTGGATCTCATATTCTAATGTATAGACGGTGGTTGGGTGATAACCTAGGCTGGTTTTGTCAATGGGTGATCGAACATGAGGGTTAATGGGTGTATGCAGCCCTTGCTCATAATGGCCTAACTTGAACCCATGCCAATGGAAATCACTGTAGGTAGTGCAAGGAAAATTGAGGGTTTGATAGGTGTGTAATTGCATCACCAGAGCTAGATTATGGTGGTGAATAGGTTGGTAAGGGGATCAAAGAGTCTACTCCCGCATACACAAAGTTGGTGTGGTTTTTAGGACTTCCTAATTGTATGACAATTCCTATAATCAACATCGAGGTTGAGGGATGGCCAAAATATTGGGTAGATTAGATAGGGGTGTCACATACATGGGCATCACATACGTTATAGTCTCCTAGGCCATTTTTTTTCATGAAGATGGATATGCATGGTGTGACACGCTCTGGAGAATGGGGTGGCGTATCCGAGTTAAAAAAGGAAGGAGAAAGTTGGGATTCCCTAATGGTGGCAGATGAAGGGTGTGGAGATTCATCCGAGATGGGTGTTGGTTGTTCGGGTTCATGATGTTTGGTTGTTGTGGCTTGAATAGGCTATTTTTTCTACATAGGGGATGGCATCGGTGTAGGTGCAGGGATGCATGGAGATGTGAATGTCTTAGGTTTTGGTCGGAAGGGAAGAGGAGGTATTTGCGGTGTAGGAAGGATAGGGGCTTCCATATGCAAGGGTGGAGGAGGTAATGTAATTGGTTGTGTGATGGGTGGCAATGGTGGTTGTGACATCGTGGGTGGAAATTAGAATGGTAGAGGTTGGGAGGATTGTGGAGGCCATAAGAATGGTGGTGAGGAAGGCATGGTATCAATTTTAGGTCCCCCAAAAGATGATGCTAATGGTGCAAATATCGAGGCTTGTGTTGTTGATGAACACTGGGATGTTGGGGTGGAAATTGGGAAGGATACCGATGCTCCTATTGACTGGTGAGAGGATACAGGGAATAGTTGGTAGGATGATAATGAAGGTGCAGGGGGAAGATCTACGACATTACAAAACTTAAATGGGTCTCCATCGGTTGGGACATAGTGAACAAGTCTATTGTGGATGTACTTGAGGCAATGGTGCAATGTGGATGGGACACACTGCATGTCTCTAATCCAAGGGCGACCGAGGAGAATATTGTATTGCATTTCTCCTTGGATGATGTGAAAGAGGATGGGAATCATATGGATTCCTACATGAATGAGCAGAACTATGGATCCTACTATAGGTCTCATGGAACCATCGAAAGCATGTAGGTCTAGGGAAGGTGTGGTGAAATGGGCTAGAGGGAGGTGTAGGTGATGCAGGGATGTTGTGGATATGATGCTAATGGATGAGCCCATGTCAATGAGTACTTACTTGTAGGTAATATCATTGATATTAGCTTGTATGTGAAGGGGAGGATCGACTCCTTCACCAATGAGTTCCATTATCTCGTGGTCATGGAAACTAATTGAAGGTTGAAGGCATCATGGGATGTTCCCTATGAAATTGACAAAAGCATTTGTGTCATGTGTCTCTAAGTCAATGGAACATAGGATGTCATTCAAAGCCTCATGATGGGGTTGAGACTATTGTAGGAGATCGAAGATGGATAGCCATGTGGGGGCATTGCGTAGCTGATGGGTTAGACTACCATGGATGGTAATCACATTTTGAGGTGGTGGTGGTATGATATTAGGCATTTGGGGTGTTTGCAGGGACGTAAACTAGATAGGGGAGAAAAAATAGGTGTTGTCTGGCACGATGGGTACCGTTGGTTCCTCGTAGTAAGGTTGATCATACCTACTACTCCACGTGATGGAGGATCACGTTGGACATTGTTGACTTGGTGAGGTGGCGCTGGAGGATTGTTTGGAGGTCTAGGGGGATTGGGTCCTTTGTGATCCGATAGAGGGTTTTGGAAAATCCCTAGGTTTTGGTTCTACGAGGCTAGAGGGTTTGCTACCTGAATAGTGCCCCTATCGATTAGGTCTTGAAATTGCCCCTAAAAGGAGTGACACAAATTGATATTATGGCCATGCTACCTATGAAAGGGATAGAAGAGCTACTCGTTATAGTCACGAGGCTTAGGTGAATTTGGATCCAATGGGTGGATCTCGGGTAGAATGAGATGGTTGCCCTCGTACAATCTATGGAATAGGGTTAGTAACAATTCATATAAGGGTGTAAAGTTGCATGGTGGACCCTATGGATGCATGCCATGGTATTGCTATGGTTGAGGTGGGGTAGGAGCATTAGCTTGGAGTGCTTGCGGTTGTGGTGTATAGGGTGGAGGAGTTGGTACTAGTGCTAGGGTAGCAGCTACAACTTGGTTGGTTTGCGGTGGCCGTGGGTAAGGTTGATTCGGTGTGGGTCTATTGAAGCGGAAGTTGGAGTTATAGTTGGATTTGGCTCTCAAATTAATCTTCCCAAACTGGACCTTAATATCTTTGATCACTTTTGCTTGTGAGATAGCATCTTCAAAAGTACGACTTTGGTGAAGTTGGAGGGATGTGGAAATGTGTTTGTGGCAACTCTTGGAAAAGAGTGTCACAAGCTCCGAGGTGGGGAGGCTATGGGTGAGGTCATGGATAATCGCTCTCCATCTGGAAACAAACTCCATAATGGGTTCATCGTCCACCTGTCGTAAGGCGTAGACATCAAAAAATGTGGTCTTTTTCTTGATGTTGATGGAAAAGTGCTCTAGGAAGGAGTTGGCCAGCTGCTCAAAGGTATACAGGCTATGGCATGGTAGCATGTTGTACCAATCCAATGTTAGCCCAATGAGGGATAGGGAGAAGGTACACAACATAAGGGGGTTACTACTATGAAGTTGGTAGCAGGACGAGCGGTAGTTGCTCACATGTTCTCTGGGATCTTCCTTACCTCTATACTTGTCAAATTTTAGTATTTCAAAGTGATAGGGATAAGGAGGAATAGGGACTGATGGATGAACTAGCTCATTGCATAGTTCATCATAGAAAGGCTTTTGTGGCCCATAGCTAGAGGTGCGTAGGTTCAACATTTTGACTTCATCTCTCAAGAGTTGAAGTTCGTGTGTCATAGGAGTTGAGGGTTGGGCTATGGTAGGCTGACCCTGTGGATGTGGTGGATATTGGTATTGTTGTTCTTCACAATATTGTGGGGAATACTATTGCACCTGATCATGATAAGGTGGGTACTGGGTGATATGTGCTGTCGTGTCTATGGGCACACTAGGTTGTGGGGTAGGTGTCTATTGAGGATAATAGTACTGTGACTAGGCAACATGCGGTTGTGGTAGGGGTACTTGTTGGTTTGGAGCCTATTGTACTGGTTGGATTGTGGGTGGTGATGACCAAATTGGAGGAGGCGTAAAGAAGCTAGGTGCAGTTGGTGGTAATGTAGGTGTCGGTACTACTAGTGCTAGGGGTGGTCGAGATGAGGTATCAAAATATGGGATCTATCTCTACCTTGGAGGGTAGGAAGTAGGGAAGCTAAACTATGTGGAATAATTTGGTTGAGTGGGTGGATAAGCTACCGATGTCGGTCCATAGGTAGGATGGAGATGGGTAGTGGGAGCCTAAAAAGGAATAGGTGGCGGTATCCTAAAGGTCATCGTAGGCAAAGGTGGCTCCAAGGGTTGGGTGTCGTACACTCTGGATACCTAGGAGATAGGTGGGAAAGCTGCCAAAAATTTAGGATAAGCTACTGAGGTAGGAGCTTGGGTTGAGGGGAAAGTGTAGGTGTACACTTTTACTTGGGTTTGCACATCTTCCTCTTGAAGAGGCTGCTGGGAGGTACCCTCAGATATGGTGAAGAACGGCTCTTGGGAAGAGGATGGTTGGTACTCTTGTGAGGAGTATGGGTGTGAGGTTTGAGGGAATGCTTGCGGTTCTTGATGGGAAGGGATCTATTGTGTAGTTTGGAAGGATGGATTATGGCTTCCTACAATAGAGGAGGATGGGTCAGACACCATTCCTATGGTAGGGGCAAATGATGCAACCTCAGGATGGGTACGGTTTAGGAGGGAGGAATCATTCTCAAATAGGGATTGAGATAGATTTTGGAAGAAGGGATGTGCAAATGTGGGTGAAGTAGGCATGACCTCCTCATCAATGGTGAAGGATGGAGGAGATTTTCCTGGTGCTGTGTAGATCACATGGTCATAGAACATGGTCGGTGGATTAGGTGAGGATGGGGCTAAAAGGAGTGGGTAATATTCTATGAGTGAAGTAGCAAGGATTTCACTCAAATTTGATGTCTCCTCATGAGGCATCATGTGTGTGAATTGTACATCGGATTCTATGCGTGAATCATATGTGTCTATGATCCTCTCCTTCATGATCGAAGGAGTAAGAGTGGATTGACTAGAGGAAGGGGGAGGCCATTCCTCCATAGAGCATGATTGCTCACGCGCTCTACTACGGGTGACCACAGGCATAGTGGCATGTGTAAAAGGGGTTTTTAAGAATAAACCATGTGTGATGTAGACTCAACTATGTCTAATGTGAGTGTAAAGTAAGTGACATGTTGTGTGTAGAAAAACAATATATAGTGCAGTGTGTTGAGACCGGTCTGTGATCATGCAAACAACGGTAGACCGGAATCAATTCTAAATGCTGAGAAAATAAAAGTGTTCTATTCATTTTGTGTGTTGTAATGTTGATACTCCCTATGTAGAATCACGGGTAATGGAGTGAATACTCTAGCAAGTTGGGAGTGTCATCAATATCAAACCTCCTACAACACCCAAATATGCACAGGATAGAATGGTATCGCAACGTGTGAATGGTGACCTGTATGGAAGGTGCAGCAAAATGATATCCTAAAGGGGTGGAACTCACTATGCTGAAGCGAGTCCACTAATATCCTCTCACAAGAAGAGGTGGCACTGTTTGAGACATGCTATCGGCATACCCATGCTTTCGCTTCACCCTCGGGTGGGCTTAGTCAATAACGATAGTTACCAATTCCACAAATTATACAAGCCTTGTGGATGAAGGCGCTAATCCTATCCCACTCCATAGGTAACCACTGGTGATGAAATCCAGGGCCCAATTGCAAAAGTGGGGGATTTTTTGGTGATGAAATCCAAAAAACCACTCTTGTGGGGCTACTAGGTGTCTAGGGGGGTGAGCTGATGGAGAGTGCAACTCGATCCACACTAGTCTTGAGCGATGGATTGGGGATGAAGTCCAATCTCACCACTTGTTTAAATACCATGTGAGTGTGTGTGGGTTTGTGTTTTTCTAATGGTGTTTGCAAGGTAAGAAACTAACTAATTGCCTTTTCAAAAGAAAACTAATCCTAATGCCTTTTCGAAAGCAAATGATTAGATAGCTTACATTATTTGCAAAGAAATGGTCTAGTCCTAAATGCCTTTATGAAGTAAATTAATTTACTTTGAAAAACATAGAAACATGCAATCCAAATGTGTTTGGAATAGAGGGGATTATGAAACCCTAACTTGAACTTTTAGAATGTAAAATTCTTTTAGAAATGTAAGAGGGGATTAGAAACCCTAATGTTACTTTAGAATGTAAAGTTCCTTTTAGCAATGGAAGCTATCAACGAAGGAAGAACAACTTAGGCTTATGCCACATGCAAAAATAAAAGACAAATGCAAATTTATTTGAGAAATAAATTTTGTACACTTGCTGGAAAGTTGCAAGTCCTAAAAATTTTAGAAACCCTAAAGATTTGACAACTTTGTAATGAAAACAAAACTATGTCTAGCAATGATTATTTAACTAGTTAGTGAGATTTTTGTTTCCAAAACTTGCAACAGAGGTAGAAAAGGTGAGCATACCTGCATTCTGATGCTAAGGGGGGTTTTCTTGGCCCCTAAAAAGATCACCCCAGTTGATTTGGGGGTTTTTGAGGCTTCTGCACTCAAATCACCACCTAGGGGGCGAATTAGGTTTGGAAGGCTCAGATCTGATATTTGACAGTCCAAAGGTATTTCTTAGGTTGTAGAGAGGTCTGAGACAACAAGATATTCAAGTTTTGGGGGTCTGAAATGCACTTCACCACCCAAGGGATGAATTTATAGATAGTTCATGGGGCAGGGGGCGAATCAACTGTAGAGGCTACAAATCAGAGTTCTGATGACCTAGGGTGTTTCCTAGGGTTTTGGAGGTCTCTGTGGAAAATAGATTTGGTACCTGCAAGACACAAAAATAGAGGATAATGTTAGATTTACCAAGAAAATGAATCTAGCACTATCCGTTGTGGGGGTCCCACCAAGTGTGCCAGAATGAAATGGTTAGAAAATGATATTTGATAATTTAACACAAAACACAATGATGCATTAAACAAAGAGATTGTGATTCCATTGATATTAAAAGATATGTGTTACAAGAGGGACATGATGCCCTTTATCCATTTCTCTTCCTAACAATGTTACAATCAATTTTATGCCTTCTTCGATCATCCCTCAGTGTAGGTGGGCTTCTTTGTATGTGGGCCACTACCGGGTTGCTATTGGTTTGATGCTACTTTCCCTCTTTAGATTTTCTACATAACCTGTGAATAACCTACAAAAGGGTGTTAGTATGATGGGGGGCTTGCCTTAGTCAGGCCCCATATTTATGAAGATGAAATGACCATAAAAATAGAACAAAACATGAAATAAATTGTGCAGAAGGTAATAATAATATGAAATGGAGCTTACCACCCAAATCTGGAGTGATTTGGGGCCTATAGACCCAATTCGCCACCCGAGGGGTGAACTAAGGCCAGATTCATGGGGCAAGGGGTGATATGAGCTGTGATGCCTCTTCTACAAAATCCTTTTGGTGGGTCGACTCCTAGGTAGCTGGGGTGCCTCTATGTACCATTGAAATCCAACTGTGTGCACCAGGAAATGACTATTCAATATTGGCTTTCCATTTCAGAAGATTAATTGTGCTTTGTTGAATTTGTGAGTCAGACTTAATTAGGGTTTTGGGACCCATTATTTATAAGCAAAGACAAGGTGCAAGGGGGTTAGATAGACTAAACCTAGGTTTGATTCTGACTAGGGTTAGGTTAAGAAATGCAATGTGGCAACATCACATTCCTTATGAGAAATATCTCATCCTCACACATGTGTGAGGATGGATTAGGGCTAATCCTGATTAGGAGGTGCTTAAGTCAATTTAGGACATGATTAAAGAAATATCTCAAAAAACCCTAATTTCACACATGTGGGAGGATGTAATTAGTGCTAATCAAGATTAAGGGTTATTTTAATCAAATTTGCCCTAAAAAGGTGACTTAAGTGAAGTCAACATTAAATTAGAATTTGGTAATTGACTTATTAATTATTTTGGTCAACTAATACCCCATGGGGGCCTTAATTGTGTGTGAATAGACCGTCGAATGATATACCAATGCACTAGATGTGATTTGGAAGGCTTATGAGGGTTTAGGACCTAAAAGCCGATGGAGTGATACATGGAAGTCTACATATTACTATGGTGAATTATGGCAATCTACGTATTACTACGCATGACTATGCCTGACTACACATGACTATGATAGCCTAAAATAGCCTAGGGATGTATGGAATCACCTATGGATATGTAGAAGTAGCAATGTGCGACTTTTGGGTGTCTACATATATATTTTTCTTGGTCTCCCCACATGCCACTTGGATGCCACCTCATGCCATGTCATTTCCCAATCACCACCCCTCACCCTTGCCAAAATTCTATAAATACCCCCTCCTTTCCCTCATTTGCAACAACACATGATTTCCCATACCAAAAATCTACCAAAATTCTCTCATCTATTCCTTGCGTGCCTATCCACCATCCACAACCAATTCATTTTTTCCATCACCAATCAACCATGGAAATGAATCCAATCCCCACCATGGCCACAAACCATTTTGAAGTTGCATGTAAATAGAACATCATATCGAAACCAAATCACTACTAGAGATCAAGCATACCTAATAAAAATGTAATAAATTTCATCAACATTGGAGTAACAAAGACCTCGATCATCCAAACCTAAATGACCTATAGTCATCACCGTTAGGATCCAATATAGTCTACAAATAATACCATCATCCCTCGAATGATCACAAACCAAAGATACAACTAATCATGAACTCAGATATAGACAAAGAAATAAGGTGAGTAAAGGTATATTTTTAGTGTCTTGTGACATTTTGGCATCATCCTTTCAGTTTAAATAGAATTTGTTAGAGTTTATTTATTTCATCTTTTATGAAATTTGGGGCCTAAATAAGGTAGGCCTCTTTATGCTACTAACTTCTCATTATGGTTTGTGTGCAGGTTTCTTGGAGCAGAATTTAGTCTAGGGTGGTTAATCAAGTCAAACAAGCTTCCAAAATACACCCAAATCTTGTTGTGGTATATGAAATTTCATAGCACCATTGTATTGTATTGTAAAAGGATCACCACCTTTTGAGGCCCCATTTGTAAAACCCCAAGTGGATAACTTTGTAAAAGAGAAAAGTTGTAATCTATAATATAATCTCTTATTTTCTCAAATGAAATGGTACACTTTCCTTGTAATACAAATGGAAATCATGGTGGGACCTTACCTTGACCACACCTTGACATTTACCATTCTCCTTTATGCAGTAGTATTAATCATGTCATTGTTGTCTTTTATTTTAGTGTATGTCTTGTGTGTGTGTTTCTATTAAATTTTCATGCTTCTTTGGTCATTTCATTATTCTATATCTATTTCATAGGTCTAATACATCCTCAATATCATATAATAATAGACCATACTAAGGCTCATTGAACATGCCTCCCTTTATTTGCATCCAAGCCTCACCATCTAATCCTAGATGAACATCAAATTTAACTATTAGGGCCCAAACAATTGTCATAGGATATTGTTATTTCTTAGAGCCTTACCCCTCAGTTAGGTGTTGGTTCCATGTAGCCCATAATATCAAAGTACTAGTGTATAATGAGTATTTACCAGCTTATAAATAATCAAATTCAAGGAGTCTAGGTAAGCCACCTTCCCCTCTTTATCAAAATCATCATCACATCATCAAAATATTAGCTTTCTTTTATAAAATATTCTTCCTTTGTTAACTAGGTTGTAATCACTTCTTAGATAGGTTCATCCTTAGTTTAGCATTAAGCTTGGGGTACCTAGGGTTTGTCACCCTTTCCTCTTTCTTTCCGAACATCATCATCATTTATTTTCTCATGCTTTAGATTTCTTCAAAATCAAACCTACATGTCAATTTAGGCTCTTTATCAATTTGCTATTAGAAATAGCTTATATTACATTATTTGGGTCATGTAAATGTACCTTCCTTGGTACATACTTAGGACATTAGATTACTTTAAGGGGAAGTTATCTAGTTACTTCATGCAATGTAATAAATGCACAAGTGTCAATGTGCAAGTTGTAATGTACAAGGTGTCCACTTGTACAACTAGGTAGAGTGTTGGCCAAGGAACTTATCTTCCTATATAAAGGGCCATAGATATAGAAGAGATGTACCAGTAGTGTAGGATTACAATAGTGTAGGATAGACAATAGTGTGGTGTGTGAGCTATAAGCTCAGAGCTCATTCATTGAGTAGTAGCTTGTATCATGGAGTGTTCATTTCCTCCATAGCTACTATTGTACTCATTTTTGATATTTCTATTTATAGCATATTTCAGTCATCTCGTAGATTTACTTTCTTTCTTATTATTCTGCATCTTGTGAATGCTATCTCCCATTGCATGTTGTATCAAAATATAATAGTGGTATCAAAGCTATGGTAGATCAAGCTACGATAGATCAATAGGAAAATCACCATTATCATTGACCCTAAGTTTTTTGTCAACCTGATGCGCCATTGGACCAATCACTGTCAAAATTTCTTAGAAGAGTCTAGGTGATAGAATTAGGGAGATCCACAAGTGAGGACTAAATTAAATATCAGTTTTAGGAATACTGAGATTGCATATGGCTAGAGTCTTTCCACAGAGTTGCAGAAAAAACTCATGAAGACTAGGACTCAACATTTGATCCACTAGTTTGATGAAACAACTAGTGAAGCTCATATAAGAGATCTGGAAATATTTACCTAAAGTTTCTTTTATTGTAGGGAATTAATTCTCAGATGATTGGGACACATCCTACAATAGAAAGCTAGGAGACCTCAACTTCATTGCCCAAAGGTCGGAGTGCCTTCATAGTGTAGAGATTAGTTGTTGTAGAAAGGAGAATACTTCAAAAGAAACTTCTGGAAAAGAATCATGGTGAAGTCAAGAGACAAGAGATCTCCATTGCTAGATTGAAGAACTTCACAAAAAGAAAAAGGCCATAGAAGCCCTGATTCAGAAGAAAAGTCCATAGAAGCCTTGATCCAGAAGAAAAGGCCACATAAGCCTAGAAAAGACCATAGAAGCCTTAATATTGAAGAAAAGGCCACATGAGCCTTGATACTGAAATAGGCCACATATGCCTTTATATTGAAGAAGACTCCAGAAGAGAGTACTTAATTCAAAAGCAGATTTTAGTACTAATATTTTTGTTGTAGGTAAAGGAGATCCAGTAAGTCGAGAAAGCTTCCTACAAGAAAGTTAGAAAGAGCAGCCTCTTTAGAATCAATCCAACACCTGAAGCAAAAAAGATCCAGGAGAAGATCTCACCACCAACACTTCCAAAAGTAGAAGGTTGAAGATAAGGTCTCAAGGAAGACCAGAAGAAGCTACAAGATCAAAGACCTTGGTGAGGTCTCAATGAGCATCCAGTAAAAGGCTAGGAGAGCCTTCTTGAAGAAATCATCAAAGAAGAACTCACTGGAGAAATACACTACCAAGGAGAAGCCCCTGATAGTGAAGGACTTGGGATAATTATCACCATATGAAAACAAGCCCAAGAGGAGGAGAATTTGGCAAGGAGTGCCAAATATGAGTGGAAGAAGAATCCAGTGAAGACCTCAAGACATTCAAAATCTTAAGAAGAAGATCCTGCTTGAAGTTAGAATTCGACAAGAAGACTTGAAGATAGAAGAAGCTGACCAGAACCAGAAGATTGAATATTACCTCTCACAAAAAGAGGTCACCACTTTAGAGACACAGACTTCTCCAAATCTATAGCATAAGGAGGAGACCACAAGAGGAGAACAAATTCACCAAATCTTAGGTTCGTGAAAGAAAGTTTGAGACTACAGTTTGGTGAAGAAGGAGCTGTTCAAAATAGTCTACAAAGAGTTGCAAGATATTACTCAAGAAAACAACTTGGTGATCTAAGACACCAATATCTACATCCTCTACAGAAGCGATAAAGAAGCTACAAAATCTTTGAGAAAAAGGTAAGAAACTATTGGTGCAAGTAGATTCATTAATTCGATTACTTTTAAGATTTGTTAAAGCACCTTAATATTGATTAAAGTTGCAACCTAAATTACAGTCTTCAAAAGTGCAAAAAAAAAAAGGTTCCTTTTAGAGGTTCATTTGCACACTAGGAGTTGATTAGATTCCAAATATTAATTATCTATCAACTACCTATTATCTACTTTGGAAAGTGAAAATAAGACTGAATCCTACAATACTAATTGTAGTGAATTTGCAGAATATTTGAAGGTTCATTTCAAATTATTCTTGATTAGTTGCAGTGAATTGATTAAGTGCATTTTATTGAGAGTAGATTGGAGTGATAAGGTGTAATTTTTTAGTGCATTAAAAATTAGAATTTGTTAGATTCATTTGCACTATTATTACTCTCAAAAGAAATTAGTTTTGTGCATTGAAAAAAGGTACAAAATCTAGTTTACATCAAGTGTCTAAAGACACTCTTAAAGCACAAAAACTTACAACTCTTAGTGGCCAATAGAAGCCACCAAAATTGGTTAGTACAAGCAAAGAAAAGCTAACCAAAAAGAAGCTTCAAATATTGAGACTTGGTGAGTCTCAAATCCAAAGCACTTAGGGGTTAGTGCAACTGAAATAAAGCTTCTATTTTATAGTGTTTACAAAGCTTGGATTCACCATCAAATATCCAAGCAAAGAGGGTAAGGAGTCTACTCAAAAGGACATCCTCAAAACCCTCATTTGTGCATTCAAAATATGCTACAAAATAAAACTACAAATCTGAAAAAGGGAGTGCAAAAAGGGTGCAAAATAAAGTGTATTATTCACAAGGTATTGCACTACATTATCCACAGAAAGGGAGTAGATAGAAGGTGCCATTAAAGGCACAAATGTCATAGGGAATCCAGCCAAGAAGGACGTACAAAAAGCACTCCATATCCATGTGGCCCAAGGAGCCATAAAAAAGGGCTCATTCCTCACGTATCTTGGATGGAAGAACCTGCACAACACAAGAACACAATAGAAGATCAATATTCTATAATTACGTAGAAGAATAAGGAGCCATACTACAAGCAAAGGCATCACTATTACCTCATCCAAATGTGCATGAAAAACATTGTAATCTGCACATCAAAGAGAATAGAAAGCGAGGAGAAAAGGTGCTAAAAGCAAAGGTCTGTAACTTGGTGAAGAAAATCCACCAAAGGCAGCATCTTCCACGCCATTCAGAGCTCCAATACCACCTCAAGGATCGACTACAAGAGAAAATAGTTGCTTGCACTTCAAGGAACATAGCAAGCAAAGGTAGAGGCATAAAGAAGGAGTTACATTCTCCTTGGAGGTATTACAATGATAGACACCATGCAAAAACCTTGAGTGCCACTTGGCACAATCTCTCAACAATGTTCAATATCCAAGAAACCTTGCAAGGAAGGTTACAAGAACCTACTCAAGTTTGAAGTACTACAAGAGCTGGAAAAAGCATTACTAAAGGTTGGTAGGGGTGTTACGTAAAAGATGCAAATGTTACACAGGTTGGAGCACCCATGAGTAACGTAAGTGACACTTGGCAACCTTTATCTCCATTAAAACCATGCAAACCTGAAGCGAACGGAGTAGAAGTGGAATAGCATTTTTGCAGTCAAGGTTTTTGGAGAGGAAAATATAGTCAAACTATTTTTGAGCACAACATGTAAGAGAGGAAAGAAGGAGCATTTAAAGCTCCATGAAAGGGAGGTCAAATATGTAGTGAACGTCTCTCTAGCATCGAAGAAACACTCAGCCAATCATCTCTCAAAGGATCCACACTTGTATAAATTTCTCTCACCGTCTCAAGTGCCAAAAGCTATGTCTTAATATTGTTACACTCAGCCAAAATCAGCATTATACAAGTGTGAAGATAAAGGGCCAAGGTAAGTTTAATTATCTCATTTATTTTTGCTTTCTAACATTGGAGAAATAAGGTTTTAAATAAAGGATAAATCTTAAGATTATGAAAGCAAATTATATAGGAGATAACTTACCTAGATCAAAATAATATTTGCAAAACAACCTTGGAGATATAAGGAATTCTACTTAGGTTTAACTATTTAATATTTTGCAAATATTGTTATCTTTTCTAATTTTCCAAATTTGGGAGTCATAAGGTCTACTACATCAAATTGATTTATTGGAAATTAGAAAAATTAAAATCAAATTTCAAAGGGCCATTATAAGAGGTTTATTAAAACATTTTAAAGGTTGGAAATTTATAATATTTACTTGTCTCAAATCTTCTCAAATAGAGACAAAATATCCAACATTAAAACCTCTTTAAATTTGGAAAAAGTGCTTAGTTCAATAGGAGCAATAAGGATAATAGAAGTTGATTTTGGTATTTACAAAACTTTACAAAATCAACCAAAAATTGAACTAAAATTTACAAAAGCACTTTATATCTTATCCAAAACATACTAGGGAGTCATAAGGCATTCTACAAAACTTGGTAATATCAACATTTATCAAAATTATCAAGTTGCAATATATAAGCTTTCTACAAAACCTAAAAATCCTCAAGAGTATATACTCTCATTACTAGGGAGACATAAGGAAGCCTACAAAACCAAGGATTAATAAAGGTTTTACCAAATCAAGCTTATATACTTCTATCAGGGATCATAAGGTAGACTGCATAGAAGATCCTATCTCATTTCTTCTATTTTCTTCAAATGGAAAAAAAAATGTCATATAATGAATGTGGAATTTGTTCCAAAAAAAACTAGTCTACAAAACATGAAAATATGTGGTACATTGACTCAGGAGCCAATCATCATATGATAGGAAATATGCAATGGTTTGACTATCTTGAAGATACCAAAGGCTACAGACTAAGAATTGCAGATAACCAAACTTATCCTATACATGGATATGGATGTGTAACACCTAGCAGATCATTTCCAAATATTCTACTACAAAAAGTATTGTTTGTTCCTGGATTAACATTCAATCTCATTTTTGTAAGCAAGTTGGTAGAAGACAACTATATGATCTACTTTGGATATATGGATGGAATCAATACATGTCTCATCATGAATCAAGGTGAAATAAAAGCAATAGGATCAATACATGTATCATCATGAATCAAGGTGTAATAAAAGCAATATGATCAATCCATTGTTGGACCTTTCTAGTAAATCACTAGAATTTTGATATAGCTCAAAATAAATTTAAAGACAAGATGATATGGAGATAGCATAAGTGTGATCTTGAAAAATTATTGACTAATACTGGTGAACCAATAGGAATGAGACTTAGATAAACTTTTAAAACATTATTTTACTAGACCAATCCAATGAACTGATAAAATTTAATAGTAAAGTGTTGGAAATTCTGCTAGATTATCTCATAAGTTAATTTCTCTAGGATAAAATATCAATCACATAAAACACATTCACATAATAACTCAAATATTTCTCACAATACAAAACATATTTCATTACATTCAAAATATTCAGATTGATTACATAGCATGGAGCTTTATCTTTAATATGTAACCTTATAAATGACTCTTCAATACTCTTAAATATTACTCTCCTCAAATGCATAGGAGATGCAACCTTTCACATACCTCACTTATGATAAAGCTCTCATAATTACATAACCTTTCACTTTACATCTTTATGACTCTTCACTTGCTCTCTTGACATCTTGAACTCTCACAACTCACACTTGCACACCTTACACTTTAACACTTGTAATATCAAAACTATGTACACTTTATTATATAACACATAAACACTCCTAAAACTTTGGCACATACATTAGATAAATATTTAACACCTTCCTAAACTAATTGATGGATTTTAAAATCTAATACTTAATGTAAATATTACAAGAAAATAATCACATGATCAAATATAATAAAGTTGCAATATAATGAATTCAATAGAGATAATTCATAATATAATATCAAATAGAATAACACAAGAATAACTCAGAAATACTCATAGAATAATCACATGGAAATGCTAATGGAAATACTGAAAATGCTATTGAATAAAGGTCTACTAATGCATGCACGAAGCTATGCATTTTTTATACAAATTACAATGCTTTGTCATAAATATATAATTGTATGTGACTCCTCATATGGTGCACTCTTGACCTTCACTTTTCTTTGTAAATCTTCACTTTTCTATTCTACGGATACATGTGCACTCTTAAATAATGGATACTTGTACACATTTAAAATTCCAACACTTGCACACATAATTACATGACACTTATGCATTTCTTACACATTATTACATTACATGAGATATAGAATCACACTCTAATCTAAGACATATACCTATTCTAATAATGTACCAAGGTGGTACATTGGTATGTACCAAATAATGTAATAATCTCCAACACCCTTTGTATTGCATTATTTGGTTATTGAAGATTTTAGTCTTCAATATACTCTTATTATTTAGTTCACTTTGTATTGTATGTATTATTCATCATGATCAGGTTCCTTTTTTTCTTTATTGACTTCATTTTTAGTCTTAGCTTCATGTTATTCAGTCTTTGTGCTTTCTTGAATTATTATATTATAATTGGATTCCTGTAAAATTATTTTCTCTTTGTCTTTGTTATTCATATCACATATCTTCTTCAATATGGAGGCTTCTCATATTTGCTTAAAGAATCATGGTAAGATTCAGTATTAGATGAATGTGATATATCAATATTGCATAAATAATGAAGTATATTTTTCAAAAATAATTCATCTATTTTTACTTTCTTAAGGGATTCAATCAATTTCCTTTATTTTATGCTTTTTTCTTTGTGATATTTGAGTGTAAGCCTATCTTCTATCAAATTTTGTGATCCTCTCTTCTCATATCGTAAATATTTCAAAAATTTGCATCAATATCAATTGTATCCATAAATAAATTGTATAATAAATTGCTCACAATAAAATAGAGATTGATTATACCTTTGAGGTAGGGCAACACCATATAATTCTCATTTTGGAAATAAGACACTTCACAAGATCTCTAGCTCCACAAGCTAAGACTTCTCCAAGAATACATCATAGATTTCTTCTACAAGGGAGTACATCTCTTTTTATACAAGAGTGTGATGGTTCACCTTCCATGAGTTACAAGATCACCCAAGTGGTGGTTCACCTTACAAGGTGCATAATAATATGATAATATTCCTTGTAGTTACATATGATAATATTCCCCCAATGGTTACATATATTATTCTATGACATACCTATTTCTAATTTGACATGTGGTCTTCCTTACTCAATAATTAATTTATGACTTATACCATTATAAAATATAATATTAAATTATTAAGTACCTATCTTGGTTACCTAACATTCCATCCCCCTTACAAATGTTTCATCCTTGAAATATTAGAAGAGATTAAATAATAAGATATTCGAATCCATGCTGAATACTAGTACCAATATCAATTATCAATCCATCCTAGTGAAACCATGATTGGTGGTGGTCTTCATTGATGGAAATACCATGTGTTGGAAGCATAAATTTCATTTTTTTTCATCCAAACATGCTTTTAATCATGACCAAAGTGTGGACTCCTCTAGTTTCTTGTATGTCCCTCATAGCTCCTTTGTTGTTCTATGTCATATCTCCATGAATGGTGCCTCTCATGGTGGTGTGGATGGTGATAGACTCCAACCTTAGCCTGTTGTTCTACCTGTTTTGGCCCTTCTCTCTTGCTCCCTTCCATTGATTCTTCCTTTACTTTAGCTTCCTTGATTTTTGCTACTACCTCCATTTGAGATTCTATTTCAAGTTCTTTTGATTGTTCTTCACTTTTTTCCTCTGTAATAGCTACATGTTTTTCCTTACACTAAGAAATGTCTTGTAATATTATATTATTTTTTTGGTAACATAACTTCATAAATTTATTTTAATGTTAATAGTACCTAAAGAATGCAACCAAGGATAAACAAGAACAATATAAACATCCTCCATCTCAATAGTATGAAAATTTGAATGCAAAACATATTTATCCATGGTGATTTTCAAATCTTCAAAAATTTGAACATTTTGACCCTTAAGTTGTATGTATTTGATTTTATTTTCTTGGACTTGCAACCTCTTGGTCAAAGACATATTGATAAAATTATATTTGCTACTAGGGTTAATGGAAACAATAATTTTTTTTATTTTGAATGCACCCATGAACTTGCAAAATAGAATTTTTACATTCAAACAAATCTTTGTGACCATTGTTTGGCCCTAACACAAAAGATGTAGTTTCCTTAGCTTGCACATTATTATCCTTTTCTTTTGATCTCCATTTGCTTAAAAATGCAACTTCAAATTCTTCCAATGTATATGTAAGTTTACAGGCATGAGCAAATTTCATAAACCAAGATAAAACTTTCCCTTCTAAATAATCATAAAGCTCCCAACACCATAAAATATTAGAAACATTTGAAGACTTATAAAGTTTCCACCATTCCCAAAAATCTTTATCATTTCCTCCATTGAATTTTGGCAACTCCATGATCTTTTTTTTCTCAAAGTGGTTAGGGTTTGAAATAATTGAAAACTCTCAAAATTAATATTTTTGAGATCTCATCTATTATTTTTTCAAGTAATTAAATCTAAAAATTTTCTTCAAAATAAAACAACCAACACTAATTTGCTTACTCATTGAAAATTATGATTTTTCCCCCTTCCATGCAGCCCAAAAACAACACCAAAAGCCCAACTTGCAAAAGTTGTAACTCTCTCAATATTTATGATATTTTAATAAGTGAATAGTCCTTTTTGTAGTACGAAAATAACATGTATTCTGGTGCAAACAAATTCTGAAAATAACTGCCAAAAAATTTAACACAATTTTTTTTCTTTTTGAAAAAAACATTCATGTAGCCAAAAAACATCAACAACCCAACTTCAAACAATCATAACTCTCTCAATATGTATCAAAATTTTATGAGTATTTATTTTTATAGTACTCAAAATAATCTACATGCTGGTGTGAAAATATTCTAGAAATAACTAATAAAAATTTTAATATGATTTTTTTCTTTTTGAAAAACATTCGTACAACCCAAAAACAACCTCAACAACCCAACTTCAAACATATGTATTTATTTCAATATGTATTAGAATTTCATAAGTCAGTAGTCATTTTTATAGCACTCAAAATAATCTACACATTGGTGTAAATATATTCTGAAAATGAGTGATAAAAAAATTTAATACAAATATTTTCTTTTTGAATAAAAATTGCATGGTAAAAAACAACACAAATAACCCAACTTCAAACAACCATAACTTTCTCAATACTAATTATAATTTAATAATTGAGTAGTCATTTTTGTAGTACTAAACTATCTAGACAATGGTACAAATACCTTCTAAAAATGACTACTGAATTAAAAAATATGGCCTCCACAAAATGTGATATTTTTTTATGAAAAATGTGTCCTAGCTTTGCTAAAATAAACCCACTTTACCCAAATCGCTACTCTGATACCAAATGTTGTGATCCTCTCTTATCATACCATAAATATTTAATATCAATATGCATCCATAAATAAATTGCATAATGAATTGCTCACAATAAAATAAATATTGATTATACCCTTAAGATAGGGCAACACCGTATAATGCTCATTTCGGAAGGAAGCCACTTCACAAGATCTCTAGCTCCATGAGAAAATAATTCTCCAAGAATACATCATAAATTTCTTCTACAATGGGGGTACATATTTTTTTATACAAGAGTGTGATGGTTCACTTTCCATGAGTTACAAGATCACCCAAGTGGCAATCCACCTTACAAGGTGCATAAAAATATGACAATATTCCCCCAATGGTTGCATATATGATTCTATGACATACATATTTCTAATTTGACATGTGGCCTTTCTTAATAATTAATTTATGGCTCATACCATTATAAAATACAATATTAAATTATTAAGTACATATCTTTGGTACCTAACATATATAATATGCTACCAATATCCAAAGGAATTAGAATATTATATTTTCCATTATCAATTGCTTCAATAATCCTAGCGTGTGGATAGTATTCCAAAGTTTCAAAGCTTTCTTCTATTGCTTCACTATAGATCAATTTTGAAGGTAAATCAAATTCTTTCAGTTTTTGTAAGTAAATTTTTATTCTAGTTTTTATAACATTTTCCCATTATTTTCTAATTATGTTTTCCATATCATTATCCATTGAGTTCCTGGAATTATGGAAGTAGACATCCTTTTGACTCCATAGTTTTTGAATGAAAAATTTCAATTTTCCAAGTTTATCAATAACCTTTGTAGTTGAATACCTTATGGCTCCCTAATTAATTAGAAACTATAAAACTAAGAAATTTGTAAATTTAAAAATTCTTTAATTATAAGTAGAATTCCTTCTCTCTCCATAGTTAAATTATTTGTAAATATTCTATGGCTTTTGCAAATATTTCAAATGTTAAATAACCCTTTGAAAAAACTTCAAATTAAATATACTAATGCCTACTTATCACTCCAAAACTTTAAAAAGCAATTAAGGTATTAATTTCCCTATTAACCTTCTTATCTCTCCATTAAACTTAATAAACCTTAGAAAAATTAATAATTAAAAATATACACTCCTTATTTCTCCTTTTAACCTTAGTAAAATTTAATAAACCTTTTGAAACCCTAATTTACCTCCTTAATGCTGTTTTGCTTGGAAAATTTTCCCTGACACTGCATTTCACTATGCTTCCCTTCTCTTTGAATATGTGAAGAGAGGATGATTGCTTTGTTTTAATTATGTGAGGCTTGGTTAGGATTCCTTCCATGGATCCCTATTTATAACTCTCTCTAAATTATCTCAAACTCTACATATTCACTTCCTTCATGTTACATGGCATAATGCATGCAATGTTGGTTGGAACTTGAGATAATTTCAAGTGTTCTAATGCTTGAAAATAGTAATGTTCAGTTGCCCTTCAACTACTTGGTATTTATGCACAAAAAATGATTTCACTTCACTTTCTTTAGATCTTAACATTTTAGCTTATCTCAATATTATGGTGCTTGTTTTTCTTTATGATGGTTGTGCTTCTCTATTGCACTACGATGGTATTTTGACTTCTAAATAATGATCTCCTTGTTGACATTCATCTTCACTATGACATTGTTTTCTTTGATGGTATTGTTTTCCTAGATGACACTTATCACCTTGGTGGTATTTACTTCCATGGTGGCTTCTTGATGGCACTGTTTTCCATGATGGTACTTTTTCACCTTTGCTTTCACATTGTTCTTAAAAAGTACTATATTGCTGACCATCTAAATGATATTGTGTATTTTTTATGTTGGACACCTAGATGATGCTATAGTCTATGATGATGTTGTATATCTAGCACTATAGTCTATGATGATGTTGGTCATCTAGTGAGTGTTGTATTCTATTATGGTGTTGGTCGTCCAAAAGGCTCTGGTTGTCTAAGTGGTGCTTATATATTTTATGAAGCTTATCTCCTTGAGACACTAAGTATTGCAAGTGCTATTGCACTCCATTCAAATATTTTACTTTTTTACACAAGCATCTTGCTATGGTACTGCATTTGGCTGACTCAAAATATGAATGATCAGTAGCACCTATCAGGCCTCCTGAAGTGAAACCTGCATTTAATAAATATAAAAGAAAATGCAATGAAAGGAAAAATAGTAAGCATGCAAATGACATAAAAATAGGTGTTGCTTTTTATCTTCTACGGGTGGTTGATGCTATCGTTTTTTAGAGTTAGAGTCTATTACATCATTTGGATCATGTAAATGTACCTTCCTAGGTAGATACTTAGGACATTAGATTACTTTAGGGGGAAGTTATCTAGTTACATCATGCAATGTAATAAATGCACAAGTGTCAATGTGCAAGTTGTAAAAGTGCAAGGTGTCCCTTGTACAACTAGTTAGAGTGTTGGGCAAGCAATCTATGTTCCACTATAAGAAGCCCTCATTGTAAGAGTTTGATAAGCAAGTCAGTAGGTAGTAGTAGTAGTAGTAGTAGTAGTAGTAGTAGTAGGTGACTCCATTAGTGATGGAGCACATTATGGTTCTGTAGCTTCTTGCATGGAGTGTCCATTTCCTCCATAGCAATATTGTATTCATTTTTGACATTTCTATTTATAGCATACTTCAAAAATCTGGTGAGTTTACTTTCTTTCATATTTTAGCATCTTGTGATTGTCATCTCTTATTGTGATCTACCTCAAAATCTAATAGTGGTATCAGATCCATGATAGATCTAGTCATAGTAGGTCAATAGGAATACTAATATTACTATAGAGTCTGAGTTTTTTGTCACCCTGATGCACCATTGGACTAGTCACTATCAAAAATTCTCATAAGAGTCTAGGTGGTAGAATTAGGGAGATTCAAAAGAGAGGATTGAAAGAAATCTCAATTTCAAAAAATACTGAGATTGTATTTGACTGGAGTCTCTCCACAGAGTTATAGGAAAACTTGTGAAGACTAGGACTCAGTATTCAACCCACTAGATTGATAGATCATCTAGTGAAGATCATCCAAAATATCTGGAACTTGGTAATTATTACCTGAAGGTTCTTCTTACTATAAGGAACTAACTCTTAGATGATTGAGACACCTCCTACAATAGAAATCTAGGATATTTCAACTTCATTTCTCGAAGGTCGGAGTGCCTTCATAGTGCAAATATTAGTTTTTGTAAAAGAGGAATACTATAGAAGAGACTCTAGGAGAAAGAGTCATAGTGAAGACTAGATATTGAAGATATCTATTGGTAAAATCAACTTCATAGAATAAAAATACCATAGAAGCCTTAATATAAAAAGACCATAGAAGCCTTAATCTGAAAAGGGCCATAGAAGCCCTGATCCTAAAAAATACTCTAAAAGGGAGTACCTAATCCAGAAGTAGATTCAAATTTTAGTACTAATAATTTATTGCAATAAAAGAGCAGTTCTAGTGAAGTTGAGAAAATTCCTACATTAAGAATTAGGAAGAGTATTTGTTGCAGAATCATCCAAATCTTGAATTAAACCTAAAGGTAAAGAGATCAGGAGAAGATCTCATTGAAGAAGCTTCCATTCTTGGAAGGATGGGAAGGACTAGGAGGAACCTATTTAGATCCAGAAGTAGAAAAATTAAGAGATCTAGGAAGGAGATCTCAACTCCATAAGAAGAAGGCCTCAAGGAAGACCAAAGAAACTACATAATCAAATACCTAGGAGAGGTCTCAAGGAAAAAGGCTTGGAGAAGCCTTGTTGCTAAAGCAATATCATCAAAGAGTTCCTGGAAGAACTCATTGGAGAAATTCTCCATCAAGGAGAAACTTTCTCACAAGGGAAGACTTGGGACAATTATCATCATCAGACAAAAATACCAATCAGGAGAAGATGAATTGTAAATAAGTTCAAAAGAATATATAGAAGACCTCAAGAAATTTATAGTCTTGAGAAGAAGAAGATCTTGCTTGAAGTCAGAATTTGACAAGAAGACTCAAAGACAAAAGGATTTTGTCAAAGTCGAGAGACTAGAGGATTACCCAAAGAATCCTCTGTATCCACAATAGAAAGGAGAAGACCAAATCACCAAACTTTAGGCTCATGAAAGCAATTTTGAGACCTCATTTTTGTGAAGGAGGAGCTACTTGAAAAGATATAAAAAAGGTAAGCAACTATTGGTGCAAGTGAATTCATTATTACTTAGTAGATTTGTTAAAGCACCTTATGCTAGATCATAAATTGCAAAGGGAAATATTGCATTATAAGTCTTCATAGAAGTGCAAAAAGGAAAGTTCATTTTAAGGTTCATTTGCACATTATTTTTGGAGTTGATTAGATTACAAATTACATCTATCTATCAACTACCTATCTTACATCTTGGAATAGAAGACTGGATCCTACAACTGTGTTTGTAGTGAAATTTGTAGATTATATTTGAAAAGTTGCAATGGGATTATTAAGAGCATATTTAAGAAATCAGTGGAGCAATAAGGTGAATTTATTGTTACCATTTATAGTGCATCCATTAAGCACTATTCTAGTTAAATTTTTAACTAGTTGCTCTATATTTGTTTGTGTTTATTAAGAAGCACAAAAAAAATCTACAACACTATAGTGGCAAAAAGAAGCCACCATTATAAGCAAAGAGGTGGAGTAGAAAAACCACCATTGAAATCCTTGAAGGAAGCCTCAAATTGAGACCTTGGTAGTCTCAAGACTCAAGGAGAATAATAGGATTCTTTCTTCAAGCACAAAGTGTAGGAATCCTTACTTTCAAAAACTTGGATTGACTATCATCCAAAAGAATCAAGAAGGATTATAAATATTATTTATTTTAGGTGCAAATTATATATTACATCATTTTTTTCTTGGAAGAAAAAAGGCTTTACCATTTACAGGGGGGCAAAAGTTTTTTTTTTATTTAACAAGTCTGTAACCAAGTGAAGGAGCTATCTAAATCTCACACAAGCAGTATATCTACAACCAAAAGAAATAGCTATCAAAGAGCTCACACATCCTCATTTCAATAGAGTTGTAGCTAGGTGAAGGAGCCCATATGAACAACAAAGTTACAACCAAAGAAGGAGCTACCAAAGAGCTCACACATCTAGGAGCTAAGGTGTTTAAAAACACCATTCTTACTATCAAAATCAGCCCTATAAGGCAGTACATCACCTGCATCAGTAAGAGCCATTGGAAGAAGATATTAGCACTCATGTGTATGTAGAAATGAGGACAATATTTAGTAGAGGAATATCTACGTAAAAGGAGCAACATTGGGTGTTCTAACCAGTAGCAAAGGAAGGAGTTTAATACTCTTGCATACGTAGAAAGGAGGACAATATTAAAAAAAGGAGTAACTACATAAAAGGAGCAGCATTGGGTGTTCTAAATAGTAGAAAAGGAAGGAGTTTAATACTCTTGCATACATAGAAAGGAGGACAGTATTCAGTAGAGGAACATCTATGTAAAAGAACCAACATTGGGTGTTCTAACTAGTGACAAAGGAAGGATGAAATCAACATTAGAAGTGCAGAAAGAGAGTGGAAGCTATACCTAAAGCCTCCATTGAAGCAAGCATCCACCAAGAGAAAAGATCAAATGTGTGCCAATAAGCTATCCAATTGTAGCCATCCATCGCCCTCTCCAAGCCAACTAGCAAAAGAAATCTTGCGTACCAAGGAAAAGTAAGCTCATGTAGGGTGCAAAGATAAAGGAGGAATTAGGGTTACTTGGAGCATTAGAAAGAAAGCTTGCATGCACAAGCTACTTGGCACGAACTCTCTACATCTACCAATATTAAATAACTCGCCTAAATGGAGTTACACATATTTGGATGGAGTTGAGATTCGTTAGAGGTTACCACCAACCTCATCATTGCCAAAGAAATGCTCATTATCAAAGAAACACTCACTATTGAAGAATGTTCATTATTGTCGAAGAGAGCTGGCTAGTAACGCTTTGTGTGACACTTTTCATGAAGCCCATACTTCTTAAATATGTTAATTCAAAAAGAGTGAAGGACATAATAGTAGAATGCAGTCAAGCAAGCAAGGAGCAATCAAAAATTAGTTAATGCTTCAAGGTGAAATGTCCATATGGTGTAAGGAAGATAGTAAAGATACTATCATTTGGAGAAGACCAGTGAAAGAGATTTGAAATCGTTAGATTGCAAAGGTGTTCGATCACCATTCAAAGGAAGATTTACATCATTCAAAGAGGGCTCTGAATTTCCCATAAGTGCTATGCAACACATAGCAATGAATATACCCTATGTACAATAGTGAGGAGCTATTAAGGTAAAGTTCTTTATGCTTGTCTAAACATAAGGTTTATGGAGTTATAAGGAAATACATTCTTATTAAACAAGCATACTTTACATATCATTATTTGCAAAAGTTACCAAGGAGGAATAAGGGATATTATAATTGTTTAAATTACTTGCAAATATTATTTTTCTAATTTTTCCAAACTTGGGAGTTATAAGGAATACAACATCAACTTAGGAATTGGAAATTAGAAAACATCAAATCAATCAAAGAAGGGTATTAAAAGAGGTTTATTAAAAAGTCTTCAAAAGTTGGTTTTTTATAGTGTTGTATCAAAACACTTAAAGAAAATAAAATATATACCAACTTCAAAACCTCTTCAAAATTGAAAATAGTGCTTAGTTCAATAGGAGTAATAAGGAGATTGAAAAGTTGTTTTTTGTATTTACAAAATTTTACAAAATCAACTTAGACTTGAACTACAATTTACAAAAGCACTATATTGATAATACATTCTATCCAAAAACATCATAGGGAGTCATAAGGCATTCTACAAAACTTGGTAATATTAGCATCAAACAAAAATTATCAAGTTTAGAATTTATTGGGTAGATGTAAGCTTGATACAAAACCTAAAACTTATTAGGTTTGTGAACTCTCATCATTAGGGATATATAAGGAAGTCTACATAACCTAAAGGCTAACAAAGGTTTTATTCAATCAAACTTTTATATATATTCTAAGGGTCCCATATACCCTAAGATTTGGAGTCATAAGATAAAAGGCTTTATATATATTAAACTAAGGGAGTCATAAGGATGTCTACTTCAAATGACTCATCAAGCAATAATTCCTTCAGAAAATCTAGTGCTATAAAAATTGGGATCATGAATCTTCTCATGAAATTTGAAGGAAGATTAGACCTAGCTTCAAAAATATTTCATAGTGAGGCATTAGACGATAATTTTGACTCTATGGAATGCTACCTTCAAGTACGTCTCAATGAAGCAATTGCCAATGAGAAAAATAATATTTCACTTCCTCTATATATTGTGAGCCTATTATACATGGCATTTATCACACATAAAAATTACAAAGATGAGAATGTAGAACAAAAGATATTGATAGAATTACTAAAAATAAAACTAAATTAAGTGAATCATATCTTGAACATATTTTTCAATCATCATGCAACATTTATGCCTCAAGTTCTACTAATTCAAAATCTTATCGTGATGCTCTAAGTGGTTTTTCAGGAGCTTTTATATAAAGTAAAACCAGAGAAGGAGAAATATCTCAGTAGGAACCAAGTTGCAATACAACCATATATGAAAGCACATAGACTGGATTCAAAGGTAAAGTTAAAAATAAATAAGAAAAGGAGGAATTTAGCAAAGGTAATTGAGGAACCTACAACATCAGCTTACACTGCATCAATGGAAGAAACAAACTACTGGATGAATATGATCACAACCAACAATGAAGGAGAATACAAGTTCCATTATCTAATGGATGAAGATGTATATTGAAGACCAAAAGTCTTTATTGGAAATTTGAGTTATTTTATGTTGTTATTGATGTCACATGGATCACATTGAGTTTTGGTGGCAAAATGATATTTTGGAAAGCATGGATAAATACAGGGTTTTTGTGAAAACCAAGGCAGGCAAAATAAAAGGTTTTATTTAAAACCATGGATGGCAGATTTGAACTAGGTTTTTCTTAAAACCCAAGTTGGATTTCATTTTGTCGAAAATAGTACCCCGATGATGGAGATATTTAATTTTTAATATTTAGTTTAAATTTTAATTATTTAAAATTAAAATTAAAATTTAAAATTAAATATGCAAGATTTCCATCGACGTCATCGAAAATAATAAGGAGGCTATATAAATGGGATACCTAAGGTTCATAAATTGAGGCTTGCTCATGGTTAATAATATTTGGCTAAGCATCCGAATTGAGCTCGTGCAAAAATATTTTAGAAAGCATAAGGAGTGAATAAATGAATGTTGGTCGAAGTCCAAAGTCATCATGGACAGAGTGGCGCATTGGAAGATGGGTTTTGGCTAAGATGTGTGGTAGCACAAACGCCAAGGTTTCAAATCCCCTTGATTGCGTTCGGAAGGCATTGGAAGAAAAGCGCTCGAAGCACTTTTGATTTGTGGAAAGGGAGGAAAGGTTTTAAGGCACATTATGCATTTCCCTTTCGAACGAGTGGCTAGCTCGTGTGGTAACCTTAGCCACAGCTAAGGCACTCACGATGTGGGCAAATCAAGGGTTCAAATATCCTTGAGGAGGTAAATATGTTTTTGCTCTAATTAATTTTGTTAAGCCCTAAGTTGGAGTTATAAGGTGGTTAGGAATAATTAAAGTTTTTAATTAAACTTTGTTTTTATAATGGTTGTGATAATTATTTCAAAGGTGGATGAGTTGTTGATTTAATTTGATGTTCATGAAATTGAGAATTAAGATTCAGGAGAAATAAGGAGTTGTTATAAAATAATTTCTGAGAGGTTTATTTATTATTATTTTGATAAGAGTTTTTATAAAAAGGGAATTTGGTGGATGTGTTTATTAAGTTGGAGTAAAAAGGTGTAAATTTTTTTTGGTAATTAAGGTACAATTTCATTATATCCGAGTTTTCCAGGTTGACCCAAAACCTTTTACAAAAATCAGCACTATGCTATTACGGATCAAAACCTCAATAGGGACAGTCTGTCCTTCGCTACAAGTACCCTTCTGAGGCCACCATGCCAAGAAAGAGCACAACCCATTAACCATATTTACAAACACCTTAGAACACAAGCAATGGCCCACCGCATTACTTTCTTGCTACCCCAACCGCAAAAATGCGACCTATCGTGAAATCATGACATCCTTAAGTCTTCTCCTTCATTTGCTCTGGAGAGTCACGAAACGGTGACATGTCACGAAAATGAGACATGTCATGAAATCGTGACATTCTGCCTTCATTCTGCTCCTTTGCCACTATAAGTCACATAAATACATGTCATGAAAATGAGCCATGTCACGAAATCACGACATTCGTCTCCCATTTTGCACTCTTTCTGCTTCCAGCCACGAAAATGCGACATGTCGCAAAATCGCGATGTCCATAAGTCGTTTCCATATTTTACTTTGGATAGTTGTGAAAATGTGACCTGTCACAAAAAAGAGACATGTCGCAAAATCATGACATTTTGCCTTCGTTCCGCTCCTTTGCTGCTGCATGTCATGAAAATACGACATGTCGCGATAATGAAACATGTCATGAAATTGGGACATTCGTCTCCCATTTTGCACTCTTGCCACTTCCATCCATGAAAGTGCAACATGTCACAAAATCACAACGTCCTTAAGTCTTTTCCTTCATTTTCTCTGGATAGTCACAAGCGACATGTCGCGACAATGAGACCTATCACGAAATCGCAACAATCTACCTTCATTCTGCTCCTTTGTCACTACCTGTCGTGAAATCGTGACATTCATTTCCCATTTTGTTCTCTTGCTGCTTCCAGCCGCGAAGAATCAACAAGTCGTGAAATAGCATCGCCATTGAGTCTTTTCCTTCATTTGCTTTGGATCATCATGAAACTGCGACATGTCAAAAATGTGACATGTCACGACATCACGACACTTATGCCTCTTTGTCCTATTTTGTTGCTTTTGGACACAAAAAGGCAACATGTTGTGATATCATGACACAATCGCCTCCTTGCTCCTTTTCTTGGATTTTGCCCATGAAAATCCAACATGTCATGATATCACGACACTTTCGCCTCCTTACTCTTTCTATTCTCTTTTGGTCATGAAAATGCGACATGTCATGATATTGCGACACTTTTTCCTTCCTACTCTTTCTCTTCTCTTTTGGTCGTGAAAATGTGACATGTCGCAATATCATGATATTTTTCCTTCTTACTCTTTCTCTTCTCTTTTGGTCATAAAAATACGACATGTCACGATATCGTGAAACTTTTTCCCTCTTGCTCTTTCTCTTCTCTTTTGGTAGTGCAACTACGACATGTCGCGATATCGTGACACTTTTTCTGTCTTGCTCAACATGTCGCCAAAATACGACATTGTCGCGATATCACGAAAATTTTTCCTTCTTACTCTTTCTCTTCTCTTTTGGTTGCGAAAATGCGACATGTCGCGATATCACGACACTTTTTCCCTCTTGCTCTTTCTCTTCTCTTTTGGTCGCGAAACTGCGACATGTCGCGATATCGTGACACTTTTTCTGTCTTGCTCAACATGTCGCCAAAACGTGACACTTTTTCCTTCTTTCTCAACATGTCACGATATCGCGACAATTTTTATTTCTTGCTCAACATGTCGTGATATCGCGACACTTTTCCTTTCTTGCTCTACATGTCACGAAATCGTGACACTTTTTCTTTCTTGCTCTACATGTCATGAAATCACGACACTTTTTCTTTCTTGCTCAACATGTCATGAAATCGTGACCCTTTTTCCTTCTTGCTCAACATGTCGCGATATCGTGACACTTTTTCTTTCTTGCTCAACATGTCGTGATATCATGACACTTTTTCTTTCTTGCTGTATTTTGCTTTTCCTTAAACTACGACATGTCACGAAATCATGACATCGGTCCTTGGCAGCTGCCTTTGCCCCTAACCCCATAACATGAGGCCACCATGCCACCTGGATCCTTCCCCCGTTGTAAAGAAAACTAAAGTCGTCATAAGAAGGACCGAAGCAATACTAAAAAAACAAAAATGAAACTCCTCTCCCTTTTTTTGAACCCCATAGTTTCATCATCATTGGCGATCATTTTGAATAAATTTGTCCACATCACTTGGGACCCCATGTTCCCAAGTGACCAGCCCATCGGATTCCACCCCTATATTGGCCAAGATATCAACTGTTTTATTTGCTTCCCTAAACACATGCTGGGCCTTCTGATCATTCCTGGCTTGGTAGAGGATCCTAGCCTCTTCGATAATAGTATTAATCCACCATGGAGGATTTTTTCCATTGCTGAGAAGGTTTATGACGCATCGAATCTCATTCGATAATTAGTTTACCTTCAATCTCCTGAGCCAACTAAAGACCCCTCCATAACGCTCTTGCTTCTACCTCGTTGTTAGTAGGTGTAAGTTGAGTTATGCTTTATCTTGAGATTATTATTTGAAGTCCACTAACCCTTATTACTATTGGAAAGGAAAGTTGTGTTTTGTGTGGCAGATTTTATGGACAACTTCTTGGTATCAAAAAGGTATGGGCACATTCTCCTATTGATTGTTCATGGTGGTTGATTTTTGAAATATCATTGGAGTGAAAAGGATTGATTGGGGTTTCCTTTTTGAAAGTTGTTGTTTGAATGCTTCAAGGTTTTCTGGTTTGAGTGTTGTGTTTAAACCTTTTTTTATAAGCATAGTCATTGAATCCCATTTGTTATGTAAAGAAATTGAAATTAACATGAGTATCACTGTTATGTGAGATTTATGGTTGAGCATTGTTGGAAACATTTGAGTTGGTTGATACATACTTGGACTAGGGTTTTATGAGAAAGAGTGTCCCTTGTGGTGATTGGTTGAGTTGAGTTGATTGAGCCTATTCAAATGATTGTGTGAGGTGATTATTTAAGTCCCATGAAACAAACTATTCTATAATTCTAATTTGAGTTGAGATTGAGCTTAGAACATATTGAGTCTCTAACAATTATCTTTATGCTTCTATGAGTTGACTTGAGTTGAGATTGATTTGAGTTGAGTTGAGTTGAGATCATTGTGGATCATTGTTGTCATCCATTGTAGAGTGCATTGAAATTCATTGTTGAGTTCATCTTTGAGCCTTGACTTCATAGATTTGTGGATGAGATTTGAGTACTACTTGAGCATGATTGATTGAGCCTTTGAGAAGGCTTTGTGGACTTTTGGGACAGATTTGTGGATAGTTTTAGACAGATTTATGGACAGATTTGGGATATATTTTTATGAGGTTCTAAGTGAGCCTATTGAGAAAAGTTAAGCAAGTTCTTGGTGAACTTGCTAGAGCCATTTTGGACAAGTTGTTGGTGAGATTGTTGAGCAGATTTGAGCAAGTTCTTAGTGAGCTTGTTGGAGTAAATTTGAGCAAGTTCTTGGTGAGTTTTCTAGAGCAGATTTGTACAAGTTCTTAGTGAGCTTTTTGGAGCATATTTGAGCAAGTTATTGGTGAGCTTGCTAGAGCAGTTTTGGACACATTATTGATGAGTTTGTTGGAGCAGATTTGAGCAAGTTCTTGGTGAGCTTGCTAGAGAAGTTTTGGACAAGTTCTTGATGAGCTTGTTGGAGCAAATTTGAGCAATTTCTTGGTGAGCTTGCTAGAGCATATTTGGACAAGTTCTTAGTGAGCTTGTTGGAGAAGATTTGAGCAAGTTCTTGGCAAGATTTCTAGAGCAAATTTGGACAAGTTCTTAGTGAGTTTGTTGGAGCAGATTTGGACAAGTTCTGTGTGAGCTTGTTTGAGCAATTTTGGACAAGTTCTATGTGAGTTTGTTATGTAGATTTGGACAAGTTCTGTGTGAGATTATTATTTCCTAGATTTGACCAGATCAAAGAAATTTATACAAGTTCTGTGTGATCTTGTTGAGAAATTTTGGACAAGTTTTGTGTGAGCTTGTTATGCATATTTGGATAAGTTCTGTGTGAGCTTGTGATTACCTAGATTTGAGAAGATCAAAGAAATCATTGTATTGGATACGGATCCTTATTTATGTGTAAAATATTATAAGGAGATTATCTTGTGGAGTACTCCACATTGGTGGAACCACTCTAAATATTGTGTCTCAATTGTGTATGGTGACTTCATCTCTTGCTTAATATTGCTATATGAGTTATTAATGCACACTGCTATATTTGGTTATTGCAATTAAGGACATTAATTGATATTGATTTGGAAAGAAAGTAAAAAGTGGTCTTATATTGTTCACCCCCATCTCAGTATAAGCTTTTGTTCTTCAATTGGTATCAGATCAGGTTCCTTCAGAAAAGCTAAAAGCTCGAGGGAAGATTCTACAAGAACACAAATGGCTTAGCAGAATGGATCATCTACAAATAAGGCTCCACTGTTTGATGGTAAAAATTATGCATTTTGGAGCATGAGAATGAAGAACTACTTGATATCACAAGGTTATGAGGTATGACAGATGGTTGAAAAAGAGTATAAGGTTGAAGGTGATACCGAGGTAGATAAGACTATTAGGAAATTGTTTGAGATCAATGCAAGAGCAATGAATTATATTTTGAGTGGGATACATGAGACATATTTTGCAAAGGTCATGGTATGTAATTCAGCTAATGAAATGTGGACCAATTTGCGAAATAATTATGAAGGATATTCCAAGGTAAAGTTGGAAAAACTACAAACTCATAGAAAAATATTTGAGGAATTGAAAATGGAAGATTCTAAAGATATTGCAAGGTTTTTACTTCGAGTTGATGAGATTACTAACACCATGAGAGGTCTAAGATTTGAGATGAAAGAATCAAAAGTTAATAAAAATATTTTGAGATCACTTCCCATGAAATATGATGCTAATATTTCAACAATAGAAGAAACAATGGATATCAACAAGCTAATAATGGAAGAATTGCAAGGAACTCTCACAACTTATGAGAGGAAGGTAAGTAAGAATCAGGTTCCAATTAAAGAAATTGCATTCAAGGCTTAAAAAAAAAAGAAAGGGAAAGTTCCAAAATTAGATAGAGTTGTAGATAATTATGAGGAAGCTAACTTCATCAAAATAAATAAGGACTCAAGGAATTTTAGGGATATAAGGAAAGTCGGATGCTACAAGTGTGGTGATATTGGTAACTATGCATACAAGTGTCCACAAAAAGAAAACAGTGATGATGAAAAACATGGTCATAGAAGAAAATAAGATGGAAAGCATAAGCATGACAAATATGACATATACAAGCAAAACAGGTATGAGAAGAAGAATTTTTTTTGTAAGGCAAAGAAATATTACTACATTATAGAATCAAGTGATAGCTCATATCATAGTGATAGAGACAAATCATATGATGAAAAAGAAGAACATATATTCCTAGGAATAGAAGGTGAAAGAGATCAGTGCTTTGTGTGTGGTCAAAGAGATCACAGATCAAGATATTATAATGGTTTTAGTGATAATTAAGAGGAGAAGACACAACAAGGAAACAAGCATGGTCAAAGAAATCTTGAGAGTTTGTTTGCTATAGAAGATTATAATGATCTTAGTGGCAGTGAAGATGAAGAAGGGTTTTTCTATGGGATAAGAGAAGTAGAAGAATAACATTCACTCCAATCATAAGAAGTTAAACAAGAGAATAAAGTAAGAAAGTCAAATATCTTAGTTTATTTAAAAGAAGACTTCAATGAGATCCATGAGCAACTATAAGAGGTTAAAAAGAATCTAAAATAATTGAGATATTCCATACGTAAGAAGTTTTATCCATCACATGACTCAAAAGGTCAAGATATTTTCACTAAGAAGGAAACATGTATTTTAGAGGCTATAGAGATGGATGCCAATTTGCTACTTGACACAAATAAAGAGAAATAAGAGGAATATTTCAAAGCATCAAAGGTCTCATATATCAGGTTTGGGGAATCACACTCAAAATGAAATGAAGTTCTAAAATATGAAAGCAAGGAAGCACCTAAGTGTTATGAAGAAAGTTCCAAAGTTCCTATGGCTCAAAAAATTTAGTTTGGTTCTTGTTTTGAGATAGGTGAATCAAGTTCAAAATTAAATAAAATACTTGAAGAGAAAATCAAGGAAGAAACTAAGGAAGAGGATTTAGATACTACAAAGAAGGTTCAAGGATGCAATGCACAAGTTGAAAATGATCATAAGGATAATGGTCAAGAAAGGGTCTATGGATCAAAGAAGTTTGATTTTTCTAGAAGGAACATCAAAGGAAGAAGGTATGGTTTTCAAGGACATTGATTCTCATGTAACAATATTGGTCATAGAGCTTCTCAGTGCAAAGGAAATGAGAAACATGGTTTTGGTTTTAGAGCTACACAATTCGAAAGTCATGGTTATAATGGTCATGAAAACAGAGCTTCACAATACAGGGTTCAGGAAAGGAATGGATATAGAAATTATTTCAAGAAATATTTCAGGATATGGGCACCATCCAAAGGCTACAATATCAAGTGTTTTAATTGCAATAACTTTGGGCATATTGTAAAATGGTGTAGGATCCAATTCCAAACAGGTTCAAGGCAAGAAGGTCAAACAGGTTCAAGACGAGAAGATCAGGTAATTCATCAAGAGAAGGATATCAAAAAACATGGAGGGAAGTTGATAGAGGAAAGAAACAATGTAAATATGGGAGTAAAAGTACTCCCACACCAAAATTAATCACCTCAAGAGAGAAGGTGGTGAGGGAGCTATGCTTAAGAGTCATATATTTTAGCCCCATAGGTTTCCCTTTTGCCATTGATTTCAAAGAGGGAGAGATTTGAGTAAGGGGGTGAGCATTGAGTTAGGGGGAGAAGCCCCCAAAGAGAGCATTGAGTTAGGGGGAGCAACCTCCATAGAGAGTATTGAGTCAGGGGGAGCAACTTTGATTCTCAGAGATGGTTTTTGTAGTGATTGTGCTTTTTGCATTAGAGGTGCTGCCATCAATGACAAAGAGGGATATTATTGGCAATTTGAGTTATTTTATGTTGTCATTAATGTCACATGGATAACATTGAGTTTGGGTGGCCAAATGATATTTTGGAAAGCATGGATAAATACAAGATTTTTGTGAAATTCAAGGCAGTAAAAATAAAAGGTTTTATTTAAAACCATGGATGGTAGATTTGAACTGGGTTTTTCTTAAAACCCAAGTTGGCATTTTGTTTCATCGAAAAAGGTTCCCTGGTGATGGAGATATTTAATTTTTAATATTTAGTTTAAATTTTAATTATTTAAAATTAAAATTTAAATTTAAAATTAAATATGTAAGATTTTCGTAGACATCATCGAAAATAATAAGGAGGTTATATAAAGGGGATACCTAAGGTTCATAAACTGAGGCTTTCTCGTTGTTAATAATCGTTGGCTAAGGATCCGAATTGAGCTCATGCAAAAATATTTTAGAAAGCAGAAGCAACGAATAAACGAAGGTTGGTCAAATTCCAAAGTCATCATGGACATAATGGCGCATTAGCACTTGGATTTTAGCCAAGGTGTGTGGCAGCACAAATATTAAGGTTTCAAATCCCCTTGACTATGTTTAGAAGGCATTTGAATAAACGCATTCGAAGCAGTTTTGATTTGCGAAAAGGGAGGAAAGGTTTTAAGGCACGTTGTGCCTTTCCATTTTGAACGAGTGGCTAGCTCGTGCGGCAACCTTAGCCACGGCTAAGGTGCTCACAGTGTGGGCAAGTCAGGATTTCGCATCCGCTTGAGGAGGTAAATACGTTTTTGCTCTAATTAATTTTGTTAAGCCCTAAGTGGGAGTTATAAGGTGGTTAGGAATAATTAAAGTTTTTAATTAAACTTTGTTTTTATAAGGGCTGTGATTATTATTTCAAAGGTGGATGAGTTGTTGATTTAATTTGATGTTCATGAAATTGAGAATTAAGATTTAGGAGAAATAAGGAGTTGTTATAAAATAATTTCTGAGAGGTTTATTTATTATTATTTTGATAAGAATTTTTATTAAAAAAGACTTTGGTGGACATGTTTTTTAAGTTGGAGTAAAAAGGTGTAAATTGAGTTATGCTTTATCTTGTGATTATTATTTGAAGTCCACTAACCTTTATTGAGATTGGAAAGGAAAGTTGTGTTTAGTGTGGCAGATTTTATGGACAAATTCTTGGAATCAAAAAGGTATGGAAACATTCTCCTATTGATTGTTTATGGTGGTTGATTTCTGAAATATCATTGGAGTGAAAATGATTTATTGGGGTTTCCTTTTTGAAAGTGGTTGGTTGAATGCTTCAAAGTTTTCTGGTTTGAGAGTTGTGTTTAAACCTTGTTTTATAAGCATAGTCCTTGAAGCCCATTGGTTATGTAAAGAACTTGAAAAGGACATGAGTATCACTGTTATGTGAGATTTGTGGTTGAGCATTGTTGGAAACATTTTATTTGGTTGATACATACTTGGAATAGGGTTTTGTGAGAAAGAGTGTCCCTTGTGGTGATTTGTTGATTTGAGTTGAGATTGAGCTTAGAACATATTGAGTCTCCAACAATTCTCTTTATGCTTCTATGAGTTGACTTGAGTTGAGATTAATTTGAGTTGAGTTGAGTTGAGATCATTATGGATAATTGTTGTCATCCATTGTAGATTTCATTGCCATTCATTGTTGAGTTCATCTTTGAGCTTTGCCTTCATATATTTGTGGATGAGATTTGAGTACTACTTGAGCATGATTGATTGAGCCTTTGAGAAGGCTTTGTGGATAGTTTTTGGGATAGATTTGTGGATAGTTTTAGATAGATTTGTGGACAGATTTGGGATAGATTTTGATGAGGTTTTGAGTGAGCCTATTGAGTAGAGTTGAGCAAGTTCTTGGTGAGCTTGCTAGAGTAGTTTTGGACAAGTTCTTGGTGAGCTTGTTGAGTAGATTTGAGCAAGTTATTAGTGAGCTTGTTGGAGCAGATTTGAGCAAGTTATTGGTGAGCTTGCTAGAGCATATTTGGACAAGTTATTAGTGAGCTTGTTGGAGCATATTTGAGCAAGTTATTGGTGAGCTTGCTAGAGCAGTTTTGGACAAGTTCTTGATGAGCTTGTTGGAGCAGATTTGAGCAAGTTCTTGGTGAGCTTGCTAGAGCAGTTTTGGACAAGTTCTTGATGAGCTTCTTGGAGAAGATTTGAGCAAGTTCTTCGTGAGCTTGCTAGAGCATATTTGGACAAGTTCTTAGTAGGCTTTTTGGAGTAGATTTGAGCAAGTTCTTGGTGATATTGCTAGAGAAAATTTGGACAAGTTCTTAGTGAGCTTGTTGGAGCAGATTTGGACAAGTTATGTGTGAGCTTGCTCACCAGTTTTGGATAAGTTCTGTGTGAGCTTGTTATGCAGATTTGGAAAAGTTCTATGTGAGCTTGTTATTGCCTAGATTTGAGTAGATCAAAGAAATTTTGACAAGTTCTGTGTGAGATTGTTGAGCAGTTTTGGACAAGTTTTATGTGAGCTTGTTATGCAAATTTGAACAAGTTTTGTGTGAGATTGTTATTGCCTAGATTTGAGTAGATCAAAGAAATCATTGTATTGGATAAGGATCCTTATTTCTATGTGAAATATTATAAGTATATTATCTTGTGGAGTACCCCACATTGGGGGAACCATGTTAAATATTGTGTCTCAATTGTGTATGGTGACTTGTGCTCTTGCTTACTATTGCTATCTAAGTTATTAATGCACACTGCTATATTTGGTTATTACAATTAAGGACATTAATTGATATTAGTTTGGAAAGAAATTAAAAAGTAATCTTATACTGTTCACCCCACTCTTAGTATAAGTTCATGTTCTTCAGTATTCAGTATCCAAATAATGTAGTACAGGGGGGTGTTAGAGTTAGAGTCTATTACATCATTTAGATCATGCAAATGTACCTTCCTAGATAGATTATTAGGATATTATATTACTTTAGGGGGAATTTATCTAGTTACTTCATGCAATGTAATAAATGCACAAGTGTCAATGTGCAAGTTGTAAAAGTGTAAGGTGTCCCTTGTACAACTAGTTAGAGTGTTGGGCAAGCAATCTATGTTCCACTATAAGAAGCCCTCATTGTAAGAGTTTGATAAGAAAGTCAGTAGGTAGTAGTAGTAGTAGTAGTAGTAGTATTAGTAGCAGTAGGTGACTCCATTAGTTATGGAACACATTATGGTTCTGTAGCTTCTTGCATGGAGTGTCCATTTCCTCCATAGTAATATTGTATTCATTTTTGATATTTCTATTTATGGCATACCTCAAAAATCTAATGATTTTACTTTCTTTCATATTTCACCATCTTGTGATTGTCATCTCTTATTATGATCTACCTCAAAATCTAACATTGTTGATGTGTCATGATGCTATTGTTGTTGTCATAACTGCATTGTGTTATGTTAGGAAGCTTTTGCATGATATGGAGTTGGTAGAATGATAAAAACTCAAGAGGTTGAATGCTATGAAAGCTCGAAGTTTCATCAATGCTTCACTATAATTTCCATCCTCATGTTTCAAAAAGAAGGTGATGTCTTATTTATAATTTTCCCAACGTGAAAGGATAATGAGGTGGCTCGGCTATTTAAGTGCATGTAACTAGGAGATTTATCCTTGCATTGATTTTATTATTGGGAATGCATACAAATAAGCTCACCTCGTAATTATCACCAATTAATCATGTGCGTGCAAATTTGTGATGTGCATTCTTTTAATTTTTTTATTCAATGTGCATGGGTAGTTAAGTGGATGTGCATATTGGATTGGATATGCATATATATTTTAAAGTAATTATGCATGTTTGATTTGCTTTTTATATTTAAATTAAATATGTTTATTTAATTTAAATATGCATGTTTGACTTGCTTTTTATATTTAAATTAAATATGTTTATTTAATTTAAATATAAATGTTTGACTTGATTTTTATATTTAAATTAAATATATTTATTTAATTTAAATATACATGTTTGAGTATCATATACCAAGTCTGGTCACTTCAGATATGAATTTGGCTCTTATCAAACCCCTCATCCCTGATGAAATTAAAAAGGCTATTTTATCAATGCACCCTGATAAAACCCCAGGCCTTGATGGGTTTTCCCCCTAGTTCTATCAGAATTTTTGGGACATCATTGGACCTCACATTTGCAATGTCATCATTGAACTTCAAAAAAATAAATCCATACCCATAAGTATCAACTCCACCTTCATTTCCTTGGTTCCCAAAGGGCTTGTGTGTAAATCTATGCTAGAATTTAGACCCATTAGTATTTGTAATATCCTATACACAACTCTTACTAAAGCCATGGCTACAATAATCAAAGATATCCTTCCTCAAATCATAGACCCTTATCAAGGTAGCTCTGTCAAAGTAAACATATTATTGATGGTGTTATCATGTTGCATAAAGCCCTTCATTCTACCAGTCGTAACAAAAAAGCTACCATGTTTTTCAAAATTGATATGAATAAGGCTTTTGACAAGGTTAATATAGATTTTTTGATTGTTGTCCTTCTCAAATTTGGGTTTCATAGGGAGTGGGTTGATCTTGTTCATAACTGCATCTCTAATCCCTATTTTTCAATCCTGGTCAATGGATCTGCAACAAGGTTTTTCCCTAGTAATAGAGGCCTTAGATAGGGAGATACTCTATCCATGATACTTTTATCATTCTTGTTGAATTATTGGGTAGAGTGCTCAAAAATACCTGCTAAAATGACATAATTTTAGGCATTAAGGTTGCATATAATTTAAGATCCTTGTCTCACCAATAATTCATTGATGATACCATCATTGCTACTCATGCTTCTATGTAGGAAGTAAAATCCATTAAGAGTATTCTTGATACCTATAAGGAGGTTGTAGGGTAGAAAATAAATTATATTAAAAGTAAAATCATCTTCATTAACACTACCCAAGAGAGAAAAAATAATATTACATGCATATTTCAATGTGTTATATCTCAATTACAAGCCCAATATCTAGGCCTCCCTCTTTTCACTAGTGCTCCGAAGGAATCCATGTGGAGTAACATTATTGAGAGGATTAATAAAAAATTATAGGTTGGAAAGGGACCCTCCTCTCTCAAGAAGCCAAAGCCACCCTGACAATGGCTTGTCTCCAAAGTGTTCCTATTTATTTCATGTCCGTATTCAAAGTTCCTATTACTGTCTACATAAAAATTGAGCAAATTCAGAAAATATTTTTGTGGGCAGGTGTTGAGGATAGGAAAATATTTCATTTGGTTAGTTGGGACAAGGTGTGCTCCCCCACAAGTTAGGGGGTATTTGGGCTCTGAAGAGTTTGTAATATGAACATAACCTTGTTATCCAAGCAATCATGGAAGGTTTTCACCAATAGCAACCTTGAATGGGTCTTAATTGTAAATTGAAAATATCTTTAAAATCATTATTTCATAGATGATGATATACCCAAAAAGGGCTCCACTTTTTGGAAGTAAATTATCCAAACCAGATCTATAATTCATAAGGGAATAAGGTGGAAATTAGGCACAAGAAGTAAAATTAACTTTTGAACTGACGGGTGGATCTCTAATCAACTACTTTTAGAGAATAATAAAGTTGTTGTTTTAAAGCCTTTACTGGACACTTTAATTGGTAGCAAGGTTGAAGATTTCATGTACGTTTCATCTGATTCTAAGTGTTGGAAAAAAAATCATATTTCAAATGCTAATGGCCAAATATCTAATGCTTCAATAGTTCAACCATCCTAAATGTAATGGTCATCCCCATTGGTAATTTTCCTAACTCCCCTTTTTGGAAAGAGATTAATTTTTTATTGTTCATAGTTAAATCTTATCATGGTCTGACTATTGATTATCAAGTGGTTCAAATACCTTATGATCGAGTGTGGATTAAATATCTCATTTTGAAATTTTCTCATTTCAGCTGGTTGGCCATCCAAAATAAGACTCTAACGATTGATAATATTATGAAAATGGGTATGATTATCCCTAACAAATGCTATTTTACATGAATTCCTGAGAATATATCAATCACCTCTTTTCAGAGTGCTCTTTATCCAAAGATATCTTTGGTCACCGTATGTCCACTTTTCATATCTCATGGATTCCTTCTAATTTGTTGAGTCACCTTTTCATTCAATGGCCAACTCCTTTCAAAAACCTCAGATTATCTTCTTTATGGAAAGTGACATTTTATAATATCTTATGGAAAGTGTATCTTGAAAGAAATAGTAGGATTTTTTCTTCCTCCTCTAAGGATCCCATATCTATTTCCAAGAAGGCTATTACTTTTGTTGTCAAAAATTTCTAGCTCTTCCCTTGTACCAAATGTCATGATTCTAGATTAGAGTCTATTATGTTCTCTTCCTTAAAAAGTCCCTACAACTCTAGTTCTAGTTTTCCAGCCCCCCATCCCAGAGTGGGTACCCATTGGATTCCTCCCCCATGTGAGTGGTTGAAACTTAACTTTGATGGTGCCTCCAAAGGAAATTCAAGGGATGCAGGTGTAGGTGGTCTTGTAATAGATCACAGTGGTCAAGTTATTATGGTTTATGTTGGGTATTTAGGGTGTCAAACTAATCATTTTACTGAAGGTCATGCACTATGGAGAGGGCTAGATCTTCTCAAGTAATATAAATGCAACCTTTTTATTGAGGGATATTCTTTGAATATTATAAATGCTCTAGAAAACAACAAGGTGTCCTATTGGAATGTTATAACCATTGTTCAGGAAGCTAAGAAGCTATCCCAAAATTTTAATGATATCTATATATATCATGTGTACCACAAAACTAACAATCCTGTAGATATTATTTCCAATTGGGGAGTTATCCATAAATCACTATCCATTTGAAGAGAAAGCTTTTCCCAAGAAGGTTTAAATGCTACTAATAATGATTTGGTTTGAAATATGTGGTCACAGGTTTTGGTGGGTCAAATTCTCCAATGATGACTATTTTTAGCATGATTTGTTTCTTTGGTTCCACTTCTTATGGTGAAAGTTTTCTGATTAGTGTGACTTTTAGTCTTGCTATCAATACTGGTGGTTGGTTCTCTCGTTTCCTTTCTGTGAAATATGCAATGTCCCAAGGTAGACCCTGTCAGTGGGTTTGTATCATGGTGGTCTTCTCCAAGCATGTCAAGTCCCTTAGTAGGTCTAGGCAGTGTAATTGGATGTTGTCAAACAAGGTCAATATGTGTCAAGTCACGATATCCTTGTTTTTGCATCTTACAAATTTCAAGAATTATTTTTTTAATCAATTGGCACTCCCAATATTATCCTAGTCATATGCTTTGCGTAGTCTATCTTGTACCATGTTTGTATTTTCCAATGTCTATTCCCTATGGAGAATTACTAAGTGGTCCACCAATCACTCCAACTTAGCTTCTGAAAAAGGTTGTTTATTGTGTCAAAAATTTCTATATTTACAACCCTAGTTTGTATCAATCCATTACTCTATGGTTTTATCCACTATTGTATGTCCTAGGCAGTAAGAAGGGTATTATTTGGTTTATGTTGTCTCCATTTTTATTAGTCTTACCAACATGGCCTTTCTTGATCCATCTATCCTTCAGCTTGATCCTCTATCTCAAATATTTTGGGAAGCTCATGGTCTCATTCCTTTCCTCAGCAAGTTCAAAGTGGCTGAGCAAGATATCACTGAAGCCTTTGTCAATTTGTGGAATAATGGTTATGTTGTTGTGTGTAACCTCCATTTTAGAGTTACTATTAAACTGATGGTCGAGGTGATAGAAATTTTGGTGAAAGGGTGAGAAGTGCAAAGAGATTGTCATAACTAGGAACTTGAGCTCTAGGGCTTTCCATTACTGGTTCTAAGTTCTTTATTGCCCCTGCATGGGTCTTTTTGAATACTATGTTTCTTCCTGTTCAGGTATCTATTATATTTTTTGATGATATTTTGTGAGTATCCCCTACATGGGTTTTTTTATAGCTCCTTTACAAGGTTTACAGGTAGTTACTTCTCTTAAGAAACCCTTGCGTGGGTATTGCTCGGGATGTATTTTTGTGTTTATAATATCATACATCCACTCAACCTTATTTGCTGTTGTTTGGTCCTTTTTGTTCAGGTTGCAGTTGTCCAATGTGTAGTCATGTGTCATCTTATGCTATTGGTTTAGCTACCAATTTATGTACTTGGGTTTGGAGCCCATTTAAACCCTGCACTTAAGCAATTTTACCTACCAAAAAAATATACATGTTTGAGTTGCTTTAATATTTAAATATACATGTTTGAGTTGATTTTATATTTAAATTAAATATGTTTCTTTAATTTTAAATATACATGTTTGAGTTACTCTTTATTTCTAAATTAAATATGTTTATTTAATTTAAATATACATCTTTAGTAAAAGTGCATGTTGTGCATATCTTGTCCACTAATTATGTTGATTGCATGCTATTGTGGCTGATCCACAACACACCCCAAAATTGGGGACCCACCTTTTTTGCATGCTTTCAAAGAAGATCTCAGTGACCCAGATGCTAAAAATCAAGAAAAAAGGCAAAGTTGCACAAAATGAAAAAGTGTCGCGATATCGCGACATGTCGCTCCGTCGCTGCCAGAAAATGAAAAGTGTCACGATATCGCGACATGTCGCTCCGTCGCTGCCAAAAATGAAAAGTGTCACGATATCACGACATGTTGCTCTGTCGCTGCCAAAAATGAAAAAGTGTCACGATATCGCGACATGTTGCTCCGTCGCGGTCCAGAGAGGAGAGAGAAAGGTAGAATGTAAAATTGTCACGAAATCATGACATGTCACAAAATCGTGGGTCAAACCAATCAAACAAGGCAAGGCATGAAAAGCGTCGCGATTTCGCGACAAAAAGCAAAGGGGCACGAAGTGAAAAACGTCGCGATATCGTGACAGGAAATAGCAAAGGGCCCAGAACGGAAAAGCGTCGCGATTTCGTGATAGAAAGAAAGAAGAAAGGTGGATTTAGAGGAAGAGCAAGTGAAAAAGCGTCACGATTTCACGAAAGCGAGGCTAAGATGAAAAACATTGCGATTTCGTGACAAGAAAGCAAGGTGTACGGAAGAGAAAAGTGTCACGATTTTGACAAAAAAATAGCAAAGTGTATGGAATGAAAAGTTGTCGCGATATCGCGACATGTCGCCATTTCACTGTGCATGAAGGCAGGAAAGGTGGTAGAAAAACGTCGTGATATCACGACATGTCTCGTTTTCGCGTCGCATGAAGGCGGACAAGGCTATTGGGAAAAAAATGTCACGATATCGCGACATGTCGCGTTTTCATGATGAAAGTAAAGGAGTAAAGCTACATGCTATTTTTGTTACGATTTACATGGGGCCATTACAGAACATGCAGAAAAGTGCGAAACACGTGGCGTACATGTGTAAAGGCTGTAGAGGCATTACAGTTCACAGAGAAGATCAAGCGTCTCAATGTCGAGCATAAATTCAAAAGCAATAAAAAGCGGGGAAGGTGAAACGAAGCGATCTGGAAGATGAAGCGAAGCGTCACAGGCCGAAACAGAGAGCATTGCCAAGATTTAAAAGTAGAAGCATAGGATTGATACGAGGGTCGAAACCGCTACGGGCAGAGTTGCAGTGCCTAAGGCGAGAAGCCATTCTGGGCCTGCTTGGGAGTGTTTTTCTTCCCCTTTTTTTGGTTTTGAGAAAACCAGAGATTCTGCTATTGTAACATGATTTATTTTTAATGCAGGAGTGTTCAGAAATTTGCATCTTGTGGGCAAGAAAGAAGGAGATCTTCTGTGCATGCTATAGATTTAATGTTTATTCTTTCATTTTCAGATTTCGGATTTATAGATAATGTTAAATGCCACTTTTGTGGGTTGCATTAGGCGAATGTTCGAAATTTGAATTTTATTTCAAAACCCTTTGAATCAGCACTTAGCTTATCAGGATTGTGCGTGTTTGCAGGTCCAATAGGTTAGGTTGCATGCATGGAAACCTCACATCTTCGGTTTTGCCAGGACGGGATAGCATCAAACCGAATGCAATTTTAATTTCTTTTTCTTTTGCATTTTATTTTCTTTTTGCTGCACTTTATTTTTCAGAAGTTCCAATTTTAATTTTTCAAGCATTAAAATAAAATAAAAAAATTAAAAAACTTCAAAATCCATAAATAATTCCTTCATGTTATGGCATTTCATTAAATTTTATTTTGAAGTTACAGCATGGTCATATAGAGACCAAATCACATTTGCTTTATTCGGGTTCAATGAACAATCATTAAATTTTCACAAGTAAAATAAACCACAGTGCCCCTTGTTTTCAGCTTACTTGCAACCACTAAGGTGTTCCAAGCATTTTAATTAAATATCTTTATTTGAGATTATTAATACACAGATGCAAAATGCTAACATAACAGGAACCTTGGAGAAGTTACTTGTTTAATTTCTTTGCAAGCGAGAGGATTTAGAACCCAAATCCTATCGGAGAGTGTGTTTTCACAATCGGGTGAAAATACCACTCAACAGATTGGCGCTAGAAGGAGGGCATGAAAGGGTTTATTTTATCATGATTTTAGATGCTATGGGTTTATAATTGTTTAAGAGCTTTACATTGCTAAATATTTCAAGTCCATTTGATTAGCATCTTTGGCCTCTAACACCACTCAACAGATTGGTGCTAGGAGGGCCGAACGGGTTTATTTTAGTGTTATTTAAATTTAAATTTTTTATGCTTTAGTCCTCTAACACTCAGCAGATTGTAAAAAGGACGGCCTGAATTTATTTACTTGTTCTATTTTAAGCAATTCAGGTATGTTGTATATTATTCTAACACTTTTCTGATTGTTCATACAAAAATATGTGATTTGATTTAATTTTGAAAATTTTGGTCTCATGCAATTACTTGACATTTGATTTTAATAAGTACATCTCTTAGTTGATGCTAACTTGATTTTTTTTACCTTGCAGGTTGAATATTCAACAGATTTGGTTCTAAAATTACATTTTAAGTTTCACTAATGGCAACACTTGAGGAGCAAATGGTATCCCTAAGAGCTGAAATAGTGTCTCTAAGAGAGAGAATGGTATCAATGATAGAGGATCATTATGAGGGTTTATCTATACCTGTGGTACCCTATCAAATTCCTAAAATGTTATTGGATTTTTTACGGTGTTTTAATCAAGAGGTGCCACTAGGATACTTGCAAAAACTGCATGTCTACAAGGATACATTATGTAAATTCCAGATTTTCTATGAGGAGGTGGCTTGTAAGTTATTTGCATACATTTTGGATGATAAACCATTCTTTTGGTACAGCCAACTACCCATGGAGGTTAGGACTTCTTGGATACAACTAGAAGCAGCCTATCTTTACCATTTTGGTAATCAAAGTTGACTTAGAAATCTTGAAAAATCAGTTTACCTCCATATGTAAAGAGCCTAATGAATCCTTGAGTCAATTCAATGGAAGATTTCGTGAGTTGCACTCCCAAATGTGGGAAAATTTTAACACATTGGAAGAGGAAGCCATGGAAGTATACCTAGGAGCCATACACCCCACACTTGCTTCACTCATTGAGGAAAACCTGAGTGGTTTGTCCCTAGAGAAAATCCATGAGGTCTTAGAAGAGATAGAACGACAAGGTCTTGAAGAAGAAAAGGCACAACATGTTCACATGAGAGATTGTTCTTTTGATGCCAACCTACACCAACCATCAAACATAGCACCCTCCACTCCAATGATACCTAAGGTGAATGATCAAGGGGATGAATTTGAATATCCAAATCTTACAACCACCTTAGATGTAGTCCACGAGGAGGTGCAAATTGATAAGCCAACATCCACTAGTGAGGATTATGCAGAAATGATCTCATTCATAGAGATACACGATTATCCGGATGAAGGGGTTCTAAATTCAACAATGTTTGATATATGTGATAGGATGGAACCCACCATAGAATTGAATGAAGTGGTTGAAAGTGAAATTGGAAGAAAATCAATAAATGAATTTGAAGATATGATAGAATTTCACCACTTGTTCTTGGAAGATACTATTGATGAGATGTGTAAAATTAAGGATCAAGAAATTCTTCACCCTCCAAATTATGATAAAATTGAATCATGGGTTACTAATTTGGACGATGATAGCCTTATAAATTTGAATTCAAGAAATAACCCACTTTTGGAAATAATTGAACCATCTAAGGAAGGTGAAGATGAATTTGATGAGAAACACATTGATGAATTGGAAGATGTTGAAGAAGTAGTTGAACGTCACCACTTGATTTTGAAAGATGATTATTATGATGCTTGGAAGAAGTGGGAAGACTACACTCAATCCAAAACTACTAATGAAACTTGTGTGCCAATTGATATACAGGACAACATAATCGCCTACTCAAAGGAAGATATTACAACTCCTGTACAATTTGAGGATGTTTTGGAAGAGGGTTTCAAATCTCATCAAATTTTGGAAGATTATAATGATTCTATTACCAAGGACAAAGAAGAAAATGAATTGATGAATGAATCAAGAGATCATGTCACAAATATCATGGAATTTCATTCCATGGATTTGGATGACGATTTTTACAATGGTTGGGGGAGATATGATAATGCATTCTTTTCTCACATCCCTATAAATGAAACTCATATTTCACTTGATATGCAGGATGTTGAACCTTCTACATCATACGAAGATCTCATATTCACAAGATTTGAAAAGGTGACAAAATTTGATCATGTTGAATATAAATTCATTGAAAGTGTGGATGCAAGTTTGCATGATGATTTTGAGGATTCAAATGAAGAGATACCATGGATAGTGAACAAAGAATTAGAACCAAATGACAAAGAGATTGATCAATTGGAAGCAACTCAAATGAAGGATCATCAAGATGAGTCATGGGACATACACTTTGACCAAGAATATTTGAGGATTGAAAATTTGCATGACCATGTTTTGAATTTGAATGATGTTTATGGTGAAATGTCATTAAAGGTAAATGAAAAACAAGGTATAATTTTTAATCACACCTTTAATAACATTGTTTTAATGAATGGAAAAGAAGTTGATGCACTTGAATTGTTAAACCAAATTCATCAACAATTACTAATTGAATCTAGGATAAAAACTTTTAATGATCCTAATTTAGTAAATATCCTAGATGCTTGTAAATTGTTACACAAATTTGATTGGCCTACAAATTTGGAAAATGATTTGGCTTTGAAATTTGTAGAAATAGGCTCCTACTTACAAAATTGCATATTTGAAAAGGATAGCCTAATTCTAAATCAAGGAGGGAATTATGAAGTTTACATTTTAAAGAATAGACATGATAAAATTGAAAATCATTTATTGTCTAATCATTTTAGTAATTTGATGCTCACCTATGGGAGTATTATTGGAACTAAATCAAATTGGTATGGTGAGCATGGCAAGTGGAAATTTGTTGCATTGTTTGGTCTAGTCTTGTTTTTGTGGGATTCCCACAACATTTGGCATGCATATCATGTTATATTTTTGTTGAAATGTTCTAATCATGTTTGGGATCCAGGAAAGTGATAATCCAAGCTTTGCATCATCTTGTATTATATTGTACATTTGTATATAGATTTTGGTTTTTTGGGTTTTGGTTTGTGTTTTCAAGATCGTTTTTGAAGTTACTTTGGGTTTGGTTTTGGTTTGTGTTTTCAAATTTTCATTTTTGGGATTGCAGTTTGGTTTTGGATTGAATAAGTTTTAATTTAAAGTTGTGTGTTTATTTGACATGTTTTGTTTGTCTATATAAAAAAAAAAATGATGAAAAAGTTGCCTTGAGATGCTAACTTATGTTCTAGATCGGGGAAATATGGAACATTGGAATTATCTTGTAGAAAGCTCCACAAGAAATACAAACAATTTAAGTAATATCGTTTGAAACTTGTGATGCATGAAGTAGTCAGTTTTATATGGCAATATTTCATCTGCATTTCAAAAGACAATGCATTCATATTACATCTCACTTTGCACATACATGCCATCTTAGTTGCATATGCATTTCAAATACAAATCATTAAAGTGTGTCAAATCCTCTTAAGGTTATGCTATCACATAAATAAGAAGAAAATCCTAAGGTTGGGAACTGAGTCTTGAGATATCTAGAACCAAGCACATTTTATACACATTAAAAAGGATCTTGAGCAAAATGATCAAAACCTTGCTTGGAAGAAAAGGTTGGGCGAAAGAAGTATTTCATGTCTATCCTATTATGCAACATGATCCTTAAAACAATGGTTTTGACCACTTCCATAAAGCTTAAAGCCTAAAATCGGAGTAGTAAGGATAGGGCTAAATCCTCATCGAACTTAGGTTGAGGATCCAACTCCCCAAAGCTTTGATTTGACCTACATGGAGTAGTAAGGATAGGGCATAAATTCTCATCTCGCTTAGGTTGAGAATCTGATTCCCCAAAGCTCCTATGTCTCATTTCATGATAAATCTTGGATTGGAAGGATCGTACTACTTGTCCCTAGCAAGGATGGGTAGTCATCCCCAAGGTCTAAGCAATAAAATTAATATTTTCCATTTTTATCCAAAGCTTGGATTGGAAGGATCGTACTACATGTCCCTAGCAAGGATGGGTAGTCATCCCCAAGGTCCAAGAAGTAAAAAATTAATTTTTCCCATCTCATATTTATATTGGATTGGAAGGATCGTACTACTTGTCCTCTGCAAAGGATGGGTAGTCATCCCCAAGGTCCAAAGAAATGAAGCTAAGTCTTGGATTATGGGGTTAAGTATGCCCATGCATGGCAACATGTCTTGTCTAAAAAACAAGACCATTGATTGTTCAAAGGGTTAGACTAGCATGACCATTTCTTCCATAATTGGTTAAATTATTTTGCTCAAAGTGAGGTAATGAATTCCAAATCAGAGTAGTAAGAATAGGGTTAAACTCCCATCTCGATTAGGTTGGGAGTCTGATTTCCCAAAGCTCTGATTTCACTTTCACTTGCACATGGGTTCAAGATAGTAGGGACTCATAACCAACTTTGGGATCTAATAAAGCAATTCATTATACATATAGTTGATCCTAAGAGGGTTTGATAATCTTGAATGTTTGTGTATGATACTAGAAGAAAGACTATGCCTTTTATAAAAGCAAAATCTCTTAGCATATTTATTAGGTTACACAAATCATTCACAATCTCACATATGCATTCATGTAAAACTGACGATGGAATGTTGATCAATTTCAAACGATAGGGAATGAAAACACATTGCACACACCGAGCTGATACTTAATAATTCTGATGATTCATGTATTTTTGATCTATGGGCATTCGTTTATATTTCTTATGTGCTAATGCTTGTTTTCAAGTTTGTATACTTCCAGGTTGGGTTCTCACTAAAATGCTCAAGAGCATTTGACAGTAGAGTCACCATTTGTTGTGGCTGATCCACAACACACCCCAAAATTGGGGACCCACCTTTTTTGCATGCTTTCAAAGAAGATCTCAGTGACCCAGATGCTAAAAATCAAGAAAAAGGGCAAAATTGCACAAAAATGAAAAAGTGTCGCGATATCGCGACATGTCGCTCCGTCGCTGCTAAAAATGAAAAAGTGTCACGATATCGCGACATGTTGCGTCATCGTGAAAATGAAAAAGTGTCACGATTTGTGACGTGTTGCGCGAAAATGAAAAGGTGCACGATTTGTGACATGTTGCTCCGTCGCGGCAAAATGAAAAAGTGTCATGATATCGTGACATGTTGCTCCGTCGCGGTCCAAAGAGGAGAGAGAAAGGTAGAATGTAAAATTGTCGTGAAATCGTGACATGTCACAAAATCATGGGTCAAACCAGTCAAACAGGGCAAAGCAGAAAAGCATCGTGATTTCATGACAAAAAGCAGCGAAGGGGCATGAAGAAAAAACGTCGTGATTTCGTGACAGAAAGAAAAGGGCAAAAGAAAAGCGTCATGATTTCATGATAAAGAAAAGAAAGTTTAGAAGAGAAGTGAAAAGCGTCATGATTTCGTGACAAAGCAAAGAGAAAAGTCACGATTTGTGATGAAGCAGGTGTACGAAGAGAAAAGTGTCACGATTTCGTGATAGAAAAATAACAAAGTGTACGAAATGAAAAGTTGTCACGATATCACGACATGTCGCCATTTCGCTGTGCATGAAGGCAAGAAAGGTAGGAAAACGTCATGATATCACGACATGTCTGATTTTGGCATGTCGTGGCATGAAGGCGGACAAGGCTGTTGGCAAAAAAATGTCGCGATATCGCGACATGTCGCGTTTTCGCGGTGAAAGTAAAGGAGTAAAGCTACATGCTATTTTTGTCACGATTTACATGGGGCCATTACAGAACATGCAAAAAAGTGCGGAACACATGGCGTACATGTGTAAAGGCTGCAGGGGCGTTACATTTCATAGAGAAGATCAAGCATCTCAATGTCGAACATAAATTCAAAAGCAATGAAAAGGCGGGGAAGGTGAAACGAAGCGATCTGGAAGATGAAGCGAAGCGTCATAGGGCAAAATAGAGAGCATTGCCAAAGTATAAAAGCGAAGCACAGATTGGTACAAGGGTCGAAAACCGTTGCGAGCAGAGTTGCAGTGCCTAAGGCGAGAAGCCATTCTGGGCCTGCTTGGGAGTGTTTTTCTTCCCCTTTTTCTGGTTTTGAGAAAACCAGAGATTTTGCTATTGTAACATGATTTATTTTTAATGCAGGAGTGTTCAGAAATTTGCATCTTGTGGGCAAGAAAGAAGGAGATTTTCTGTGCATGCTATAGATTTAATGTTTATTCTTTCATTTTTAGATTTCGGATTTATAGATAATGTTAAATGCCACTTTTGTGGGTTGCATTAGGCGAATGTTCGAAATTTGAATTTTATTTCAAAACCCTTTGAATCAACACTTAGCTTATCAGGATTGTGCGTGTTTGCAGGTCCAATAGGTTAGGTTGCATGCATGGAAACCTCACATCTTCGGTTTTGCCAGGACGGGATAGCATCAAACTGAATGCAATTTTAATTTCTTTTTCTTTTGCATTTTATTTTCTTTTTGCTGCACTTTATTTTTCAGAAGTTCCAATTTTAATTTTTCAAGCATTAAAATAAAATAAAAAAATTAAAAAACTTCAAAATCCATAAATAATTCCTTCATGTTATGGCATTTCATTAAATTTTATTTTGAAGTTACAGCATGGTCATATAGAGACCAAATCACATTTGCTTTATCAGGGTTCAATGAACAATCATTAAATTTTCACAGTAAAATAAACCACAGTGCCCCTTGTTTTCAGTTACTTGCAACCACTAAGGTGTTCCAAGCATTTTAATTAAATATCTTTATTTGAGATTATTAATACACAGATGCAAAATGCTAACATAACAGGAACCTTGGAGAAGTTACTTGTTTAATTTCTTTGCAAGCAGAGGATTTAGAACCCAAATCCTATCGGAGAGTGTGTTTTCACAATCGGGTGAAAATACCACTCAACACGTGCATATTATGAATGTTTAGTTAATTGACTTAGTTAAATGAGTGTATGATTATTCTTCCTTTGTGGTTTAGAGGTACAATTGTTAGTAACTTGAGTTCACTTGCAAATGAGGATTTTCTCTTGTGCATGACCAGTCCAGACAATGGAATGTGGAGATGCCAGTGTGGATGACATGGCTATAGGTGATGGATGTGTGGATTCTCCCTTGGCGATGGGTGTATGGTTGTGAAACCTAAGCACTAATTAATTAATTATTTAATAAATTAATTAATACTTAGGTGATGAATATTTATTTTTAATATATATATATATATATATATATATATATATATATATATATATATATATATATATATATATTTAAAGCGAAAAACCCCTTACGGGGCCACCTTGGTCTAAGAGACCACAAACAGGGGGTTCTACACCATCAAAGTCAACCGGGGGTCGCACCCGACTCTGCTCGTACCAACATTATCAATTGGATTTTGGGTACCCAATTCAACTTTTTGGTAGGGTGGAGATTCAAACCTGGGACCTCCCTGGAGGATTGCCCTCTCGTCTCCAACTCACCTACAACACCTGGGTTATTATTTAATATTAATTGTATTAATTAATCATGATTAATGAATTAATATTTATTGTGCTAGTTTTAGGTGTCTATAGATACCCCTTTTTGTATTGCATTGTGTGAAAACATAATGCAATGCAAAAATAAATGACACCAGTGGATGTGTTGCGGTAATTTTACCCAATTACAAAAGAACACTCACACTTAGGATTTTGATCACAAAACCCTCTTTTGTAAAGAAGTTAAAAATAAAAAATTCTCTAAGGTTTCACTATATAAGAATTGCATATGTGTATTAGTAATATTTGTGAAGATGTATTAAATAAATGCTAGGAATACCTTGGTGATTTGCAAGTAACGGTTAAAAAGGGGCCTGTGTTGGTTTTTTTATTATGCTATGCTAGTAATTGTTTATGAAACTTAGAAGAAAAGTAAAATGTGATTGGCCCTCATATGACCACGATGTAAAGCCTTAGTTCCTTTTATCTTGAAGTATTTTAGATAGATTTTATCTTCCTTTGATTAAGTAGATTTTAGACAAGTTTTATCTTGCATTATTAAACCCTGCTTTGAGCATGAAAAAGAAGACTAAAATCTATCCTTAGATGTGAACCTTAAATGATAATTGGATTCGTTCAATGTAACTTCAATCGTGAAGATAAATATAGCCTTTGATATAATAAATAAATTACCCCTCTTTGATGAAATTAATTTTCATAAAGAGATGTCAATTTATTGCTTTAAAACAATGGCTTTCAGAATGCCATATAAATTACTCCCCTTTGATGAAATTGTGATTTTCATAAAAGAAAGCTAATTTATTGCTTGCGAATAAAAATGCAAAGCTTAAAAATCGATCTGCCTTCAAAATATGAAATAATGTAAAATTCCAAAATTATAAAAATCCCCATAAAACAACAATTTCTAATAATTTTTATAATTTTTAAATGGCTTCAGAATGGGATCGAAATTATTTCGGATGAAATATTGAAGCTCATTCTTCACACCCGTACATTTATTTTTGGAATTTTAATTTTTTTATTTTTATTTTAATCGTCGAAGTTTTAAAAAAATATATGCAAAGAGGAAAGGGTTAGAAAAATAAAATAAACAAATGTCTGAAAAGGACCAAAATGCTGAAAATATTGAAAAACAAGTAACTATAGCATGATGCTACCCTATCTTGCAAAACCAAATATCTAAGAGTTTCTAAATATAACCTGGTTTATTTGAACCTGCATTTGCACAATCCGTAATAACCTAGGTGCAATCTTATAAGGAAAATGAAATGAAAATCCATGTTCCTAAACATTAAAAAATGCTATCATTAAATGCATAAAATATTACCTTAAGCCTAAGACAATGGAAGAAAAAAGATAGACAATCAACCCAAATATCCATAAAATTTCTCCTCCAATATTGTTAATAAAGTGCAAATTCCTGCAACAACTTGCATTAAAACAGAAAAATAAAGTTTATGTTACAATGGATTTCCAGCTTTCAACTCCAAAATTTCTAGCCCTTGGTAGTGGACCAACTTCCAACCCTTGTTTTGTCTTTGCAATTAATATTTAAAGTTTCATAATAAGCTTTTCTTTTCCCTTTTCTTTTCTGCTTGTTATGTTGTGTGATAGGAGTACCATCCTTATTAATTTAACTTTATTTCCATTTGTACCCACTTTGCATGGTAACGTATTTCACAAAGTGGTCATTATTTATGTTATAACACCCTTTTTTATAGAACTCATTCACCTTATTATTTTATCCTAACAACTTTGCTCTATGTATTAATCAAATGAAATATATGATATTCATTAAAAACAAAAGCTAACTTCATTCCATGTATGATTTTAATATTTGAATATTTCTCTGTTTAGCATGTGCCTCACTGGTCTACGTGAATCAAATATTCCACATCCAAGCCATTAATTTCAATTTTCATCTTGTTCATACTACCATGTGTAGCTGCGTTGTCTACGTCCATTTTCTTGCCACTGCACTATGTATCTTCCAATTCATCACATAAATTTTTTCAGTCATAATAGCCACCCAGATTTGGATCTCCTCTGGGCTATCATCAAAGCTCTTTTAATCTTCTTCGAGTGTGGAAGTTGTGCAAAGGAGAACTTATATGTGTGACTTCTCGGGTGAGAGGGAGAAAATCAGCAATAAAATTCCATCAACTCCATAATTAGTACATTGACAGGTTGAGTATCGTGATGTGCAAGCATGTGAGTAATAACTAATCACTGATTAGATTAGCCATGGTATATGACTATGAAATAGCGTGTACTACTCACGCAATATCCATTTTATATTCTAAAATAATTTTTTTTGTGATGTCCTATTTAAAATACAAACTGCATCATCGTCAACTGGTGAAGTGCCAATGAGAGTGCATATTCAATAATTATGCCAATTTCATTAGCCAATATATTGTGGAGACACCATAAGTTTTAAACTATTGCTATGATGCACTTTATTTCCTTATACTCTTAAATATTTCTAATATGTCATCATGTCACCTTCGAACAAGCCCTGACCATATCACCCTGCTCTTTTATTGGATACCGTGTCGCTATCGATCATCTATGCAGTAGGAGAGTAAAATATAGACCAATATGGGTATTGTTCTTATCTAGCATTCAACTCCATGTTGTTATTGTATTTCTCTTCCATCTAACCCGTAGAACCTATTGGACAACACTCAATTCCATTGGATCTCATTGTTTCATGCTACGCGGTGGAGTAAATGTTGCTATACCATGATTGTACCCACTACATACTATCATTTGGCATGCTAATCAACTGCCAACCTACCATGTTGAATCTAATCTGGTAGTGCTCCACTGCATTCTCGATTTTTCTATGGTTTATTCCATTCTCCACATTGGCATGTGGTTTTCCTTTCTATGGTGTCATCATCTTCCATAAATATATACCGTTATTGTTAAGGTACTCGAAGGTCAATTTCAAGTACAATTCACTACCTTCTCTCGCACTGGTACTTATATTTTGTCGAACTCCATGGTAGTCACATGAGACAAAATAGGAAATGGACTACCAAACATAGCTTTCTTCATGAATTCCCAATATTGCAATGCCCTTCTAGGATGGGGTAGCATTTTGGATCCCGAATACCTATGGCGTATCCCATAAAATATGATGCATATGGCCCCTTCGACTTTATCAAATTTTCATTTTATGCGATCTATGTTGCTGAGGCGTCTATGTCATATACGTCCATTGGAAAAAAATTCCTTTTGTTAACATCCTTGGAACTAAGTCCTCACCATCCATTGATGTGTTGTTCGAGATCGAATTTGTCACACTGCATTTTCATCAACTTTCATTGCGTCCTACGTATGGTATCTCAAACTATCCACATACATCGTTGATAAATGTGTCACATTAAAAGCTTTCCATCATCACCATGTGGTTGGGCCCATATCCCGATATACCATACTAATGTCCTCCATGATAGATATCTCCGCTACTTTATCACAAATGCAACGCATTGTTACACGCCAGACCACCAAGTTACCAACTATCCATGCATCTCATGCCTACATTACAATTAGGAGATCCATCACCCGTGTCCACCTCATAGGTCTTGTTGGAAATTTGAGTTATTTTATGTTGTCATTGATGTCACATGGATCACATTGAATTTTGGTGGCCAAATGATATTTTGGAAAGCATGGATAAATACAGGGTTTTTGTGAAAACCAAGGCAGGAAAAATAAAAGGTTTTATTTAAAACCATGGATGGAAGATTTGAACTGGGTTCTTCTTAAAACCCAAGTTGGCCTTTTGTTTCATTGAAAAATGTGCCCCGGTGATGGAGATATTTAATTTTTAATATTTAGTTTAAATTTTAATTATTTAAAATTAAATATGCAAGATTTCCGTCAACGTCATCGAAAATAATAAGGAGGCTATATAAAGGGGATACCTAAGGTTCATAAAATGATCTGAGCTCGTGGTTAATAATCATTGGCTAAGCATCCGAATTGAGCTAATGCGAAACTATTTTAGAAAGCAGAAGCATCGAATAAACAAAGGTTGGTCGAAGTCCAAAGTCATCATGGGCAAAGTGGCGCATTGGCAATTGGCTTTTGGCTAAGGCATGTGGTAGCACAAACGTCAAGGTTTCGAATCCCCTTGACTGTGTTCGAAATGCATTGGAAGAAAAACACTCGAAGTACTTTTGATTTGCGGGAAGGGAGGAAAGGTTTTAAGGCACGTTGTGCATTTCCCTTTCGAATGAGCGGCTAGCTCATGTGGCAACATTAGTCATGGCTAAGGAACTCACGGTGTGGGCAATTCAGGGGTTCGAATCCCCTTGAGGAGGTAAATACATTTTTGCTCTAATTATTTTTGTTAAGCCCTAAGTTGGAGTTATAAGGTGGTTAGGATTAATTAAAGTTTTTAATTAAACTTTGCTTTTATAAGGGCTGTGTTTATTATTTCAAAGGTGGATGAGTTGTTGATTTAGTTTGATGTTCATGAAATTAAGAATTAAGATTTAAGAGAAATAAGGAGTTGTTATAAAATAATTTTTGAGAGGTTTATTGATTATTATTTTTTATAAGGGTTTTTATTAAAAGGACTTTGGTCGATGTGTTTATTAAGATGGAATAAAAATGTGTTAATTGAATTATGTTTTATCTTGTGATTATTATTTTAAGTCCACTAACCCTTATTGATATTGGAAAGGAAAGTTGTGTTTAGTGTGGCAGATTTTTTGGACAACTTCTTGGCATCAAAAAGGTATGGGCACATTCTCCTATTGATTGTTTATGGTGGTTGATTTTTGAAATATCATTGGAGTGAAAAGGATTGATTGTGGCTTCCTTTTCGAAAGTGGTTGGTTGAATACTTCAAGGTTTTCTGGTTTGAGAGTGTTTAAACCTTGTTTTATAAGAATAGTTGTTGAAGCCCATTGGTTATGTAAATAACTTGAAAAGAACATGAGTATCATTGTTATGTGAGATTTGTGTTTGAGCATTGTTGGAAATATTTGATTTCGTTGATACATACTTGGACCAGGGTTTTGTGAGAAAGAGTGTCCCTTGTGGTGATTGGTTGAGTTGAGTTGATTGAGCCTAGTCAAGTGATTATGTGAGGTGATTGTTCAATTCCCATGAAACAAACTATTCTATAATTCTGATTTGAGTTGAGATTGAGCTTAGAACATATTGAGTCTCTAACAATTCTCTTTATGTTTCTATGAGTTGACTTGAGTTGAGATTGATTTGAGTTGAGTTGAGTTGAGATCATAGTGTATCATTGTTGTCATCCATTGTAGAGTGCATTATCATTCATTGTTGAGTTCATCTTTGAGCCTTGCCTTCATAGATTTGTGGATGATATTTGAGTACTACTTGAGCATGATTGATTGAGCCTTTGAGAAGGCATTTGGGATATATTTTTGGATAGATTTGTGGCAATTTGTGTATGATTTATTGAGCCTTTGAGAAGGCTTTATGGATAGTTTTTGGGATAAATTTTTCGATAGTTTTAGACAGATTTGTGCACATATTTGGGATAGATTTTGATGAGGTTCTGAGTGAGCCTATTGAGCAGAGTTGAGCAAGTTCTTGGTGAGCTTGCTAGAGTAATTTTGGACAAGTTCTTAGTGAGCTTGTTGGAGAAAATCTAAGCAAGTTCTTGGTGAGCTTACTAGAGAATATTTGGAAAAGTTCTTAGTGAGCTTTTTAGAGCAACTTTGAGCAAGTTCTTGGTGAGCTTGTTGAGTAGATTTGGACAAGTTATGTGTGAGCTTGTTTGGTAGTTTTGGACCAGTTTTGTGTGAGCTTGTTATGTAGATTTGTACAAGTTCTATGTGAGCTTGTTATTGCCTAGCTTTGAGCATATCAAAAAAATTTGGACAAGTTCTGTGTGAGCTTGTTGAGCAGTTTTAGACAAGTTCTGTGTGAGCTTGTTATGCAGATTTGGACAAGTTCTGTGTGAGTTTGTTATTACCTAGCTTTGAGCAGATAAAATAAATCATTGTATTGGATAAGGATCCTTATTTTTGTGTGAAATATTATAAGGATATTATCTTGTGGAGTACCCCACATTGGGGGAACCATGTTAAATATTGTGTCTCAATTGTGTATGGTGACTTGTGCTCTTGCTTACTATTGCTATTTGAGTTATTAATGCACATTGCTATATTTGGTTATTGCAATTAAGTATATTAATTGATATTGATTTGGAAGGAAATTAAAAAGTAGGCGCTATACTGTTCACCCCCTTGTCAATATAAGCTTATATTCTTTAGGTCTATTCATCCATCTATGATTTGTCCAACTGGCTATCCATCATATAATTTTATCTTTGAACCCCTCTTTACCACCATGTCAATGTGGTTTGATTTATACCATTGGTCTATTGTGTGGTCATCTAGCATCATCATCATTTTCATGTTAGCATTTGTCAAGTTTGGTACACATTCACTTTCAAGTTATCTCAACATCCACTGCCCAGCTAGTCTTTGTAAACTTCTACCTATACACATTGACTATTATTGAAATAACATAGTACATGATAAAGCAAGTCATTTTATTTTATTTTTATTTTCATTTTCATTTTTTATTTTATTATATATATAAATGTAATATATATACACATAATTTATTTTTATATTTTAATTTTTTTTTAATTTATACATATTATATGTATATATATATACTTTTTTTTATCTTCAAAGCTTTATTGATTTAATCCATTTCAAGTGTTTGAAATGGTTAAATCCAAACACTAAAATTAACCCAAAAATAACCAACCAAAATATAGAAACCAAAAGCTAACCTACACAAGACCCTAAACGCTTTCAATGAAGACAAAAGGAGGGACGAGACACACATGTCTACCAAAACTCCAAAATAAGACAAGATAATACAAGAGACGCTATCCAACATGGAACTTTGGAAATAAAATTGTAAACATCAAGAATGGGACCTATCAAAATTATTGCTCCAAGGATAACCAAAAATCTCAAAATAGAAAACTTAAGATGGGTCCCCAATTTTGAGGTTAGTTGTGCGATAGTCACAACAAATGGTGACTCTACTGGGAAATGTTCTTGAGCATTTCAGGTGAATAACCCTAACTAAAATGAGAACATAAAATATCAATGAAATATGAATTATTTAGTGATGTCCTAAGAAGGTGGGGGTAAAAAAATTCAAATAAACAACAACTAATCCATTTGCCTTTGCTCATTCTATGAGAAGTGATTCATTTTGCACCTCTAAGAACCATCCAGATTCCATAACCTGACTTACATTTAGGCTATGAAGCACAACTCCTAAAAAGAAAGCTTTCACAGATAGAGCCCTACTGCCAATCAGGCATATATAGCCCTGATAGGGTTTATATAACTCACGCTTGTGTTTACTTGATACTTTGTAAAGATTTTCCTTATAAACAAGTTGTGTCTAGATAGAGCCCTACTAACGGTCAAGCGTTTATAGCCTCGATAGAGTTTATCTAGACTTTGTGACTGATTTGTTCAAGATTTTCAAGGCTCATGTTTTTTTTATACCAATATTTGCAATACTTTATGTATAATGAGGGTGAGGAAGCATAGTGATGGAGCATGTTGAATTTTTTCCTTAATTTGTAAACCAATATGACTTCATCCCTTAGTACTTCCAGAAATACTCTTTAATTATGTGAGTTACATGTGGAACTTTATCTAGATATTTCATTGTTCCACTATACCATTTTAGTCCCCAAATTTAAGCATGATTACAAAATAACTCATCCTCCTTTTCTCTGGTTCACCTACTTTCAAATTAAGTATTCCAACCTATTTAACAAAGGAACACAAAAAATAAGCAAGAGGCTATAAATTAGCGACCATGAAACATCACCTCAAAACAAGGGACCAACCCAAAATACCAAACTAAAATACAAACAAAATACTAACATAATGTAAACTAAAAAGAAATCAAAATAAAATAAAAAATCAAGGATAAAGCACAAAACAACAAGCTAAACAATAACATGAAAACCAAAGTTATATACAATAATGTACAAGATGATGCAAAATTTGGGCTATCATTTCCTTGGATCCCAAATATGATTAGCACACTTTAAAATATATATCATAATAAGCATGCCAAGCTCTACATAAATCCAACCAAAAAAAGATTAAGCCATGAAATGCAACAACCATAATTTTACCTCTCACCCCACCAATTTGTTCTAATTCCCTTAGCAATCATATGGTGAGATTTCAATTCATCAAATTTATTAGACAATAATTGATCTTAAATTATTTCTTATCTATTCCTTAAAATTTTAATTTCACAATTCAATTCCTGATTTAGAATTAGGATTTCCTTTTCAAATATAAGGTCTTGCAAGTAGGAGCCTATTTATAAATATTTCAAAGCCAAGTCATTTTCACATATTTAGGCCAATCATGCTTATGTAATAATTTGCAAGTATCTAGGATATTTACTAAATGAGAATCATTATAAGATTTTATCCTAGATTCAATTGTTAATTATTGATGAACTTGATTTAACACTTCAAGCACATCAACTTATTTTTTATTCAACAGAGCATTCTTATTAGAGGGTGAGTAGAAATCAACTCTAGTTCTTCATTCACCTACAATGGTATTTCATCTTAAATAATATTTGAATTCAATAAATGATCATACAAATTTTCACCTGAAGCTTGGATGTTTGGACACAAAAGGTTAGATTCTACCTTTTGTACATTTTCATTTACCAACACTTGGTGAACCATTGTAATATTTTCTTCTACCTCATGGTCTTTATATTCTTCATCATCTTGTAGTATTTCATCTTCATTGATTACATGTTCATAAAAAATGTCAAAATTAGGAACCCAATCAAAAGCATGTCCATCATTTTCAAAACATAACTTTTGTTGATCAAATGATGTGTCAAATAACAAATCTTAATGATCAATCACTTGAGTTTCTTCAAATAAATAAATATTTTTATCAGTTGGTTCTTATTCCTTGTTAACCATCCATGATATTTTTTCCTTAGAATATTCAATATAATTATAAGAATTTGTACCCAAGTTTTTAGTATCCTGCATGTCAATAGCAATTTCATCAATAGGGGTGTGAAGAGCCAATGATTATTCATATCTTCCCCAACCATTATAAAAATTGTCATCTAAATTCATGGGATGAAAATCTACTATATCTTTGGCATGATATTTAGATTCCTCTATTTATTCTGTTTCACCTTTGTCCACCTTAATTTTATCAAATTCATTTTCTTCAGATTCATGCTCCTCAATTTTAACAAACTCATCTTCCTTAGATTCATCTTTTGGTGAGTCAAGAGCTTCTATAAAGGGATCAATTCTTATATTTATATTTATATGGTTATCCCAATATTCCCTTGTAAATAAGGACTCTAAGTCATTCATTTCTAGTTGCTCATCATTTGGAACATTATTTGAAGGATGATCAAGATGGGTATTCTGACATTGATTCGCACTTAGGAATGATGGTTGATTTTGAATGGTAGGTTGAGGTGCACAAATTTTTGGGTGGGTATGGGAGGTATTAAATGATTGAGAATTATATGATCCAAAACCCAAGTCATAATTTTTATAATTCTACTCTCAAAGAAAACTTGGTTCAAATATTATACATGGTAGGAAACCGAAAAATGTGGAAGTGGGAGACGTTTTTCGTAGGACTGCCCAAACTACCGAACTTGTTTCGGTCATATCTCACTCATCCGGACTCGGATTGAGCTGAAATTTTGAGGGTAGATGCCTGAAAAACCCTAGAACGTCTCCACCAATTTTCATATCATTTGGAGCAACACAGATCCTAGCACATCCCTATGTGTGAACGACATATTTGGCAAGCGGCTATGCGAGGGTTTCATCTGGGTTGAGTGCAAGCAGCTTCAGAGGTTGGTTTTTAGGGCCTTCGGGCCCTAGCGGCCAATATTTTTGTGGTTTATTCTCAATATTTTAGCAGGAAATGTTGCAGGAGATACAATATGGGTTAGAAATTTGTCTTTCAATAGATCATACTGTGAACTTGAGTGACAACGGCTTCCAATTTGCTGCACAAAAGAAAAGTGAAAACCATACCTTTCCACGGCGTCTAGGGCAAGGATTAAAGAGATCACGAAACAAGTTTCAAGCAGTTGATCAAAAAATGGCTCATATCTCAAGTGAATCTGGTGCTAAGGTGCACCCACAAAATAATTCTACTATGAAAACCCCTATCAAGGGTAAGAATTTTGAAGACTCGGTCCCAAAAATGAATTTTAGGGATGCCCTTCATGGTGGACAGACCTCAGCCCAATGCTAATATCAATATTAGGGCTTCCCATAAACCTCTAAGAATGCCTAAGATTGATCCCAGGAAAATGGAGTCAGGATGTCTTAAAGCAGCTGATGGAACTCCTATTGTTAAGCTTGATATGGATAACATTCAGATTGGCATTGAAGATTTGGAAAAAAGAGGACTAATTTGTCGGTTCGTGGGTTTTCATCCGAGTCTATCTGCTTTCAAAGTCTGGGCTGCAAAAATCTGGAAAACTAAAGGTGAGTTACAAATCTCTATTTATCCAAATGGTTATTTTCTTGTTTTATTTGCTAATAATGAAGATAGAGAGAAAACTTTTCAAGGGGGGCCTTGGTTTTTTGGAAGGGCAGGGCTTTTCATGAAGCCCTGGCATACTAAATTTAAAGCCGAAGAAGAGATGCCTTCTATTGCTCCCGTGTGGGTTAGACTCTTTGGCCTCCCTATTGAATTTTGGAATCCTACTATTTTTTCTTCAATTGGAAACTCTTTAGGAACTTTTATGATGATTGCTGATTGTACTCAAAATTTTGAACATATTATTTATGCTCGGATTTGTGTTTTAATGGATTTTGACAAACCCCTACCTAAAAATATCACATTACAATTTGGGGAAGACACTTGGGAGCAAGTAGTGGACTATGAGAACATTCCTTTTCGTTGTAGAATTTGCCATGAATATGGTCATTTGGCCAGTGCTTGCCCAAATAAAATTCCTGATCAAAAGAAAGAAGATATAAACTTAGCAAGTTTCCAAATACCTAAGAAGAAGAACACTCAGAAAAAAACTAGTTATGAAGGATCAATCAAAGTCATCTGCTAATATGTTTGAAATCCTTTCCACAAATGATGTCCCAAGTGAGGAAGAGGAAATAATGGAAACTGAAATCTTAGAAACACAATTTAAATATGAAGGGAAGAACTCGAGAGACAAACCAACAAATCAAAGGTTTTCAACGAGAAAAAAAAGGAGAAAATTTACACAAGAAAAACAATATTTCAAATGTCAAAACTTCAAATAATGCAGGTCCCAATATAGACTCTATTGAACCATCTAGTAAAATTTTGGTTGTGTACGAGCATTCTTCAAGGTTAGAAGCCATCTCAGATTCAATTGGAATAAGTCAAGAAACAAGGGAAAAAAATTGAAGATGGATTCTAATCAAAAAGTAGGTCGCAAGACCAATCAATATCATATGGTAAAAGAAGGTGAAAAGCTTGTAGAGGAAGGTAAGATTAATGCCCTTCCCAACTTTTTTAGCCCTGGTATTAATGAAGATCATCACTTGGAATATTAGAGGACTCAAAGGGAGTCTTTCAAAACAAAATGAAATTAGAAGAATGATTCGGGTAAATCATCCACATCTTGTTTTCCTTCAAGAAACTAAGATGTCAATGGAGGATATGGACTTAATTGCCAGTAAAATTTGGCCAGTTGGAAAAGTGGTTTCCCTCAGTTCCCAAGGGACTTCGGGTGGCATTGCTTGTCTTTGGGATCCAAAAGAGGTAGTTATTCACCATATGGTTGGTAGTTGGGGTTTGTTGGCTATAGCTATTCAAAGTAGACATTCCAACCAGATTATGCTCTGCATTACTTGTTTATGCTCCGACTTCTTTGGAGGAAAAAAGAAGACAGTGGAAGGATATTACTCATATTATCTCTCATTTTCCTAAAGCTTGGATCTTGATCGGAGGAGATTTCAATACCATCCTCTCTCTGGATGAGAAAAGGGGGGAAATAGAAATTTGGACAAAAGCAACGACCTCATGAGCGAATATATTGCAAACCTCCATCTTGTGGATATCCAACTGAGATAATGGCCTTATGACTTGGTCTAACAGAAGGCAAGGCTTAGCTTGTATAATGGAGAGATTGGATAGGTTTTTGCTCTCTAAAAATTTCTTAATCCATGGTCACATTCCTAAAGTGAAGACTCTTAATAATGTTGGTTCGGATCATTGGCCGGTCATGGTGGAAATGTGGAAAACCAATGTGAGTTTCTCTCCTTTTCATTTTCAATTAATGTGGCTTAGAGACATTTCCTTCAGACCTCATGTGCAACAATGGTGGAAGGAAGGTAAACCTAGGCATGGGACTAAGATGTTCTGTTTTGTCAAAAGACTGCAATACATTAAATCCAAAATCAAGACTTGGAACTGGAAAGAGTTTGGGGATGTTCATAAAAAAAAACATGAAGTTATTGCTCATCTTGAAAATTTGAATAAGAAAATCCATTTAGATGGCCTCACGGAGAAGAGAAGTGCGAGATGAAATTAAGCTCACAACTCCAGTTAGAGGAATGGGAAAAAAGAGAAGAAATCTTATGGAAGCAAAAATCTAGAATTCAATGGCTCAAAGAAGGAGATCGAAACACAAATTTTTTCCACAAATCTCTTCTAGCTCGAAGATCTCACAACTTTATTTCTTCCTTAAAATCAGATTATGGAGATGTTGTTTATACTTGGGATGGCATGAACTCTATTGTTGTTGATTACTTTTCCAATATTTTTGTTGCTACTCCCCTTGACTCGACTTCACAATATAATGTTCTTCAAGCAATCCCTTCTCTTATCACTTTGAGGAGAACTCTATTTTGACTTGCTCCTGTTACTATCAATGAGCTTCAACAAGTAGTTTTTAAAATGCAAAAAGGGAAAACCCCAGGTCCTGATGGTTTTCCTATTGAGTTCTACCAAGAGTTCTGGGATATCCTTCATGTTGATTTATTAGAGGTGGTGGAAGAAGCCAGGAAAGCCAAAGAAATTTTGAAGGTTATCAATAAAACTTATATTACTCTTGTTCCAAAAGCTCAAGAGGTTGATCATATCTCAGCTTTTAGACCTATTGCTTTATGTAATGTTCTTCTCAAAATCATTACTAAAATCATGGCGAGAAAGGTTGAAGCCTCTTTTGCATAAGATTATTTCCCCGAGCAAGGGGGTTATGTGGAAGGACGTCAAATAGTAGATGAGATAGTTCTTGCTCAGGAAGCCATCCATTCCATGGATATGCAAAATTCTCCTTCCATGTTCATTCGGTTAGACTTATCCAAAGCTTATGACAGAGTGGATTGGCACTTCCTTATCAAAGTTTTGAGGCAATTTGGTTTCTCTAAGGATTGGATGGATTGGATTATGGGATGTATCTCTTCAGTTTCCTACTTAGTTCTTATCAATGGCAGGCCTTCTCGGTCTTTCCCGACTTCCAGAGGTATTAGGCAAGGTGACCCGCTATCCCCTTATTTATTCATCATTCTTGTTGAATGCTTGGGTAGGACTATAACCAAAAAGAGGGAAAACAAAACCCTTGAGGGAGTTACCATTGCTCATGGAGCTAGACCTATCTCTCATCTTCAATTTGTGGATGACTCTACTATTTTAGGTAAAGCTACAGTTAAGGAAGCTTCTAATATTAAGCAAATCATTAGCTATTTTTCTAAGGCTACTGGGCAGTTGATCAATGAACACAAATCTAAAGTTATTTTCTTTCACTGCTCTGCTAGACAGGAATCCATGGTCTTGGATAAGCTAAAATATAAGAAGACCTCTCTTCCAATCACTTATTTAGGTATTCCCATAAATATTCAAAGGCAGAAAAATAAATATTGGAATTGGTTGTTGGACAAAGTCAAGAAGAAAATTGGAAAGTGGACCAACAAGTGGCTTTCTTATGGGGGTAGAATCACCTTGGTAAAATCAGTCCTTCAAGCTATTCCTATTTATGTTTCTTCCGTTTTGAATATTCCAAAGGCTGTTCTTCGAGAATTGGATCAAATCGAGTCATCGTTTCCTTTGGAGTGGTACTAAGGAGAAAAGAAAATGGGCCTTGGTGAAATGGGATACTTTATGTCTTCCTAAGAGTGAAGGGGGGTTAGGTTTACGGTCTTCAATTAATAACAACAAAGCTTTAGCTGCTAAATTATATTGGAGGATGTTGCATAACCCCAATGCTCTTTGGGCCAATAATCTCCGTGCTAAATATGCTGAGAACAAAAGTCCTGAAGACCTTGTTCGCTATCAACTTCCTTCCAAAGGTTCTCCCATTTTAGCAGTTCTTAAGACTGGTGAGGATTTGATTAAGAAAAAATTATTTTGGATCATTCATAATGGTCAACATGCAAATTTTTGGACAGATTCTTGGGATGGTCACAAGCCTTTGATAACTCAGTTTCCCGATTGGAGGCCTTGGATGGAGGAGCTTCACCGAGCTAATTGGATAAAGGTGGCTAATTACTATCGGTACCATATTGGTAATTCAAAGGTTGGTAGATATTGGATCCCTATTGAGGACTGGCCTATTCAAATCCCAGAAAGGCAAAGACAAGATATCCAAGGCATCCTTCATATGAGATCCCTCTCTTGGTCCCATGAAAAAGATTGTTTTGGATGGAACAACACTACTAAGGGTGAGTATTCAGTTGCTCAAGGTTATTTGACCTTATGCCATAATAATCCCAACCATTCTTCTGACATATTTTCTCAATTGTGGGCTCAAAAGCTCTGGCCTAAGGTGAGGTTCTTTAATTGGCTTTTATTGCATCGTAGGGTGCTTCTTGGTGAGCAACTTATGAAGCGTGGTTTTCATGGCCCTTTTAGATGTGAAATGTGTGAAGAGAATGTAGAAAATATCAACCATATTTTTATTGAGTGTACTTTAGCCTCTGAGCTGTGGAGGAGAATGGCCACTTTACTTGGCTTACAGTGGTCCAATTTTTTTACTTTTGAACAACTTTGGAGGGATTGGCCTAATCAAGAGGGTGTTGATCATTTTATTAGGCGATTAGTTTGGATGGGTTCTACCATCCTTCTTTGGAATATTTGGAATGAAAGGAACAACCAAATTTTTAATCAAGATAGGAAGGATATTCACTATATTTGGCAAAAGACCATAGCCAACTTAGTTGAATCAGTCCATCATCTCCTTAATCACCCCCAAAACTCCCACCAAATATGGGATCAAGTGATGCAAATATTGAAGATTAAACCTTCTAAGGGCAACCATCTTAAAGGGAATGTGAGTATTAGTAAATTGGATAGGAATAGAAATTGGCAACCTCCTCCTAAGGATTTTGGAAAAGTCAATACTGATGGAGCCTCTAGAGGGAACCCTGGAAAAGCCAGTGTGGGAGGAATTGGTAGACTTTCGGATGGCTCCCTGGTTTTTACTTTTGCTTGAGAATTTGGGTATTCTTTCCAATAACCTTGCTTGAGGGGTATGGTATCCTCAAGAGGTCTTCAGGAGGCTACTAAGGTTGGATGGGAAAAGGTGTTAGTTGAGTCTGACTCTCAACTTATGATTAATCTCTTGAAGAATCCTTCTAAGAATCATAAGGTGGATTGGAGAATAAAAAGAATTATTGAGAAGATTCGGTTAATCCAGATGGGATTTTTGAAAGTTGATTACAATCATGTGGTCAGAGATCAAAACAAGAGTGTTGATGCTTTAGCTAATTGGGCTTTGGACAAAGGTGATCTTACTTGTTATGGCCACCCTCCTATATGGTGGGCTTCTCAAATTAGGGAAGCTCTTCTTTCTATCATTTCTTTGGATGGCTCCGGTTCGAAGGTACCTAGTTTCTTCTTGTTTTTTTTTTTGCTTCTCTTTGGTTCATTCAGTTTTTTTTAGTTCCCTAGCTCATTCTATTCTTTATTTTGTTTCCTCTGTTGATTCTTGCCTTAATAGTCTTATGGTCTAGATAGGTCTTTGTTTTGTTCTTTTTTTATTTCTTTTTTCCTTTTTGTTTTTTTTGTTTAGTTTTTTAAGGTGGGTGGGTTTTTTTATTTTGTTTTGTTTTTGTGTTCTTTGTGTTGTTTTTTGTTGTTCTTGTGTTTTTGTTGTTTTGTTTTTTTTTTATGTTTTTTGTTATTGTTCTTGTGTTTTTTTTCGTTCTTGTTCTTGGGTTTCTCTTTGTTTGTGTTATTTCGTGTTTTTATGGGTGAGTGTTTTCTATATTTTTTGTTTTTTTTTATTGTCTGTTGTTGGTTGTTTTTTATTTTTATTTTTGTTTTATTTTTTAATTTTTAAGGTTTTGATTGTGTTTATTTTTCTTGTTTTTTTTTTTGGGTTATGTCTTTGTAGTGTTCTGTTGTTTTTGTCTTGTCTGTGTTTTGTTATGTGTTTCTTGTGTTTTTCTATGTGGTTTGTGTTGTGGTTTCTTTTATCTTATTGTGCGTGTTTGGTTGTGCTTTTGTTTTTGACACACTCAAGGAGCATGTTTTTTATTTTATTTTATTATTTTTGTTGTTATTTGCTTATTTTTAATTGGGTTTGTGTGTTTGTTTGCTCCTTGAGTGTGTCAAAGGTGGTAGGCCAGGTCCGAGTCCTGGGCGTTTTTGGCGGAATGGATACCCCTGCCTCCTTGGGTCTTACCCAAAAGTGGCATCCCTTTTGGGATGTTTTCCACAAATAAAAAAAAATTGATAATTCAATTGTTGTTCAATTGCCATTGCTTAAGTATAAGCTTGGAATAAAGATGTGATTTGAGGCATCCCTCACAAACACATAGAAGTTAGTGGGTCAATAGCATTGAAGTACACTTGGATAGCAATTCTCTCTGGAGGAACATAAGGTACCACCAATTGAGTATATATCTCATGGAACCTTTTAGTGAACAACTCCAAAGATTCATTTGGTCCTTTATGGGTAGTGATAAACTAATTGTACATGAGGATCGGGTCAACTGGTTTTCCAAAATAACTAAGAAAATTTTCTTCTAGTTGAGCCCAAGAAGTAATAGAACCTACAGGTAAGCTGAGGTACCAATTATAATCCAATTCATCTAATATAGATGTAAACGAATATCAAGCAACATCTTCATGCATAGTTTACCATTGAATTAAAGTGTTGTATGCCTGAATATGTTCCTCAGTCGATTCTATTCCATCATGCCTAGACTGAGGTAGATGATTCCAAATATCTGTAGGCATAGGATATGAAGGCCCAAGTATATTCAGAGGATAGCCTACCCTAAATTGAGTCAACCATGCCATTAGCAAACCTTAAAGAATGTAAATTTAATGCCAATTTTTTTAGTTGAATAAATATATCTTGCAAATAAGCATGAAATGACTAATAAACTTTCAAATATTTAACATATAGATCATCACGTTAGCATCAACCAAAATATATGCATCAGTTAAACCATAACATTAAAGAACATTCTCTATTTTGCAAGAAGGTTAGCATTAATGCATCATAAAATAGAGAATGCTAGAATCAATGAAAGTAATCATAAGAAAACAAGACCTCGTTAGTCAATACCAATGCTTTCAAATAAATATTTCAAGTAAACATGAACAATTTAGCATTTAAATGGTAATAAAGTAAACCAATTTAGGCCCTCCTTCTAGAGCCAAAATGTTGAGTGGTAATTTTACCCAATTGCAAAACCACACTCACACTTAGGATTTTGATCACAAAACCCTCTCTTGCAAAGAAGTTAAAAACAAAAACAACTTCTCCAAGGTTCCGCTATATAAGCATTGCACATGTGTATTAGTAATATTTGTGAAGATGTGTTAAATAAATGCTAAAAATACCTTAGTGATTTGCAAGTAATTGTTAACAAGGGTCCTGTGTTGGTTTATTTTATTATGCTATGCTAGTAATTGTTCATGAAACTTAGAAGAAAAGTAAAATGTGATTGGCCCTCATATGAACACGATGTAAAGCCTTAGTTCCTTTTATCTTGAAGTATTTTATATAGATTTTATATTCCTTCGATTAAGCAGATTTTAGACAAGTGTTATCTTGCAATATTAAACCCTGCTTTGAGCATGAAAAATAGGACTAAAATATATCTTTAGTTGTGAACCTTAAATGATAATTGGATTCTTTCAATATTGCTTCAATAATGAATATAAAGATAGCCTTTGATATAATAAATAAATTACCCCTCTTTTATGAAATTAATTTTCATAAAGAGACGTCAATTTATTGCTTTAAAACAATGGCTTTCGGAATGCCATATAAATTACTCCCCTTTAATGAAATTATGATTTTCATAAAGGAAAGCTAATTTATTGTTTGTGAATAAAAATGCAAAGCTTAAAAATTGATTTACCTTCAAAATATGAAATAATGCAAATTTTCAAAATTATAAAAATCGCCATTAAACAACAATTTTCAATCAATTTTATAATTTTTAAATGGTTTCAGAATGGGATAAAAATTGTTTCGAATGAAATATTGAAGCTCACTCTTCACACCCCCGTACATTTATTTTTGGAATTTTAATTTTTTTCTATTTTTATTTTAATCGTTGAAGTTTTAAAAAAATAATCTACAAAGAAGAAAGAGTTAGAAAAATAAAATAAACAAAAGTCTTAAAGGACCAGAACATTGAGAATACTAAAAATAAAACAACTATAGCATGATGCTACCCTATCCTACAAAACCAAATATGTGAGAGTTTCTGAATATAACCTAGTTTATTTGAACCTGGATTTGCACAATTCGCAATAACCTAGGTGCAATCTTCTAAGGAAAACGAAATGGAATTCCATGTTCCTAAACTTTCAACAATGCTACAATTAAATGCATAAAATATTATTTATAAACCTAAGAGCATAGAAGAAAAAATATAGACAATCAGACAAAATATCCAAACAAATCTCCTCCAATCTTGTTAATAAAGTACAAATTCCTGCAACATCTTCCATTAAAAAAAAAAAAAAAATTGTTACAACATATTTCCAGCTTTCAACTCCAAAATGTCCGGCCCTGGGCAGTGGATAAACATCTAGCTTTTATTTTGTCTTTGCAATCAATATTTAAAGTTTCAGAAGAAGCTTTTCATTTCTCTTTTTAGCTTGTTCGGTTGTGTGATAGGATTACCATCCTTCGCTCTAGATTCTACTTCATTCGACTTCATTTCCATTGGTACCCACTTCACATGGTAATGCCTTTCACCAAGTGGTCATTCTTTATGTTATAACACCCTTTTTTATAGCACTCATTCACCATTTTGTTTTATCCTGACAGCTTTACTCTATGTATTAATCAAATGAAATATATGATATTCATTTTAAAAAAAAGCTAACTTCATTACATGCATTATTTTAAATTTAAATATTTCTCTGTTCAATATGTGCCTCGCTGGTTAACACGACTCAAATTTTCCACATTCAAGCCATTGGTTTTGTTTTTCGTCTTATTCATACTATCGTGCCTAGCTATGCCATCTACGTCCATTTTCTTGCCACTACACTACGTATCTACCAATTCATCACATAAATTTCATCATAGTCGGAATAGCCACCAACTCTGGATGTCTTGTGGGCTATCGTCGAAGCTCTCTGAACCTTTTTCGAGCACAGAAGTTGTGCAAATAACAAGTTATATGTGTGACTTCCTAGGTGAGAGGGAGAAAATCAGCAATAAACTTCCATCAACTTTGTAATTAGTACATCGACAGGTTGAGTATCGTGATGTGCAGGCGTGTGAGTAACAACCGAACACTGATTAGATTAGTTGTGACATATGACTGTGAAATAGCATACACTGCTCATACAATCTCTATTTTATATTCTAAAATAATCTTCTAATGATGGCCTATTTAAAACTGCATCACCATCGATCGGTGAAGTGCCAATGAGAGCACGTCTTCAATAATTACGCCAATTTCATTAGCCAATGTGTTGTGGAGACACCATAAATTTTACCCTATTACTGTGATGCACTTTATTTACTTATACTCTTAAATGTTTCTAATACGTCGTCACGTCACCTTCGATCAGGCCCTGGCCATATTGCCCTACTATTTTAATTGAACACCATGTTGTTGTCGATCATCTGTGCAGTGTGAGGGTAAAATCTAGATGAGTCTAGATATCTTCCCTATCCAGCATGCAACTCCATGTCGCTATTGCATTTCTGGCAGTGATCTATTACATTCTTAATTCTTCTATGGTCCATTCCATTCTCCGCATTGGCATGCGGTTTCCCTTGTTGTGGTGTCATCATCTTCCATAAATACCCATCGCTATTGTTAAGATACTCGACGACCAATTTTGAGTACAGTTTACTATCTTCTCCCGCACTGGTACTTATGTTTTTCCGAACTCCACAACATGAGATAAAATAGGCAATGGGCTACCAGACATGGCTTTGTTCATGAATTCCCAACCTTACAATGCCTTGATGGGATGGGGCAGTGTTTTAGAGCCCGAATACCTATGGTGTATCCCATAGAAGCCGATGCATATGGCCCATTCAAATTTATCAATTTTTCCTTTTACGTGATCCAGGTCACTGAGCCCTTTAAGTCATATACGTCCCTGGAAACACTATCCTTTCGTTGACATCCTCAGAACCAAGTCCTCACCATCCATTGATGCATTATCTGGGATCAAATTCATCACACTCTGCATTTTCGTCGACTTTCACTACATCCTCCGTTCGGTAGCTCAAATTGTCCACATACATCACTAATAGATGTACTGCATCAGGAGCTTTCCATCATCGCTATGTGGTTGGGTCCACGTTCCAGTATCCCATACCGACGTCCTCCATGATAGATATCTCTGCTACTGCATCACCAACTCAACGCAGTGTTACACATTGGACCACCCAGTCACCAAGTATTTGCGCATGTCGTGCCTACATTCCAGGTAGGCTATCCATAACCCAAGTTTACCTTGTAGATCTGGTCATCCATCTACGATTTGTCCAACTGGCCATCTATCATCCGTTTTTATCTTTGAACCCCTCTTTACCACCATGTCAGTGTGGTTTCCTTTCTACCATTGGTCCATCGGATGATCATCTAGCGTCAACACCATTGTCGTGTCAACATTTTTCAAGTTTGGTACACATCCGCTTTCGAGTTATCTCAACGTCCACTGCCCAGCTAGTCTTTGTAAACGTCTACCTGCACACATTGACTATTATTGAAATAACATAGTACATGATAAAGCAAGTCACTTTATTTTATTTTTATTTATTATATTTTTTCATTTTTATTATGTTTTCATTTTCATTCATATATATATATATATCTATACTTTTTTTATCTTCAAATATTTATTGATTTAATCCATCTCAAGCGTTTGAAATGGATAAATCCAAACACTAAAATTAATCCAAAAAAACTACCAAAATATAGAAACCAAAAACTAACCTATGCAAGACCCTAAATGCTTTCAACGAAGACAAAATGAGGTATGAGACACACAAGTCTACCAAAACTCCAAAAGAAGACAAGAGAAGACAAGAGACACTACTGAACATGGAACTTTAGAAATGAAATTGTAAACATCAAGGATGGGACCTATCAAAATTATCACTCCAAGGATAACCAAAAATATCAAAACACAAAACTTAAGGTGGGTCCCCAATTTTGGGACAAGTTGTGTGACAATCACAATAGAATGATGAGTGAATGATGTGTTTACTCTTATGTTTGAATATATTTGACGTTTAATTGCCTCAATTCAAGGTCAGTGTGAGATAACCCAGTGATGGAGGTAAAGGATGTCTTCGAATCTTGTCTTTGACAAATTGATGAGTTTCTTGGTTTTTGGCAAATAAACCAGTCATTTGGTAAGTGTTCCCCTGATGCCATAATTGCTTTGTGTTGTGGATGATATATTTTCCACCATGATTTAGTAGAAGGGAAATGAACCCTTACTGGCCTTGACTCATGCATTGCCATGTTGATTTTATTAAAGTATCTATATTTAGACCTGATAGAGTAGGGTGTATGATTAGTCATAGACAAGATTCTTGGATAAATGTTGAGTCCAAAAATGAGTGCTTGCATATTAAACGTACTTGAGGTAAAGTGTTGATATTATCTACCCCCTTAATCATTGAGTTGGTGGAAGACAACATGAATAATTGCGATGAGGTGATTGATCTTATCGAGATGATGAATTGATGCCATTTTCTTGGTGATGATGGATAGTTTGTGTTTCTCCCTTTTGGATGTTTGTTGTTTTATTTTGTTATTATTATTATTACATTTTATTTTTTGGTGATGGAGGATGGATGGAGTGCAAGATCAGTCAGTAACATAAGTTACCCGATGCATTTTCATTTTTGGATTAAAATGAACCCAATTGTGTACTTGATTGCTCATAGATGTTTTTGTTGTTGCATGCATGCTTTTGATTGTGTTGTTAAAAATGTTATGTGTGTGTATGTTTTCTCATGATTATTTGGTGTGAAGTGTATGCAAGTGATTATTTTTGTATGATGATGATGAGGAACTTTACAACTCCAACATATGTAGCCTAAGGGTGAGACTATACATGTATTTTATTGATGATATATATATATATATGATGTATCGTTTATTCATGTGATGTTTATTTTTTTCATGTTACACTGCCATGCATTATTTGATTATGTATGCCATGTTGGATGGACGTAATTATTTGATGCATATTTTTTTTTTATCTTTCACAAAATGTTTAGACATGTATCATTATTCATGAATTTAATCAATTAATCAAGGGCATCAACCCAATAATACTAACATACATGGAGAATAAATGTAAGTACATGCAATGTAATGATTATCAGGTGATGTGCTACTATGGAGGCTTAATATGACATGACTTATTTTCTCACTTAGCTTAGGGGAGATGAATCTAAAAATACTTTTAGGAGACTCAAACACCCTAGTGACCTCAATCAAACTCTTCTACTAATCAAGTAGGTACTTGAAGATACTAAGACCAACCAAGTTATTCAAGTTTTTCCAAGACAAATTGTGTGCGAAGTGAATGTTCATTACCAATTTTCTGTGAGGTTAGACTTGTCATTTGTGACTTATGTCAATAAGCTAGTTCATCCGAGAGTGAACATAGATCTATACAAAAGAAGGTCGCTAATGTAACAGATGTGTCACTACATGTAAGGCTACTCCACTACCAGGTCAGTGTCTATAGCCCATTACTAGAGATGGAGATCACCCCATGGTTGTCAAAAACTAAGAATTCTAGGGATTCAAGCTCTTTATCCCTTGTTTCTTTTTTTGGGCGAGGGTTTGGGGGTACTTGCTCATTTTGTGAAAGAGCAAGATATTTTATTGTTATGTAGGGATTTCTCATTTTTTAGAGGTGTAAGAGATTTTTTTACTTTTGCATTTGCTTTTTGGGGTACTTGCTCATTTTGTGGAGGAGCAAGTGATTTTATTGCTTTATGGGGCTTGCTCATTTTGTAGAGGAGCAAGGGTTTTTTTTAATGGTATAAATTTTCCTTTTTCCAATTATCAACCATTTACACCATGCACATAATTAGATGAGTAGGGGAAACCGTTCGCTTTATGGTGATAGTGACTCATGATTTTGTAATTTGTACACACCAAAATTTGATTTAATGTATGATACTTGTGCATGATCTCAATGAAAAATTAATATCAAGGAAAAACTATAGTACTCAAGAACTAACGACATTCAAAATAGGTTGAATGAGACACTAGGTATGGTTGAATGAATGAAAGTACCTAAATATTTGTCAAACCATAGACTTGGGAGAGACAACCTATCATAGGTTTTTATTTTTTTATGGTGGGTGTAATCGACATTCCTATAATAAGGGAAATATGAGACATGGACCATAAGGAAGACATCCTTGATTAATTTGATAAAATCACTTATGAAAAATGAATAAACACATGCATTAAATTATAACCAAATTTTTATTGATCATGATGAAAATTTATTGCTTTGTTTTTTTTTATGATTTTGATTTGTTTTTGTGTTTTTTTTTTATATTATTTTTATATTGTTTTTGTATTTTTGGTTTTGTGTTGTTTTTATATTTTGATTTTATATTATTTTTGTATTTTTTGATATTTTTGATGTTTTCTTGACGTTTTTGAATTTTTGATGTTTTTGTTTTGGTTTTTGAGGTTTTGATATTTTTCTTCTTTTTTTTTAGGTTAGCTAGGAGCTAGGCATAGAAGGAACACAAATGAAGGATATTTATAGGTTCATAATCCTCAATTCCCTCAAGGGTGGTAAGCTTATAGGCTCACATTCCAAATATTTATATTATGATAAACGAACCAAGCCAACTGGCCCTAAATGTATCACACAAATGAAGCAACAAGCTTTAATTTTGCTGATTTTATTTGAGAATCAAATCACCTATTTGAAATTCATGAGGATGCACTTTATTATTGCAGGTACACTTAACCCTTTATTGATATACATGAGGATGCTCTAATGCATTGATTCGACATTCATAAATTATAATTAATTGGTCTAGGTGTACTTGTCTTGCAGTGTCATCATCGATAAATTATTGCAATGATATGTACAATGATAAAATTTTGAGTTCAAGGGGCATGATTGCTTTAGTCCCATAGAATAAAGAAAACGGTGTTGCCCTAGTTGATGTATGAATAATTTCTTGGTAAGCCCATATCACCAAGGGGAGTTGTAAATTCCAATATTTATGATTATCCTTAATTATTTTCTTTAAAATAGTAAATAAATTTTTTTTGGTGGCCTTGACTTGTTCGTTACTCTATGGATAACAAGGAGTCGAGAAACTATGTTGGATGTTATACTTGTTGCAAAGTGATTGAATATCCTTGTTTTTAAATAGGGTGTCATTTTTAAATATGATATTTGATAGTATACCAAAATGATAGATAATATGATGAAGCATAAACTCTATGATGTGAGGTCCTATCATAATAGTGAGAGGAATCACCTCAACCCATTTTTTAATGTACTTTGTGTTCATAATAATTAATGTATGGTTCCTCAAAGAAGGAGGAGAGATATTTTCTACCAAATTGAGGTCCCATTGTGAAAAATTCCATAAAGCTTGAATTGGTTGCAATGTTTATGATGGGACATGGGTTAGATTAACATGATATTGGCATTTTCGATATTTCTTGATGTATGCACAACAATCATGTTCCATGACAGGCCAACAGTAACCCATGTGCAAGATGTGCTTTGCAATGGCCATTCCACTAAAATGACCACCACAGGTACCATCATGGACTTGAAAAATTATCCATTTTGATTCTTGGAGTTTAAGACAATGAAGGATAAAACCATCATAGCCACGACAATAGAGAATATCCTCCAAGAGAGTATAGTGAGCTGCTTTTTTTTAAATATTTATTTTGTGGTTGAGGACAACTCTATGGGGAGAGTAGTCATCTTGATATAATATTTAATTTATAAGAAACCTTCATTATATGTATCTGTTTGGATAATATTGACACTCTCTATTGCTTGAGAAAAATCTCATTTTATAGTAGACTATAAAAGTGTGGTAATTTTGACAAATGTGTTGCTATTAAATGGATTTTTTAGGATGAAAGATCCAAGTGAGGCCATTGTGTCGATGAATCGATTGGATGTCTGAGGTACATTGTCAATAGCATACCAATCAAAGTGCTTAAGCAAATTTTTGATAATCAGTTTGTACTTCTCCAAATTGGGTCTCTACATTGGTAGATCCCTTTGACTTATTTGACAATGAGCTCAAAATCACCAAAAATACTTAGTCTTTTGATGCCTAATTCGATAGCAATCTAAAGTCCTAAAATTAGGGCTTCATATTTCATATTTTTGTTGGTGCGGAGGAAGTCAAGTTTGAATGAAAGGGGTATAGGATCCCCTTGAGGTGTAAAGAATACAACTCCAACATATTCCCCTTGCTTGCATTTGAAACCATCAAAAAAATGTACAACATCAATATCTTATTTTGGCTCTATGGATTCTTCTTGCTTAGTTATATTGAATATAAAATCATCAGGTAACACAATTATAAGCGGTGTGTTATTTGATAGTGGAGCTTTGGTGAGATGATCTATTATTACCTAATCTTTGATGGATTTATGACTAATAAATTCTAGATCAAATTCCATTAAAAGTATTATATATTTATACATCTTGCTATTCATATAGGTATGACTCATCATATAGCGTAAAGGGTTCTCTTTTGTAATAACATATGTAGTATGACTGATCATGTACTATCAGATCTGCTTGGTTGCAAAGATAATCGTTAAGCATAGCTTCTCAACATATGCATACTTAGCTTCATAGCTTACAAATGTGTGAGTAATGTAATGTATTGTCTACTCTTTTTTTATTCATTTTTCTATGCTAAGATCATTCAATACAAAATCTATAGCAAATATGTACATATGGAATGGTACACCTAGTCAAGGAGGTCTCAACATATATGGTGATGCCAAATATTCTTTTATGGAACCAAATGCATCTTGGTACTCTTGATTTCACTCAAAAGTAACCCCATTTTTTAAGAGATGGTTGAAAGGCTTGCATTTATTTGATAATTGTGCTATAAAGTGATAGATCACTTGTATCTTGCCTTGCAATTTATGTAATTCCTTGATATTTATAGGGGGTGATATATCAATGATTGCTTTCACTTTGTTTGGGTCAACTTCAATGTCTTGTTTAGAGACTATGAATACTAGGAGATTTCCTGATGTAACACCAAATATGCACTTCTTCGGATTGAGTCTCATGTTGTTCTCAAGTAATCGCTTGAAAACTTGATGTAAAACATCAATGTGCTCATGATGAAACTTCACTTTGGTTAAAATATCATTCACATAATATTCTATTATTTTGTGTATTTGATCATAAAAATGTAAGTCATGGCACGATGATAGGTAGTACCTACATTCTTAAGTCCAAATGACATGAATTTAAAGTAAAATATTCCCTAGGGTGTTGTAAAAGTTTTTTTGTGCTAGTCCTCAAGATTAATTTGAATTTGATTGTATCCTAAAAACCCATCCATGAGGGAAATCATTTCATGGACTGCAGTAGAATCTACAAGCATATCAATTTTCAATAGGAAGTCATCCTTGGGACAAGATTTGTTTAAATCATAAAAAATTGTGCAAATGCGTATCCCCCCATTAGGTTTGCTAATGGATACCATATTTGAGACCCATTCTAGATAGTCTATGGGTTGGATAAAATCAACATCTAGAAATTTTTGCAACTCTTATTTAACAATAAGTACTATGGTAGGATGAAGATTTCATAGATTTTCCTTTCTAGGTGTATCACCCAATTTTTTTGCACCCTTACCTTCGGCTAAAGGATCAGTACCTGAAATAGGGGTGAGAAAAGGATGGAACAATACCTTAAATGGAGAGGCACTTTGAAGGTCACACCTCTCAGGGAAGGGGTATAAAGGTGAATTTTTGACGGATGGTGGGGTTCACCAGAAAACTTTGAGTGGCAGTTTCCATGCCTAGGTTGAGAATGGGTTTGATTTGTTCGTTTTATGTTCAATCATTCAGATTCCTAGGTTGGCCAAAATGAAGCTAAGCTATTCTATATGAAGATTCTAATTTATATGAAGACAATAGAAATAAATGAATCCTAATGTGATTGCATACATAAAATATATAAAATGGAGAAGAGTACACCTGATTTCTGATGTCTGATGAAGATTTTGAAGCTTGTAAGATTCTAGATCATTGCGAATATGACAGGATCATTTGTAATTGTATAGAATAGTCCCAAATCATAGGAGATCATCTGAGATCACCCAAGATCATTAGTGACCTGACAAATTTGTCAGGTGAATTCGTCAAAAACCTGCAATCAAGAAGATAGACACCAAAAACCAAAAATACAATTGCAAGAATGATGTAAAATGATAGAAATAAGAGTATATATGTTTGAATGATAAATCCAGATATCAAATTAAATGAGATGCACTATTTTGGAAACTTATTTTGAATTTTATCATGCAATTATGCTAAATAAGGTGAACTCCAAGATGCAAAACAGAAGTAAATTAATCTAATGCACCAATAAATAAGGAAAATGAGATAGAGAATGCAAACTCAGGGCTTTGATTGCCCCCAAGCTGAATTGCAGACCAGATCATCTATAATCATACAAGATCATCGTTGATCTTGATAGGATCGTCTAAAATTGTAGTTGAATCGCCTGCGACGATCCGAGCTACCTCCGACTGAAACACAGTGAAATCCTGCAACAAAACTTGAAAACACAAGTGCAAATGATGGGAGATCACAACAAAAACTAAAATTGCAAGGAAATAATCATCCAGGTAGCCAGGTAGGGAGTCAGGGGGATAAAATAAGAAAATCCCAATTTATATAGGATTAGGGGGAGGTTAGGAGGTTGGGGATCATCCCAATCTAGGAGATCCCCAATGTGGGAATCTCCAACCGTGCAGACATGCTTCTACCCAAGTTGGAGAGGTCGTTGGAACATAAGCTAATTGTGAAAATTTGGTTTTGGGACGAAATCGTCTAGACGTTCTGTTCTAGACAAATTCCTCCGATTTGGGACGATATCGTCAAATCGACGACGATATCGTCAGATCGACGATGATATCGTCCAATGGTCACAACAACCTCTAAAAATGACACAAAAAATGAGGTGAGCGATTAACGGGTAGTTTCGGGGTTAAAATTCAAATTTCTACTTTTTACTAATGGTTTAACTACACCAATTTTAGGGTGCTACATTTTGCCCCCTCTTTAGCAAATTTTCCAAAAAATGCGTTAAAGACGAGTTCTTCACACTTTACGAGAAAGCAAAAATTTATTCTATTTTTTAGATGACGATTCTAGGTCGAATCATACGACTGTTTGCTATGGTGCCCCCTCCGAATTTCTACCCAAATCGAATGTTTGAGGTAAAAGCGCGAAAAATAAAAAATTAAAAAAATGTCATTTTGAATAAAAATAAGAAAAATAAGGTAAAACCCTAATTCATTTTTACTGTTCACTTTCGCTGCTTCAGAGCTCTACAGGAGAAATGGTGGAAACGACGCACAGATCGACATAGATCCGGTGTGGGTTGCGAGTAAGGATCTAAACCTAGTTTACTATGTTTTTAACTTGATTTACTTGATTTTTGACTTGAATTTTAAGTGTTTTTAGGCATCACGACCGTTTTTAGGCCGTCGACGAAATTGTCTCTATATTGTCGATTTTGTCTAGGGACGAAATCGAAGAAATAGGGGCGATCCCCAAATTGAAGAACAGAGACAATTTCATCCTATTAAGGATAATTTTATCTAAATTTGGTACGATATCGTCCAATAATGGGTGATATCAACTTTTATGGGATGATTTGATATTAATTAATTAATTTTTTTTAATGATTATGTACTAATGATTTTTGTTGTTTTATTGCTTATTTTACAGAGGGGATTGCTAAAGAGTCGGGAGTGGAAATACGGAGGTCTAAGAGACGATTTGGCCATGCTCGATCAGGCCAAGTGAGATAGATTGGTAGAGGTAGGACTGCAACATGTGGTAGAGATGCCACAAATTCCTACAGACATGGGGCTACTGACAGCTCTAGCAGAGAGATGGTATTCGAAGTTGTCCTGCTTCTGGCTAACGACATGGGAGATGACTTCCACTCTAGAGGATGTATGGAAGATCTTGAGGATCCCCATACACGGTCGATTCATGAACCCTTTGGCCAATCAGGGCCACGCTATGATGAGATTATGCGAGGACCCAAGCTTCATCCTAGAGAAGGGCGGAGTGAACATTGAGGCTTTGAGGCGGATGCCTAGGGCATCTCGGTTGACCCGGGTTTTGGTAGGGGTGGTGGGTGGCCTTCTTCTATGCCACCAGAGTGGATGCAGATTATTATGGCTACTTTTAGATGTGGTCTGTGACATGAGAGACCATGGATATAGGTTTTATTAGGGCAGCTTTGTACTATGTCACTTGTATAAGATCCTTTACGGGGTTGTATACAATGGGGGTCGATGTTTGGTGTTGACATCGCTTCTATAGGTTTGGTGTTGTGAGTACATTACAATGCGATGGCCGATAGGGCTTCCACTGATAGGAGTTGATCGAGAGAGACCCCAGGTTTTCTATTGGTGGCCCTAGAGAGGGTCACAATGACGGATAGATCTTTCGATGTCTCGGAGGTTGGTGGATGACCTCACCACAAATCGGATCACTTGGAGACCATGGAGAGAGCATCCAGGGTGGGTAGAGTATGGAATGGAGTTGGCTCACATCAAGCGAGTCATATGGTTGAGGATAGAGCGGGGAGAGGTAGAGCTCCATCGCTACGATCGAGTTTTGAGGTAGTTTGGTCTATAGTAGGGGATCCCTACTCTTAGGGATTATGATTACTTTCAAACTATGCGGGATAGTACCACATCGAGTGGGGCTCTAGACATGCAAAAATTTTGGATTCAGGATGGTGATGATGCCCCCATTTAGCCATTGGATTGGGATGATGTAGGGATAGCAGATGGATATGATGCCTAGTATGTAGGCATCCACCCTTCTCAGATGACAAGGGCACAGGGTTCGATGCACGTTGTAGTACAATGAATGGAGAGGCGATGCCAAGCTACCATTGATGTAGCAAGGGGTCAGGGTTCAATGCACGTTGTAGTGCAACGGATGGAGAGGCAACATCAAGCTACCATTGATGTAGCGAGGGGTTGCAGAGGGAGGGATTAACGACGACCTCCTTAGGAGAGACGTTGAAGAGTACCACAAGCTCTAGAGAGACAACAACAATCGAATAGGAGGTAGGAGAGGAGAGAGGAGAGGAGAGAGAGACTCCCTCCTCAGCTAAGGAATAGGCCACCATCGCCTGATAGGGGCAAGGGTTTCTATGTGGGGGAGGGCAGCAAGATGGCAACTCTTTGGGTGGAGAATGCCTGCCTACGAGTTCAGGTGCAGACTCTACAGGATGAGGCTACATGGCTTAGGGCTCGAAGCGAAGGGGCGAGCATTCTGGAGCTGGCATGGTTGGTTGCTCAGACTGCATTCTATTAGGGAGTGTACTACCAACTATTTTTAGAGGGCTAGAGGATACAGTTGCCAGCCGATATTACAGAGCCGATCAGGATGGGGTCATTGAGGACATCATCACGATCGACATCAAGGACCCATGATATAGTATGGGCTTTGATGGGACCACCTCCTCCACCTCAGGGTGGGAGAGGAGATGAGGCTGAGAGCTTGAGGTCTTCTCGAGACTAGATGCACATTGTACATAGACTATATTTGAGATGATTGAGTATGTCAGGGTATAGATTATTGCATACCAATCCATTTTGATATGATGTATATACTTCTTGATATATATATGATGTTCTTTTTGTGATATGACTTTTGCATATGTTTTATGATGATTTAATATTTTAATTGTTGATTGACTATTCATGTAATTATGTCATTGAAAATATTATAATTTTATGTCATGCTATAAAATTAAATGAAATAATCTGATGTAAACAAACTGGTTGTTGTGGTGTGTTTTGATGAAAATAAAGTGACTTCTAACAATAATTTCAAAGGACATTATCGTTGTTACATGACCATTTCATGGAGTCATCGCTCGCTAGGTCATCAAGCTAATCTCGGTATGAGAGAAATATTGCTAAAAGTAAAAAGGTGCTTAAGAGAATTTCTTAAGACTTTGTGTTGTGATGATGAAAAATGATGATAGTGATGATTTGTTTTCAGATTTCCATGAAAATATTATGCATGTAATATTAAAAATATGATTTTTGCTAGGCATAAAATTCCTAAGTATGATAGAAATTTGAACAATTCCCTAGGAATTATACCATCGTCGCAAAAAAAATGAATGTTGACATAATGAAATGAAATAGGAAAGTTTTCGTTCTTTTTAAAGCACAATTGTGTAGCATAATGATTTAAGCCATATGCTTTTATGGATTAAATAAATGAGAAATAAAATTAGAACGATGGTTTGCGCTAGGCATAGAATTTTAGATATAGACTTATACCATCATCACGAAATCCAAAGAAGAAATTGATATAATAGTTTTATTGCATAGTTGATTTTTGATTTTGAGAAAAAAAAAATATAAAAATGAGGACTTGCACTAGGAATAAAATTCCAATTTAGGTTTAGGAACTATACCATCGTCACAAAAGTCAAAAATATATAAATGTGACTTTATTGCTAGATTTTTTAACATGTTTTGCAAGAAAATTTTGGATTTTTGAAAAAAAATGTATTTAATTGATTTTACGCTAAGTAGATATTCTCAAGTAAGAAAGTCAAATTATTCCAAAATATTTGAATAAATATTTTAAATTATCTCAAAGAAAAAATTTATATTTATAAGGAACCTCGTGTGCATACGTGAGTTCATTTCCGATCTTGATCTATCATAATGATACAAAATCTCTCAAACACAAATGTGTGTGCAATTGTAATGTTCATTTACCGATTTTGAGTAAGATAATTTGATACAAGTAATTTGAATTAACCAAATGAGTGTTCGTTGACCATGATTTATATGCATGTAACCGTACCAGACTACTATATAAGTCAGGTCATCAAGAGATGGCTAATCCATAAGCGGACATAGGTCTGTACAAAAGAAGGTCGCTAATGTGACAGACATATCACCACGCTAGGAGTTACCCAATGTCAAGCAAGTTGGGCACAAATCACCTATTATGGGGTTTACCTCACAGTTTTCGAATAATTGAGAATTCTAGGGATTCAAGCTTCACACTTCCTTCTTTCAAAGGGTGGGGAAGGATTTATTGCCTTTTGTTTTTTCTTTTCTTTTCTTTATATATATATATATATATATATATATATATATTTTTTTTTTTTTTTTTTTTTTTTCTTGACACTGAGATAATGCTTGAAAGATTGCTGAGATGGTACAAAATGATACTGAAATAATGCTTTTGAATAATTTCTCTTTTTCTCATGATTTTTCTTGATTTTCTTTTTCTTTTTCTTTTTCTTCCTATACTAGGGATACTTTCTCAGATTAGCTGTAGAGAAAGGGATTTTTATTCCGGGCAGGGGTGAGCTTGTCCTTTTGTCAATTCTCAAAGATTCTAGACCATGTGCATGATAGGATAGCATGGGAAAATTTTCGCTCAAGAGACCACTTCTACTGTGTAGCATCGTTTTGAATTTGCAATGAAATCATTTTAATGTGAAAAGGTGTACTTGGTTCAAGTAAATAACAAGATAAATTCTCTATGCTCAAAACTTTATTTAATTCAACTATGGACTTCGATATAAGAGAGATTAATAATCATACCAAATAAGATCAAGATATTTATTCATGTGAGTGTGAAAGTGAGGGATTCCAAATAAATGCTAATTTATCCAAAATAACTGAAAATATAACTGCAATACTTCAAGAATTGACAAGTGCAAAATAGATGTTTTTGAGGATTTTGATGATTTTAATTTTTTTATATTTTTATTTTAATTTATGAATTGAGAGAATACATAATATTACTGTTTTTGAAATTTTTATATGAATTACTAATATGAGACAATATGTATAATATATACAGTGACGAAATTACTAGATTTATGCATAATAGCGCTTAAGATGCATAATGTTCATAGGTTCTTTAAGATATTTACCATCTAAGGTAGCTAATCTGTATGCTCCCGATCCAAATTTAGTAGTGATAATATATGGCCCAAGCAAGTTAATCTCGAATTTGCCTTTAAGGTCTTTAGTTGCATTAGTATTTTTTTGATTTTATTTTAAGACAAGGTCATCGATCTCAAAGGATTGATTATGAACTTTCTTGAGATATGCTCGTTTGAGCTTGTTCTGGTAGGCACGAAGATGATCCAAAGCATTAATGCACTTCTCATCTAGGAGTCCCATCTGACTAAATCTGCAAGCATGATATTCATCTCCTACTTCAGTATCTTGAAGTAGCAGAGCCAAAGAAGGAACTTCTAGTTCAAAGGGAAAAATAGATTCAGCGCCATAAACCAAAACAAAAGGTGAAGTGCCCGTGGGAGTACAAATGCTAGTTTGATAAGCCCACAAAGCAAGATATAATTGAATGTGCCAATCACGACCAGATTTATTGACCAGTCTCTTGAGGATTTTAATTAATGTTTTATTAGATGCTTCTACTTGGCCATTACCCTAAGGATAATAGGGAGTGGACCAACGATGTTGAATTTTATATTTTTGACATAGTTTCTTTACATATTTTTTTTTGAAACAAGTTCCATTATCCAAGATGAGATTTGCAAGAATTCCAAACCTGCAAATAATTTGATTAAGAATAAACTTGGAAACTTGCGTTCTAGTGCAAGAAGCTAAGGGCATAGCTTCGAACCACTTCATAAAATACTCGATGGCGGTTATGATGAATTTGTGTCCATAATATGACACATGATTGATTTGTTTGATGATGTCTAAGCCCCATTTTGAAAAGGGCCAAGGAGATTAAATAGCCTACAGTTCTTGTGCAGGCGCATGGACAAGGTCGGTGTGTTTTTGGCACTTGTTGCAATGGCGCACGTAATCATGTGCATCATTCTCCATGGTAGGCCAAAAATATCCTATCCTAAGGAGCTTCTTAGCAATGGCGCTACCACTAAAGTGTCCCCCATAAGATCCATCGTGGGCTTCACTCAAAGTTGATCTAGACTCTTCTAGATTCAAACATCTCAATAGGATACCTTCAAAAGATCTATATAATGTATTGCCAATTATTACGAAGCAACTTGCTTGTCTACATAATAATCGGTGTTGGTTTCTATTAAAACCTTTAGGGAAGGTCCCATTTTGAAGAAAATTGAGGATGTCAGTGTACCAAAGTTCAAGAATAGTTTTGTTGATTAGAAACACGTCCAAAGGTTCCAAGCATGATTTAGTTGAAGTGGGTTCCTGGAGTCGACAAATAATGATGGTATCATATTCTTCATCTAAATCCAAGGGTAAAAGAGATGCAACTACGACTATAAGGTCAGTCGCACGATTGCTAGTTTTAGGAATAGCTTCCAAGGTAACTTGATCAAATAAAGACATTAATTATAATACATATGCTTTATATGGGCGCAATTTATCATCTCTGGTCCAATAAAAATTGCTAATTTGATTTATAACAAGTTGAGAATCATCAAAAACTATAGATTTTTAATTTTTATTGCCAGGGTAGCTCGTAATCCAAGGATTAGAGCCTCATATTTAGCAGTGTTATTAGTATAGGCAAACATTAATTTAAATGATAGAGGTATGAGATGTTTCTATGGAGATATCAAAATAATACCTGCACTAGCCCCACTCATGCATCGGGCTTCGTCAAAGTATAGGTACCTATTGTGGCTGATCCACAACACACCCCAAAATTGGGGACCCACATTTTTTACATGCTTTCCAAGAAAACTGCAGTGGCCCAGATGCTAAAAAAAACCAAGGGAAAAAGCAAAAAATGAAAAAGTGTCACGATATCGCGACATGTTGCTCCATCGTGGTAGAAAATGAAAAAGTGTCGCGATATCGCGACATGTTGCTCCATATCAACAGAAAATGAAAAAGTGTCGCGATATCGCGACGTGTTGCTCCGTCGCGGCCAGAAAAAGAAAATTATCGCGATATCGCGACATGTCACATTTTTGCGGCTCAAAATAGCAAAGTACATCGAAATGAAAAGTTGTCATGATTTCACGACGTGTTGCTACTGAGAAAAAGAAAGCGTCGCGATATTGCGACGTGTTGCTGCTAAGAAAAAGAAAGCTTCGCGATATCGTGACGTGTTGTTGCTGAGAAAAAGGTGTCGCGATATTGCGATAGGTCGCATTTTTGTGGCTCAGACGAGCGAAATGCGGCAGAATGGAAAATTTTCACGATATCGATGTGTCACGTTTTTGCAGCTAAGAGCAGCATAATGCCTCATGAAGAGAAATTGTCACGATATCGTGACATTTCATGAAATCACGGTGCAAGACAAAGAACCAAGTTGAAAACTCAAAATGTCATGATATCACGACATGTCGTGAAATCACGGTCGAAGACAGCAAGAGAAGAGTCAATGCAAAGTTGTCACAAAATCGTGACATGTCACGTTTTCGTGGCTCCAAGCAACGAGATGGTACGGAATAAAAAAGTGTCACGATTTCGTGACAGAAATCCACAAGATAGCTTCGAAGGAAAAAGCGTCGCGATTTCGCGATAGAAAGCAGTGAAACACCCCTGAAGAGAAAAGTGTTGTGATTTCGCGATAGAAAGTAGGGAGACAGCCCGAAATAGAAAAGCGTCATGATTTTGTGACAGAAAGCAGCCAAAGCATACAGAATGAAAAGTTGTCGCAATATCGTGACATGTCGCCATTTTGCAACCTGAAGACGAGATGAAGGGCAAAAATGAAAAGCATCGTGATTTCATGATAGAGAGCAGCCAAATGGTACGGAACGAAAAAGTGTCACGATTTCACGACAGAAAGCAGTGAGACAGCCCTAAAGAGAAAAGTGTCGCGATTTCGCAACAGAAAGCAGTCAAGTGGTATGGAATGAAAAATTGTCACGATTTCGTGACAGAAAGCAGCAAGATGGTGCAGAAGAGAAAAGTGTCACGATTTCATGACATGTCGCGTTTTCACGACTAAGTGCAACAAAACATAGTGATAGAGAAAAACTTCGTGATTTCGCAACAGGTTGCACCCACATGGCCCGAAGCAGGAAAATATCATGATTTTGCGACATGTCTCATTTTCACTGTGCATGAAGGCTGACAAGATTGTTGACATAAAAGCATCGTGATTTCACAAGTTGTAGAGAGATAGCCCGAGACAGAAAAACATCGCGATTTCGTGACAAGTTGTAGCGAGATAGCCCAAAGCAGGAAAACATCATGATTTCATGACAGGTTGCATTTGCATGGCCCGTTGACAGAAAATTGTCACGATTTCGTGACATGTCTTATTTTCGCGACGCATGAAGGCGGACAAGGCTATTGACAGGAAAATGTCACGATATCGCGACATGTCTCATTTTCGCGGTGAAAGTAGAGGAGTAAAGCTGCATGCATAAAAATGTCGCGATATCGCGACATGCTATTTTTTGTCACGATTTACACGAGGCCATTACAGAACATGCAAAAAAGCATAGAACACGTGGCACGAAGATGTCAGGGCTATGATAACACTACAGGATCGACAGTTACAAAGAAGATCAAACGTTTCGACATCCGAGCAGAAGGTCAAAGACAATGAAGAGGCGAGAAGATGAAACGATGCAGTCTGGAAATGAAGTGAAGCATCACAGAGCGAAGCAGAGAACCACACCAGAGGGTTTAAAAGTAGAAGCACAGGATGGGTACAGGGGTCGAAAACCACTGGGAGCAGGGTTGCAGAGCTGACGGTGATAAGCCATTCTAGGCCTACTTTGGAGTGCTTTTCTTCCACTTTTTTTGGTTTTGGAAAACCAGATGTCTGCTATTGTAAAATGACAAATATTTAATGCAGATAATATTTCAAAAATTTGCATCTTATGGGCAAGAAAGAAGGAGTCATTTTCTGCATGCAAGATTAAATGTCTATTTTCCCTTTTTGGATTTTAGGCTTGTAAATGTAGTTGATACAAGTTTTTCTTGGTTGCTGCATGCGAATGCTTAAATCTGAAAACCTCATTCAAATCCTTAGGAACCAGCACTTAGCTTATCAGGATTGTGCATGTTTTGCAGGTCCAATAGGTTAGGTTGCATGCATGGAAACCTCATATCTTCGATTTTGTCGAAATAGGATAGCATCATACTGAAGGCATTTTATTTTTATTTTTTTGCACTTTACTTTCCTAGAAGTTGTTACTTTATTTTAATTTGCAGTCATTAAAATTAAAAAAATCTAAAAAATATCAAAATCCAAAAATAGATTGGGGGCTCTTTTTATTCGGTTCAATGAACAATCACTAAAGTTTCATGGTAAAATAAACCAACATTGCCCCTTGTTTACAGTTACTTGCAATCACTAAGGTGTTCCAAGCATTTAAATTGACTATTATTATTTATGCATATGAATGTTTGTTCATAAGAACCTTGGAGAAATAACTAATTTCTTTGCAAGAGAGAGTTTCCTATCAGAGACTCTAGTTGCGTGATCATTTTGTTATAGGGCAAAATATCCACTCAACATTTTGGCGCTAGAAGGAGGGCATGAATAGGTTTATTTCAGTGTGATTTAAATGCTATAGGGATTTAAATTTTGAATATTTCATGCCCTATTGGTTATTATCTTTAGCCTTCTTTTAACAATACAACCTTGTACTGTTAAAAGGAGGACATGAATTGCTATGCACTATTCTAACGCTTTGATTGTTCATACAGGAATAATGTGATTTGATTTGATTTAAAAAAAAAAGAATTTTTGGGTATTAAAGTTATATTCTTTAAGATTCACTAATGGCTATGTTTACACCGTGGATGACAGGTAGCCCATTGAACATACCAGGAGTTCAACATTATTTGCCCGTTGGTTTTGAGAGATGTCTTCCTCGATTTTTGTCTAATGGGACAAATACTGCAGAAGAACACATTCAAGCATTCAAATTTGTTGTGAATCACTTAACAATTTGGTATGATGATGTTGTTTGTAAAATGTTCCCCTACACCTTGGACAAAGTGGCATATGATTGGTTTACAAGTCTGCCTTTAGGGTCTATCACTTCTTGGGCTCAGCTAGAGGCAACATTTCTTAATCAATTCAACAGAGAGCAAGTTGACCCAATCCGCATGTATGAGCAGTTTTTCACTATTAAAAAAGGACCAAGTGAAAATGTGAAGTCATTTTCTGAAAGGTTCTTTGGATTATATGCTCAATTAGTGACATTTTATGCTCTTCAAGAAGAAATGGCTCTCCAAATATACGTCAATGCTCTTGACCCACCCATTTCCACATATTTGCGAGGGATGCCTCAAATCACATCTTTGTCACAAGCCTATACTCAAGCAATGGCAATTGAGCAACAATTGAGTTGTCAAAATTATGGTGTGGGTTTTGGATCATATAATCTTCAATCATTTAATACCTCCTTTACCCACCCAATGATTTATCCACCTCAACCAAATTCAAGTGTAAATCAATTTCAGAATCAACAATCATTCCCAAGCTTCAATCAATTTCAAAATCCTCAACCTACTATGCAAGATCCACCATCTTTCTTAAGTATGAATCAACTTCAAAATACTCATCTTGATTCAAAAGATGTTTCTAAAATCAATTTCAATGATTTTCACAAGAATATGATTTTAGGCAAGGGAGGGGTAATGGATCCAACTAGTATTGAAACATGTGACAGATTGGAAACCCTTGACTCACCAAAAGATGAATTCTATGAGGATGAATCTGTTTCGGATGACACATTGGATGACATTGTTGAAAGTAATGGCCTAGAAAATTCACACCTTCCAAATTATGTTAAACATGAATCATGGGTTACACATGTGGATTATGATAGCCTTATCAATTTGAATACAAGCAATAACCCAATTTTGGAAGTAATTGAACCATCTAAGGAAGGTGAAGATAAATTTGATGAGAAACATGTTGATGAATTAAAAGATGATGAAGAAATAGTTGAGCATCACAATTTGATTTTGAAAGATGATCATTATGATTCTTGGGAAGAGTATGCTCACTCCAAACCTTCTGATGAAATTTGTGTGCCTATTGATATACAGGATAATACAATTGCCCTTTCATATGAGGATATTACAAGTCCTGTACAATCTGAGAATGTTTTGGAAGAAGGGTTGGAATCTCATCAAAGGTTGGAGAAGGATAATGATTCTACTACCATGGATGAAGAAGGAGAATCAATTGTTTTTGTTCCCCTTGAGGGGCAAGAAATCAAAAATCTTGATCCACCTATTGTTTCTACAATGTCTATGCCATCTCAAAATGATGAAATTACAAAACCTAAGTGGTGTGGGTTTGATACTATTGATGATCCTAATGAAAATATGGATTTTGAGGCAACTCAAGCCATTGATCATGGAAAGGTGTCACGTGACACATATCTTGAAAAATTAGGCTCTTGTTTTGAAAAATATGGACGCATGTTTGATTGGGTGCCTAACTTTGGTGTTTTTGAACAGGTGTTGGATGATGAAGAAGACAATGAAGAAAAAGAAAAAGCTACTAACACTCATCAAGTTGTGGTAAATTCTAATCATGATGGGTTGAGTATGGGTGACAAGGTGAAATCTTTACCTTTGGTAGTAGCTACAAAAATTTTAAGTGATGGGTTACATGATGTCCCTTTGGATGCTAATGTCATTAATGATGAAATGTCAAATCTTGGTGATGTTTGTCAAGCTTTGATTGATTTTGATGGTTTTAAAATCTCGAAAAACAATTTGAATTCAAGACTTTTAGAAATAGGCTCTTGTTTGCAACAACTCACATTTGAAAAGGAAGGCCTAATTTTAAATCAGGAATCAAATTATGAAATGGATACTTTCAAGAGTAGACAAGATAAAATTGAACATCATTTATTGTCTAATCATTTTAGTGTTTTAAAGCTCACCTATGAGAGTACTAATGGAATTAAATCTAATTGGTGGGGTGAGCAAGGGAAGTCAAAAGTTGTTGCATGGTGTGGTCTAATATGGTTTTTGTTGGATTCCTACAACACTTGGCATGCATATCACACTATATTTTTGTTGAAGTGTTCTAATCATGTTTGGGATCCAGGAAAGTGATAGTCCAAGCTTTGCATCATCTTGTATTATATTGTACATTTGTATATAGATTTTGGTTTTTTGGTTTTGGTTTGTGTTTTCAAGTTGTTTTTGAAGTTGTTTTTTGGGTTTGGTTTTAAGTTTTGTGTGTTGGTCCTCTGGACATGTTTGGTTTGTCTATAAAAAAAAAAAAAAAAAATTGAGATGTTAACTCATGTCTTAGATTTGGAGTATATGAAACATTGGAATTGTGTTGTAGAAAGCTCCACAAGTAACACAAACATTTTAATGATATCGATTGAATCTTGTAATGCATGAAGTTGTCAGTTTTACACATTATGGTAAAATAGATGATATATTTCCTCCACAATTCAAAAGAAGCAGTGCATTCATATCTCATGTCATATTCCACATTGCATATACATGTCATCTCGGTTACATTTTCATTCCATGGGCAATCATTGAGAAGGTGTCGAATCCTCTTAGGATTATTACATAACATATATTAAAAGGATCCTAAGGTTGGGAACTGCTGCCCAAACTATCTTGAACCAAGCACATTCCATGCACATTAAAAAGAATCTTGAGCAAAATGGTCAAAACCATACTTGGATGAAAAGGTGAGGTGAAAAGAATATTTCATGTCTGTCCTATCATGCAACATAATCCTTGAAATAGTGGTTTTTACCACTCCCATAAAAGCTTAAAGCCTAAAACCAGAGTAGTAAGGATAGGGTTAAATCCTCATCGAACTTAGGTTGAGGATCCAACTCCCCAAAGCTCTGATTTGACCTACATGGAGTAGTAAGGATAGGACATAATTCTCATCTCGCTTAGGTTGAGAATCCGATTCCCCAAAGCTTCCATTTTTCCCATTTCATCATAAAGCTTGGATTGGAAGGATCGTACTACATGTCCCTAGCAAGGATGGGTAGTCATCCCAAAGGTCCAAGTAATAAAATTAACTAATATTTCCCATTTTGTCTTAATATTGGATTGGAAGGATCGTACTACATGTCCCTAGCAAGGATGGGTAGTCATCCCAAAGGTCCAAGAAATAAAAATATGTTCCATTTCATCTTAATATTGGATTGGAAGGATCGTACTACATGTCCCTAGCAAGGATGGGTAGTCATCCCAAAGGTCCAAGAAAAAAAAAAAGAGAGAAGAGAATGAATGAAGTCAAGTCATGGATTATGGGGTTAAGTATGCTCATGCGTGGCAACATGTCTTGTCTAAAAGCAAGACCACTGATTGCTCATATGGATAGACTAGCCTGACCATTTCATCCATAACAGGTTAAATCATTTTGTTCAAGATGAGGTAATGAACTCCAAATCAGAATAGTAAGGATAGGGTTAAATTCCCATCTCGCTTAGGTTGGGAATCCTATTCCCCAAAGTTCTGATTTCACTTACACTTGCACATGGGTTCAAGATGGTAGTGACACATAACCAACTTTGGGATCTAGTAATTTAATTCAGTATACCTATATTTGATCCTAAGAGGGTTTGACAGCTTTAATATGTTTGTTCATGATATTAGAAGGTTTGAGCCTTTGTAAAGTAGGTTGTTATATCTCTAGCATCTTCATCATACATCAAATCCTGCACAAATCATTCATAGCCTTGCATACAAATCATAGGTGAAACTGACAATGGAATGTTGATCAAGTTCAAGCGATAGGGAATGAAAACACATTGCACACATCGAGATGATACTTAGTAATTCTGATGTTTCATGTATTTCTGATCTATCGGTATTTGTTTATCTTTTATGTGCTGATGCCTATATCTAAGCTTGTATATTTCAGGTTGGGTTCTCACCAAAATGCTCAGGAGCATTTGACAACAGAGTCACCATTTGTTGTGGCTGATCCACAACACACCCCAAAATTGGGGACCCACCTTTTTTGCATGCTTTCAAAGAAGACCACAGTGGCCCAGATGCAAAAGATCAAAGGAAAATAGCACGAAAATGAAAAAGTGTCACGATATCACGACATGTTGCTCCATCACAGCAGAAAATGAAAAAGTGTCACGATATCGCGACATGTTGCTCCATCGTGGCAAAAAATGAAAAAGTGTCATGATATCGCGACATGTTGCTCCATCGCGGCTAGAAAAGAAAAGTTGTCACGATATCACGACATGTCATGTTTTCGTGGCTCATGGTGAATGAAAAGTTGTCGTGATTTCATGACGTGTTGCTACTGAGAAAAAGAAAGTGTCACGATATCACGACAGGTCATTTTTTCGCGACTCGACGAGCGAAATGTAGTAGAATGGAAAATTGTCACGATATCGCGACATGTCACGTTTTCACGGCTAAGAGCAGCAGAATGCCTCATGAAGAGAAATTGTCATGATATCGCGACATGTCATGAAATCACGGTGCAAGACAAAGAACCAAGTTGAAGACTCAAAATGTTGCAATATCACGACATGTCGTGAAATCGCGGTCGAAGGTAGCAAGAGAAGAGTCAATGCAAATTTGTCACGAAATTGTGATATGTCATGTTTTTGCGGCTCCAAGCAGCGAGATGGTACAGAATAAAAAAGTGTCACGATTTCGTGATAGAAAGCTGCAAGACAGCTTCGAAGGAAAAAGTGTCATGATTTCATGACAGAAAGCAGTGAAAAACCCCTAAAGAGAAAAGTGTCGTGATTTCACGACAAAAAGCAGGGAGACAGCCTGAAATAGAAAAGCGTTGCGATTTCGCGACAGAAAGTAGCCAAAGCATACGGAATGCAAAGTTGTCGCGATATCGCGACATGTCACCATTTTGCGACCTAAAGACGAGATGAAGGGCAAAAATGAAAAGCGTCATGATTTCACGACAGAGAGCAGCAACCAAGTGGTACGAAACGAAAAATTGTCACGATTTCACGACAGAAAGCAAAGATGGTGCAGAAGAGAAAAGTGTCACGATTTCGTGACATGTCACGTTTTCATGGCTAAGTGCAACAAAACACAACGATAGAGAAAAACATCGCGATTTCGTGACAGGTTGCACCCACATGGCCCGAAGCAGGAAAATGTCACGATTTCGTGACATGTCTCATTTTCGCTGTGCATGAAGGCTGACAAGATTGTTGACATAAAAGCGTCACGATTTCATGACAAGTTGCAGCGAGATAGCCCGAGACAGAAAAACGTCACGATTTCGTGACAAGTTGTAGCGAGATAGCCCGAAGCAGGAAAACGTCATGATTTCACGACAGGTTGCATTTGCGCGGCCCGTTGACAAAAAATTATCGCGATTTCGTGACATGTCTTATTTTCGTGGCACATGAAGGCGGACAAGGCTGTTGACAGGAAAATGTCGCGATATCGCGACATGTCTCATTTTCGCGATGAAAGTAGAGGAGTAAAGCTGCATGCATAAAAACATCGCGATATCGTGACATGCTATTTTTTGTCATGATTTACATGGGGCCATTACAGAACATGCAGAAAAGCACAGAACACATGGCATGAAGATGTCAGGGCTATGATAATGCTGCATGATCGACAATTACAAAGAAGATCAAACGTTTCGACGTCGAGCAGAAGGTCAAAACGATGAAGAGGCAGGAAGATGAAACGATGCAGTCTGAGAAATGAAGTGAAACGTCACAGAGCGAAGTAGAGAACCGCACCAGAGGGTTTAAAAGCAGAAGCACAGGACGGGTACAGAGGTCAAAAACCGCTGGGAGTAGGGTTGTAGAGCTGACAGTGATAAGCCATTCTGGGCCTGCTTTGGAGTGCTTTTCTTCCACTTTTTTTGGTTTTGGAGAACTAGATGTATGCTATTGTAAAATGACAAATATTTAATGCAGATAATATTTCAGAAATTTGCATCTTATGGGCAAGAAATAAGGAGTCATTTTCTGTATGCAAGATTAAATGTCTATTTTCCCTTTTCATATTTTAGGCTTGTAAATGTAGTTGATACAAGTTTTTCTTGGTTGCTGCATGCGAATGCTTAAATCTGAAAACCTCATTCAAATCCTTAGGAGCAAGCACTTAGCTTATCAGGATTGTGCATGTTTTGCAGGTCCAATAGGTTAGGTTGCATGCATGGAAACCTCATATCTTCGGTTTTGTCGAAATAGGATAGCATCATACTAAAGGCATTTTATTTTTTTATTATTTTTATTATTTTTCTGCACTTTACTTTTCCAGAAGTTGTTAATTTATTTTAATTTGCAATCGTTTAAATTATAAACATCTAAAAAATATCAAAATATAAAAAAAAATAATAATGAACAATCACTAAAGTTTCATGGTGAAATAAACCAACATTGCCCCTTGTTTAGAGTTATTTGCAATCACTAAGGTGTTCCAAGCATTTAAATTGACTATTGTTATTTATGCATATGAATGTTTGTTCATAAGAACCTTGGAGAAATAACTAATTTCTTTGCAAGAGAGAGTTTCCTATCGGAGACTCTAGTTGCGTGATCATTTTGTTATAGGGCAAAATATCCACTCAACAGTATCATTACTCTGAATGATCTGCCTCTAGGTTAAGGCATTCATCAGGAAACTCAATTATGAGGGGATGGGTGGACTCTAAGGGTGCAACAGCTAATTGATCTGCTATGATTTGACCCTTAACAGACTTTTGTCCTATAAACGTGAGTTCAAACTCACTTAGAGCAAGAACCCACTTCACTGTGCGACCAGATAAATAAGATCGACTCATGAGATACCACAAGGGATCGGATTTAGCAATAACGTATGTTTTCTGATTGAGCATATAATGGCATAGTTTCTGTGTAGAAAATACGACTGCTAGACATAAATTATTTAATGATGTGTAGCAGGTTTCATAACTAATTAATGTTTTGCTAATGTAATAATTAGCATGCTCTCTTTTATCATCATCAAGTTGAGCTAACATAGCTCCTAAAGCAAAATCTGAAGTAGAAATATACAAGATAAATGGGCAATCAGGTTTAGGTGATGAAAGTATAGGTGGGTTAAGAAGATATTGTTTGAGGAGTTCAAATGCTTCCTTACATTCATCGTCCCAATGGAAAGAGACATCCTTCTTAATAAGCTTAAGAAAGGGTCCAGTTTTATCTGCCAGCTTATCGATGAAGCGACGGATAGCTTGAAGCTTACCTTGTAGACTCCGTAATTCAGATATATTTGTAGGTGCGGGCATATCAGTGATAGTCATAATCTTGAGAGGGTCAATTTTGATGCCACGTAAAGAAACTATAACCCCCAATAATTTACCTGACTTAACTTCGAATATACATTTGGCTGGATTCAATTGGATAAGATATTCCCTTAACCAATAAAATACTTTTCTCAAGTCTTCTAAATGGTCATATTCTTCAGTAGAACGAGCTATAATGTCATCTACATAATCATGTAGTATATCATGCATCATATCATGAAAGATATAAGTCATGTCTCGTTGATAGGTTGCACCTGCATTCTTCAAACCGAATGGCATCACTTTCCAATAGAAAGTCCCCCAAGGGGTAATAAAGGCTATTTTAGCCTAATATTTAGGAGCTATCCTGATCTGATTATAACCAAAAAATCCATCCATTAAGGATATCATTCCACTCCCAACAGTAAAATAAATGATCTGATCCATATTGGGAAGGGGAAAATTGTCTTTAGGACATGCAACATTAATATCTCTAAAATCTGTACAAACCCTAATCTTAGTAGCTTCTTTCTTAGTTACTAGAACTACATTCAAGATCCATTCAGCATAATCAATGGCTTGTATAAAAATAACATTCAGGAGTTTTTCTAACTCCCCTTTGACTAGTAAGGCCACTTTAGGATGCATTTTTCTAAGCTTTTGCTTAACAAGTTTAGCATCCGGGTGCACTACTAGGTGATGCATAACTATAGAAGGGTCTAAACCTAGCATATCTTCATATGTCCAAGCAAAGACATCTTCATATTCTTTAAGAAATGCAATGTATTTATCCTATTTTTCTTGACTCAATTCTGATCCAATGTTGATTATGTGAGGGTTATCGTTGGTTCCAATGTTAATTTTTATGACATTTTCTACTTCCACATGTAGATCTCTCTCAAAATTAGGTGGGGTGGGTGAAACACCCAATTCTTGTAATTCTTCCAAGGTTAGTTTGGATAATTCGTCTTGAGGAGTTGTGGCCTCAAGTTGGGCTATACTAGGTATAGAGCCATCAAAATAAAATCCATTATGTAATAATTCCTCAATGGAGACATCGTGAAAGATATCTCCCTCCAACTCATCATTGGATTTAGCGATCATCTTAGGATAAGCTATAGATAGCACATTACATGTGAATTTCTTATTCGTTAAACGCAAAGCATCGCATTCATCTAAATAATCTTGGTAACATATAAGATGGTCATCATCCTCAAATGGGAATAGCTGACCCTTACTAGAAAATAGGCCCACACTACATCGGGTGGGCCACGGTTCTACCTCAAAAGGTTCTTTCATACCATTCTGGAAAGGTCCCAAATATTTCCCTTTATATCCCAATTTAAGCATTATAGATTTGGCTTTAATATACTCATTAGTAAAATAACATCGAGCATATCCATCATAATGAGTTCTGATGTTTCTGGGTATTCTACCCTAGTCATATCCCTTATAAATAAAGGCACAGCTATCGACTTGGTTAATACTTCCCATAGGCTGTGGGAGGCCTAAGGTACGAGGAGATGGTGGAAAATTATTTAAAATAAGGGAACCTTGCATAGAATCATTCGTTTCTTTTGATATAAGAATTTTAGATAGATCGGGTAAGAGCTCGTCAGTAAGAGCATAAGAGGTAGAAGGAACATTCCCTACGTCTTTCAATGCAAAAAATATGAATTTGGTGGATGTATATGGTGTAGAGGTGTTTATAGATGGGTCTATTATAGGTATGGAAGTTATAGGAGTAGAAAAAGAGACATTGGTTGTGGGATTAGGAACTTTCTTATGTCCTAATGCGGTTTTTTCAGAAGATGGTTGAGCTATATGTTGAGGTGCAACTGATGGAGAAGAAGTAGATGACGTTGTGGGTGTGAGTTTCACACGTTTAAATGGATAATGAGAATTAGGATGTGTGGATGACATAGTAGGGAAAAATTGAACTCCAATAGGTTCTGCAAAAGCACACATATCAAAGGGTCTTGGATCACCATGAATGGTAACCAACTAATTCTTAAATTTTAACTCAACACATTGATGTAAAGTTGAGGGAACAGCTCACATCGTGTTGATCCAAGGATGACCCAAGAGTATATTGTACAATGCAGGGCAATGTACAATAAACACAGTCATATCCAAGGTTCTTGGACCAATCTACAATGGAATGGTAATAACTCCACACGTTTCTTGTGTTTCGTCACTAAATTTTTTATGATCATATCAGTTCTTTTCATTTCATCACTTCTAAACCCAAATCTTTTTTAGAAGTCAAAAATGCAGATATTTAAAGATGAACCATTATAAATCAAAACTCGTTTGACTGCTACATCTCCAATTAAGGCGATAATATACAAGGGGTTATCTTTATGTAAACTATGTTGCGGTATGTCTCTATCCCAGAAGTCAATACAATCAACTTCATGAGTTATTATAGTATCGGTCATGGCTTCAAGTTGAATGTCTTATGCTACCATCATCTAACTTAATGTGAGCATTAATTCATCTCTATGTGTAGGAGAAGATCTTAAAAGGTCCAAGAGAGAAATTCTAGCTGTAATATTTGATAATTTTTCATTAATATTATAAGGAGGTTTAGGTTGAACATTAAGTGAATGATTCCCTTTATTAGGAACCTTCAAAACAAATGGAGCTGATCCACCAATCTAAATTTGATCTTGTTGAGAATTTAGATCTTGTTTTCTAGTAACAACTCCAATGGTACCCACAATATTATTCTGTGGATGATGAATGGGTCTTGGTCTAGCATTTATAGCTAGCTCATTAGAAAGTAATCGGTGAGACGATGGTCTAGTAGTGAATCTTCTTGGAAATGGCTCTTCTGGAACCATATAACTTGTGATAGGGTGAATAGAATCTGATTCATCTTTAGAACTATTTGATTGATTTGATGTGATTTCCATATCACTCTCAGTCTCGTATTATATATCACTAAGATCAGGTATCTAAATATTATATAGAGTCCTGGTTGTAACCACGAATAAATTTATGTCAAAGATTTCTAGATCATGAATAGGTAAATGCCCACTAATAGTTCCTACATATCGAGCAGAAGGAGGGACATTATGATGTTCAACTTGATTAGCCACCTCCTTACCATGTTTTGGTAAGGTATGTTGAAATATGTCCAATGAATGATTGGCATTGTGATTCTGGTTTTATGGGGTGTTCTTTTGAACATTATTAGGAGGATTTTGCTTAGGTTGAAAGGCTTGCACCTCCATATCATTGTTATCAATCAAGTCCTGTATTTTATGTTTTAATATTTTACAAGAGTTGGTAGTGTGTCCAGGTCCTCTATGGAAGTCACAGTGTAAATCTGCTTTGTATCCAGGTATATTTGGATCAGGTTCCCAAATATTTGGTAATTGAATCAAACCTTGTTCTAATAATTGCAATAGAATAGTTGATAAAGGTTGATTTAACCTAGTAAATTCTCGAGGAGGTCTATCAAGAGGTTTCAATACAAACTTCTCTGTTGTCTTCAAAACATTAACATTAGCAGTATGTCTGCTATCGATGACTCCATCACCCACAAATTGTTTATTCTTATATTGATTTTTGGATGTTTTCTCATTGTCTCTCTTTTTAAGATGGCCTTTCCTAATGAGAGCATCTTCCACTCTTTAGGCTAAGTCTATAGCCTGATCGAAGGTGGTCAAGGTAGCATTTGATAATTCGTAAGATATTTGGTCTTGCAACTCATTAATAAATATGTCCAACATCTCCCTATAAGGTAACACAAAGTGCAATTTTCCTATCAACTGTCTCCACCTAGCTAGGAAATTAGCAAAGCATTCATCTTTGCCCTATTTTAAGTTATACAAATATTTAATGGTCACATATCTTTCGATGTAGGCACTAAATTGATGAACAAAATACTTGATAGTTTCTTCGAAATTCCTCAAAGAATTAGTGGGTAATTGATAATACCACTCTAATGCCATTCCTCCCAAGATTTTCGGGAACATTTTTAGTAATAACAAGTCATCATGTGATATATCATGACATGCTATCCTAAACATACGAAGATGGTCTATGGGATCTTCGGTTAGTTTATATATGGGAAGAACATGCATAGGAAAATGTTTAGGATACGGCTGTGCTACGACTATAGGATCTAAAGGTTGACTACACATCTCTTGATAATTGTACGAGGGACGGTAGGGATCTATCTGGTCCATGCGAGAAACTAACTATTTCACCACGGCTTCAAGATTGCTAGTTTGTCCACCATATTGGTTCGATGGCACATAGGTATGGGATCTATGAGTGTATGATGGTGTGACATAAGGATTACAATGTTATATTGCTATTATGCAAAGTGTTGGTAGGAAGAATATTATGAAGGGGATTTGTAATAGTATTATGTTGTACCTTAGATTGTTGGTAATTGGTGTTCGGTTTTGTTTTGGGTTTTTGTTTATTTGAGGTATGTTGATCAAGAACTTGGCAAAATAGAGCAATAAATTATGGTTTCTTTTGTGCGGAAATGAACCTAGGCTTGTTAACAGGCACTTTAGATTGTTGGGTAACCTGTTGTTGTTGCATGCTCTGGATCGCAACTACTCTATCCAAATTGGATGGTCCAACTTGATCACTCTCTTGTTCAGTAAAGGACAAGGGATTAGTGCATGTTTGAAATACTTCTTCTAGAGTTGCTTGAGTGTCACTAATTCGATCCTTGTCCATATGGGATGCTCTATTAAAAAAACCAATATTAGTGTTAATGAACTTCTAGAATTGTTCCATGTTCTCAAAAGTGATAGCTCCTCCAGGAGACATTTTAGGGGATGAGGATCCTTCCTCTCTAATAGTTTCTTCTTGTTCATTTCCTACAGAAAGCTCTTCTTCTTGCTTATCTAGGGTTTCTTCTTCCTGAACTTGGTCATCAAGAGGGACATTTTGGTCAGTTAATGGTCTTCCTAACCAATCTTCATCTTCTTCGGTTTGTTTTCCATTCCTAAGTCTAGGCATTGGGCTAAACTTAGGTTTTAGCAAATATATATACTTATCTATCTATCTATATATATATATATATATATATATATATATATATATATATATATATATATATATATATATATATATAGTTATAGGGTTGAGAGGTATATATTTTAACTATATACCTACTATAATACTTTAAAAGGAAATGTTTTGTTATTTTTTGTGTGATTTTATTATACTATTATTTTGCGAGAATAAAAATAACAAACAAAATGCTAGTTGTAAGAAATAATAGTAGAAAGAATCACTTAGCTTTCTATGAATAGTTTATGGATATCATTGATAGGGTCAAGTTCATCAGGAGTCATGAAATGCTCCTCTTCAAATTGGAAGTTGTTTTTCAAGAACTTGACAAAATATGCTATGGTAATATGATCTATTTCAGACTCTGACATGTAAAAATAAAGTTCATGACAATACTCTCAATACAACACAACTCTAGGAACTCTATTCCATCTCTTTCTATTCGTAAGAACAACTTCTTGATCCTCTACACGAGATAGAAATTTATGTACTACAACTATGTTCTCAAGGTATTCCTCAAAGGTGTATAATTTAGAAGACAAGTGCTCTTTTATCGGCTAACCACTTATGGCAAGCTCTTTGAAGTTCATGATACAAAGTCACCTGATCAGGATCCAGGATTCTATCTAGGACAAACCTCTTAATTTGACTAAGTGCTGAATATCTAGATTCAATAATACTCAATCTCCTATCAAGTTCTTCCCATAGAGGTTGGGCTCTATATGTTTGAGGTACTCTAAGCACAGAAGTAATCTCTATGGTCATTAATTGATTTTCAACATTTATGGAGACAGCTCGTCTTCTATTATAATCTACCATCTAAGTATGATATACAAATTTAACAGTTTTCTAATGATTCTAGATGTTCTTAATAATGTTTTTTTTTTGGATTGTTTTCAAAAGGTGTTTTTACTTTCACGTCGGGTTCACCAAAATGTATTGCCCAAATTTTTTGCACCCTTACCTTCAGGCTAAATTATCCGTACCCGAAAGGGGGGTGAGAAAAGGATGGAACAATACCTCAGATGGAGAGGCCATTTGAAGGTTGCACCTCTCGAGGGAGGGGTATAAAGGTAAATTTTTGATAGATGGTGGGGTTCAATAGGAAACTTTGAGTGGCAGTTTCCACGCCTAGGTTGAGAATGGGTTTGATTTGTTCATTTTATGTTCAATCATTCAGATTCCTAGGTTGGCCAAAATGAAGCTAATCTATTCTATATGAAGATTTTGATTTATATGAAGACAATAAACATAAATTAATCCTAATGCGATTGAATACAGAGAGTATATAAAATGGAGAAGAGTACACCTGATTTTTGATGTCTGATAAAGATTATGAAGCTTGTAAGAGTCCAGATCATCCCGGATATGACAAGATCATCTGCAATTATACAAAATCATCCCAAATCATAGGAGATCATTTGAGATCACCCAAGATCATCAGCGACTTGACGAATTCGTCAGGAAAATTCATCAGAAACCTGCAATCAAGAAAACAGACACCAAAAACCAAAAATACAATTGCAAGAATGATGCAAAATGATAGAAATAAGAGTATGGATGTTTGAATGATAAATCCAGATATCAAATTAAATGAGATGCACTATTTTGGAAATTTATTTTGAATTTTATCATGCAATTATGCTAAATAAGGTGAACTCCAATATGCAAAAAAAAAGTAAATTAATATAATGCACCAATAAATAGGGAATATGAGATAGAGAATGCAAAATCAGGGCTCTGATTGCCCCCAAGCTGAATTGCAAACCAGATCGTATGTAATCATACAAGATCATTGTCGATCTTGACATGATCGTCTAAAATTGTAGTTGAATCACCTATGACGATCCGAGCTACCTCTGGCTGAAACACAGTGAAATCCTACAACAAAACTTGAAAACACAAATGCAAATGATGGGAGATCACATCAAAAACTAAAATTGTAGGGAAATAATCAACCAGGCAGCCAGATAGGGATTCAGGGGGATAAACTAGGAAAATCCCAATTTATATAGGATTAGGGGGAGGTTAGGAGGTTAAGGATCATCCCAATCTGGGAGATGCCCAACATGGGAATCTCCAACCATGCATAAATGCTTCTGCCCAAGTTGGAGAGGTCGTTGGAATAGAAGCTAATTTTAAAAATTTGGTTTTGGGACAAAATCATCTAGACGTTCTGTTCTAGATGAATTCTTTTGATTTGGGATGATATCATTAGATCGACGACGATATCATCTAACGGTCACAACAACCTCTAAAAATGGCATAAAAATGAGGTGAGCGGTTAACGGGCGGTTTCGAGGTTAAAATTCAATTTTTTGCTTTTTATTGATGGTTTAACTGCGCCAATTTTAGGGTGCTACACTAGGGTTTGCATCGAGTCTCAAGATGAGATTATGAACCACTAGGTTAGGGTCTAGTCCTAGCATATCTTTGTATGACCATTCAAAAGTGCTTATTCTCACTAAGAAAAGTGATATGATCTCTATGTTCTATATATTTGAGGCTCTTTTCTATTTTGATGATCTATAGGTTGTTGGGGTCAACGCTAATATTGACATTGTTGATATCCTTGACTAACATGTGGAAACTGTCCTTAAACTAATGTGGAGTGGGGATGAGGTTAATTTCATCGATTGTATTTTTTAAAATAGGTGACTCAGTGTCACTTGTATGCATGTTATGAATAGCAGATGATATGGGTGATGGTACTGGTGGTATGTAGACATTGGCTTGATGAAGAAACTATTTGGATGGAAGAAAATATTCAGGTAATGACATGGAGGAATTGCAATCAAATTCAATGATACTTGGATCAACATGGATGGGGTTTTATGGGTCTCTTGGGTTGCAAAGGGGCACAAAAAATTCAGTGGTGACCATGTTTATTTATGGAATTGAGGGGCTTGATTGCTCGTGGGGTATCAACTAATCCAACATATATGGATGCAGGTTTGGCTAGCTCAAAGGTGGCTGAGGTAATAGAGGCAATGGATGGGTTGGCATGTTTGGCTACTCTAATGGAAGAAACATGGAAAAAATGGGGAGTGGCATGAGAAACGAGTGCTTAATAAATGTCACCATCATCTAAAAAATTAGATTGGGATGATGGGGAAAGAGTCTTCTTTAGAGCTATAGTAGGTAATTAAAAATACCTAATTTGGCTCATCTATTTCGTATCTAAGGTGTTCGATGACCTGGTATGGAAATTGAAAACTTGGAAAGAGCATTCATTATTATCATTGTATTCATTATCACTATCCTCCTTGGTATCAAGGATGCGACATTGAAAGTTCTCCTTGAAGAGGTCAACTAGTTGATTGTGGTGATATCCTAGTCCAAATTTTTCTTTAGGGATTTTATAACATGGTTTGATGAGATGGAAAATTCTCTATTCATGATGACCTTAGGCCAAATCATCTCCAATGATAGCATTAAAAATATTTTAGCACAAATGAGAGATTGGATAAAAAATTAATACCACCAAAAAATGGTGACTCAGGTTGCTCCTCAATGGATACATTGGAGGTGTCAACTTTTGCACACATAAAATTTGTTGCATTGGATGCAGAACCCATGGGAATAATGGTACCTATATATGGATATCAAAAATACATGTTTGATTCAATTATAGGACATGTAAATGTGATGTTGTGCACTAAGTATTCACCTAATCTTGGGCTTTTTATGTGCACCATGACCTGCACAAGTTGGGAAGTAGATGCAGGAGGAGATCCAACATTCACTTCCAACTAGGTTACTACCATAGATGAAGGGTGGTGCCTAACATGGATGGGTTTGTGATGGATAAGTTTAGTTTAAGTGGAGTATTGGGCTATGTGGAGGGTGAATTGGCTAGGGGTGATGTAATGGATACCAAATTTGTGGATGGTGGAAGAGAAGTTATGAAAAATTACCCCTCAGTGGATGGGATTAATAGGTCTGGTACTGTGGTAGGTGGAATATTTTGAGACTCCACCATGCATAAATGTGTGGGGGCTACGTGTAATGGAGGTGTGGTAGTGACCTGACTACTTTATATGGGGTTGATGTAGAAATTGGTGTGGTTTTCTAGGGTGGTGGGTTAGTGGTATGCATGTGTGGGATGTGGGGTTAAATGAGGAAGCTTGTGTAGACAAGGGTTGGCTAGGATACAAAGGGTTTGACCAGGTATGATGGGGTTGAATGGATGTTGCAGGTGGGTGATGAGAACTATATGAAGTATTTAGGTTTGTGTAGTGAGTTGGGTGTAGTAGAATGGGTGGAAAATGTGGGTGCATAAGTGGTTTGGGGCTTGGTAGTGGTTGATGTGAGGTGTGTAATATAATGGTCTGATGGGTTGGATGAGTCAATATCGAGGTGATATATAGGTGTGTGGATCATAGGGGAGGTTCTTACATTTTGGAGACCATGTTGAAATACTTGAAAGGTTCCTCATTATTTGGTATGCAATGCATGTGATCCTCATGAATGCACTTGAGGCAATGGTGTAATGTTGAGGGGATACATCGCATGTCCTGAATACATGATCTTCTAAATAAGAAATTGTATTGCATTTCCCATTCAATGATGTGGCATAGTGTATGGATGGTATTTACACCTACATGGATATGTAAAAAAACTATCCCTAGTATTGAGCACAAAGTATCATTTAAGGCCTACAAAGTGAACATGGATGAGGCTGTGTGTGATAGTGGTAGGTTCAAATTTTGTAGTGCGATAGAATGTGTAATGTAGGATATGGTATCTCTATGGGTAAAGTATGGATCTCATGGTAATAGAATGTAATGGATGACTATACACATTGTGATTTTACCCACATAATTTGTGAAGGCATTTAGATCTTGTATTTGAACTTCAGCGGATTTTAGAATTTCCATTAATGCTTCTCGATGTGGGGATGATTGTTGTATGAGCTCATAAATTGAAAGGTTGGCTAACACCATTCTTAGGCTCTGGGAGAGGTGAGTGCTTAATGATATAATGGGTTATGGGGGGTGAGGCATGGCTTGCACTATAAAATGTGTAAATATACAAGATGAAGATACATTGATTGTAGTACTTAGTTGTGTTGATTGTTCTAGATAGTGTTGGTTCTGAGAAACTATGTATATGATCCTTAAAACATTTTGATGTTGTGGAACACTATTAATATGGTTTATTTGGTTAGGTTGTGTAGCAACCATTGCGGGTGCAGGGGGAAATTGGTTGTGCTATGGTAAAGTATCCTGGTAGATGCTAAGGTTTGATTTTGCAAGGCCAAAGGATTATCAATGGTAATAGATCCCTTCTCGACAAGATCTTGAACCTTCTACTTATGGTAAATATAATTAATATATTCTTTGTAAGACCTAGGTTTAGTCTTATTCAGATCTTCTAGTTTTACTTCTAATAATATAAGTGCTTGCACTTCATGGAGTCTTTAAAATATGCTTGAATAAGGCTTCAAAAGTGGCATGTAATTTTGAGGGGGTCTAACAGGATGTCTATTGTGATTATCTGGTTGTTGTTGATTCTAAAGTTGCATGGGAGGTAGGGTGGTATGGTATGAGGGTTGCTACAGTTGATGTTGAATTTTCTAGGGTGGTTGAAGTGGTGGTTGACATTGTTGTTGATTGGAATTGCTTATGATGCTTAATACCACTTGTTTAACTTGGTTGGATTTGGATTGATTTTTGAAGGTGCCTTTAGAATTTTTTTTTTACCAATCTTTCTTCTTGATTTTTATCTCTCACTCTTGGATCTTTATATCATTTATCATATTGGCCTATTCTAGATATTCTTTGAGTGTGCGATATTGTTGGAGTTGCAATAATATCGATATTGGTTTAGAATTTCTTGTAAACATTCAATTAAGCTATATAATGGGGAGAGGAAAAGGTAACTCTATTATCACAAATATCCATCTAGCACCATAATCTAAGATAAAATCATCATAAAATTGTCGAATATTATATAAGTCTATCAATGTTGTTTACTTCTTGATATTTAGAGAGAAGCATTCCAAAAAGAGGTTGGCCAATTGCTCAAAGTTATAGAGACTATATCTAGGCAAATGGTTATACCAATCCAAAGCTCCTTCCCTATGGGACAATGGGAAGGTGCGGAACATGAGAGCATCGATATCATTGAGCAGATAACATGCATTGCTAAAAAATTTCATGTGCTCTTAGGGATTCTCCTTCCCCTTGAATTTCTCAAATTTTGGTATTTCAAATAGAGGAGGATATGGCAGTGATGACACTAATGGATGGATGGGGAAGTTTTTTAAATAGTCAAGTGTTGGCATTTGATATCCCATACCAACAAATTGCATTTGCAAAGTGTGGACCTGATTGAAAAACCATTGAAATGGATATGAAGCATCTTGAGGAACTACATTAGATGTCTCAACTTGAACTCCAAATTGGGAGTATTGATGTTGTTGAGTAAACTACTAGTTTTTGTATCCATTGGATGGCAAATATTGGATGAAAGGTTATTGGTAATTTTGGTGTGATTGTTTTTGTTGTTGTTGTTGTTGATGATGATGTTTAAGGGGTTGTTGATGTCACTATCATATGACCTATTGATGTGGTATGGCTTATTGTTGGTAGTTTTGTTGAGCATCCTGCTAACGTTGAATGGTATATTATTGATGATGATAGGGTGTGTGTGGTTGTTGTTGCTACAAAAATTATTATGGGTTATGATTGGGTAGCTACTATTTATGTTGAAGTGTGTGTGGCTATTGTTGTTGATAGTAATAATATAGCAATTGTTGTCAGAATTATTATTGTTGTGGAGGTTGTTGGTTTTATTATGGTGTGGATGGTTGTTGTTGTTGGTAGTACTGCTATAATGGTGGCTACTGATAGTACTATTATTGTAATGGTTTTTGGTTTGGTTATGGTGTGGGTGTTTTTTGTTGTTGATAGTATTGACACAACAATGATTGCTAATAGTACTATTGTTGTGGGGATTGTTTTTTTGGTAATGGTGTGGATGTTTTTTGTTGGTGATATACTGCTATAGTGGTCATTGTTCATAGTGCTATTATTGTGGGGGTTGTTGGTATTGTTGTGATGGGGGTTTTTGGTCATAGGCCTTAGCATATAGATATGGTTGGATTTTGGTAGATGAGGTTTGGTGATATCCAATTAGGGTTAGGGGTTGGTTAAGTGGTATATGGGATTAACTACAAGAGGTATCCTATGGTTGTGGGGGCATTAGTGCCTAAATGGTATGTGGTCTAGTTGCCCAGGATGGATACTGCACATAGAAGTTATCTTGCACATATGTGGGGGGTGTGGGATTTTGCCCTTGTGGGGGTGGTTGAGGTAGATGGGACGGGGTAGGCTGAGTAGACATGAGCAAATGAGATGTCACATTAACATGTGCTTGAGAAAGTTGGTTTGGATATACAAATACGGATATGGAACCAACGTTGGTTTGGTGATCAAACCTCCCAAGTGAAAATAATTATATGGGTATGTCAAATTGATAATTCAAGTCAGCAATATGCATTTCATGTGTTTAAACCAGTTACTGGGGTGTGGAGGAAACTAACCTAGGTAGAATTGTTAATGGTGGTAGGGATGGATGCAACAAATTGGGTAGGGTAAGCAAGCCACTTTGGAGTGCCAATGTAACATCAACGTCAATGAAGGTGACACAGCCCAAGGACTTGAGGTTCCTAAACTCACATACTCAGGTTATGTGGTAGGAACATTATTGTATGTGGAATTCATGGTCTATAACCTATGTGAGAGGATCATAAGTTGTTGAATGTAGCTAGCCAAACTATCGAAGTGTAACTAGGAGGCTACCTCCATTTGGATCGGAGGAGCGATTAATGGATGGGAGGCCTAACCAAATGGGTCCATGGCAACTTGGGCTATGAATTGATCTCATGCTTGAATTTAGGTCAAGACCATAAAATAGGAAATGGATGGGATGCAACTTACAAAGTCTTAGTGATGATAGTGTGGTTTCTAGTGAACCTATTTCTGTATTTTTCTCTTTTTATCTATCTACACAAATGAACAAAGCAAACAATGATTTTAATTTTATTTCCTTTTAATGAGTCGTTATTTAAGTTGATGTGTTTGTGAGATCATTGAAACTATTTTTTATTCTTGCGTGTTTTTTAATTTATTTTGGATTTTGAATTTTTATTTTTATTTTTTTGAATTTTATGTGTTTTGATGTAACCTAACCTAAAGCTATTGATGAAATGGTAAAATGCAAACTAATTGGGTGTGTTTACTTCCACCTCTCTAATGAAAAGTAACACAACAATGGATAAAATGGTTTCTTATATAGATGAATTTAGCTGATGGTATCCTAAAAGAGGTCATGTTGTCTAGGTCTTGCAACTTGCCCAACTAGGATTTTGCTTCACACTCAGGTGTGCTCGGATAATAATGATAGCTATAGGTCCATAAATTATAAAATATTGTGAATAAAATGGTGTCTAATATAACCCACTCTAATATGCTCTCAAGAGTGGGGATATCCCAGTTATGAATTCTAGGATGTTAGCTTTTTGAGCTATATGCTAAAAGGAAATGAAGCCACAAGTAATGGAAATAAGAAAGCAATATAAAAACTATGATAATGGAAGCTAAACGAGCATGAAACTAAGACAAGATACTTCATAAATAGCTCACATAATAGCCATTAATGGAGGCTCACAAAAAATGGAGAATACAACATATCAATCTCTCTATTAGTGAATACATAGAGGATACATACTTCCTTACAATGAGCCCTATATATAAGAAGATAAGTTACTTGGGCCTCACTCTTCCTAAGTGCATGAGGGACACATGTCCTTTTACATCATTGCACATATACAACTTGCATATGGACACTTGTCCATTTATTCCTTTGCACATTCTAACACTTGTGCATAGGTTACTTCTTCCCCAAGTAACTCCTACTCTAATAATCTACCTAAGGTGGTACATAGACATGTACCTAAATAATGTAATATACTCTAACTCTAACACCCCCCTATATTACATTATTTAGGTATTGAATACTTTAGTTTTCAATATGGATCTTTGTATTTATCTTCATTCTTCAAGTGGTATTTGAATTGATCTACTTGAGCTTCGCCTTTTTGATTGACTCTGTATTTTGATTTTGACACTATTACTATTTTCCTTCCAATTTTGTTGTAGAAGTAGTTCATACCTTTCCTGTGCCCATATCTGCACCTTGAGAAGTATACTTGAGAGAATTCACTGATGAAGTTTCTTGTCATTGTATATACCCAATCAAAGAAATGATTTTCTTTGTACCAACAATGTCTTTGGGAATGATTGGTTCCTCCATAAATTTTATAGCTATGGAGATTCTAGCATCTCTCTATCTTGTGCCCATATCTATTACAATGACTACACCTATTTTTTATAGCCAAATATCTCTGACCATTTTGTCCTTCACAACAACTATTTCTATCAACCTCTATCATTGATTTTATTCCTTGATTATTATTGTTAGTCTAACCTGTATATTCAAGATCTTCATACTTTGATCTAATTTCTTATGCTATTGGTTATTTCAATCCTATTCATGTTTTTAATCTTGTATCCTCATATCTTATCATCTTTGAGAAAAAACCATTAGTATGACCAATACAATCATTAGAATTATTTTTATCAACATCAATATAATCTTGTTCATCACTGTATCTATCATCATATGAATTTATGCCTTCATAAATTCTAGCACCATGAACCTTTTCTAAGCAATCATGAATTGTATCTAAATCACTTGTATCACATATAGCATCAATCTTTGTAACAGGTTCTTCTACCTTTGTCAAGGATTCTAGATCACTAGTGTCAATGCTTGCATTACAATATTCCCTTTCATTTTGACAAGAATTATGATTTGCATCTTTATCCATTTGAAGAAGATCACTAGTATCATAGCATGCATCAATCATCAATGGTTTTGATTCTATGGTATTGCAACATGAATCTACTTGTTGGACATTTTGAGTCCTTAAGCCAAATTTGTCATTGATGTCAAGATTCCAATGAGAGTTCTTCTTCAGTTTGAGCGCAAAGTTTAATGGAAGTTTATAATGGGTTAAAATATTTTATTTTACACCCAAAAATATTGGGTCAGAAAGAGGTTTTTGCTTCTCCATGGAAGCAATTCATCCGAAGCATTGGAAGGTTAAAAATATTATAATTGTTATTATAATATTTACCAAAGTGGTAAAAATCTAATTAAATATTATAATTTTTAATTATAATATTATTAGATTTTAAAGGATAAAGTTCATTTTATTAAAACCCTAAGGTTGGGTTTTAGAGAAATAAAATATAATTGAGCACAAAGTTTTTAATAATTAAAAATCCAAAGGTTGGGTTTTACTAAGGCTTTCAAAGCCTTAGAGCGCTAATGTGATGCATTCAAATCAAAGCGTTGACATATTAGACAAATGAGGAGGGCAATATAAATACATGCCCAAAAGTCATTCATTAATCATCCTTGCTCGAATAAAATCTTTGTGGCATATGTGAAAATGAGCTTGTGTGGTTTAAAATGATTGGCAAAGGAAGAAGAGGATAAGACAAAGTGAGACCACCCCCCAATTCACATTGGGTAGTGTGGCCTAGTGGTAGCTTGGAGAGCATGAAGGTGTTGAGAGCATAGAGGTTGTGTGTTCTATTCTCACAGAGTGGTTTTTGGTGGTAGTGTTGTGGAAGCACCCAAGGCACACATTTTATTAAACGTGGGCAATGAGAAGCGTAAAGAGGAAGCACATGGTGCTTCCCCCTTTACGAACGAGTGTGTAGCTCATGTGGAAACCTTAGCCATGGCTAAGGCACTTGCATTGAGGGCAAGACGTGAAATCGAATCCCCTTGAGGTAGGTACAAATTTTTAATTAAAATTTTATGGTTTATGCCCTAAGGTTGGAGTGATAAGGTTTTTTTAGAGTTTATTAATTTTTAATAAACTTTATTAAATAAAGGTTGTGGTGATTGATTTTTGAAGGTGAAGTTTTGATGATTGTTTGAGTTTTATAATCTGGAAATTGTTGTTTTGAGAGTTATGTTTTAGGAGGTATAAGGAGTTATAATAAAGTCTTAATTGAGAGTTATTTTAGGACTTGTTGGCTATTATTTTTTATAAGGGTTTTCTTCTAAAAAGGACCTTGGTGGATGTTAAAAGTAAGTTCAATTACTAAGGTGTATTTAAATTTATATTTTACATTGTGATTTTTATTGAAGTCTTCTAACCCTTATTGAGATTGAAAAAGAAATTTTTAAGTGTGGCAGATTTTGTGAACAACTCCTTGGCAACAAAAAGGTATGGGCAATATTCTCCTTTGATAATTTGATTGGTTGGTTGATTTCAAAAAACATCTTTGGATAGAAAAGGATTTAATTAGGGTTTCATTTTTGAAAGTTTTTGAGTTGATGCTTCAATGTTTTCTGAATTGAGAGTTGTGATTAAACCGTGTATGATAAGCATTGTTGTTGAGACCATTGGTTGAGTGAAGTGTTTGAGTTAATTCTTCAAGGTTTTCTAGAATTAAGTGTTGTGATTAAAACCTTGTTTTATTAGCATTGTTGTTGAAGCCATTGGATTGTGCAAAGATCTTGACCTTGATTTAGGAAAGAACATGAGTATCATTGTTATGTGAAGATTGATTTATGAGCATTGTTGTTGAAGAGAGTTGAACTAGGTTTTTAAAAGATCATGAGTATCATTGTTAGGTGAAATTTGTTGTTGAGAATTGTTGGAAATATTTTGAGTTTGATGATACATGCTTAGACTAGGGTTTATGAGCAAGAGTTATATCTTGAGTGATTGGTTGAGTAGAGTTGATTGGGCCTAGTCAAGTGGATGTATGAAGTGGTTGTTCAAGTTTCATAAACCAAACTATTCTATATTATAATTTGAGTTGAGATTGAGTTTTTGAGTATAGAACATATTGAGTCTCTAAAAATTCTCTTTATGCTTCTATGAGATTGAGTTGAGAAAGAGATTGAGTTTTGAGTATAGAACATATTGAGTCTCTAACAATTCTCTTTATGCTTCTATGAGATTGATTTGATTTGAGAACGTGATTAAGAAAATTTGAAGTTCTATGTGAGCTTGTTGAGCAGATTTGGATAAGTTCTGTGTGAGCTTGTTGAGAAAATTTGGACAAGTTCTATGTGAGTTTATTGAGTAGATTTGGACAAGTTCTATGTGAGCTTGTTAAGCAGATTTAGACAAGTTTTGTGTGAGCTTATTGAGCAAATTTGGATAGGTTTTGTATGGACTTGTTGAGCAGAGTTGTGAAGGTTATGTGTGGACCTAGTGAGCAGATTTGGACAGTTCTGTGTGAACCTGTTGAGCAAAGTTGACCAGGTTTTGTGTGGACCTGGTGAGTATATTTGAATAGGTTTTGTGTGGACCTGTTGAGCAGAGTTGAGCAAGTTCTGTGTGGACTTGTTGAGTAGAGTTGTATAGGTTCTATGTGGACCTGTTGAGAATATTTGAGCAGGTTCTGAGTGAACCTATTGAGAAGAGTTGTGCAGGTTTTGTGTGGACCTATTGATAAGATTTGAGTAGGTTTTGAGTGGACCTATTGAGAATATTTGTGATAGATCGACTGGACTATGTTTAGTGTAGATTTGAGTGGACATGTGCTAGATTTACTGGACTATGTTTAGTGCAATATTTAAGCATATTTGTGCTAGAACGAATGTACTATGTTTAGTGTAATATATTGAACAAAGTTGTGCTAGATTGACTGGATTATTTTTAGTATAGTATTGAGACAGAGCTTTGGAGTTGACAGAGCAGAGAGGTAGAATATCTAGTGGATAGAGATCCATCATCTAGGATATTGAGGATAGGTCTTCTAAGTGAGGACAAGATTCTTCAAGTGGAGAGAGATCCACCAGTCAGTGTAGTGGAGGCAGAGTCTTCTAGAGGATCACCAGCCAGAGAAAAGGAGAAAGAGTTCTCCTATGGATAGAGATACACAAACTAGATTTAATGTATCAACATATCCTTTGAACAAAGGTCTATAAATATTGTAATTGGGAAGGATTCCCAAGATATTGATTAAGAAAATTTAGTGAAATATTTTCTCTGTGGAAGTAGCCATTTTTGGGTGAACCACATAAATTGTTGTGTCTTTATTGTGTGTGGTGTTATGTACATTACTTTGATTACTATTTTTTATATTGCTATCTTTACATTGTGTATATTGGTTTTAGAGAAAAAGTAAAAAGTGCTCTTATACTATTCACCCCCCTCTCAGTATAATCTTGTGTTCTTCAATTGGTTTCATAGCGGGTTCCTTCAGAATAGTTTGATAGCTTGAATGAAAAGTGGTTAAGAACACAATGGATCAAAAGGATAAAAGGGATGGGTCCATCAATAATACAGTACCAGTATTTTATGAAAGTGACTTCTTGTATTGGTGTATGCTGATGAGGTTTCACTTGATGGCACTTGGCAATGAAGTTTGGGATGTAGTGGAACTTGGATATGATTCTGCAGTCAATCCTCCTACAGATAAGGAATGTAAGCTTCTAATACATGCAAATTCAAGAGCTATGAATACAATTATAAAAGGGTTGCGTAGATCATAATCTATGAAGGTTATGGATTGCAAAACAACAAAAGAAATGTGGTAACTACTGCATAACATATATGAAGGATATAAAGGTGTCAGGAAATCTAAGATCAAAAATATCAAAGGAGAATTTGGAAATCTAAGAATGCAGGATGATGAAAGCATTCGTGACTATTTCAGTAAGATTGATGAACTTGTACATGAGATGAGAGGTCTTGGAATGAAGGTTGATGAATCCAATGCTTGTGATAAGATCTTGAGAACTCTTCCCAAAAGGTACAGTGAAAAAGTCTCTACTATAGAAACATCAATTGATAGTGATATTCTAACAAGAAATTATTTACTTGGCATGCTTACAATTTTGAGATAAGAACAAAATATCCTATCCGTCTGAAAGAGGCTACTTTCAAAGTGAACAAGAATATAAAGGGTAAAAATTTAGAATCAAGCAGTGAGTCATCCAGTGATGACAAAGCAAATTATGGTAGAAGATAAAAAGGTTCCAGAAGACCTATAGATCTAAGATCTATTAAGTGTTTCAATTGTGGAAAGTATGGATATTTTACAATAGATTGTAAAGAGCCAAATAACAACAATGGTGAAGAAAAATAGGATCACAGGTATAGGGAATCAGAAAGACACAGGAACCAAAAGAAAAGTAAATATGGACAAGGAAGAAAGTTCTTCCAAAGACAAAAGAGGAGCTACTATGTGGATAATGCAAGTAAGTACTCAAATTACAGTGATGCTAGTTATTTATATAATGATAGATATGAAGTCCTATTTATGATTGAAGAAAAGAACCAGTTAAGAAAAAGACTCCAGCTATTATCAAGTGTTTTAGATGTGGTAAATTTGGACATCTTGAAGATGATTGTACAAGGTATGGTTATAGTTTTACTGATGATGAATATGAGAATGCACTTGAAGGACCAGATGAAAATCTTATAATAGCTTTGGAATAAGAAGTAAGTGATCCTATAGAAGACAAGCCAAAAGAAAGTAATGATATAGAAAAAGGTAAACAAATAGAAGATTATTCAGTAGAGAATGGTTATGATCTCAAGGGAGAACTTATCTATGCCCTTGACAAGGTAAATAAGGTAAGAAAACAACACTTTAAACTTGAAATTTAGTTTCAATAATGTGAAGAGAAAATATTGCTTGAAGAGGATTTAGAAAAATCAAAGGCTAAGGCAAAAATATTCAAAGATAACTTAGAAGCAAAGATCTTGGAATGTGAAAAGTTAGCACAAGAAGTGGCACTACTAAAATAATAGTTAGAGGACTCCAAGGTCAAGATGAAAGGATTAAATAATAGCTCAAATATTATGGATAAAATAATCAAGGTTCAAAGAAGGTCAACAAACAAAAAAAGTCTTGGTTTTGAACAAACTCAAAATAAACAGGAAGGAGAGTTAACTTCAAGTTCTTAAGAGGAAAATTCAAATGAAGATACTTCAGAATAAGATAGTGTAAGATAAATTCAGACATCATAGGAAGAATTGGACAATAAAGAGTTCAACAAAGATAGGAATAATGCACATAGAAGATATATATGGAATAACAATCAGAACAGGAGACCGATGAGGTCAAAACAAGAAAGCTTCAACGAAATATGTTTTTCATGTCACAATTTTGGGCACATGGCTTCACATTGCAGGACACATGAAAGACAAGAATGTGGGAATGGATAGTTTTTCCATGGGTATTGCTACTCATGTAATCATTTTGGTCATAAGGCAATGAATTGCAGGGTTCATGAAATAAGAAGATATGCCTTCACTAGAAGAAATCCTAAGATATTTTCACCTCTAAGGAATAATATCATTAAGTGTTATAAGTGCAATAATGATGGTCACACAACAAAGTGGTGTAGAGAAGATATTCCAAAAATAGGTATGAACAGGAATAGGAACATGAACAGGGACAAGAAAATGAACAAGAACATGAATAGGAACAGGAACAGGAACAGGAACAGGAACATGAATAGGAACAGGAGCAGGAACAGGAATAGGAACCTAGATGTGAATAAGAATAGGAACAAGAACATGAATGATGACAGGAAAAGGGATGATGACTTGAATAGAAATAGTCAGAGGATTCAAGAAACTCAAAAAATAAGGAAAAAGAATAAAGGTAAAGAATAGTGTTTTTAGGAAGTAGAAATACTCCCACCCCATAATTAATCACCTCATGAGGAGGTGGAGGAGCTAAGCTAAGAGGCTCATTCTTAACCCGGAGACCCAAAGGTGACCCTTTGCCATTGATTTCAAAGGGGGATAGATTTGTGTATTGGGGAGATATTTGATATTTGAGATAGCATTGACCCAACGAGAGCAATGTCCCAGGGGGAGTAGAAGGAAAAATAAAGGTCAGGTTTCAATAAAAAGAATGTGGGTTGCCATCAATGACAAAGGGGAATATTGTTGGAAATTTTGAGTCCCTAAGCCAAAGTTGTCATTAATGTCAAGATGCAAGTGAGAGTTCTTCTTCAGTTTGAGTGCAAAGTTTAATGGAATTTTATAATGGGTTAAAATATTTTATTTTACACCCAGAAATATTGGGTCAGAAAGAAGTTTTTACTTCTCCATGGAACCAATTCATGCGAAGCATTGGAAGGTTAAAAATATTATAATAATTATTATAATATTTACCAAAGCGGTAAAAATCTAATTAAATATTATAATTTTTAATTATAATATAATTATATTTTAAAAAATAAAGTTCATTTGATTAAAACCCTAAGGTTGGGTTTTAGAGAAATAAAATATAATCGAGCACAAAGTTTTTAATAATTAAAAACCCAAAGGTTGGGTTTTACTAAGGCTTTCAAAGCCTTAGAGCACCGATGTGATGCATTCATATTAAATCATCAATGTCTTAGACAAAGGAGGAAGGCAATATAAATACATGGCCAAAAGTCATTCATTAATCACCCTTGCTCGAATAAAATCTTTGTGGCATATGTGAAAACAAGCTCGTGTGGTTTAAAATGATTGGAAAAGGAAGCATAGGATAAGATGGAGTGAGACAACCCCCAAATTTGCATTAGGCAGTGTGGCCTAGTGGTATCTTGGAGAGCGTGATGGCATTGAGAGCATGGAGGTTGTGCATTCGATTCTCACGGAGTGGTTTTTGGCAGTAGTATTGTGGAAGCACTCAAGGAACGCATTTTATTAAACGTGGGCAAGGAGAAGCGCAAAGAGGAAGCACGTGGTGCTTCCCCTTTGCAAACGAGCGTGTAGCTTGTGTGGCAACCTTAGCTACAACTAAGGCACTCACGGTGAGGGCAATACATGAGATCGAATCCCCTTGAGGTAGGTATGAATTTTTAATTAAAATTTTATGGTTTATGCCCTAAGGTTGGAGTGATAAGATTGTTTTAGAGTTTATTAATTTTTAATAAACTTTATTAAATAAAGGTTGTGGTGATTTATTTTTGAAGGTGAAGTGTTGATGATTGTTTGAGTTTTATAATCTGGAATTTTTTGTTTTGAGAGTTATATTTTAGGAGGTATAAGGAGTTATAATAAAGTCTTAATTGAGAGTTATTTTAAGACTTGTTGGCTATTATTTTTGATAAGATTTTTCTTCTATAAATGACCTTGGTGGATTTTAAAATTAATTTGGATTAATAAGGTGTATTTAAAGTTATATTTTGCATTGTGATTTTTATTGAAGTCCTCTAACCCTTATTGAGATTGAAAAGAAATTTTTAAGTGTGGCAGATTTTGTGAACAAATCCTTGGCAACAAAAAGGTATGGGCAATATTCTCCTTTGATAATTTGATTGGTTGGTTTATTTCTAAAAACATCTTTGGAGAGAAAAGGATTTAATTAGGGTTTCCTTTTTTGAAAGTTTTTGAATTGATGCTTCAAGGTTTTCTGAATTGAGAGTTGTGATTAAACCTTGTTTGATAAGCATTATTGTTGATACCATTGGTTGAGTGAAGTGTTTGAGTTAATGCTTCAAGTTTTTCTAGAATTAAGTGTTGTGATTAAAACCTTTTTTTATTAGCATTGTTGTTGAAGCCATTGGATTGTGCAAAGAGCTTGAACTTGAGTCAGGAAAGAACATGAGTATCATTGTTATGTGAAGATTAATTTATGAGAATTGTTGTTGAATTGAGTTGAACTAAGGTTTAAAAATATCATGAGTATCATTGTTAGGTGATATTTGTTGTTGAGCATTGTTGGAAATATTTTGAGTTGTATGATACATGCTTGGATTATGAGCAAGAGTTGTTTCTTGAGTGATTGGTTGAGTAGAGTTGATTGGGCCTAGTCAAGTGGATGTATGAATTGGTTGTTCAAGTTCCATAAAAAAAACTATTCTATATTCTAATTTGAGTTGAGATTGAGTTTTTGAGTATAGAACATATTGAGTCTCTGACAATTCTCTTTATGCTACTATTATATTGAGTTGAGAAAGAGATTGAGTTTTGAGTATAGAACATATTGAGTCTCTAGCAATTATATTTATGCTTCTATGAGATTGATTTGAGTTGAGAAAGTGATTGACCAAATTTGGACAAGTTATGTGTGAGCTTGTTGAGCAGATTTGGACAAGTTCTATGTGAGCTTGTTGACCAGATTTGGACAAGTTCTATGTGAGCTTCTTGAGTAGATTTGGATAGGTTTTATATGGACTTATTGAGCAGAGTTGAGCAGGTTCTGTGTGGACCTAGTGAGCATATTTATATAGGTTCTATGTGGACCTATTGAGCAGAGTTGAGCAAGTTCTGTGTGGACTTGGTGAGCAGATTTGGACAAGTTATGTGTGGACCTGTTGAGCAGAGTTGAGCAAGTTCTATGTGGACCTATTGATCAGAGTTGTGCAGGTTCTATGTGGACCTATTGAGAAGATTTTAGTAGGTTCTGAGTGAACCTATTGAGTATAGTTATGTAGGTTATATATGGACATGTTGAGAAGATTTGAGTAGGTTCTGAGTGGACCTATTGAGCATATTTGTGCTAGACCGATTGAATTGTGTTTAGTGCATATTTGAGTGGACTTGTGCTAGACCTACTGGACTGTGTTTAGTGTAAGAGTTCAACAGATTTGTGCTAGAACAAATATACTATGTTTAGTGCAAGAGATTGAGCAAAGTTGTTCTATATCGATTGGATTATGTTTAGTAAAGTATTAAGACAGATATTTGGAGGTGACAAAGTAGATAGGACAGAGTCTCTAGTGGATAGAGATCCATCAGCTAGGACATTGAGGACAGGTCTTCTGAGTGAGGACAAGAGTCTTCAAGTGGAGAGAGATCCACCAGTCAGTGTAGTGGAGGCAAAGTCTTCTAGAGGATCACCAGCCATAGTAGAGGAGAAAGAGTTCTCCTGTGGATAGAGATCCACAAACCAGATTTAGGGGATCAACATCTCCTTTGGATAGAGGTCCATAAACATTGTAATTGGGAAGGATTCCCAAGATATTGATTGAGAAAATTTAGTGAAATATTTTCTCCGTGGAAGTAGCCATTTTTGGGTGAACTGCGTAAATTGTTGTCTCTATTGTGTGTGGTGTTGTATACATTGCTTTGATTACTGCTATTGATATTACTATATTTACATTGCATATATTAGTTTGAGAGAAAAAAGTAAAAAGTTCTCTTATATTGTTCACCCCCCCTCTCAGTATAAGCTTGTGTTCTTCATCTACCATCATATTTCTTGTGTCATTTGTATCACTAGAAGCATATTTTATTTCTATCTTGTTCTTTACCTCTTCAACCTTTTCATGTTCTCTCATATTAGAAACATTAAGAGTGATAATTCCTTTGTAGATTATTCTCCATATATTGGTAGGTATAGTAACAAAATATTCATAGTAATCATTAGCATTACTAAGAACACTTTGCATGCATTTCTGAAGTGTAGAATAATCCCCTTTTTCTGCTTCACTAGTAATATCACCAAGCATATTGTTCAAAGTATTTACTTCATTAATATACATGTTCTTCAAACCTTCTATCATGTCCTTTTATCTTCTATTATTGTCTTTGAGAACATCATTAGAAAGTAATTCCATGTATATTACTTTTCCTATATCATTAGGTAATGTGAAAACATATTTTGAGTTTGTTTGTGCTTCACCAATTTTTGAATTTAAGTAATCTCCTAGTGTTAAAAAACTTTCATTTTTGGCCTCTCTCATGATTGATTGCAAAACCTTTTTTTTTTTATAGATGTATTCTCTTGACTTTCAATTTTCTCTATCATATTTTGTGTGCATCCTTTTAGTAGTTGCAATCATTATTGTATTTTCTAAAGGGTCATCTTGAATGTAAATTTCTTCTTCTTGAAATTCCGAGTCTTCTCCAAAGATAATTAGTTCTTGTTGAAGACATAGGTTTTCTTCTTCAACTAATTCTATCAACTTGTGAAGTTCTAGTTTCTACTTTTGGATTACTTATCTTCCTTTTTATTTTCTTTTTCTTTACCATATTCCTTTTATGTAGGATACCTTATGGCTCCCTAGATATGATTATATAATCAACCTTGCTAATATATCTTCAATTTTGTAGATTTTGAAAAATACCTTCTAGTAAGTGTTTAGATGCAATACAAATTTGATTATAAATTTAACTTTCTTGGATTTAGTAGAATCCTTTTTGACTTCCTAAGGTTCAACTTTAATTTTCCTTCACCTTATTTCTCCTTATGAATTTAATAAGTAGAAAGCTAAAGATAATGATGCACCTTCAATTTGATGAAGTTCTATATTTCAAGACCTTTAAGTTGGATTAATGTCTCAATAATGTAAGAGACTAATGTAGAAATGTATTTCCAACTTTCAAGCAATAAATAGCTATGCTCCTTTAACCTTCAATGGTTTAATTTTTCTAAATTCCAATTTTCTAAGGTTTGATGTAGTAACCCTTATATCTCCCTAATTTGGAATTTTAGAAATTAATTAATATTTGCAATAATAATTTTCCATGTTGAAAACCTTATTCCTCCCAAAATTATTTAATTGCAAATATTTAAGGTTAAAAAATAATATTTTGCAAATTAATATTAATTCTCTAATGGTAGAAATCCTTATATCTCCATCTTAATTATTTGTAAAATATAATAAGGTTTGATTCCTATGCAATGATATATTTTCCTATCTTCAATTTGCTTTCTATTTTTCTAAGATTATAATTGCTTTAATGCAAGATTTAAACTTAGAAAATTTCACTTATATCTCCAATAATTTGAAAGCAAATATAATTTACAAATAACCTTATATCTCCCTATATACTTATAAACTTTATTAAAAACCTCAAAAATCAAATTAGCTTTTATAAATCCCATATTTTCTATTTTATTTAAATTTTCCAATACCCTTATATATCCCAAAGTAAAGCATGCAATGAAATTTCAAAGAGCGCTTTTCCTTTACCTTACATTCTATCGAAGATGTTTTAGAGAAAGGTAGGTACGATAGTAGTTTTATGACACGTGGAAAACAAGCATCAATTTGCGTGAGGTAGGGTTTCTTTGTCATGAATTTTTTGATAACAACCTTCCTAATAATACCAATATTTTATGAAATGCTTGGGTGGAAATTGGCATCTAACCTCGTCCATTACCATTGTTGTTCATACAAATGAATATTTGTGCACACACATAACGACTTTATTTGGCACACAGACTTTAGGTATTTCAATGCATTTCTTGCAAGATCATTTTACAAGTGTGCACATTGGGTTGGTTGGATAGCAAATAGAGGTAGTGACAGAGCTTTTTGGGTATCCAGAATGTAGGGAAGAAGTGATAAGAATACCTATAACTAAAATGGTCTTTCTGCAAACCCTCACTCATAGAAATGGAGGTATTGTTCACAATTAAAGTAAGCAACAAGGTTGGAAGAGAGTAGAGCAGTGACAATGACAAAGCAATGGTTGGACAGGTGTAGGTACAACGAACAAAACTTGAGGTGGTAGGATTTTTGCTCTCCTTGAAGAAATAAATCTGCATTTCTATGTGGGAGATGAGATATGGAAAAATTTGAAGCAGGTAGCAAGTATTATAGCAAAACCCTCACACAAGTGGACACAGGTCAACAACATGTTGCAATGAAGAGACTATCGTGATGGTGGGTTGCATAGTAGCAAAAAAATAGGAAATACCTTTTTGGAAGCATCCGTAGTGTCCAAGGTGATGAATAGACTAGAAAGGACTATAAACCCTCTGAGAAGATAAAAATAGTGGCGGTCCTTGAGCTTGGTAGGGTTTGGAAATTTTGGAAAATAGGAAACTGGAATGGAACAACAAAACATGCAAAAGAAAATTATAAAAAAAAAAAAAAATCGTATAAAACCTAAAAATGGCCTTTTCAATGTAAGGCAAGAGGCCTTTTTTTTTCTACTCCTCTCTAATATAAAACACAAAGTTCCCTAATGCCATAATTTTTTCAACCCGTCGAAAAAACTCCATTGTTAAGCATTTTCAGCTGGAGTAGTGCTCGGATGGGTGACCTCTTAGGAAGTCTCGATCTTTACACTTTTTGTGGCTTTTTCTATTTCTATTTTTACAGATGGATGGGTGCCAATTTATGATGTTTGATTGTTTTATTTTTTTTGGTATGCTTTCTTTTTTTAAATGCCATGTTGTGTTCAAATTTTTTACTTTCCAAAATTTCCTTTGATGTAGACTATCTTATGACTCCTAAAATTTAATTTCAAATTCTTTCTCTTCTTTAATAACTCATTTTTCATATCTCAAATCAATATTCAAATCTTTCAAGTTTTTAAATCTTAAATTTATTTATCAAATTTCATAAATCAAATCAATTTTAAAATTTCATCAATTATCAAAGTCAATGTTTTAATCTCTCAATCCTTCCTTTTATCTCCAAAATTTTCAAAATTCAAAAATTCCTTCTTTCAATACTAATACTAATCATAAAATATTCGAATTTCAATTCATCATTCATTTAATTCGTTTAATTATTTCTATTTAATAAAATTTAATTATTCAATTTTCTTATATCTCCCAATTCAATTCACAATTAATTTCAAGTTCACCCAAATTCCAATCAATTCAATATTTAATTCAAACTTCAATTGTTTTGTTTTATTATAAATCTCATTCATCAATTTATTCCTTTCAATTAATTATTTTTATCTCCAAAGTTTAACCTTATAAATAAGTCTTCCAATTAATTCCAAATTTACTTTTAAACTCTTATAACTCCCAAACCAATTTAATCATATTAGATGCTTGAAAATAACCCAATATGCTCCTTTGAAAACTTAAACATTTACCTTGATTTTCTACCATGTCATATATTGTTTTGGAATTAGGGCATGGTAAACATTATGCACTATGAAATTTGGTAGTAGGCATTACATTTTTTATTAATCTACTGAATCTCCTAAATTTGGCTCCTTATTTGGATTATCTCTTCCCACTGCCCATGACCTCTCCTTTTATCATAACTTTGTATTCTTCAAGGTTCTTTACAAGCTCTCAACTATATTTGTCATTCACTCTCAGCTCATCCTCAACTTAACATCTCCATAGTTCAATTGTAACTCCTTGCATGTTCTCTACAACTATCCAACAAATATTTGATGTCCACTCTCGACTCTTCCACTCTTGTATTTGACCATCAATATTTCATTATCCTTTGGATTCTAGCACTAAGGCACATGTCCTCATCATAGCAATATATTTACAATAATCACTTTTGTATCCATATCCAACAAAACTCACTCTAACACCTTCATAAATTCTTCTATTTGTGTTCTTCAACATAGTAATATTTTCAATGCAACAATATTCTCAATGCAACAATCTCTATAATACAATAATCTTCTTGCTTTACTCAATGTAAGAGACTCTTAGTATATTAATATTCTCCTACAATAATCTATTTCTCTTTATCTCCTTCAATATATCATTCAACATCCTCCTCTTCACAATAATGTCTTTGTTCAACTCCTCAAAATTCCCCAACATAACAATCCTCTCTACACAACAATATTCACAATAATCCTCCTCAATGTACATTTCTCCTTGATGGCTTTTAATCTTACTACCACAAAATATCATAGGAATAAATATAAAGTAGACACAATATTAAAGATCAAATATATTTATAATGAAGAGTAGAATAGTATATGAGCAATCTAATATGTATATATAGAGGTCAATATAATAATGAAAATAATATTCACTTATAATATCAAATATGAATGTAAATGACCTAAATCATTCATGAACTATGCATGAAGAAAACTTATAATATTAATTTCTCAAAATTTGTATACAAGGTTTATTCCCAATTGGATCTCTTTTACAATCATGTAATAAAATATAGAATTGATTCATCCTTTCATGGAGCTTTATCTCCATAATATAGTCATATAAGATGACTCTTCATGTACTTGACTATTGCTCTTCATATGACAAGTATTATGACGTTTGGCTTATCATCTTACCACTTGCATACTAGACTCTTCATTTTCTTCTTGTATGCACACTTGACTCTATGACACTTGCATAAATCTACACTACTCTTACAATTATACATAAAATCCTAATCTAAGACATTTGTGCACATCCTAATAATATATATTTGCACGCTTACATTCATAACACTTGTGCACAATATCTCAATACACTCTTGCACTCTTCCTTACACGACACTTGTGCATTTCCTACACATTGAAACTTACATAAAAGAGGAAATATAAATCACTCATCTGAACTATAGACTCAACCCTAATATATTACACATTAAAATTTATACCATGAAGGTACGTACATTTACATGTACCAAATAATATAATATTCCTCAACACTCCTCACAACAATCTTATCAACAATTTCTCTAACAATATCTCCACTCAATCAAATTCTTCTCTCAAAATTTTTTTGCAAGAAGACACTCGAACCAAGTAGGCTATGATACCATTTTTGGTAATTTTTCTAGATTATCTCATATTTTAATTTCTCCATGATCAAATATTGATCACATAAAACACATTCATATCATAACTCAAACATTTCTCACAATACAAAACACAATTTATTGCATTCAAAATATTTAGATTGATTACATAACATGGAGATTTGTATCTGTTGGTCAAATATCTACCTAATCAACAAAACTACGTTTGTGCGCCCTAGATATGGCCAACATTGAATGACCGGAGGAAAGGAATGTCCTCCATGCCAATATCCAGAGAGGGTTGGCTCCCAAGCTAAATCCTACATGGGTTAAAGACTAGAGTTGCAGGAAAGAAATTAGAAATTGCAGAAAGAGATGGGAAATATAGCCACAGGCCAAAGGTGTAGGATTTGGGGTAGACTAACAGCAAGAAATTCACCCAAGCATGAAATAGCATGTAATAAAAGAGAAGCAGCAAAATTTACTCATAAACTTGCAGAAACAACCTCCAGAATAACACTCCAACACTCACTCCCTCATTAGCAACATTTAAATTCAGATGCAGAATTCAAATTCAACAACAAATAAGGAATATGAATGTAAAATAGAAATGCACAAATACAAAAGGAAATTACACACAAGATCACTTGCAAATTCAGAAGCCTTGTATCTTCTATTGATGCAGAGAACTTGGAGAGTTTTCTCGCAAAATGTCTAACCTCCTTTTACAATGAGAATTCAGTAGTATTTATAGAGGATTTCGCCTCTTTCATTAAATGCACATGGAGACAAAATGATCGTAGATCCGGAACCATGGAGAGGAAATTCCTCCTTGGAAATATTCAAAGCTTGTTGTCTTGAAACATCGATCCGGTTTACAAGGAAACTTCTTCATGAAATATTTGCTTTTGGATTCGGTGCACAAAAAATTAAGAGACGTTTGACATCTTGAAAATGCACTCCTGCTTCGGAAATCATGAAAATCATCCTGTATTTTTAATACGACTTGCTTCTCTACTCGGGATTCATGATTTGAGTTACTTCTCGCCTCCATTATTTAATATTTTCCATGATCTACTCTAGGCGCCTTTTAAAAATTTGGACATTAGTGGTGAGTACGCTTTCAATTGACTATCTCCCTTCTTTGACCGTGGCGACAACAATGCTTTTCATTCCCGATAAAAATATTTAGCAGATGCCTCGCTTGCCTTTAAAAATCATGTTCACCCCCAAAAGGGGCACCAAAGACAGTCGCCCTCCCTTTGGGATGAACACGACGTTGACTATTCAACGTCACCTCAACCCTTTCGATGCATTCATCCAACTTTGCATTCGCTAGCATGTTTGTACGACTCTCTTCTTGGGAGGACGTTCGCCCATGGGAGGGGTGAACGGGGTGTTCACCCCTCAACCTAGGTGAACGTGATGTTGACCATTTGGTCATGTGCGTGTTGTTGACTTTCCCTCTTCCATCACGCTTCTAATTACGTTCACCCCAAAGTGGGGTGAATGGAGCTTTCACCCCACTTTTGGGGTGAATGCACTCCTTCACCGAAATGGTTTTCTTTATGATGGGCAGGCATGCGCATTATTCCAAACTTAAAAATACGTTCACCCCAAAGTGGGGCGAACGGAGCTTTCACCCCATATTTGGGGTGAACGCAATTCTCCAAGTCTTATCCTTGGGCACTTTCATACCTCTCAATGTTTTCTTCTTTTTTTTTGGCAGTGTGCAGGGCCTTTTTCTTAGAGCGAACGCATCTTCAATTTTTTAGTGAATGCTTCATCCACCCACCATTTCTCAGTGAGTTTTCAAATGACACAATACTTGAATTTCCAATGCAGTTTTCCAACTTCTCCCTTTAAACATTCATTACTTCCAGGCCAAAAGAGTATATATACAAATAAAAATAGAAAAATAAAATAACTGCAACATATGAACTCGGCCCAAAATATTATATTAGGATTAACATCTTTATTTTACCATCATACAATCAAAATGCCCATTCAAAGATCAAAATCCCAATGTGGCAAAGTGTAAAACTGCCAATATTTTTGGCGACTCACGGGGTATCCAGCTCGCATGGATGCAAGCGATCCCAGGCCTTTATCCATTGGGCTGCTATGGAGTCTTTTTGTCGGCTGCCTTGGCTGGCACTTTTGATGTGGATGCCTTTTGGTGTGCCTCTTCTTCTGCCTTCTCCTTGGCTTCAGCTTCGACTGCAATCTTGAGTACCTCGGTGCGCTCTACTTCCTCTGTCACTTTTTCTGTGCTACTACTCTTTTTGCCTGCTCTTTGAGGCTTTTAGAGGTAACCTCATAAACTGTGACTGCCTCCTCCCATGCTTGAGTGGTGAATAAGCAGGGAGTACTCAATGACTCATAAACGAATCAAATATTCTGGACATCTTCCAGACTGAGGCGCTTCGCTCACTGAGCTAGCTCAAATAGTGAAAGCTCCAGGTGGGTATATTTTTGCATAAGAGGCAATACCTGTGCTTCCATGATGGGCTCCTCCCATGCGTCGATCTTTGAGGTATCCTCTACGAACTTCCTCCAAGCTGTAGTCAATTGTTCCTTTGGTAGAGGTTCACCCCATTCATCAGTGAAGTCTGGGAATCCCAAACCAGCAAGAGTGTCAAAATGTGTCATGGAAACAGTATGCTCTCGCTCGATGGTATTAAGGATTTTTTGGCCTTCCCTTACTAGGTCCATTCTCTAAAAATAACTACGTAGTGTGACTTTGGCAGTGGACCAGGCATGATCCATTTCGCTTAGGGGACGAATGTGAATGCTGGAATTGGCCAGAGCTTGAATTTTTACTGCCATCTCCATATATGGCTCTAGCCTTTCCTCCATGTTATCAATTAATTGCTGCCCTAGTTGAATCTGTATGCTAGCCATCCATAAATAGTGCAATACTTGAACTACTTGTTCGGCCAGTTTCTCATAGTTTTGGGCCAAACGAAGGTGTGCCTCCTTAATACTCTATGGAGAAAAACCTACAGCCTATGCGACCTTTTCTACCAACTGATTCTTGATGGCTTCCAGCTACGTCTGGAGTGAGTGCATCTCTTTTCTTCTCTTTCCTTCAAATGCACTCCTACCTGTCGGTGCAAGTGTTCATTTTCAGTGGTCGTCCTTTCCTCTTGCGCTCTACTCTTAGCTAGGGTATTTTTGAGCTCGATAATTTTATTTTCATTCTCAAAATATTTCTCCTTGTAGTATTCACCATGCAAATATACCAAGCTCATGTCAACCTGTATGTTACCCATTTTCTCCGTTGGATCAATCTTGGTGAGATCTTCTGTTATAGTCTCATAGACATAATCACTCGACAACATTTCTCCTTGTGGATTTTGAACTAAGGGAGTGATTCTAGTCATGTGAGACTCCATGGCGACTGGGTCGAAGGCAACCTTCTTGATCAGCTGAGCTAGAGCCAGGGCCTCCTTTCACCTCTTACTCTTCAACCATTGTGAAGAACTCAGGTGTGCTCGATTAATTTTCTCCATGTCGGGTTGTTTCGGTGCCACTTGAACTTCGGGCAATGCTTGTATTTCCAAAAATGGAGTGAATGGAATAAAAACTTCTGAGCGGTTAGGCTCAAAAGAAGTAGTTGTGATGGTTAGAAGTGGAGGGACTGAAATGGTGGAATGGATGGAGGAACTAGGTTTAGCTATAGTTACGCTCACTCTGGGAGGAGCTTGTGTACTTACAACCTCAATGGAAGTGGTGGCGATAATGGAAGGGGAAGGGCACAAAAATGGATTCAGCCTTGATGCATATGAACTAAAATAAAGGGAGGTTGAAGAAAGGAGTAGTGACTTCGGGAAGAGAAGAAGGAAGTGAAATAGATATAGAGGGCATATCGAAGGGTGGAGAAATGGAGACCAAAACTGATGGGAGTGAATCAAAAGTCACTACATGCTCCAAAGAAGAAGGGGGAATAGAAGATGTACCTTTGGGCATGGGCACCGTGTGATATGGTGATGGGAGTGGCTATGAAATAACTTCTTCCTATTGCTCTTTCACTCTCTCCTCAACGTTCACATTCTCCTCGATGTCCATGACTTCCTCCTAAAATTCCTCCAATTGATGGTCCTCCCCTTGTCCTTGAACCATTGGAAATAGTTGCGCAACCATAGTCGGAACCTCCATTGCTGGTGAAGAATTGAAAACTACCACTGAAACAATAGGAACTGTAGGAACAACAACGACTGAAACTTCCGTAGTAGAAGAAGAAATGGCACTAGTCCTTGGTCTCTTCGCCACTTTAGGAAATGGGGGTGCATTCCAAACATTCTGCTTCTCTAATGTAGGTGCCTCCTCTATCTTCTACTTTGTCCATTGTGACCTTCTCTTGAACACATACTATTATTCTTCCTCCTCTGGAATATCTTCTTCAACTGATGGTTGTTCACTTTTATCTCTACTTTCACCACTCTCAAAATGATGGAAAATTTAGGGAAAAATCTTGGTGAAGGCAACAGGTTGATATGAATCAACAAACTCATCATAGGTGTCTAAAAATGCCTCATCCAATTTCAACCCATAAGGAGTGGTGGTCTTTCCTTGGTGAACCCGCATTATCCACCAGTTTGTGATTTTTTCTTCAGTCCATTTGGGTTCACTATCTTTTACTTGGCTAAACAAACCAGGTGGAGGAATCTGATTCTTATACCTTTCTGGATTATATTCAGCCTCTTGTTCATAGCAATCATGCCAGGGTGGGAGCGTCGTCATATCTTCAATGTGCCAATCCATGTCGGGCCCATCAAAATTATTTCACCTTTTCTCAATATCAGGCCATGGACAACAATGGAATGACTTGGCTTTTATTATCGCTAAAAATTTCCCCAATGGGTCATACCTCCAATGCTGTGGCATTTCTATCAAGCCTAAATCTTGCAGTGTCATCATGAGCAACCGATTTTGCCCTACTTGGCTCACTTTTATACTTTCGAATCTGAACGACATATTACAGGTTGTTTTCTTACCACGCCCGACTCCATATACATAATTTAAATAGTCAGACTGGTGCACCACCTCCATAGTGAAAACATGATCAGTGGCAAAATAAGGCAACAAAAAAAGCTTACTTGTAAAGCCAAAAATCCTCATGACCATGCCTTGAGTGAGCAAAAAAATATCTCCTTTCTCTCCATTAACCACTGATTCTCTCAACTCTCATGGCACCCTCTCGCATGTACCGTAGAGTAATTCTATCGTAGGTCCCAAAAATAAACTATTGAAATTGTAAAATGACTCCCTAGTTGTCAAAATGGAAGTCCACATATACACCGGTAGAAGTTCATCTCTTTCATCCATCTGTTGCATCATGATGAATGGGAAATGTTGTTGCAAGTGAAAAAATAAATACCATACCAGGAAAGAGGTATGTCTGAAGGACGTCTCTTCCCTAGTCTGCAATCTTTCCAACTAGAAATTCAATCTTCAAGAAATAAAATCAGCCCAATCGAAGAAAATTGGATTGGTGCTTTGCTTCATAGCCGATGGAGAGTAAAATTTAGTCTAGCATATACACTGTGCTAGGGCCGCCTACCATTTATGAATAGTAGAGTCCATAGGCAAACCTACCACCCATGCCAACATGGAATAAATATCTAAATTTTTAAATTTGGTGAGTGGCTTTGGCAAGTTTGGGTAAAATATTTTTACATAAGAAGGAGGCTTCAAACCACAAGTGAATGCTTCCCTCACTTCATCTGGGGTGATGGTAAACAATATTTCTCTCTTAGCATTCCTCACTGCTCTCGTGAATGGGTCATAAAACTGAGCAATCAACTTTACTAGCTTCGAACAAGGGTGTACGGGTGGACATAGGTACCAAAATAACTATGAGTGGTATGGTACTATCAACAAACTTTTTGACGTCACCCCTTGATTCACTGCAACTTCCACATCTTGCCATAATTTTTCCACACCTTTGTGTGTTATCACATAGTCATCGATCTTCGCCATTGTGTCGGTGTATGGGTCTAAATCAATATTTTCATTCCTTCGGGCCTTCTTGGATTTAGACCCTCCTTCTCTCTTTCATGACCTCTTAGGCTCTGTGGCTTCTGTAGTCTCTTGAGTCTCCTTACTTCACTTTCCCATTGTTTCTTTCTTCTGACAAATACTTTCAATGCTCTCTAAAAATTTCTGCAATGACAGTTCGGAAACACAATGGCAATAAAAAAACTTAGAAAAATAAACTATGGGTTTTTACCTGGTCCTTTATATAGAGCACTCTCCCAACTACCGTAATAAATGTTGAGTTACCCTGGGCACTTTCGGGAGAATGTGTGTATTAATTCACTCACCTGGCACTATTCCCAATGCTCTAATGGTATCACCTTTGATTCACTACCAAATCATCCTGGGAAAGAGTGCCCTCCTTCACCGTATAAATTTATTGTAAAATGTGCCCCGATCATCGAAGCCTTCTTGGAAAAAATAAAGTAGCCACCCGAAACCAATGATATATATTTTTGTTCCTCGGGAAGATAAAATCCTCCTTCTGCGCAAATTTGGGCGCACGTTCGAATTAAATGGCTTCAGCACACTCTTCAACCTGCATGCACGCTTCCCAATAACTACCACATGTTCAGGGCAACACTTCTTCTACAAGCGCGCTTCCAAAAGAGAATGGGGTGAAAACATTTTCGGAGCACTCTTGCCTTTCTCCCCTGACTTCTTCTCTTTCACTCTGAAACACCTCTGTCTCATCCGGTAAATATTCACAGTGCATAGCCTCCCTTTTAAAACTTTCTCATTCTTCTTTTCGTCCAGATTTAGAAAAGCTTGCTTTTCTTAGAAAAAACAGAGTTGCTTTTAGGGCTTTTTTCTTTTCCTTTTAAAACACCTTAAATCAATATTTGAAATATTTCAGCCAAAAAAACTAAGGTGCAAATGCTTTTTGCATTAAAATCTCATCGCCCCACACCTAAGCGAAGACGCTTTGAATCTCATCATGATTTCTTTTACACTAGCATAACATATTTTAAATCAACGCGTTCACCCCAATCTTGGGCGATGAACGCGTCGCCCTTCCTTTGGGTCGAACATGACCTTTGTCTAGCTTTTTTGGTGCTTGTGCTCTCTTTTTATTATATTTATTTAAATGTGCCAACTCTTAAGTTTCCCTACAATTTCTTTGGATTCGGTGATGCAATTTTACCAACACGTTCACCTTAATTAGGGGTGAATAGTTGTTTCACCCCTTCCCCAAGGTGAACGTGATTTTGACTTGTTCAAATATTGCATTTACTGGGTGCCTCTTCCTTATTTTGTTTGTTCACCCCAAAGTGGTGCTTAAAACCCTGTGCTTTTCCTTTAGGCAAAATGCCTAAAATTATTTTTTATTTTTAATCATGGATGCACTGATTATGGAGTGCGAAAGCACTTTCGGCCTTAATCATATACTTGTCCCTTTTAATGGCACTTTCCTTGCTAAGAACTTCGTAACACTATATTCTTTCAAACCAAAGCTTTTCAATATCCAAAATAGATTCGGAGCAAAACTAATACTAAAAGAAACAATTTTCTTTTCTTTTCTCTTTATCTCCTTTTTCCTTTATTTATATATATATATATATATATATATATATATATATATATATGTCAACATATAAAGCAAATAAAATGCTAGAAAAATATGTACATATTTACAAGATGGTACCTCTTTAAAATCAACTCATTGGATATAAGCCTTCAAATGAAGGCCATTCACTAGAATAGGAAGATCCCAACCCTCCATGTCACGAAGATGATATGCATTGGTAGAATTTACTATTGAAATCTGAAAAGGACCTTCCCAGATTGCATCAAACTTGTGGTGTTTCCCTAGCTTGGCCTTATTTTCATTCCATTTGAGAACTAAATCTCCCACCTAAAATTTGCACTCAGTAGTTTTCTTTTTGAACCACCTCTGCATCTCTTTAGTATGATCGATGAATGCTTGATAAGCCTTTTCTCTATCCTCCTCCAACTACAAAAGTTGTGCCAATCTAGCACTCATCGGATCATATTCCTCATCTTCATCTTTAAATAACTGTAATGTTTGGAGCACTGGAAGCTCAATGTGGGTAGGCAGGATCACTTCTTTCCCATACACCAAAGCATACGGAGAAGTCTTAATAGATTTTTTTATAGATATACGGTCTACCCAAAGAGCTTGGTTCAACAGCAGGTGCCAACTCCTTTTATTATTTTTGAGTGTCCTTTTTAAAATCTACAACAAATTTTTATTGGTAGATTCGGCCAAGCCATTCCCTTGTGGGTAATAATTGGATGACGTCTTGAGATAAATTCCATATTTGTTGGTGAACTCAATAATTTTGGCTCCAATAAATGGAGTTCCATTATCTATTACAATTGAATCTGGGACATTGAAATGGGTGATGAGCCCCTCCAAGAAAGAGATGATAGTCGCCTGATCTACTTTTTTGGTAGGAATAGCTTCTGCCCACCTAGTAAAATAATCAGTCATCGTTAAAATGTATTTATGCTCTATGGAGGAATGTGGATCAATAACTCCAATGAAGTCAAGACCCCACTGCTGAAAGGGTGCTTCTACTTGAATTGGGCGTAGAGGCAGCACTCCTTTCCTGGTCCTGCCAACATACCGTTGATAGTTATCACAGTGTTGACTTACTTTATGAGCATCGATGAATAGAGTAGGCCAAAAGTAACCAGCTCGGATGATTTTCAAGGCCATAGGCCTTCCTGCGTAATGGCCACCAGAGAGACCAAAATGAAACTCTTCCAGTATTTTCTCTTTTTTAGACTCCTTCACACATCTGAGGAGAACTCCATCAATATTCTTATGAAATAGCCCATTAGGCAATAGAACATATTTGAGTGCTTGCAGCCTAAACCTTCGACACTGTGAAGCATCAAGGTGTGGTGGACACTTCCTAGAAGTAAAGAAGTCAATAAGCTCCTCTATCCAGTCATGATTGCTCGCAGTATGATTTGCACAAATGCTTTTGCCAACTTCTTCTTGCATTATAGCCAATGATTCTGATGTTGCACTTTTGGCCAACTCTTGACAGAGAGCTCATCCATGAACTAATTTTGTTGGTCGGATCTCCACGTCATATTCTTGAATTTTTGAGACCCAACCTACTCTTTTGTCACCTAGTTCTCCTTGGAGTATGAAGTTTCGAACATCAGGGTGTATAACATAAATGATAGTTTTGCTCTAGGAAACAAAGTGTCGGAACTTCTTCAATGATTTCATCATCGTGTACACCTATTTTTCAATGAAATTGTACTTCTCCTGGTGAGGTGCAATGACTTGGCTCAGAAAGGCAATGGGCTTTTCATCTCCATCTTCTTGCTTTTGCGTCAAAACTACAGCATAACTCTCTTGCTCACCCACCACATAGAGAATGAAGTCCTTTGAATAATCAAGATTGATCAACACTGGAGCTTGGGTAATTCTTTCCTTGATTTCTTGAAAAGCTCATCTTCTGGCTTCTATCCATTTAAAATCGGCATTCTTTTTTAAGAGCTCAGTCATGGGTTTCACCACCTGAGCAAAGTCAACAATAAACTTGTGAATGAAATTTATTTGACCAAAGAAATATTGTAGATCCTTCTTGTTAGTAGGCAATGGTAGCTTTAGGAGTGCCTCAACTCTCGTGGGATCAATCACCAATCCTTCTTGTGAAATCACGTGACCCAACAATTTCCCCTCTTTGATAGCAAATATTGACTTCTTCAGATTAATAGAAATCCTGAACTCACGACATTTTTTGAACACCTACCTCAAATGAGAAACATGGTCTTCTCTACGATGCGAAAACATAGTCATATCATCAAGATAGATTACAATAATTCTATTCAATAACTCATCGAAAGTGATGTCCATGGCCCTCTGAAAGGTAGCACCAGTGTTTGAGAGTCCAAATGGCATCCTTTGATAGGCAAACGTGCCCCACTTTGTAGTGAATGTCATTTTATGTTGATCTTCATCTTTCACCCATATCTGATTATAACCAGAGAAACCATCTAACAATGAAAATATCTATGCATCAGCAACCACATGAAGGATTTGATCAATCTGCGGTAGAGGGTAATGATCCTTTAGTGATGCCTGGTTTAGGTTGCGAAAATCAACACACAACCGAATGTCTCCGTTCTTCTTTCGTACTGGCACTAGATTTGCCACCCATGTTGAGTGCTTAATTGGGTATATTATCTTTGCTTCTAGCATCTTCAATAGTTCTACCTTCATGAGTACTTCTATCTTGGGATTGACGGGTCGCTATTTCTACCAAAAGGGTTTTACCCCCTCCTGTAGCTCAATGGTGTGTTGGATCACGTTCTTGTCATATCCCTTCAAATCTTGATAGCTCCATGCAATGATGTCAGGGTACTCATAACATAAGTTCTTGATATCTTCCAATTCTTCTAGCATACAGTCAGTTCTAATTTTGATGATCTTCTCAGGTTCTAGCTGCAACTCCTTATACTCCTTTGCATCCACCTTGATTCTGTGCTTCTCAGCCCTATCATTTTTATCAAATAAACTTTCCAACGAAATCAGTCCCCTAGGAATGTGATTGTTCTTCAATTGTATCATCCCCTCCATCTCTTCTTCAACAAGCATTCTATCATCTGCGCCAACAACTTCCTTAATCAAAAAATTGACTATTTGCTCATCATTATCAAATACTTGCCAATAGATGTTCTTATCAGGGATTGAGGGTCTATAGATCACCCTGACAGTCTTGGGATTTTTTACAACTTGTTCCATAGGAGAATAATTTGTGCCAAGAGAAGCCAAAACATCTGCATGTTTGTTTTGCTCATGGGAAATCACCTGAATGTTCAAGGTTGTGAAAGATTCAAACAAATCCCACACTTTGTTGTGATAGGCTTTCAGGTAGTGTTGCTTAGACACACATTTATTTGTGGTCTGATTGATAATAAGTTCGGAGTCACCAAAAATTTATAGTTGTTTAATGCCCAAATTTTTAGCCTTCTTCAATCCGAGGCACAATGCTTCATATTCGACTACATTATTTGTGCAACTCCAAGTTAATCTGTAGGAATAAGTCTTCTGTAACCCCATGGGGGAGATCAACACAATACCAGCCCTTGCACCATTTTTACACCTAGCACCATCAAAATATAACTTCCATAATTGATCTGCAATAGGGTCTAGGGAATCAGGGACTTTCTCTTCAATCTGCATAGGCTTGGTTATCGTATAACAACCAATATCTATTTCAATCATTGCATTAAAATCCATGAGCGAGAATTCATCCTCGAGGTGAAGTTCACCAAGCACTTCTTCCATCAAGTCAACCTCTCCTAATTCCTCAGTCATCATGTTAACGGTGCCTGGAGATCTTTCTTCTTCCTCCAACTTCTCAATATGAAAATTTGATGGCTTTTCATTATATATGCGAATTCTCTTTCCTTTAAATAGAATTTCTAGATGTGAGTAGTCTAAGGATAGGTATCCTCCTAGTTTTGCCATGAACTCCCTTGAGAGGCACATGCTAAAGTATGGCTCCAGGTCAACCACCACTACTTCTTGGATGACCATGATTTATGGCATACTATGTAGGACAATAGGAATATCTTTGATTACTCCTACCATTTTGATAGGCATCCCATCCAACTACAACACTCTAGGGCTACTTCTTGTGTATTCCATCCCCATCACTTCGCATACTGCCTTTGGCATGACAGTAGTCACAGCACCAGAATCTATCATACAATTGTGCACTATCCACCCCTCCATTCTGAGTGACAAATAGAATGGGGGTGGCCTATTCTTTCCAGTGGCTGAAGTTGGTAATGTCTGTGCCAACACTATCTGAGAAGGACTTTTATTTTGATATTTTGCAGTCTTAAGAGACTCTTGTAGTAGGTCAACTTGCCCAGGCAACTGTAGCGCATCGTATAAGCTCACTTTTGTAGGTATCTTCTTCATTTCTTCCATAATATTATAATTTGAAATTGTTGGAGCCTTTTCTTCTACAACCTGCTTGTACTTGTACAGGTACTGTTGAGTGGATTCCACCCTTTATCACTTGGTCCATGATGGATATTTGAGGTGTTCCTTGGCCTATTATTTCATTTTATTTTACATTTGGGTAGCTGCTACAGGTTGCAAAGTCGATGCCTTTGTTTGTGTCCTTTCTTGAGCTTGCTTAGGTAGTAAATATTTCAACAAGATAGAATCCTATTGTTTAGCCATCACACTAGGTGCTTTCACTGGAGGTTGCCCTTTTTCATTTTGCACCTTTGGTTCCATAGGCACCTTCAAGGGTTCAAGCTCAGTTGGATCTACAGTTACTGGCTTCTTTCGGACCTCGTGAGAACCAAAACTTGCTCCAAGGATGGCATCATAAAATTGTGATCAACCTCCCTGATCATGTTGACTTGTCCACTAGCTAAACTTTCTACAAGCGTTTGCACATAGTTCAGGTGCACCATACATGTTTCTTCTCCATGGGGATCATTGCACGTTGAACACCAGTACACCTTTTCTGTCATGCTAGTCTCTTCGTTTTCTAACATCGTTGTGCTCTTCTCGGGGCCTCTACTAGTAGATGCTTGCTCTTGAGTAATCGATGGAGTTTGAAATCTCCTCGACCAAAATTCGGCCTCGGCTTGCTTCTTCCTTACCACCGTAAGCTCGTTTGATATCGTCCTTAAGGCTGAGTTATTAGATTTCACCTCTTGTAACAATGTTGTGTAGGGATCAGGATTGGGGAGTGCAGGAGGTGCTGGTAAAGGTAGAGGTGTTGGCAGCATGGGCAATGGTAGTGGGACTGGTGGCATCGATAATGCTGGAAAAGGAATAGGTGCAGGCAATTGTGGTACTGCTGGAGTGGATAACTATGGAAATCTTGGAGTAGGAAGTTGTGGGATAGGAATCAGAGCGATTTGAGGTGGACTCGAGCTCCATGAGGGAACTGGGTACATGGAAGGCATGGGCTATGAAAATGCACTTGAATACAAATGTTGTGGGAGATCAGGAAGAATAGGCATCATCATTTTTGGAGGAAGCTTGCCTATGGTGATCAAGTCAGATTCAACTTTCTGGGCTTGAGTGTACAGATCAGGGAAGGTATTCACATTGGTTTGCCGAACAACCATGCCAATGTCGGTGTTGAATACCCTAAGGTAATAGAATGCAACTTGTTCATGCATGGGCCACAAACCATCGAGAACTCTTTACCAGCTTTGGGTGAACCTGACATTGAAATCAACTATCTCCTCTTGCGGGTGCCTTTGGATCATTGTAAACTGATGCAACAAGGAGAATGGGTCGGCTTGTTCATGGAAATTCTTGATCAAAAATTCTACCAACTGATCCCATGTGGTGATAGTAGCAGGTGGTAGGGATCGGTACTAGTATAGCAACTTTCCTCTTAATGACAACACTAGCAACCATACCATTATGTCTTCATCAGTAATACCATGGATTGTAGCCAAAGAAGCCACATCCTGAATATGCTCATAGGTGGTTTTACCAGTGCCATCATAAGTCGGCAAAGCCTTCAAAGCTGCTTGAGGCACTAGATTTTGTGCTTGTAAATTCAAGGCCCCTAAACTATTCCATGTTGGGAACTACCTTGGTGGTTGTTGTTGCTGTGGTGGTGGGTTCTGAGCCATGTGAACTGGTGTGTAAGGTGGAGCTTGAGGAATGCTAGTGGTGGTACTAACTAGACTTGTGGGAGCAAAAAATACACCAGCTAGTCATGAGGATGATATCGATGATGTATGAGATGTGTGAGGTAAGGATGATGTACGACGTAAAGTGACCGGTTGAGGATGTTCTCCTAACCTTTGGATATCAAGTTCGTAGAACTCAATAGGGTCTTCAGGATTCTTGGCCTTCGATCTCGTAATCATGAAACACAACTTTTATCGTCTTCATGTTTGGAGGTTTTTTGGGTATAATCGAGTCACCAGATGTTCTAACTATTCAGCATGAAGGTGAACATCAAACCTTAATACTATCATAAGTGAGACTTTCGGGGTCCCATTGAGCGTGCCAAAAATTGTTGGTCAAATATCTGCCTAATCAACAAAACTATGTTTGTGCACCCTAGATATGGCCAACATTGAATGATCAGAGGAAAGGAATGTCCTCCATGCCAATATCTAGAGAGGGCTGGCTCCCAAGCTAAATCCTACATGGGTTAAAGACTAGAGTTGCAGGAAAGAAATTAGAAATTGCAGAAAGAGATGGGAAATATAGCCACAGGCCAAAGGTGTAGGATTTGGGGAAGACTAATAGCAAGAAATTCACCCAAGCATGGAATAGCATGTAATAAAAGAAAAGTAGCAAAATTTACTCATAAACTTGTAGAAACAACCTCCAAAATAACACTCCAACACTCACTCCCTCATTAGCAACATTTAAATTCAGATGCAGAATTCAAATTCAACAACAAATAAGGAACATGAATGTAAAATAGAAATGCATAAATATAGAAGGAAATTGCACACAAGATCACTTGCAAATTCAGAAGCCTTGTATCTTCTATTGATGCAGAGAACTTGGAGAGTTTTCTCGCAAAATGTCTAACCTCCTTTTACAATGAGAATTCAGTAGTATTTATAGAGGATTTCACCTCTTTCATTAAATGCACATGGAGACAAAATGATCACAAATCTAGAACCATGGAGAGGAAATTCCTCCTTGGAAATATTCAAAGCTTGTTGTCTTGAAACAATGATCCGGTTTACAAGGAAACTTCTTCATGAAATCTGCACTTCTAGATTTGGTGCACAGAAAATTAAGAGACGTTCGACATCTTGAAAATGCGCTCCTACTTCGAAAATCATGAAAATCATCCTACATTTTTAATACAACTTGCTTCTCTACTCGGGATTCATGATTTGAGTTACTTCTCACCTCCATTATTTAATATTTTCCACGATCTACTCTGGGCACCTTTTAAAAATTTGGACATTAGTGGTGAGTACGCTTTCAATTGACTATCTCCCTTCTTTGACCGTGGTGACAACAATGCCTTTCATTCCCAACAAAAATATTTAGCAAACACCTCACTTGCCTTTAAAAATCGTGTTCACCCCCAAAAGGGGCACCAAAGACAGTCGCCCTCCCTTTGGGGTGAACGCGATGTTGACTATTCAACATCGCCTCAACCCTTTCGATGCATTCATCCAACTTTGCATTCACCAACGCATTCACGCGACTCTATTCCTAGGAGGACGTTCACCCATGGGAGGGGTAAACGGGGCGTTCGCCCCTCAACCTAGGCGAACGCGATGTTGACCATTTGGTCGCATGCGCACTATTGACTTTCCCTCTTCCATCGCGCTTCTAATTACGTTCACCCCAAAGTGGGGTGAACGGAGCTTTCACCCCACTTTTGGGGTGAATGCACTCCTTCACCAAAATGGTTTTCTTTATGATGGGCAGGTGCACGTGTTATTCCAAACTTAAAAAGACGTTCACCCCAAAGTGGGGCAAATGGAGCTTTCACCCCATCTTTGGGGTGAACGCAATTCTCCAAGTCTTATCCTTGGGCGCTTTCATACCTCTCGATGTTTTCTTCTTTTTTTTTGGTAGTGTGTGAGGCCTTGTTCTTAGAGTGAACACATCTTCAATTTTTCAGTGAATGCTTCATCCACCCACCATTTCTCAGTGAGTTTTCAAATGACACAATACTTGAATTTCTAGTGCAGTTTTCAACTTCTCCCCTTAAACATTCATCACTTCCAGGCTAAAAGAGTATATATACAAATAAAATAGAAAGATAAAATAACTGCAACATATAAATTCGGCCCAAAATATTATATTAGGATTAACATTTTTATTTTTCCATCATACAATCAAAATGCCCATTCAAAATTAAACTCAATATGGCAAAGTGCAAAACTGCCAATAGTCTCCAATATATAACCTTACAAATGAATCTTCGATACTGTTAACTATTGATCTCATAAAACTCATGGGATATGAAATATTTCACATACCTCACTTATGAAAAGCTCTCATAGTTACATAACCTCTCACTTTACATCTTTTTGACTCTTCACTTTTATACTTGATGCTTAACACCTATGACTTTTTACTTGTTGTCTTGACACCTTGCATTCTCACAACTTACACTTGCACACCTTACACTTGTACACTTGCACTCTTGACACTTTGCACACTTTATTAAATAACACATAAATACTCCTCACACTTTGACACATATATTAGACAAATATTTAACACACTCCTAAACTAATATTTATAATAGTACTCCAAGGTACTTTAATATTACCAAATAATGTAATATCTCCAAGATTAAGCAAAACTCTAGGTTCAAATTATTAATGGAGTCACCATTTACCCTTAATAGTTTATATTTCTATAATCATTTATCATACATAGAGAAAAATAAAAAATGTTAGTTCTTCATTGATTAGTCCATCAATTTTTAGAATAGTTTTTGGGTCAAATAGGTCTTGAGTCTAAAACAAACCCTTTGAAGGATTTGGTGAGATATTTAATAAAATAGCATAAATTTAAGGTTAATTGAAATAGGTCAAGGTGAGATAGGTTTTATCTAGCATACAAAAAAGGAGAATTAGTCTATGGAGCTGACTATTTTGATATCACAATTACAACCCCATGTCTAATACCTTGCATAAATGAAGGTTTCAATCCCCTTAACCTCTAGATTTAGACTGGCTCCTAAATATACTATGCAAAAATAACTAATCTAAATATGAATAAATAAAATGCAATAAGGTAAAGGTGTGATAAATGAAATTAAATTCAAGAAAATAAAAATATAGCTAGAGATCATAGCGAGGCTAATGTGTGATCAATTATGTGATATAAAGGAGATCAAATAATATCAACCTAGTTTCATCTAATACATGCATTCCATAAAAAAGAGGACTAATAGACAAATGTAAGGGCATCACCACCGAACACATTCATACATATAGAGGTCTAACCAATTTAAACACAATCCAATAGAATTATCAAGCATAGTTTTCCATTCATATAAAACATTAGGATTACATCTATTAAGCACAAATATAGTCTTTCTCAAAATGATCAAAATATGTTTACAATAGGCTCTAGTATCTTATTTATACTAAAAGTTCTATCATTCTAACTCTAAGTAAATATTATTCTTTGTTACATTTTATAGAAAGAGATAAAAATGTCTTTTTCAAATTGATGGTCCTTCTTGCTAGTCATGATTTTGATGAATTGTTTCATTTTGACACATCACTGGTTTGACCAACTACAAGTCCAATGAATCATAGGTTCTTTAAATTGGTTCTTTCCCAGTTCATATTATTGACTCACTACTTGGTCATTGTAAAATCAATAGTGGTTCATAAATTTTATGACTCTTCCATATTCTACTCAAGGCTCCTTGTTTCCCATGCCTAACTTCTTTTTTCAAATCACTTGCATTAATATAAGGTATTACCTTGTACTATAGTAACTAAATATGACCAATTTTTCAACTAGGATTTTGAATTATTATATTCATAGCTATATCTAGAATTTTACAACAAGATATTTAAAAAAATTTAAATTTATTTTATTTTTTAACCACTAGCTTAGTTGTGCAATTATGCATGTTTAGCATATAAAAATATCCTTATCTATGTAATCATATTTTTTTAGACATGACAATCAAATTACATTATCTAAACCAATTAAATTCTTCAACTTTGATGGAGAAGACCAAAGTTTGAATCCTTCTGAAAGGTACATGCATTATTGCCAAGCTCTTGTAATACCATTATGTGATCATTATGTAATATGGGTGAGGCCCATTTCAATCCCATATAATCCATTAAAAACATTGTAAATAGAAAATATGGTTTTAGGTACATGCACTTATTGTTCTTTATATTGAATTCTCTACTCTATTTCCTATGCTTAATATGAGACATTATTAAAATATTTTTTAGGCTAATATTTTAGATCTAAATTATTTTATAGAATTAACTAGTTTTATGTTATTCTCTTATATCTTAAAAGGTATGAAGGTCATTATTAAACAATAGGGTTATACATTTTTTATTGAGTGGGGAATCTATGTTACCCACTAAATTGAAGCATTGGAAGATCTTATTAAATAGTACATTATTATGATGACCCCACAAAAAATACCCAATTGTGAGCTCTTATTCATTAGCATATGTTTGGTGAAATACCACTTATTGAGATTTAAATATTGAGGTTATTTACACATGAATTTTTATAAAAATTATTCATAATGATGATTGCTCATTGTTAGTATTTATAACATACTTTTTTAAAATCTCTAATGTAATTTTTGCAAAGTTTCTATAGCTAAAATTCTCCTTGTTATCTAGAACTCAATGAATTTTTCATTACATCTTTGATAAGTAAAAATCATATAAGCATAGTGAAACCATTTTGCAATATAATAAACTTTAGAAACTAGGCCTCTTAACTATCAATTTTTGAAGGTAAAAGTAATCTTAGAATCATGTTATTCTTGTTTACATCACAAAATTTTATAAGGAACACAATAGCTTAATCTTTTAATGGAAATAAAAATAAAATAAATGTGTGATATTCACTTTCACCAAAGACATGGTACAAAATTATTATGTATATGTAATATAGAACAGAGACATTAAAATTCTAATTAGCTCTAGTGATTGATGTATGAAAGTGTAATTTTAGGATAATAACTTAATATTTTGGTCAAATCCATTAATTATTAACTTATAAAAAATAAAAAAAATAAAAAAAAATCATTTATGGCTATTCCTTCAGAATATTGAAGTATGAAAATATTTTTTAGTCCTTTCTATTATGATTATATTTATTTGTAGTTTACTCTCTTTAGAGATGCTACTAAATATTGTGCACAAATTAGTCAAATTCTGTATATGTACAAATATCCTTTTCATAATTATCAATATTTAAATATATATATAAATATATATATATATATATATATATTATTTTGTATTATTTTATGACTTAGCATTTCTTATTAACAAGAGAATGATAGATATCATAAATATCCTATTATAGATATAGTCATGATCCAATAAAGATTCCATGGAATTTTAACATATAAAATAACTACTAAGACAATATCTTACTAAATCTCTTCATAACCTTACTAATCCAACTAACCCTTGTTAAGAAGTATAATCTAAATTTATGATTCGATGGGCTCACTTATATAAGCATAATGAGTTAGCTAGTTGGTTTCCTCGTAGTCTCTTTTCCCTTACCCTTTAATAAGGATATGTGATGATATTTGTGTAGACAAGAAAAAGATGCACCATAGCAATGTAATATATATATATATATATATATATATATATATATATATATATATATATATATTATATGCCTTTTGTTCTCTTTTGTTTTGATTACAATCAAACCCTTATGGGTTGTACAAATGTATGGAAGGGACAAATCCCTTTTACAAGATACAATGGTGCATGGGCCTTTTTTGCAACAACAGTTTGTTGAGTGAATTTTTTATTACTGTCACTTTTGTGGATCTAGATCTCGATGTGGTGGATCTATGCTAGATCCACTAGATTTTCTAGATTGGATTTGGTTCTGATGAATTTGATGGTTGAATCTGGATCTACTCCAAATATAGTGGTTGTATTAGATGGACTTGCAAGATCAGATGTGGATATGATGGATTTAGATCGGTATTTGGATTTGCTACCTCTGGATCTGTGTACCTATGCATAAACTCACTATAAACAATTCAATAGCATATGTCAGGCCTCTTGAAGTGATACCTAGATCTAAAAAGATAAACCAAAATCAGAATATAGAAATTAAGTGCAAATGTATAAAAAGGAAAGTAGATAAAAGACACAAATATTACCTTCCTTGCAACTATTGTTGCTATTCTACTGTGTCATATTGCATTGTGCTATTTCTATAAATCTTTGTGCAGAATTGTTGGTCATAAATTTGGCTAAGTATAAAATATTATTTGTACACCCTAGACCTTTCCAACACTAAAAGGTCAAAGGGAAGATATGTCCTCTAGGATAATATCTAGAGACGGCTGGTTCTCGTACTAAAACTACTAATCGTTTTAAAGATTAGGGTAGCTGGAAAGAAGTGGAAAATTATGGAAAGGAATGGGAAATATGGCTATAATCCAAAAATATAAGGTGGGGATAAACTAACAAAAAAAATCCATAGCAAGTATTAGTTAGCATATAACAAGAAGCAAGGCCGAGGAACCACTCACAGTTTGCTAAGATAACTTCCAAGACAACATTCCAGTGTTCACTCCCTCATAAGCAATAATTAAATCTAGAAGTAAAATTTAAAATCAGCAAATAATTGACATGAACGTAATAAAAATTTTCAAACCAAAAGATATCAAACACAAAACTACTCCCTCAACCTGAAGCCGAGTGCTTTTATATTTATGCAAAAAACTTAAAGTATTTTTTTGCAGGGTGTCTATCCTCCTTTATTACATTGAAATTATTAGTATTTATAGAGGCTTTCACCTCTTCAATTAAATGCACAACACAAAAAAAAATTGGCTGGTCAAAAATTAATAGCAACAATTTCTTCTTTGGTAATGGCGATGCTCGAATCATATTATTATTTAGGGGATAGCAATCCGGTTTTCATGGAGTGCGCCTGGAAAATCGTAAAAAATGGATGATGGAAAGAACATCCCAAGAATTGGTGCATCAAAAATAAGCAATTTCATACAACAATCAAGAGCTTAGATATTAAATTTTAGGTGCCATTACATTCTCTTATGCCTTGGAATCTTACCCTTACCAGTTAAAATCAACGAAATTTAATTCTACTTTGAAAATAAATAAAATTCATAGAGGGCACATTGAAAATAATCAAGATCACGTCAAATTGGAGGGCGTAGTATTAAATTCCAACAACCTTTTAGCTAAAATTTTGGATCATCACTCCAACTGTCCCAAGCATTAAATGTTTCCAATCTTTGTCCTTTACTGAAAACAACTTGCAGTTATGGCACTTCTGATCATAACCCTACTGAGAGAAAGAGGTAAAATTGATTTCACCCATTCCATGGGGTGAAAGACATTTTTGTAATAGGTAGAGGAAAAAACATGTTAGTACATTGATGATTGCCCTCAAAGCTAGAATTTCACCTTTCATTTTAAGTGATATTGCCCTAGGACGTCTTCTTGTTTGAATGATAGGAAAAGATGGGAGTTTCACTCCTCAACATACTTTCACCCCTCCCCTCGGTAATTTCGCCCCGAAAATGATAAAAAATGTCTTCTACAAGGAAGGAGAAAAAAATAATTGATTTCATCCCTGAGAAGGGCAACAATTATTTTTTCCCTAGCCCAGGGGCAACGTTGACTTTGACTAGCAAGAAAAATTGCTTTTTCTAGGTCTTTCACCTCGAGGCATCTTCATTTAGAATTTCACCCCGAAGGAGGGAAAAAATATTTTTCATCCCTCCTAAGGGGCACCTTTGACTTTGACTATTCTATCTTTACCTGGATGATGTCATCTTTATGTTTACTCTTTGAAATTGCTTTTTACTAGGTTTTCACCCCTATTGAGGGTCGAATTTGACTTTGAATGCTCCAAGAAAGATCAAAAACTATTTTCATCTTGAATATGATTTTAACTATGTATTTGCCCCTAAGATGGGTAAAAATTATTTTCACCCCTTTCAAGAGGCGCTTTTGACTTTGAATCATCTACATAACTTGCAAAAAAATTTCTTCTCTTTTGTTCGGACAAAAACTTTCAAGGTAATTTTACCCCAAAGGAGGGGCATAAAGGATTTTCACCCCTCCATGGGGTGAAAATGTCTTTTCCTTAGTTTTAATGGTGTTTTCATCTTCAACAAAAACTACAAAATTAATAGTTTTTTTTATTAATCTTTCAATCCTAAAATGCCCATTGCTGCTGATTTCCCTTCTTACATTTTGCTCACGAATTCCATTAATTTGTTACTGATAAAACTACTGTGCATCTCCAGAAACAAAATCAGCATTTTATTTAATGAACTTGATTAAAGGGAAGAACAAATATTAAAACATAAAAACAACACAATTGCATCCTTTATCTTCTTTTCAAAAAATTTACAAGCAAAATTTTAGTATGGTAAAATTGCCAACACTTTTGGTAGCTCTCAGGGTATTCAGTTCTAAATGCAATCAACCCCATGTCTTTATCCATTGGGCTTAACTATCACCACCACCGACTGTATTATATGGTTCATTTTATTCTATAACCTATTTCTTTCTTCTTTCCTCTTACGCCTGCTTATCCTCCTCTGTTGTAGCTTTTTGTTCTAATTCAGCTTGTGTCCATGCTTCTTGCTTGGCTAGTCTTTCACTGGTAGTCTCATACACAAAAAATACTTTATTCTAGGAATTCGAAGTGAATCCAGAGAGTGAAATTAGTGAATAAATAATGAAACACAACATTTCAACATGATTCATGCTAATGTGATTTGCCTACTGCTATAGCTCCAATAAGGATGATTCAATGTGAGTGATTCTCTCCATGTATGGCAACACATGTTCCTATATGATGGGATTATCCCAGCTATTAATATCTGAGGTATCTAATGCAAAACAATTCCAGGTTATCTTCAACTCTTTTGTTGGTAAAATATTACCCTGCTCATCAATAAAGATTGGAAAAACAGTATCAACTAGGGTCTCAAAATAGATGAGTGAAATGCAATACTCCTATTCAAACATCTTCACCAACTTCTGGCCTTCTCTCTCTAGTTCTATCTTGGAAAATAAGCTTCGCAACATCATCCTAGACTTGGTCCAAGTGCAATTTATCCTGCTCATTAGCTTGACCTAGAAATCAGACTAAGCCAATGTTTGAATCTTCAGTGCTAGTTCAATTTTTGGTTCCATTTATTCTTCAACATACTCAAAGGTTCACTCTATTTGAGCCTCATGAATATACAATAAAACCTTAAGAGCATCTATCACCACTATCACATAATATTTCATCAAATTCTGGTGATTTTTTTAATTTTATCCTTGGATAATTCCATTGATTATGTGGCTTTCTATGCTAGTTGTTTTTGTACAACCTCAAGCTGGGCTTTTAATGCTTGCACTTGTTTCTCTATTCCTACTTAAGCTTTATGATAACCTTTGGTGTCTTTCTCCAACTTCTTTGCCCTCTTCTATTAGTGCTCTGCCTCTAATTTCATGGTTTCCAGCTAGTCCCTATTTTTGTCTAGAGCATCATTCAACTCAATAATCTTTGTCTCAACCTCAAAGAAGATTTTATTGTAATGTTCGCCATGTAGGTAAAGAGATCTCATATCCAAGTACATATTCCCCAAATTCTCTATGGTGTCAATATTCGTCAGGTCCTCTGTAATAACTTCATAAGTGTAATCACTTGGAGCCATTTCTCCTTGAGGCTTCTAGACCTGGAGAATCATTTTTACAGTATAAGAATCCATAGCTTTGGGGTCAAAAGTGACCTTGTTCAAAAGTGACCTTCTTAAATGGATTTGTTAGAGCCTAAGATTATTTTATCTTACTGATTTTCAACCACTATGATGAACTTAATCAGGCTCAACTCATTTTGCTACAATAGGATGATCTAGTATAATCTCTATCTCTAGCTTTGGCAACACCTACAACTCAAGAAAAGGAGTAGGGGGAAATGAGCCTACTGAAGTTTTGGCTCAGGAAGGGAAGTGGAAACGGGAATGGTTGATGTAAAAAAAGTGGTTAAGGGGTTAGAAGTGAGGGTTTTGGCTATAGTTATACTCACTTGAGGGGGAGCTTGTGTTCTTATAGTCATGGTAGAAATTACTGGGATGGAGGATGAAGAAAGTGAAAATGGGTTAGGACTAGATGTGAAAGAATTGAAAGAAAGGGAAATAGTAGAGGTAAGAATAGAATAAGAGGAAGCATCAATGATTGGGGACTGAGAAATAGGAAGTGATATGGAGGTGGTGGGTATATCTAATGAAGGTGATATCAAAGCAACAACTACATAATGGGGTGCAACAGTCACTGAATGCTCAAGATAAAGGGAAGAAGGTGTAGAAAATATAACTTTAGGCTTGGATGCCTTTTGAGCTAGTGATGAGGGTAGTTGTGGCACTATTTCACCCTTATATTGCTCCTCCTCTACCTCCTTCTCTAGATCTATGAATTCCATGTGCTGGTCAAGTTGTTCTGCCTGAACCAAAGGAGGATCTTCTAAAATGTTAGCCTGTGTGGCTTCGTTTGAAGGAGGAGGGTTCATCATGGATGAAGAAACTGTACTTGTTCTTAGATTTTTTGATATCTTTAGGAAATGGAGTACCTCATGCTTATTCTTCTTATTCTACTATAGTTGCACCTCTATTGATGGCTATATTTCGTCCTCCACAAGTGGTACTTATTTGACCACATGTTGCTCATGTTCGACCATGATCTCTTTATTGTCATATCTTTGAAAAGTCTGAGGCATAATCTTGGTGAAATAGATTGGTTGATAGCAATCATAGTACTTATCATAAACATACAAAAACATGTCATCCATTGCTAGACCATAAGCTAACCTGGTTTTCGCTCTGTGGACCCTCATAACCCACCAGTTGGTATTTTTTTCATCAGACCAAGCTAGAAATTATTCTTTCATATTTCCAAACAAAATCGGGAAAGGAATTTGATGCTTATAAACTGTAGGGTTGTACTCAACCTCCATATTATAAAAATCATACCATGGTGGAAGTGGCATCATATACTCAATATGCCATTCGATATCATGCCATTCTGAGTTATTTTTGTGCTGCTAAATATTAGGTTTGGGATAAAAATAAAAATTTTGGCCTTTATGAAATCTGTGAACCAAACCAAAGGGTTATACTTCCATCGATGTGGTAACTCCACCATACCCATATCAAAAAGTTCTTCATTAAGCAATTTATTCTAGCCAACGTGGTCAATATTAATATCGCCAAAGTGAAATGGTATGGTACATGTAGTCTTCTTGCCTTGTCCTGCCCCATAGATTTTGTTGATGTGGTCGGTCTGCAATATGATTTCCATTGCGAAGAGGTGCTCGATAGTAAAATAAGGAAGCAAAAGCGACTTTCCAATGAAGTTAAAAATTCGCACCACGATGCCCTGCATCAACAAAAAATATCTTTTTTTTCTTGAGTTGCAATGTCTTCCCTCATTTCCCTCAACACTCTCTCACTTGTGTAGTTAATAAGTTTGAGGGAAAGCCCCAAAACATGCAGTTAAAATTGTAGAATGACTCCCCTCTAGACAATATTGGAGTCAACAAATACACTAGTAGATTATTATCTACCTCATTAGCCTACTTTAATACAATAAAAGAAAAATATTGGTGCATATAAAAGAAGAAATACTAGGCTAAAAATGAATCATACCTAAATAAAACCGCTTCTCGCTATGTATTCTCTCCAACTAGGTGTGCATTTCTCAAGACACATAATCCGTTCAATCAAATAAAATTGGGTTTATGCTTGCTTGCATGGTTGTAGGAGTGTAAAATTCTACCTACAAAATGAATTGCACCATTGCTACCTACCATTTGTATACCGTAGTATCAATAGGGATACCAAATACCCAAGCCAACATAGAATACATATATGGGCTTTTAAATTCTATCAAGGATTTTAGCAAAGCTGGCAACTCTCCAAATTGGGGTACCTTTATTAGCTGGTTCTCCATGAACTAGTGCAATATTATGGTTGATTGGTACCTTTCCTCTTACTCCTTGAGATTCATATTTTTTAACATGATGTCTGAGGAAGGTTTCACCCCACAATAAAATGCCTCTCTGAATACGTCAATTGAAATGGTGAATAATTTATCTCCCTTTGCATTATGGATGGCCCTTATTGCAAGTTGATAAAATTTTGCAATTGTCATCACCAGCTCAGGTTAAGGATGCACGGGTGTACACAGGTACTAGGAGAGTTATGCATGATAAGCAATGGTTAATGGTATTTTTTAAGGTTTAGCTAATTTCTCTACACCTTTGGTTGAAATTGAACAATCTCCAATCTTAGCCATTGTATTAGAAAAATGTTCAAGCTCGGTATTTTCATGTCGCCTAGATTTTTTAACTTTTTTACCGCCCTATGATTTTTCATCTTTGCAATTTTTTTTGAATTAGTAGTCTTCTTCCTCATCTTTGTACCACAACTCCCACTGTAATATTATAGTGAATCTACAACAAAGCAGCAATTCGGAGCACTGAAGGATATCTTGGCAATGCTTAGAAAAATAATCTTCGATTGCAAGCTTCTAATTTGCCTATTTTTATAACTTTCACTTTCCAACTACCAGATTTAATGCAAGTGTTGCACCTGAGGAATTCGAGCATACGTGCTCCTTGATTATCTCGCCCAACACATTTTTTAATGAAAACTCAACTGCCCATTAACTACCAATAATTCCTTTACGCTATGAATCTTCCTTGGACGTCGAACTCAGCCACTTTTTTTCCTTGGAGGATGCAATCTAGATACTTAATAGCTCATCTCGAGAAAATTAAGCACCACGTGTGAGAGAAGGGGGAGAAAATAATTAATTTCACCTTATTAAAATGTCGAAATGTCTTCTCGAATCTTCTGAGGGTGAAATCAACCTAATATCATGGATTAATTTTGAGATATTTTCTAAAAGTAGCGTTGTCTAGTAAAAACATCGAAGGAGAGCGCTTGCCCAATAGAAAACATTTGAGGACAAAAATATTTGCATCACCTGTGCTTTGAAACTGCAACCTGCTTTGTGGAGTTACATGCCTCTCAATCCTTTTTAAAATAATTCTTCTCTAATTTCACCGTGAAAATCATATTGCTAAAAGTAAGCTTTTACTGAGAGTGCTTTGCATGAAAAAGTAGGGTGAAATTAATTTCACCTTATTCCTTGCTGAACTTAGTTCCACCAACTGGAGTTCAAAAAAATCATGCATTTATTTTTAATTCTTATCTGGCAGTTTTGCTCTGAAAACATCTTCAGGGAAATAAATGAGGGTTTCACCCCAAAAATAGAAAAAGCATGGTAAATCCTCCTTGTGGGGCAAAAATAAAATTTAAAATCTTTCTTGCTTTCATATTTTTCTTTTCTTGACAACTTTAAAACAAGTGGGGCAAAATTAATAAAAATGGGGTGCTCCCTTTTTTCAAACTTTTACTTTTGTTCTTTTTTTTTTTTTTACAAATAGGAGTGCTCTTTAATGAAAAGAAAAACTTTGAAACTCAAGTGAGCCCATGGTGCTTTCATAATTTCTTACAAAAAAAGACAATCTACTTTCTTTTCCCCCTTTTCGCCCGAAAATAATACAAAAGCCTTTTAAAATGTTTTCGGGAGAAAATAATTTTTTGTTGTTGTCAAGGCATTTTCGGGGTAAAATCACTTGCCTTGGGGGAAAAAATGATTTCTCGGTGAAATCAAATTTTTTTCTATTTTTATATTATTATTATTTTAAACATACTTAACTAAAACAAAACAACATAATAATTTATGTACATATATACATACTTGATCAAACTTTTGTCACTGATGGTAGGCCTTCAAATGAAGACCATTTATAGGAATTGGTAGCTCACAACCATTCATATCCTGCAAATAAAATAAATTTATTTGATTTACACCTAAAATTTGGAACGGGCCCTTCCATATTGCTTCAAACTTGTGGTTCTTTTTTTTCTTAGCCTTGTTTTCATTCCATTTCAACACTAGATCACCTATCACAAATGACCTCTCAAACGTTTTCTTGCCAAACTATTTTTACGTCATCTGAGCATATTCCATGAAGATATTGTATGATATTTATATCTCTTCTTCCAAATATACAATTTTTGCCAATCTCATGCTCATGGGATTATATTCATCGTCATCTTCATCGTACAATGAGTGCCATGACTACAAAATCGATAATTCAATATGAATGGGAAAAACTACTTCTTTGCCATATACCAGGAAATAGGAAGACGTTTTAATGGATTTATTCATGGAGATATGGTTAGCCCATAACACTTGGTTTAGGATTAAATGCCAACTATGCTTATTATCACCTAGCATCCTCTTCAAAATTCCCAGCAAATTCTTGTTTGTAGACTCAGCCAAGTCGTTCCCCTATGGATAATAGTTAGATGATGTCTTCAAGTAAATTCCATACTTATCCATGAATTCATTGATCTGGGCACCGATGAAGGGAATCCCATTATCTATTATGATTGCATCAGGTATGCCACACTGAGTGATTAATCCCTCATGGAAAGCAATAAATGTTGCTTGATCTATTTTCTTGGCCGGGATTGCTTCTGACCATTAGGTGAAATAGCTGATCACTGTCAATATATATTTGTGTTTGATAGAAGAATTGGGATCAATGACCCCAATAAAATATAAGCCCCACTATTGAAATGATGCTTCCACTTGTATCAGATGAAGGGGCAATGATGGGTTCTTGCTTCTGTCGACATATCTTTAACACTTGTCGTAACTATAACTAACTTTGAAAGTATTTGCAAAGATATTAGGCCAAAAATATCCTACTTTGATGATATTTAATCCCATTGGTATCCCTGCATAATGACCTCTTGATAGACCAGTGTGAAACTCCTCTAGGATTCCTTGTTTCTTTGATTCTTGGATACACTTTAGAAGTACTCCGTCAATGTTTTATGGAATAATCCATTTGGCAACATCACATACCTAAGGGCCTAGAGTCTAAATATCCTTCTTTGTGAGGCATTAAGGTGTGAAGGACATATTCTTGATTGTAAATATTTGATAATGTCCTCTATCCAATCATAATCACTTGTAGAGCGATTAGAAAAATTGTTTTTGCTCACTGAATTTTCAGGTTGGCAAACCATGGATTCAGATGTAGCACTTTTTTCAAGTTCCTAACACAGTGATAGACCTTGAACTAGCTTGGTTGGATGAATTTAAATGTCATATTATTAGATTTTGGAGATCCATCCTTCCCTCTTGTCTCCAAGCTCTCCTTGAAGGATGAAACTCCGAATATCTGGGTGAACAACATAAACTATCATCTTGCTTTGAGAAACAAAATATCAAAACTTCTTCAAGGACTTCATCACCGCATATACCTATTTTTCAATGAAGTTATATTTTTATTCATGCGGTTGGATGAATTGGCTCAAAAAAGCAATTGGTCATTCATCTCCATCATCTCCCTTTTGCGTAAGCACCACTGCATAGCTTTCTTTCTTGCCAATGGTGTATAGGATAAAATGCTTTCAGTAATCTAGGTTTACCAAAACCAGAGCTTGAGAAATTATTTATTTTATTTCCTTGAACGCTTGCCTCATTAGCTCTATCCATTTAAATTACAAATTCTTCTTTAATATCTCAGTCATCAACTTCAATATTTGGGAAAAATCTGCAATAAAATTTTGAATAAAGTTAATCTATCCAAAGAATGATTGTAAATCCCTCTTGCTAGATAGAAATGTAAGCTTCAGGAGGGCCTCAGCTCTAGATGGATCAATTTCCAAACCTTCTTCTAAAATAATATGGCCTAGGAGCTTCCCCTCTTTTACCACAAATATGGACTTCTTCAAGTTGATTGATATTCTGAACTCTCAGCACTTTTCAAAAACCTGTCTCAAATGTAGACTATGTTCCTCCTTATTGTGAGAAAAAATGGTCATGTCATCTAGATAAATAATAATAATACGATTCAATAACTAATCTAAGGCTATGTCCATTGCTCTCTAAAAATTTGCATTGGCATTTGAAAGACCAAACGACTTCAAAAAGACTCTATTGTGTAATCAACCCTTTTGGAATATGATTAATCCACAACTAAATCAAACCCTCAACTTCTACCTCATCAAGTGTTCTCTCTTCCACATCACTAGCTTCTCTTATTAAGAAATTAAAAATCTAATTTTCACTTTTGAACACTTTCCAGTGGATATTTTTTTTAGGGATTGAAGGTCTGTATATAAACCTCACAGTCTTGGGCTTCCTCACCACATGGTCCACTAGGGAAAAATTAGCACCAAATGATGCCAAGAGATCGACATGCTTATTTTGCTCCTACAATATTGCTTGGATATTCAGTGTTGTATAAGCCTCAAACAAATATCATACCTTATTTTGGTACACTTTCAAGTAGTGCTACTTAGAAATGCACTTACTAGTTACCTGGTTGATGATTAGCTCAGAATCTCCAAAGATCTGCAATTGCTTGATCCCAAGATTTTTTACCTTTTTCAATCCCAAGTAGAGTGCTTCATACTCAGTGGTATTATTCATATAGCTCCAGGTCAGTCGGTAAGAGTACATATTTTTTATATCAAAATGAGAAATGAGGATAATTTCATCTCCTGCACAATTCTTACACCTATCACCATCCAAATACAACTTCTATAATTGCTCAGGAACATAATATTTATGATCATATGCTTCAACTTTTTTAGGTTTAGTGATGGTGTAGCATTTGATTTTGGTCTCCATCATGGCATTGAAATTGATATTAAAAACTCATATTCTTTTGGAAGCTCATCCAAAACTTCTTCCATCAGGTATAACTCCTCCAATTATTTGATCATCAAGTTGACATAATTCATGGGTTTATCTTCCTCTTTGATTTTATTTATGTGATATGTTGAGGGCTTCTTGTTATAATTTTGAATTATCCTCCCCTTGATAGAAATTTCCAAATGGGAATAGTCAAGAGAGATGTAACCTCTCAACTTGGTAGTAAACTCCTGCGATAAGCACATGCTGAAGTAAGGCTCCAGGTCAACCATGACTACCTATTAGATCATAGTTATCTGAGGTATTTTGTGTAATATAATGGGTATGTCTTTAATGACCCCCACTATCCTTATAGGGCTTCCCTCCAACTGTAGGATGATAAGGAAACTCCTTGTATACTCCATACCTATAACATCACACACTACCTTTGGCATGATAGTCGTTATATCCCCTAAATCAATAATGCAATTATGCAAAATTCGTCCTTCCATCCTGAGGGATAGATAGAAATGGATGGTCTATTCTTTCCAATGGCAAAAGTTATCAATGTTTGAGCTAAAACTATCTGAGTTGGATTATTTCCATTATATTTCACAAATTTTAGTAATTATTGCAATAATTCCACTTGTCCAGGCAGTTGCAACACATCATAGAGACTCAACTTGGCTGGAATCCTCTTCAACTCTTCAACAATGTTATACATGGATGCACATGACCCCTTGGATTCATTAGCAATCTCATATATACTTTGATATTGTTGTGTAGATTCTACCCTCTAACGCTTGTTCAAATATGGGTATTTGAGTTTCTCCCTAGCCCACTCCTCCATTTTAGCTCTTTCCTGCATATTTGAAGCCTTTTCTTGCACTTTCTCTTTCAGTCATGGAGGCAAAATATCTTTTAGTAGGACGGGTGCATATGGCTTGGGCACTGAAACAACTACGTTTGCTTACACCTGTTTCTTCTTATTTTATGCCTTTGAGTCAACAGGTACCTTCAGGGGCTCCAACTCAATTGGGTCCACAATAGCAGGCTTCCTTCCAGTCCTTGTGAGAACTAAAACTTATTCTTCAGAAGGGACCATGAAATTATGATCAACTTCTATGATTATTTTGATTTGACCAATAGAGGAAATTTCTACCAATATCTGCATGTATTTCAAGTGAACCATGTAAGTTTCCTTTCCATGTGGATCATTGCACATAGAGCACCAATACACTTTGTTTGATGTGCCAGCTTCTTCATTTATCAGCACCACCAGATTTCTCTTAGGCACCTTTCTGGTCAGTACTGCTTGCTCCCTAATGATCGATGGTGGTTGAAACCTCCTAGGATGGAAATCCTTTTTAGTTTTCTTCCTTTTGATCATCATAATTTCATTATCGATCTCTTATGGCCGATTTCATGGAATGTAACTCTTTCAACACTTTTCCTTTTGGATCGATATTTGAGGGTGTTGGAGGAGCTGGTAATGGAAGAGGTGCAAGTGGATATGGTAGTGCTGGAAATGGAATTGGAGTGGGTAACTATGAAATGGTTGGAGCGGGCAGTTGCAGGATAGAAATTATTGTTGTGGATTAATATGTACTCTATATCCATGCAGGGATTGGATACATGGGTGACATGGACAAATGCTACGAAGATGCATTAGCATACAAATACTATTGAAGATCAAGAAAAATAGACATGGCATTTTGGTGGAATCTCACCAATAGCAATCAGGTCAGTCATGGCCTTTTGTGTAGTAGAATATAGATCAGGAAATGTATCAACATTAGATTTTCAAATGGCCATACTGATGTCAGAGTTGAAATCTCAAAGGTAATAAAATGCTACATGTTCAAGAGTTGGCCAAATACCATCAGGATCTTATGCCAAGTTTGAGCGAACCGGATGTTGAAGTCCATGATTTCCTCCTACGGATTCCTCTAAATGGTAGTAAAATGATGCAGTAGAGAGAACAAATCCACTTTTTCATTGAAGCCTTTGATTAGTAATTCAACCAACTGGTCCCAGGTGGTTATGGTGGTATGTTGTAATGACTAGTACCAGTAAAGCAACTTACCTTAGAGAGAGAGCATAAGTAATCTTACCATTATATCCTTGTATGTGATACTATGGATCATTGCCAAGGCAGCTATATCTTGGACATGCTCATAAGCCATCTTCCCTATACCATCATAAGCAGGCAAAGCCTTCATCACTGCTTATGAAATCAGATTCTGAGCTTGTAAATTTAGAGGTCCAAAGTGGTTCCATATTGGGAACTATCTTTGTGGTTATGGTGGTGGATTTTGAGCCATGTGGACTGGAGTGTGTGGTTGGGGAGGTGGAAAACTAGTGGTTGTGCTAGTATACACAAAATAGCTATGTAGATGTTACACTTTATGGATCAACCAAAGTGATTAAACTAGGGTGTTCTCCTAGCACTTGGGTATTAAGTTCATAAAACTCAATGGGATATTATGGATTTTTGGCCTTTGATATTGTAATCATGAAAAAAAAATCACTCACTTCACATTCAGATGCTTCTGGGTAAATCTAAGTCTCCAAATATTCTAATCTTACATTATAAAGGTGAACATCATACCTTAATACTGTTCAAAGTGTGTCAAAACTGTTGTCACTAGTGGGAATTTTACCAAATAAATGCAAGCTAGAGATTCACCAACTAGGGCTCCTTTAAACTATAGAGACTATTATTCCCACTAGGCATGCCAAAAATTGTTGGTCACGAATATACCTAAGTACAAAATATTATTTATATGCCCTAGAACCAAAAAATATTGAAAGGCTGAAGGCAAGAGATGTCCTTCGAGCCAATCTCCAGAGAGGGTGAGTTACCGCACTAAAACTACTGATCATTTTAAATATTAGGTAATAGGAAAGAAATGGGAAATGATATAAAGGAATGGGAAATATGGCTATAATTCAGAAACATAAGGTGAGGATAAACTAACAAAAAAAATCTATAGCAAGTATTAGTTAGCATATAATAGAAAGCAAGGCCTAGGAACCACTCACAGTTTGCCAAGATAACTTCCAAGACAACATTCCAGTGTTCACTCCCTCATAATAAGTAATTAAATTTAGATGTAGAATATAAAATCAGCAAATAATGTACATGAATGTAATCAAAAATACCAAATAGAAAGATATCAAACATAAAACTACTCCCAAAACCTAAAGCTGAGTGCTTTTTTATTTATGCAAAATACTAAAGTGCTTTTCTGTAGAGTGTCTATCCTTCTTTCTTACATTGAAATGCTTAGTATTTATAGAGATTTTTGCCTCTTCCATTAAATTCACAACACAAAAAATATCGATTGGTCAAAAATTAGTAACATCAATTTCTTCCTTGGTAATGGCGATGCTTGAATCAGATTATTATTTAGGGGATAGTGATTTGGTTTTCATGGAGTGCGGTTGGAAAATCAATAAAAATGGATGATGGAAAGAACGTTCCAAGTATCATTGCATAAAAACTCAGCAATGTCACATAGCAATCAAGATCTTGGATATTAAATTCTAGGTGCCATTACATTCTCTTATGCCTTGTAATCTTACCCTTACCAGTTAAAATCAACGAAATTTAATTATGCTTTGAAAATGAATGAAATCCATAGAGGGCACCTCAAAAATAATCGGGATCACATTGGATTTGAGGGTGTAGTATTAAATCTCAGAAACCTTCTAGCCAAAATTTTGGATCATCACTCCAACTATCCTAATAATTAAATTTTTCCAATCTTCGTCCTTTCTCAAAAACAACTTGTAGTTATGGCAATTCTGATTGTAACCCTACTGATAGAAATAGGTAAACTTCATTTCACCCATTCCATGGGATGAAAGGTATTTTCATAATAGGCATAAGTGAAAGCAAGTTACTACATTGATGATTGCCCTCAAAGCTGGAATTTCACCTTTCATTTTAATTGATATCACCCCATGACATCTTCTTGTTTGAATTATAGGCAAAGATGGGAGTTTTGCTCCTCAACATACTTTTGCCCCTCCCATGGGTAATTTTGCCCCAAAAATGATAAAAAATGTCTTCTGCAAGCAAGGAGGCAAAAATAATTGATTTCACCCGTAAGAGAGGTGATAATGATTTTTGCCCTAGCCTAGGGGCAACGTTGACTTTGACTAGAAGGAAAAGCTACTTTTTTCGAGACTTTCGCTTTGAGGTGTCTTCATTTGGAATTTTTCCCTGAAGGAGGGCAAAAATTATTTTCACCCCTACTAAGGGGCATCTTTGACTTTGACTATTCTATCTTTACCTGTATGATGTCATATTTATGTTTACTCTTCGAAACTACTTTTTATTGGTTTTTCATACCTGAGAGGGGTAAAAATGATTTTCACCCCTATTGAGGGGCGACTTTGACTTTGATTGCTCCAAGAAAGCTCAAAATTTGTTTTCAACCTAAAGATAATTTTAAGGGGTGCTTTTGACTTTGACTCATCTACATCACTTAAAAATGATTTTCTTCTCCTTTGATTGGATGAAAATGTTCAAGGTAATTTCACCCCAAAGGAGGGATGCAAAGTATTTTCACCCCTTCATGGGGCAAACACGTATTTTCTTTAGTTTTATTGGCACCTTCATCTTCATTAAAAACTGCCAAAGTTGTAGTTGTTTTTTCATTAATCCTTCAATCCCAAAATGCCCATTACTGCTAATTTCCCTTCTTACATTTTGCTCATGAATTCCATTAATTTGTTACTGGAAACAATACTGTGCATCTGCAGAAACAAAATCAACCTTTTATTTAATGAACTTTCTTACAGGGAAGAAAAAATATTAAAACATAGAAACAACACAACTACATCATTTATCTTCTTTTCAAAAATTTTACAAGTAAAATTTTAGTGTGGTAAAATTACCAACAAGGATAAATGTCAACCATCTGGGAGGTTGACGACTATGTCTGTGAACCATCTGGGTTTAGATGACTACAACCTAATACCATATAATATTGAATTATTGAATACTATTATGTCTTGCAATTGTTGAAAGCTAAATCTAGGCCTATGAAATTGGGGTCTCTTATGGGACGAGAATGGTTGTCTGTAATGACTCAAGAAATTGAATGTGAAATTAGCTCAATTTTTTTTTAGCATGCATGAAATTGTACCATCCTCATCTTAATGGTGACCGATGGGGTGCATTTATAGAGCTTCCAATGGGAATGGATGAGATAGTGATTCAATCAGTTAGGTGGTGTAACCAAAAGTCTTTCCTTTTCATATATATTATCATAGAGAATGTATACTTACAAAGGAGGATATGCTTACCTTGTAATTATCACTAGATGTGCACACCTCAGAGTTATCACCAAGAATACCCATGCAAATTATAATGGATGTGTTTGCAATATTCACCAGATAGTGTGTGTGTGTGTGTGTATTAAATTGAATGTGCATGTTGAGCTGAATGTGCATGTGTATTAATTATGCATATTAAATTAAATGTGCATGTTGGAATCCATATTAGGTGTGCATGTGTATTTGAAATATACAATGTGAGGATAGAGATGCAAGTATGATATGTGGCAAGTGTAGTGAACAGGAGTTCATTTTTGGAGAAGGGTAACCCTTTCATATGCGTAACCAAAATGGGGGATGTGGGATGGAACTGAAGTGAAGTGGAGATGATGTGGAAGGGGGATAGAAGGGTGAATATTCCCATAAGGAGGGGTAAGTGGATGGGTAGCCTAGGCATTAATTAACCATTAATTCTATATATTTAATTAATTAATACTTAGGTGAATGGATATTTAATTTAATACTAATTAATTAATTAATTTTAAATATACTAATTATTTTTAATAATTGATTAGTATTTAATATTCTTGATTTTGGTGTCTATAGATGACCCTTTTTGTATCGTGTTGTGTTAAGACAAGGCAATGTAAAAATAAGTGACATTTGTAGTTGTGTGGATGAGTGAATGATTTAAATGAATTTTGTGCTTGAGAGGGTTGACGTTTGATTGCCCCAAATTAAGAACAATGTGGGATGCCCTAGTGATGAAGATGACAAATATCTGTGAATCTTGTCATTGAACTAACATCTACCTAAACTACTAAAATACATGTTTTTAGACACTATGCAGATGTGCTGAATCAATGGGTTTTTCATGACCATATTTATTTATGACCACATATTATGCAAATCTCATACATGATTTTTTAGACAAGCAATAGGTCCAAAATGGGTGTTTGAGTATTGACCTTATTTGAGGTACAATTTTGTTGGTATTCTCTATCCCCTCAAATGACAAGTTAGAAGAGTACAAATGGTATGAGGATGATGAGGCAATTGATCTTATTGGAATTGATAAATGGTTGGATGGATGAAATTTAGTAGCTAGTGATTTTTGTGTGGGTTTTTTAATTCTATGTTTTGAAGTTTCATGACTGTCTAGGATGGTTCATATTTTTGACCATCTTGGATGATCGCAACATAACCATCCCAGACGATTGCATCGTGAAAGGTATAAAAGGTAAATGGGTGCATGTGAGGAGTCATTTTCACTAGATAAGGTGGGGAGAGAGTGGAGAGTGAGGTGTGTGAGGGTAAATTTAACACGGAGGTCTTACTGATTTTACGAGTGGAGGTGATGGAATGGTTTCAATAAGTAGAGTGGTTAGAGTTGGAGGGAGTGCAAGACCAGAAAGTAACATGATTTACCCTTTTTCAGTTCCTTTTTGAATAAAATGAACCAACATTGTATGCTTTTGCTTTTGATTATTTGTTGGATGTTGTATTTTGGTTTTTGTCTATTATTTTTTAATATATATTTATTTTTATGATGATTGGTGGGGATGCTATGATGAATGTAAAATTAGTGATGATGATATATATATACATATATATTTTTTATGATGGATGTAGTGATGAGTGTGGGCTATGAAAAAATGATTTGTTATTTTATAGATCAATTTTATTTTTATTTTTTGCAGGAGGGAGTGCGGTGTTTTTTATTGTGATCGTCTAATGGTCAGATGGTGGTGGTTCATGGTCATCCAACTAGTTGATGATAATGGGGTATGGTTGTCTAATATTTTTGTTTGACCATATGATATTATGGTGGTGTGAAATGGTCATTGTGTGTTTGGATGATCATGGTTTGAATTTTATTTTAGAATTGTTGACATGGTGTTTATGATTGTGTGATTTTTTATTATGTAGTAAATATTATTAAGACCAAGGCATCAATTCAATGGTGTGTTCTACAAAGCTTGACGATGAGTATTAGAGGAGGATTGGTGTGGATTGAGATGATTAGCTTGTAGGTGGTAGCTAGATTGGAGAATGTGCATGTAGACCATACCTATTTGATCATATTAGTAGATAGGTTGGATCTAGATATATGCACATTCCATATACCCATAAGAGAGATGTGTAACACATTTTTTAACTACCAATGGAGGGTGTTAGGATTCATATGACATCTACTTATCATAAGGATGCCCTGTTGTAGTGGATATATGGTGGATAGTAGTAGGAGATTTATATGGAGAGTTGGAACATGGAGTTCAATAGGCATTATCATCTATGATGGTTGATTATGAGGCATGTTATTATGATGATATTGATTTCTAACACTATGTTGCTATATTCATTGGGTGCTCGATTCCCATGTAACCTACTAGGATTGGTTCAAGACTTGATAATGGAGCTCAAGCTGATGGTAGGAGCTCCAGTGTTATTGGCTCATACCTAAAGGAATCTATATTAGGTTCATTAGTGGGATAGGTCTGGGTTGGGGTGTAGTTTATTGCTTTAGGTGTGGGGTATGGGAGAATTTTTAGATCATGCATATATGGATATTATGTTACAATAGTTTGAATTGTGATAGGGTGTTCTACTACAAACTGTAGTGTATAGGTGATGCTAGAATGAGGAAATGATAGATCCACAATATGAGCTAGTGAGAGCATATGTGGACATTATGCTAGCAAAGGCAATTGTGATGGATGCAGGAATTATTTTTAGAATGGTTGACATGGTTTTGATGATTGTATGATTATTTATTATGCAGTGAATATTATTGAGACCAAGGCATCAATTCAATGGTGTGTTCTGTAAAGCTCTATGATGACTATCAAAGGAGGATTAGGGGTGGCTTGAGATGATTACCTTACATGTGGTAGCTATATTGAAGAATGTGCATGTAGACCATACCTATTTGACCACATTAGTATATAGGTGGGATCTATATATATGCACATTCCATATACCCATAGGAGAGATGTGTATCATATTTTTTAACTACCAATGGAGGGTGTTAAGATTCAGATGACACCTAATAATCATAAGGATACCCTATTGTAGTCGGTATATGATGGATAGTAGTAGGATATTGATGTGGAGAGTTGGAAAATGGAGTTCAATATGCATTATCATCTATGATGGTTGATGATGAGGCATATTATTTTGATGATATTGATTTGCAAGACCGTGTTGCTAGATTCATCGGGTGGTTGATTCCCATGGAACCTACAAGGATTGGTTCAAGAATTGATAATGGAGTCCAAGGTGATGGTATAGGCTCTAGTGTTGTTGGATCATACCTATAGAGATCTATATGAGGTTCATTAGTGGAATAGGTCTAGGTTGGGGTGCATTTTATTACTTTAGGTGTGGGCATGGGAGTATTTTTGGATCATTCATTTGTGGATATTATGTTGTAATATTTTGGATTGTGATAGGGTATTTCACTACCAAACATATTTTATAGGTAATAACAAAATGAGGCAACGATAGATCCATAATATGAGCTAGTGAGAGCATATGTGGATATTATGCTAGCAAAGGCAAATATGGTGGATGCAAGAATGATACTTGAGTATGACCTATGGTTTAGTAGCCAAATATTTTGACTAAAGGTAGAGGATGGTGTAGTAGGCAACATAGATGGAGGGCCTAAGGAGCCTCTAAAGTGATGGGTACGATATTGGATGAATCCTGGGGTAGGACCATCATGAAAGGTCAAGAAGGAGGTTATAAAGGATAGATCAAGAGGTAAGGATAATTATGGGAGTAGAAAATCCATAGGGTAATATGCATCTATGGTTGATCAGGTGTAGGTGTTGGAGAGGCAGAAGAGAGAGTTATATATGATCATTGCATAAGAGCATAATCAGTTATATGGGTAGCAAAATATATGGAGGATTTGGGAGAAGTGTGATACATTGTAAGCTCAGGTGTAGATTTTATAGGAGTGAGATAGGGTGTGAGCCAAGTGATATGTGCTATAGGTCAAGCAATATGCATTGTGGATTTATGTTTTGTAGGCTAAGGGATCATAGAGACCTATAGAAAATCTAGGATTGGGAATCTTGATGGCCCATTTGGAGTGGAAGAGGGATAAGGTGAGGTTGCTAAAGAACACCTTACTATTGAATAATATAGTAGTTAATTTTCTCCCATAATCCTCTAAATTATCATAGATTTGAAGAATCATAGTGTTAGGTGGTCCTTCAGTTGTCCCACCTATACCTCAATTTGTAGGGGCATCAAATTCCTAGGAATCAAGAGTAGGGACATCTTATAGAGAAAGCCACTGACATGGGAGCAACAGTGGGCAGCCAAGATGGGATTAATTCAAGGTCAATGATGATAGCGATGGGAATGAAGACTGATATGTGCATGCCAAGCAATATACAATTTTTTGTATATTTGCCTTGTATCTCTTTTTGATGATTACAATTATCTTGGTGGCTCAGACATATGTACCCTATGGGTGACTCAATATGTAATTTATTGATGATTATATATATATATATATATATGATTTATTTTATTTATGTTATGTATTTCTAATGTTTTTGTAATGCGATTAAATTATTTATTGAATGATTAAATATTTATGGATGAATTGAGTGTATGCATATACTTTTAATTATTTTATGAAAAATGCTTAAAAATGTATTACTATTCATGAATTTAATCAATTTATCAAGGGAATCAACACAATGGTACTAAAATACATGTGGGATGTATGTTAGTGGATGTGATATAATATTTTGCAAGATATGTTATACTATGGAGGTAAAGGGGACATGACTTGTCCTTTCATGTGTCCTAGGGAAGAAGAATCTAAAAGTGCTTTTAGAAAGCTCAAAAACCCTAGTGACATCTATCAAAATCATCTACTGATCAAATAGGCACTTGAATATATTAAAATAAGCCAAGTTATTCAATTTTCTCAAAGGCCAAAATGTATGCAGTGAATATTTATTGCCAGTTTTGGATGAGGTTGGACTAATCATTTGTGACTTATGTTGATAAGCTAGCTCATCCACAAGCATATATATGTTTTTTTTAGTGAAAAACCCCTTACGGGGCCGCCTTGTCTGAGAGACCATGAACAGGGGGTTCTATACCATCAAATTCACCCGGGAGTCGCACCCAGCTCTGCCCGCACCAACATTATCAATTGGATTTTAGGTACCCAATTCAACTTTTTGGTAGGGTGGAGATTCGAACTCGGGACCTCCCTTGGAGGATTGCCCTCTCCTCTCCAACTCACCTACAACACCTAGGTATCCACAAGCATATATAGGTCTATACAAAAGTTTTCTAATGTGAAAAACATGTCACCACATAAGTTGTACTACACTTCTAGTTAGACATCTATGCCCTAATGGAGGTTAACCCTATGATCTAAGGACCTAAGAATTCCAGGGATTCAAGAGTTTTTGCTTCTTCTTTTTTAGACTTTCACTTTTTTTCTTTACACTTGTCCTTTTTCCAATTATCAAGGTTAGATCATGTGCATGATAGGATAATCATGGGAAACAATACACTTTATGGTGATAGCAACTCATGATTTTTCTTTCCTAATAACCAAAATTGTATTTAATATGTGATACATGTGCATGGTCTTAGAAAAAAACTTGAGGTCATCATGAAGACCTATAGCACTCAAGGACTAATGACGTTCAATGGAGGTTGAATGAGACATGGAATGGACCTAAATATTTTTCAAATAGGAGAATTAAAAAATATAAGATGTCATAGGGGTATTGTGAGTGGATATAAGGATGGTGGGTGGTGAATGTAATAGAATTGGTATATGGCAGAATAATGCAAGACAAATACCATAAGGAATATGCCCTTGATAAATGTGATAAAATCAATCCTAGAAAATGAATAAAAGCATTAGTCAAACAATAACCAAAGTATTATTGGTGATGAAAATAATGTGATATGGAATGATGATATGTGTGTGAATGTAGTGTGTTGTGTAGCGATATGTAATTGATTACAATTTTTGTAGATAATTTTGATTTTTTTATTTTGATGATTTCATTTTTTTTTTGTATTTTTGATCATTTTGTTTGTGTTTGTATTTTTATGATCTTGATTTTTTCGTATTTTAATGATTTTTATTTTTTTTGTATTTTTATGATTTTGTTTTTTTTGTATTTTGATGATTTTGACTTTTTTTAGTATTTTTGATGATTTTCATTTTTTTGTATTTTTGTTTTTGTATGTATAGGGCTAGCTATGAGCTGGGCATAAAAGACATGCAAATGATGTTTATGGATTCAGGTTCCTCAATTCCCTCAAGAGTGGTAATTTTTTAAGCTCTAGTTCCAAATGTTTGCACGATAATGAATATAACAAGTTTGTTGGCAGTAAACTTGTCACGTAAATGAGGTGGAAGATTTGAATTTTGTTGATTTTCCTTGAGGACTAAATCACCCACACAAAATTCTTAAGGATGAACTTTGTTATTGTAGGCATGTTTGACCCTATCCTGATAGGTATGAAGGTGCTTAAGTGCATTAATTTATCATTCATCAAGCAAGTTCAGTTGATCGAGGCACACTTCTCATGTGGTATCATCATCGATGAATTCTTGTAATGACATGTATAATGAGGGGATTTCAATATCAAGGGTCACAATGGCCTCAACACTATATACTAGTAAAAAAGGCATTGCCCTGAGTGACTTGAAAATACTTTTTTGATAAGACCATAATGCTAAGGGGAGTTGAAGATACCAATATTTATGATTTTATTTGATTGTTTTCTTTATAATGACTATGATAGTCTATCCATTACTTTGAGGATATTAAGGTGTCAATAAATTGTGTTGAATGTTGTATTTAGTGAAAATTGCTCTAACATCCTTATTCTTGAAAGATGTACCATTATTAGATATGATATTTGAGGATATACCAAAGTGAAAATTGATGTTATAGAGTATAAAATCCACAATTCAAGATCTGGTTGTGTTGGTAAGAGGAATCACCTCAACCCATTTGGTGAAATATTAAGCAGTTGTAATGATAAATATATGGTACCTCGAGAAAGGAGGAGATATTTTTCCTAGGATATTAAGACCCCATTGTGATAAAATTCAAAGGGCTTGAATTGGTTGTAATGCTTATGATTGCACATGGGTTAAATTGGCATGATGTTGAAATGTAGGAAATTTCTTGACATATGTGCAACAGTCACGTTTCATGGTGGGCCAATAGTAACCCATGTGTAAAATACACTTTGTGATGACCATCCCATTAAAATGACCACCACAAGTTCCATCATGGGCTTGAGAGATGACCCAACTTACCTATTGAGGTTCGAGACAATGCAAAAGAACACCATCATAGCTATGACAATAAAGAATATCTCCCATGAGAGTGTAACGAGCCACTTTTTGTTTCAACGTGCATTTAATGGTTGGAGAGAAATATTCTAGGAGAGTATATATTTTATGAAATTATTTATTTGTGATAAGTCATCATTTTATGGCTCTATTTGAAATAAATTAACATTAACTTTAGTATGGGAATATTCCCATTCAATAGTTGATTGAGATAGTATGAGGATCTTGATGTATGTAGTGGAATCAATGGGTTTCTCTGGTTTGAGTGATCTTAGAGATACCATAGTATCTATGAAATGATTAGTTGACCTAGGTGTGTTGTCAATATCATACCATTCAAATTGCATTAACTTATCGATAATTTGCTTATATGAATTTAAAACTAGGCATTTGCATTGATAGATCCCCTTAACTTGATTAACAATGAGTTGGGAGTTCCCATTGATTTTGATCCATTTGATTCTCAAGGTAATAGTTGTTTGGAGTCTTAAAATTAGGGCTTCATATTTTGCATTATTATTGGTGTAAGGTAAGTTGAGTTTGAATGACAAGGGCATAGGAGCTCCTTGAGGAGTGAAGAAAATAATTCCAACACTTCCTCCTTGTTTGCATTTTTCATTAAATAAAAGGACAACATCGTCTATGATATTAAATATAGAATTATTAAGTAGCTTGATTATGAGAGGTTTATAATCTGGTCAATGAGCTTCAACAAGTTGATTTGCAATTACCTAGACTTTGATGGATTTCTAGCTAATGAATTTGAGATAAAATTTTATCAAAAGTATTATCCATTTGGATGTTCTGTTGTTTGTATAGGTGCAACTCATCGTATAAAATAGAAGGTTTTTTTGGCCATAATATAGGTGGTATGGTCAATCATGTAGTGTCAAATTTTTTTAGTTGCAAATGTTAGAGTTAGAGTCTATTACATCATTTGGGTCATGTAAATTTACCTTTCTAGGTACATACTTAGGACATTAGATTCCTTTAAGGGGAATTTATCTAGTTAATTTATGCAATGTAATAAATGCACAAGTGTCAATGTGCAAGTTGTAAATGTGTAAGGTATCCCTTGTACAACTAGGTAGAGTGTTGGTCAAGGAATCTATCTTCCATTATAAAAGGGTCTCATTGTAATAGATTTATGAGACAGTAGGTAGTAGTAGAATTACTGTGTAACTCCATTAGTTATGGAGTGCAATATAGTTTTATAGCTTCTTGCATAGAGTGTCCATTTCCTCCATAACAATATTGTATTCATTTTTGTTATTTCTATTTATAGCATATTTTTGCAATCTCATAAATTTACTTTCTCTCATGTTTTTATGTCTTGTGCTTGCCATCTCCCATTGTGATCTACCTCAAAAGCTAATAATGGTATCAAAGCCACGGTAGATCTAGTCATAGTAGATCTAGCTACTATAGATTGATAGGAGAACCACCATTATTATTGAGCCTAAAATTTTTTAAACCTAATTTGCCATAGTTCATAGGCTCTTGCAAAAATATTCAAAAGAATCAATATGGTAGGGAGAGCTTCGAGAAAGTACTATTGTTAAAAATTGGGCCAATTACCATAGCTTCAATTTTTACAAACCGGATATGCCTTTGGATCCATTACATGTAAATCTTGTTGTCTTAAGTTTATTTTGTAGAATAGACTAGAAAGAGATATTGTGAGATTTATTTGGATCAAAGTCTTTCCATAGAGTTGTAGGAAAATTTTTAATAGACTAGAAAGAGATATTGTGAGATTCATTTGGATCAGAGTCTTTCCATAGAGTTGTAGAAAAATATGTGAACATAAGGACTTAGTATATGATCCACTAGTTTGATGAATCAACTAGTGAAGCTCATCTAAGAGATATGAAAAGTTTACTAATAACTAAAGTTTATTTTATTGCATGGAACTAACTCTCAGATGATTGGGACACCTCCTATAAAGAAATCTAGGATATTTCAACCTTTTTTTCCCAAAGGTCAAAGTACCTTCATAGTGCAGAGATTAGTTGTTGCAAGAGAAGAATACACAAAAGAGATTCTAGCAGAAAGAGTTGTGGTAAAGTCTGGAGATTAAATATCTCCACTGAGAGAGTCAACTTCATAGTAGAAAAAGACCAAAGAATCCTTGATCTTGAAAAAGGCTATAGAAGCCTTTATCCTAAAGAAGACTCCAGAAGAGAGTACCTAATTTAGATTTCGGTACTAATAACTTATAGTAGGGAAAGGATATTTAGTGAGTTGATAAAAATCCTACAAGAAAGTTAGGAAGAGTATCTTCTTAAGAATAAATATAGCACTTGAAGCAAACTTGAAGGTAAATACATCAGGTGAATATCTCATTGAAGAACTTCCATTCATGGAATATCAAGAAGGACTAAGAGAGTCCTGTTAAAATCTAGAAGCAGTAGAATCAAGAGACCCAGGAAGGAGATCTCAATTATAGAAGTTGAAGAGGAAGGTATCAAGGAAGACCAAAAAGTTGCAAAATCGAAGACCTAGAGAGGTCTCAAGGAAAAATGCTTGGATAGCCTTGTTGTTGAAGCAAGATCATCAAAAGAGTTCTTAGAAGAACTCATTGGAGAAATTATCCATCAAGGAGAAAGTTTCTAATAAGGGAAATAATTGGGACATTTATCACCATCCAAGAGCAAGCCCAAAAAATGAGAAGAAGAATTGGCAAGGAGTACAAAAGAAGATACATAATACCTCAAGATATTCAAAATCTTGAGAAGAAGAGTCTGCTTGAAGTTAGAATTCAACAAGAAGATTTGAAGACACAAGGAGCTTACCAAATCCAAGAGATTTGAAGATTACCTTTCACAATAAGAAGAAAAATATTTCTCCAAATCTATAGCAGAAAGGAGAATATTACTAGAGAATAACAAGCCACCAAATCCTAGGCTTGTGAAAGAAGGTTCGAGATCACTTTTTGGTGAAGGAGTTTTTTGGAAAAGCTAAAAAAAAATTGCAGAACTCTATCTAAAGCAACAAACTTGATCTACATCTTCTACATAAAGCTTTCAAAAAGGTAAGCAACTATTTGTGCAAGTAGATTCATTAATTGGATTACTTATTAGATTTGTTAAAGCACCTTATATTTGATCAAATTTGTAAAGTTGTAATTGAATTATAGTCTTCAAAAGTGCAAAAGAGAAAAATTCTTTTTAAGGGTCATTTGCACATTAGGAGTTGATTAGATTTCAAAGTTACAATTATTTATCAACTACCTATCTCATACGTTGAAGAGGAAAAGAATACTAGATCCTACAACTATGTTTGTAGTGAAATTTGCAAGAGTTCATTTCATATTATGCTTGAAAAGTTGTGTGGGTGGGATTTTTTTGTGCCTCCTCACCCACTCTTTTTGAGTCTGCCAAATTTTGAAGATATTATTGGACAGGTGGAAGACATCATGCTATAACAATAAAAATTGTAGGAAGACTAAAGCATTGGGTGGATGGTTGAATGAAGTAGGGTGGTCCATTGAATGAGTGGTCCTTTTCCTTGCAATTTTGGGTGGAATATTTTCAAAAACCTACCCAGCTCCTTGGGTGGGTGTCCTAAGCCGCAAAAACAAGTGTAAGGTTCGGTCGACTCCAACTTATGGAATAAGGAAAACCTCCACCCATATTAGGTGAGAAAATGTGAGCACCAATTTAGTGGAATACATGAGAATACCCACCGAATCCCCTTGTTGGTAGAAGAAAGAATTCACCGGACATACAAGACATGACATCCAAGGAAAGGTCCACCCACTTCTTTAATGGCCCAAGTACTCAATGTCGTACACAGAAGTGACCTTTTTGAGTGCAACACTCCCAAGGTACACCAGTGCTTGTCATGCACCACCTGGCTTGGGGATCACTAATTAAGGAGAAGAACAAGATAGTAGAGCAATAATGAGCTAAGAAAATAATCAAAGGATCCAAATTGATTTAGAAGTACCTATAAATTTTCTAGAAGATCAATGCTTCCCAATGGAATAGTGTACTAGGGCAATGCTCATCAACTGCAAAAACCATTCTCTTACCTACTTGGACATCAATTTTGAAATCAATGTAAATGTAACTATAAATAGTGGAATTTTGGTCATTCCTAAGGGTGGCTCTTTAGCCATTATAATTCTTATGTAAGTTTTTTCCTCTATAAATACATGTTTTACATTATTTGGCTTCTAACCATGTCTACTTGTTCATAACTGAGTGTATGAATATTCAATTTTTTATTTTCCTAAGTCATCCTGTGTTATTATAGTATATGGATTTTATGGGGTGTGCTTGATAAATTAAGGGGGAAAATATTCATTATATGGATTAGGGGTTTATTTTTGCTAATGTCGACCGAGTGGGAGTGATTTGATTCTGCATCCTAGGTATCATGCACTCGCTTATCGGTACTGGAATTGGCCTCCCACCCTCCATTGATAGAGAGCTAGAACAAGGATGTCATTGGATGATCTGGTGTAGAGTTTGTGTTTTAAATGGGATATTGCACCTGCATAGATCTTGATGTGGTTATACCCATCCTTGTGAGTTTGGCTATGGCCTTTTATTTATTTTCTTTCCTCTTTTCCTTTTCCCTTTTTTTGTGATGTAGAGTATATGGAATCACCCTAAGGAACTGGCCTTCTTCGAAGATCATCTGCATCACCCTTCCAACACGGTGGTCATTCTATGTTTCTTGGCACTAATACATTCACCCCAACCTATGCATGGTGCCATATTGGTGACCAACAATTTTTGGTGCTTCACTGGGAAACAATTTAGTCCCCATGTTTCAGGAAACTAGAGTTTGGTGACTCTCTGGTTTGCCCCGATCCTCTCAAATTCACATGGTGACTTTGACTGAGTGACACTTCTAGATCATGATATTAGTTGCCTACTCATGCTAAAGATAAAAACATCTTGGAGGACTCAAGGTATGGTGAGTAGCCTTGACCTCACAAGTGGAGATATTATGTTCACCTGGTGACTCTAACTCTAACATCACAAATAGGACCTCTAAATATTGGTGCCTTAATGGTTCAGATTTCGTTTCCCCAATGGAATGATATCGGTCCAATGAACCTCCATTGCTCCCATGATATTCGCAAGGGTGCCTTGAAAAACCTGATCAAATACAATGGCACCTTAGGAATGGATCGAGAGCATATTGAAGATGTTGCTACACTAGCACCCCTCCATGGCATTACCCATGAAGATGTCATGATAAAACTTTTGGTAATTTCTCTAGAGGCAAGGGTGCTACTATGGTACCAAACCCTTAAGCAGAAGACCATCTACTCATGGGCAGACTTGGTGGGAGCTCTCATTGACACATTTGATGACTCCATGTATCCATTCCAAATCTTGATGTATTTTTCTTACATCAAGAGGGCCCCTATCGAGTCTCTAATTGAATTAAACATTCAATTTGAGAGGAGCTTGAAAATGATTCCACTTTAGTATCATTCGATGCTTACCCAAGCTCACTTGCATTATGTTCGAGCTTTAGGCTTGAAAATAGGCCTTCTCCTACTACAATATAGATAAAGGAGATTCACCCAAGTATTTTAGGAGGCTGTACAGGTAGAGTGACTCCTACTTCAAATAGGAATGACATATTTAGGAGACTCTACCCTACCATCTCCATTTCCATCCACTGTCTCTCCCCAATCTACTACACAATATCCATCATGGACCACTCAAGTTGTATAGAAGCCAATTATGTAGACCAGCAGAACACAAAGGGTGGACATCATCCTGATCCCAAATGGAAGAAGTGTAAGCACTAATCCTGAAAGCAACAACTTCAATGCTTGCACATTTTTCAAAAAAAATGAGGATTTGGACTTGGGTGGGAACACCACGCATAGGGAGAGAGTACTTTTACACCATTTTTATGTTTTGAGGTGTGACGAGCAAGGTCCAAGTCATCTTCACAATGGCTTAATTGATAAACACCCATTTCTCAAGGAGGTCCTAATAGTTATAGGCTCAATCAATGAAGCCTACGAGAACAAATGTAAGGAGGCAGCGGAGGTGGACAAAGCTGGGATTTCACAACAGGTATATCCCAAATATTGGCAACATGGGAGCATATTTTTAAAACAACCAGTACAAGAATATGACTCCCACATGGAAAAATTTATTGCCATATTGGTCATCAATTGCATAAGTATTGGTATGCAAGATGATCCACCAAATCATGAATTCTTCATGATTTGGAAGAGCTGGTAATGCCAACCAGACTACAGGAAGAACCTAAAGTTTAATACTATTTGGTTCAATCACTGTAGGTTCACTAGATGAAACTCTAGGGCAAGTTAGTAGTCATGACGTACCAGTCGCACTTCAATTTTGTGTACATAAGTTGATAGCTAAATAAAAGTACACCAGGATGGTAGAACTCAAAAAAATAAAATAACTATAGGTGATTATTTTGATTTCTAAAATCACTTTTCCTCACTTCTAATTCTTTAATTTGTGACTTTGTAGCCCAATGGATAAAGGAAAGGCATGAAATTACATCGTATAAAAACTAAATTCATCGGTGCACCAACAATTATGTGAGTTGGTAGATCATACCTTGTTAGACCAGTTGAAGTGATGCCTACCTCCTCCTATATGCCATAAAAAATATAAATGTATCTCAGAGAGCTCATGGTATGATTGCGTAGGAGGAAAATCTGGTAAAAACCTACTAGGTGGAAAGCCAATTCAAGATATATTGCCATGAGTTACCTACCTAGAAAATCATGGCTTATGGCAGCTTGTCTATTCTTGAATCAAATTTGGGCTATATAGGAGTATATTTATGGGTAAACAATGTTAGGGAATATCCCATGAACTCAGAGTTACAATATACTATTCTATGAAAATATATCATAGAATCAATAGTTCTATTTCTCTTCCTCTGGGATTATGCTCAACATTGTGTCCCCTCTTGTTTTCTCCTTCTACAATGTTTCCTCTATTTGGCTATTATTATTTTGATGATTACTTAGTATGGCAATCACCTTGCAGCCACCCTTTTCCCCCCTTCATGTGTATTTTATTCCTCGTTCCTGAGTGCCCCTATCCTACCTCATCTAGTCTATCCCCTTTATGTTCTTTCTTTCTTCCCTTTTTTAAATTGTCATCCCCAAGATTTTTTCTCTTTCCACTCCATTTTTTCTCTACCTTCTCTATTCATCCCTTCATATTTCCCTATTCAAAAAGTGATTTTTGAATACTTCCTGGGTCCTTTTTTCTATAGAGTAAAAAAACCCTTGTAAGTCACCAAGAGTGTGGGTGGGATTTTTTGTGCCTCCTCACCCAATCTATTTTAGCCTGCCAAATTTTGAAAATATTATTGGATGGGAAGAATACATCAGACTACAACAACAGTAGTTGTGTGTGGACTAAAGCATTGGGCGAATGGTAGAATGAAGTAGGGCAGGCCATTAAATGGGTGGTCCTTTTTCCTGTAAGTCTAGGTGGAACATTTCCCAAAACCCACCTAGCTCCTTGGGTGGGTTTTCTAAGTAGCTATCATGGATAGAAGATTCAGTCAACTCTGCCCTAGAGAACAAGGAAAACCCCCACCCATCTTGGGCAAGAAAAGTGTGCACTAATTTGGTGGGACACATGAGAACACCCGCCAGACCCCCTTGTTGGTGGAAGAAATAATTCACCAGACATATAAGAACCAACATCCAAGGGAAGTTCCACCCACTAATTTAATGGCCCAAGTACTCAATGTCATACACCAAAGTGACTTATTTCAATGCAACGCTCCCAAGGTACCCTGGTGTCTGTAATGTGTCGCCTGGCTAGAGGATCACTAGTCGAGGAGAAGAATGAGGTAGTAGAGCAATAATGAGTTGAGAAGATGATAAAAGGGTCTATATTGATTCATAAGTACCTACCACTCTTCTATAAGATCAGTGCTTCCCTGTGGAACAATATACCAGGGTAGCGCTCATCAGCTTCAAAGACCATCCTCCTGCCTACTGTCATTAATATCCAAATTTTGAAATCTATGTAAATGTAACTATAAATAGTGGAATTTTGGTCATTCCTAAGGGTGAATCTTTAGCCATTACAATTCTTATGTAAGGTTTCCCCTTTGTAAATATAATTTATGCATTATTTGACTTCTAACTATGTCTACTTGTTTATCACTGAGTGTATGAATATTAAATTCTTTATTTGCCTAAGTCATCCTGTGTTATTCTAGTATCTGGATTCCATGGGGTGTGCTTGAGTGACTAAGGGGGAGCATATTCATTATATGGGTTGGGGATTTATTTCTTCTAACGTAGACTGAGTGGGAGTGCTTTGATTGTGCATCCTATATCTCATGAAACCACTCGTTGGTACTAAAATTATCCTCTTTCCTGCCACAAATAGAGAGCTAGAATAGAGATTTTGTTGGGTTATTTGGTGTAGAGTTTATGTTTTGGATGGGGTATTGCACCTATATATATCTTGATGTGGCTATACCCATCCTTGGGAGTTTGGCTATGGCCTTTTATTTATTTCCTTTTCTCTTTCCATTTTCCCTTTTCTTTTATGGTGCAGAGTAGCTGGAATCACCCCAAGGAACTAACCTTCTTCAGAGATCATCCACCCTACCATTTTGACACAGTGGCTATTCTATGCTATTTGACACTAATCTTTTCACCTTACCTTGCACACGGTGCTGGATTTTCGACCAACAAGTTGGAGTGGAATTATTAAGTGCATATTTGATAAATTAGTGGAGAAATAAGGTGAGATTATTGTTACCATTAAAAGTGCATCTATTAAGCACTATACTAGTTGATTTTTTACTTAGTTATTCTCAATTAGTTTGTGTTGTTAAAAGCACAAAAAATATCACAAAATTTGTAGAACTTTCATGGGAAAAATAAGCCACCATTACAAGAAAAAATGTGGAGAAGAAATCCACCATTGAATTCCTCTAAGAAAGCCTAAAATTGAGACCTTGGGAGTCTCAAGATTCAAGGAGAATGTAAGGGTTTCATTTTAGTACAGAGTGTAGAAATTCTTATTCAAAAATAGTATTTCATTAGCTTGGATTAACTATCATCCAAATACGAAGAAGCAAGAAGGATTATGTAAAAATTCTTCGTTTTGGTGCATGATATATCTATTACAAAAAAATACCTCTTTTTTTCCTTTGAAAGGACAAAAGTATTACTATATACAATGGCGAGTAAGGATGTTATATCCAACAAATTTTTGGTAAGAGGAAGGAACCTCTAAAGAGCTCACACGATCAATAGAGGAAGGATCCACCGAAGAGCTCAAATGATCATTTTATGCAACAGATTTTTGGCAAGATGAAGTATCCACTGAAGAACTCACACGTCTAAGAATTGAGGTGTTTAAAAATATATTTTTCCTCCATAAAATCCAATCCTATAAGTAGCACATCACCTGCAATAGTGGATCCATTAAAATAAGGTGTTGTCTATTGTGTTTATGTAGAAATAAGGGCAACATTCAATGATAAATTGACACAATAAAAGGCCAAGAAAAAGGGCCACCTATTGGATGTTACATATAACACTATATTTAAAGCACTAAATAAGGGTACAAATCAATATTACAACAAACTACGAAATTTGCAAATAGGTGAAGAGATAGAAGCTATACCTACAAAATCCATTGAAGTAAACATCCATCGAAATAGGATCTCAAAAGTGTGCCATAGAACCATGGATTAATAAAGCTATAGCCATCCATCATCCTCACCAATCCAACATGCAAAAGGAAGATTGCATCTCAAGAAACATAGCAAGCTCACATAGGATGCAAAGATAAAAGAAGAATTAGGGTTGCTAGCTCATCTTTGAAGAATTACATGCACAAGCCTTGAGTGCCACTTGGAATAAATTCTCTAAGCATCCCAACGTTCATGAATACTCAAGCACTCACCTAAAAGGGAGTTACATACATTTGGAGGGAGTTAAAAACCTTTGGAGGTTACCACCAACTTTATCATTACCAAAGGTACATTGAAGAAACCTACCTAGTAACGCTTCAAGTGATAAAACGAAGTTAATCCTATTTAAGGTGTCTATCCTAGAAATAAAGATAGAATGAAGTTAAACAAAGTCAAGAATTTTATGCATTGAAGCTCACTTGGAGAAAAAGGATAATTCAGGCCATACACAATTCAGAGGTGTAAGAGAAACATTTAAGATGCTATCATAGAATAAAAAAAATAGTGCTTCCATTCAGAGGAATTTTTCATAAGTAAAGCACATTTTAAGGAGTTATTTAGTGCCATTTGTTGAAGAGGAGCACCAACCTAGGAGGAAACCAACACTGATTAAAGAGGGCTTTGACTTCCCATGAGCACTACAAAGCACAAAACGATGAATATTCCACTGCACAACATTGAAGGATTATTAAGGTAAAGGTTTATTTTATTATTAGCTTGCTTTAAACCTAAGGTCTTTGGATTTATAAGGGTGCTTTATATCTACTACTACAATATTCAACATTAGTGATTTATTAAGCAAGCATATTTCAGAATTATTAATATTTGCATAAGGTAACCAAGGAGGAATAAGGGTTATTACTAAAATTTAAAAAAATTTCAAATATTATTTTATAATTTTGGAAATATGGGAGTTATAAGGAATGCAACATCAAATTAGGAATTGGAAATTAGAAAACCTTAAAAATAAACTAAAAGGGGTATTTAAAGAGGTTTATTTAAGATCTTCAAAGGTTAGATTTTTATAAAATTATTTTATCAAAAATACTTAAAGGAGGTAAAAAAAATCCAACATCAAAACCTCTTCAAAATTTGAAATAGTGCTTAGTTCAATAGGAGTAATAAGGAGATAAAAAAATTTGATTTTGGTGTTTAAAAAATTTCACAAAGTCAACCTAAAATTGAGCTACAATTTACAAAAAGCACTACATTGATAATATATCCTATCCAAATCACCCTAGGGAGTCATAAGGTATTCTACAAAACCTGGTAATATTAGCATCCATCAAAAATTATTAAGTCCTAAATTCATTGGATAGATGTAAGATTTCTACAAAACCTAAAAACTTATTAGGTTTGTGAACTCTCATAACTAGGGAGATATAAGGAATTCTACAAAACCTAATAATTTATAAAGGTCTCATAAAATCAAATTTTATCTTGGAGCTTTCTATATCTTAAGCTAAAGGAATCATAAGGATGTCTACTTCAAATGATTCATCAAGCATTAATATAAATAATCGCTTCAAAAAAGAAAACACTAGTGCTATAAAACTTGGTATCATGAATTTACTCATGAAATCTAAAGGAATATTAGACCTAGATTCAAAAATATTTCATAGTGAAGCATTAGACGATGATTTTGACTCTATGGAATGTTATCTTCAAGTACGTCTCAATGAATCAATAGCCAATGAGAAAAGTGATATTTTATTTCCTATAAATTTTGTGAAAATATTATACATGGAATTACTTACACATAAAAATTACAAATATGAGAATATAGAACAAAAGTGATTGATAGAACTACTAAAAAAGAAGACAAAATTAAGTGAATTATATCTTGAAGAGATTTTTCAATATTCATGCAACATTGATACTTCAAGCTCTACTACTTAAAAATATAATCATGATGCTCTAAGTGGTTGTTCAAAAGCTTATGTATAGAGTAAAAAAAGAGAAGGAGAAACATCTCAGTAGAAACCAAGATGTAGTACAACCACCTATGAAAGCACAGAGATTGGATTCAAAGGCAAAGCTAAAGAAGAAGAAGAATAATAAGATGAATCCAATTAAGAAGGAATACAGTGTAAGGTCAATTGAATCAACTAAAGAAATAAACTACTGGATGAATCTTATCACAGTAAGCAATGGAAGCTCCATATTGAAGACTAAAGTCTTCAATACCCAAATAATGTAATATAGGGGGTGTTAGAGTTAGAGTCTATTACATCGTTTGGATCATGTAAATGTACCTTTCTAGGTACATACTTAGGACATTATATTACTTTAGAGAGAATTTATCTCGTTACTTTATGCAATGTAATAAATGCACAAGAGTCAATGTGCAAGTTGTAAATGTGCAAGGTGTCCCTTATACAACTAGGTAGAGTGTTGACCAAATAATCAATCTTCCATTATAAAAGGGCCTCATTGTAAGAGATTGATGAGATAGTATGTAGTAGTAGATTACTATGTAACTCCATTAGTGATGGATTACAATGTAGTCCTGTAGCTTCTTGCATGGATTTTCCATTTCCTCCATAGCAAAATTGTATTCATTTTCATCATTTCTATTTATAGCATAATTATGAAATATCGTAAATTTACTTTCTCTCATATTTTTGCATCTTGTGATTGTCATATCCTAATGTGATCTACCTCAAAATCTAACAATAAAAAAATAGCTAGACATAGCTTATTGACATATGCATATTTAGTCTCATAACTCAACAAAGTGCAACTGATATAATAAATGGCTTGTTCTCTTGGATTTATTCTTTTGTACCAACATGGTGCTAAGAGAAAAATTAGTGGTAGATATGTGCAAATAAAATAGGACACCTCATCAAGGTGGTATCAACATAGGTGGAAAAGCAATATATTGTTTAATGATGTAAATCACATGTTGACACTCTTGATTTCATGTAAAGGTAACCTCCATTTTTAAGAGATGGTTGAAAGGCTTACATTTATCTAATAACTAAGAAATAAAGTGATGGATCGCTTGGATTTTTCCTTGTAATCTACGTAATTATTTGAGATTTGTAGGGGATAGCATCTCAATTATTACTTTGATTTTGTTGGGATCAACTTTGATGCCTTGCTTGGAGACTGTAAACCCTAAACACTTTCCTAATGTGATACCAAAAACACACTTCTTTGGATTGAGTCTCACCTTGTGTTCGAGTAATTGATCAAAAACCTTGCATAAAATATTGATGTTCTTGTGATGAAGTTTTTATTTAGACAAATGATAATATACATAATCTTCAACTATTTTGAGCAGGAGATCATTGAAGATATAAGTCATGGCACATTGATATGTAGTGCCTACATTTTTGAGGTTGAATGACATGACTTTATAGCAAAAATGTCCCCTAGGGCATTGTGAAAGTTGTTTTATGTTGGTCATTAGAATTAACTCAAATTTGGTTATATCCTAAAAAATAATCCATCAAGGACATCATTTCATGGCCAGTGGTAGAATCCATGAGTGTATCGATTTTTAAAACTGGGAAGTCATATTTGGGACACACTTTTTTGAGGTCTTAAAAATTAGTGTAAATGTGTATCTCCCTATTAGGTTTGATAATAGTACCATATTGGAAACACATTCTAGGTATTTTATGGGTTCAATGAAACCCACATATAGAAACTTTTATAATTCCTCCTTAACCATGAGGGCTATGGTAAAATGAAGCTTTCATAGTTTTTGCTTTACTATTTTGGCATCGGGGCTTTGAATAAGATTGTAAATCACTAAATTAGGATCAAGACCCAAAATGTCTTTGTATGACCATGCAAAAACATATTTATACTCAGTGAGAAGGGTGATAAAATGTTCTTGTTCTTTTGAGGAAAGGTTGTTTCCAAGTTTAATTATTTGGGAGTGGTATTGATCGGTGTTGAGGTCTACATCGATGGTGTCCTTAATGAGCATGTGAGAACCCTTATCTAATTGGTGAGGAGTGAGAATGAGGTGGATTTCATCAGCTATATTTTTAAACATGGGTGACTCAATGTCACCCATGTCTACATGATAAAGGATAAACAAAGAGGGAAGTAAGGTAGGTAGGATGTAAATATTGGCTTGGTGGAGCAATTGGCTAGATGGAAGAAAATTTATGGGGTAAGGTGAGGAGGAAATATTCTCAAAGTCAATAATACTTGAATAAATATGGATGGAACTGGACAGGTTGAATGGATTGAAAAGAGTTGTGAACAAGTCAATGGCGATCATGTTGATTTGTGGGATGGAGGGATTTGGAGGAGTAGAGGGAGGCTTCCTAGGGGTATGCTCATGAGGTAGGATTTGGTCCCACATGGATGGACTTGGATTTGGTTGAATTAGTGGTAGTAGAGGTGGTGATGCATTGGTGCATTTCGATGCTTCAGAGGAAGGAGAATGGAAAAAATATGGAGTGGAATGGGGAATAGAAGTAGGTAAATACCACCATCATCTAGGAACTTTGTTATGAAAATATAGAGGAAGAGTCTTCTTTACAACTATCAAAAGAAATTGAAGTGTCTCAAGTAGCTCATAAAATTTATCTTTTGAGGTATTATATGGCATGGTGTGGATGGTAGCAACTTGGAAAAATCCTTCAGGTGGTAGATGAACATACTAGGGATCAGTGTACTTATCATCTATCTCTTCTTTGATATCAAAGGTGAGGTGCTAAAAATCATCCTTGAGGAGAGATAATGAAGAATTATTGTCATACCCTAATTTAAATTTTTGTTTAGGGAGTTGGTAGTGCAGTTCTACAATGTTGCATGGTCCCTTCTCATAATAATCAAGGCCAAATACTCTCTAGTAAAAGAATTGAAAATATATTATAGCAAAGGAGGGATTTGACAAGAAATCAACATTATTAAAAAATGGTGGTTTGAGCACCTTATCAAGAGGTGCATCGAAGGAGTTATCAACTCTAGCATATACAAAATTGGTAGAATTAGAGGTAGGAAACATAGAAATAATGGTGCCTATACGCGAGCAGCCAAAATGTCAAACTGATTTTATAATTGGAGGTGTGAATGTGGTTTTATGTACCAAATACTCATTTATACTAGGATTTTTCCTATGAATTGACTTGCACAGGTTGGTAAATGGATGTAAGTAGTGTTCTGAAACCCTTTGTTGAGTGGGATAATTCTATGGAAAAAGATGGAGTTATACGCATGATATTCATGGTGTTTAGAATGGATGAATCTATGGTGGATGAATTTGGTGGTGGTGGTGGTTCAAGATATGTGGAGAAATAAATAGCTTAGGTTTATACAATGGGGAAAACTAGAAAAAGTGGAAGTGGAAGTTGTGGTAACTTGTCCAATGGTGGGTTGAGGTAATAGCGTAGGTTGTGTGGTGGGGGAAATATTCTATGTTTTTGATGTGAAGTAGGAGATGGTGGTGGTGGTGGTGATTTTGGAAATAGTGGATGAAGAAGGTGGGTAAATGTGAGTGGTTGGTTGGGATTTGTGAACAAAGGGATTGGTTGATGGGTGAAGTGGGGATACGAAGGTGTAGGTGAAAGTAGAGGATTATCTAAGAGTGGTCAAGTATTTGTCAAAGGTATGTGAGGGATGTGAGGGAAAAATAAGGTACTTTGTAAAGAAAAAGGTTGGGTAGGATGAGGTAAGTTTTACCCAATGTGATGGAAGTGGAGGTGTATGGATGGTAAGGTGAAGGTGATGGTGGAGACTAGGGATTGTAAGAAGCATCTAGGGTAGTGTAGTGAGCTGGGTATGGTAGAATGGAGGGTAAATATGAATTGGTGGTGGAAAAGGTGGGTTAGGGTGAGATGATATTAATTAGGGGGCTGGTTTGAGTGAGGCCAAGATAAGGTATAGATGTGTGGAAGGTAGGGGAGGTTTGTATGATTTGAATATCATGTGATAATATTTAAAAGATTTCATCAATGGGGATGTAGTGCACATGGTCCTCATGAACATATTTGAGGTAATGATGTAATGTTGAGGAGATGCATCACATATCCTAAATCCATGGCATTCTAAGCTAGAAATTGTATTGCATTTCTCCTTCAAGGATGTGATATAAAGTATGGATGATCTTCACACATACTTGAATAGGTAGAAAAACCATCTCAAGTGTTGAGCACAAAGTATATTTGAATGCCCATAGAGTGAAGGTGGAATATGGTATATGTGAAGGTGGTAGGTAGAGGTGTTGGAGTGCAAGGTAGGTGATGATGTTGATCAAGGATATGGTATCGACCAAAACTTATTTGAAAGGCTTACAGTCTATATGAGCTATAATGTGCAAGAGGATCAAGTACCTCTATTGGTAAAGTCTTAATTTTATAATAATAGAATGTAATTGAAGGCTCCATGCAAGTTTCGATACTACCCACAAATTTTGCAAAGGCATTTGGATATTAATTTTGGAGGTCAATGGATTTCAAAAATTTCTATCAATGCCTCGCAATGTGGGGGTGATTTCTAAATGAGTTCATACATTGAGAGTTTAGTTGATTCTATCCTGAGGCTCTATGTGAGGCATTTTTTTAGGGATATGAGTAGTTCTGGTGATGAGGTATGGCCTACACTAGTGGATGTGGCAATGTCAAGGATGAAGGCATGTTGGGGGGTACTCGATTATATTGGTTGATTAGGATATCATTGATTTCAAGTGACAATATGGATAATCCCTATAAAGTTTTGATGTTGTGGGATGTTGTTGAGGTGGTTAACTTGGGTGGGGGGGTGTTGGAAGTTGGTGGCACATGAAGTTGTTAATTTTTCTTGGGCTTTGATAAGGGGTCCTCCTAAATTTCAAGGTTTTTATTGGGTAGCATGAGATAACTATCTATGGCAATGACCCCTTCTCAATAAGATTTTGGCCTAGATTTTTAAATGTTATGCAATCATTGATGTCATGACCCTTTTGCCTATGGTAAAAATAGTAGTGATAGTCTTTGTATGATTTAGGTTTAGGCCTATTAGGGTCCTCTAGTATTGTTTTTGCTAATGACATTGCTTATGTCTCATAGGGTTTTTGAAAGATGATTGAATAAGACTTGAAAAGTAGAGTGAAACTGCAAGGGGGCCTAGCATGATGCCTGTTGGACATTTTGAGTAGTGTTATCATTGATGTCAAGAAACAGTGTCAGTGATATCATAAGTCAGTGCAAGGAATTGGCAGAATGAGGGTTAAAATATTTATATTTTAACCCCAAGAGATTTGGTTTAAAGCTTCACATGATTGGTCAAAATATTGACAAAATACCCTGAAGAAAGGAGATACCTAGGCCCGAAGAAAATAATATTATAATATTTATTATTATAATATTAAGAGTTTAAGTTAAGCCTAAGGTTAATTAATTATAATATTTATATTATAATTAATAATATGAATAAATTTAATTAAACCCTAAATTTAGGGTTGGGCACAAAATATTTTATTTTAATATTTTCCCATCGACATCGAGCAAAAAATAAGATATGGTATTTATACCATATCATTTGGATGCAATAAAGTAAGTCTCTAAAATTCTAATTGGATGCAAATGGACTCTCAACGCCTGTGGGAGTTGATCCACAATGATGTACAGACTTAATGTGGTTTATTCTTGTTGTCTTTTCCGGGTTTCATTCTAGTTTAGTGGTTTTAGCCCGTTTGGCTGTTTATTTGAGTCCTGGTTGGAAGCTCAGTTGTACTCTGTAATCTAGAATTTTTATCAATAAATTTTTATCCCTTTATTTAAAAAAAAAAACTGGATATGTACCTTCAGGAATAGGGTTTTAGGAAAGGAATAGTGGATAGTAAATTATATATCAAAAATAAAGGTAATGACTCACTGATTATGGTTGTTTATGTGGATGATATCATTTTTGAAGGCAAAAATGATAAGATGTGTCAAAACTTTGCAAAGAACATGCAAAATTAATTTGAAATGTCAATGCTTGGTGAGTTGTCCTTTCATTGACTTCATATTTTACAATTAGAGAAAGGTGATCGATGTGGCCCATAAGTGAAGGAAACTATGGCATAATAAGCATCTCCACAATTTGGAACTTCAACCAAGTGATTTGGTTCTTAAGTTCAATAGAAAATGAGGGAAGCTAAAGACTTTATATCTTGGTCCCTTTTGATTCATGGGAGCAATGGATAATGGTGCAGTAAGACTATAAAATTTGTATGGGATGGTGGTACCCGACATAATGAATGACTCAAATTGAATCCTTATAAATTTTGATGTATATTCATCATGGCACATGACAATGGACAAGGATAATAGGAAAGAGCTGAGTCTAGCGAAATATGGAAAGTGCTATCAAGAAATCAAGATCCACCATAGGAAGATGGTGATATACGGATTACACATATGTTTATAGAAGGGGAAGAAGCAAGACCAATTATAGAAATGCAAGAATTGGCACCTCACCCTGGTTAACGAAGGTGAATGCAATTACATGTAAGGTTCGTAGAGAGAATAAAATAAATTATAGGGGAGGATGAAGAATGGATCCCTCCAAGTGGAACAAGAAATCAAGAACTAGTACCATTAGCAATTAATTGGGAGTAGTAGGAATAATCCAACCAATTATAGGAAGAAGTAGTGTATCCAAAACTAGAACAAAGAGAGTTACCCTGCCTAACATAAGGTCAATGTAGGATACGATTCATGATACAATATGAGGATAGAATAGACAACTTTGATATGGAAATACTAGATTCAAATTAAGGTGGATATGTATAAGAAGAGTTAGTAGGACTCACTTTGTTAGCCTAGATAATTATGATGCAATAGATAATGTGATATCAAGCACAATAGTTGCAAGAGGAGTACGATGTATTGCAAGTACATAGTGCAAGGATTCATAGTCATTTTACAGATGGATGATACTATGCAAAACCTTGATGAACAACAAGTTGCATGAAAAAGGGAATTGGATACAAGTATTGAGAGTAATAAGTAAGTACCTCAATCAATGTGAATCCAATAAGAAGTTATAAGTTATCAAGTTGAACTAAGGGATTCCACGCATAATCCACTAGTCACGGGGGAAGTAGCTGAGGTAGTATGGTGAGACATTGAGCAAGACCTCACATCTCTAGAGCCCCAAGAAAAATTACATGAAGAATCAAGTGATTCCAATGATGATGTAATGCCCTATATACTAAGAGATAGTTACTAGGATAGTGGTAGTAATGATCTCTTAGCATGAACAAAAGAACCCATTGCTCAACCAAACCTAGATGCCTCAAAGATAGCATATTAGAAATTGAGAAGGCAAATAAGGGAAGTAATAATACTTTAGTGAATAAGATAATTGTCAATGGATTGGTTAGCACAAACAATGGATAGTCGTAATAACTCAAATATAGAGTCTAATTTTTTGAATGTCTATAGGGATGCTTTGGTAATTGTTTCCCATAATGTTTCTTTGAAGAAAGGCATTGGATGAAATGACTAATGCATGTGCATCACCATATCAAAGCATTACAATGGTTGCAACTGCAAACATGAATAACTAAATGACACCTAACAATGTAGAGTTGGAGGAGATAACTCCAAGCACTTGGAAAAGAAGAAAATCTAGCTAACACCAGGATTGACCACAAAGGATTCCAAGTACCAAGTGGTAGCAGACAGGTTAGAGAGTAGAATTGTAATCATATAGATATAGAAGGAGAAGGATATGACCTCCTACTCCAATATGGCTTGGGGATACACCACTTGCATGTTTGAATTGGACTAGGAATGCACATGGTCTTTATGTGCGAGGGGGACAAGTACCCAATCTCATGGGAAGGTACCCACTTGGATGACCACCAATGCATCAACAAGGACCTAGGAGGATAGAAGTAGGAAGAGGTTTACCTTAGGAATAGGGTAACCCATTTTATATACAAATATTCCCAATGGTAAGAGGACAAGGTTGCAAAAGACAAGTGCAAGGAAGAGGACTTGTTGGTAGAGGGAGAATATGTTTTACGGATAATAAAAGTTAAGGAAGGTAGAGGAATCATTCACCAATTTTGGAGGTAGACTTAATCCGATGTGATAGGAATAGAAGTCATCCAAATGAAAGTAGAATGACAAGGACACCCCTACCTCAATATCGATCAATTGAATAAGAAAATGTAGCTTTGCAAGGAGGAATTTATGCACTTGTAAATCATACAACTTGCAATTGTGCAACTCCAAACCATACAAATGATAATGAAATCATTTCAAATTGTACAACAGGCCATCAAGTAGCGACAAATTGTACAAATGATGCTTGTACAATTCCATATCGTACGGAGGACCGGTAGGAGAGAGCAAATCATACAAATGATCGATCAAAGCCTGATTGTACAAAATTATATGGTAGACCCTCCAAATGACACATCAACATAGGGGATCATAATAGTGAATGTCACCGTACAATTTTTGAGAAGGTAAGTTAACAATTTGGAAATTTAAAAAGAAATATAAAAAACAAATAAAATAAAATAGAATAAATATATATAATATTAATTGTGAAAATCCATTGAGACACAATTAATATGGAAGGTGGTTGAAAACCAGAAATGGTGGCCCCTTCTAAGAAAAAAAAGAAGAAGAAAAAGAAAAGAAAAAAAGACAAGAAAAATAATAAAATATTAAAAAAGCAAGAAAGGACAAAAATGCATGCAAAAAGAGATGAGCTGGAAATCATCTATGCAAAAAAATAAAAAATAAATAAAAAATCATGCAAAGGAGTTTTGGATGGTGAATTTTCATGCAAGGTATATCAAAATATAAAAGGAGGGCACCATGCATGTAATTTTAACAGATTTGAAAAAATCATAGGAGGAAACAGTGAATTTCAAAGCATTCAGAAGCAAGAAGTATGCAATTAAAAAAACATTTCTCACATGGGTATACAAACATCACAGGTAATTAAATATCATGACCCATCATGAATTTGCACTGAGAAACATTTTTTTTTTCAAAAAAGTAGTCAAATTTGGAAGAAAAGCTCCCAAAGAGAGGATTTACTTCTAAAAAGTTGATTTTTTTTAGAAAATGTATGGTAGGGTGAATTTCAAACTGGTGGAGTTAGGGTTTTCAAAAAAAGACATAGTAGATAAAACCCTCATGGCAAAAACATAGCTAGGGTTTCAATTAATTCCAAAAATATAATAAGAGTGGAAGATTGCAAACCCAAGGTAGGGAAATTCAACCAGTAAAAAAGCAAGAACACCTCAATAGTGGCATGTGGGAAAGAATAAAGGGGAAGGTTGTATAATAAATTGCACTTAGGTAGGATTAAATTGTACAATTGTAGAATTGTATGAAGTAGAGCAAATATTTCCAGGGGAATTGGAAACATACTAGAAAGAGAGAATTGCACAAACAAAGAAAATTTAATTATAAAAATTATACAATGTTGCAAATTTTATGGCAATTAATGGCCTAAATTAATGTTTGTATGATTTGGGGATAAAAATGTATGAATTGGGGGTAGATTGTATGATTTCAAAGAAAGATTATGCAAATCAAAGTCGAATTGAGCAATTTTTTGTGCAATTGTATGATTATGAGAACAATCGTATAAATTTTGGTACAATTGTATGGAGGAGAGGTGCACTTGTATGATTTAGAGCTTCTCATATAATTTCATAGTGAAGTATGATTTGAAGCTTAGATTGTATGATTTGGATGAATCATAGAGATTTGGGTTGCAATTGTATGATTTCTAATACAATTGTACAATTTGGAAACAATTGTATGATTTCACATAGCACTTGTACAATTGGGGGTAGTAATTGTATGATTTTTAGGAACAATTGTACTTTTTTAAAAGTAGTACATTTTTTGGAGCATAATGTACGGTTGGTGATGTAGTTGTCCTGAATTTCTAGATTGAAGAATATTGATAGCGAAGAGGTTCCACTATGAAGAATGATGAAGAATGAGCATTGAGAGGGAGTTTCAAGATCATTCACAATGGATCATAGAAACTAGGGTTTACCGTTCACCAAGACCATTACACTAGAGGCATTCACGACCTAGGTAAGGAGTGACCTACCTAGTATAGGACCAAGGATGAGGGTTTCAAACAAAAGAAGAACATGGCTATGAACCTTGGAGGGGGAGAGGCTATAGGCTATGGAAAGGATCCAAGAACTGACATAGTGGTAGAAGAAGGTTGCAACCACAATTCCATGAAGAGGAAATCGAACCACATAGGGTACACTGTAGGGAGCTTCGTAGTGAGGTACATAGGGAAGATACCCCTAAAGAAAAAACAAGTGGGTAAGAAGGATGACAAGTGGATATCCATGACATCTCCATTGTATGGCCCATAGGAGAATGTTTTTGGAAATGGTGGAACGAGCATGAAGACAAGTACCCATTGAAACTTACACTGAAACAAGCCGATGTGAGCATAATAGCACAAATTCCACCATAAGAAAAGGTATTATACAATGAGTACCTATTGTAAATGGTACAATCATATGTACCTAATTAGAATTGCACCTATGTGTGAGTTGGAAATCACCATATTAAGGTGGAATTCTTAGTTGATGCTTTTCGATGGATATTTGGCTTACCGAAGGAAGGGCATCTTGTTAAGAGGATAGTTATGGATTAGATCAATACCCACAAGTTTATTACATCACTCACCAATCTTACATATTCATCAGATACAAAGGCTTTTTGTCTAGGTGGAAGAGGGATCAAATAGAGCATATTAAAAACTAACAAGCTAGCACACATGATATATGTGGTTGTCTTAACTATAGGGAGAAGCACACTCTTTCAAATTATCTGTTTGGATGGTACAATGTATAGAAGGTATTTTTAAGGAAGTGATGTAATATTGGGAAACATACTTGGCATAGAGGATTTATATGTTACTGGTGAAGAGAAATAAGACCTTTACCATGACCTTCTATGCCATAACTATTATGCTAAATGTTGTTTCCCAAATTGGCTTTCCATTTCCTGGGCTCACACCACTACGTGATTTATCGCAGGATCAAACTTCTATACTACAATGGGTAAAGGTTGTACCCAAGGTTAACTTGGTTATACCTATACAAAAAAATATATCAGAGAATCCAAGATAGAAAAAGAGTACAAGAAAACCAAAACCTCTTATGATCAAGGAAGCAGAAACTTCATCAAATGAGGAAGTCCACCCTTAAATCAAGAGACGTAGATAACTAAATTTGGACCCTAATTCCAAGTATTAGGAACCTGCACAATGATTGTAGGAGTAGCCATAGTATCAAGAGGAGGAGGATATAGTAGCACTGACAACTAGTCTAGTGCAGATTAGGATGTGTAAGCAATGGGAAAGATATATGAGAGAGAAAACTCCTATGTAGGAGTATTAGAAACCTATGCCCTCCAATATTGATAAGGTGTATTTGGGCTTGGAGGGTTTAGAGTTGATAGATATTAGTCTATCGGGTTGCATATAACAATGGGAATAAGCGATTCAATCCTCCACATTGCTTTGGGCTAGTGATTTTGAAGTACTTGAGACATATAAGTACTAGATGAATCGAGTGATGACACCAAAAATGAAAGCCAAAGTAGTGATGGAAAAAATTTTGGATGATGCCAAGGAAAATAAGAAGACTCAAATAAGAATTGTGATGCAGGGAGGCAATAATAAGTCAGAGGAGGAAAACACAAGACCATCACAAGAATTATATGATCAAATTTTGATAGTTGTAGTAGTAGTGGAAGTGAAATCGAATTCATAGGAAGAGAAGGTGGTAAATACTCAATAGGAAGAATTGTCAAAACCATAGAAAGAATTTTAGGTACCTATGGAGCATTAGAAGATCATTAATATTGAGAAAATTAGACTGGCTCAAGAAGAGATAGATAAGACTACAACTCACGATTCACTACAGGAAGGGAATGCATGATGAGCCCTAAAAATACTCATTTTTGTACAAGTTTTTCATATATATCGTGGTATTTATTTTAATATAAATATATGTTTTATGCAAATTTTATATGTATTTAATATTAGATTATGTATGTTGTCTAATAATTGTTTTTGAGTGGATTATGTGTAAATGCAGTGGATTTTATTATATTTTGACATGTTTACGTCAAGGTCCCACTTGGACCTAGAAATTTCCATTTATGATGAAAATTTAAAGGTAAAAATATCTGCAACAAAATAGTGATGAAGCACCAAGTCAGTGCTTGACTCCTGTTTAGGTGCTCGACTTTTGTTTACATGCCCGAATCTCGTTTAGTGCTTAACTATCGAGTGCTCAATTCCTGTTTGGAACTTAACTGTTGGGCACTTGATTCCTATTAGGTGCATGACTCCCGTTAGGCACCTGATTCCTATATTTTACAGAGAAGGTGCATGATTCCCATTAACACATAAATACAACACGATTCATGTCGTCAACATAACAGAACAACGATTTCAGCGGTGGATGTGAATGCGATTTCAACGATGGATGCGGACCAAGGAAAACGTCAACAACCATATGTCATCTATTTTTCAGCAATCACATAAAAATAAATGTAATTGGGTAGAGAAAAATATCAAACGTATTCTATTCTGATATAGAATATGTTGAATATATTCAAAATTTAATGTTTTGTTATATCTCCTTTATTCTTGTGTATTGTTGTAATATAAAAATCATAAATCAATTTGCTTTCAGAATGTAACAGGGAATGGCCACATATCTTATAAATATGCAGGTCATCCCTAAAAAATAAATCCCAAATTTTATTTGTAAATTCTTGTTGCACATTTCAATACAATACATTGGAGTCTTCTAATCAAATTCAACTAGCATCTGGTGTATGACTTAACGCAGGCAAAATTTTCTAGAAGCATGGGCCCACTCTCAATAGTATTCCTCCCTTATTTTACCTATTTTCTATCATTTTAATTCATTTTTCTATTTTTTACAGTTTATTTTAATATTGCAATTTCCCCTATTTTCTGTAAGTTTCTAGCAAGTGTGCAGTTTTAATTTTTGTAATGTATTTCAGTCCTGTCTTTGATAATGTAAATTAGATTAGTGGTTTTGAAGATAAATAAGAACTCCAATAAAACAACAACACCCCCAAAACCATATAATCTAAGGGACTCATCTTATTAAAGGGATATTATAGGCATATACTATGCAAGGTTACTCACAAGTTTACGACCTATCCTGGATTGAAAATTAAATAGAGGTAATGATTTGTACCATAGAAAACTAACCAATTTTTTTCCCAACATTTTGGCAATGTTGCCAAGGATTATCTGACTATAGTTTTTTTTTTCTGAATAAAGTATGTTAGAATTATTTTAGGTTACTTTATATAGAACCACTCCATTCTAAATTTTGTATGAGTCCACCTAGAATTAGAGGACTGGATGGTTGTTTTATCAAGAACACAAATATTGCTTATTTAGAAACCTCTATTGCAGTTATACCAAATCCTGATACTGAAACCTCTCCACCATCGTCTCCACCTATGCATTGGAGTCTACATCCATTATTTGCACATGATCCTTATGAATTAGACTAGTAAAATCATAGGGAATGATTTGAGATAGGAAGAGTTCAATATAAAAAATATTTACTGAACCTTCAACATTGGAAAGTAGTTGAGGAAGGGACTATTTCAAACACTGACTTAGTAATCCTTCTGGAGGATAAAATAAATGAGATAGAAGCCTTGAAATCTACCTTGAACGCAACAGATATAGAAACCTTGATAGCAAACAAGATGGCTAAAATAGTAGAAGAGGTATCTAATAGTTTTAACTTCCATATATAAGAGGTAAGAGGAGTACACAGGATGAAACATATCTCCCTTACCCACCTTCCAATCTTAAGGGGACCTCCAATAGAAGATCCCAACCTGTTCCTTTTCAAATTTTATGTTCTATGCAATTTGGTATATTATACAACCAATTATTAAAATTTAAAGCTATTTCCCTCCACTCTTGATGATTTAGCTTTGCACTGGTTCATCAGTTTGGGGAATAAACATATAACTACCTAGGAAGACATGAAAAACCTTTTCCTAGATTAGTATCAGGACTTTGGTAGAGCATGGGATACCAAATAAGAAGTCCTAGATATAAAACAAAAGGAAGGAGAATCTTTAGAGGAGTATTGGGATAGGTTTAGATTTAATTTGCAAAGATCTCCCCATGCAAGACTAGGAGACAGGTCCTTAAGGAATATCTTCTTAAAATGGCTTACAAATGAATCTCTTTAAGCCTTAAACATTATTTTTTGAGGGTACATTTATCAACACCAAATTTATGATATTCGATAGTTATGTCAAAAATTTTCAAGAAGGAAGGGTAAGTTAATCCCCCAAAATATCAAACAATCAGCCACTATCACTAAAAAAAATAGGGAATATGTTTGAAGATCTCAAGAGTGAGATGTTATCATATCTTGCACTCCAAATGGACACCCTTTTATTCAAAATAAGAAGCATAAAAATTAGGTAACATTAACCTACTTTTATCCTAAATGCAATGGAAAGCACCCCAGAAATGAATGTCCTGAGAACAAAGTCAGAGTGTGCGTTGTGTGTCAAAAAGATCATAAAACTAAGTTGTATTTGCAGTTATCAAAATCTAGAGAGGAACCAAAAGTAAAGGAAGCATACTTTATTGGTAATAGGAGAAACTGAAAATAGTATCCTATGTGACAAAAGTCTTCTATGGGAAACAACATGCCATTAGGAATGCCATCCTATGGGGGCAACAATTATTAGAACCAAATTCAAGTTCAACCACCTAAAATGGGCTGGTGGAGACAACAACCTTGGACTCAATTTCCCCAAGGATAAAATCCTTACAATCCCTACATATGGATGCCATACCAACAACCTATATAGTAGTGGAGAAATCAAAATATTAAAGCGAAACTCCATAGCATATTGCACCAACCCCACTATAGCCAAGTCTGCCAACTCCTCTGATTTGAGACCTGCTCAACTATTGGCACAACCTACTTATAATCCAAACAAAAAACCACATCCGATATACCATATAGAGAATTATATGTACCCCATTTATAATATCAAAGTATATTGTAATCCCATACAATTAAGGTCAGGTAGACAGGTAGGTGTAGAAGAGTCTCCTCTGGTAGAAGAGGAGGAAAGCATAGAGTTAGAAAAAGAGGAATCAACTCTTATAGAATAAGTAGAAGATGAATAACCACTTATATAATTAACAACTGTAAATAACATGGAAGGGGTTCCACCTTTTTGAAAATGGTTACAAGAACCCAGGAAGACAATACAACCAGAATTTGATATTCTTTCTAGTTTGAAGAATCTGACAATCACAATTTTTCTCTTTCAGACCATAAGAGATATTCTTATCTATAGCAAGGACATAAGAGATGTTTTTGATAAAACTAAGAAGAAAACCAGCACAAGAAATCAATTTGGTAGGACAACTAGCTGATATTATGCTAGGAATCACCTACAACACAAAATATTCAGATCTAGGAAGCCCTTTTTTAACCATGAAAATTGGGGGTTGTGTTTTATCAAATACATTAGTAGATTTGGGGCTACCATTAATGTCATTCCCAAGGAAACCATGCAAAAACTTATTTTAACCAATCTAAAGCCAACCAAAATTGTCCTTTAGTTTGTAGATAGGTCAACAATACTCCTTGAAGGAATACTAGAAGACATAACTGTCATAGTGGATGCATGGGAGTACCTAGAAAATTTCTTAGTGTTACAATCCAAGTCTGGGTTGGGTGCTTATCCACTCATCTTAGGTAGGACTTTTATGGTAACATATAGTGCCTACATAAGTTGTAGAAATGGACAAATGACCATTTCATATGGTTAGAACGTAAAACAAATGATCATCCATCCACCTGCACAGTATGTATATTTGTTGGGAGAACCTGAATGTGAGAACCAAAATATGAGTGGTCTATCAATGATTCAATACATCATGGTATTTGATGATTTTGAGGATGATAGTTATGAGGATAGGGTGATATCAAACTTTTTCCAAGTAGAACCCTCCTATCCTCCTCTAGAATTACCATTAATTGGATGTAAATGTCACAATATTCAACAAATAGAAGTTGCACATGGGAGAGTATTAAATATAAATGATCGGTTGACATCTGAACAACATATTAAACTTAGAAAAATATCAGTCCAACATCAAGGTGCCTTTGCTTGGGAGTATTCATACATGAAAGGAATAGCTCCTAAAACCTATACACATTGAATATATCTAGAATATGAAATAAAACTAGTAAGACAACCATAATGAAGAATGAATCCAACTATGAAGGATATTGTCAAAGATCAATTGCAAAAACTCCTCATAGTTGGGTTCATCTACCCAATTTCAAATAGTGATTGGGTATCATCACCTTTGGTGGTGGTACCCAAGAAGAATAGAAAGTGGAGAATCTGTGTTGATTACAGGTTGGTGAATAAAGCAACCAATAAATACCGTTTTCCCCTACCCTTCATAGATCAGGTCCTTGAAACCTTATCAAGTAAGAAGTACTTTTCTTTTCTTGGATGGGTTCAATGGATACAACCATATTTAGATAGGGGAAAAGGATCAAGACAAGACCACATTCACTTGCCCATGGGGAACCTTTGCTTACCAAGTTTTGTCCTTTGGTCTATGCAATGCACCTACCACATTTTAGAGGGCAGTTTTGAGCATCTTCTTTGATATGATTAGAGAAACTATGGAGGTATATTTGGATGATTTCATTGTATATGGTGAAACCTTTGAAGAAGCCACAAAAATTTAGAAAGAACACTTTAGTGATGTGAGGAAACCTATATGTCCCTTACTAATGATAAATGTTATATGATAGTGCAGGAGGGGATAGTTATAGGACATCATATCTCTGCACATGGGATCAAGGTAGATAGGAAAAAAATATAAGTTATTCAAAATCTTCCTACACCCAAAACTTAGAAGGATATCTATAGTTTCCTTGGATCAGCTAGTTACTATAGGAGGTTTATAGAAGACTTTAGCAACTCTGCTAAACCCGTAAGCACATTGTTATCAAAATATATAGAGTTTTTATGGACAGATGAATGTGAACAAGTATTTCACATTTTGAAGAAAAATGATTACTACTCCAGTTCTGAGAGGTCCAAATTGGAAAATACCCTTTCATATATATTTTTATGCATCTGAAAATACAATAGGATCAGTACCAAGACAAAAGGATGGAGATGATTTCTATGCCATCTATTATGTTAGTAAACATATCATAGGTGTTGAATTCAATTATACTATCACAGAAAAGGAATTTATTATAGTTATACATACTCTTAACAAATTCTATTATTATGCTATGGGATATCATATTTTTGTGCACACTGATCACTCAACTATCAGATACTTGACAAACAAACCTGGAATCAGTGGTAGGATTATTAAATGACTATTACTTCTATAGGAAATTGATGTGACAATTGTAGATAAACCTGGAAAGGATAATATGGTAGCTAATTTTCTATCTAGAATGATACCTCCAGACCATGCAACTATAGATGACCAATTTCTAGATGAGCATTTGTTTGCTCTAAATGAACAAATACCATGGTATGTAGATTTGGCTAATTATTTATCCACTGGTAAAGTATACCCTACACTTTCACCACATAAGAAATAAAATTTAATTGAGAAAAGTGCAAAATTCTAATCGATTGATGAATGCCTCTTTAAAATAGGGTCTGATTAGGTCTTGATAAGATGTGTTGCTGATAAATAGATTGTAGAAATACTAAAGGCATGCCATAATGAACCTTGTGGTGGCTATTTTGCAATAAAAAGAACTGCATTCAAAGTATTACATGTTGGATACTTCTAGCCTTCACTATTCAAATATGTAGACAAACATGTGAGCCAATATGACCAATATCAGAGGGTGGGCAGACTAAATCTTAGAGATGAAATGCCACTCCAACCACATGTGCACATAGATCCATTTGATAAATAGAGGATGGACTTCGTAGGACCCATTAATCCATAGTCAGCAGGTAAGAGGTATATCTTAATTTACAATGACTATGTGACCAAGTGGGTTGAAGTGCAAGCATTGCGTGATTCTAAAGAGAATATTGTAGTAGAATTCATGTATTCATTTATTTTTACCAGATTTAAGATTTTAAGGGACATCACAACTGATCAAGGGCCTCAATTTACTTCAAATATGATTTAGGAAGTCATGCAATAATATAAAATTAGGCATAACTAAACCACTCCTTACCATCCACAAGTAAATGGGCAAGTACAGGTAACCAACCATGAATTAAATAATATTCTCATAAATATAGTACAATATCATAGGAAATACTGGGCCACAAGATTACCGAAAGTAGTGTGGGCTTACAAAACCACTTGGAAAACTACTACTGGTTTTACACCATTCCAACTAGTATATGGGAACAATGCTATGATGCCCATAGAATTCAAGATTAAAACTCTCAAGACTATAGTAGATTTAAATTTAAATCTGGATGAGGCACAAAAGGAGTATATTCATTAGTTTAACCAGTTGGATGAATATCGAAGAGATGATTTGCATCGTATATAGGTCATCCAAAAACAAAGGGTCAAGTGGCATGATCGTCACAGCAGGCCAAAGAAGTTAAAAGTGGAAGAGTGGGAATTATTATATGAATCCTAGTTCTAGGGCAGGAAAGGAAAACTCATGCAGTGCTAGATGGATCCATAAGAAGTGAATGAAATCATCAAAAATAGAGTTGTTAGGATCAGAACAATTGATGGTAGCAATATTACATTAACCATCAATGGTCACTGATTGCATTCATATCATGTGTTTGAGACTTATATGATGAATTCCATATTAGGCATGGGGGAGACCCTTTTTTATTCTAGTTTTAAAATGAGTCAGTAATATCTGGATGTTGTCCACATGGTCAAAAACAATTATTCTTTTTAAAGTTCTGTAATTTTTCTTTCTTTATTTGTATTTTTGTTTTGCAGGAATGATGCCCTACGTGCAATTGTTAGGTAGCCTGGGAAACCTAGGCCTAACATTCATAGGATCCATGAACCTATGAAATACCAGCTTTCTAGGAGATTAAAATTCCATTATAAGTAGCTCATCCCCACTTGGAGGGGGAAAACCATATCTAAATAAGTGTGTGGTTGTTTGTTTTTTGTCTTCATGAAGAAAAATACCCAGATGCTAGTTTCGGTAGTGCATGCTAATTCTATCCCTATTATTCAAACCAGAATGCTTAAGGTCTGATCAACTGTAAGTGTACATTAGTGGAAACATCAACAGACATTGAAATAAAGGAGCGCTTACTTTCCATTTTTTGGAAGATGGCGCCTGATTCCCATTGTATGGTAGAAGGCATATGATTCCCATTTGAATGGTAGAAGGTGCCTGAATCCCATTATGTCAAGGAAAATGTGCTTGTGTAACATCCATGCACCAATTAGTTTTCTTTCTTTATTTATAATAATATGGTACTACTAATGGATCGGTGGATGCAGGTGCAGATAGATCCTATTGGAGAATCAAGAAAGAGAACTAGACACATCCTCATGTTGAAAACTGAAAGGGTGGAGGTAAAAGGTAAGGTAGGGAAATATGATGAGCAGCAGGATATTTGCAGTATTAGAATTAAATACCCTATTGGCAATATATATGTCCAACGGTTCATATAGGTGCATACATGTAGTTGCATATAAGGGTGTGTATTTTGTTTGCTAAATGGAATTATCTTTTCAAGAATGAAATATATATATATATTAAATAAAATATAATATAATTAAGTATATTTAAACATAATAATAATAAAAATAATAATATATAATAATAAAGTATAAATGGTAACTGATGAAGAATAATAAAATTTAAAAGAAATATATAAAAAATATATAAAATAATAATAAAAATAAAATATCGTCCATGCACTTGATGGACCACTTGGCTAGTTGAGAGCTAATATTTTTGCATGACTTATACAAGTGTTAAAAAATTTTAAGAATCATTCGTCCATATCCCAGGGAAGAACAAGAAAGAGGATATGTTTGTTCTCACTTTGGACATTGAATTTGGCTATCAAGTAAAAGATACATGTTAGATTTCTTGATGATATTAGTTTTTGATGATTGCAAAATAGTTTCACGCTTGTTTATTTTTCTTCATTTTAACGATACTTTGAAAATGTAGCATGAATAAAGGCTTAATAGCAAATGGAGATCTATTTGAAATCTATGTTGAAACAAATTAAGTTGGTAAGTGTTGAAGGAAAAAAAAGTCTATGGTGTTTTTTTATTTCTTCTTTCGAATGTTTTTTGACGCAGGACTGCAATTACAAGCCAAGAAACCACCAATATTTCATTCCAAGATTTCAAATCTGAATTACAGAAGTTAAAAAAAAATCCCCCTCCTTACAATGTATCAACTGACTCTTATGGCCGACCTGACCCCATTCGGACATCATTACACAGACTACGGAGTTTTCTGTAACCTCCTGCACGAATTTTCTATCGTCGTCTGCATCCTGTTGCCAGGTGCCTTGGACCATCATTGCATAGAATGGTAGAGTGCTCTGCAGCTGCCTACACATCGACCCTCTGAGTCATCATTCACAGGAGTGTTCTATAGCCACCTATATTTTTCTGCCACGTGCCCTTCTATAACGACCTCTGCAATCGCCTGCTCATCTGGAGTCATGAACGATCTGTCGTGATATTGCGACATTTTGGCATTCAGCCTCTATTCTTTCCTTCGGGTCACGACATGACATGTCGTGAAATCGTGACATCTTGGCCTTTCGTACTTGCCTTCTGCCTTCGGGTCGCAAAACTATGACATGTCACAAAATTGCGACATCTTGGCCTTTTGTTCTCTCCTATCTTCGGGTCATGAAATCATGACATATTGGCCTTCTGTACTCTCCTTCTGTCTTCAGGTCACGAAACTATGACATGTCACGAAATCGTGACATCTGTGCCTTTCATACTTTTCTTCTGCCTTCAGGTCGCGAAACCATGACATGTTGCAAAATCGTGACATCTTTACCTTCCGTACTTGTCTTCTGCCTTCAGGTCATGAAATCGTGACATGTTGCGAAATTGTGACATATTTACCTTCTGTACTTGTCTTCTACATTCGGGTCGTGAAACCGTGACATGTCACGAATTTGTGACATCTTTGCCTTACGTACTTGTCTTCTGCCTTCGGGTCACGAAATCGTGACACATTGCAAAATCGTGACATCTTTGACATCCTTGCCTCTCCTATGAGACCCGTCACGATATCGCGATAGTTCTCCCTGCTAGCTTCATTCTCCATTTTGTGTCACGATATCGCGCCACATTTTCTATCATGATATCGCGATAGCTTCTCCCCGCTGGTTTCTTTTCTCCAAATGTGTCACGATATCGCGACACATTTTCTGTTGCGATATCGCAACATCTTCTCCTCGCTGGGTTTCTTTTCTCCAAATGTGTCATGATATCGCAACAACTTTTCCCCTTGCCAACACTTTAAAAAATTTTTGATGATGCAAGATTGCTCTGCCACCACCGGATGCTCCTGCATCAGACACCCGGGGTGAATTGAGAAGTGACCTTCACTTCTGTTCTGTGTGAGGTAGACCCAGGCGGTCAACCTTTGTTTTCAAAAACCAAGTCACATCTTCTATGGGTCTGCCCTTCCACTTGACCAAATATTCAAAATATCGCCTATTGTTAGTACTTCAGCCTTCACGCATGTCAAGGACTTCTTCTATCTCGTCTGTGACTGGGGTGGCTGCTGGAATGCTCCACAAATCCGGACTTGGGGTCTCACTGCTACCTCCTTCATGATACTCGACCAAATCCGAAATGTTAAAAATGGGTGAGATGTTAAGTTCACTTGACAACTCCACCTCGTATGCATTGCTCGAATCCCATTTTCCAATGATTCTGCATGGCCCAAACTTCTTCATCTTCAACTTGTTATAGGTCTTGGCAGGAAATATTTCTTTTCATAGATGCAAGAAATCTTTCTTTTCACAGATGGACCATGATGGCATCTCCCACTTCAAATTCTTTAGACCGGCGCTTTTGGTCTGCCCTGGTCTTATATTGAGTATTCATCTTGGTGATATGCTTCGTCACCTCTTCATGCAAGCTTTTCAGGTGCTCTGCAAAGTCTTTGGCCTCAGCACTGCACTTTTCTCTTGTATCCATCCTCCTCAACTCAGAAGCGTTTCTTGGGCTGCTCCCATAAATTATCTAGAATGGAGATTTGTTGGTACTCTTGTTGATAGAATTGTTGTATGCAAATTCTACCTGCGATAAAACTAAATCCCATCCCTTGGGCTTGTCTCCTATCAAGCATCTCAATAGATTGCCCAAAATTCTATTTACCACCTCTGTTTGGCCATCTGTCTGTGGGTGGTATGCAGAACTGAATTTCAAATTCGTCTTCAGTTTCTTCCACAGGGTTCTCCAAAAATACCCAACAAACTTGGTATCCCTGTCCGACACAATACTCTTTGGTAGACCATGAAGTCATACCACTTCTTTGAAAAATAAGCTTGCCACATGGACCGCATCACTAGTTTTTTGCAGGGGATAAAATGAGCCATTTTTGAAAACCTATCAACCACCACAAGTATGGAGTCGTTTCCCCTCTGCGTCCTGGGTAAACCAAGAACAAAATCCATACTGATGTCCTCCCATGGCCTTTCGGGTATAGGTAGTGGTTGATATAAACCAGTATGCTACCTCACACCTTTCACCATCTGGCATATCCTACAACTTTGCATGAATTTTTTCACATCTTGTTGCAATTGCGGCCAGTAGTAGTTTTCATTAACAAGGGAAATGGTCTTGTCTCGACCAAAGTGTCTAGCCAACCCTCCACTGTGTTTTTCCTTGACGATATTCTCCCTCATTGAACTCCTTGGAATGCATAATTGGTTTCCCCTGAACAACATTCCATATTGGATCAAAAAATTCAACCACCTAGTCCTGTCTAAAGTAACAGGTGCAGAGCAGGCCTTCCAAGCTTCTACGAAGTCGGGATCTGCAGGGTACAAACCCTTAAGTTCAGCAAACCCTACAACTTCCACCTTCATTTCCATCAATAAACATTGCCTCCTACTTAAGGCATCCACAACTCTATTGGACTTTCCGCTCCGGTGCTTCAGCACAAAGGTATAGCTCTGTAGGAACTCAACCCACTTCAGGTGCCTCTGATTTAGCTTTCCTTGACTATTAATATACTGTAGTTCCTGATGATCAGTATATAGAACAAACTCCTTTGGCAACAAATAATGCCTCCATTTCTTCAGAGCCTGAACTATAGCATAGAACTCCTGATCATACACTGAATACTTCTTCCTGGCATCATTGAGTTTCTCACTAAAATAAGCGACAGGCTTACCCTCTTGACTCAATACATCCCCTATGGCACTACCACTAGCATCACAGTCTACCTGAAATACCTTATTAAAATATGGAAGTGCTAAGATAGGTTGCTCTATGACCTTCTTCTTTAACATAGCAAAGCTCTTGTCTGCTCCGATTGTCCACTTAAATTCCTTCTTATTCCCCCTCATTGTCTCCGTAAGGGATGCGCAAATACTGCTAAAATTTTTGATGAATTTTTTGTAAAATTTGGCTAGACCATGAAATGATCTTACCTCAGACACACTTCTTGGAGCAGGCCATTCTATGATAGCCCTCACCTTTTTTGGGTCCATTTTTAGACCGTCTGTTGAGATGACAAATCCCAGGTATACTAACTCCCATTTCATAAAGTTAAACTTCTTCAGATTTATCAGCAACTGCTCCTCCCGTAGCTTCTCAAAACACCTCCTGATATGCATCAGGTGTTCCTCCAGGGTTCTGCTAAATATCAAGATATCATCCAAGTAGACAATGACAAATTTGCCTAAAAATTCTTTCAATACTTCATTCATCAGCCGCATGAATGTACTTGGTGCATTGGTTAGCCCAAATGGCATGACCAACCACTCATACAAACCCTCTCTAGTTTTGAAGGTTGTCTTCCACTCATCCCCTTCTCTAACATGGATCTGATGATAACCACTCTTCAGATCAATCTTCATGAAGTACTCAGCTCCACTCAAACAATCCATAATGTCATCCATCCTTGGCAATGGAAATCTATATTTTATAGTGATCTTGTTAATTTCTCGAGAGTCTATGCACATTCTCCACTCGCCATATTTCTTGGGTGCTAGTACTCGTGAGTATCGCACACGGGCTAAGACTCTCTCGAATCAACCCCTTCTTTAGCAACTCTTGAACTTGCCTATTCAGCTCCTCGGTTTCCATAGGAGTCATTCTATGTGCGGCCTTATTGGGCAAGCTAGACCCTGGTACCAAGTCTATATGGTGACTAATCTTCCTTACAGGTGGTAAACCCTCAGGTACATTATCTGATATGATATCTGGAAATTCTTCTAACAGGCCCATGACTTCTACTAGGGTATCCTCGCATTCCTTTTCCCTAACCCTAGGGATTATTGCATAGCACATATGATTTGGCTTCAGACCATCTAAAAATCTTCTTCCTTCAACTAGACAGATTCGAGCACTGCTACATACCTTTTTGTCCGCCTCCTTCAGGGGTTTCAACTTATGGTGAACTCCATTCTTTGACAAGGAATACGTGTTGGCTCGACCATCATGTACTGCACTCTGATCAAACTACCATGGTCTCCCAAGCAACATGTGACATGCATCCATAGGCAGGATGTCACACAGGACCTCATCACGGTAAGTCCCAATGTTAAATTTCACCAGGCATTGCTCATTGACAAAAACCCTATGGTCCTTCTATAACCACGCAATCCGATATGGATGTGGGTGTCTTCTTCTCTCTAACTGTAACTTGGAAACCATCTCCTCAGAGACCAAGTTATCAGTACTACCATTGTCAATAATGATGTTACAGACCTTGCCTAAGCATTTGCATCTCGTGCGAAATAGGTTGTTCCTCTGGTCTGGCTCCTTTTCCTCATTCAACAAGGCTCTCCTTATGACCATCACTTCTCCTCATTCTACCTCCTTAGAGTGCTCAGATTCGACACCTTCGTCTACTACAATAGCCCTGGCCTGACCCTCAGGTCTCCGATTTGGCCTCTCTTGGCATTGTGGATAGTTGTATGCCCGATGCCCTTCTTCCCCGTAATTGTAGCAGGTTCCACGAAATACCCCTCTCCCATACCCATGCCCAGGCCTACATCTTCCTCTCGAGTAGCTATTATTCTGATTGCATGGGCGGTGGGTATTCTCCTCTTTCTCTTCTTTCTGGTCCTGGCTACTGCTTGTTTCACCAGTCTTCTTCAGATCTCTGTATCTTCCTCCACTGGTCCTTCCACCAGCTCTCCCACCATGATCCTTTCCTCTCTACTTACCCTCAAACCTCCTATTCAGTTTCTCTTCCACTTTTAGGGAAAACTGGTATGCATCCTCAACCGTGCTCATCCGAACTGGACTCAGCTCTTCTTAAATGATGGTTCTCAACCCATTGATGTAGCGGGTGACCTTCTCCTTATTCGCCTCAGAATGGTTGGTTCGAATTGAGACCTGGTAGAACTCCTCCGTGTACTCTTTGACATATTTACTCGCCTATCTTAGAATCTATATCCTCCTCAACAGATCCAACTCATAATCTGCGGGGATGAATTGCCTCTTCAATTTCTCAACCATCCGATCCCACCTAGTGATCTTTTCTTTTCCCCTCCTATTCCTTTCTAGTTGTACTCCTTTCCACCAGATGCTAGCATGTCCCTTCAACTTTGTTTTTGTGAACCTGATCTGATTTGGATCTAAGATCTCCTCATACTCAAAATATTCCTCCATGTTGTTGATCCAATCTATCAACTCCTCGGGGTTGAGATTCCTAGAATATGTGGAGACGTCAAACTTTGGCTTCTTCTCGATCTAGGATATGGCCCTATATAGCCTAGCTTCTGCTGGATCCAATGCTTCTTCCTCATCGGATGGACCCTCGGCTTCCCAAGCTTCATCTTCACTGTGGTCTTCTCTTCTTGGCTCAACTCCTCTTCTCAATTCCTCCTATAGGGCTTGCACTTGCCTCTGCAAAGCTCTGAAATCGAGAAACCACCAAAGAAACAAATTTTGTGTAATACCACTTGATGCAGGATTGCAATTACAAGCCAAGAAACCACCAATATTTCATTCCAAGCTTTCAAATCCGAATTACAGAAGTTAAAAAAAATCCCCCTCCTTACAATGTATCAACTAACTCTTATAGTCGACCCAACCCCCTTCGGACATCATTACACAGACTACGGAGTTTTCTGTAACCACCTACATGAATGTTCTATTGCCGCCTACATCCTGTTGCCAGGTGCCTTGGACCATCATTGCATAGAATGGCGGAGTGCTCTACAGCTGCCTGCACATCAACCCTCTGAGTCATCATTCACAAGAGTGCTCTGTAGCCACCTGTATTTTTCTGCCACGTGCCCTTCTGCAACGACCTCTGCAACTGCCTGCCCATCTGGAGTCATGAACGATCTATCGTGATATCATGACATTTTGGTGTTCGACCTCTATTCTTTCCTTCGGGTCCCGAAACCACGACATGTCATGAAATTGTGGCCTTTCATACTTGCCTTCTGCCTTCGGGTCGCAAAACTGTGACATGTCACAAAATTGTGACATCTTGGCCTTTTGTTCTCTCCTTTTATCTTCGAGTCGCAAAACCGTGACATGTCATGAAATCATGACATCTTGACCTTCTGTACTCTCCTTCTGTCTTTAGGTCACAAAACTGCGACATGTCGTGAAATCATGACATCTTTGCCTTTCGTACTTGTCTTCTGCCTTTGGGTCACAAAATCGTGACATGTTGCAAAATCATGACATCTTTGCCTTTCGTACTTGTCTTCTGCCTTCGAGTCACAAAACTGTGACATGTGAAATCGTGACATCTTTGCCTTTCGTACTTGTCTTCTGCCTTCGGTCACGAAACCGCGACATGTCATAAATTCATGACATCTTTGCCTTTCGTACTTGTCTTCTACCTTCGGGTCACGAAACCATGACATGTCATGAAATCATGACATCTTTGACATCCTTGCCTCTCCTATGAAACCCGTCGTGATATCACGACAGTTCTCCCTGCTAGCTTCATTCTCCATTTTGTGTCACGATATCGCACCACATTTTTTGTCGCGATATCACGATAGCTTCTCCCCGCTGGTTTCTTTTCTCCAAATGTGTCGTGATATCGCGACACATTTTTTGTCACGATATCGTGACAGCTTCTCCCCGCTGGCTCCTTTTCTCCAAATGTGTCACGATATCGTGACACATTTTTTGTCGCGATATCACGACAGCTTTTCCCCTTGCCAACACTTGAAATTTTTTTTTTATGATGCAAGATTGCTTTGCCACCACCAGATGCTCCTACATCAGACACCCAGGGTGAATTGAGAAGTGACCTTCACTTCTATTCTATGTGAGGTAGACCCAGGCGGTCAACCTCTGCTTTTGACAACCAAGTCGCATCTTCTACGGGTCTACCCTTCCACTTGACCAAATATTTAGAATATTGCCTATTCCTAGTACTTTGGCCTTCACGCGTGTCAAGGACTTCTTCTATCTCGTCTATGACTGGGGTGGTTGCTGGAATGCTCCACAAATCTGGACTTGGGGTCTCACTGCTACCTCCTTCATGATACTCGACCAAATCCAAAATGTTAAAAATGGGTGAGATGTTAAGTTCACTCGGCAACTCCACCTCGTATGCATTGCTCGAATCCCATTTTCCAATGATTCTGCATGGCCCAAACTTCTTCATCTTCAACTTGTTATAGGTCTTGGTAGGAAATATTTCTTTTCTTAGATGGACCATGACGGCATCTCCCACTTCAAATTCTTTAGGCCGGTGCTTTTGGTCTGCCCTGGTCTTATATTGAGTATTCATCTTAGTGATCTACTTTGTCACCTCTTCATGCAAGCTTTTCAGGTGCTCTGCAAAGTCTTCAGCCTTAGCACTGCACTTTTCTCTTGTATCCATCCTCCTCAACTCAGAAGCATTTCTTGGGCTGCTCCCATAAATTATCTAGAATGGAGATTTGTTGGTACTCCTATTGATAGAATTGTTGTATGCAAATTCTGCCTGCAATAAAACTAAATCCCATCCCTTGGGCTTGTCTCCTATCAAGCATCTCAATAGATTGCCCAAAATTCTATTTACCACCTCTGTTTGGCCATCTGTCTGTGGGTGGTATGCAGAACTGAATTTCAAATCCGTCTTCAGTTTCTTCCACAGGGTTCTCCAGAAATACCCGACAAACTTGGTATCCTTGTCTAACACAATACTCTTTGGTAGACCATGAAGTCATACCACTTCTTTGAAAAATAAGCCTGCCACATGGACCGCATCACTAGTTTTTTGACAGGGGATAAAATGAGCCATTTTTGAAAACCTGTCAACCACCACAAGTATGGAGTCGTTTCCCCTCTGCGTCCTAGGTAAACCAAGAACAAAATCCATACTGATGTCCTCCCATGGCCTTTCGGGTATAGGTAGTGGTTGATATAAACTAGTATGCTACCTCACACCTTTCACCATCTGGCATATCCTACAACTTTGCATGAATTTTGTCACATCTTGTTGCAATTACGGCTAGTAGTAGTTTTCATTAACAAGGGAAATGGTCTTGTCTCGACCAAAGTGTCCAGCCAACCCTCCACTATGTTTTTCCTTGACCAAATTCTCCCTCATTGAACTCCTTGGAATGCATAATTGGTTTCCCTTGAACAACATTCCATATTGGATTAGAAAATTCAACCACTTAGTCCTGTCTAAAGTAACAGGCGCAGAGCAGGCCTTCCAAGCTTCTACGAAGTCGGGATCTGCAGGGTACAAACCCTTAAGTTCAGCAAACCCTACAACTTCCACCTTCATTTCCATCAATAAACATTGCCTCCTACTTAAGGCATCCACAACTCTATTGGACTTTCTGCTCCGGTGCTTCAGCACAAAGGTATAGCTCTGCAGGAACTCAACCCACTTCAGGTGCCTCTGATTTAGCTTTCCTTGACTATTAATATATTGTAGTTCCTGATGATCAATATATAGAACAAACTCCTTTGGCAACAAATAATGCCTCCATTTCTTCAGAGCCTGAACTATAGCATAGAACTCCTGATCATACACCGAATACTTCTTCCTGGCATCATTGAGTTTCTCACTAAAATAAGCGACAGGCTTACCCTCTTGACTCAATACAACCCCTATGGCACTACCACTAGCATCACAGTCTACTTGAAATACCTTATTAAAATCTAGAAGTGCTAAGACAGGTTGCTCTGTGACCTTCTTCTTTAACATAGCAAAGCTCTTGTCTGCTCCGGTTGTCCACTTAAATTCCTTCTTATTCCCCCTCATTGTCTCCGTAAGGGATGTGCAAATACTGCTAAAATTTCTAATGAATTTTTTGTAAAAATTGGCTAGACCATGAAACGATCTTACCTCAGTCACGCTTCTTGGAGCAGGCCATTCTATGATAGCCCTCACCTTTTTTGGGTCCATTTTTAGACCGTTTGTTGAGATGACAAATCCCAGGTATACTAACTCCCTTTTCACAAAGTTACACTTCTTCAGATTTATCAGCAACTGCTCCTCCCGTAGCTTCTCAAAAACCCTCCTGATATGCATCAGGTGTTCCTCTAGGGTTCTTCTAAATATCAAGATATCATCCAAGTAGACAATGACAAATTTGCCTAAAAATTCTTTCAATACTTCATTCATCAGCCGCATGAATGTACTTGGTGCATTGGTTAGCCCAAATGGCATGACCAACCACTCATACAAACCCTCTCTGGTTTTGAAGGTTGTCTTCCACTCATCCCCTTCTCTGACATGGATCTGATGATAACCACTCTTCAGATCAATCTTCGTGAAGTACTCAGCTCCACTCAAACATTCCATAATGTCATCCATCCTTGGCAATGGAAATATGTATTTTATAGTGATCTTGTTAATTTCTCGAGAGTCTGTGCACATTCTCCACTCTCCATATTTCTTGGGTGCTAGTACTGCAGGTACTACACATGGGCTAAGACTCTCTCGAATCAACCCCTTCTTTAGCAACTCTTGAACTTGCCTATTCAGCTCCTCAGTTTCCATAGGAGTCATTCTATGTGCGGCCTTATTGGGCAAGCTAGACCCTGGTACCAAGTCTATATGGTAGCTGATCTTCCTCACAGGTGGTAAACCCTCAGGTACATTATCTGATATGATATCTAGAAATTCTTCTAACAGGCCCATGACTTCTATTGGGGTATCTTCACACTCCTTTTCCCTAACCCTAGGGATTATTGCATAGCACATATGATCTGGCTTTAGGCCATCTAAAAATCTTCTTCCTTCAACTAGACAGATTTGAGCACTACTACATACCTTTTCGTCCGCCTCCTTCAGGGGTTTCAACTTATGGCGAACTCCATTCTTCGACAAGGAATATGTGTTGGCTCGACCATCATGTACTACACTCTGATCAAAATGCCATGGTCTCCCAAGAAACATGTGACATGCATCCATAGGCAGGATGTCACACAGGACCTCATCACGGTAAGTCCCAATGTTAAATTTCACCAGGCATTGCTCATTGACCAAAACCCTATGGTCCTTCTATAACCATGCAATCCGATATGGATGCGGGTGTCTTCTTCTCTCTAACTGTAACTTGGCAACCATCTCCTCAGAGACCAAGTTATCAGTACTACCATTGTCAATAATGATGTTACATACCTTGCATGAGCATTTGCATCTCGTGCAGAATAGGATGTTCCTCTGGTCTGGCTCCTTTTCCTCATTCAACAAGGCTCTCCTTATGACCATCGCTTCTCCTCGTTTTGCCTCCTCAGAGTGCTCAAATTCAACACCTTCGTCTGCTACAGCAGCCCTAGCCTGACCCTCAGGTCTTCAATTTGGCCTCTCTTGGCGTTGTGGATAGTTGTATGCCCGATGCCCTTCTTCCCCATAATTGTAGCAGGTTCCACGAAATACCCCTCTCCCATACCCATGCCCAGGCCTACCTCTTCCTCTCGGGTAGCTATTGTTCTAATTGTGTGGGCGGTGGGTATTCTCCTCTTTCTCTTCTTTCTGGTCCTGGCTATTGCTTGTTTCACCAGTCTTCTTCAGATCTTTGTATCTTCCTCCACTGGTCCTTCCACTAGCTCTCCCACCATGATCCTTTCCTCTCTGCTTACCCTCAAACCTCCTATTTAGTTTCTCTTCCACTTTTAGGGCAAACTAGTACGCATCCTCAACCATGCTCATCCGAACCAGACTCAGCTCTTCTTGAATGATGGTTCTCAACCCATTGATGTAGTGGGCGACCTTCTCCTTATTCGCCTTAGAATGGCCAATTCGAATTGAGATCTGGTAGAACTCCTCCGTGTACTCTTTGACAGATTTACTTGCCTATCTTAGACTCTGCATCCTCCTCAATAGATCCAACTCATAATTTGCGGGGATGAATTGCCTCTTCAATTTCTCAACCATCCGATCCCACCTGGTGATCTTTTCTTTTCCCCTCCTGTTCCTTTCCAGTTGTACTCCTTTCCACCAGATGCTAGCATGTCCCTTCAACTTTGTTTTTGCGAACCTGATCCGATTTGGATCTAAGATCTCCTCATACTCAAAATATTCCTCCATGTCGTTGATCCAATCTATCAACTCCTCGGGGTTGAGATTCCCAGAATATGTGGAGACGTCAAACTTCGGCTTCTTTCTGATCTTGGATATGGCCCTATACAGCATAGGACCTAGCTTCTGTTGGATCCAATGCTTCTTCCTCATCAGATGGACCCTCGGCTTCCCAAGCTTCATCTTCACTGTGGTCTTCTCTTCTTGGCTCAACTCCTCTTCTCAATTCCTCCTGCAGGGCTTGCACTTGCCTCTGCAAAGCTCTGAAATTGACCTCTGGCACCATATTCCTTGCACCACCATGGTTTCTTCATGGAGGCATCTTGCTCACTTTCTCACAACCCCCAACCATAGATCCTGGTGCAAACTGCCTCACGACCGGCGATCTTTTTGCGTGCTCAAAACCTTCTCGCTTTGATACCACTTGATGCATCCGCAGTCTGTGTAATGATGTCCGAAGGGGGTCGGGTCAGCGATAAGAATCAGTTGATACATTGTAAAGAGGGGGATTTTTTTTTAACTTCTGTAATTCGGATTTGAAAGCTTGGAATGAAATATTGGTGGTTTCTTGGCTTGTAATAGCAATGGAGATCTATTTGAAATCTATGTTGAAACAAATTAAGTTGGTAAGTGTTGAAGGAAAAAAAAGTCTATGGTGTTTTTTTATTTCTTCTTCCGAATTTTTTTGTGAAGTGCATTGTTTGGTTGCATTTAGGATAGAATACATACATGTTAATTTAATTGCTTTGAATTTCCTAAAAAGAAGGCCTCTTGCTACTTATATTTGTTGCCACATTAAAATTCAGACGACGTTGATATGGCTTCGCTAGTGTAGTCTGTACTAGTTATGTTTTTGTGTGTTGACACCAAAGAGTAAATGTCATAATCCATGCCTGTGTTTGGGAAAGCCTGAAATATACGATTTAAGTTACTTTAAATGTGATCATTAAGAAGCAAAAGAAAAAGAAACTCCTCCATCTGTGTAGAAATTTAGTTATAGTTAAACTATTATTCAGCTTTATCATTCATTGTGGAATACCAAATAGTATATGATAGCAAGTTTATCCATGGGTTGGAGTATTTAAAACTCTTGATAGTATATTTTAGATATTTATTGTGATTCGGTATTGTTGAATATAGTGTCGAGATTTATGGATTTAAATAAGGTTGTGTACCTTAAATAGAGAAACCCATGATAATAATATGTGAATGCTTCTAAAATTTATAGAGTTTTCAGGTAAATTGTAGAAAGCAGATTAGTTTCAATACAGGTGCATTGCCAAATGAAACATTAGATGATAACTCCCAAATGAAACATTATATGATGACTCTGATTCCATGAGGTAGAAGTTACTAATGGACATTAAAAAATATATGACAGCAGTATCCGACCAAATTTTTAAAGGGAGAATGATGTTGTGTCTTCTAGACATCGACTGTAGTAGAGTTATTCCTCTAGGGACAGCGAGAAAATCATTTACCACCTTCTCAAAATTAGGAAATTTACCCTTTGGTAGAAGAAATAAATTTGACTATACAATGTAAGCGAAGTATGGTGGTTTGTAAGTAGCAAAACTTTCCAATGTTCATAGTTAAGTCACATACCAAATATATTATGAAATTAGAGAAAGTGTGGGGTAGGTAGCAACAAGAGATTTTTTTGTAGCTGTCATGTTAATTTCAAATTCAGGAGTCTCAAACATGTTAGATTAAGATTCAAATTTTGAGACTCTCTATAAAATATTAGAAAGCAAAGAGTATTTCTAAATTAATCCTTAGGGAAGTTTGAAAAACTTCTTTAAATACGTCATCATGAGTAAAGTGTTGTATTCTCTGGATGGAGTGAACGAAACATAGTCGACACTTAGTTCGAAAATAAACCTGATTCATATAAACTTTGAAAAGAAACTTTAGATTTTATTTTTTTAAGTGTAATTAAAGCACTCGTCATTACTTTTGAGTATGTAGAAATGTACCCTTGAAGAAGTATTATAAAAATATTGTTAAAAAGCAACATGAAAATATTGAACCAGATAACTAATGATAGTTCTTCATTTACCAGTAAACAGTATTCAATGAAAACATTGCAGATAAATAAAGATGAATCAAGTTTATTTGTGTGAGATTGGATATGTATATATGTGATGCATAATTGATATTTTGAAAACCGAACCAGACCAAGTTTTTGTGTAAAAGTCATAAACATTATCATCTTCATGGTTTCCTTAAGGTTCAAGAAATGCTCACACATCGTGCCAGAATATTAAAATTAAAGAACTCACATGCTAGATGGTTTCCTTTTAAAATAATATGTTTATTACTTTTTAAATATACTTGAAAATTTTGAGTATATATACCTTAAGTTTGTTTGATGTGATATGAGACATAATTTAGTTGGTCTTTGCATTATCAAATGGATTAAAACCAATTTTTGTTTGGCTTTGTGTTAAAAAAAATAAAAATATTAATAATTATTGGAAAGTGTTCGGAACTTCAGATGCTTGACTAGAATTCAACTAAAAGTCATAGGCTCTCATTATGTTTAAGTGTAGTTTCCTAAAATATAGAACATCGATGATAATAAATTAAATTTAAGGTTTGTAAAATAAGAGAGAAATCAATAATATCCCCTTCTACTTTAAACAAGCTCATATTTATGTACAAGTTTAGTCACACTACCTTGAGGAACCAAATCATATAAATTTGATAATAAAACATAGTAACTTGGGGTATATGAAATAATTATCACCTTGTCCACTCTCTTGGATTAGCATTTGGTTATGCTATCCTTTGTGAAACTACAAAATAAATCTGGATGGTCATTTTGCTAGGTGTTAGGGTTTGTTATACTTAAAAAAGTATAATCAATGGAATTGAAAAAGGCCTATTTCAATCCGTTGAATCTTAAATGTGGTTTAAAATATTATATTTAGTTTAGTGATTTTTCTTATAAGATCAAAGCTAGTATGGTAAAGAAGGTTGTATGAAAAATATAAAAATTGAATATATGGATTTATGTACTCAAACTGACCAAAGGTAGAAAGAAAACTTTGAAATTAAATATAGAAGTTACACATGTTAGAAAATTGAAGAACATAAGCTTATACTGAGAGGAGGGGTGAACAGTATAAGATCACTTTTTACTTTTCTTTTCCAAACAATAATATCCAATATAATCAATGGCAATATCAATAGCAATAACCAAAGCAATGGGCAAATAATCACACACAATAGAGACACCAATTTAATATGGTTCATCCAATGTGGGCTACTCCATGGAGAAAATATTTCACTAATATTTTCTCAATAAATCTCCTCGGAATCCTTTCCCTATTACAATGTTTATGGACCTCTATCCAAAGGATACACTAATCCCCTAATCAAGTTCATGGATCTCTATCCATAGGAGAATTCCTTTCACAGGAGAACTCCTTTCTCCTTAGATCTGAATGTGATCTTCTTAGAAGAACTAATGCCCCCACTACATTGGCTAATGGATCTCTATCCACTGAAGACACATGTCCTCACTGCCTTGGATTATGGATCTATATCCATTGGAGACTGTTGTCCTCTATACTCTGTCAACTTCAAATATTTATCTCAAATTTGCACTAAACACAGTCCTTTAGTCTAGCACAAATCTGCTCAATCTATGTCTCTGGTCTGGCACAAACCTATGCTCAATTCTACACCAAACTCTATCCTCAATATCTATCCTCTTACCTATACTAAACATAGTCCTTCGATCTAGCACAAATTTATCCTCAATCTCTATCTCTGGTCTGGAACAAACCTGTCCTCATATCTATACCAAACTCTGTCCTGAATCTATGTCCTTTAATTTGCACTAAACTCAATCATTCGATCTAGCACAATTATGTCCTCACTCTTTGTCCTTAAGACTTAACACAAAGCTTGACTCAATCTCAAATCATATTTGCTAGCTCTGCCCTCAAACCTTAACCCAAGGTTTGAACAAATCAATCAATCAACTCTACTCAAAATACTTGTCTCAAATCTACCTTGTAAGCTTCCACAAAAGCTCACACTAATCTATCCACAAGTCCTCTCTAGAACTTGTCCAAATATGCTCAACAAGTCCTCACTAGAACTTGTTCAAATCTGCTCAACAAGTCCACACTAGAACTTGTTCAATCTCATAGAAACATAAAGAGAATTGTTAGAGACTCAATATGCTTCACATACATCACAATGCTCAATCACTTTTAATTACTCTTTTAGAAATATACAAATAATTGTTAGAGACTCAATATGATTCATACTAACAAAATTTCAATCACTTTCAATCTCTCTTTTATCATAGAAATATATAGAGAAATTTTAGAGACTCAATATGTTTCACACTCATCAACACTCAACCTCTTTCTCAAATTAATTTAGAATATAGAACAATATGTTTCGTAGAACTTGAGCTATCACTTCACACATCCACTTGACTAGGGTCAACCAACTCTACTCAACCAATCACTCAATGAAACAATCTTTGCTCACAAACCCTATTCCAAGCATATACATGCTCACTCAAAATATTTCCAATAATGCTATCAACCAATCTCACATAACAATGATTGTCATGTTCTTTCCAAACCCTAGTTCAAGTTCTTCACTCAACAACTCACTTCAACAACAATTTTTATAAAATAATCTTTACATAAAAACGATACTCATGATCTTTGCAAATCCTAGTTCAAGTTCTTCCATCAACCATTCACCTCAACAACAATGCTTATAAAACAAGGCGCATAGCATTAACTTCACAATAACTCAACAACTCAATAAGGAAACTTAATCAAGTCCTTTTCACTCCAATATTGTTTTCAGAAATTCACAATAAATCAACAATTTCACTCATGGAAGAATATGCCCATACCTTTTATTTGATGTAGAGGTGTCCTTCAAAACCTGTTTCAATCACACTTTCCTTATTGCCAATTTTAAAGGTTAAGTATGAGCAATCTTTCTTAAAGTTTCTTTGCAAATACTTTCCCAATTATTTATTCATCATACAACATAGCAAGTCAATAATACACCTTATAATCTCCAAATTTAACCAAGTAATTTTCAAACCAATTTAAAACAAATGCACATAAACCTTATCACTCCTAATTTTCCCTCAAAGAATATCACAAACCCCTTAATAATTCTAACTTTCTTTTTTCGTAACATAATAATTATTAAAGCCTTATGACTCCCATATCTAAGAAAGTAAATCCCTAACAACCCTTTAGACAATAGAACCTTATATCTCCCAACATTATAAACTTAAACACCAAAAATTAAAAATAAAAATATTTAACTTTTCAAAACCCTTATGTCTCCCGATCTCAATAATTATCATATGCACCAAACTTTTGATAAAACAAAAATAACAAAAACTTTATCACTTACTTCTCCTCTGATTCGATCTGGAAACCTCCAAGCTACTAAATCCATTGTATCAATCGGTTGTGCTACTACACCGTTGAGAATTAAATGAACTTCAGCAATTTTTATATCCTTTCGCTGCTTCAATTTCAACCAAAAACAAAAGTACTTCTGTCGTTGTCCTCAGCGAGATTTGAATTGTTGACCTCGCATATCGTCGTGTTTAAAAATCAACTAACAACCATCTCCTCTACGTTGTCGGATGGACTCAACGAAACGACTAAGGTATTTATGTTCTTCAGAGCACGCACAATCAAAAATCCCTTTTCTCTCTCTACCATGTCACTGAACAATGTACCCTCTATTTTCTTTCAATTACCATGCTTTTTAGAATTTCACGTTGCAGGGGATTAATTATATTGCCACAACACTTTCATTATTTTCTTTTGACATACAAAATGGGCACTCAATGATTCATTTCTTCTTCTTCGAAAATGATCGAGTGCACACCATTATATCGTCATGCTTGTTTTTTTTGTATTTTGTTGAATCTATTAATCGTTCTTTTTTCATGCTGCAATGTCTTATTTTAAACCTTCATACACCCCCTTTATATATATGAATCCTCGGTTCCATTATCAGCATCGGTGCACATGGCATTTGTTTTGTGATGTTGGGTTCGACAACATTAGTGGGTCACCCACTAATTAATTTTAAAAATAAGCCTTTAAAATCTAAAAATATTATAAGAGTTCAATTAAAATATTTATATAATTAATTTTAAAAATAAGCCTTTAAAATTTTAAAATATGAGTTCAATTAAAATATTTATATATTTAAATTTAAATTATTTAAATCTTTTAAATTAACTCTTTTAAGTTTTTTGAACCAACTGCTTTCTTTTGAAGCATGGACACCTTGCCTTGTTTTTCATGACACTTTGACATTATTGACACCTCATGCAACTTTGACATCAATGACAATCTATCTACTCAAAATGTCCAACAATCTCCCCATTTTTCATTGATGGTAACCCAAATCCTTTTTACCAAAAACTTGACCTTTTTCTTGTTCTGCTCCCCTTGGGACATTGCTCCCCCTGAATCAATGCTCTCTCCTTAAACCAAATCTTTCCCCCTTACTCTAGTCTCTCCCCCTTTGACATCAATGGCAAAGGGTCACCTTTGGGGCTCGGGGCTAAGAATGAGTCTCTTAGCTTAGCCCCTCTCCCACCTCCTTTTGATGTGGTTAATTTTGTGGTGGGAGTATTTCTACTCCTATCAAGCACTGGTATTTACCTTTCTCCTCTTTCCTTACTATTTGATCCTTTTGATTCCTTTGACTATTCATATCCATGTCCATGTTCATGTTCCTTTCCATGTCCATATTCTTGTTTCTTTTCATGCTTTTGTTCTTGTTCATGTTCATATCCAAATTCATATTTATGTTCATGTTCATGCTTGGTTTTGGAATATCTGCTCTACACCACTTTGTTGTATGTCCATCATTATTGCACTTATAACACTTAATGTTATTATTCCTTTGAGGTACAAATGTCTTAGGATTTATCCTAGTGAAATCATATCCATTTCTATCATGAACCCTGCAATTCATTGCCTTGTGACCAAACTGATTACATAAGTAGCAATACCCATGGAAAAGTTATCTGCTTTTGAAGTTCCCATATTCCTGTCTTTCATGTGTCTTGCACTGTGAAGCCTTGTGCCCAAATTTTTGAGATAAGAAACATCATCCATTGAAGTTTCCTTGTCTTGACCTCATTGGCCTCTTAGTATCTCTTAACCTATTCTGAATCTTGTTCTATCTGTTTCTCCTTTGTGCATTGTTTCTTTCCTTTTTGAACTTTCAGTTGTCCAACTGATCCTCATAAGTCTCACTCTTTCTTTCACTCTCTTATTTTGAAGCTTCTTCCTTTTTTTTACTTGAGCTTGACTCTCCTTTATCTATTTCCTATTACCCTTGTTATTTTTCAAAACTAAGTTCTGTTTTGGTGACTAATGATTTTTGTGCACTAATAATCATGTCCAGATATTTTGAACATTTCTCAAACTTATGTACTTTTTCCTTGGAGTCTTTCACTTCCATTCTTAGTGAAACTATCTCATGTTCTAGCCTTTCACACTCTAGATCTTTTGTTTTTAATTCTTTAGTCATACCTTCTTCCATTTTCCTTGCCTCTTCAACCTTAATTTTGAAGTTGGTGAGCTCTTGTTAGCTTTGTTTTTTCTTTCTCATCTTCTTGAGCTTGAACACTTAATCTTGAGTTCTCTCTTTTTAATTATTTGAGATCAATAATAAGTCTTTCATATTCTAGCTCTTTTACCTTTGACTGTTCAACCATACCTTTTTCAACTCTCCTTGCCTTTTCAACCTTATATTTCAAGTTAGAGAGATCTTGTAGAAGCTTTGTTTTACATTTCTCATCCTCTTGTATTTGAGCCTTTAATTCTAAGTTCTCCTTTTTTAACTTAACAATTTTATTAAGAGTGGATTCCTCCTTCTATTTTTCTAAATATCTCTTTTATTTGATCTTCAATAGGAGTATTGTATTTTATTACTAAAAGTGTAGTTTATTCTTTACACCTGTTTTGATTGTCTCTGTTATCCTTTTTTGAACCAGCCTCTAGGACTCTAGTTCTGAGAATATCATCTTCATATTCACCACTACTAAACCCATTGCAATAACCTACATCATGATCAAGTTGACCACAAACAAAACATTATTCACCTTCTTATGGAAAATAAGTTGCATGGTGACCTGTATTCCTACATCTGGTACAAAACTTTATCAATCTATCTTTTCTACAATGCTTGATTCATCTCTTGAATCTATTTCTATTTTTCTTCTAAAGATAAAAATATTAAATTCATCTTATTTTTCTTTCATGGCCATGTGTGTTCTTTTCTTCTTTTATCTCATGGTTCTGCCTTTGCCTTTCTTTGCCATTTATGTTTTTGTAAGATCTTCCTTCAAGCTATTAAACCTTTTCTGAAGGAACCAACTCTGATACCAATTAAATAACACAAGCTTATAATGAGAGGGGGGTGAATAGTATAAGACTACTTTTTAATTTTCTTTTCCAAATAGTAATATCCAATATAATCAATGGCAATATCAATAGAAATAACCAAATCAATGCACAAATCATCATACACAATAGAGACGCCAATTTAACGTGGTTCACCCAATGTGTTCTACTCCACGAAAAAAATATTTCACTAATATTTTCTCAATAAATCTCTTGAGAATCCTTTCCCTATTACAATGTTTATGGACCTCTCTCCAAATGAGACACTAATCCCCTAATCAAGTTCATGGATCTCTATCCATAGGGTAACTCCTTTCTCCTTAGCTCTTACTAGTGATCTTATTAGAAGAACTGCTACCCCCACTGTACTGGCTAATAGATCTCTATCCACTGAAGACACCTATCCTCATTGCCCTAGCTCATGGATCTCTATCCACTGGAGAATGTCATCCTCTATACTATGTCACCTTCAAAGCTCTGTCTCAAATTTGCACTAAACATAATCCTTTGGTCTAGCACAAATATGATCAATCTCTATCTCTAGTCTGGCACAAATTTGTCCTTAAATCTGCATCAAAATCTATCCTCAATATTTTTCTTCTTATCTATGCTAAACACGGTCCTTCGGTCTAGCATAAATCTATCCTCAATATCCATCTCTGGTCTGGTATAAACCTGTCCTCAAATCTGCACCAAACTCTATCCTCAATATATATCCTTTGATCTAAGCTAAACACAATCCTTCGATCTAGCACAAATCTATCCTCAGTCTTTGTCCTCAAGCCTTAAAATAAAGCTTAACTCATTCTCAAATCAACTCTACTAGATCTACCTTTAAACCTTAACCCAAGGTTTGAACAAATCAATCAATCAACTCTACTCACAAGTATACTCAAAGACTTATCTCAAATCTACCTTTTAAGCTTCCACAAAATCTCACACTAATATGTCCACAAGTCCTCTCTATAACTTATCCAAATCTGCTCAACAAGTCCTCACTAGAACTTGTTCAAATATGCTCAACAAGTCCACACTAGAACTTGTTCAATCTCATAGAAACATAAAGAGAATTGTTAGAGACTCAATATGATTCACATCCATCACAATGCTCAATCACTTTTAATTACTCTTTTAGAAACATACAGAGAATTGTTAGAGACTCAATATGCTTCACACTCACAAAATTTTAATCACTTTCAATCTCTCTTTTATCATAGAAACATAAAGAGAATTGTTAGAGACTAAATATATTTCACAGTCATCAACACTCAACCTCTTTCTCAAATCACTTTAGAATATAGAACAATTTGTTTCATATAACTTGAGCTATCACTTCACACATCCACTTTACTAGGCTCAACCAACTCTACTCAACCAATCACTCAATGAAATAATCCTTACTCACAAACCCTAGGTCAAGCATATGCACACTCACTCAAAATATTTCCAACAATGCTATCAACCAATCTCACATAACAATGATACTCATGTTCTTTCCAAACCCTAGTTCAAGTTCTTCACTCAACAACTCACTTCAACAACAATTCATATAAAATAATCTTCACATAACAATGATACACATGATATTTGCAAACCCTAGTTCAATTTCTTCACTCAACCATTCACTTCAACAACAATGCTTACAAAACAAGGTGCATAACATTCATTTCACAATAGCTCAACAACTCAATATGGAAAATAATTGAGTCCTTTTCACTCCAAAGTTGTTTTCATAAATTCACAATCAATCAAAAATTTCACTCATGGAAGAATATACCCATACCTTTTATTTGATGTAGAGGTGCCCTTCAAAACCTGTTTCAATCACGCTTTCCATTTTTCCAATTTTCAAGGTTAAGTAATAACACGCTTTCCATTTTTCCAATTTTCAAGGTTAAGTAATAGCAATATGTATTAAAGTTTCTTTGCAAATACTTTCCCAATAATTTATTCATCATACAACATAGCAAGTCAATAGTACACCTTATAATCTCCAAATTTAACCAAATAATTTTCAAACCAATTTAAAACAAATGCACATAAACCTTATCACTCCTAATTTCCCCTTTTTATTAGAAAATATCACCAACCCCTTCATAATTTTAACTTTTTTTTTTCATAACATAATAATTATTAAAGCCTTATGACTCCCATATTTAAGAAAGTAAATCCCTAACAACCCCTTAGACACTAGAATCTTATATCTCCCAACCTTATAAACTTAAATACCAAAAATTAAAAATAAAAGTATTTAACTTTTCAAAACCCGTATGTCTCTCTATCTCAATAATTATCATATGCACCAAACTTTTGATAAAACAAAAATGATAAAAACCTTATCACTTACTTCTCCTGTGATTCGATCCGACAACCTCCAACCTACTAAATCCTGCGTATCAATTGGTTGCGCTGTTACGCCGTTGAGACTTACATGAACTTTGGCAAGTTTTATATCCTTTCGCTGTGTCAATTTCAACCAAAAACAAAATAACTTTCGCCATTGTCCTCAGCTAGATCTGAACTACTACCCTCACATACCATGGCATTTAGGCATCAACTAACAACCTTCTCCTCCATGCTATCGGATGGACTCAATGAAATGAGCAAGATATTTATGTTCTCTAGAGCACGCACTATCAAAAATCCCTTTTCTCTCTCTGCCAGGTCACCAAACAATGTACCCTATGTTTTCTTTCGATTATCGTGCTTTTCAGAATTTCGCGTCACAAGGGATTAATTATATCCCCGCAGCACTTTCATCATTTTCTTTTGACATAAAAAATGGGCACTCAATGATTAATTTCTTCTTCTTCTACAATGATCGAGCGCACACCATATTATAACGTCACGCTTATTTTTTTTCATCTTTCACCGAATATATTAATTGTTTTTTTTCATGTTGCGATATGTCTTATTTTAAACCTCCATACACCCACTTTATATAATGAATTCTCGGTTCCATTATAAGCGTCGGTGCACATGGCATTTGCTTTGTGATATTGGGTTCGACAACATTAGTGGGTGGCCTACTAATTAATTTTAAAGATAAGCCTTTAAAACTTTAAAATATTATAAGAGTTCAATTAAAATATTTAAATATTTAAATTTAAATTATTTAAATCTTCAATTTAAATAAATTAAATATTAAATAATTTAAATCTTTTAAATTAAGTGACTCTTTTAAGTCTTTTGAACCAACTACTTTCTTTTGAACCATGGACACCTTGCCTTGCTTTTCATGACACTTTGACATCAATGACACCTCATGCAACTTTGACATCAATGACAATCTATCTACTCAAAATATCCAACAAAAATAAATAATACAAGAACTCAAAATGATATTCAATTCAAATAGAGAACAAGATCAACTTCTAAACCATAAAAGAAGCCCAACACAGATGCTTGTAGGAAGACAAACATCGTGAATCATATTCAATCATTTTCAGGTAATCAACTTGGATTAGTTAAGGTCATATTGCTTTGAACAAGTGATGAGGGGTAGAATGCGAAACTCCATCTAGATTGATATGCGAGTGGTACGTGAAGGTATCTCACGATTCGTGCTCTAGTGAGGAATCATTAGAAAATAATCGGTGAGTTTAAGAAAAATTGAACCCCAAAACTAAAATGTCTAGCGAGTGTTGGAATGGGAAAACACCTCATCACCTGTAGTAAGGTATGAGATACCTAGTCCTAAACCAGAGAAGTGGTGGACCTTATCTAAATTCTAGGAAGGTGGGTATTAAGTTAAGCACTAGGTACTCATACACTAAACCATAACATGTTTCAAGCATATATAATAGATAGAATAATACAAACATAACGTGCTATGGATAGGGAATTAATCATCCACCCTTTTAGATGATATGGGCTCTAAAAGGATAACCCCATACCATAAACATAAACCTCTAGCAATGGAGATGAATGTGTTCACATGATGGCACTTAATACAAGACTGGGCCAATCTTGAACGTTTAAGGGACTAACTACAACAATCATTCACCTTGAAACGGATAATTAATGTCTATGTACCAATTAAATGTTTGGTGTTAACTTTATTTGTTTGAAAAAATTTAATTGTGACTTTAGAAAACCAGGTGAGAAGACCTGGGTTGTGTGACTTTAGACAACCAGGTGAGAAGACCTGGGTTGTTACAGTTGGTATCAGAGCCTAGGTTGTAAAACTTTGGGCATATGAAACTGATTTTATATTTATTACATACAACTAATGGCAAGATCCTCTAAAATGAATGCAATAATACAACAAGAGATAGTTGTTGAAGGCCCAAGAAATGGGCTCCAAAGGCTCATAAAGAAGTCTAAGAAGGTAGCTATAGTAGAGGCACCATGATGAGTTGTTCAAAAATATAAAGAACCTATGATAGATAAAATCCCATCAAGAGAGGAAAACCTGACCAATATGGTATAGTTGTTGCAAGATCAAATGAATCAGTAGCGTGAGCACATGGAATTTCAAAGAGAGTAGGCACAAGAACAATTAAATTATAAAAGGAAGCATATGGAAATGTAGAGGGTACATTTTATGGATCAAATGGAACAACAAAAAGCATAAATGATTCAACAACAAGAACTTGTCCAATAGAAAAATTGATCAAAAACCTATCTAAAAAGAACTATTCTGAGAAAAATCTAAAGGGATTGCCTAAAGGATCATCTTGCAGGAAAGTAGGCAGTGAATTGAGGAAGGAATTGAGAAAGTTAGACATCAAGCAATTTGATGGTAAAGGAGATGGTGAAGTAGTAGAAAATTGGTTGAATGAAGTTGAAAGTTATTATGCCATTAATAGTACTCTCTCCTCTGAATCCAATATGGCATGGGTGGTAGCTCATTTGACTGGATCCGCCATGGATTGGTGGATGGCCTATAAAAAGAATAAACATGTAGAGGTTGTAGATGTTTCATGGGATACATTTTTAAAGGAATTTAGATATTGTTTCCTGACATGACAGTTCTATATTGAGAATTTTAGGGAGTTCACCAATTTGCATTAGGAAAACATGATAGTTATTGAATATTATCAGAGATTTATCCAATTGTTAAAATATGTTCTTGATTACGATCAAAATGAGGAAATGAAGGTGCAAAAATTCTTGATGGGCCTACATCCAAGAATTGGAGATCTGGTAGGCTTAGTAAAACCAAAAGATTTATCTAAAGCTTATGATACTGCCCGCTTTAAGGAAGACAACTACAAGAATAAAAAGGCATATTATCAAAAGAATGAAAAAGACAAATAAGAAAAAAAAAGAAGGAATTTTGGATCCATAAAAAGAAACAAAGATCATAAAAATAAGTTTAGGGGTGGAGATCATTTCAGATGAGACGACATGTATTAAAACAGATACCAGAACATGGATCAACCTGATAGAAGAAACTACAAGGATGATTATAAGGTGCAAAGAAAGAAAAACACATCCCAAATATGGAATGAATAAAATATAAGGGATAAGACCCCTCTACAGTGCTATATTTGTAGAGAAGCTCATTATGCTATCCAGTGTCTACAGAGGGAAGACAAGCAGCAAACCACTGAGGAGACCACACATAAATGTATACAACAACCGATGTTGTACCTACAACATATTGACATTTGTCCAAGTTTGAAAACCTTGGCTTCTAAAAAGAATCAAGCCACATGAGAAGATGTGGCTACTAAAGAACAATGGATCTTTTATTTATTTAAAAATTGTTATATGGACAAACATTAGGAGATAGTTTTGTATATACATTTTTGGGATCCATCATGCATGTTTAATGTGATATTACTTAAGACTATGCATTTCTGATATTACTATGACTATAAACCATATTTTGGTTGATGATGCTTACTAAGATTTTACTCATGTATGGAAAGATAAATATTTTGATTTTGTATTGTTAAAATTTTTCATGATATTTTGATAATGTTAGCTCAAAACATAGGGAATGTGTTTAAATCTAGTGGGGAAGAGTGTAACATCCCTCCCAAATTCATAAATTAGTTTGTTTGCTTTATTTGCAAGAATATGGTATTGTTAATGGATCGGTGGATGCAAGTGCAAATAGATCCTGTTGAAGAATCAAGTAAGAGAACCGAACACCTCCTCATGTTGACAAGTGAAGGGGCGGAGGTAAAAGGTAAGGCAAGGAAATATGATGAGCGGTAGGATATTTGCAATTTTAGGGAAAAATACCCTATTGGAAATATACCTGTCCAATGGTTCATATAGGTGCATACATGTAGTTGCATATAGGGATGTGTATTTTGTTTGCTAAATGGAATTATCTTTTCAAGAATTATATATATATATATTTAATTAAATATAATTAAGTATATTTAAACATAATAATAAAAAAATAATAATATATAATAATAAAGTATAAAGGGTAACTGATGAAGAACAATAAAATTTAAAAGAAATATATAAAATAATAATAATAATTAAATATCGTCCATGCACTTGATGGACCACTTGGCTAGTTGAGAGCTAGGATTCCTGCATGACTTATATAGGTGTTAAACAATTTTAAGAATCATTCATCCATAAATCCCAAGGAAGAACAAGAAAGAGGATATGTTCGTTCCCACTTTGGATGCTGAAGTTGGCTGTCAAGTAAAAGATACAGGTTAGATTTCTTGATGATATTAGTTTTCTATGATTGCAAAACAATGTCACGCTTGTTTATTTTTCTTCATTTTAATGATACTTTGAAAAATATAGCATGAATAAAGGCTTAATAGCAATGGAGATCTGTTTGAAATCTGTGCCGAAACAAACTTAAGTTGGTAAAAAAAAAGGTTGTGGTGTTTTTTTTATTTCTTCTTCCAAATGTTTTTGTGAAATGCATTGTTTAGTTGCATTTAGGATAGAATGCATACATGCTAATTTAACCACTCTAAATTTCCCAAAAATAAGGTCTCTTGATACTTATTTTCGTTGCCACACTGAAAATTCGAACAATGTTGATATGGCTTTGCTGGTGTAGCCCATACTAGTTGTGTTTTCGTGTGTTGACACTAAAGAGTAAATGTCATAATCCGTACCTGTGTTTGGGAAAGCCTAAAATGTATAATTTAAGTTACTTAAAATATGGTCATTAAGAAGCAAAATAAAAAGAAACTCCTCCGTCTATGTAGAAATTCAGTTATAGTTAAACTATTATTCGAATCTATCATTCATTGTGGAATACTAGATAGTATACGATAACAAGTTTGTTATGGGTTGGAGTATTAAAACTCTTGAAAATTTGTTTTGGAAAATATATATTTTAGATATTTATTGTGATTCGGGATTATTGAATATAGTGTTGGGATTGATGGACTTAAAGAAGGTTGTGTACCTTTAATATAGAAACCCATGATAATAATATGTGAGTGCATCTAAAATTTATAGAGTTTTCAGGTAAATTGTAGAAAGCGGAGTAGTTTCAATACACGTGCATTGCCAAACGAAACATTAGATGACAACTCTGATTTCATGAAGTTGAAGTTACTGATGAGCATTAAAAAAAGATGTCAGTAGTATCCGGACAAATTTTTAAAGGGATAATGTTATTGTGTCTCCTAGACACCAGGTGTAGTAGAGCTATTACTCTAGGGACAATGATAAAATCATTTATCACCTTCTCAAAATTAGGAATTTTTTCCTTTTGTAGAAGAAATAAAGTTGACTATACAATGTGAGTGAAATTATGGTGGTTTTTAAGGAGCAAAACTTTCCAATGTTCATAGTTAAATCGCATACCAAATATATTATGGAATTAGAGAAAGTGTGGGGTAGGTAGCAACATGAGAATTTTTTTTATCTTTCATGTTAATTTCAAATTGAGGAGTCTCAAACATGTTAGAGTAAGATTCAAATTTTGAGACTCTCTATAAAATAGTAGAAAACTAAGAGTATTTCTAAATTAATCCTTAGGGAAGTTCGAAAAACTTCTTTAAACACATCGTCGTGAGTGAAGTGTTGTATTCTTTAGATGGAGTGAACGAAACATAGTTGATGCTCAATTCGAAAATCAGTCAAATTCATAGAAACTTTGAAAAGAAACTTTAGATTTTATTGTTTTAAGTGTAATTAAAGCACTCACCATTACTTTTGAGTATGTAGAAGTGTACCCTTGAAGAAGTATTATAAAAAGATTGTGCAAAAGCAACTTGAAAATATTTAACCAGATAACTAACGATAGTTCTTCATTTTTGGTAAACAACAATCAATGAAAAACTTGCAGATAAATAAAGACGAATCAAGTTTGTTTGTGTGAGGTTGGATATGTATATATGTGATGCATAATTGATATTTTGAAAACCGAACCAGACCAAGTTTTTGTGGAAAAGTAACAAACATTATCATCTTTGTCATTTGCTTAAGGTTCAATAAATGCTCATACATCGTGCCAAAATATTAAAATAAAAGAACTCACATGCTAGGCTCTTTCCTTTTAAAATAATATGTTTATTACTTTTTAAATATACTTGAAAATAGTGAGTATATATACCTTAAGTTTGTTTGATGCGATAGCTTTAAAATGAGACGTAATTTAGTTGGTCTTTGCATTATCAAATGGATAAAAACCAATTTGAGTTGGTCTTTGAGTTAAAAAACAAATAAAATGATTATTATTGGAAAGTGTTCGGAATGTCGGATGCTTGACTAGAATTCAACTAATAATCGTATGCTCTCATTATGTTTAAGTGTAGTTTCCTAAAATATAGAACATCAATGATAATAAATTAAATTTAAGGTTTTTAAAATAAGAGAGAAATCAATAATATCCCCTTCTGCTTCAAACGAGCTCATATTTATGTACAAGTTTAGTCACACTACCTTGAGGAACCGAATCCTGTAAATTTGATAATAGGATATAGTAACTTGGGGTATATGAAATAATTATCACCTTGTCCACTCTCTTGTATTTGCATTTGATTTTGCTATCCTTTGTGAAACCAAGCAAATCTGGATAGTCATTTTGCTAGGTGTTATGGGTTGTTCTGCTTATTTTGTATCTCATGTAATGTTATATTTAAAAAAAAAAAATCAAAGGAAATTGAACAAGACCTATTTCAATATGTTGGCTCCTAAGTGTGGTTTAAAAGACTATATTTAGTTTAATGATTTTTCTTATAAGATCAAAGCTAGTATGGTAAAGAAGGTTATATGAAAAATAGAAAAATTGAAGATATGGATTTATGTACTCAAACCAACCAAAGGTAGAAAGAAAAATTTGAAAGTAAATATAGAAGTTACACATGTTAGAAAAAATAATACAAAAACTCAAAATGATATTCAATTCAAACAAAGAACAAGATTAAATTTCAAACTATAAAAGAAGCCCAACACTAATGCTTGCAAGAAGGAAAACATTGTGAATCATATTCAGTAATTTTCAAGTAATCAACTTATATGAGTGAAGGTCCTATTGATTTGAACAAGTGATAAGGGGTGGAATGGGATACTCTCTCTAGACTGATATGCGAGTGGTACATGAAGGTATCTCACGATCCATGCTCTGGTGGGGAATCATTAGTAAATAATTGATGAGTTTAAGAAAAGTTGAACCTCGAAGCTAAAAGGTCCAACGAGTGTTGGAATGGGACAACACCTTGTCACCCGTAATATGTTCTAAGATACCTAGTCTCGAACCAAAGAAGTGGTGGATCTTATATGGATTTTAAGGAGGTGGGTATTTAGTTAAAAACCAGGAACTCATACACTAAACCATAGCATGTGTCAAGCATAGACAATAGATGGAATAATACAAACATAACGTGCTATGGATAGGAAATTAAGCGTCCACCATTTTAGATGATATGGGCTTTGAAAGGACAATCCCATGCTATGAACACAAACCTCTAGAAATGGAGATGAATGTGTTTACATGATGGCACATAATGCAGGACTTGGTTAGTATCAAACATTTAAGGGACTGTCTGCAACAGTCATTCACCTTTAAATAGATAATCAATGCTTGTGTACTAATTAAATGTTGGGTTTTAACTTGATTTGTTTGAAAAAATTTAATTGTGACTTTGGACAACTAGGTGAGAAGACCTGGGTTGTTACAGCTTGAGTCTCATTTTCCAGTAGACTAATGCTTGATTCCTATTTTTTCAAAGGAAGTGACACCTGACTTCCATTTTTCAGGAAAGTGACACCTAATTTCTTGGACGTGATAAAAAAATATGTTTTTTATTTCTAAGGATGGTGCTCAATTTCCAATAAAAAGGTGTTTGCATTCTATATTAAGTACAATGCTCGATTTCCAAAAAAAGGTGCCTACTTTTCATATTAAACATGGTGTCCGATTTCTAACAAAAGGCACCTATTTTTTTTTTAACCAAACGCCTGCATGCCTTGATTCAAAAGAAGGCACCAAATTTCCACATAAGAGAGGCACCTACTTTCTATTTTCATAGGTGTTTGTACCTCATATGAATAATCTTCAGCATTGGAAAGTGGCCCAAGCCACATCAGCATTTCACCCACATGCATAAGTCAAACTTCACCAATGAAATTATTTTAATTTTTCTATTGGAGATTTGTGCACATTCCAAAGTCATCAACGAATAATTTTTGAGGAGGGGATGTTTGTCATCATGAGAAGACGTGTTTTTTCTAATAATTTCTTGAAAATATGTAGGAATTATAAAATGTATCAAATTGTAGTCACCAAGAACTAGTCATACAGAGGAAAATTTATCACATGGAAAATATACCTATAATTATTTGTTCCAGAATGCCTAGTCATCATAAAGCAGCCAATGTTAGTGCACCATGAGTTTTTGTGTATTATACATGCATGAAACATAATACCGATACGTACTTAATTTTTTGTTATATATATATATATATTATTTTCATAGGCATATATTTCTATAAAATAGTGTCGACACGATCCCCAGTAATTATCCATCCAACCAGTTTACTCCACTTGGGCATTTTTTCATGTGTCACTATTATGATTGGGGAAAATACTTATGTCATCATATATGAAAAAACCAACACAAACTTTAATGATATTTCACATAGATAACTGTAATTATTTCTAACTACAATAATTAGGCATCTATGTTCACGAATATAGGTAATTTAAAACCATGCGTTGGAAAAACTCTATGCAAGAAAACAATAGAGTTGCAAGTGATAAAAACTAGAGTGTGAGAAATTACTACAAGTAAAACTCAGAGCCAAGTAAAATTTAAACTTTTCCATGGGAGGAAAATCGAACAACCATTAGTTGAAAAAAAGTGAGCCTACCAATTTTTCAGGCATTAGTGAGGATGTACGGATGTAATTTGACACCATAGAATGGTTGGAGTACTTCTATCTAGTTAGCTAGAACTGGGACATAGATATGGCTAATGAATTTATGGAATTTATGAGGGACAAAGTTGTTAGCATGTAGGCACTAAAAATCCCAATCATAAAAGATTACATTATTGTAGAAACAAACCTTCCCCAAATAGAGGAACACACGTATAAGGAGGACAACCCTGCACTTTGTGCACAACGATTCTTTTGGAATCCAAAACAATACCTAACATGTGATGGTTTGCCAAAGTAGTACATCCTCAAGATTTAGATGTCGGTCTTCAAGCATATTTCCTGGTTCTTCACTTGTACAGGTAGGCTTTCCAAACTAAACTCTAATCATTTTTTTCTCAACCATTTTTTGCATGAGAATAAAATCAATGTCCCCCATTATCTTGCATATACAATCAATTATGAGGTGAGTCGGTACCAAGTAGGCACAACGTCTACCCTAGCTCACCATGGTCTAATGTTTACCTTCGTGTAACATGTTGAGTCACATAGAGATGTAAAAATTAAGGAAGCTAAAGGAAATAATGTAGTTCCTAAAGTAGGGGAAGAAGTGGTGGTACCAAAAAATATTGATTGGTCAATGATAGGATGATAGAGCAAACAGATACAGTGCTTGCATATATTCCTACGAAAAATACATGATATGTAGGGCAAGTCTCATCCCTTATTTTTTCTTAATTTGATGAGGATGAAGGATAGGCTTCATCCCCTATTGGCCCTCAATTTTATGATGAGGTAGGGAATGGTCCGCCAAGCTCTACTTACATGATAATTTCCACCATAACCATAAGCAAGAGGACAAAGGCATCCATGGTGGTTTATATATCATCGGATGAGTATGAAACGATTGATAAGGATGAATTCATGGCCCACATATTGTATTATTTGTCCAAGGGTCATACTCCTCGATAGGAAATGCATACGGGGGATCTGCATTAGTAGCTATAGATATTGAAAGAACATGCCTTCACTTAGGAGGCCAAATACGAGGAGTAGGATCTTTTTTAAGAGTCCAAAATAGTAGATGTAGTAAATTTTTTAGGAACTGTATCAAACCATCTGTCAACTGTAGGAGATGATATTGAAGTTGTAGTCAGAGGCCCAATAAAAAGAGGTTGAATGGCTAGCCAGGGTATTTGCAGTGGTTCAAATTTACTGGGATATGGAAGTATCCACTACCTCTCCAGATTTTGAGGAGAAAATATCCTCCTCTAGTCTTTTTGATCAGATGCAAGGAATTCTAGAAAGGAAGTTGAGGTAGGGGACCAATCAGTGGATTTTGTTAGAAATATTTCAACACAGGGGAATCCCATTTCTCGAACAGGGACCCCTACAACTATTATAGATAGTGCAACTAAAGAATCCTCCCTAAAATCTCATGCAAAAGTGGAGCAAGAAAAAAATGAAGTAATGGAGGTTGAATAGCTCCATTCACTAGCTCACTCTACAGAACAGGGGTAAGATCAATGACCTAAATTTGATATGGGATAGTCCTCAACATTTTCTTCCTTTTTAGATATAGATGTAAATCAGGAGAATGAAATTGAGGTCAAAGAACCTCAAATTTTAGTAAAATCTACAATGAAAGTTACAAGATAGGAAGATGAAATTGAGGCTAAAGAGCCTCAAATCTTAGATAAGGCTATAGAGGAGGATCAGGGGGTTGCAAAATCTTAGGATTTTACTCACTTTGTAGACCAAGAAATAGAAGAAATTGCAGGGACTATGCTTGAGCAGCTTCAGGTAGAAAAGGAGACTTTAGAAAAGGAGTCACCTGTTGTACAAAATGTGACTGAAGGGTCACCTAAGAAAATACCTTCAAAGCAAGCACAAGAGACTTAAAAGTCTTAAAATTTTGAATATCAAGTAGTAGCAACAATAGTAGAAAAAACAACAAAAATAGTAGAAGGAAAAAATCCCCCTATTTTAGATACACCTATAGGCCCTGCAAGACAACCCAAGAAATTGAGATCTAAAAGGAAGGTTGTAAGGGGACCTCAATTAAGACAGAGGACTAGAGCAAGGAATGCACAACTAAACTAAAGAGGCATGGATTCAAATGAGGAGTGGGAAGAGGCTTTGAAGTTGTTTGATGAGTAGGAAAATAAGTTTGAATAGTTCAAGGTGGATAAGAAGTAATATAAGAAAGCCTCTAAGAGAATGGTAAAGGAAACTAGAGAAGATGCCAAAAACGCATCTAAGGCTCCTCATAATAAAATTGAACGTGCTCGACCAACACAGTTATGGGATTTGTATGGGTATATAGGTGATCAACCTTCGAATATGAAGGCATATTTCATGAATATGGGAATGTTAGATCCTATACAACCTATAGCTCAAGCGACAACCAACAAAGCTTCTTTGGTAGAAGAAGAAGAGTCTAAAGATAATATTGAACTTGAACCAGCAATGGCCAGTTTTCCCAAGGTAAAGGTTGATAAGAAATTGAACTTTTTGTTTGGTGATGAATCTACAGTGTTGGTGGGAGAACGTTTACCCCTTCACCATGAATACTGGAAGCAGGTTGAGCCAGTATTCCAGAAGGATACCTCCACTTTTACTAGCTACTACTTGAGGAATTTGGTAGGGAGGAAAGTCTGGAAAAAGAAATAGCTAGGTGAAGTAGTAATACCAAGTTAGCCAACTCGATGTAGCAAGTTCTTGAAACAACAACAGGAGGTAGCCACCCCTAAAATATCAAAATGGTGGAAGCCTAGAGATAAATAAAAAATGAAGGTTGTAACCAAGAAAAAGGAGGAAAATAGGGCTTACTAGAAGGTTGTAAATGAAACTGGTAATTACCAGTATAAAGTGGCATAGGGACGTGCCAACCCTTAAGCATGGGGGGATGATGAGCCTTGAAAATGCTCATTTTTGTACAAAATTTCCATATATATTGTGACATTTATTTTAATAGAAATATATGTTTTATGCAAATTTTTTATGTATTTAACATATGATTATGTATGTTGTCTAATATTTGTTTTTGAGTGGATTATGTGTAAATGTAGTGGATTTTACATTATTTTGGCATGTTTACATTGAGCTCCCACTTAGACCTAGCACTTTCCATTTATAATAAAAAATTGAAGGTAAAAATAACTGCAACAAAATAGTGATGAAGCGCTAAGTCAAGCATCCAACTCCTATTTAAGCACTCGACTCCTATTTGATGCTTAATTGTCAAGTTCTTGATTCCCATTTTGTGCTTGACTATTGGGTGCATATTCCCATTAGGCACCTAACTCTCATTAGGCACCTAATTCTCATATTTTATAGAGAAGGTATATGATTCCTGTTAACACAAAAATACAACACAATTTTTGTTATCAGCAGATTCGAACGATGATTTCAATGATGGGTGCAGATGCGATTTTAGCGATGGATTCTAACCAAGGACAATGTCAACAAAAATATGTCATATATTTTTTAGCAATCACATAAAAATCAATGTAATTGGGTAGAGCAAAATATTAGATGTATTATGTTTTGATACAAAATATGCTGAATATATTATGAATTGAATATTTTGTTGTATCTCCTTTATTCTTGTGTATTATTGTAACAACAGAATAAAAAATTGATTTGATTTTATAATGTAACAGGGAATGGCCACATATTTTATAAATATGCAGGCCATCCTTGAAAAAAAGATCCTAGATTTTCTCTGTAAATTCTTGTTGCACATTTTAATACTTTATATTTGAATCTTCTAATCAAATTCAACTACCATCTAGTGTATGACTTAATGCGGGCAGAATCTACTAGAAGCATGGACCCACTCTCAACAGTATTCCTTCCTTATTTTACCTATTTTATATCATTTTAATTTTTTTTCTTCTGTAGTTTAGTTTAATACTATGATTTCCCCTATTTTTTGTAAGTTTCCATGAAGTGTGCAGTTTTGATTTGTAATGCATTTCAGTCCTAGCTTTGATAATGTAAATTATATTGGTGGTTTGGAAGATGAACAAGAATTTCAATGACACAACACCAACCCCCAAACAATAAAATCTAAGGGACTCATCTTATTAAATATAAATTACAAGCATATAATGTGTAGGGTTACTCACAAGTTTACGAGTTGTCTCAAGTTGACAATTAAATGGAGGCAATGATTTATACCATAGAAAACTAACCAATGTTTTGCCCAAAAATATAGTTGGTACAATTAAAGAAATTGAGGGAAGTTCAATTCTACAAGAAGAAGAGGAGGTATAGAGTCCACCATAAGAAAGGACTGAGAGGCTTTGCATAATATTTTTTCTTAAAATACCTCAATTTGGTGTCTCGAAGGGAGATGGTGAAGACACAAACGAATAGGTGGATCACTTATTCAAGTAGGTTTGTAATATATTTGTTAGCACCCAATTGCAATTCCACATAGATGGTATTGGACAACTAAAGTAGTGGAGGGAAAATACCTTCATTAAATTGGAGAATTTTATAGAGTGGGTGTGTAGTGAAGATCGTACAAGATAGCTTAGATTCATGCATAACACCCATAGTAGTTATTGAGAGGAGAGGTAACAATGATGTTGGAAATTTTAGATTTACCTGAGGGAGTAAGGACAAATTACAAAGCATATCCATGAATGTACCTGCATTTGTACAAGAGCCAATTATGTCCATTGAATACACTAGATATAGAATTTTGAAGGGCACCTTCGAAGCTGGACTTCATCCTTTGAAAACTAAATTTTTTGACACATTAGATCGAGTGGCTAAATGTGGACCTTGAACAGATTTATCGAACCAAGAAATAACAAAAGAAATAAGTGGATGCTACTAAAAAGGAGATCTCTACGATTGAGGAATAATTAAAACACAGCAAGATTGAGGTTGAGAAATAGATGAAGAAGGTAAAAGCTAAATTGAATGACATTAAATTGGCTTATGAGGATAAGCTATGTTCTCAAGAACAATAAAAGCAACTTGTGATCCAACAAGCAGAAGAGCAGAAGAAGTGGTTGGAAGAACAAGAAGCACTATTATAGCATTATGCAACACAACTTAAGAAGTAGGAGGTACAATTGAGTTTGCAAAACCAATAGCTCAAGTAACAGGAAGAATAGCTGGTAGTATAGAAATATAAATTATCCAAACATGAGGCCCAGTTGAAGGTTGTTGAAGAACAACTATAGCTAAAGGACTGTAAAATTGAGGAGATGGTAAAAGATGCCACATGCTACAATGAACTGATCATGAATCATAAGTCACAACTTTAGGCCAAGGATGAGCATATTTTAGCTTATAAAGCTAACTTACATCAAAGTCTTAATGTCATCACAAATAATAATGAGTTAGTCTTGGTAGCTTAGATAGAAGGAAGAATAACAAAGAAGTTATGCAAAGGAACATTTGAGTGAGAAAATGAGTTAGTTCAAATCTTGGATCCTATTGAAGATAAGGCCAACAAGTATGGGTTGAAGGATATGAAGATCAGCCACTACACGGTCAAGTTACAAAATGAGTGTATCATTCTTTGTATTTAGCTTGATGATCTTCAACAACACTCGTCAGCAAAAACTAAGTAAAATAAATTGGTGAGGGCACCACCCAATGTACATGGGAAAGCAAATGTAGGCAACAAATCCACCTCCTAAAATAAGAAGTTAAAATTAGACATGCATAAATTTTGTCAATTTTTTCAATTTTGTTAGATGTATAGTTTGTCAAAATGTACACATGTAGGGTTTGGTCTAATTGTACAAATGTGGAGTTATAAAATGTACAATTGGGTGTAATTGTACAAATTTCATAAATGTGCAATTAGAAATTAGAATGAAATTGAGTAAAATGTGCATTTCGGTTAATTTGATAATAATCAAATTAGACTTAGGAAAACCTTAATGCAAGTTGGTTGTCTTATGGGGTGGTAGTTGTAAATAGTGGTTGTCTCAAGAACCACTTTGGAATGACCTAGGAAAAAATTATAAGGATCCCCCATTCATTCTTTGATGGTTTTTTTTATGGTAGATATGGAATATTGTTTATTTATTGTTCATGGATAATTGTGTATAGATGTTTAGCCATATTAATGAAAACAACATTGCAAATTGTGAGTTGTGAATTCTATTGTGTACATTGATGGTGAAGCTATATTGTATGTTATGTGCAATTTTGGATGGAATGGTGTGATAGATCAGTGATAATACAATGATATTGCACAATTGGGTGTAATTTTATAAATTTCATAAATGTGCAATTATAAATTAGAATGAAATTGAGTAAAACGTGCATTTCGGCTAATTTGATAATAATCAAATTAAACTTAGGAAAACCTTAATGCAAGTTGGTTGTCTTATGGTGTGGAAGTTGTAAATAGTGGTTGTCTCAAGAACCACTTTGGAATGGCCTAGGAAAAAATTATAAGGATCCCCCATTAATTTTTTGATGGTTGTTGTTTATGGTAGATATGGAATATTGTTCATTTATTGTTCATGGATAATTGTGTATAGATGTTTAGCCATATTAATGGAAACAACATTGTAAATTATGAGTTGTGGTGAATTATATTATGTACATTGATGGTGAAGCTAGATTGTATATTCTATGCAAGTATGGATGTAATGGCGTGATAGATTAGTGATAATACAATGATATTGCATTATTAATGAACCCATGATATTAAAGGATGTTGGAGAATTGATTATGTGTTTTGTTATTGTTGTATAAATTTGTTATTGTGTTGTTGTATGATTTTTGGAATTATTCCTAATGATATTAATTCTAATACAATTAATGAAGGTTTGCATGTTATATTGCACTTAAAATAATTGGATTGATCTCACATCATCATCAAGAATGAATGAGATGAGGTTTAGCGAGTGCAACGGGAGTGAGGGTTTGAATTTTCTAGGCAGGAGTCTCAGCCAAGGTGGTAGAGGTAGAGCATGTATAGGAGGGGTGGGTGGGAACATCGAGCATGGATACATTGAGGATCCATAGGAAGGTGGTCAAGCTACGATATATTTGGATGCGGGCATCACGGGGGGTCCTGAACCTCTCATAAATACCTTGACAAAAAATATATGAAGGAAAATGTAGGGCCCAAGAAGTGGTTGTCTTTTGCTGAGACTCTTAGAGGAAAAATAAATGAGGTTCTCTCTCTTTCACCCCTAGTTCTAGTAAATAATAAAATTTTGGCCTCGGTAAGTTCCATGAGCCATTTTCTTTCAATGGAATAATTCTCCCTGGTAGGCAAGTTTTTGGGAGGTAGGCTAGACATGGAGACTATCAGGGCTTGGGCGATGGGTAAATGGTGATCGGTAGGTAGCTTGGAGTTGGTAGCTCTAAATTGAGGGTTCTTCATTATCTATTTTAACAATATGGAGGATGCTAACCATATTTTAACAGGAGGTCCTTGGTTTTTGGGAAAAATGAGCCTTTTTCTCAAATGATGGGGTGAAGATTTTGACCCTAAAAAGCAAAATATTAACATTTCCCCTATTTGGGTTCGTCTCCTGAGTCTACCTACCCAGTTCTTCAATGAATATTGGCTGCAGGGCATAGCCAAAACTATAAGGGACCTGATCTCCATTGACCATGCAACCTTTGCCAGGACAAGGATGACTCATGCATGAATCTGCGTAAATGCTAATTTGGATAATGAATTGCCAAGGTTTGTGGGGCTAGATTATGGAGAATACTATCAAAAACAACCAATAGAATACGAGAACAAACCAATATTCAATGCAGAATGCAAAAATTAAGGATGTCTATGCAATCAATGCCCTAACCTGGTAATGAATAGAGAAAAGCAAAAGTAGGTAATGCTAGACAAAGGAAATTTGAGGAGTTTCCTTGGCAGAGGTGATTTCAATCAGGAAAACTATGTCTACCAAAAAAATAAAAGAGAGGTTGCAGGGTCCCAACAAGACAAAGGAGAAAAACAAGTTGTTTGCAACCAAAATACTCATGTAAGTTCCAATCCTCTAGTTTCAAATAAATTTTCAATTCTATCCAATATGGGAGTAGGAGGATTATCGAAAGACATGGAAGCCCAAAACCTTTAGGCTAACCTTTATGATTCTCTACAATCCCCATCCAATTCAGGATCCTCAAACCCTAATTATAAAATTACTATAAGCCCCATGGACATCACAAAGCCAAACCCTAATGCCTAATCTTTAGAATCCCCATCCAAGTCAGGATCCTTAAATCCCAATGCTGAAAATACTTCAAGCCCAATGGGAATCCCAAAGACAAACCCTAATGTTGAAGAACTTAAGGCATTGGAAAATAAAAAATATCATCTCCCTAACATCATCACTAGGAGCCAGGTGAATCCTACTAAGGGGCCATCCCGCAGACCAGGGGAATATAGGATAAAAATAAGAAGATTTAGATGTAGGGGTGGAGATATGTGAAACTCTTCAGACTAAGGAATATGGTAGTCCGGTTCTACAACAAATTACCTCCCCCCAGTTTAGTCCTAAACAAACCAGGAGCACTATGAAGTCTCCTATAGATTTTGGTAGTGAAAAAAGAAGAGGGAGAATATCAAATGCTAAGCATCAAAAAATTAAAACTGATAATGACATTGCCAATGGAAAACATAGAACCTTGTTCCAACAAGTTATTCTGGGTTCTGAAGACAACAAATTAGGAAAACCCCCTCAAGGAATGAGGAGAGGAAGAAATCCCAAACAATATAAATTAATTTCCTCTCATGGAATGTGAGAGGCCTCAATGGCCTACCCAAACATAGGGAAGTCAATGCCATAAGAAATTAAGTGAATCCAACTATTATCATGTTGCAAGAAACAAAAACTGATGAGATTCAGTCAAAAAAGTAGAAAAAAAAATCTAAAATCAAGGGGAGATGGTTTGCAAATCAGCTAGAGGAGCATCTAGAGGCCTTATGACTTTGTGGGATCCCAGGATAGTAGAGGGCACCATTATTCAAAAAGATGACAGGGTTCTTATTTTTTTATTTAAGGAAATAAATAGCAACAGGTCGTGGATCCTTTCAAATATTTATACCACGAATTCAATTCATGGGAGAGATCTATTGTGGGAGTACTTAGACAATTTGAGTGAAATCTTCCATAATTTCCCTTGGATTTTGGCTGGGGATTTTAAAACTCCTCTTTAACATTTAGACAAAATGGGTGGAAATGGACCACCTATCAGGAGCATGGATGAGTTCAATGACTTTGTGAACTCTAGCATGTTGATGGATGTAAAACTTGGAGGAGAAAATTATACTTGGATCAATCGGTGGATAGGGTGTCATCTCATTCAAGAAAGGCTTGACAACTTTTTTCTATCAAAGGAGGCTACAACTCTGTTCGGTGATTCTACCCTGTAAGACCTTCCTAAAATTGCCTCTGATCGTAATCCCATTTTGTTGGATTTCCATAACTCTCTGTCCTTCAAGAAACCTTTCAGATTTCAATCTATGTGGATCAAGCATTCCAGTTTTAAAGATAACTTAATTCAGTGGTGGTAGCAGCCTATCAGGGGTAGTGCAGCTTTTAAACTTGTTGGAAAATTAAATTTTGTTAAGGAAAAGCTTTGAAATTGGAACAAAGAGGTCTTTGGGAACCTATTTGAAAATAAAAAACAAGTTGTTGAAAGTTTGAAGATAATTGATCAGAGGATTCAACATGGTGATGCTGATGAAACTACTAGGCAGGAGGAACGAATAAAACTAGCAGAGTTTCATAACATTTTGGCTTGTGAGGAAATCTATTGGAGGTAAAAATCAAGGGCTCTTTGGTTGAAATATGGAGATTCAAATTCCAAGTTTTTTCATTCCACCATGCTTAGAAACATAAGCAATAACAAGATAAAATTTAAAAATATATATATGGTTCTATTACTCAGGACTTAACAAAAATCAGAAAGGAGGTAGTAACTTATTTCAATTCTGTCCTTGGTAAAAAATCACAGTGAAATGAGGAGGCCAAAGATATTCTCTTGCAATCCATTCCTAGCATAATAAATGAGGATATAAACCTTAATCTTCTAGCTCCATTTTTTGATGAGGAAATTAAGGAAGCCTTGTTTAGCATGGAGCTAGACAAATCCCCGAGACCCGATGGCTTTCCCCCTCGTTTCTATCAATATTTTTGGAACATCATAAGTGAGGATGTAATTTCTACTATCAAAGAATTCTAAGCAAGCAATCATATCCCAAAAGGTCTCAAATCTAATTTTATTTCTCTAATTCCTAAGAATAAAACCCTTGAATCTATGGATGACTTTAGGCCAATCAGTCTGTGCAATGTTTCTTACAAGATCCTAACTGAATCCATTGCAAATAGAATGAGAGATGTTATGCCCGACATCATAGATCCATGCCAGGTAAGCTCTATCCATGGTAGGTCAATCTTGGATGGAGTTATCACAGTTCATGAAGCTTTGCACTCTGCTCATAAAACTAACAGGTCTGTCTTTTCCCTCAATCTTGATATGAACAAAGCATTTGACAGGCTAAATTGGGACTTTCAAATTGTTGTCCTCCTTAATTTTGGTTTTCACCACCAATGGGTTAATTTGATCAAATAATACATTTCTAAAGTATGGTTCTCGATTCTGGTTAATGGAAAAACTACTAGTTGCTTTCAAAGTCGTAGAGGAATTTGGCAAGGGGACCCTATCAGCCCCATGTTATTCATCATTATGGCAGAATATTGAGGTAGAACTATAAAAAATGCTTGCAGTTCAAGGCTAATATCGGGAATCAAGGCAACATCTCTCACTAGGGTTGTTTCTCACCAAAAATTCATCGATGATACCCTTCTATTGACTAAGGCATCGGTGGTTGAGGCCAAAAGAATTAAATACATCCTACAACTCTACAAGGATGCTACTGGTCAGAAAGTTAATTTCATTAAAATCAATTTATATTTATTGAACACCCCCAGTCATAGGTAAGGAAGGATTGAAGAAATTTTAGGGTGTGATATAGCAAACCTCCCCACTTCGTATCTTGGTCTCCCTTTTTTCATTGGTTCTCCAAGAGGGTCAATGTGGGATAGGGTTATTGAAAGAATTCAAAAAAAACTTGTTGGATGGAAAGGTCATCTTCTATCTCAAGCAGGAAAGTTGACCCTCACTAAGGCCTCTCTTCAGATCATTCCAGTCTATTTACTCTCTATTTTCAAATCCCCTGTGAAGGTTTTCCAGAAAATTGAGAAACTTAAAAAGATTTTTTATGGACTGGATAAGAGAAGAAAAAAAGGATACACCTTGTAGGATGGACCAAAGTGTGCAGACCCAGGGAAATTGAGGGCTTAGGTATGAGGAGAATTGCTCATATGAATTTAGATTTACTAGCTAAGCAGGTGTGGCGCCTCATTTTTGGTGAAGAAAATGAATGGACAACTATCATAAAACAAAAGTATCTTCAAAATATGGAATTTCTAAGTGACTCAGTTCCAATCAAAGGTTCTGCTTTTTGGAAAGCAATTCTCAATTGTAAGGAAATCATCAAAAGGGGTTTAATATGGGTTTTAGGCAATGGTGAGAGGATAAATTTTTGGAATGATATGTGGGCTAAGGATGAACCACTGATGCAATATCCTAACTTAGACCGAATCAGAGATATCACGGAAGAACTCATTGGCAAAAAAGTCTTTGATTATATGGTTGAGAACAGAGGCAGAATGAAGTGGAAACAAATAAGGATTCAGGGATTTGAAGCAGAATAAAATGATATTTGTAACATTCTCAAGAAATATTTTATCCCCATAATACCTAAGGAAGATAAAGTGACCTAGGCTCCTACGAAAAATGGGCAGTTCACTGTTAAATCAGCTTACAAGCTTGTGCTTGATGATGAAGATTTTGTCCTCCAAAAGGACTTAGTTTGGATAAAAAATTTAATTCCAAATATTGCAGTATTTTCGTGGTTGGTTATCCAAGGAATAATTCTAACCATTGATAATATGATGTGTAAAGGTATTTGTATCACCAATCGTTGTTATCTGTGTAGGGCTAATTGGGAGACCATTTATCACATTTTCCTTGAGTGCCATTTTTCCTTGACTATCCTAAGTGGATTTTTTTAGGCCTCCAATATTTATTGGGTTAAACCAACCATCGTACTTGATTTGTTCATCTAGTGGCCTTGCCCCTTTTCAATCCAAAGACTTAGATACATATGGAAAATTTGTCTCAATCACTATATTTGGTAGGTGTGGTTAGAAAGGAACAATAAAGTCTTTAATGAGTCCATCCATGATCATCAAACTATCATTGCAAGGATCCTATCCTTTGCCAACAAGAATGTGAACCTTATCCCTTTTTATAGCCATAAACCTCATCTATAGGAGACCATGATTGCTCAATATTTAAGCTTAACCTTGTTATATGAGTTTGTGCCTAGGGTAGTCAACCCTAGAGCCAATGTTAAGTGGTCCCCACATCCTACGAGTTGGTTTAAGCTTAATTTTGATGGAGTGGCTAAGGATAATCCTGGCAGAGCAGGCGCTGGTGGCATTGTGCGAGATCATAATGGGAATATGATGCTTGTGTTTTTTGAATATTTGGGAACAAGGATGAACAACGAAACTGAAGCTAGAGCTATGTGGAGAAGCCTTGAAATGAATCAAGATCTAGAAGGCAATTTGATCATAGAAGGAGACTCTATGCATGTTATAAATCTCCTCAATAATTTGAAAACACCTTCTTGGAGGATTAAAACAATTGTTGAAGAGGCTAGGATCCTTTTCCAGGGAAGACAGGACAGAAAAGCCCAACATGTCTTTCGGTAAGCTAACAAAGTTGCTGATAAGCTAGCCAATTTGGGTGTCAATGGTGACGAACTTTTCAAATGGGAACACGGTGTCCCAAGCATAGTAGATGAGCTTATTCAAAAAGAATGCCAAGAATTATAGTCAAATTTACCAATAGGTAAGGCACTATAAGTTCGAAGGCTATGAGTATTCCCATATCTTTTTTGAAATGGACTCACAATTAAAATTATCTGAGCTATTAGTCTTGGTGTATGTTGCTTGGAAATACCACAAAGACTAATGGGGATAATCACATGTCAGATAACATGGCTCCTAGTTGTCTTAGTAATTTGATGTTGGTTGATAATCACAGGGTAGGAAAGAAACGACAATATAAGACTTTGAACCAGATCCACGTGGACCACCAGATAACCATCGCCATAAATCTAGCCAACAGGTTCACTTCTCCAAGGCTAATTGGCCAAGAGAGGATGTGGTCCCAAAGCATGTCATATACGAAAGAAATCAATTACCAAATAATTATTAAGAGTAACTCTTAATATAGATCTTGTGGGAGTTTTTTCAGTACTCTGCTATGTGTGTCTGTAGATTTTTGTTTCTCCACATTTTCAAGGAAGGGATCCGTGTCTGTTTCTTTTTTTGTAATTATGATGTAGGTGTGTTTTCTCGGGGTATACCCAAAATATTGTATGGGAAGTTTCTTTTTTATAACAGGCTATGTGCCTTACCGGATGTAATGGCTTTGGCGGCATGTATATTTTACATATATAGGATCCTTAGTAAGGACATGTTCATAAATAGCCCTAGGCTGATTTTTGTAAAAGGTTTTGGGTCAACCTGTAAAACCCGGTACTAATGCTATAGTATCTTATCTACCAAAAAAAAATGGGGGTTGCATGTTATAAAACCATGTTAGCAATTACACTAGAAAGATGACCTAAATCATTCTTAGAGAAGAGGTTGTGTACAAATTGGAAAATTTGTAAGTGAATAATTTAGTAAGGGTTTGGTGAAACCATACACCCAGACCACAAAAACTGTACAACTAATCACTTTCCCAATTTGGAAGTGTAATTGTATAGATTAACCTTACCAATTAAGGAAAATTAGGGTTTGGAAGAGAATGATTACAAAAATAATCTATTTATGTTATAGAATGACTTTTAAAAAATTGAACAAGTGAAAAATTGTACATGCTAGCTTGTTGTACAATTTGCATTGTACAACTATACAATTTGGTAATCGTATAGCCAATTTTGTAAAGTGTGCAAATCATACACCTATACAATTTGGACCAAAGCTACTACCAAACATTGGGAATCATTCCATGCCTCGATTTGGTGTTTTCATTTTTCTCTGTTAAAATATAAATCACTTGGTGACTCCATTAAAAAGATCAAACCCAAAAAATATTTATATCCACTTAATATTTAGTCTTAAAATACATGATCACTAGAACAAAGGCTAAAAATTTAGAAGAACCCATAGAGTTTCTAGAGTTACATCTTGGTATCCTAGAGTGCATCATGTTTTATCATCTAGATCTACCCTATATTCCACTACCACTATGGGCTTGATCAACACTACCAATCCTACTCCCTCAACTCATCTTATCATAGCCACTAGTGGATCTTCTAATACAACCAATATTACCCCTGCAAATTCTATCAGCACAGTATAAACAATGGTTGCCAATCCAAATTAGAATGTTCAACCCTACCCCACATGGAATCATTCAGGTCTCTTGAATATGTCTATTCAAAATCGCATTCCCCCATTAGCTTTGAATATACTACTTGATGAGGCCCAAAAATGCCTCATTATTGCATAATTTTTGACTACCATATGATAATTTAACTGCCAAATAGTTGACTAAAATATACTATTTGTTAAGTGTTTGCATGATTTTATGTTAGGAATACTATATCTCTATTTTTTACTATTTTTCAGCATTTTGTGACTGATTTTGCTTGATTAAGTAGCAAGTAAGAACATGCATTTCAATTAACCAAATGTGGTATGCTGATATCCATTAAATTCTCAATGGTTTTTGAATGTTTTCCTGCCCTTCAACTTATTTCAAATCCACATTGAAGAAAAAATTTTAGGACTGTCATAAATCTGAAAATCTGGAAAAAACAGCCATATAAAAATCAACAAGCTGTCACTTTATAGGAACACCTTGAAGTTGTCAAGCAAAGCATGAGGATATGGATGGAATGAGTTTAGAAGGACTACAGAGACATATGACCTATTTAGAAGCATTCCCACATGGTCTAAATAGGCAGCAACAAGGTATAACATAGCAGGGACAATTGTGCAACATTGTTGCACTATTTCAAAGATGGTTACTTGGTGAATGAAGTGTATAAATTTAGTAGCAGCTTGATGTACTCATTCATGTTGATATTTAAATAATGTTTCCATGTTATAATTTGTTTTAATTTGCAAGAAATACCAATATTTTATAACTATGCAGCAGAACTGAAAAATGCAGTAATTTACCATGTAAATTCCAGCAAGCTACCAATGAATGGCAAGGCATGAAATTCACATCCAAGGAAGAATGAATACCATTGCAATATGATCCTGAGGGCTAATCCACCTTAGAAATGAATCCAAAACCATTTGGAGTCAACACAGTTGGTCATTCTAAAGATCTTCGAAATGAACACAATGTCTTCGAAATGAGAATTGCAGTATCTTCGAAATGAGCTACTTATCTTCGGAATGAAAACAAAATGTACTTTTTGACTTGTTGACTAACTTTTGGTGGTGGAAAAGGGGATAAGAAGGTTGATAAAGTTAAGGGAAAATATCTCCCATCTGATTTTTCCGTCCTTTCCGTCCAAAGCCACCATTCATGGAAAAGATCAATTTTGATCCTCTTCTAGGATAAACCCAAAAAAACTGCAGCATAATAGAAAGTTTTTTGCAAGATAGGAATGGCATATTCTGAAGTGGATAATGATGTGTGAGATATTTCTATACTCCTCCCACGTACTCCCACCACTGAAGATGCTTTCTATGGGCCAATGACTACTACTGCAACACAAACTGTCCATATTTACATTTATTTCAGATCCAAAATTATTGGCAAATCACTGTAAAGTAGCACATAGGCTGATTTGAGCATGGGATATGTTGTAAATATTTATATAAATAACACAACTCCCTCCTTGGTTGAGCCATTTAGGGATTATAATAGAGGAGAGTTTTCAATTGCAGCAATTAGGACTATACAATAATTTTTTGTAACAGTTTTCAACATGTTTTGTCATCAATAAAAGTGCAGCTATTTTATCATTTTTGTTCTAAGTGTTAATTAGTTAAGGAGTGTTTTTCACCTCCTTCTATATCAGGAAGTATGGGCCCACTTTTTGATCTAGAAGGAGGTATTTTATGGCAGGTTTTAATCTGTAATTTTGCTGCAGTAGAATTAATAGATTGCTTGCCAGATTTCATTTTCTTATTTTTATTTTGTATTATGTGATTTATGTTTTCTATTATGTTTGTGTACAACATTTGTGTGTATGTCAGCTAAAAAATTATATTACGCATTTTTCCTTTGCTTTCCATGTTTTCCCTACTTTAGCAACTTTCCATTTTTAGCATATTTCATTTTGCTGTTAATTCCTCGTAGCGTGAAGCTTGACGACCTTTTGTGGCAGGGCATTGACAGGTGTTTTTAGAATAAGTTTCATTTACAAGCATCATTTCAATTATGCAAAAGTAACTAGATTTTAATTCTACAAATGTAACTTATGATTTCATTTCAGTAATTTCAATTCTGCAAAAGTAACTTAGGATTTCAATTTAGCAATTTCAATTCATGCAATTGTAGTTAGATTTCAATTCTTGCAACTTAGAATTAGTTTTCAATTCCTATAATTTATTTCAGTTTCCATTCTTCAGACTAGGTTTAGTGTGACACCAAAAGGCTAAACCAAAATCTGTTTCACCAACAAATGCTTGAAATATGAATTCTTGAATTGTACTCTGCCCTAGCCTTCTATCGTAGATAGCCTTGGACACCACCCTGGATTGATAAATCATTGAGATTAAATGATGAGACTCAATGACACTCATCACTACTGACATATGATGACAAAATCAAGACCGCTTATGAGCACTGTTAGGATGTGGTATTATTGGCAACCATATATAACATCATAGAGGAGAATGTGATGATAAGGTTGTTAGTTATATATTTAAGAGGAAACATGTTGTACTGGTACAAATATCTCCCTGACCAAACCATAACCACATGGGCACGACTTGCAGGTAAACTTGTATAAGAGTTTAACAAGTAAGAAAATCCTTTCTCCTTGCTTACATAGTTTACTATCATACAAAAACATCCCCAAGAAGAGATAGTTGATTTCAATATCATATTTAGTCATACATGGAAGAGAGTGCTTTATGGTCTCAGGCCAAAAAATGAGCAAGCCATGTATTTGTTAGCTTTTGATAATGTAAGCTATGGGAGAATGCAATCATAGGATGCAAGATATGCAAAAATGTAAGATAATGAAATTTTGCAATAACACTGAAATATACTATTAATGGAAAGTGATAGAAATGTTACAATGTAGTATGGAGGAATGGATACTCCAGTGCTGATTCTAAAGAACTACATTGTACTCCATCACCAATCTATACGCTGATATACCCAATGTATCTATAACTACCTACAGTAATATATAATCACTCACTATGAGTACCTTTATATAGGAAGATGGATTCCTTGGCCAACACTCTACCTAGCTGTACAAGGGGGACACCTTGCGCAATTATAACTTGCACATTAATACTTGTGCATTTATTACATTACTTGAAGTATCTAGCTAGCTACCCCCTAATGTAATATTCTACTCTAGCTATGTGCCAAAGGTGGTACATTTACACGACCCAAATGATGTAATATACTCTAAAACCTCCCTGTATTACATTATTTGGGTATTGAAGACTTTAGTCTTCAATATGGATCTTCTTCTCTTGAATAGTCTTGAGCTTGATCTAGTCCTTGATATTCTGCAATAGTCTTTATGTTATATCCATTTTTTCTTGTTGTTAAACATCTTTGATGAACTAATGATCTCATAATTTTGTAAATGTCAAGTGGATCAGGGCTGCTCCATTTTCCTTTTGATTCTTTGTATGACCTATTTCTTTGATCTTCACAAGTGTCAAGCTTGAACTGATTTTTTAATGGAATCTTATAAAATAATATCTTGAAAGAAATAATCTATTCTATGTAGTAATATTTCTTCATGACTTCTATAGTACTTATATTTATATTAATAGAAGAAGGATAAATGATTCTTTCCTCCATAATATTTACAAATGTGGAGACTCCAGCAGTTGATATTTTCATGTCCAAATTGGTTGCAATAAGTGCATAGTAAAGGTATTTCAACTACTTTGTTGTCTATTTTAGGGTATCATGTTTACCTATCTCCTTGGTGAGATACTTAAACCATATGTGAACAATTGAGGTAATTTCATTTTTACTTTGTTTATACATTTGTATGATATATTTTTGTTCAATATTATTTTCTTCTCCTATATCTTCATTAGTGTTGTTGTCACCAATTTCTCTTGTTGTCCTTTCATTTGAAGATGTAACAGATTGATCCATATTTTTATTATTGTCCATTGAATCATCAATTATTCTTCTAATCCGAATTGGTACTTTTCTAATAGCATTATTCAAGATGTTAGTAGACATCCTTATGGCTCCCTAGATAAGAGTATATGAATTAGTTTGATAAAACTATTCAAGTCTTAGCTTTTATAGAATCCCTTATTTCTCCTTAGTTAAGATATGTGAACTAATTTGATAAAACCTTTCTTGGAATTTAGGATATGCTATAGAATTTAATATAAATCTTAGCAATATTTTTTCACCTTCAAAGTTGATTTTGCAATGGTTTGAAAATAATAATCAACTTTCAAGTTTTACCTTATCTCTAAAGTAGGCTCTAATGGTTGTATTTATTTTTGTATCCTTAGTATGATTATGAGATAATTTTTACCATTTAATTCTAAATTTATATGAAAATAATATATTTTCTTCTCTATTCAATAGATTAATTTTCTAAATTCTAATTATATAGTTTGAAGTAGTATGCCTTATAACTCCCTATCTTTGGAATATTAGAAAATAATTATATTTGCAAATTAGTATTGAATTAATCAAGGTTGACAACCTTATATCTCCTACTTAATTATTTGCAAATATCTATAATTATTTCTTCCTTTGTTAGGATTCCTTTCTTGCTTCCTAAGGTTGTTGTTTTAATTATCAACCTTATATTTAACACCTTATAACTCCAAATTTTAGAAAGCAAATAATTGAATTATATACTTATCTTTCTTCTATATAGATGGTTGGGTTGGTAGTGAGTATTAAGAATCTCCCACTGGTCAGTGATGATGCACCCAATATTGCTTCCTTTGATGGCAGTAATGTTGACGATTTTGCTCTTCCTTTGAAGAGGTTTTTGCTCTTTCTTTGTAGGTAGTTTTTGCTCTTCTTTTGATAGAACAAAAATAGAATATTTTGCTCTTCTTTTGATAGAACAAAAATAGAATATTTTGCTCTTCCTTGGAATTTGTTTTGATCTCCCTTGGTGATAGTAATGTAGGCTCTTAGAAAACACTGGTATTACCTGATAATTTAATGCTAGATGAGAACTGTAATCATTGATCGATGATAGACTTGTAATGGATTTCCTTTGACTCCTTGATGTTGTGCTTTTAATGCACACTTTTTGTAGCTTCAACACACTCTCCTTTGACATTGCTTACACTCCCTTACACTTTATTCAAACTTTCTTGGTGTTCACTATAATTGCATGGACTTGGAAACTTACGTAACTTACGTTTTCCTTAGACTTGCACCCACGGGTTGTTAGCTTGTGAAGTGTTATAGTAACTCTTTGATCTTTGAATAATATTCTTTCTTCCTTGACTGGTAGGTGATGATGAATATACCTATAATTATGTATTTCAATGTCCAATATTTAGACGTTATCTTGAAATTTTCTTTGTGAGTATTAGTGAACACTATCGCATATGACAAGTGGTAGCCTTCTCTATTGCATGTATTCTCTCTCCAACATCTATTAATATTTTAGAAAACTCCTTTGATAGCTACAACAAGATTTTTTATTTCTTCTCAATGCTTTTTTCATGTGGAAGAATATTATTTCCTTCACATAGTCGGCTCTTGGGTCGATGAAGCTAGTTCTATGGTGCTATTCTTGGCTGACAATTTTCCATAGTAATGCACCTCTAATAGCAAAATAGCTCTCTTTTATTTGTTGTAAAACATTGTAGTGATTGCATTAATTTATGATCCTCTTGTGGTTTTGATTCTTGTAGATGTTCACTTCTTAAGATATCAATATTATGGATGACAAAAACCATAATGTGCATTGAATGTTGAGCCCTTTGCTAGCTCATTTCTCACGTGCTTTCAAACTAGTATTTTCTCCTCATGGATGAAAAACTTTGAACCATTTTGTGTGGTTCACTTTAATTACTTTTGATGGTTTTAACAACCAATGTTGAGCTCCTTTTGATTGGCTCTTCAATGTTGATAATATGGCCTCTTGTAGATAGAATAATGTGCTATGTTGAGTGTCTTAGGACACTTGTATTTTTATCTCCTTTTGATATAGTAATAGAGATAAATTTGGTGCTCACATTCAAGTCTGTGAAATCCTTTATTTGCACCTTAATTTTGAGATACTTTAGGTCTCTTCTTGTAGCTTCTAATTTGATGGTTGCCTTCTTCTTCTCCACTCGAAGGAATTTTGACCTTCTTGGTGGCTTCTATAAGCCACAATATCTTCCAGGTATTGATTTTTGAATAATGTCTTTAAACACTTTGATATTTGCATATTTTTTCTCTTTTGGTTTTCTCCTAAAGCTAATAACCAAAGCATATAATGATATTTAAGAGTAATAAGTTAATAAATATATAATAGTGCAATAGTAATCTCACCTTGTTGCTCCTTTAATGCATTAATAACTCTTAAAGAATACACTTAATAATATCTACTACTTCTAATTAAGAATAATATCTTCTAAAGAAATTTTTCCATAAAAGTAATCTAAACCTTGTACTACAATCAATATTATAGGATGTAGTATTTTATTAGATAGGAAATAGGTAGATGATGTTTTTCTTTCTATCAAAATATATAATGCACATCTTGAATACTATATAATGCAACCTTCTTTTTGCAACTTCGAAATTCTAATAATGGTGCTTTAATGGAACTAAATTATAACCCTAATCAAATTTCAACTATTAAACCTATTTGCACCCAAATTTCTTACCTTTCTAGATCTATAGATAAAGGATTGCAAGGTGATTCGATTCACCTTATTGATGCCTTGAAACTAGATGAATTCACAGCTCTACTTGACTATCTTCTACCTTCAATATTCTTGTTGAATTTGGACTTCAAACAAGTCTTTCTTCTCAAGAATCTAAAAGTCTTGAGGTATTCACGAATCTTCCTCATAATTTGACAAACTACTTGCTAAATATTTCTCCTTTGGGCTCTTTTTTTGGGTGGAAATAATTATCTCAATTTCTTTCACTATTAGGAGCTTTTCCTTGGTAGTGAATTTCTCTAATGAGTTCTTATAGGAACTCCTTTGATGATGCTTCAACGAGCTCTGGAATAAGGCTCTCCAAGACTTCTCCTTATTTCTCGTTGAGACCTCTCCAAGGTCTTTAGTCTTGCAACTTCTTTGGTCTTCTAAATGAGATATTTCCTTCAACCTTTTACTGTGGAAGTGTTGGCAATGATATCTCTCTCATGGATATTTAAAATTTGCACTTCTAAAATTAGGTATAGGACCTTGCTAGTCCTTAAATCTCCCAAGATTAGAATTTATTCAATGATACCTTATGTAGGTCTTCTTCAACTTATTCTAGAAGAAGTATTCAATCTGATGTCTGCAATCTTTGATGGAGATCACCAATATCCTATATTATTTTTTACTCTCTTTTGGAGTCTCTTCAATATGTAGTAAGGTTGCTTTGTCATTTTTCTTATCTTCTACAATCTGCTGGTCTTCAATATTCTATGGAGATAAACAACCTCCAATACTCTAGGACTATTCTCTAGAGTCTCTTCCTCGAATATGGAACAAGGCTTCTGTGGCCTTTTCTTCTTTTGTAATGTGCAAGTCTGCAATAGAACTTCCTTATGTTATTGGAATATCCTACTCTTATGTGTGTGTTGCTTTTGGTGCTGGATTGATTTTGAAGATGATATCCTTCCTAGTTCTCTATAGGAAACTTCACAAATTTCTCTAAATCTTATTTTTCTGCAATAAAGTATTAGTATGATGAATCTAAATCTATCAATGATTAATCTTCACTAGTTTATTTTTCAATATAGTGGAATGAATGTTGAGTCATAGTCTTCATGATTTTTATAACTTTAGGTATTCCAACAATTTGCTTAGTTGATACAGATTGTGATCCAGATCTCGTGGATATCCCAATTCCAGCCAATGATGATTCTATAACTTCAATCCGATTGGTCTTGAATAAATTAACTTCAGCAATTTGCGAAGGTACGTTACTATACGAAGAAGCTACGTTCATATAGCTATATGAAAGGTGGTGAATTAAAAATAAAAAAAAAAGCGGGGCCTAGAACTGAGTTGGCTACTATTCTAAGATCTCATAAGAGCAAATTTATTAGGTTGGCTACTATTCCCAAATCTCAGAGAATATATTAAAATCACCACAAATATTCTTATTGAAATCAATAAATCTCCTTGATCAAATAACCATTCCGTTATTTCATTTTGTGCCAAAATCTCTGATGAGAGTTAAATAATGGAAGAATCGGTCATTCAACCAAAATAATTTATTTTTGAAGTTCATTTTTGTAAAGGGTAACATGGGTATTATACAATCTCCTACTATTAGCGCACTGAATCATTTCTACGAAATATCTGGTGTGGAGGTAGGTCAACATTTCTCCCTCTTTTCTCATCTAGAGAGAGGATGGTATTGAAATCTCCTCTGATCAAGATCCAAGCTTTAGGAAAATACGAGATAATATGACTAATATCCTTCCACTGTCTTCTTTTTTCCTCTAAAGAATTCAGAGCATAAACAATCATGCAAAGCATAATATGGTTGGAATGTCTACTTTGAATAACTATAGCCAACAAAACCCAACTACCAACCATATGGTGAATAACTACCTCTTTTGGGTCCCAAAAACAAGCAATGACACCCGAAGTCCCTTGGGAACTGAGGCAAACCACTTTTCTAGCTAGACAAATTTTACTGGCAATTAAGTCCTTATCCTCCATTGGCATCTTTGTTTCTTGAAGGAAAACAAGATGTGGATGATTTATCTGAATCATTATTCTAATTTCATTTTGTAAAGTGATGATATTCATTAATACCAGGGCTAAAAAAGTTGGGAAGGGCATTAATCTTACCTTCCTCTACAAGAATTTCACCTTCTTTTACCATATGATATTGATTGGTCTTGCGACCTACTTTTTGATTAGAATCCATCTTCAATTTTTTTTTCCCTGTTTCTTGAATTATTCCAATTGAATATGAGATGGCTTCTAACCTTGAATAATTCTTGTGCACAGCCAAAATTTTACCAGATGGTTCAATGGAGTCTATATTGGGACTTGCATTATTTGAAGTTTTGACATTTGAAATATTGTTTTTCTTGTGTAAATTTTCTCCTTTTTTTTCTGTTGAAAACCTTTGATTTGTTGGTTTGTCTCTGAGTTCTTCTCTTTATATTTAAATTGTGTTTCTAAGATTTTAGTTTCCATTATTTCCTCTTCCTCACTTGGGACATCATTTGTGGAAATTATTTCAAACATATTAGCAGATGACTTTGATTGATCCTTCATAACTAGTTTTTTCTGAGTGTTCTTCTTCTTAGGTATTTGGAAACCTATCGAGTTTATATCTTCTTTCTTTGATCAAGAATTTTATTTGGGCAAACACTGGCCAAATGACCATATTCATGGAAAATTCTACAACAAAAAGGAATGTTCTCATAGTCCACTACTTGCTTCCAAGTGTCTTCCCAAATTGTAATGTGATATTTTTAGGTAGGGATTTGTCAAAATCAATTAAAATACAAATCCGAGCATAAAAAATATGTTCAAAATTTTGAGTACAATCAGCAGTCATCATAAAAGTTCCTAAAGAGTTTCCAATTGAAGAAAAAATAGTAGGATTCCAAAATTCAATAGGGAGGCCAAATAGTCTAACCCATACGGGAGCTATAGAAGGCATCTCTTCTTTGGCTTTAAATTTAGTATGCCAGGGCTTCATGAAAAGCCCTGCCCTTCCAAAAAACCAAGGACCCCCTTGAAAAGTTTTCTCTCTATTTTCATTATTAGCAAATAAAACAAGAAAATAACCATTTGGATAAATAGAGATTTGTAACTCACCTTTAGTTTTCCAGATTTTTGCAACCTAGAATTTGAAAGCAGATAGACTCGAACGAAAACCCACGAACCAAAAAATTAGTTCTTTTTTTTACAAATCTTCAATACCAGTCTGAATGTTACCCATATCAAGCTTAACAATAGGAGTTCCATTAGCTACTTTAAGACATCCTAACTTTGTTTTCCTGGGATCAATCTTAGGTATTCTTAGAGGTTTATGGGAAGCCCTAATATTGATATTAGCATTTAGGTTGAGGTTGTCCACCACGAAGGGCATCCCTAAAATTCATTTTTGGGACTGAGTCTTCAAAATTCTTACCCTTGATAGGGGTTTTCATAGTAGAATTATTTTGTGGGTGCACCTTAGCACCAGATTCACTTGAGATATGAGCCATTTTTTATCATCAGCTTGAAACTTGTTTCGTGATCTCTTTAATCCTTGCCCTAGATGTCATGGAAAGGTATGGTTTTCACTTTTCTTTTGTGCAGAAAATTTGAAGCCGTTGTCACTCAAGTTCATAGTATGATCTGTTGAAAGACAAATTTCTAACCCATTTTGTATTTCCTGCAACATTTTTTGCTAAAATATTGAGCATAAACCACAAAAATATTGGTCACTAGGGCCTAAATGCCCTAAAAACCAACCTCTAGAGCTGCTTGCACTCAACCCAGATGAAACCCTTGCATAGTCTCTTACCAAATATCTCATTTATACATAGGGATACAGTAGGATCTATGTTGCTCCAAATGATACAAAAATTGGTGGAGACGTTCTAGGGTTTTTCAGGCATCTACCCTCAAAAGTTTAGCTCAATTCAATTTCGTATGAATGAGATATGGCCAAAACAAGTTCAGTAGTTTGGGCAGTCATGCAAAAAACATCTAATCAATTTTGACTAATCAAATATTCCATCCAGAGAACTTGTATATAAAGTGATAGTCATTTAGTTGGATTATATGATAGTATTCTCTCATAATAAATAAAATCATATCAAGCATCTCATGATAGTTTTTGAAAAGTGCAAAGAAATTGGTATTTCCTTGAACCCCATGAAATCTATCTTCATTGTTCAAGAAGAAACTATGTTGGGACATGTTATTTCTAAAGCAATACTGCTATTTACTCGAATAGGATGAAAGACCTCTTAGATATTTCCTTGCTAGTGAATAAAAAAGAGTTGTAGTTCTTCTTTGGACAAATCAAATTTATGCGAAAGTTTTTTGTAGACTTTGCACAAATAGTAAATCCTATGACTGAATTACTAAATACAGATGCAAACTTTAGCTAGAAAAACTTGAGGAAAGAAGCATTCAAGAAGATCAAAGAGGAAATATCTTAGGCACCAGTGCTAATCAATCTAGATTACTCAAGAGATTTCATTATGTACTATGTTAGTGAACAAGAAATTTATGTTACAGTTGTTACTCAAAAGGGAGAAGATAATGAGGAGAGACCTATTGCCTTACTAAACTAGACTATGCAAAATCATGAGGAAAGGTATAACTTCATTGAGAAACAGATGTATGCAGTAACAAAGTCCTTAAAGAAATTCAGATATTTTCTATCCCAAAGCAGGACCTTACTGTATGTGGTACATTATAATGTCAAGAACTTTATAATATAGGGAGAGCTTGATGAAAAAAGAGAAAAATGGGTGTCAAAAATACAAGAATATGACATAGAGATCCATCCAACTAAGCTAGTAAGAGGTAGAGCTTTGTGTCAAGAATTGGCTAAAAGAAGTAGAACAAATTATGTAGCATGTCAAGCACCCTAATTTGTTTAGGGAGATAAACAATCCTCAAAAATTTTAGATTGGGTTGATGAAATCATAAACTATTTCCAAATAGAGAAATTCCCAATGAACCCAAATGTATCACAAAGAAGAAGGTACAGGCTATAGGTCCTGAAATATATTCTGTTACTTGAATGATTGTACAAAAAAAATTGGATGGTGTTCTTTTGAGATGTATAAAAAATGATCAAAAATAGAAGATATTGGAAGATTTCCATGTGGGATTATCAAGTGGACACTATTTAAGTAGAACAACAACATTAAAAATACTAATAACAAGTTGTTACTAGAAAACCATCTTCTCTAATGCTTTTAAAATTACAAGGGCATGTGAAAAATATCAAATATATGTGGGGAGAAAAAAAAATGCTTCCTTACCTCTCAAGTCAATCTAAGTGGAAGAACCCTTTCAAAAATAGATTTTGGATTTCATAGGGGTGATAGAACTAAATTTATCAATAGGGCACAAGTATATTTTGACTGCTATAGATTATTTCATCAAATGGGTTGAAGCAATACCCATGAAGAAAGTTGATCAAAATGTAATTATTGAATTTTTTGAAAGCCTAATTACAATATTTGGTATACCTAAAGCTTTCGTTAATGATAATAGTCCATCCTTAATTGGATCAAATATTATTTATTTTTTCAAGGGACATTTTTTGTAGGACTGCCCAAACTATCAAACTTGTTTTGGCCATATTTCACTCATCCAGACTCAAATTGAGCTAAAATTTTGAGGGTGTATGCCTGAAAAACCCTAAAACATATCCACCAATGTTTATATCATTTGGATAAACACATATCCTAGTGAATACCTATAATTGAATGAGATTTTTGGCAAGCGATTGTGCAAAGGTTTCATCTGGGTTGAGTGCAAGCAGCTCTAGAGGTTGGTTTTTAGGGCCTTCAGGCCCTAGCGACCAATATATTTGTGGTTTATACTCAATATTTTAGAAGGATATGTTACAGGGGATCCAATATGGGTTAGAAACTTGTCTTTCAATATATCATACTATGAACTTGAGTGACAACGACTTCCAATTTTCTACACAAAATAAAATTGAAAACCATACCTTTCCACGATGTCTAGGGCAAGGATTAAAGAGATAACAAAATAATTTTCAAGTAGTTGATAAAAAAATGGCTTAGATCTCAAGTGAATCTGGTTCTAAGATGCACCCACAAAATAAATCTACTGTTAAAATCCTTGTCAAGGGTAATAATTTCAAATACAGCCCCAAAAATGAATTTTACGGATGCCCTCCATGGTGGACATCCTCAGCCCAATGCTAATATTAATCTTAGGGATTACCATAAACCTCTAAGAATGCCTAATATTTATCCTAGAAAAATGAAGTCAGGATATTTTAAAGCAACTGATAGAACTCCTATTGTTAAGCTTGATATGGGTAACATTTAAACTGGAATTGAAGATATGGAAAAAAGAGGACTAATTTGTCGATTCATTGGTTTTCATCCGAGCCTATCTGCTTTCAAATTATAGGCTACAAAAAGCTAGAAAACTAAAGGTGAGTTACAAATATCTATTTATCTAAATGGTTATTTTCTTGTTTTATTTTCTAATAATGAAGATAGAGAGAAAACTTTTCAAGGGGGTCCCTAGTTTTTTGGAAGGGCGTGTATTTTCATGAAGCCCTAGCATACTAAATTTAAAGTTGAAGAAGATATGCCTTCCTTAACTCCCGTGTAGGTTAGACTCTTTGGCCTCCCTATTGAATTTTTGAATCCTACTATTTTTTCTTCAATTGGAAATTCTTTAGGAACTTTTATGATGACTGTTGATTGTACTCAAAATTTTGAACATATTATTTATGAATGAATTTATGTTTTAATGGATTTTGATAAACCCCTACCTAAAAATATCACATTAAAATTTGGGGAAGACACTTGGGAGCAAGTAGTAGACTATAATAACATTCCTTTTCATTGTATAATTTGCCATGAATATGGTCATTTGGCTAGTGCTTACCCAAATAAAATTCTTGATCAAAAGAAAGAAGATATAAACTCAGTAGGTTTTCAATTGCCTAAGAAGAAGAACACTAAAAAAAAATCAGTTATGAAGGATAAATCAAATTCATATTCTAATATGTTTGAACTCCTTTCCATAAATGATGTCCCAAGTGAGGAATAGGAAATAATGGAAACAAAAATCTTAGAAACACAATTTAAAGATGAATGGAAGAACTTAGAGATAAGCCAAAAAATCAAAGGTTTTCAACAAAAAACAAATGGAAGAAAATTAACACAAGAAAAACAATCTTTTAAATGTCAAAAATTCAAATAATATAGGTCCCAATATAGACTCTGTTGAACCCTCTAGTAAATTTTTTGTTGTGTACGAGCATTCTTCAAGGTTAGAAGCCATCTCAGATTCAAATGGCCTTATGACTTGGTCTAACATAAGGCAAGGCTTAGCTTGTATAATGGAGAGATTGGATAGATTTTCTCTCTAAAAATTTCTTAATCCATGCTCACATTCCTAAAGTTAAGAATTTTAACAATGCTGGTTCAGATCACTGGCCAGTCATGGTGGAAATATGGAAAACCAATGTGAGTTTCTCTCCTTTTAGTTTTCAATTAATGTGGCTCAGAGATAGTTCCTTTAGACCTCATGTGCAAAAATGGTGGAAGGAAGGTAAGCCTAGGTATGGGACTAAGATGTTCTATTTTTCCAAAGTACTGGAATACATTAAATCCAAAATAAAGACTTGGAACTAGAAGGAGCTTGGGGGTGTTCATAATAAAATACGAAGTTATTGCTCAACTTGAAAATTTGAATAATAAAATCCATTTAGATGGCCTCATAGAGAATAGAAGTGTAGATGAAATTAAACTCACAACTTAGTTAGAGGAATGGGAAAAAAGACAAGAAATATTATGGAAGCAAAAATCTAGAATTCAATGGCTCAAAGAAGGAGATCGAAACACTAATTTCTTCCACAAATCTCTTCTAGCTCGAAGATCTCACAACTTTATTTATTCCTTAAAATAAGATTTTGGAGATGTTGTCTACACTTGGGATGGCATGAACTCTATTGTTATCAATTAATTTTCCAATATTTTTTCTGCTACTCCTCTTGACTCAGCTTCTCAACAAAACATTCTTTAAGAAATCCATTCTCTTATCACTTCTAATGAGAAATCTATTTTGACTACTCCTGTTACTATCAATGAGCTTCAATAGGTGGTTTTTAGAATGCAAAAAGGGAAAACCCCAGGTCCTGATGGTTTTTCCATTGAGTTCTACCAAGAATTATGGGATATCCTTCATGCTTATTTATTAGATGTGGTGGAAAAATCCAAGAAATCCAAAGAAATTTTGAAGGTTATCAATAAAAATTATATTACTCTTGTTCCAAAATCTCAAGAGGTTGATCATATCTCAGATTTTAGACCTATTTCTTTATGTAATGTTCTTCTAAAAATCATTACTAAGATCATGGCAGAAAGGTTGAAGCCTCTTTTGCATAATATTATTTTCCCTGAACAAGGGGCTTATGTGGAAGGGCGTCAAATAGTATATGAGATAGTTCTTTGTCAAGAAGCCATCCATTACATGGATATGCAAAAATCTCCTTCCATGTTCATTTGGCTAGACTTATCCAAAGCTTATGATAGAGTGGATTGGCACTTCCTTATAAAAGTTTCAAGGCAATTTGGTTTCTATAAGGAATGGATGGATTGGATTATGGGATGTATCTCTTCAATTTCCTACTTAGTTATTATCAATGGTAGGTTTTCTCAATCGTTCCTAGCTTCCAGAGGTATTAGGCAAGGTGACCCACTATCCCCTTATTTATTCATAATTCTTGTTGAATTCTTGGGTAGGACTATAACCAAAATTAGGGAAAACAAAACCCTTGAGGGAGTTACCATTGCTCATGGATCTAGACCTATATCTCATCTTCAATTTTTTTATGACTCCACTCTTTTGGTTAAAGCTACAGTTAAGGAAGCTTTCAATATTAATCAAATCATTAGCTATTTTTCTAAGGCTACTTAGTAGTTGATCAATGAAGATAAATCTAAAGTTATTTTCTTTCACTACTCTACTAGACAGGAATCCATGGTATTGGATAAATTAAGATATAAGAAGACCTCCCTTCCAATCACTTATTTAGGTATTCCCATCAATATTCAAAGGTAGAAAAATAAATATTGGAATTGGTTGTTGGACAAACTCAAGAAGAAAATTGGAAAGTGGACCAAAAGGTGGCTTTCTTTTGGGTGTAGAATCACCTTGGTAAAATAATGTCTTCAAGCTATTCCTATTTATGTTTCTTCCGTGTTGAATATCCCAAAGGTTGTTCTTTGATAACTAGATCAAATTAGTCATCGATTCCTTTGGAGTGGTACTAAGGAGAAAAGAAAATGGACCTTAGTGAAATGGGATACTTTATGTCTTCCTAATATTGAAGGGGGGTTAGAATTTCGATCTTCTATTAATAACAACAAAGCTTTAGCTGCTAAATTATATTGGAGGATGTTGCATAACCCCAATGCTCTTTGGGAAAATAATCACCATACTAAATATGTTGAGAACAAAAGTCCTGAAGACCTTGTTCGCTATCAACTTCCTACCAAAGGTTATCCTATTTTAGCAGTTCTTAATATTGGTAAGGATTTGATTACGGAAAAATTATTTTGGATCATTCATAATGGTCAACAAGCAAATTTTTGGACAGATTCTTGGGATGGTCACAAGCCTTTGATAACTCTGTTTCTCGATTGGAGGCCTTGGATGGAGGAGCTTCACCGATACCATACTGGTAATTCAAAGGTTGGTAGATATTGGATCCCTATTGAGGACTGGCCTCCAATCGAGAAAGGCCAGTCCTCAATACTGGTTAATTGGATAAAGGTGGCTAATTACTGTCGGTACCATACTGGTAATTCAAAGGTTGGTAGATATTGGATCCCTATTGAGGACTGGCCTATTCAAATCCTAGAAAGACAAAGACAAGATATCCAAGGCATCCTTCATATGAGATCCCTCTCTTGGTCCCATGAAAAAATATTGTTTTGGATGGAACAACACTACTAAGGGTGAGTATTCAGTTGCTCAAGGTTATTTGACCTTATGCCATAATAATCCCAACCATTCTTCTAACATGTTTTCTCGATTGTGGGCTAAAAATCTCTAGCCTAAGGTGAGGTTCTTTAATTGGATTTTATTGCATCGTTGTTGGCAATTTTGGGTTTGAGATCATTTCTTCTTGTCTATGAGTTGTCATTGATGTCAAAAGGAACTAGCATTAATGTCAAGAGGATTTATTGGCTTCAAAGGTTGAAGATTCCAAAGAATATTTTCTAGAAGATTTCAGAGAGATTCCATGTGGCAGATGAATTTTTTTTTATCAAAACCATGGCAGGTTTAAGGGTTTTTATTAAAACCAGGTGGATGCATTAAGGGTTTTTCTCAAAACCACTCTCAGCTTAATGCAAAGGCTGGAGACACTTATTAATTAAATAACCTAATTGCTAAAGCCTTTTTAAAGGTTTTTTAATTATTTATTTATTTGATTTAGTGATTAAATTATTTTAATAATTTAATGGGTTCTCCACCTAAGGTCTAAGGTCTAAAAGACCTTTGATTATTTTTTAAATAATCAAAAGGGTTTCATAAACCCTAAAGTTGTTTCGAAGGCACCAAAGTAATATTAATTCAAAAAGTTCAAATTATCCTCCCGTCGACATCGTGCATAGCATGGAAGTTTGGCTATATAAGCCATAACCTATAGTCCAAAGCAGAGGTGTAAAAGAAATTGGAATTGCACAAAGGTTGGGAAGTAAAAGCTACGGCTATCATTTTTTTTGCCACGTTTATCCACCACCAAAGGGTTAAGGAGAAGGAGACTCTTGATAGCCTTCAAGCTAGCACCGTTGGCCTAGTGGCAATGACTGTTCTGTGAAGGTGCTTGAAGGGAGGTCAAGCATTCGACTCCTAACCATGGAGTGTGAGAAGAGTTTTTGCACTACGATTTTTTTAGAGGCACTGTTGACCTGTGATTTTTGAAAGCGTTTTTTTTGGTAAGGATTTTTAAATAAAATTTGCATTTTGTTAAAGAAGAAGTGGTTGGGCGGATTTATTTAAAATTATTTTTGAGGTTAAATGCTTCTTTGGAGATATAAGGTTGATAGTGTGTGGTTGAGATTTTTGGCTTGATTGTTGAGTGAGATTTTCTTAGAAGCTATTATTCCTTGAGCATGGTTTAATTAATTTGAAGAAATAAGGTGTAAAAGGATATATTGTTTGTATGCTTTATATTTTTTGGTAGTTGACTTCTAAGGATTGAAGTCATAAGGTGTTTTATGGAATAAATATTTTTGTGGTTACTTTTATGATCTAACCCTAACTTGGTGGCAAATTTGAGGGTGGTGTTGGTAACAGGTTGAAGAACTATTCTCTTCTTCCTCAAACAAAGGTATGGGCAACTTCTTCCATGTATATTGTTGATGGTGTATTTTTTGAAATTGATTTTGGAGTGAAAAGGTTGTCTACTAGGTATTCTTGTTGGTGTAAATCCCATTTTTCTGGATATTGAAGATTGTTTATGCATTAAAATCATTGATGAGTTTTTTGGGTGAATGCATAATTCTGGTTGAGGAAGAGGAAGCATTTTTGCACTAAGGTTTATGTTAGTAAGTCTTGCTACTTGCTTTGAGTTGGTGAAACCCTTAGTTGGCTGTTTTGAGATTGATGGTTGAGTTGCTTCCATAGAGGTTGTTTTGATCAAGTTAATGCTTTACTTGATACATGATTTGGGCTTACTCCATTGAGATTGATTTGAGCAAGTTATTCTTTGCATTGGTGATTTATATCGGTGGCTTCTTTGTTCAAATATCTTTGGAGGGAAAAGGATGTCTACTAGTTTCCTTTTCATGTAGTGATTGGTTGAATGCTTCAAGGTTAATGTTGAGTTGAATGATGTTGGTTAAACCTTGTCTATAAGCATTGTTGTTAAAGCCCTAATTGGTTGAGAAAAGATATTGGTTGTGGAAAGAACATGAGTATCATTGTTATATGAGATATTGCATGGTTGGTAATTGTTGGGTTTTGTTTCATGTTCTTGAGAAAATCATACTACATCTATCTTATTCTTTTGAGATTCAGATTGAGTTGAGATTGAGATTGGGAGTTAAGTATAGAACATATTGAGTCTCTAACAATTCTCTTTGTGTTTCTATGAGATTTGAGATTGATATTGGGAGTTAAGTATAGAACATATTGAGTCTCTAACAATTCTCTTTATGCTTCTATGAGGTTGATGAATCACATTGGGTCTCTAACAATTCTCTTTGTGGGTTCATGCTAAGCAAGTTTTTCTTAGTGAGCTTGTTGATTTGGACAGGTTCTAGTGAGGACTTGTGAGCTGATTTGGACAGGTTCTAGTGAGGACTTGTGAGCTGATTTGGACAGGTTCTAGTGAGGACTTGTGATCTGATTTGGACAAGTTCTATTGAGGACTTGTGAGCTGATTTGGACAGGTTCTAGTGAGGATTTGTGAGCTGATTTGGACAGGTTCTAGTGAGTAATTATGAGCTAATTTGGACAAGTTCTAAGGAGGACTTGTGAACTGATTTGGACAGGTCCTAGCAGAGGACTTGAGGACAGAGTTGAAGTGGTTATTTGAGAAGAACCTGAGGATAGTTTTGACAAGTATTTGATAAGGCTTGTGTACAGCAGAGATTTATTTGTTCAAGCTTTATGAGTTGAGCTTGGGACAAATCTGATAGAGTGAGGAAGACTTGTTCTAGACCGACTGACTGTGTTTAGTATAGGTTGATGAGTTGATGTGGAGGTGATCAGTGAGGACAGAGGTCTCTTGAGGTTGAGCATTGAGGACAGAAGGTCTTCTTTGGAAAGGAGTTCCACATGCTAGCGGAAGAAGAGGTAGGTGATCTTCTAAAGTATCATTTCCAGAGCTGAGGGGAATGATTCTCCTTTGATCAGGAGGCTCATAAATTCATGAGGAGGGGAAGGATTCTCCTTTGGGTAGAGGCTCATAAATACCAAAGCTAAGGGGAAGGATTTTCCTTTGGGCAGGAAGCTCATAAATTCGTGAGGAGGGGAAGGATTCTCCATTGGGCAGGAGGCTCATAAATTCGTGAGGAGGGGAAGGATTCTCCTTTGGGCAGAGGCTCATAAATACTTGAGTAGGGGAAGGTTTCTCCTTTGTGCTGAGGCTCATAAACATTGTAATTGGGAAGGATTCCCAAAGAACTTTGAGAAAGCTTTTTAAAGAAATTTTTTGTGGAGGTAGCCCATGTTGGGTGAACCACGTTAAAATTGGTGTCTCATTGTGTGTTGCTTTATGCATTGCTTTGATATTGCTATTGGTTCATTGCTTTGCGAAGTTGAAATTAAATAGAGAAAGTAAAAAGAGGTCTTATACTGTTCACCCCTCCCTCTCAGTATAATCTTGTGTTCTTCAATCGTAGGGTGCTTACTGGTGAGCAACTTATGAAGCATGGTTTTCATGGCCCTTTTAGATGTGAAATGTGTGGAGAGAATGTAGAAACTATCAACCATATTTTTATTGAGTGTACTTTAGCCTCTAATCTATGGAGGAGAATTTCCACTTTACTTGGCTTACAATGGTCCAATTTTTTTACTTTTGAACAGCTTTGAAGGGATTGGCCTAAACAAGAGGGTGTTGATCACTTTATTAGGTAGTTATTTTGGATGGGTTCTACCATTCTTCTTTGGAATATCTGGAATGAAAGGAACAACTAGATTTTTAATCAAGATAGGAAGGATATTCACTATATTTGGCAAAATACCATAGCCAACTTAGTTGAATCAGTCCATCAACTCCTTAATCACCCTCAAAACTCCCACCAAAGATGGGATCAAGTGATGCAAATATTGAATATTAAATCTTCTAAGGGAAACCAAATTAAAGGGAATGTGAGTATTAGTAATATGGATAGGACAATAAATTGGTAACCTCCTCCTAAGGATTTTGGAAAATTCAATACTGATGGAGCCTCTAGAAGGAACCCTGGAAAAGCTTGTACGGGAGGAATTGGTAGACTTTCATATAGCTCCCTAGTTTTTACTTTTGCTAAGAATTTGGGTATTATTTCCAATAAGCTTGTTGAGGGGTATGGTATCCTTAGAGGCCTTCAAGAGACTACTAAGGTTGGATGGGAAAAGTTGTTAGTTGAGTCTGACTCTCAACTCATGATTAATATTTTGAAGAATCCTTCTAAGAATCATAAGGTTGATTGGAGAATAAAAAAACTTATTGAGAATATTTAATTAATCCAGATGGAATTTTTGAAATTTGATTACAATCATGTGGTCAGAGATCAAAATAAGAGTTCTGATGCTTTAGCTAATTGGGATTTGGATAAATGTTATCTTACTTGATATGGCCACCCTCCTATATGGTGGGCTTCACAAATAATGGAAGCTCTTATTTCTATCATTTCTTTGGATGGCTCTAGTTCTGAAGGTACCTAGTTTCTTCTTGCTTTATTTTTGCTTCTCTTTGGTTCGGTCATGGTATTTTAGTTCCCTAGCTCAAACTATTCTTTCTTTTGTTTCCTTTGTTAATTTTTGACTTAAAAGTCTTTTATCCTAAAAATGTCATTGTTATGGTCAATTTTTTTCTTTTTCCTTTTTTGTTTTTTTTTTTAGTTTTTTGAGGTGTGTGTGTTTTTTGTTTTGTTTTGTTTTTGTGTTCTTGTGTTGTTTTTTGTTATTCTTGTGTTTTTGTTGTTTTGTGTTTTTTTTTTTTTGTTATTGTTCTTGTGTTTTTGTTGTTCTTGTTCTTGTGTTTTTGTATGTTTTTGTTAATTCGTGTTTTTGTGTGTGAGTGTTTTCTATATTTTTTGTTTTTATTTATTGTCTTTTGTTGGTTGTTTTTTATTTTTTTTTTTTTTTTTTTTATTTTTTTAGGTTTTGGTTGTTTTTGTTTTTGATGTTTTTGTTGGTTATGTCTTTGTAGTGTTATGTTGTTTTTGTCATGTTTGTGTTTTGTTTTTTTGTTCTTGTGTTTTTTCTATGTGGTTCGTGTTGTGGTTTTTACAAGACAAAAACAACAGAACGCTACAAAGACATAACCCAAAAAAAACGTGAAAAATAAACACAACCAAAACCTAAAATATTAAAAAATAAAATAAAAATAAAAATAAAAAACAAGCAACAACAAACAATAAACAAAAAAAAAAAAAACATGGAAAACACTCACACAAAAAAACATGAATTAACACAAAGAGAAACACAAGAACAAGAACGATAAAAACACAAGAACAATAATAAAAAACATAAAAAAACACAAAACAACAAAAACACAAGAACAACACAAAGAACACAAAAACACAAGAACAACACAAAGAACACAAAAACACAATAACAAAACAAAGAACACAAAAACAAAACAAAACAACACACGCACCTTAAAAAACTAAACAAAAAAAAACAAAAAAGAAAAAAAAATTAAACATAACAAAGACCTATCTAGACCAAAAGACTAATAAGGCAAGAAACAACAAAGGAAACAAAAGAAAGAAAAGAGTGATCTAGGGAACTAAAAAAACCTGAATGAACCAAAGAGAAGCAAAAAAAAACAAGAAGAAACTAGGTACCTTCAAAACTAGAGCCATCCAAAGAAATGATAGAAAGAAGAGCTTCCCTAATTTGTGAAGCCCACCATCTAGGAGGGTGGCCATAACAAGTAAGATCACCTTTGTCCAAAGCCCAATTAGCTAAAGCATCAGCACTCTTGTTTTGATCTTTTACCACATGATTGTAATAAACTGTCAAAAATCCCATCCGGATTAATTGAATCTTCTCAATAATTCTTTTTATTCTGCAATCAACCTTATGATTCTTGGAAGGAGTCTTCAAAATATTAATCATAAGTTGAGAGTCAGACTCAACTAACACATTTTCCCATCCAACTTTAGTAGCCTCCTAAAGGTCTCTGAGGATACCATACCCCTCAACAAATTTATTGGAAAGAATACCCAAATTCTTAGCAAAAGTAAAAACCAGGGAGCCATCTGAAAGTCTACAAATTCCTCCCACACTGGATTTTCCAAGGTTCCCTCTAGAGGCTCCATCAGTATTGACTTTTCCAAAATCCTTAGGAGGAGGTTGTCAATTTTGTGTCCTATCCATCTTACTAATACTCACATTACCTTTAAGTTGGTTGCCCTTAGAAGATTTAATCTTCAATATTTGCATCACTATATCCCATATTTTGCAGGAGTCAGGGTTATACATAAGGGGTTGGACACAAAATGTACTTGTAAAAAAATGGTGAATCCTAATCAAAATCAAGGTGAATCATGGAGAATCCAAAGAAAATCAAATTGAGCATCTTCACACCAAAATTTGGGGTATTTGAAGATCTAAAATGTAAGGTCATATTTTGGGCCACTTTTGACCTATTAAATCATCTTATAACTTTATAAAACTACCAACATTATATCAGGCTTTAAAATATCTTTCCAACGAGTACAAATATACCTATGTTTGGATATATATTGTGGTGAATTGACCCTAAGAAAAAATTAATCCTAAAAATTTTAGGTGAATGGGCCGACATTGAGGGTCCTCATATTTGCCAATTTCTAATTTTAAAAATCTTAATATTCACCCAATTGATGAATATTCGCCACTATGCATAACCCTCGTGGGAGTTTTGGGGGTGATTAAGGAGTTGATGGACTGATTCAACTAAGCTGGCTATGGTCTTTTTCCAAATATAGTGAATATCCTTCCTATCTTGATTAAAAATTCAGCTATTCTTTTTAATCCAAATATTCCAAAGAAGAATCATAGAACCCATCCAAACTAAGTGCATAATAAAATGATCAACACCCTCTTGATTAGGCCAATCCCTCCAAAGTTATTCAAAAGTAAAAAAATTGGACCACTGTAAGCCAAGTAAAGTGGCCATTCTACTCCATAGCTTAGAGGCTAAAGTACACTCAATAAAAATATGGTTGAGATTTTCTACATTCTCTTCACACATCTCACATCTAAAAGGGCTATAAAAACCATGCTTTATAACTTGCTCACCAGTAAGAACCCTACGATGCAAAAAAAGTCAATTAAAGAACCTCGCCTTAGGCCAGATATTTTGAGCCCACAATTAAGAAAATACGTTAGAAGAATTTTTGGGATTCTTATGGCACAAGGTCAAATAACCTTGAGCAACTGAATACTCACCCTTAGTAGTGTTGTTCCATCCAAAACAATATTTTTCATGGGACCAAGAGAGAGATCTCATATGAAGGATGCCTTGGATATCTTGTTTTTACCTTTCTCGAATTTGAATAGGCCAGTCCTTAATAGGGATCCAATATCTACCAACATTTGAATTACCAGTATGGTATCGACAGTAATTAGCTACCTTTATCCAGTTAGCTTGGTGAAGCTCCTCCATCCAAGGCCTCCAATAAGAAAACTAAGTTATCAAAGGCTTGTGACCATCCCAAGAATATGTCCAAAAATTTACCTGTTGACCATTATGAATGATCCAAAATAAATTTTTCTTTATCAAATCCTCACCAGTCTTAAGAACTACTAAAATGGGAGAACCTTTTGTAGGAATTTGATAGCGAACAAGGTCTTTAGGACTTTTGTTCTCAACATATTTAGCACAGAGATTATTGGCCCAAAGAGCATTGGGGTTATGCAACATCCTCCAATAGAATTTAGTAGCTAAAGCTTTATTGTTATTAATAGAAGATCGAAATCCTAACCCCCATTTATTCTTAGGAAGACATAAAGTGTCCCAATTCACCAAGGCCCATTTTCTTTTCTCCTTAGTACCACTCCAAAGGAAACGATGACTGATTTGATCCAGTTCTCGAAGAACAAACTTTGGAATATTCAACACGAAAGATACATAAATAGGAATAGCTTGAAGGACTAATTTTACCAAGGTGATTCTACCCCCAGAAGAAATCCACCTATTGGTCCACTTTCCAATTTTCTTCTTGACTTTGTCCAACAACCAATTCAAATTTTTATTTCTCTACCTTTGAATATTTATGGGAATACCTAAATAAGTGATTGGAAGGGAGGTCTTATTATATATTAATTTATCCAAGACCATGGATTCCTAATACCTATGGAATCCAGGTTATTGGATGCTTGGTTATAGTTCTACCGAAGCATTTAGCAAGAATGATGAATAAATAAGGGGGTAGTAGGTCACCTTGCCTAATACTTCTAGAAGCTATGAAATACTGAGAAGGCCTGCCATTGATAAGAACTAAGTAGGAAACTGAATAGATACATCTCATAATCCAATCCATCCAATCCTTAGAGAAACCAAATTGCCTCAAAACTTTGATAAGGAAGTGCCAATCCACTCTGTCATAAGCTTTGGATAAGTCTAACCAAATGAACATGGAAGGATAATTTTGCATATCCATGGAATGGATGGCTTCCTAAGAAAGAACTATCTCATATACTATTTTAATTCCTTCCACATAATCCCCTTGCTCTAGAGAAATAATCTTATGCAAAAGAGGCTTCAACCTTTCTGCCATGATTTTAGTAATGATTTTGAGAAGAACATTACATAAAGCAATAGGTCTAAAATCTGAGATATGATCAACCTCTTGAGCTTTTGGAACAAGAGTAATATAAGTTTTATTGATAACCTTCAAAATTTCTTTGGATTTCCTAGCTTCTTCCACCACCTCTAATAAATCAACATGAAGGATATCCTATAACTCTTGGTAGAACTCAACGGGAAAACCATCAGGACCTGGGGTTTTCCCTTTTTGCATTTTAAAAACTAGTTGTTGAAGCTCATTGATAGTAACAGGAGCAGTCAAAATAGACCTCTCCTCGGAAGTGGTAAGAGAAGGGATTGCTTGAAGAACATTTTGTTGTGAAGCTGAGTCAAGAGGAGTAGCAGCAAAAATATTGGAAAAGTAATCAACAACAATAGAGTTCATGCCATCCCAAGTATAAACAACATCCCCATAATATGATTTTAAGGAAGAAATAAAGTTGTGAGATCTTCGAGCTAGAAGATATTTGTGGAAGAAATTTGTGTTTTGATCTCCTTATTTGAGCCATTGAATTCTAGATTTTTGCTTCCATAAGATTTCTTCTCTTTTTTCCCATTCCTCTAACTGAGTTGTGAGTTTAATTTCATCTGCACTTCTCTTCTCTATGAGGCCATCTAAATGGATTTTCTTATTTAAATTTTCAAGATAAGCAATAACTTCATTTTTTTTTATGAATATCCCCAAACTCTTTCCAGTTCCAAGTCTTGATTTTGGATTTAATGTATTGTAATCTTTTGGAAAAACATAACATCTTAGTCCCATGCCCAGGTTTACCTTCCTTCCACCATTGTTGCACATGAGATATGAATGAAATGTCTCTAATCCACATTAATTGAAAACAAAAATGAGAGAAACTCACATTGGTTTTCCACATTTCCACCATGACTGGCCAATGATCCGAACCAACATTATTAAGAGTCTTCACTTTAGGAATGTGACCATGGATTAAGAAATTTTTAGAGAGCAAAAACCTATCCAATATCTCCATTATACAAGCTAAGCCTTGCCTTCTGTTAGACCAAGTCATAAGGCCATTATCTGGTTTGATATCCACAAGATGGAGGTTTGCAATATATTCGCTCATGAGGTCAGTGCTTTTGTACAAATTTCTATTTCCCCCACTTTCCTCATCCAGAGAGAGGATGGTATTGAAATCTCCTCTGATCAAGATCCATGATTTAGGAAAATAAGAGATAATATGAGCCATATTTATCTAGTTAGCTCGGTGAAGCTCCTCCATCCAAGGCCTCCAATCTTAAAACTGAGTTATCAAAGGCTTGTGACCATCCCAAGAATATGTCCAAAAATTTACCTGTTGACCATTATGAATGATCCAAAATAAATTTTTCTTTATCAAATCCTCACCAGTATTAAGAACTACTAAAATGGGAGAACCTTTTGTAGGAATTTTATAGCGAACAAGGTCTTCAGGACTTTTGTTCTTAGCATATTTAGCACGGAGATTATTGACCCAAAGAGCATTGGGGTTATGCAACATCCTCCAATATAATTTAGTATCTAAAGCTTTGTTGTTATTAATAGAAGATCGGAATCCTAACCCCCCTTTATTCTTAGAAAGACATAAAGTATCCCAATTCACCAAGGCTCATTTTATTTTCTCCTTAGTACCATTCCAAAGGAAATGATGACTGATTTTATCCAGTTATCAAAGAACAAACTTTGTAATATTCAACACAGAAGATACATAAATAGGAATAGCTTGAAGGACTGATTTTACCAAGGTGATTCTACCCCCAGAAGAAAGCTACCTATTGGTCCACTTTCCAATTTTCTTCTTGACTTTGTCCAACAACCAATTCAAATTTTTATTTCTCTACCTTTGAATATTTATGGGAATACCTAAATAAATGATTGGAAGGGAGGTATTATTATATATTAATTTATCCAAGACCATGGATTCCTAATACCTCTGGAATCTAGGTTATTGGATACTTGGTTATAGTCCTACCCAAGCATTCAGCAAGAATTATGAATAAATAAGGGGATAGCAGGTCACCTTGCCTAATACCTCTAGAAGCTATGAAAGACTGAGAAGGCCTGCAATTGATAAGAACTAAGTAGGAAACTGAATAGATACATCCCATAATCCAATCCATCCAATCCTTAGAGAAACCAAATTGCCTCAAAACTTTGATAAGGAAGTGCCAATCCACTCTGTCATAAGCTTTGGATAAGTCTAACTAAATGAACATGGAAGGATAATTTTATATATCCATGGAATGGATGGCTTCCTGAGCAATAAATATCTCATCTACTATTTGATATCCTTCCACATAACCCCCTTGCTCTAGAGAAATAATCTTATGCAAAAGAGGCTTCAACTTTTTTGCCATGATTTTAGTAATGATTTTGAGAAGAACATTACATAAAGCAATAGGTCTAAAATATGAGATATGATCAACCTCTTGAGATTTTGGAACAAGAGTAATATAAGTTTTATTGATAACCTTCAAAATTTCTTTGTATTTCCTGGCTTCTTCCACCACCTCTAATAAATCAACATGAAGGATATCCCATAACTCTTGGTAGAAATCAATGGGAAAACTATCAGGACCTGGGGTTTTCGCTTTTTGCATTTTAAAAACTAGATGTTGAAGCTCATTGATAGTAACAGGAGCAGTCAAAATAGAGTTCTCCTTAGAAGTGATAAGATAAGGGATTGCTTGAAGAACATTTTGTTGTGAAGCTGAGTCAAGAGGAGTAGTAGCAAAAATATTGGAAAAGTAATCAACAACAATAGAGTTCATGCCATCCCAAGTATAAACAACATACCCATAATCTGATTTTAAGGAAGAAATAGAGTTGTGAGATCTTTGAGCTAGAAGAGATTTGTGGAAGAAATTTGTGTTTCCATCTCCTTCTTTGAGCCATTGAATTCTAGATTTTTGCTTCCATAAGATTTCTTCTCTTTTTTCCCATTCCTCTAACTGAGTGGTGAGTTTAATTTCATCTGCACTTCTCTTCTCTGTGAGGCTATCTAAACGGATTTTCTTATTCAAATTTTCAAGATGAGCATTAAATTCATATTTTTTTTATGAACATCTCCAAACTCTTTCCAGTTCCAAGTTTTGATTTTGAGTTTAATGTATTGCAGTCTTTTGGAAAAACGAAACATCTTAGTTCCATGCCTAGGTTTTGTTAGGACTAAAACTAATGGGATTATTTTATTGATACAAATGGTTACAATATATAGGCATAAGCCTATATGAAACACATGACACTTGTCAAGAGAAACTGACAAGTGTCAAGGTGAAGGCATAGTGCACTTTAATTCTAACATTCCCCCTTAAAGTGCACTATCCTAACTAAAGAAAAAAACAAGTCAACATTAGGTAACATTCCCCCTTAATGTTGACTTCTCTAAAAGCAACCTATCATCCTCTTTTATTGCTGATTTGGTCTAGGCTCGTGCTCTTTGCACTTGGCTCTCTAACTATGAATAATGCTAGATTCACTGTGTATACATCTCGGTCTATTGCCTCAGGGTCAGCCACTTCCATGGGTCTATTGCCACTGGGTCAGTCGTCTAAGTGCCTCAGGGTCAACCACTTCTGGGTTTGTTGCCTCTATAGGTCATCCTCAGAGGATGTTGCCTCTCGTAGGTCACTGACTAGATCCACCATGAATATCAAGTCCCTCATCATGGTGAACTCAATCTAGAAGGTGTCGGTCTCTACCGAAAATGCACCTTAATACATAAGATAAAATGAGCCATGAAATACCATAAAATGAGCCATAGAAGCAAAATATGGAGGAGAAGAAGAAAAAATAGTAGAAGAGAATCTTTTGAAGTGTCTTCGTCAGTAGTATTCAGAAGTAGATCCAGAAAAAAACCTCAGATAGAGTCTAGGGTGTCTTTGTCTGTAGTCCCTAGAATAAGTGTCTTTATGGTAGTCACATCATCTTATCGGAATGCATGGGTAACCAGCCACTGCATCTACCAAGTAGAAAGAGGATAATACTAGATACTAAGTTCACTTACAAGTGCCCTGGGAGTGTTGGGTTCAACAGAGAGTGCACTCCAAGGTAGAAAAACTTTGAGGCTAAAAAACTAAATTGAAACAACCTCAAAATTACAATATGACACCACCATTGTGTCCGTCGTGGAAAAACATTTCCAATGACTATAAATACCCTTATACTTGGTTTTGAATGGGGCCTTCAACTTGCTAAAAAAAACAATAGCATGCTCTAGGTAGCAAAATAAACATCGCTCAATGGCGGCATCGCTCTCAGGCGAAATAAAAAATAGTCTTAAAAATTTCCCTCGTAGGGGAATTACATGGGCCATCGAGGCCTTCCACTTCATGTGGCCATAAACACTTTATACAAAAGCAATGCCTTCATTTTCCTTTAAAATTTCCTTCCAAGGTAACGTAAACTCTTCGTGAGAGTTATTTGCATCAAAATAGGTTGTGGCTTTAAAATCTACTGTAGTTTCTTCAATGTCATGGTCGATAGCACTGGGGTAGCCACTTAAAAAATTAGCCACTTTGAATCATATGTAGTTAAAAAATTAGCCACTTGTCATCAAGCGCACGCCACGCAAACACATGGTTTTCTTCGACGAGAAACTCAACTACATGCATCACTTTTGCTTTAGTATTTTGTCGAAATATTGCTCATCCCAATGAGACAAAAACCATGAAGCTCTGAAGCTCCGAGTGATGATATTATGCTCTGAAGCTCTGTCTTCGCCATAGACATCACGGATCCTCCTCGTGAAGCTCATACATTCAATGCCCAAAATAGCCACGTTGATCTTCTACACAAAGTTCACAACCTCATGGGCCGCCCTTTCCTCCTCGACAAGTTACCAACTGGCCACTTCCAAAATCAAGTAGCAACATCTAGGACAGATGTATTTATGAGGTGATATTTTTGCATCCAATCCATTCATGGGATCGATACTCGGGGCGATCATGTTTGGCCTCTGGTACATGTTGGATAGTAGCAGTGTAGGTCTTATCATGGGGTTGTTGGACAAGCGATCGCTGTAGTCATCGTGCCTGTAGATGCCAATTTTGAAGTAGAAGGGGAAATTTACTTTACTCTATCTTTCTCTATGCCAAATTTGGAGGCCAAATGTTTCGCTATGGATGCCACAGCTGCTTCGGCTCTTCCAAGAACACTAGACCCCCTCAATCTTGACAAGGGGATTGCTACAAAAAGTTGGGGTGGCAAAGTCTGTGATGACGATGCTTTGTTTCTTTAGATTCTGGCTTGGCTTCGGCATCGACGGTGACTATCCCTTGTCTGCAATGATCATGTCAAAGTACACCAACAAGAAAACATAGGGGGCTTTCATCGCGGTGGTGTTCGCCATGCAAGGTTTTGAAATTCTCATCGGTGACGCTGTCGCCATTATCATCTTTGTAACTTTCAAGAACAAGAATGATAGGCCTTCGTACGAAGTGGATCAGAAAATTTCGACATCTTTGGAGGACGATTTCATGTGGAGGATAATCCTCATGTTCGAGTTCGTTCTGACAGCTTTGAATTTTTGCGTTTTTCCTCTTTGCAGGCTTTCCACGTTTCCATTGTGCACATCTGTAAGACAATCCTAAAACTTTAATTTTAGTCAAGTTGGAGCAACACATATTTACCTAACTGTGATCCTAGTAGTTTAGGGAAGGTAAATAATTTAGAAAAAATTGGATCTGATTCTCCTGCTGCCGCTCCAACCGAAAATACATGAAATTTCCACACCCACAAGAGAGAGAGACAAACAGACGAAAAACCAAAACTCGAATCCACCCAAACCCCACCAATTGAAAAACTGGATGATCTCTTGCATTTTGTTTTACTTTCCAAATCATGCCACCGTTGCACTTCAGAAAAAAAAGTAACTGGACACTGGGAAATCTATGAAATGTCTTCCATGCAGATCTGGCTATAGTAACTTGATGTTTGATTGCCAACACAGAAACTGCACCGTATTGGCACCACAAGTTGATGATATCCTTCCATAAATCTTGCCACTTCTAAATCAGAAACTCTTACAAGATCTCAAACACCTCTCAAGCCATTGGTTTTTCACAGCTTCTAGTTTCTGATCCATCACATGGATGGAGAGCATACTCCCTAGCTTGAAAGAAAAATGGGAGAAAAAATTGGAGGGAAAAAAATGAGGGGGGTATTTCCATGAGGGAAATCCCCCTTCAAGCTCACAAGACCAGAGAAATCTTGGAGCTCTGATACCAAATGTTAGGACTAAAACTGATGGAATTATTTTATTGATACAAATGGTTACAATATATAGGCATAAGCCTATATGAAATACATGACACTTGTCAAGAAAAACTGACAAGTGTCAAGGTGAAGGCATAGTGCACTTTAATTCTAATAGGTTTACCTTCCTTCCACCATTGTTGCACACGTGATCTGAAGGAAATGTATCTAAGACACATTAATTGAAAACAAAAAGGAGAGAAACTTACATTGGTTTTCCACATTTCCACCATGACTGGCCAATGATACGAACCAACATTATTAAGAGTCTTCACTTTAGAAATGTGACCATGGATTAAGAAATTTTTAGAGAGCAAAAACCTATCCAATATCTCCATTATACAAGCTAAGCCTTGCATTATGTTAGACCAAGTCATAAGGACATTATCTGGTTGGATATCCACAAGATGGAGGTTTGAAATATATTCACTCATGAGGTCAGTGCTTTTGTCCAAATTTCTATTTTCCCCCCTTTTCTCATCCAGAGAGAGGATGGTATTGAAATCTCCTTTGATCAAGATCCAAGCTTTGGGAAAATAAGAGATAATATGATCCATCTTTATCCAGTTAGCTCGGTGAAGCTCGTCCATCCAAGGCCTCCAATCATAAAACTGAGTTATCAAAGGCTTGTGACCATCCCAAGAATGTGTACAAAATTTTTCTTGTTGACCATTATGAATGATCCAAAATAAATTTTTCTTTATCAAATCCTCACCAGTCTTAAGAACTAATAAAATGAAAGAACCTTTTGTAGGAATTTGATAGCGAACAAGGTCTTCAGGACTTTTGTTCTCAGCATATTTAGCACGAAGATTATTGGCCCGAAGAACATTGGGATTATGCAACATCCTCCAATATAATTTAGTAGCTAAAGCTTTGTTGTTATTAATAGAATACCGAAATCCTAACCCCCCTTTATTCTTAGGAAGACATAAAGTGTCCCAATTAACCAAGGCCCATTTTCTTTTATTGTTAGTACCACTCCAAAAGAAACGATGACTGATTTGATCCAGTTCTAGAAGAACAACCTTTCGAATATTCAACATGGAAGATACATAAATAAGAATATCTTGAAGGACTGATTTTACCAAGGTGATTCTACCCCCAAAAGAAAGCCACCTATTGGTCCACTTTCCAATTTTCTTCTTGACTTTTTCCAACAACCAATTCCAATTTTTATTTCTCTACCTTTGAATATTTATGGGAATACCTAAATAAGTGATTGGAAGGGAGGTCTTATTATATCTTAATTTATCCAAGACCATGGATTCCTGTCTAGGAGAGCAGTGAAAGAAAATAACTTTAGATTTGTCTTCATTGATCAACTACCCAGTAGCCTTAGAAAAATAGCTAATGATATGCTTAATATAAGAAGCTTCCTTTACTGTAGCTTTACCTAAAAGAGTAGAGTCATCCAAAAATTGAAGATGAGGGATAGGTCTAGATCCATGAGCAATGGTAACTCCCTCAAGGGTTTTTTTTTCCTCTTTTTGGTTATAGTCCTACCCAAGCATTCAGCAAGAATAATGAATAAATAAGGGCAGAGTGGGTCACCCTTCCTAATACCTCTGGAAGCTGGAAACGACTGAGAGGGCCTACCATTGATAAGAACTAAGTGGGAAATTGAAGAGATACATACCATAATCTAATCCATCCAATCCTTACAGAAACCAAATTGCCTCAAAACTTTGATAAGGAAGTGTCAATCCACTCTGTCATAAGCTTTGGATAAGTCTAACAGAATGAACACAGAAGGAGATTTTTACATATCCGTGGAATGGATGGCTTCCTAAGCAAGAACTATCTCATCTGCTATTTGATGCCATTCCACATAAGCCCCTTGCTCTAGGGAAATAATCTTATGCAAAAGAGGTTTCAACCTTTCTGCAATGATTTTGGTAATGATTTTGAGAAGAACATTACATAAAGCAATAGGTCTAAAAGCTGAGATATGATCAACCTCTTGATATTTTGGAAAAATATTAATATAAGTTTTATTGATAACATTCAAAATTTCTTTGGGTTTCCTAGCTTCTTCCACCACCTCTAGTAAATTAACATGAATGATATCCTAGAACTCTTAGCAGAACTCAATGGGAAAACCATCAGGTTCTGGGGTTTTCCATTTTTGCATTTTAAAAACTACCTATTGAAGGTCATTGATAGTAACAGTAGCAGTAAAAATAGATTTTTCCTTAGAAGTTATAAGAGAAGGGATTGCTTGAAGAACATTTTGTTGAGAAGCTGAGTCAAGAGGAGTAGCAGCAAAAATATTGGAAAAGTAATCAACAACAATAGATTTCATGCCATCCCAAGTAGAAACAACATCTCCAGAATATGATTTCAAGGAAGAAATAAAATTGTGAGATCTTCGAGCTAGAAGAGATTTGTGGAAGAAATTTTTGTTTCGATATCCTTCTTTGAGCCATTGAATTCTAGTTTTTTGCTTTCATAATATTTCTTCTTTTTTTCCCCATTCCTCTAACCTAGTTGTGAGTTTAATTTCATCTGCACTTATCTTCTCTGTGAGTCCATCTAAACGGATTTTCTTATTCAAATTTTCAAGATGAGCAATAACTTCATGTTTTTTTATGAACATCCCCAAACTCTTTCCAGTTCCAAGTCTTGATTTTGGATTTAATGTATTGCAGTCTTTTGGCAAAATAGAACATCTTAGTCCCATGCTTAGGTTTACCTTCCTTCCACCATTGTTGCACACGAGGTCTAAAGGAAATGTATCTAAGCCACATTAATTGAAAACTAAAATGAGAGAAACTCACATTGGTTTTCCACATTTCCACCATGACTTGCCAATGATCCGAACTAACATTATTAAGAGTTTTCACTTTAGGAATGTGACAATGGATTAAGAAATTTTCAAAGAGCAAAAAACTATCCAATCTCTCCATTATACATGCTAAGCCTTGCCTTCTGTTAGACCAAGTCATAAGGCCATTATCTGGTTGGATATCCACAATATAGAGGTTTGCAATATATTCGCTCATGAGGTCAGTGCTTTTATCCAAATTTCTATTTCCCCCCCTTTTATCATCTAGAGAGAGGATGGTATTGAAATCTCCTCCGATCAAGATCCAAGATTCAAGAAAATTAGAGATAATATGAGTTATATCCTTTCACTGTCTTCTTTTTTCCTCCAAATTAGTCAAAGCATAAACATTAATGTAGTGTATAATTTGGTTGGAATGTCTACTTTGAATGGTTATAGCCAACAAACCCCAATTTCCAACCATATGGTGAATAACTACCTTGTTTGGGTCCCAAAGACAAGCAATGCCACCAAAAGTCCCCTGGGAACCGAAGGAAACCACTTTTCTAGCTGGCCAAATTTTACTGGCAATTGAGTCCATATCCTCCATTGACATCTTTGTTTCTTGAAGGAAAACAAGATGTGGATGATTTATTTGAATCATTATTCTAATTTCATTTTGTTTTTAAAGACTCCCTTTGAGTCCTCTAATATTCCAAGTGATGATATTCATTAATACCAAGGCTAAAAATGTTGGTAAGGGAATTAATCTTACCTTTCTCTACAAGCTTTTCACCTTCTTTTATCATATGATATTGATTGGTCTTGCGACCTGCTTTTTTATTAGAATCCATATTCAATTTTTTTCCCTTTTTCTTGACTTATTCCAATTGAATTTGAGATGGCTTCTAACCTTGAATAATGCTCATACATAGCCAAAATTTTACTAGAGGGTTCAACGGAGTCTATATTGGGACCTGTATTATTTGAAGTTTTGACATTTAAAAGATTGTTTTTCTTGGGTAAATTTTCTCCCTTTTTCTGTTGAAAACCTTTGATTTGTTGGTTTGTCTCTGAGTTCTTCCCTTCATATTTAAATTTTGTTTCTAAGATTTGTATTTCTATTATTTCCTCTTCCTCACTTGGGACATCATTTTTGGAAAGGATTTCAAACATATTAGCATATGGCTTTGATTAATCCTTCATAACTGGTTTTTCTGAGTTTTCTTCTTCTTAGGCATTTGGAAACCTGTTGAGTTAATGTCTTCTTTCTTTTGATTAGGAATTTTATTTGGGAAAGCACTGGCCAAATGACCATATTCATGGCTTATTATACAACAAAAAGGAGTGTTCTCATAGTCCACTACTTGCTCCCAAGTGTCTTCCTCAAATTGTAATGTGATCTTTTTAGGTAGGGGTTTGTCAAAATCCATTAAAATACAAATTCGAACATAAATAATATGTTCAAAATTTTGAGTAGAATCAGTAGTCATCATAAAAGTTCCTAAAGAGTTTCCAATTGAAGAAAAAATAGTAGGATTCCAAATTCAATAGGGAGGCCAAATATTCTAACCCACACGGGAGCTATAGAAGGCATATCTTCTTTGGATTTAAATTTAGTATGCCAGGGCTTCATGAAAAGCCCTGGCCTTCCAAAAAACCAAGGACCCCTTGAAAATTTTTCTCTCTATCTTTATTATTAGCAAATAAAACAAGAAAAAAACTATTTGGTTAAATAGAGATTTGTAACTCACCTTTAGTTTTCCATATTTTTGCAACCTAGACTTTGAAAGTAGATAGGCTTGGACGAAAACCCACGAACCAACAAATTAGTTCTCTTTTTTCCAAATATTTAATTCTAGTCTGAATGTTATCCATATCAAGCTTAACAATAGGAGTTCCATCAGTTGCTTTAATACATCCTGACTCCATTTTCCTAGGATCAACCTTAGGTATTATTAGAGGTTTATGGGAAGCCCTAAGATTGATATTAGCATTGGGCTGAGGTTGACCACCACGAAGGGCATCCCTAAAATTTATTTTTGGGGCTAAGTTTTTGAAATTCTTACCCTTGATAGGGGTTTTCATAGTAGAATTATTTTTTGGGTGCACCTTAGCACCAAATTCACTTGAGATATGAGCCTTTTTTTGATAAACTACTTAAAACTTGTTTTGTGATCTTTAATCCTTGCCCTAGACATCGTGGAAAGGTATGGTTTTCACTTTTATTTTGTGCAGCAAATTGGAATCCGTTGTCACTCAAGTTCACAATATGATCTGTTGAAAGATAAATTTCTAACCCATATTGGATCCCCTGTAACATTTCCTACTAAAATATTGAGCATAAACCACAAAAATATTGGTTGCTAGGGCCCGAAGGTCTTAAAAACCAACCTCTGGAGCTGCTTGCACTCAACCCAAATGAAACCCTTGCATAGCCGCTTACCAAAAATATCGTTCACACATAGGGATGCGCTAGGATCTGTGTTGCCCCAAATGATATGAAAATTGTTGGAGATGTTTTAGGGTTTTTCATGCATCTACCCTTAAAATTTTAGCTTAATCCGAGTTTAGATGAGTGAGATATATTTTTTTTATCTTATTGTGTGTGTTTGGTTGTGCTTTATCTTTAACACACTCAAGGAGCATGGCTTTTATTTTATTTTATTTTATTATTTTTATTTTTATTTTTTTATGTTTCTTTATTGTGTGTTTGTTTTCTCCTTGAATATGTCAAAGGTGGTAGGCCAGGTTAGAGCCCTGGGTGATTTTGATGAAATGGATACCCCTGCCTCCTTGGGTCTTATCCGAAAGTGGCATCCCTTCTAGGATGTTTTCCACAAAAAAAATATGATTGATTTTTCTAGTAAATATGGGATCTATTTCAAGACTTCTTCCAATTACTATCCATAGGGAAATGGCCTAGCAAAATCAACCAATAAGAACTTACTTAGGATTAAGAAAAGAACTTTGAAGGATAACAAGAGGAGTTCACATTTACTGATAAATAAAGCATAGTGGGTTGATAGAATCACCATTAATAAGTCCATCAACACATATACTTATGCTTTAGTATATGGAAATGAGGTTATCCTCCCCATACATATGGAAATACCCACTTTGAAATTGCTTGATTAGACTCATATTGTAGAAGGTGACCCAATAGAACATAGATTGGTACAACTTTTGTAGTTAGAGGAACAAAGGGAGTATGTTTATGTACAATATCAAAAATATATGGGGGAAACTAAAGTTTTGTTTGATATAAAGTCCACTTTCAACAAATTTAAATTCAATGATATGTCCTAAGATGGAATGAAAAGAAAGCAAAACCAGGGAATCATCAAAACTTTGTCTCCTTTTGGGAAGGTTATTTAAAAATAATTATTGAGAAAAAATACATTTCGCTTCAACTACATGATGAATAGGTAAGGATACAATATATCCCTATCAATAATTTCTATTTAAAACTCTATCTTCACTAAAATGTTCCCACCATTTGTATTATATGTGTCATATGTACTTTACTGTGTGTTTTGTAGATACCATGATATCGTGACATGTTTCAAAGTCATGATGGATAGAAATAAGTTACACAATGTTGTGATATGTCAAAAGGTCACGCTAACAAAGTATTTGAAAAATAAAAACTAATGTGATGTCATAATGCATCATTATGTCATGATCAAACAATAAAAACATCTCCAGATCAAAGAAGAGCCATGATCATGTAACGAGAGGGAAAACAATTTTTTTAATTTAAAAAAAGTAATGGGAAGCATGACAAACATAAATGTAAAGTTAGCTATGATTTTTTGAATATGGTGGCACATGAACTGAAGTAGAAACATCATCCAAATTTACTTATCAAAGAAAATGGCCAACCATTGCAGTAATTACATTTTGCCCTAATTCTTGTGGAATATTTGTATACAGTTGAGAAACCCTAACAAATTTCCGCTTTGCTAAAATTATTTTATGAGGTTGTCATCTATTTCTAAGGAAATATTCTCTTCTACTAGTAAAAGAGTTTTTAGTGATATTGTGCTCAGAGAAATAGTCATACCCTAATGGTAGCTTCATCCTTAGCCTTTGGGACTATAGTATAGATTGAATATGAAAAGAATGTTAGGTTTCAATACAAATATGCAAGAATTATAGACATTGTGATCACATATAAGGGTGTTGAACGACTTCGGGTAGATGTTGAAGATAGGCTTTCGATAGGTATTTACCCATAAATCCCTAATTTTTTCACCTTTCATTTCTTTATTTTTTTCTATGACTACATCCCAGTTCACCCATGCCCTGAACTGGTGTGTGCCATAGTAAAATATTACAAATCTAAGCATAAATTTATCTAGAATGTACAAGGGAGAACCATGTTCACATTTAGCCTAGATGATTTCACAATGGCCTTCACCTTGTGCTTGTTTCCTACTCAAAAACCTAAGAACTTTCATCCCAATCAACATGCAAAGTATTATATCCCAGGTAGTCTATGAGGCATTTTTTAGAGCTCAACTAAAAATAGTACCATTAAAAAGAAATTTTCTAGAAACCCCCATCCTCATTATCGAGTTCAAGAATCCTGAGCTCTTTTCAATATTAGTAGCTATAGCAAGGTTACCTTTAGACAAGGAGGTCCCCAATTGGCAAATTACCATAGCCCAATGAATTTCAAACCCTAAGTTCTATGAAACCTCCATTATGGACTAGAGCACTAGGCCCCTTTTATTTAATTGGTCTACATTTTTATGCCAACAAATCCATGATAAATTATCTAAATTATAAAGAGGCTCCCAAATCTCTTTTAGATACTTTTCTCACCTAGCCTAGCTCTTCTTCTACTTCATGGCACAAGAAATACCTTTTATAGCCATGGTAGATAGGGACAAGAGGGGAGGCCATTGCAAATTTATTCATGGACCATTGTGCTCACCACCTCTAAAAATTACTACAACTTTAGTAGGGATTTCTTAAAATATTTCATAGGGAAATGAGTAGATTATCCCCAAAGGCTAGGAGTGTATTGCATAATCTACATGTAAAAGAATATTGGTTCATACTGACATAAGATACAGTTATTATATTATATGGGTTCATTGTGAAACCATTTTTACTCCCTCATTATGTTACAAACTAGATGTTTGCAATGGAGTATTGTATATATATTGAGTATATAAACTACATATATGGTATTGATATAGGCAAGAAGGGAACTTGCACCTACCTAGTCAATTTTGAAGGTATATCAATAATAAATAAGGGGCGACATGAACAGTTTGCTCAAGCCATGAGGAATGTGGGCTTGGTAGAACTACCTCAAACATGGAGGTATGATCCCGATGACAAGTTTGTAGAAATACTATACATTATTTAGAATACTAAATTGTTAGGATTAACTAATAAAATGTGTGCAATAAGTAAATGTGGAAATAGAACATAGAAGAATAAAGTAATACAATAGAAACAAATTTATGTGGTTCACCCAATATGGGATATGTCCACAAAGAAAATAACCAGGACTTATTATTCCATCCAAAAATATGAAGGGATACAACCTACATTAGATTTGTTGTAACTTCATCTCTGCTCTATTGCCATCAATTGCAAATATGCACATTGTGCATTACAATACATACATTTTCCTCTTATAAAAAATATGTTACGATTTTAGGGAAAAAAATCCCACCTAAAATTCATCGTTCAATCTGTGACCTAATAATAAATGGTCCAAATTTACAAAGAGAAAAAACATTTATTTTTGGCTTCGGGGGTGCTGCCCCTGAAACCCCCACCAAGGGGGCTCCACACCTTGGACCCCCTTAATGGATAATAGTAGGGGGGCATTGCCCCCCTACACCCACCTTCATGGAGTGGGTCCAAATGTGGCTGAAAAAAAGACCTTCGAATTAGAGAGAGAGAGAGAGAGAGAGAGAGAGAGAGAGAGAGAGAGAGAGAGAGAGAGAGAGAATCAAGATCATAACCACCATAAATCTTGAAATTTCTGCAAAATAACAAAGGAACATATAGAGAAAAAAGGAACAAAATGGAATATGAAGAGTTAGAATGAAATGTGGATCAGATGTAGCCATTGCCCCTATGGCATGATTTCTATGAGCAAATTAAAGATTATGATCCTAAAAATAATCCAATGGATGTCCTAGAAGAATCTAAAATTAAACAGATATAGAAGAAGTAGGAATGGACCGATCCCAAGATACATGCCTGGTGGGTCATGAGATTTGAGACTAACACAATCCCTTCAAGACCTAGCCTCAATATTAATAATGAATTTTCCCTCAAGTATGATGAGCACTATAAGACCTAGGTAGATACCATTAGAAACAAGATTACTCTGAGTTTTTTCCATACCCACAAAGAAGAACATGTTGCAAGAGACTCCACAAAATACGCAAATATAGTTAAAGAGAAGGTAACCTCCCAATATTAATAGCAAACTATCACAATTACATATCCTTCTACCTCAAAGAAAGGAAATAGTACTATGTATACCCCCACACAAAAACAATTAGAAAGATATTCAAAAGCACCTAACATAATGCAAAAGATGGGTTATATTGGAGAATACCTTGGGAAACATGGCCAAGAAATTACCAAGCCCATTTAGGTGCACAAAAGGTTAAAACATGTGGCCTTGGTAGCAATAAATTCAAATTGTAGAAGTTCTGAGTCAACCTCTCCAAAGTTTGTAACATATACTGGGATAAAACCTCCTCTAGTCAAGATTACACCACCACAAGCTTAGCATCAAGATTCAAAAATAGACTCTAATCCCCTTCCTCCCATAAAAATATCCTAGAGGAAGGTAAGGGATACAACTGAGGAAGGTGCACAAAAGAAAAATAAGCAAGAGGAAGTTTCGAAGAAGATAAGTACCTCAGGACAAGAGGAGAATACTAAATAGTTACCTCAACATCAAGATATAATTGCCTCTAGGAAAGAAGAGGTGGTTTAACAACCACTACCCATGAAATGTGCATAAGGAGGACCACAACCTCATACATCGATGTTAGGTATGATAAATACTCCTCCCTCTCCTCCTTCTACTAATCCCCTAGAAAAAAACTACCTCCCTTTCTGGTGAAAAATAGGTTCAATCTCCACAACATCCATCCTCACCTCCACTACATCCATCTTCACCACCACCATATCCACCATCTTCTTCATCTATCCTAGCTTAAGTAGTTTACATTTCATCCCCCCAACTATAGTTCCATCCCTTGTTACCTTTGTAGAATTTGTAGTACTGCCCATTACAGCTCCCACAAGTGTGGATTCCACTCTTGTAACAATTCTATTTTTCCCTATTGCCCACTTCCCATTGTTGTAGTCTCTATCTAATTCTTTTGCTGAGACTCATCCCACCACCTCAAAGCTTAAAAAATTCAAGAAATCCATCAAAAATACATATGACTAGTGGAATATAAAATGTGCGTAGGCTTCCAAGAAGTTTACCCATTTAAGAGATATGATTGCATTAGATCCAACCACCCTCCAATGGACTAAGATGATAATCAAGCCCTTGGTTGACAAACTAGAAGAGGACATGACTATAGAAGACTACTAGACCGAAGTGGTAACAGAAGATATCACTCAACTACCAATGCAATATGAGTTGATGACTGCCAAAGCTCACATGGAAACCATCTTCTTACATGGATATTACTTCAAGGAGAGGTTTGCATAGGCCACATAAATGATTAAGGAGCTTGAGACAACGCTAAGTGAACAAAGGAATGTTGAAAAAGCTCTAAAAAATGAGGTAAAGAAATGGTAGGATAGGTTCCATGAAATGGCTAAGTACAAAAAGGAGGCTAAATATACCAACAAGAAAAATCAATTTCTAGCTAAACAGGTTAATAATATTTAGCAACAAATTCAAGAGGGGAGAGACAAAGCCATGGGTTCTCCAAGGAGAATTACAAGCAAGTAATAAGAGAGATGTCTGAGGATATTTTGAAAATAAGCCTAAAGGTATGACCTATGCTACTATACATGGAGGAGATGAAGGAATTACTAGAGATATTTAAAAATGGGTTCAAGAATGTTGAGGTATTTATTCAGTAAAGATTACATATGGCAACATATATTCAAACCCTGGCTAAAAGTAGCTATGAGCAGGTAGTGAATAGAGTCCCCAACATAAAATTATCCAATGCCAAGATAGTGGTCAAAATATTTTTCAAGAGATATAGACTCATGACCCAAGGTTGGCAAATCATCCAAGAGCTCAAGGCTAAATCCAAGGGAATTTTGAAACATCTAAATCTAGCTAAAAATTATGGATTCTTAGAATTCTAGGACAAAAATTCCAACATTTAAGAGAAGAAGAACTCAAAGCTACCCTAAAAGTAGCCATAGATGATGAGTCTAAAATAAATGAGTGGCCAAAGCCTGTGCAATAGGAACATATCTTAAAACTTGTGTGAAACCTCACTAATATCAAGTCTTTCTTGTATGAGTTGATCTTGAGGTCCAAAAGCTTCTTCTATGATAGAGTATTTGAAATAGAATTTTTTTATCAATATTTCATAGAATCATCATACCCTAATGATGAAACCTAGAAGTAGGCTTGCATAGCCTACAATGACATTTCTAAGAGGTTGTAGGACCAAGGTTCTGAGAATAGAACCCAAGAAATCAAAGAAGTTGGAGAAGAAACAAAGGGTGAAGTTGAAAGAGAAACAAGAAAGAAGTTGAAGGGGATATAGAGAAGGAGGAAGATGAAAAAGAAAATGGAGGAGCAAAAGGAGGAAAATCCCTTGATGATAAAAGGTCTAAGTAAAAGAATCATCTATTCAATTTTCCTGTTCATCCATCCCATTTCAATCCTCATCATCCATTCATCCCTCTTCTTTCAAAATTTTCATTCGTACACCACTCCTAGTTTACCCTTTATTTCCTCCTTTTTTTTAAGACTTTGTTAACCCAATGGATAAGGCCCTAAGATCTAAAAATTTTATGAGCAAAATACCCTGAGAGGGACCAATAATGTAGGTTAAAATGGCTACATCAAGATAAATAAGGGGATAAGCCTCTAAAAAAAAATTAAGTCTAAAGGGTAGATGTGAAATCATGACATGAGTCGATGTCATGGTTTTCAAGGCTCGAAGAGGATCGAGGATAGAAAAGTGTCACAAAATCACAACATGAGTCTTTGTCATAGTTGCCAAGGCCCAAAGAACCCAAAGATTAATAAGTGTTACAAAATTGTGGCTTGTTTCTTTGTCATGAAATCATGACTTGTTTCCTTGTCATGATCACAAAAAATTAAGAATGCTAAAAGTAAAAAACTAATGCAACATCATGAATTATCATCATGTTGTGGCCATGAAAGTCAGAAAGAATTAAAGGATAAAATAATAATGTAAAATCATGACATGAGCCTCCATTGTGGATACCAAGTCCTAGGAGATTTCAAGGCAGGAAAAAGGGTGTGACATTGTGACATGTTCCCATTTCACAATCATAGAGGCTAGAGAATACCAAAGACAAAAAAGAGATGTGATGTTGCAACATGTCTCTGTGTTGTGGCTATCGTAGGTTATAGCAAAATAGAGTCTTCTACAAATATTTTTAGTCTACTATGGTCATTACAAGATCAACGGTGATAAATATTTCAAATAATGAAGGATGGACCAAATTTCAAGCTCATCTCCACTACTTGTCTATGTGCATAAAGTATTTAATGGGTAGTTAGAATCGGAGCACTCTATTTCATTTTTGGACCAACAACATTGCACAATGGATTTACCAACCTGGTCACCTAGAATATTGTTGTAATAGCTTTGAATAAATATCATTTTGTATTTTGAGTATTGAATCATAGAGGCATTATAAATAAGAGTGAAGACCTCTTATGTAAGAGTTAGCTCTCATGTGTAAATACTTTTGGAAGAACCAATACAAGAAAATCTATGTTTGGCATTTGGTTCAACAACTTTTAAAAAAATGTATGGATGAATGGATGAGTGTTTCTATTTAGCTAGTTGAACATGCATGACATCAATTTTTATTTCAATATTATTGTGCATGTTTGTTCTATGATTTTGGAACTTATAGTATGTTGAGTTACATATTGGCTAAGTTTATTCTGTATGAGGTAAAAATTGGTTGGTCTTTTAGGAGACTTTAATACTTGTTTTACTTCATGATCTTTATGCACTTCTTGTTGTTGTCTAATATATACCATCTTGAGTTCTAGATTTAGATATGTTTATTCTCTTTTAGCACTCTTTTCATACCCCATCATAGTTTTAACTAGTTAGAACCTCAAAAGAGCCAAAATTCTCTAGATATTGACCCAATTAAGCTTTGCATCTTACCCGATCATTCAATGTTGGCCAAGTCTCGGGTGCAATAATCAACCATAGGTAGATGTCAAACCAACAATACCAGTGTGATACTTTTCCTTTGAATGATATCACCATAATCCTTACCATGATATCTTCATCTTGGATATTATGAATAGCAACCAAGACATTCATATATTGGAAATATTCATATGTTGTCTTCCTAGTACTATCATAGGTTGGTAAAACTTTTAGAGCTACATGGGGAATAGCACTAACATTTTCCAAATTAAGTGGTCCTATGTTATTCCATTTAGGGTAAATTTATTGTTGAGCCATCTCTTCTAAGCTACCAGAATCGAATGATCCTAGAGAACTAGAGTGCACTAAGACTACACTTTTTGTAGGGGAATATCAGGATGGAGAAAAATATTTGTATCTCCTAGATCTAAATGGTAGAAGTTCAAAAATTTGTATAGGTTGATATAATTTTTTGGGGGCTGATCTTATGATCATAATCCTTTATACTAAGTGGTAGTTAGGTTCTAAATAAATAATTCATCCTCAATGGAATTGTCAGGTGATAGAATACTTGATCTAGTAGAGTAGAATTTCACCAAGATCCTACTCAATTAGAGAGGTGAGACTTGGGTCCCCCTAGACATGCTAAAAACTTGGTCTAAAATCCACCTAAGAGGAAGAGATGTACCCTTTAATATTGACTTCAAAGAAGTTGGTTCTTTATAAAACTAACTAAACTTAAATGGGTTTTAAGACTTAATCAAGAAATGAGCAAGGTAAGAAGGGTGTAGGGTTAGAAGATAAAATATATCTAGCTTATATTTAGCTTACAACAATGAGTTATATCACATAAAAGTATTACACTCTCAATCTAATTCAAGGCCTAATAGACCAACTAAAATACAATATTTTAGAACATCATTTAACTATATTCATATATAACTTAGCATTCTAAAGATCAAACAAATAACAATTCAAACAACTATCTAGATCAGCAGAATAAGCTTTAAAAAAATTCACCATTCACATAATGTAGTAGAAATGAATAATATAACTCACATTATCATATATCTTGCAATATTTTTTAATAGATGTCAAACAATACTTTAATTCTATTGAACTACAGTAGTCATCATGCAGTATATGCAAATTTTAAATTCTAAAGAGTCAACCCTCTATTAGAGGTACATTGAGCTATTTATAGAGTTACATTCCATTATATTAGCTCTAATCATTATGGAATAGTTGTCAACAAGCCTAACAAGTGAGTGTAGGGTGTGGGAATCCCTTTCCATATTATTCTAGTATAACTATCTTGATACATATGTGTTGATACGGTTGGTTCTAATCCTTTCCATGAGTGTGCAATCCATGTACCTCTAGTAGATCTTGAGTTTCCTTTGATAGATTCACCTTTTACCACTTTTCTTAATGACTGGGCCAGCTATACAAGGATAGATATGTGATGGAGAAGTGTTTAGGCTTTTTGGATTCTCTTATAGAGTTGATTCTTCCTAAATGGGATAAATACTTCTTTTATTATTTCTAGGGCCTTGACACTTTGTTAGGGCAATAAGATTTTAGGCCAAAGTTCTTTTCCTTAGCTAAAAATTGAGTCCAATATACCTGGATACCAAACTTTTTTCACACTAGCATGACATCAACATCATAAATTTTTTAATAGTATTCCTCTATACTTAGCCAAAATATATATCTAGGTGATGTGTTGCAGTACAAAGCATTGGACTTTTATAGCCTCCAGGATGACGTAAATTTGTCAAAAATGTTTGGCCTTGTTTTACACTAAGCTCTATGCCTTAGAAAAAATTTGAGTTTATTTTTCAATATAGGATGTCAAATTCTAGACTTTTCTATGCCTAAGATGATATTAGCATCATAAAAAATTTAGCCTCCATTTTTTTACTTAGCCAAATTTTGAGTCTAACGATATGACAAATATTTCAAACTCTCATGCCTTAGCCAAATTTTAGGTTTGATGAGGTTCCTTGTGCATTCGGCTATATTTATGTCTTCTATCTACTTAGAAAAACTTTTCTTCTATAGTAATGCTACATATGTGGGCAATTACATTACCCACACTATTTACCATTACTTTTATTATGACTTATCCCTATCAAAATACTTTTTTGTACTCCTCACATACAAACATTATGTTACAATATATTTATTCTTTAACTGTCACCACAAATTTCATGTTGAAGCTACTATGCTAAAAGGATCTCAAACAAGCTCTCATGTTATAATATTCTCTAAAAATCCATCCAGTTATAAACTATACATGCTTCTTATACTACTACACATGCAAATAACATGAAAATTTATCAACATCTATCCTCTCATAATTTCTAATTCATACTCGAAGTAGGATTAATCTATTTTGGAGTATAAAATTGCTTGAGTTTGTCATGGTTTACCCATTTCTTGACAAGCCTTCCATCTAAATTTTCAATATTATGGATACCATTTTCATGTACATCTAATATTTTTTAAAGGCCCTTATAGCTGACTAGAAAGATTTTGTGCTTCCTATTTTTGTGTTGGACATTGTACAAATTCACCAAGTCATTGACTTTGAAGGGGACCCACTTCATCTTTTTGTCCCAACACTATTTTTTTTTCATATATTTCTTGGTCATGTGATCATGTTCCATCTATAATATTTTGTCCAAGTAGTGTAGTTGTACTACATGGTCCATCATGAATTCTCTTTTATTATTGTTATCCCATACAATCATCCATATGGGTGGGACATTGCTTTATTGGAAGGATAGTATCAATATCATATGTCAATTAGAATAAGGAATACCTTATGACTAACTTGATTATGGTCCTATAGACCCATAATACCCCATGGATCCTTATATCCTATTTTTTGAGTTTTAAACTTGCATCCTTTTCAATAATTTGATAGAACACGTGATTTTTTTATTCCACATACCTATTGGTTCTTAGTTTATATGTAGTTACCTTCTTGTGCTTGATCATGAATTGAGTCATCAAGTCTTTTGTCACTTTGTCTTTGAAGTAAATAACTTGATCATATATGATCTCCATTAAACATTTAAGCTTTCTAACAATTCTTTCATAGATGAATCATGCAATGACTTCCTATATTGTGTGGATCATCGACCAAGCTTAAAATATCTTAGTCAAATAATCTATGGCAACAACAATGTATTTTTATCTTTAAAATTTTATAGGAAGGGATCAAATAATATTAATTCCCCACTTTTCAAAGCTTTCAAGAGGAAATATAAGACATAAGGATGCAACTAATATTCTATAATTTTCAAGGGACTAAAAAAAATCACATGTCTTATAAAACTCCATACAATATTTGAATAGTGACAACCAATGATATCCTACATCTAAAATACTTATTGTTTTAAGCCTCCTAGAGACGTTCCATCCATATACACCATCATGAAACTCTACAATCAATTGTTTTCCATGATCTCATCCAACTAATCATCAGTACTTCCCCTCTATCCCTACCCAATTTAAAACTCTCTATAATATTGAATAGGAAAAACTAGCCTGAACAATTTCCTTTTTATTTATGGTGTTGCATCATATAGAAACCTAACTTTAGTTAAGTATCATAAGACATTTTGATATTCCTATGGAGTGACTTCTACTCTTAGAAAAATTATATAAAGAAAATCATTGTCTTAACATTCATATCCGATTCTCTTGTATGCTCTCAAAAGAGCATTTACATTCATATACTTCTTATTTGGTCAATCAACAATGTTAAATTCAAATTCTTACATAAGGAGAATCCATTTGGCTATCCTTCCTGATGGATTAGGCTAATTTAAAATATGCTTAATGGTAACATGGTCTATAAATATAGTAAACATTTTCCTAGAAGATAGTTTTTGAACTTCTTGAGAGAAAATATGATGACTAGGACTTCCTTATCTATAACTAAACAAATTATCTCAACACTACTCATTTTCCAACTTCCTATGTAGACAGGATGATCATACCTATCATCATCTTGATCAATATTTAGCCCACTTAGTCAAATATTCTATAGTAATAATGATGTATTTATTTCTTCAAAATTATAAAGGAAGGGGTGCAATAACATAAATTCCCAACTTTTCAAAGGGACCAAAAGAAAATATAGGATATAAGGGTGCAACTATTGTTCTATGATTTCCAAGGGATTAACACACATCACATATCTTGCGATACTTCATACAATATTTCAAGAGTGTTATATAGTGATATCTTACATCTAAAATACTTCTTATTGTCATAATCCCATAGAAGTTCCCTCCATATACACCATATGGATATCTACAATTAATTGATTCCCATGCTCTCATACAACTACTTATCAATGTTTCCATCTGGCCCTACTTACCATAAAACTCCCTACACTATTGAAAAAGGGTGATTTGCTAAAACAATCTTCTTTTTATTTTCAATGTTGATTTATATAGAAACCTAACTTTAGTTAAGTATCACCAAATACCTACTTATTTTTATAGAATAACTTATACTATAAGAAACATTATATTAATAAATTCATCATCTTCACATTCAAATCCAATGCCTTTGTATACTTTTAAAAGAGCGTCTACATTCATATACTTTTTATTTGGCCAATCAACAATGTCAAAATCAAATTCTTATAAAAGAAGAATCCATATGGCTATCCTTATTTATGGATCAGGATTATTCAAAATATGCTTAAAGGTAGTCTAGTTTGTAATAATAGTAAGCTTTTTTTCCCCAAAATATAGTTGTTGAAATTTTTGAGAGCAAATATGATGACTAGGGATTCCTTCTTTGTAACTATAAAATTTATCTCTACATTACTAATTTACCTACTTTCTCAATAGATAGGATTTTCATACCCCTCATCATATTGATAATTTAATATTATTTTAATCATGATAGCATATGCATTAGTGTAGACAATAACTTACTCTAGTATAGATTCTTTAATACTAGAGTAATGATTAACTCCAACTTCAGCTCCTCAAATGCAATTTTAGGTTTTTTCTTGGTTCATAGGGCATATCCTCCTAGATAACTTAATTAATGGAAATGCAATCCTTCATAAATTCTTGATGAGTCTCATGTGATATCTCACATGGCTCGAGAACTATTGTAACTTACTCTTGTTGCTAGGAATTTCAGCTCCTTAATCTTTGCAACCCTTTTAAGATATGTTGTAATCCCTTTTTAGGAGACCACGTGCCCAAAAAATCACCTTTTGTACGTCCAAATATGTATTTTTATATTTAAATGATACTTTTAATTTATCCAACTATTAAAATGTCTTCTTGGGAGAAGCTAGATGATTTAATTTCGTCCCATAAATACAAAATCATCTAGAAAATCTCTAATGAAATTTCCAATATAAGTTTCAAATGCCTTATTCATCAATCACTAGAAAGTTGTAGGTGCATTACATAACCCTAAGGATATTACTCAATAGGTAAAGACATCTCTTAGAGTGGTTAATGTTATCTTTAGCTAGTATTTTTTTATAATACAAACTTACTATAGCCACTATAGATGTCCAAAAATCTATAGCACTCTTGGCCGATAACTTCATCCAAAATTGATCTAAGAAGAGAAGCAAATAATGGTATTTCTTTATAGATTCATTTAAAATCTAATAATAAAAAAATATCATTAGCTTCCTATTCCTCTTCCTTAAATTATTATTGGAGACACCCACTTTGAGTTGTTTGATATAAAAATGAAGCCTACATCTACCAACTTGTATATCTCTTCCTTGAATTATTTCATAAAATTTGAATTCATAATCTATGACAATTTACTTCACAGGTTTAACATCATCATTAAAATCTATCTGATGCTTCACCAAATGCACTTATCACAACTCTTTATGATCAAAAGTGAAAAAAATACTAAATTGATGGAAGAGTTAAAAGTAATCCTATTTGTGATCTGTTATTGCATCCCCAAATTATAAATTTTGTAGTTAGTTCTCTACCTCGTCCTTATAAAAATAATGTGGGTGATCCACTAGAGCATCAATAATTATGTCAAGTAATGATAAATCCACCTTATTTTATTCATATTTGATATTCACTTCACTTGTATTGGCATAATATGAGGTTGTCCATTTTCTTTCTTACACAACTTTTATTGTCTTTGGTGTATGAGGTTGAGGTATTAATTTTATCACCACTCTTTTTAGACCATGACCTATGGTCATGTACCCTTCATGCCAATAATTATGAGCATAGGATATGGAATAATATTTCATGACTTGAAAAGCTACCACACATATTACACCTATGAATGAAATTGCTACATCAAAGACTACTCATACTAGATTTATTTTTTATTTATTCAAGGATTTTAACTTTATGTTAGATTTGTGATACATCACTAGTCGTAACATCTTGAAACTATACTATCATTATGTTAATAGTAACTCCACCATCTACCATGACATCATGAATAGATATGCCTTTGTACAAGAATTTAACTTTTTGATTATATGGGTCAACCTCTACATTGAACACAATGAATTTGACCTTCTTTCTTTGTCTAGTAATGAGTCCACTATGCAACTCCTTTCTCCTTTCTAATGATAATGTTAGAAGTTGTTTATATGTGATGTTGGAATTTTTCTTGAACAAATTCTCCATGATGCTTTGGCCTCCTTTTCTTTATAGAGATTCCTATAATGTGCTTGCTTCATTGCCATGACATCATGTCCTTTTCCATTACTTTAATAAGATCAACAATATTAAATACCACTTTACCTTTCTCATTAGTCTTTATTCATGAATTAGACACCTTATTAGGGAAACTTGTCTCGTAATTCTCTCTCTTTTCACTGATAGAAGACTACTTTAGATGAATTATTCCTTGAACTTTTGTCTCTAAATTAGGATTATTATATTTTAATGTCCTTTACTTGCAATAAATTCATTGTAAGTTGCCCCATATTTTTAATTAGATCTTCTACTTCATCTATAGAAGTAGAGAAATATGGACTTACTATTATTGTTATTGCTACTAGTTATGGAACCTAACTAGAAGTTATCATAGTAACTAGTGTTGACAGAACTAGTTACTCGTCAAAACTCTCCTCTTGTCAATTTGTACTATTGTAGGTATGTTGGGTAGTGGTAAGTTGATCATACCTAACTTTTGGTCTAATTTTTATCTTTGTTATCTATTTGGACATTAATAAATATCTCATTTCTTAATTAAAAATCCACTTTCCTTTAAATCTCTTACACTTGTTTGTAGTAGTCACAAACGTATTTATTTAGGTCCTTGAACCAACTGCATTATCTCAAACATAAAGTCAAAATATTTTTGAAATGAATTATACTCCTTGATCATCTTATTGGTATCTCCTCATATAAATTCTTGATATTACCATCTTGCACCTCATACCATCAAAAATCAACACCATATAGAAATATTGGAAGTAACTTTTTCCATTGCCCCCTCTATGTCAAACCATTATGATTGTAGGTTGTCTTATATCCTTAAATATGATGGAAAGTATGGCTGATTATTTCACGGGTAAATTTTTCCAAGACCAAATAATCACTCACAATATTGCACACCAAAAATACTTCTCTATTACATTCATAAATCAAAATTTCTTACATAACAAGACTCACTACATTCAAATTTTATTTCATGGAGCTTTATCTCCAACATATAAATTTGCATAATAAAAACTTCAATACTCTTTGTTGAGAAGCAACACACCCCCATTGAAAAAATGAATTTTCATCCTTTGAAAATATTTAGCTATTCATTTTACAGTAGGGACCCTCTTGATGTTTTCCAGGTTTCTATTCCAAATTTTGTTTGCCTCCTTCTTCTTCAAATTTTGCATATACCAAAGTATCCAAGTAGGCTTGCCTGTGGCTTTGATTTCAATTTAGAATTCATTTTTAAAATGTTAGTCATTTCTGAGTAAAGAAAATATTTCACTAAATATGCAAAATACAGATGAATGAATTCATTAAATTCAAACTACAAATTCTAAAAATTTTGCTAAGTACTGGAAACGTCGTGAAATCGTGACACTTCTATTTTTGGAAATGTCGCGAAATCACGACGGGTCTTGGAAAATTTTGCTAAGTGCTGGAAACGTCGCGATATCGTGACACTTTCCATTTTTGGAAAATTTGCGATATCGCAACACTTTCCATTTTTGAAAATGTCGCGAAATCGCAACAGGTTTTGGAAGAGAAAGCCAAGTTTCGGGAATGTCATGATATCGCGACAGGTTTAAGTCAGAAGCCAAACTTGATGAAAACGTCGCGAAATCGTGACATATTTTGGAAGAAAAGACCAAGTGTTGAAAACGTCGTGATATCACGACATATTTGGAAAGAAAGTGCCAAGTAATGAAAACATCACGATTTCACGACGTGTTTTGGAAGAAAAGTGCAAGTGATAAAAACGTCGTGATATCGCGACACATTTTGGATGAATGCAAGTCTTGATGAAAAGGGCACGATTTCGCGACATGTCGCGGTTTCACGGCAAAAGGAGCAAAAAAATGGTTAAGGCATGGAGGTGTCACGAAATCAAAAAGTTAAATTCTGTAACACCTGCTGAAAATGTACAAAACCCAGGTAAAGAAGCTGATAATGCAAGAGTTGAAGAAGTGTCAAAAATAGTCCAAAAGTTGGCCAATGATTTTTTGAGTTTTAAAAGGCAGGTTTCTACTGGGGAGAACTCAAACAGGTATTCCTATCAGCAGTAAACAGATTCACTCGGCCCCCATACGAACCCAATAAGGATTACAAAGGTAAAGGTCATGATGTAAATATTTGTGATTTGGCTTTGCCTAACTGGTGTAGGATACATGCTACTTCTCAGCACGAGGAGTTGGATTGTTTGGAATTTTGTAACGCATTTGAAGCTTTGTCTAGGGAGTTGATTTCTCCTGAACATCAAAGAAATGTGGATGGCCCAAGTTCATCCAGCCACAGTGCAGCCATGATCTTGGATTCTTTCACTTTCTCAGGTGAATCTGAGAATGTAGTTGAAATGCCTATGGATGAGGTGCAGGCTTTTCAACAATACAGGAGGGACAACTACAACCTCAGAAACATAAATCCAGAGCCCAACACTACATCTACCCCTTCGGACAACAGAGCTGCAGGCTTTTCAACAATACAGGATTGAAATTTGCTTTGGACAGAGGTGTAAGAAATATCTGAGTTTTTATAGATTCATAGTTTGTGGCTAATCAAGTTAAAGGTAAATTCCAGTGTAAGGCATCTTATTTAAAAGGATACAAACACCGAGCATGGGATCTCGTGGAAGATTTTGATGCTTTTAATTTAACGCACATACCTAGAGAGTAGAATTCATGTGCAGATGTCTTGGCTTCATCAGCCGCAAGTCTGAAACCACTAGAAGATTTCAAATGGAACAAGTTTTCGATCGAGTTAGTCTTTTGTCCTTCGATCCCAAATAATGTGGATAATTTTAAAGTTTTCTCTGATGACCAGCAGATTATAAATTTTTTATAGAGTACCAAAGCGTTTGAAAATGCTATAATCGATGATGGACAAAGGGATACTCTGCTGGAGAAGTTAGACGATGAAAGGGGAATAATAAGGTTGAAAGATAACAAAATTCCAAAAGGGATGGTAGAATTGGAGCGGCTCTTTGATGTTGACCAAATCAAGCAAAAGGTGAGTTCTGAGGATTCTATGGATGTAACAAACAGTGAGACTGAGAACCTAAACGTGGGGACTGAAGAAGATCCCAGGCACCTCAAGTTGGCTAAAACTTGTGACCCAAAAATAAAAAGAAATATGATTGATTTTCTTCACAGGTCCAAGGATGTTATGGCCTGGTCTTACAAAGACTTAAAGGTTTTTGATCCGAAAGTTTACACTCATGTTATACCTTTAAAAGAGTTTTGCAAACCTTTCCGACAAAAACAGAGGCATGTCAACGCTCTGCTAGAGCCCCTCATCCAGAAGGAGGTAGAAAAATTATTGAGTGCCGCCATTATTTTTCCCATTAGGCATTCTACTTGGGTGGCCAATTTGGTGCCAGTTAGAAAGAAAAATGGAGAGATCCGCTTGTGTGTGGATTTTAGAAATTTGAACAAGGCATCTGAGAAAGATAATTATCCTCTACCTTCCATGGATGAGGTGTTACAGATTGTCAATGGTTCAAAAATGATGTCTTTCCTAGACGGTTTCTTAGGGTATAATCAGATATTAGTTGAAAAGGAAGACAGGATGAAAACTGCCTTCACAACCAAGTGGGGAACTTTTGCCTACAAAAGAATGCCGTTTGGATTGATTAATGTCGGAGCTACTTTTCAACGTGCGATGGATCATGCTTTCAAAGGCCTTATGGGTAAGTGCATTGTTGTTTACATGGATGACTTAAAAGTTTTCTCTAAATCTCGGTTTGACCACGTAAAACACTTGGAGTCTGTGTTCAACAAATGCAGGGAGTTCGGCATTTCTTTGAATCCGAAGAAGTGCATTTTTGGTGTAACGGAAGGAAAGCTCCTTGGACACTTGATCACCAAAGATGGCATTTCCATGGATCCTGACAGAGTTGAAGCCATATCCGGCATACCCTTTCCCAACTCTAAGAAAGAGTTAAGATCCTTTTTTGGGAAAATTAACTTTGTCAAGAAGTTCATCTCTGGTTTTGCAGAGATAGTCAAGCCACTAAATGACATGCTAAAGGAAACTGCTCAGATTGCCTAGACAATAGAAGCTAAAACAACATTCCAAGAAATCAAGACTGCCATCAAGCAAGCTCCAGTTCTGGTGAGCCCAGATTTCAGTGCAGATTTTTACTTGTACACCTTTTCTTCTGAACACACACTTGCTGCAGTTCTGACCCAACGAAGAGAAATGGGGGAGCATCCAATTGCTTTCAAGAGTACCAATTTAAATGGGGCTGAGCTAAAATATTCTCGCTTAGATAAACAAGCCTATGCCTTGGTGAGAGCAGTTAAGCAGTTCAGACACTACATACTAAGAAGCAGAGTTCATGCTATAGTTCCTGACCCAGCTGTTAAATACCTATTAAGCCAGGATGAATTGGGTGAACTAAGAGGTAATTGGGTTACAAGACTACAGGAATACGACTTAGAAATTCGGCCTGCAAAATTAATCAGAGGACTTGGTTTGTCTCGACACATTGCCGAAATACCTATACAAGAAGAAATTAATCAGTTGAATTCTAGATTCGATGACTGGTATGGAGATATTATTCATTTGCTGCAATTTGGAATTTGTCCATCTCACTTGAATAGAACCCAAAGGAGAGCACTAAAATTGAAAGCTGCTCATTATCTCCTCAAAGGAGGCAACTTTTATAGAGATAATTATGCTGGCATTTTCTTAAGATGCATTTCTTAGAGTGAAGTCAATGAGGTGATGTCCAGTTTTCATGAAAAGTTAGGGGCAGGGCATTCCTCAGGATCTGCTACTGTGCATAAAATATTGAGAGCAGGCTATTACTGGCCTACATTATTTAAATATGCGCATCAGCATGTGAGAACTTGCCATCAGTGCCAAACTTTTGCATCCAAAGAGGCCAATCGAGCTCTACCATTGCAACCTGTTGTAATAAATAAACCTTTTATGCAATGGGGACTTGATTTTGTGGGAGTGATAAACCCAAATTCTTTAGTAGGGCATAAGTATGTTCTAACAGCTACTGATTACTGCACAAGATGGGTTGAAGTAGCAACCACCATGAGAAGTACAACTCATGAAGTGATCGAATTTCTAGAGTCAAATGTCATAACCAAGTTTGGGGTTCCTCTGAATTTGGTGTGCGATAATGGACCAACCTTCCAATAATTAGAGTTTGCAGAATGGGCATACCAGATGGGGATAGTTATCAGATTTTCATCCAACTATTATCCCCAAGGTAATGGACTAGCTGAGTCCACGAATAAGAATTTAATGAATGCCATTAAGAAATCTGCAGCGGACAAACCCAGACAATGGCATACATTATTGAAATATGCACTTTGGGCTGATAGGATAAGATATAAAGTGGCTCTTAAGACTTCCCCATTTGCTTTGTTGTATGGTACTCAGCCCATTGTTCCCATATCTCTCAAATTACCTACTTATCAATTTGTTTTAGACTATTTTGAGGATCAAGCAGATGTAGAGGCTCGTGTTTTGGATCTAACTAATTTACAGGATGAATGACTCCAAGCCCTAGAACATTTCAGTCGGCACCAAGAAATCGTCAAGTGCTAGTTTGACAAAAGATCCAGAGTGAAAGCTTTTAGACTTGCAGCACTGGTGCTTCTATGGGACAAGGCCCATGAAAAGAAAGGTAAACATACAAAGTTGCGACCGCTATGGATAGGGCCATACCAGATTGCTGAGATCCTGGGTAATAACGCATTTCGTTTACAGGACCTTGATGGTAATTTTCTGAACCTCCTTGTTAATGGTCAATACCTAAAGCATTATTTCTCAGTTGTTCCATCCAATATATCATTTGAATGAATCACAAAGACATTGTAACATGTGTATACATTGTAAATAAGCTTTGAAGTAGTTTGTTTTATTTTATTTTGTTTGATTTCAAAGGTCTGTGTTTTATCCTTTGGGATCTGTACGAAGTAGTTTGTTTTATTTTATTTTGTTTGATTTCAAAGGTGTGTGTTTTATCCTTTGGGGTCTGTACAGAGTAGTTTGTTTTATTTTATTTTGTTTGATTTTAAAGGTTTGTGTTTTATCCTTTGGGGTTTGTACAAAGTAGTCTATTTTATTTTATTTTGTTTGATTTTTAAAGTTCTGTATTTTATCCTTTGGGGTCTATACAAATTTCTTTAGCTTTTAAAATTCTATTTTTTTAGTTTTGCCTAAACATCAAAGAAAAAGTCAGCCTTCTAAAAATTATTTTATTCTGAGTTCAAAATCCAGTGTTCATTATTCTAATTGAGAGATAGTCTGCTTAAACTGAACAGTGGAACTATTTTGTTATTCAGAACAATAGTAGAAAGATGATTGGATTTTGTGTCTTGCTTGCCACAGTTATTTTAATTATAAAGAAACTGCTATACTATTTGGCTGGAGAAACTCCCAGGGAATCCAAGAAAAGTTGGTCATAAGAGGGGACTCTGATTCGTGAAATTATTTGAGTATCCATAGAGGCTATCAGTACCCAGTGAAGCAGTTCCAGATTGATGAAATATTAAAAAAAAATTGTTGTTCTTTTTTAAGGCTTTTCAGATTTTGGTATATTTCAAAGGAGAGAGAGAGAAGGTGAAAGTTGAGCAAGACAGCATAAAACTGGCACTCTGTTATTTCCTATAAAAAAAAAAAAAAAAAAAGGGGAAGGAAAAAGTTATGTAATGAAAGAGGTAGCCAAGGCTTCAGAAGATGTTTTCTTTTACCAAGTTGTAGATACTACCTCACAGTTGTGGATCAGGGTCGTGTAAATCTAAAGAGTAACTCTATCGGGGCTGTAAAAGGCTAAACTAGTAAACAGAGCCCTACTCGGTTTCCCCTTTCTAAAAAAGCTGATCAATCCAGAGTACAACATTCGAAGGCCTAGTCATTCTTGAAGAAAGTTTTATACGCTTATAATTGCACATCGAAAATCTTCCTTAAGTGATTCAACCTAGTATGTCCTTGGGAAATTTTAACAACTATCAGGTAGTAGTTAATTTATTTTGAAGAATATTTGTGGCAAGGCATGGTACATGGTCTATATTGTTTTGAAACTAGAGTCCTAGATTCTAAAATAGTGCTACTATTTTACCCGTAGATATCGCCATTTGTTGAGAAGCAACACACCCCCACTGAAAAAATGAATTTCCATCCTTTGAAAATATTGAGCTTTCATTTTGCAAGAGGGACCCTCTTGATGTTTTCCGGGTTTTAATTCCAAATTTTTCTTGCCTCCTTCTTCTTCAAATTTTGCATATGCCAAAGTATCCAAGTAGGCTTGCATGTGGCTTTGATTTCAATTTAGAATTCACTTCTTTAAAATGTTAGAATCATTTCTGAGTAAAGAAAATCTTTCACTGTAAAAATGCAAAATACAGATGAATGAATTCATTAGAGTCAACCTACAATTTCTGAAAATTTTGCTAAATGCTGAGAACGTCGCGAAATCGTGACACTTCCATTTTTGGAAAAGTCGCGATATCGCGACACTTTCCATTTTTGGAAATGTCACGAAATCGCGACGGGTCTTGGAAAATTTTGCTAAGTGCTGGAAACGTCGCGATATCGCGACACTTCCATTTTGGAAAGGAATCGTGACACTTCCATTTTGGAAAGTCACGATCGGAATAGAAAGGAATGATGGAAGCTTTTTAAGAAACTTGATGAAAATGTCATGAAATCGTGACATATTTTGGAAGAAAAGACCAAGTGATGAAAACGTCGCGATATCGCGACATATTTGGAAAGCAAGTGCAAGTGGTAAAAACGTCGCGATATCGCGACACATTTTGGATGAATGCAAGTCTTGATGAAAAGGGCGCGATTTCGACATGTGTACGCATGAAAGGAGCAAAAAAGGTTAAGGCATGGAGGTGTGAAAGATGATGACGTGAATGTGACAAGGGAAAGTTAAGGCATAGGTGTCGAAATGTGACAAAAGAAGGCAAAAGTCGCGATTTGGACATGTCATGAAATCGTGACATGTCGCGATTTCAGAAGAGAGAGAGCAAGGCGAAGGAAGGTCGCGATTTGTGACATGTCAGTTTGCGAAAGAGAGAAGGGCGAAGAAAGGTCACGATTTCACGACATGTCACGAAATCGTGACATGTCGCAAAAGAGAGCAAGGGTAAGGAAGGTCACGATTTCGTGACATGTCGCGAAATCGTGACATGTCGCGTTTCAGGAAAGAGAAGTGCAAGAAAGTGCGATTTCACGACATGTCGCGGTTTCGCGGCAAAAGAGACAAAGAGGCCAAAATGAAAAATATGAGGAAAGCGTCGTGTTATCACGACACGTGTCAAAAGCAAATAAAGCCGACATATAATGAACATTAAGGTTTTGATTTAATAATATTAAAGTACTAATCCTTGCATGTCTTTTGCAGAAAGCCATCTGGTAGTTGCATACTAACGGAAGTAATGGCGGAAAAGACAAAATAAGCACGGATTAAATGAAGGCCGTCAGATGGAAATTGGAGATGTCGAGAATTGTTGGTTCATCCAGATTTTATAGATCTGGCCGCAAAGAGACTTTACGGTGACTAAGCAGCTGCCCATTTAATGGAGTATGTCAACAATTGACCGAAAAATGAAAATATCTACACATAGTTACCGAAATTTGCCGATGGATGCATTTAATAGAAGAATTTATGGTGAAAGTAATGGCATGCGGAGAATTTCAACTCAGAAGCGGCTCTGCGAAGATAAAGTGTCAGAGAAACCGGTGACTCATCCGAATTTCTCTGAGGAATTAATGAGACCCTCCCGGCAAGTGCACCAGAAAGATGAAGATATTTACTTGCAGTTATAGATGGATGAGAATAACATCAGATCATGCCTTTTCCATTTATGGCAAGTAACTACACTCAGATTTGCAGAGTGGTTAGGGTTTATAAAAAACTCTATTTTTAAAGGGCCTTATATTGTAAAACCTCGGTAGTAAGGTTAAGAGGATAGAATTTAGGGTTTGAGAAGAAGATATTCCTAAAAAGATCAGGGTCTGTCCTGGGTCTATAAATACTTCTTCTGAATGTAAATCACGAGAGGCGAAGACTTAGAAATAAAAGCTATTGGAGCAATTTCCTGCAAATCTTGTTTGAATGCTTTGTTCTGGACTTAGAGTTGGTGTGATTTTTCTTTTCTATGATAGCATGGCCAGGAGCCTAATCTCTTTCAGATTGTGATAAGTTCATCTTCTTTTGTTTTCGTTTCATTAAGGTTTATTTAATTTATGTTGTAGATCTGTGTTACCAGGATTGGATATGCTGTTAGGCTTCATTTTCTTTATTGTATGTTAGGGAAAATTACAGATTTAAGGTTCAGGCCTGTTCTAATTGCTCTGTCCTCACTGTGCGAGCTAGGCTGCTGGTGAGAGATACCAATTTTAACCGACTTCCCTTCTGTTTATAATTTTCTGTTAGATCTGTTTCATCTTTGTCTTATGCTCTTAGTTGAAAGTGATCTTAGAAAGCTGGACACTTTCCTCTTTGATTTGTTCTATTGTGAAGCTAACCGGTATAACTAAAAATTGGCAGTTTTGGTTTTGCAGCTAAGTTAGATAAACTTCTCTTTCTGCCCTACCCTACTCTCTCTGTTCCACCGTGAAATGATCCATTTTTATCTTTCTTTAAATTTGTCTTTTATTTAAATCTGCTAAAGCATAAAGAGCTAGATCAAAGAACCGATTGTAAATCCGATTATCCACAAAGATAACCAACTCCAAAAACATTACTGAACTGAAGTCCCGAGCCCGTTGTAAGGTAACAGACAGTCCACTTGAAACTATTCCAGAAGTGGAAAAGAGTGAATAGACATTCGACCCAACTCTGTAACTCACACCTTGGATATCCAACAAGATCCTAAAGTGAGTGGGATTTATCCCGTATAAGTGTTATCGGTATTTTATGCTCATTCTTCATAGGGTGTGTATAAAAGTCGAACCAACATTTAAAATTGGCGCTAGAAGGAGGGCCCACTGAACTCCGTTCAGTATTGTAAGTTGTCTATGCAGAGTCTGGTATTTTATCTTTTGAATCCTTTTCCCTCTTCCTTAGCCTTTTAAAACTTGTTTGTTTGAGTTTTTGCCTAAACAACGGAACTCAACACCAATATTTAAAATTGCTAGAAAAGAGGACCTGAAGTTCAGTAGTCTGTTAAGGATTGTAAGGTTGTAAGTGCTGGTGAAAAGTTGGATTCTAATTATAGAGTAACAAGGTCCCACTCTAGAGCCGGAGAGCTCCTTGTGCCTGAGTTAGAAACTCTACGAAGAAGCAGCCTCAGAAGGGCCAAGTCCTTGTCTGAAATAGTTTTATCACCACTTGTAGTTACTCCAACTGCAACTGAAAATATCATTGTCAATCAAGTAATAATGGCAAACTGGTTAGGTTCCACTGCCTTAAATATCTCGGGTGCAGCCCATGACCTGCCCAAAAATCCTGAGAGGTATCTTCCCAGATATAAACATGATGGAACTAGGACAGCAGAAGAACATCTAGTAGCATTCAAGAATGCTCTGAAATTGTTAAATGTACAGCATGAAGATGTGGCTTGCAGATTGTTCCCGTTCACTCTCCAGGAGGGAGCTTACGACCGGTTTCTAAATCTCACTAACGATTCTATTACCAGTTGGAATGACTTGGAAAAGGTTTTTATATCACAGCTTTGGTGAGGTAATAGATCCCAATGTATTATATCAACAGTTTTCTGGTATTAAAAGAGAAATAAATGAATCTCGTCAGATCTTACAATGTTAGATTTCAGAAGGCTTATGGTAGACTGACTGGTTATTATGTGCCAAATGCAGACCTGGCATTAGAGATTTTTAGAAATTCTCTAGATCCAATGACTTCTATTTTCTTGAAAAGAGATCCCTCTATTACCAATTTAACAGAGGCTTACAAAGAAGCTTTGGTTCTAGAAAGACAGTTGGGACCCCAACCTTTAAATGCTCATCAAATTCCTTTGGTCACACAAGCTGCCCCTATTTTCAATCCCATACCACATCAGATGATGTTGCCAATGTGTCAAACTCCACCATCAGGAAATCCATTGGCTGTAACACCTGCTGAAAATGTACAGAACCCAGGTAAAGAAGCTGATAATGCAAGAGTTGAAGAAGTGTCAAAAATAGTCCAAAAGTTGGCCAATGATTTTTTGAGTTTTAAAAGGCAGGTTTCTACTGGGGAGAACTCAAACAGGTATTCCTATCAGCAGAACAGATTCACTCGGCCCCCATACGAACCCAATAAGGATTATAAAGGTAAAGGTCATGATGTAAATATTTGTGATTTGGCTTTGCCTAACTCGGTGCAGGATACATGCTACTTCTCAACGACGGGGAGTTGGATTGTTTGGAATTTTGTAACGCCTTTGAAGCTTTGTCCTGGGAGTTGATTTCTCCCGAACATCAAAGAAATGCGGATGGCCCAAGTTCATCCAGCCACAAGTGCAGCCATGGTCTTGGATTCTTTCACTTTCCCGGGTGAATCTGAGAATGTAGTTGAAATGCCTATGGATGAGGTGCAGGCTTTTCAACAATACAGGAGGGACAACTACAACCTCAAAAATAGAAATCCGGAGCCCAACACTACATCTACCCCTCCGGACAACTCCCACAATGTTCCTCCGGATCCATCTTCAAGCAATAACCCATCTCCACCCAAGGGAGGAAATCCGAGAGGACCAGATGCTTTTGTCCCTCCACTCAATAAGGGATATAATATAGTGGAGGACATGAAGAAGATCAAAGCCAACATCACTCTTCATGAGTTGGCCCAAATTTTAGAACAGAGGGATAACTTGATTAAAACATACTCTGGGCCTACTACAAAATCTTTGGACAGGGGAAAGAAGATGGCAAATGCGAATGTAGCCATGTATAAGGAGAAGACTGAAGTTCCACCTTTTCTATTGACTGTTCGTATTTTTGGGAAAAACTTACACAACTGTCTGGTAGATTCGGGTGCTTCAGCTAATGTTATGCCTTTGGCCATTTGTCAATAGTTGGGTTTGACCCCAATGAAGTCTGAAAGAAGAGTTGTCCAATTGGACAAATCAGAGGTTAAAGTAGTAGGTGAACTTCAGAATATCCATATCCAGTTAGCATCTGAACCAAGGGCACAACACATAATTGAAATTCAGGTGGTGGATATTCCTGTGGGGTACGGGATGCTTCTGAGCAGGGATTGGTCAAAATCTTTGAATGGATACTTGGCAACTGACTTTTCACACATGTGGTTGCCATGGAAAGGAGTGGCAAACCAATTAAGGGTTGAAAGAGAACCCAGATACAAACATACGATCACTGAATATAATGCAGAAAATGAGACTGTAAATATTGCTGATGTAGATATTGGAGTTTATAATTTAACAACGGGACAAAATGAGAAGTTTAGTAAAGCTCATCCTATTCATAGTAATGAAGTTTGGACGCTTCATGTGGATGGGGCTAAATCTAAACAGGGTTCTGGTATAGGGAAGTCCTTAAAGGGCCTAAGAATCAGACATATTTTATGTCTTATCGCCTACAGCTTCCCTTGCACAAATAATTTAGCGAAATACGAAGCACTCGGTATTAGGATTGAAATTTGCTTTGGACAGAGGTGTAAGAAATATCCGAGTTTTTACAGATTCGGAGTTGGTGGCTAATCAAGTTAAAGGTAAATTCCAATGTAAAGCATCTTATTTAAAAGGATACAAACACCGAGCATGGGATCTCGTGGAAGATTTTGATGCTTTTAATTTAACGCACATACCTAGAGAGCAGAATTCACGTGCAGATGTCTTGGCTTCATCAGCCGCAAGTCTGAAACCACTGGAAGAATTCAAATGGAACAAGTTTTCGATCGAGTTAGTCCCTTGTCCTTCGGTCCCAAATAATGTGGATAATTTTTAGGTTTTCTCCGATGACCAGCAGATTATAAATTTTTTACGGAGTACCAAAGCGTTTGAAAATGCTATAATCGATGATGGACAAAGGGATACTTTGCTGGAGCAGTTAGACGATGAAAGGGGAATAATAAGGTTGAAAGATAACAGAATTCCAAAAGGGATGGTAGAACTGGAGCGGCTCTTTGATGTTGACCAAATCAAGCAAAAGGTGAGTTCTGAGGATTCTATGGATGTAACAAACAGTGAGACTGAGAACCTAAACGTGGGGACTGAAGAAGATCCCAGGCACCTCAAGTTGGCTAAAACTTGTGACCCGAAAATAAAAAGAAATATGATTGATTTTCTTCACAGGTCCAAGGATGTTATGGCCTGGTCTTACAAAGACTTAAAGGTTTTTGATCCGAAAGTTTACACTCATATTATACCTTTAAAAGAGTTTTGCAAACCTTTCCGGCAAAAACAGAGGCATGTCAACGCTCTGCTAGAGCCCCTCATCCAGAAGGAGGTAGAAAAATTATTGAGTGCCGCCATTATTTTTCCCGTTAGGCATTCTACTTGGGTGGCCAATTTGGTGCCGGTCAGAAAGAAAAATGGAGAGATCCGCTTGTGTGTGGATTTTAGAAATTTGAACAAGGCATCTGAGAAAGATAATTATCCTCTGCCTTCCATGGATGAGGTGTTACAGATTGTCAATGGTTCGAAAATGATGTCTTTCCTAGACGGTTTCTCAGGGTATAATCAGATATTGGTTGAAAAGGAAGACAGGATGAAAACTGCCTTCACAACCAAGTGGGGAACTTTTGCCTACAAAAGAATGTCGTTCGGATTGATTAATGTCGGAGCTACTTTTCAACGTGCGATGGATCATGCTTTCAAAGGCCTTATGGGTAAGTGCATTGTTGTTTACATGGATGACTTAACAGTTTTCTCTAAATCTCGGTTTGACCACGTAAAACACTTGGAGTCCGTGTTCAACAAATGCAGGGAGTTCGACATTTCTTTGAATCCGAAGAAGTGCATTTTTGGTGTAACGGAAGGAAAGCTCCTTGGGCACTTGATCACCAAAGATGGCATTTCCATGGATCTCGACAGAGTTGAAGCCATATCCGGCATACCCTTTCCCAACTCTAAGAAAGAGTTAAGATCCTTTTTTGGGAAAATTAACTTTGTCAGGAAGTTCATCTCTGGTTTTGCAGAAATAGTCAAGCCACTGAATGACATGCTAAAGGAAACTGCTCAGATTGTCTGGACAATAGAAGCTAAAACAGCATTCCAAGAAATCAAGACTGCCATCAAGCAAGCTCCAGTTACGGTGAGCCCAGATTTCAGTGCAGATTTTTACTTGTACACCTTTTCTTCTGAACACACACTTGCTGCAGTTCTGACCCAACGAAGAGAAACCGAGGAGCATCCAATTGCTTTCAAGAGTACCAATTTAAAGGGGGCTGAGCTAAAATATTCTCGCTTAGATAAACAAGCCTATGCCTTGGTGAGAGCAAGTTAAGGCTTCGGGCACTACATACTAAGAAGCAGAGTTCATGCTATAGTTCCCGACCCAACTTGTTAAATACCTATTAAGCCAGGATGAATTGGGTGAACTAAGAGGTAATTGGGTTACAAGACTGCAGGAATACGACTTAGAAATTTGGCCTAGCAAAATTAATCGAGAGGACTTGGTTTGTCTCGACACATTGCCGAAATACCTGTACAAGAAGAAATTAATCAGTTGAATTCTGGATTCGATGACTGGTATGGAGATATTATTCATCTCGCTGCAATTTGGAATTTGTCCATCTCACTTGAATAGAACCCAAAGGAGAGCACTAAAACTGAAAGTTGCTCATTATCTCCTCAAAGGAGGCAACTTGTATAGAGAGAATTATGCTGGCATTTTCTTAAGATGCATTTCTCAGAGTGAAGTCAATGAGGTGATGTCCAGTTTTCATGAAAAGTTAGGGGCAGGGCATTCCTCAGGATCTGCCACTATGCATAAAATATTGAGAGCAGGCTATTACTGGCCTACATTGTTTAAAGATGCGCATCAACATGTGAGAACTTGCCATCAGTGCCAAACTTTTGCATCCAAAGAGGCCAATCGAGCTCTACCATTGCAGCCTGTTGTAATAAATAAACCTTTTATGCAATGGGGACTTGATTTTGTGGGAGTGATAAACCCAAATTCTTCAGCAGGGCATAAGTATGTTCTAACAGCTACTGATTACTGCACAAGATGGGTCGAAGCAACAGCCACCATGAGAAGTACAACTCATGAAGTGATCGAATTTCTAGAGTCAAATGTCATAACCAGGTTTGGGGTTCCTCTGAATTTGGTGTGCGATAATGGACCAGCCTTCCAATCATTAGAGTTTGCAGAATGGGCATACCATATGGGGATAGTTATCGTATTTTCATCCAACTATTATCCCCAAGGTAATGGACTAGCTGAGTCCACGAATAAGAATTTAATGAATGCCATTAAGAAATCTGCAGCGGACAAACCCAGACAATGGCATACATTATTGAAATATGCACTTTGGGCTGATCGGATAAGATATAAAGTGGCTCTTAAGACTTCCCCATTTGCTTTGTTGTATGGTACTCAGCCCATTGTTCCCATCTCTCTGAAATTACCTACTTATCAATTTGTTTTAGACTATTTTGAGGATCAAGCAGATGCAGAGGCTCGTGTTTTGGATCTAACTAATTTACAGGATGAACGACTCCAAGCCCTGGAACATTTCAGTCGGCACCAAGAAACCGTCAAGCGCTGGTTTGACAAAAGAGCCAGAGTGAAAGCTTTCAGACTTGCAGACCTGGTGCTTCTATGGGACAAGGCCCATGAAAAGAAAGGTAAACATACAAAGTTGCAGCCGCTATGGATAGGGCCATACCAGATTGCTGAGATCCTGGGTAATAACGCATTTCGTTTACAGGACCTTGATGGTAATTTTTTGAACCTCCTTGTTAATGGTCAATACCTAAAGCATTATTTCTCAGCTGTTCCATCCAATATATCGTTTGAATGAATCACAAAGAAGTTGTAACATGTGTATACATTGTAAATGAGCTTTAAAGTAGTTTGTTTTATTTTATTTTAAAGGTCTGTGTTTTATCCTTTGGGGTCTGTATAGTTTTATTTTATTTTATTTTATTTTAAAGTTCTGTGTTTTATCCTTTGGGGTCTGTTTTGTTTTATTTTATTTTAAAGTGTTTTATCCTTTGGGGTCTGTACAGTTTTTTTTTATTTTATTTTATTTTAAAGTTCTGTGTTTTATCCTTTGGGATCTGTACAAATTTCTTTAGCTTTTAAAATTCTTTTTTTTAGTTTTGCCTGGGCAACAAAGAAAAAGTCAGCCTTCTAAAATTGTTTTATTCTGAGTTCAAAATCCAGTGTTCATTATTCTAATTGAGAGATAGTCTGCTTAAACTGAATAGTGGAACTATTTTGTTATTCAGAACAACAGTAGAAAGATGATTGGATTTTGTGTCTTGCTTGCCACAATTATTTTAATTATAAAGAAACTGCTATACTGTTTGGCTGGAGAAACTCCCAGGGAATCCAAGAAAAGTTGGTCATAAGAGGGGACTCTGATTCGTGAAATTATTTGAGTATCCATAGAGGCTATCAGCACCCAGGCTGAAGCAGTTCCAGATTGATGAAATATTAAAAAAAAAATTGTTGTTCTTTTTTAAGGCTTTTCAGATTTCGGTATATTTCAAAGGAGAGAGAGAGAAGGTGAAAGTTGAGCAAGACAGCATAAAACTGGCACTCTGTTATTTCCTATAAAAAAAAAAAAAGGGGGAAGGAAAAAGTTATGTAATGAAAGAGGTAGCCAAGGCTTCAGAAGATGTTTTCTTTTACCAAGTTGTAGATACTACCTCACAGTTGTGGATCAGGGTCGTGTAAATCTAAAGAGTAACTCTGTCGAGGCTGTAAAAGGCTAAACTAGTAAACAGAGCCCTACTCGGTTTCCCCTTTCACAACTCGGTTTCCCCTTTCTAGAAAAGTTGATCAATCCAGAGTACAACATTCGAAGGCCCAGTCATTCTTGAAGAAAGTTTTATACGCTTATAATTGCACATCAAAAATCTTCCTTAAGTGATTCAACCTAGTATGTCCTTGGGAAATTTTAACAACTATCAGGTAGTAGTTAATTTATTTTGAAGAATATTTGTGGCAAGGCATGGTACATGGTCTACATTGTTTTGAAACTAGAGTCCTGGATTCTAAAATAGTGCTACTATTTTACCCGCAGATATCGCCATTTGTTGAGAAGCAACACACCCCCACTGAAAAATGAATTTCCATCCTTTGAAAATATTGAGCTTTCATTTTGCAATAAGGACCCTCTTGATGTTTTTCAGGTTTTAATTCCAAATTTTTGCTTGCCTCTTTCTTCTTCAAGTTTTGCTTATATTAAAATATCCAAGTAGGCTTGCATCTGGCTTTGATTTCAATTTAGAATTCATTTTTCAAATGTTAGAATCATTTCTGAGTAAAGAAAATCTTTCACTAAATATGCAAAATATAGATGAATGAATTCATTAGAGTCAACCTACAATTTCTGAAAATTTTGCTAAGTGCTGGAAACGTCGCGAAATCGCGACACTTCCATTTTTGGAAAAGTCGCGATATCGCGACACTTTCCATTTTTGGAAATGTCGCGATATCGCGACGGGTCTTGGAAAATTTTGCTAAGTGCTGGAAACGTCGCGATATCGCGACACTTTCAATTTGAGTCGAAGCAAACTTGATGAAAATGTAGCGAAATCGTGACATATTTGGAAGAAAAGACCAAGTGATGAAAACGTCGCGATATCGTGACATATTTTGGAAGAAAGTGCAAGTGATAAAAAGTCGCGATATCGCGACACATTTTGGATGAATGCAAGTCTTGATGAAAAGGGCACGATTTTGGACATGTCGCGAAATCGCGACATGTCGCGGTTTGTGAAAAGAGAAAAAATGGAAGGCATGAGGGGAAATGGACATGGATTTCAGACAGTCAGAAATTGGACAAGTGAAGAAAGTAAGGCATAAAGTGGAATCGTGACATGGAAAGAAAGGGCGAAAAGGTCATGATTTGGACATGTCAGAAATCGTGACATGTCAGTCAAAGAGAGAGCAAGGGGAAAAGTCGTGATTTCGTGACATGTCAAATCGATGACATGTCGGTTCGCGGTGAAAAAGAGAGCAAGGGCGAAGGAAGGTCGCGATTTCGTGACATGTCACGAAATCGTGACATGTCACGTTTCGTGAAAGTCGCCAGAGAGAGCAAGGGCGAAGGAAGGTCACGATTTTGTGACATGTCACGAAATCGTGACATGTCGCGTTTTGTGGCTGAAGGTCACCAGAGAGCCAAGTGCAAGAAAATGTCGCGATTTCGTGACATGTCGCGTTTCGCGACAAAAGAGACAAAGAGGCCAAAATGAAAAATAGCTGGAGGAAAGCGTCGTGTTATCACGACACGTGTCAAAAGCAAATAAAGCCGACATATAATGAACATTAAGGTTTTGATTTAATAATATTAAAGTACTAATCCTTGCATGTCTTTTGCAGAAAGCCATCTGGCAGTTGCATACTAACGAAAGTAATGGCGGAAAAGACAAAATAAGCATGGATTAAATGAAGGTCGTCAGATGGAAATTGGAGATGTCGAGAATTGCTGGTTCATCCAGATTTTATAGATCTGGCCGCAAAGAGACTTTACGGTGACTAAGCAGCTGCCCATTTAATGGAGTATGTCAACAATTGATCGAAAAATGAAAATATCTACACACAGTTATCGAAATTTGCCGATGGACGCATTTAATAAGAATTTATGGTGAAAGTAATGGCATGCGGAGAATTTCAACTCAGAAGCGGCTCTGTGAAGATAAAGTGTCAGAGAAACCGGTGACTCATCCGAATTTCTCTAAGGAATTAATGAGACCCTCTCGGCAAGTGCACCAGAAAGATGAAGATATTTACTTGCAGTTACAGATGGATGAGAATAACATCAGATCATGCCTTTTCCATTTATGGCAAGTAACTACACTCGGATTTGCAGAGTGGTTAGGGTTTATAAAAAACTCTATTTTTAAAGGGCCTTATATTGTAAAACCCCGGTAGTAAGGTTAAGAGGATAGAATTTAGGGTTTGAGAAGAAGATATTCCTAAAAAGATCAGGGTCTGTCCTGGGTCTATAAATACTTCTTCTGAATGTAAATCACGGGAGGCGGAAACTTAGAAATAAAAGCTATTGGAGCAATTTCCTGCAAATCTTGTTTGAATGCTTTGTTCTGGACTTAGAGTTGGTGTGATTTTTCTTTTTCTCGTGATAGCATGGCCAGGAGCCTAATCTCTTTCGGATTGTGATAAGTTCATCTTCTTTTGTTTTCGTTTCATTAAGGTTTATTTAATTTATGCTGTAGATCCGTGTTACCAGGATTGGATATGCCGTTAGGCTTCATTTTCTTTATTGTATGTTAGGGAAAATTACAGATTTAAGGTTCATGCCTGTTCTAATTGCTCTGTCCTCACTATGCGAGCTAGGCTGCTGGTGAGAGATACCAATTTTAACCGACTTCCCTTCTGTTTATAATTTTTTGTTAGATCTGTTTCATCTTTGTCTTATGCTCTTAGTTGAAAGTGATCTTAGAAAGCTGGACACTTTCCTCTTTGATTTGTTCTATTGTGAAGCTAACCGGTATAACTAAAATTGGCAGTTTTGGTTTTGCAGCTAAGTTAGATAAACTTCTCTTTCTACCCTACCCTACTCTCTCTGTTCCACCGTGAAATGATCCATTTTTATCTTTCTTTAAATTTGTCTTTTATTTAAATCTGCTAAAGCATAAAGAGCTAGATCAAAGAACTGATTGTAAATCTGATTATCCACAAAGATAACCAACTCCAAAAACATTACTGAACTGAAGTCCCGAGCCCGTTGTAAGGTAACATACAATCCACTTGAAACTATTCCAGAAGTGGAAAAGAGTGAATAGACATTCGACCCAACTCTGTAACTCACACCTTGGATATCCAGCAAGATCCTAAAGTGAGTGGGATTTATCCCGTATAAGTGTTATCGGTATTTTATGCTCATTCTTCACAGGGTGTGTATAAAAGTCGAACCAACATTTAAAATTGGCGCTAGAAGGAGGGCCCTGCTGAACTCTGTTCAGTATTGTAAGTTGTCTGTGCAGAGTCTGGTATTTTATCTTTTGAATCCTTTTCCCTCTTCCTCAGCCTTTTAAAACTTGTTTGTTTGAGTTTTGCCTAAACAGCGGAACTCAACACCAATATTTAAAATTGCTAGAAAAGAGGACCTGAAGTTCAGTAGTCTGTTAAGGATTGTAAGGTTGTAAGTGCTGGTGAAAAGCTGGATTCTAATTATAGAGTAACAAGGTCCCACTCCAGAGCTGGAGAGCTCCTTGTGCCTGAGTTAGAAACTCCCAGAAGAAGCAGCCTCAGAAGGGCCAAGTCCTTGTCTGAAATAGTTTTATCACCACTTGTAGTTACTCCAACTGCAACTGAAAATATCATTGTCAATCAAGTAATAATGGCAAACTGGTTAGGTTCCACTGCCTTAAATATCCCGGGTGCAGCCCATGACCTGCCCAAAAATCCTGAGAGGTATCTTCCCAGATATAAGCATGATGGAACTAGGACAATAGAAGAACATCTAGTAGCATTCAAGAATGCTCTAAAATTGTTAAATGTACAACATGAAGATGTGGCTTGCAGATTGTTCCCGTTCACTCTCCAGGAGGGAGCTTACGACTGGTTTCTAAATCTCACTAACGATTCTATTACCAGTTGGAATGACTTGAAAAAGGTTTTTGTATCACAGTTTGGTGAGGTAATAGATCCCAGTGTATTATATCAATAGTTTTCTGGTATTAAAAGAGAAATAAATGAATCATCAGATCTTACAATGTTAGATTTCAGAAGGCTTATGGTAGACTGACTGGTTATTATGTGCCAAATGCAGACCTGGCATTAGAGATTTTTAGGAATTCTCTGGATCCAATGACTTCTATTTTCTTGAAAAGAGATCCCTCTATTACCAATTTAACAGAGGCTTACAAAGAAGCTTTGGTTCTAGAAAGACAGTTGGGACCCCAACCTTTAAATGCTCATCAAATTCCTTTGGTCACACAAGTTGCCCCTGTTTTCAATCCCATACCACATCGAATGATGTTGCCAGTGTGTCGAACTCCACCATCAAGAAATCCATTGGCCGTAACACCTGCTGAAAATGTACAGAACCCAGGTAAAGAAGCCGATAATGCAAGAGTTGAAGAAGTGTCAAAAATAGTCCAAAAGTTGGCCAATGATTTTTTGAGTTTTAAAAGGTAGGTTTCTACTGGGGAGAACTCAAACAAGTATTCCTATCAGCAGAAGTAGATTCACTCGGCCCCCATACGAACCCAATAAGGATTATAAAGGTAAAGGTCATGATGTAAATATTTGTGATTTGGCTTTGCCTAACTGGTGTAGGATACATGCTACTTCTCAGCACGGGGAGTTGGATTGTTTGGAATTTTGTAACGCCTTTGAAGCTTTGTCTGGGGAGTTGATTTCTCCTAAACATCAAAGAAATACGGATGGCCCAAGTTCATCCAGCCATAGTGCAGCTATGGTCTTGGATTCTTTCACTTTCCTGGGGGAATCTGAGAATGTAGTTGAAATGCCTATGGATGAGGTGCAGGATTTTCAACAATACAGGAGGGACAACTACAACCTCAGAAACAGAAATCCGGAGCCCAACACTACATCTACCCCTCCGGACAACTCCCACAATGTTCCTCCAGATCCATCTTCAAGCAATAACCCATCTCCACCCAAGGGAGGAAATTCGAGAGGACCAGATGCTTTTGTCCCTCCACTCAATAAGGGATATAATATAGTGGAGGACATGAAGAAAAGATCAAAGCCAACATCACTCTTCATGAGTTTGGCCCAAATTTGTCAACGAGCTTGGGTTTGACTACTGTGTGCTTTAGCTAATGTTATGCCTTTGGTGCTTCAGCTAATGTTATGCCTTTGGCCATTTGTCAACAGTTGGGTTTGACCCCAATGAAGTCTGAAAGAAGAGTTGTCCAATTGGACAAATCAGAGGTTAAAGTAGTAGGTGAACTTTAGAATATCCATATCCAGTTAGCATCTGAACCAAGGGCACAACACAGAATTGAAATTCAGGTGGTGGATATTCCTGTGGGGTACGGGATGCTTCTGAGTAGGGATTGGTCGAAATCTTTGAATGGATACTTGGCAACTAACTTTTCACACATGTGGTTGCCGTGGAAAGGAGTGGCAAACCAATTAAGGGTTGAAAGAGAACCCAGATACAAACATACGATCATTGAATATAATGCAAAAAATGAGACTATAAATATTGCTGATGTAGATATTGGAGTTTATAATTTAACAACGGGACAAAATGAGAAGTTTAGTAAAGCTCATCCTGTTCATAGTAATGAAGTTTGGACGCTTCATGTGGATGGGGCTAAATCTAAACAGGGTTATGGTATAGGGGCAGTCCTTAAAGGGCCTGAGAATCAAACATATTTTATGTCTTATCGCCTACAGTTCCCTTGTACAAATAATTTAGCGAAATACGAAGCACTAGTATTAGGATTGAAATTTGCTTTGGACAGAGGTGTAAGAAATATCCAAGTTTTTACAGATTCAGAGTTGGTGGCTAATCAAGTTAAAGGTAAATTCCAGTGTAAGGCATCTTATTTAAAAGGATACAAACACCGAGCATGGGATCTCGTGGAAGATTTTGATGCTTTTAATTTAACGCACATACCTAGAGAGCAGAATTCACGTGCAGATGTCTTGGCTTCATCAGCCGCAAGTCTGAAACCACTAGAAGAATTCAAATGGAACAAGTTTTCGATCGAGTTAGTCCCTTGTCCTTCGGTCCCAAATAATGTGGATAATTTTTAGGTTTTCTCTGATGACCAGCAGATTATAAATTTTTTATAGAGTACCAAAGCGTTTGAAAATGCTATAATCGATGATGGACAAAGGGATACTCTATTGGAGCAGTTAGACGATGAAAGGGGAATAATAAGGTTGAAAGATAACAAAATTCCAAAAGGGATGGTAGAACTGGAGCGGCTCTTTGATGTTGACCAAATCAAGCAAAAGGTGAGTTCTAAGGATTCTATGGGTGTAACAAATAGTGAGACTGAGAACCTAAACGTGGGGACTGAAGAAGATCCCGAGCACCTCAAGTTGGCTAAAACTTGTGACCCGAAAATAAAAAGAAATATGATTGATTTTCTTCACAGGTCCAAGGATGTTATGGCCTGGTCTTACAAAGACTTAAAGGTTTTTGATCCGAAAGTTTACACTCATATTATACCTTTAAAAGAGTTTTGCAAACCTTTTCGGCAAAAACAGAGGCATGTCAATGCTCTACTAGAGCCCCTCATCCAGAAGGAGGTAGAAAAATTATTGAGTGCCGCCATTATTTTTCCCATTAGGCATTCTACTTGGGTGGCCAATTTGGTGCCAATCAGAAAGAAAAATGGAGAGATCCGCTTGTGTGTGGATTTTAGAAATTTGAACAAGGCATCTGAGAAAGATAATTATCCTCTACCTTCCATGGATGAGGTGTTACAGATTGTCAATGGTTCAGAAATGATGTCTTTCCTAGACGGTTTCTCAGGGTATAATCAGATATTAGTTGAAAAGGAAGACAGGATGAAAACTGCCTTCACAACCAAGTGGGGAACTTTTGCCTACAAAAGAATGTCGTTCGGATTGATTAATGTCGGAGCTACTTTTCAACGTGCGATGGATCATGCTTTCAAAGGCCTTATGGGTAAGTGCATTGTTGTTTACATGGATGACTTAACAATTTTCTCTAAATCTCGGTTTGACCACGTAAAACACTTGGAGTCTGTGTTCAACAAATGCAGGGAGTTCGACATTTCTTTGAATCCGAAGAAGTGCATTTTTGGTGTAACGGAAGGAAAGCTCCTTGGGCACTTGATCACCAAAGATGGCATTTCCATGGATCCCGACGAGTTGAAGCCATATCCGGCATACCCTTTCCCAACTCTAAGAAAGAGTTAAGATCCTTTTTTGGAAAAATTAAACTTTGTCAGGAAGTTCATCTCTGGTTTTGAGAAATAGTCAAGCCACCGAATGACATGCTAAAGGAAACCTCTCGTATTGCCTGAGACAATAGAAGCTAAAACAGCATTCCAAGAAATCAAGATTGCCATCAAGCAAGCTCCAGTTCCGTGTGCAGTTCCCAAAGTGGAAGATTTTTACTTGTACACCTTTCTTCTGAACACACACTTGCTATAGTTCTGACCCAACGAAGAGAAACGGGGGAGCATCCAATTGCTTTCAAGAGTACCAATTTAAAGGGGGCTGAGCTAAAATATTCTCGCTTAGATAAACAAGCCTATGCCTTGGTGAGAGAACAATTAAGCCTGCGGTTTCAGCACTACATACTAAGAAGCAGAGTTCATGCTATAGTTCCCCACCGGATGTTAAATACCTTACCTAATTAGGATGAGACTGGGGTGAACTAAGAGGTAATTGGGTTACAAGACTCAAGAATACGACTTTTGGCCTGCCCAAAATTAATCGAAAGGACTTGGTTTGTCTCGACACATTGCCGAAATACCTATAAGAAGAAATTAATCGGTTGAATTTCTAGATTCGATGATCGGTATGGAGATATTATTCTATCTGGATTTGGAATTTGGTTTTCCCATCTCACTTGAATAGAACCCAAAGGAGAGCACTAAAACTGAAAGCTGCTCATTATCTCCTCAAAGGAGGCAACTTGTATAGAGAGAATTATGTTGGCATTTTCTTAAGATGCATTTCTCGAGAGTGAAGCCAATGAGGTGATGTCCAGTTTTCATAAAAAGTTAGGGCGAGCAAGGCATTCCTCGGGATCCCGCCTCTCGCATAAAATATTGAGAGAAGGCTATTACTGGCCTACATTGTTTAAAGATGCGCATCAACATGTGAGAACTTGCCATCAGTGCCAAACTTTTGCATCCAAAGAGGCCAATCGAGCTCTACCATTGCAGCCTGTTGTAATAAATAAACCTTTTATGCAATGGGGACTTGATTTTGTGGGAGTGATAAACCCAAATTCTTCAGCAGGGCATAAGTATGTTCTAACAGCTACTGATTACTACACAAGATGGGTCGAAGCAACAACCACCATGAGAAGTACAGCTCATGAAGTGATCGAATTTCTAGAGTCAAATGTCATAACCAGGTTTGGGGTTCCTCTGAATTTGGTGTGTGATAATGGACCAGCCTTCCAATCATTAGAGTTTGCAGAATGGGCATACCAGATGGGGATAGTTATCATATTTTCATCCAACTATTATCCCCAAGGTAATGGACTAGTTGAGTCCACGAATAAGAATTTAATGAATGCCATTAAGAAATATTAGCAGACAAACCAGGACAAATGGCATACATTATTGAAATATGCACTTTGGGCTGACAGGATAAGATATAAAGTGGCTCTTAAGACTTCCCCATTTGCTTTGCTGTATGGTACTCAGCCCATTGTTCCCATCTCTTTGAAAAACTACTTATCAATTTGTTTTAGACTAATTTGAGGATCAAGCGGATGCAGAGGCTCGTGTTTTGGATCTAACTAATTTACAGGATGAACGACTCCAAGCCCTGGAACATTTCAGTCGGCACCAAGAAACCGTCAAGCGTTGGTTTGACAAAAGAGCCAGAGTGAAAGCTTTCAGACTTGCAGACCTGGTGCTTCTATGGGACAAGGCCCATGAAAAGAAAGGTAAACATACAAAGTTGCAGCCGCTATGGATAGGGCCATACCAGATTGCTGAGATCCCGGGTAATAACGCATTTCGTTTACAGGACCTTGATGGTAATTTTCTGAACCTCCCTGTTAATGGTCAATACCTAAAGCATTATTTCTCAGTTGTTCCATCCAATATATCATTTGAATGAATCACAAAGAAGTTGTAACATGTGTATACATTGTAAATAAACTTTGAAGTAGTTTGTTTTATTTTATTTTATTTTATTTTAAAGGTCTATGTTTTATCCTTTGGGGTCTGTATGAAATAGTCTGTTTTATTTTATTTTTTTTGATTTTAAAGGTCTGTGTTTTATCCTTTGGGGTCTATACAAAGTAGTTTGTTTTATTTTATTTTGTTTGATTTCAAAGGTCTGTGTTTTATCCTTTGGGGTCTGTACAAATTAGTCTGTTTTATTTTATTTTGTTTGATTTTTAAATTTCTATGTTTTATCCTTTGGGGTCTGTACAAATTTCTTTAGCTTTTAAAATTTTGTTTTTTTAGTTTTGCCTGAACATCAAAGAAAAAGTCAGCCTTCTAAAATTGTTTTATTCTGAGTTCAAAATCCAGTGTTCATTATTCTAATTGAGAGATAGTCTTGCTTAAACTCGAACAGTGGAACTATTTTGTTATTCAAAACAACAGTAGAAAGATGATTGGATTTTGTGTCTTGCTTGCCACAGTTATTTTAATTATAAAGAAACTGCTATACTGTTTGGCTGGAGAAACTCCCAGGGAATCCAAGAAAAGTTGGTCATAAGAGGGGACTCTGATTCATGAAATTATTTGAGTATCCATAGAGGCTATCACACTCAGTGCCGAGCGCTCCGGATCGATGAAATATTAAAAAAAAATTGTTGTTCTTTTTTTAAGGCTTTTCAGATTTCGGTATATTTCAAAGGAGAGAGAGAGAAGGTGAAAGTTGAGCAAGACAACATAAAACTGGCACTCTGTTATTTCCTATAAAAAAAAAAAAAAAAAAAGGGAGAAGGAAAAAGTTATGTAATGAAAGAGGTAGCCAAGGCTTTAGAAGATGTTTTCTTTTACCAAGTTGTAGATACTACCTCACAGTTGTGGATCAGGGTCGTGTAAATCTAAAGAGTAACTCTGTCGGGGCTATAAAAGGGTAAACTAGTAAACAGAGCCCTACTCGGTTTCCCCTTTCACAACTCAGTTTCTCCTTTCTAGAAAAGCTGATCAATCCAGAGTACAACATTCGAAGGCCCAGTCATTCTTGAAGAAAGTTTTATACGCTTATAATTGCACATCAGAAATCTTCCTTAAGTGATTCAACCTAGTATGTCCTTGGGAAATTTTAACAACTATCAGGTAGTAGTTAATTTATTTTGAAGAATATTTGTGGCAAGGCATGGTACATGGTCTACATTGTTTTTAAACTAGAGTCTTGGATTCTAAAATTATTGAGAAGCAACACACCCCCACTGAAAAAATGAATTTCCATCCTTTGAAAATATTTAGCTATTCATTTTACAGTAGGGACCCTCTTGATGTTTTCCAGGTTTTTATTCCAAATTTTGCTTGCCTCCTTCTTCTTCAAATTTTGCATATACCAAAGTATCCAAGTAGGCTTGCCTGTGGCTTTGATTTCAATTTAGAATTCATTTTTAAAATGTTAGAGTCATTTCTGAGTAAAGAAAATCTTTCACTAAATATGCAAAATACAGATGAATGAATTCATTAAAGTCAAACTACAAATTCTGGAAATTTTGCTAAGTACTGGAAACGTCGCGAAATCGCGACACTTCCATTTTTGGAAAAGTCGCGATATCGCGACACTTTCCATTTTTGGAAATGTCGCGAAATCGCGACGGGTCTTGGAAAATTTTGCTAAGTGCTGGAAACGTCGCGATATCGCGACACTTTCATTTTTGAAAAGTCGTGATATCGTGACACTTTCCATTTTTGGAAATGTCGCGAAATCGCGACGGGTTTTGGAAGAGAAAGCCAAGTTTTGGGAACGTCGCGATATCGTGACAGGTTTGAGTCGAAAGCCAAACTTGATGAAAATGTCGCGAAATCGTGACATATTTTGGAAGAAAAGACCAAGTGTTGAAAATGTCGCGATATCGTGACATATTTGGAAAGGAAGTGCAAGTGTGAAAATTTAATTTAAAGCAGTTGTGGAAAATGTCGCAAATTGTGACATATTTTGGAAGAAAAGACCAAGTGTTGAAAACGTCGTGATATCGCGACATATTTGGAAAGGAAGTGCAAGTAATGAAAATGTCGCGATTTCATGACGTGTTTTGGAAGAAAAGTGCAAGTGATAAAAACGTCGCGATATCGTGACACATTTTGGATGAATGCAAGTCTTGATGAAAAGGGCGCGATTTCGCGACATGTCGCGAAATCGTGACATGTCATGGTTTCGCGGCAAAAGGAGCAAAAAAATGGTTAAGGCATGGAGGTGTCACGATTTCACAACGTCGCGAAATTGTGACAAGGTTCGAAGCAGAAAGTCTAAGGCATAAAGGTCGCGAAATCGCGAATGTCGTGATATCGTGAAGGTAAAGGAGGAAGGGCGAAGGAAGGTCGTGATTTGCGACATGTCGCGAAATCGTGACATGTCGCGGTTTTGCGCTGAAGGTCGCCAGAGAGAGCAAGGGCGAAGGAAGGTCACGATTTCGTGACATGTCACGGTTTCACGGCTGAAGGTCGCTAGAGAGAGTAAAGGCGAAGGAAGGTCATGATTTTGTGACATGTCACGAAATCGCGACATGTCGCGGTTTCAAGGCTGAAGGTAGCCAGAGAGAGCAAGGGCAAAGGAATGTCACGATTTTGTGACATGTCATGAAATTGCGACATGTCACAGTTTTGTGGCTGAAGGTCACCAGAGAGCCAAGTGCAAAGAAAAGGTCGCGATTTCGACATGACATGTCGCGGTTTCACGGCAAAAGAGACAAAGAGGCCAAAATGAAAAATAGTTGGAGGAAAGTGTCGTGTTATCATGACACGTGTCAAAAGCAAATAAAGCCGACATATAATGAACATTAAGGTTTTGATTTAATAATATTAAAGTACTAATCCTTGCATGTCTTTTGCAGAAAGCCATCTGGCAGTTGCATACTAACGGAAGTAATGGCGGGAAAGACAAAATAAGCACGGATTAAATGAAGGTCGTCAGATGGAAATTGGAGATGTCGAGAATTGTTGGTTCATCCAGATTTTATAGATCTGGCCGCAAAGAGACTTTACGGTGACTAAGCAACTGCCCATTTAATGGAGTATGTCGACAATTGATCGAAAAATGAAAATATCTACACATAGTTACCGAAATTTGTCGATGGATGCATTTAACAGAAGAATTTATGGTGAAAGTAATGGCATGCGGAGAATTTCAACTCAGAAGCGGCTCTGCGAAGATAAAGTGTCAGAGAAGCCGGTGACTCATCCGAATTTCTCTGAGGAATTAATGAGACCCTCCCGGCAAGTGCACCAGAAATATGAAGATATTTACTTGCAGTTACAGATGGATGAGAATAACATCAGATCATGCCTTTTCCATTTATGGCAAGTAACTACACTCGGATTTGCAGAGTGGTTAGGGTTTATAAAAAACTCTATTTTTAAAGGGCCTTATATTGTAAAACCCCGGTAGTAAGGTTAAGAGGATAAAATTTAGGGTTTGAGAAGAAGATATTCCTAAAAAGATCAGGGTCTGTCCTGGGTCTATAAATACTTCTTCTGAATGTAAATCACGAGAGGCGAAAACTTAGAAATAAAAGCTATTGGAGCAATTTCTTGCAAATCTTGTTTGAATGCTTTGTTCTGGACTTAGAGTTGGTGTGATTTTTCTTTTTCTGTGATAGCATGGCCAGGAGCCTAATCTCTTTCAGATTGTGATAAGTTCATCTTCTTTTGTTTTCATTTCATTAAGGTTTATTTAATTTATGTTGTAGATCTATGTTACCAGGATTGGATATGCTGTTAGGCTTCATTTTCTTTATTGTATGTTAGGGAAAATTATAGATTTAAGGTTCAGGCCTGTTCTAATTGCTCTGTCCTCACTGTGCGAGCTAGGCTGCTAGTGAGAGATACCAATTTTAACCGACTTCCCTTCTGTTTATAATTTTCTATTAGATCTATTTCATCTTTGTCTTATGCTCTTAGTTGAAAGTGATCTTAGAAAGTTGGACACTTTCTTCTTTGATTTGTTCTATTATGAAGCTAACCGATATAACTAAAAATTGGTAGTTGTGGTTTTGCGACTAAGTTAGATAAACTTCTCTTTTCGCCCTACCCTACTCTCTCTGTTCCACCGTGAAATGATCCATTTTTATCTTTCTTTAAATTTGTCTTTTATTTAAATCTGCTAAAGCATAAAGAGCTAGATCAAAGAACTGATTGTAAATCTGATTATCCACAAAGATAACCAACTCCAAAAACATTACTGAACTGAAGTCCCGAGCCCGTTGTAAGGTAATAGACAATCCACTTGAAACTATTCCAGAAGTGGAAAAGAGTGAATAGACATTCGACCCAACTCCGTAACTCACACCTTGGATATCCAGCAAGATCCTAAAGTGAGTGGGATTTATCCCGTATAAGTGTTATCGGTATTTTATGCTCATTCTTCATAGGGTGTGTATAAAAGTCGAACCAACATTTAAAATTGGCGCTAGAAGGAGGGCCCAAGTTGAACTCTGTTCAGTATTGTAAGTTGTCTGTGCAGAGTCTGGTATTTTATCTTTTGAATCCTTTTCCCTCTTCCTCAGCCTTTTAAAACTTGTTTGTTTGAGTTTTTGCCTAAACAGTGGAACTCAACACCAATATTTAAAATTGCTAGAAAAGAGGACCTGAAGTTCAGTAGTCTGTTAAGGATTGTAAGGTTGTAAGTGTTGGTGAAAAGCTGGATTCTAATTATAGGGTAACAAGGTCCCACTCTAGAGCTGGAGAGCTCCTTGTGCCTGAGTTAGAAACTCCTGTTAGAAACTCCTAGAAGAAGCAACCTCAGAAGGGCCAAGTCCTTGTCTGAAATAGTTTTGTCACCACTTGTAGTTACTCCAACTGCAACTGAAAATATCATTGTCAATCAAGTAATAATGGCAAACTGGTTAGGTTCCACTGCCTTAAATATCTCGGGTGCAGCCCATGACTTGCCTAGAAATCTTGAGAGATATCTTCCCAGATATAAACATGATGGAACTAGGACAGCAGAAGAACATCTAGTAGCATTCAAGAATGCTCTGAAATTGTTAAATGTACAACATGAAGATGTGGCTTGCAGATTGTTCCCGTTCACTCTCCAGGAGGGAGCTTACGATTGGTTTCTAAATCTCACTAACGATTCTATTACCAGTTGGAATGACTTGGAAAAGGTTTTTGTATCACAGTTTGGTGAGGTAATAGATCCCAGTGTATTATATCAACAGTTTTCTGGTATTAAAAGAGAAATAAATGAATCTATCAGATCTTACAATGTTAGATTTCAGAAGGCTTATGGTAGACTGACTGGTTATTATGTGCCGAATGCAGACCTGGCATTAGAGATTTTTAGGAATTCTCTGGATCCAATGACTTCTATTTTCTTGAAAAGAGATCCCTCTATTACCAATTTAACAGAGGCTTACAAAGAAGCTTTGGTTCTAGAAAGACACTTGGGACCCCAACCTTTAAATGCTCAGCAAATTCCTTTGGTCACATAAGTTGCCCCTATTTTCAATCCCATACCACATCAGATGATGTTGCCAATGTGTCAGACTCCACCATCAGGAAATCCATTGGTTGTAACACCTGCTGAAAATGTACAGAACCCAGGTAAAGAAGCTGATAATGCAAGAGTTGAAGAAGTGTCAAAAATAGTCCAAAAGTTGGCCAATGATTTTTTGAGTTTTAAAAGGCAGGTTTCTACTGGGGAGAACTCAAACAGGTATTCCTATCAGCAGAACAGATTCACTCGGCCCCCATACGAACCCAATAAGGATTATAAAGGTAAAGGTCATGATGTAAATATTTGTGATTTGGCTTTGCCTAACTGGTGCAGGATACATGCTACTTCTCAGCACGGGGAGTTGGATTGTTTGGAATTTTGTAACGCCTTTGAAGCTTTGTCTGGGGAGTTGATTTCTCCTGAACATCAAAGAAATGCGGATGGCCCAAGTTCATCCAGCCACAATGCAGCCATGGTCTTGGATTCTTTCACTTTCCCGGGTGAATCTGAGAATGTAGTTGAAATGCCTATGGATGAGGTGCAGGCTTTTCAACAATACAGGAGGGACAACTACAACCTCAAAAATAGAAATCCGGAGCCCAACACTACATCTACCCCTCCGGACAACTCCCACAATGTTCCTCCAGATCCATCTTCAAGCAATAACCCATCTCCACCCAAGGGAGGAAATCCGAGAGGACCAGATGCTTTTGTCCCTCCACTCAATAAGGGATATAATATAGTGGAGGACATGAAGAAGATCAAAGCCAACATCACTCTTCATGAGTTGGCCCAAATTTCAGAACAGAGGGATAACTTGATTAAAACATACTCTGGGCCTACTACAAAATCTTTGGACAGGGGAAAGAAGATGGCAAATGCGAATGTAGCCATGTATAAAGAGAAGACTAAGGTTCCACCTTTTCTATCGATCGTTCGTATTTTTGGGAAAAACTTACACAACTGTCCGGTAGATTCGAGTGCTTCAGCCTAATGTTATGCCTTTGGCCATTTGTCAACAGTTGGGTTTGACCCCAATGAAGTCTGAAAGAAGAGTTGTCCAATTGGACAAATCAGAGGTTAAAGTAGTAGGTGAACTTCAGAATATCCATATCCAGTTAGCATCTGAACCAAGGGCACAACACAGAATTGAAATTCAGGTGGTGGATATTCCTGTGGGGTACGGGATGCTTCTGAGCAGGGATTGGTCGAAATCTTTGAATGGATACTTGGCAACTGACTTTTCACACATGTGGTTGCCGTGGAAAGGAGTGGCAAACCAATTAAGGGTTGAAAGAGAACCCAGATACAAACATACGATCACTGAATATAATGCAGAAAATGAGACTGTAAATATTGTTGATGTAGATATTGGAGTTTATAATTTAACAACGGGACAAAATGAGAAGTTTAGTAAAGCTCATCCTGTTCATAGTAATGAAGTTTGGACGCTTCATGTGGATGGGGCTAAATCTAAACAGGGTTCTGGTACAGGGGCAGTCCTTAAAGGGCCTGAGAATCAGACATATTTTATGTCTTATCGCCTACAGTTCCCTTGCACAAATAATTTAGCGAAATACGAAGCACTGGTATTAGGATTGAAATTTGCTTTGGACAGAGGTGTAAGAAATATCCGAGTTTTTACAGATTCAGAGTTGGTGGCTAATCAAGTTAAAGGTAAATTCCAGTGTAAAGCATCTTATTTAAAAGGATACAAACACCGAGCATGGGATCTCGTGGAAGATTTTGATGCTTTTAATTTAACGCACATACCTAGAGAGCAGAATTCACGTGCAGATGTCTTGGCTTCATCACCGCAAGTCTGAAACCACTGGAAGAATTCAAATGGAACAAGTTTTCGATCGAGTTAGTCCCTTGTCCTTCGGTCCCAAATAATGTGGATAATTTTCAGGTTTTCTCTGATGACCAGCAGATTATAAATTTTTTACAGAGTACCAAAGCGTTTGAAAATGCTATAATCGATGATGGACAAAGGGATACTCTGCTGGAGCAGTTAGACGATGAAAGGGGAATAATAAGGTTGAAAGATAACAGAATTCCAAAAGGGATGGTAGAACTGGAGCGGCTCTTTGATGTTGACCAAATCAAGCAAAAGGTGAGTTCTGAGGATTCTATGGATGTAACAAACAATGAGACTGAGAACCTAAACGTGGGGACTCGAAGAAGATCCCAGGCACCTCAAGTTGGCTAAAACTTGTGACCCAAAAATAAAAAGAAATATGATCGATTTTCTTCACAGGTCCAAGGATGTTATGGCTTGGTCTTACAAAGACTTAAAGGTCTTTGATCCGAAAGTTTACACTCATGTTATACCTTTAAAAGAGTTTTGCAAACCTTTCCAGCAAAAATAGAGGCATGTCAACGCTCTGCTAGAGCCCCTCATCCAGAAGGAGGTAGAAAAATTATTGAGTGCCGCCATTATTTTTCCCGTTAGGCATTCTACTTGGGTGGCCAATTTGGTGCCGGTCAGAAAGAAAAATGGAGAGATCCGCTTGTGTGTGGATTTTAGAAATTTGAACAAGGCATCTAAGAAAGATAATTATCCTCTGCCTTCCATGGATGAGGTGTTACAGATTGTCAATGGTTCGAAAATGATGTCTTTCCTAGACGGTTTCTCAGGGTATAATCAGATATTGGTTGAAAAGGAAGACAGGATGAAAACTGCCTTCACAACCAAGTGGGGAACTTTTGCCTACAAAAGAATGTCGTTCGGATTGATTAATGTCGGAGCTACTTTTCAACGTGCGATGGATCATGCTTTCAAAGGCCTTATGGGTAAGTGCATTGTTGTTTACATGGATGACTTAACAGTTTTCTCTAAATCTCGGTTTGACCACGTAAAACACTTGGAGTCTGTGTTCAACAAATGCAGGGAGTTCGACATTTCTTTGAATCCGAAGAAGTGCATTTTTGGTGTAACGAAAGGAAAGCTCCTTGGGCACTTGATCACCAAAGATGGCATTTCCATGGATCCTGACAGAGTTGAAGCCATATCCGGCATACCCTTTCCCAACTCTAAGAAAGAGTTAAGATCCTTTTTTGGGAAAATTAACTTTGTCAGGAAGTTCATCTCTGGTTTTGCAGAAATAGTCAAGCCACTGAATGACATGCTAAAGGAAACTACTCAGATTTCCTGGACAACAGAAGCTAAAACAGCGTTCCAAGAAATCAAGACTGCCATCAAGCAAGCTCCAGTTCTGGTGAGCCCAGATTTCAGTGCAGATTTTTACTTGTACACCTTTTCTTCTGAACACACACTTGCTGCAGTTCTGACCCAACGAAGAGAAACGGGGGAGCATCCAATTGCTTTCAAGAGTACCAATTTAAAGGGGGCTGAGCTAAAATATTCTCGCTTAGATAAACAAGCCTATGCCTTGGTGAGAGCAGTTAAGCAGTTCAGGCACTACATACTAAGAAGCAGAGTTCATGCTATAGTTCCTGACCCAGCTGTTAAATACCTATTAAGCCAGGACGAATTGGGTGAACTAAGAGGTAATTGGGTTACAAGACTGCAGGAATACGACTTAGAAATTTGGCCTACAAAATTAATCAGAGGACTTGGTTTGTCTCGACACATTGCCGAAATACCTGTACAAGAAGAAATTAATCAGTTGAATTCTGGATTCGATGACTGGTATGGAGATATTATTCATCTGCTGCAATTTGGAATTTGTCCATCTCACTTGAATAGAACCCAAAGGAGAGCACTAAAACCGAAAGTCGCTCATTATCTCCTCAAAGGAGGCAACTTGTATAGAGAGAATTATGCTGGCATTTTCTTAAGATGCATTTCTCAGATGAAGTCAATGAGGTGATGTCCAGTTTTCATGAAAAGTTAGGGGCAGGGCATTCCTTAGGATCTGCTACTACGCATAAAATATTGAGAGCAGAGCTATTATTGGCCTACATTGTTTAAAGATGCGCATCAGCATGTGAGAACTTGCCATCAGTGCCAAACTTTTGCATCCAAAGAGGCCAATCGAGCTCTACCATTGCAGCCTATTGTAATAAATAAACCTTTTATGCAATGGGGACTTGATTTTGTGGGAGTGATAAACCCAAATTCTTCAAGCAGGGCATAAGTATGTTCTAACAGCTACTGATTACTGCACAAGATGGGTCGAAGCAACGAGCCACCATGAGAAGTACAACTCATGAAGTGATCGAATTTCTAGAGTCAAATGTCATAACCAGGTTTGGGGTTCCTCCGAATTTGGTGTGCGATAATGGACCAGCCTTCCAATCATTAGAGTTTGCAGAATGGGCATACTAGATGGGGATAGTTATCGATTTTCATCCAACTATTATCCCCAAGGTAATGGACTAGCTGAGTCCACGAATAAGAATTTAATGAATGCCATTAAGAAATCTACAGCGGACAAACCTAGACAATGGCATACATTATTGAAATATGCACTTTGGGCTGACAGGATAAGATATAAAGTGGCTCTTAAGACTTCCCCATTTGCTTTGTTGTATGGTACTCAGCCCATTGTTCCCATCTCTCTGAAATTACCTACTTATCAATTTGTTTTAGACTATTTTGAGGATCAAGCAGATGCAGAGGCTCGTGTTTTGGATCTAACTAATTTATAGGATGAACGACTCCAAGCCCTGGAACATTTCAGTCGGCACCAAGAAACCGTCAAGCGCTGGTTTGACAAAAGAGCCAGAGTGAAAGCTTTCAGACTTGCAGACCTGGTGCTTCTATGGGACAAGGCCCATGAAAAGAAAGGTAAACATACAAAGTTGCAACTCGCTATGGATAGGGCCATACCAGATTGCTGAGATCCTGGGTAATAACGCATTTCGTTTACAGGACCTTGATGGTAATTTTTTGAACCTCCCTGTTAATGGTCAATACCTAAAGCATTATTTCTCAGTTGTTCCATCCAATATATCGTTTGAATGAATCACAAAGAAGTTGTAACATGTGTATACATTGTAAATAAGCTTTGAAGTAGTTTGTTTTATTTTATTTTGTTTGATTTTAAAGGTCTATGTTTTATCCTTTGGGGTCTGTACAAAGTAGTTTGTTTTATTTTATTTTGTTTGATTTTAAAGGTCTGTGTTTTATCCTTTGGGGCCTGTACAAAGTACTTTTCTTTTATTTTATTTTATCCTTTGGGGTTGTACAAAGTAGTTTTATTTTATTTTGTTTGATTTTTAAAGTTCTATGTTTTATCCTTTGGGATCTGTACAAATTTCTTTAGCTTTTAAAATTCTATTTTTTTTAGTTTTGCCTGGGCAGCAAAGAAAAAGTCAACCTTCTAAATTTGTTTTATTCTGAGTTCAAAATCCAGTGTTCATTATTCTAATTGAGAGATAGTCTGCTTAAACTAAATAGTGGAACTATTTTGTTATTCAGAACAATAGTAGAAAGATGATTGGATTTTGTGTCTTGCTTGCCACAGTTATTTTAATTATAAAGAAACTGCTATACTGTTTGGCTGGAGAAACTCCCAGGGAATCCAAGAAAAGTTGGTCATAAGAGGGGACTCTGATTCGTGAAATTATTTGAGTATCCATAGAGGCTATCAGTACCCAGGCCGAAGCAGTTCCAGATTGATGAAATATTAAAAAAAAAATTGTTCTTTTTTAAGGCTTTTCAGATTTCGGTATATTTCAAAGGAGAGAGAGAGAAGGTGAAAGTTGAGCAAGACAACATAAAACTGGCACTCTGTTATTTCCTATAAAAAAAAAAAAAAAAAGGGAAGGAAAAAGTTATGTAATGAAAGAGGTAGCCAAGGCTTCAGAAGATGTTTTCTTTTACCAAGTTGTAGATACTACTTCACAGTTGTGGATCAGGGTCGTGTAAATCTAAAGAGTAACTCTGTCGGGGCTGTAAAAGGCTAAACTAGTAAACAGAGCCCTACTCGGTTTCCCCTTTCACAACTCGGTTTCCCCTTTCTAGAAAAGTTGATCAATCCAGAGTACAACATTCGAAGGCCCAGTCATTCTTGAAGAAAGTTTTATACGCTTATAATTGCACATCAGAAATCTTCCTTAAGTGATTCAACCTAGTATGTCCTTGGGAAATTTTAACAACTATCAGGTAGTAGTTAATTTATTTTGAAGAATATTTGTGGCAAGGCATGGTACATGGTCTACATTGTTTTGAAACTAGAGTCCTGGATTCTAAAATAGTGCTACTATTTTACCCGTAGATATCGCCATTTGTTGAGAAGCAACACACCCCCACTGAAAAAATGAATTTCCATCCTTTGAAAATATTTAGCTTTCATTTTACAGTAGGGACCCTCTTGATGTTTTCCAGGTTTTTATTCCAAATTTTGCTTGCCTCCTTCTTCTTCAAGTTTTGCATATACCAAAGTATCCAAGTAGGCTTGCATGTGGCTTTGATTTCAATTTAGAATTCATTTTTAAAATGTTAGAGTCATTTATGAGTAAAGAAAATCTTTCACTAAATATGCAAAATACAGATGAATGAATTCATTAAAGTCAAACTACAAATTCTGGAAATTTTGCTAAGTACTGGAAACGTCGCGAAATCGCGACACTTCCATTTTTGGAAAAGTCACGATATCGCGACACTTTCCATTTTTGGAAATGTCACGAAATCGCGACGGGTCTTGGAAGAATTTGCTAAGTGCTGGAAACGTCGCGATATCGCGACACTTCCATTTTTGGAAAGTCATGATATCGCGACACTTTCCATTTTTGGAATGTCACGAAATCGAGGTTTGAGTCGGAAGCCAAACTTGATGAAAATGTAGCGAAATCGTGACATATTTTGGAAGAAAAGACCAAGTGATGAAAATAGATGGACACATTTTGGAAGAAGTCTGTGGAAAAGGGAAATGGACATATTTTGGAAGAAAAGACCAAGTGTTGAAAAGTGGCGATATCGACATATTTGGAAAGGAAGTAGTAGAAAAGGATTCGACTTGGAAGAAAAGTGCAAGTGATAAAAATGTCGCGATATCGTGACACATTTTGGATGAATGCAAGTCTTGATGAAAAGGGCACGATTTCGTGACATGTCGTGAAATCGTGACATGTCGCGGTTTCACGACAAAAGGAGCAAAAAATGGTTAAGGCATGGAGGTGTCGCGAAATCGTGACAAGGTTCAAAGCAGAAAGTCTAAGGCATAAAGGTGTCACGAAATCGTGACATTGCGAAATTGCTACACAGTCGACGAAAGGCAGTGCAAGGGCGAAGGAAGGTCGCGATTTCGCGACATGTCGCAAAATCATGACATGTCACGGTTTCGCGGCTGAAGGTCGCCAGAGAGAGCAAGGGTGAAGGAAGGTCGTGATTTTGTGACATGTCACGAAATCATGACATGTCACGGTTTCACGGCTAAAGGTCGCTAGAGAGAGCAAGGGCGAAGGAAGGTCGCGATTTCGCGACATGTCACGAAATCGTGACATGTCACGGTTTCGCGGCTGAAGGTCGCCAGAGAGAGCAAGGGCGAAGGAATGTCACGATTTTGTGACATGTCACGAAATCGTGACATGTCACGGTTTCGTGGCTGAAGGTCGCCAGAGAGCCAAGTGCAAAGAAAAGGTTGCGATTTCGTGACATGTCACGAAATCGTGACATGTCGCGTTTTCGCGACAAAAGAGACAAAGAGGCCAAAATAAAAAATAGCTGGAGGAAAGCGTCGTGTTATCACGACACGTGTCAAAAGCAAATAAAGCCGACATATAATGAACATTAAGGTTTTGATTTAATAATATTAAAGTACTAATCCTTGCATGTCTTTTGCAGAAAGCCATCTGGCAGTTGCATACTAACGGAAGTAATGGCAGGAAAGACAAAATAAGCACGGATTAAATGAAGGTCGTCAGATGGAAATTGGAGATGCCAAGAATTGCTGGTTCATCCAGATTTTACAGATCTGGCCGCAAAGAGACTTTACGGTGACTAAGCAGCTGCCCATTTAATGGAGTATGTCGGCAATTGACCAGAAAATGAAAATATCTACACACAGTTATCGAAATTTGTCGATGGATGCATTTAATAGAAGAATTTATGGTGAAAGTAATGGCATGCGGAGAATTTCAACTCAGAAGCGGCTCTGCGAAGATAAAGTGTCAGAGAAACCGGTGACTCATCCGAATTTCTCTGAGGAATTAATGAGACCCTCCCGACAAGTGCACCAGAAAGATGAAGATATTTACTTGCAGTTACAGATGGATGAGAATAACATCAGATCATGCCTTTTCCATTTATGGCAAGTAACTACACTCAGATTTGCAGAGTGGTTAGGGTTTATAAAAAACTCTATTTTTAAAGGGCCTTATATTGTAAAACCCCGGTAGTAAGGTTAAGAGGATAAAATTTAGGGTTTGAGAAGAAGATATTCCTAAAAAGATCAGGGTCTGTCTTGGGTCTATAAATACTTCTTCTGAATGTAAATCACGGGAGGCGAAAACTTAGAAATAAAAGCTATTGGAGCAATTTCCTGCAAATCTTGTTTGAATGCTTTGTTCTGGACTTAGAGTTGGTGTGATTTTTCTTTTTTGTGATAGCATGGCCAGGAGCCTAATCTCTTTCAGATTGTGATAAGTTCATCTTCTTTTGTTTTCGTTTCATTAAGGTTTATTTAATTTATGTTGTAGATCTGTGTTACCAGGATTGGATATGTTGTTAGGCTTCATTTTCTTTATTGTATGTTAGGGAAAATTATAGATTTAAGGTTCAGGCCTGTTCTAATTGCTCTGTCCTCACTGTGCGAGCTAGGCTACTGGTGAGAGATACCAATTTTAACCGACTTCCCTTCTGTTTATAATTTTTTGTTAGATCTGTTTCATCTTTGTCTTATGCTCTTAGTTGAAAGTGATCTTAGAAAGCTGGACACTTTCCTCTTTGATTTGTTCTATTGTGAAGCTAACCGGTATAACTAAAATTGGCAGTTTTGGTTTTGCAGCTAAGTTAGATAAACTTCTCTTTTCTGCCCTACCCTACTCTCTCTGTTCCACCGTGAAATGATCCATTTTTATCTTTCTTTAAATTTGTCTTTTATTTAAATCTGCTAAAGCATAAAGAGCTAGATCAAAGAACTGATTGTAAATCTGATTATCCACAAAGATAACCAACTCCAAAAACATTACTGAACTGAAGTCCCGAGCCCGTTGTAAGGTAACAGACAGTCCACTTGAAACTATTCCAGAAGTGGAAAAGAGTGAATAGACATTCGACCCAACTCTGTAACTCACACCTTGGATATCCAGCAAGATCCTAAAGTGAGTGGGATTTATCCCGTATAAGTGTTATCGGTATTTTATGCTCATTCTTCACAGGGTGTGTATAAAAGTCGAACCAACACTCTTGACTATTGCTCTCCTCAAACATATAGGAGATGCAAAATTTCACATGTCTCACATTATGATAAAGCTTCATGATTACATAACCTCCTACTTCACATATTGAAATATCTAATATGACTCTTCAATTTCATACTTGACACCTTACACTTATAGCTACTCACTTGCACTATTGATACCTTGCATACTCACACTTGCACTATTGACACCTTGCACACTCACACTTGCACTATTGACACCTTTCACACTTTATTACATAACACATAACACTCTTTACACTTTAACACATACTTTAGATACACACTCTTCCTAATCTAAATATTTACAATAGTACCCAATGGTACTTCAATAATACTCAATGTACCAAATAATGTAATACATCCATCAACATTAAATTATTGGTATAATTGGTATCCTAGCCAAGGAATCCTTCCTAGTGAAAAATCCAAGCTATCATGGACTAGAAGTTGCACCTACCTATAGAGTACTATGGCACAAATTTACTAGAGTCTACCTACTAGTTTAACATTTTTCCTCAAGTGTAGGTACATATATGAAAATAACACAAACCATATGGTAGACTATGATGGGCTAATTATAAACTATCTACAAGATCCCCAAGACATACACGTATTGACCACACTTCACCAAAAAAGTACACCACTAAGTAAAATGACCAAGTTCTACAAAAAAGGGATTGAATAGTGGTATCATTGGATAATGATCCTAGCATATAACATCTACCACATACACAATTCTAAAGTTACCATGGTAAAATGAATTAATATTAATAAAATTATAGTTACCATCATAACAGTAAAAATATTTCACTACATAAATTTAAAATTTATCATACTACAAGTAATAAGGAGTAAAACCAAAGTGAACCTATTAAAAAATAAATGAGTAAAACAAAAGTTACTAGAGAGTTAAAAATTAATTATTAGACAATAGCACCACCATAGAGTGGTCCTAGGAGTAAAACCAAAATGTCAAATTGTAGCATACACACAATATCTTCTCGAGCCCTTATCTCACTATAGTATTTATATTTGATGCAAATTCTTCATTTGGTGATGGAATTCTAACATAGAACTCTCATTCATGACAAAACATCATAACATCATGAAAAATAGTAAAAAAATGACAACACAACAAATCACAAATAAAAATAAAAGGAATTTTTTTATATATACAAACTATAAAAGTATATGAATTCTCATCAAATTGCCTTGTGAGTGAATATGACCCTCTTGTTGAGCCTTCACCTCTAGTGTACTTGCCCAATGACCTTGTTCTGCAATCTCTCTCTAACAATTTTGGGAACCCTTGGACAAAGAGATTATTCTCTAGCTAGCTTGGATGCTATCTCTCATTATTACACTAGATTCTCTATTACTTTCTTGATCTCATACTTTCTCAACTTGCCTCCCATAAGGGGGATATTCTTTATTTATAGGCTTATGAGAACTAGATACTACATGCAAGGAGAATTTTTAATGTATACATGATAACACTTTCTAGATATCTCATTTTTTACTACTTCCACAATATCAATACATTCTAGATATCTTTATTGGACTTTTCTTAGGATATTTATAATTATATAAGATAGTCAAAATATCACATACATCTAGAGAATTTCCCTTTTAGACTTTTTTGATGATATTTAAATAATTACATAATACTTCATACTTTCAAAAGTACCTTTTACTATCTTGGATTTTTAGATATTTTATAAGATATTATTTACAACATAACTCCTAGTGATAAAAACAATTGATAAGGACAACTTATCATGATAGTGACACTTTTACTATTAAATTTTACTATTCATTATTAGCTTTTACCATGACCTATCCCTATCATAATATTATTTTTATATACCTTACATATAAATGTTCTATTCTAATACCATTATTATTTAATGTTCATTGCAATGCTCTCAATGAAGCCACTATCTCACAAGCTATCTAAACAAGTTATCAAGTCATAATCTCCTCTAACAAGCCATTCAATTATATACTATACATACTCCTTATACTATTACACATATAAATAGCATGACAAAATTTTATGTAAATAGGTCCAACCTATGTTGAAATTATAATTTGACTTATGGCCAAGGCCTACATTGTACGATTTTTTGGATAGGCCTTACGCATTTTATTGGACAATATATTATTTATTTGTAATATTTTATTATGTAACACCTATGGACCCAAGTTAACTTTGATATGGTCAAATCCTCTTTATATCTAGTAATTAACCTAATTTCATCTTTTTATATCAGTGTAGGCTTAACTTTATTATATAATTGGGATTTTGGTATTGCTATAAAAATCCCTCTCCCATTTCTCATTTAATTATTAGAATATTGTGTAATATTATCCATGGATATAGTGATTATTTATGGTGCCTATGTGTACCTACCATATCTCTCATTTTTTATTCTTTCTTTTGCTTTATGTATAATATTTGAGTGTATGGTTTGCTTTTATTCATTTTCTAGAAAATATTGTAAATTCTAACATGGTATTAAAGCAGGTATGGAGTAGCAACACTTGGTTATGTGTAAAGCTAACTTGGTAACTCCAATTTTTCTTCCAATATTTGACATAAATTATTCCATAGATATTCATAAGATTTTTTTTGTAAAAGAATACAAGAGGAAACCCTACTCCATGGATCTCTTTTTATCCTTCAAACATCTTAGAGAATTTGTGTCTTCTCCTTATGCCTAAAATTTTGAGTTTGAATGTTTTCTCATTGCATTTCCATGCCTATAGCTCAAGAAGTAAATTTAGATAGAAATATTTTATTGTTTTCCACATGCAGTCCCTATAACAATGTGTTAATAGGATATGGTATTTTTTCAAAAAAAATGCACCCCTTATATGCATCTACTAAGGGTGGTAAGGCCACCACATGAGGGCATTATCAAATAATTTTCCTTTGTAATGTTTCTTTTAAAACTATGTTGTGCTTTGGTTGTTCAGAGTTTTTTCACTTTGGTTGCTCCAACCATCTTCATAGAGGATAAATGGTATGCTACCTTATTTTTTTACAAATTAGACCAGTGGTGGATTGGCCAATCAAAGTGGCATTAGGGTGTTACATGCTTAGAACTATGTTTGAATCTTGTATTAGCTATTCTATCATCTTTTGCATTGATATGTAGGTATTTCACCTATGGGTTTACCCACAACATCTCAAGTAGGATACTTAGTTGGATATGCCAAGGTAGTTGAAGTATTAGAAAGGGGAGAAAAACTTGTTCAAATCCCTTTGTTGACCATTTTTGAACTTCATTCTATCTTTGAGTTAGAAACATGTGATTGGAAGTCACTTAAATGACACAATGGTGTTGCACTATCTTAGATAATGCATTGTATTTTTTCCAATAAATACCTATGGTCAAATCCCACTGACACCACGTGTTGAAAGAAAATATTTTGTCGTTAACATGTAAACTAGTGTGGGGCTTTCACACACCCTAAAAAATAAATTTTTAATATTTTAAGACCCTCAACCAATCAAATGTTTGCAAGTGTTTATGATGATTTTAACAAAAGGAGCTAAAGTGGCAAAGTATGATTTGAGCTTAGTAGTAAATTAGAGTTTACTAAGTAGAAAGTTATAATTGGCTCTTTCAACCCTAAGGTTTAAGAATTTAATTTTTTTTGGGGGATCCATTTGGTTAAAAAACATGGGTCATATATTTTGTATAAGTGTTTTGAACCTATTTTTCAAATCACCTGATTTTTCAAGCTTTATACACTGGTGGCATTATTTCATGGACCTAGTATGGTGTTAGGGATGAAATTATGTCAAATGAACCACACAACCCTGGTTACTTGCCTTAATAGAAAAAAACTATAGTTTATGGTTTACCTGAATTATTTACCTACTATAGAAAAATAAACTATGGTGCATATTTCAAGAGGATAAAATAGTTATTCTTCATAATGAAATTCACCATCAAATAGAAGAAGAGGCACTAGGTCTATTTTACTTGCTATGAACTAGAGTTACTTTTTTACATCAAAGAGGAGAGTGAATTTATCAAGGTATGGTCAAAACTACACTAGGTCAAACCTATTGTGTAGGGATATTTTATTATCTTTGGCACATTGTCATCTTTTTATCTTATATTTTCCTTTTCATTGCATTTGGTTTTTCTTTCTATTACCCTTTTCTCCCAAGCTATTATATTATAAAGTGTGCCTAATATCTCATCCTATAAAAGATTTCGCCTTTATCAAAATCTTAGAGGCCATCGAATGATCCAAACCTTGTGCTCTCGAAATTGGCCCTATTGTGTCACTTTGCATGAGGCGTGATCTACCCCATCCACCTAGTCCACACCATATTTGATGGTTAGGTGATGAATATCATTATTGCTTCATCATTTAATTCATTTATTTTATAAATTAAAGGTGGTTTCCAAGGCTATATATGATACAATATTTTGGTGGTGCTATAGTGTATAAATCATGGCACTTTCTTGCCTAATTATAACAAAGGTTCATAAGGTCTTTATACAAATCAAACTAAACTAGCATTGCTTATAGAATGGAAACCTACTTAGTTCTAGAATTGAACTTTGCTGAAGAAGAAATAAACTACATTACATTTTCTAAATTGAAATGAAAATACTAAAAAGGAACTATCAAAATTAACAAATACTAAAATTTAAAGCTACTGAACTAAAATTACTAAAATAGAAAATTGTTGCTTAAAACTGTAATTGAATTACTAAATTAAAATTTGCATCAGTGGAAATAAAAAATACAGAGGAAAAGTGGTTCAACTAGCTAGAACCAACACAAAAACATGCTCATTCAAAAACAAGTGAAAACAAATAAAATAGAGCAATTTCTTATTTATAACATTTTAGCAATAAAAAGCAACTTTTTAACAAAAAATAAAAATAATAGAAAACTTGAAAAAAATGTGATAGATGTCCCTCCACCATCCTCAAGAGTGGGACATTGCTCCTATATCTAGTAGAAGGATTAAACGACTAATTTCTAAACTCTACTCAACCAATCACGCATCAAAGAAACATGTGGAAATAAACTACACTTTATTGACAAATTCTACTCTTACAAAAACTATTGATAATTTCTTGCAAATGCCAGCCAATTCATATTTACCTATTTTATCTATTATCCTCAATGTAGGTATGTGGGGTATATTTATGGAAATTCTTCCGCATTCCTAGCCTATGGTTGACAAATACAATTCCATCCATTTGTTGTCACAAACTGATTTGTTAATTTGCTACCAATGAATTTTGTCTAAAATTGAATAGATTTCTATTTGTACCAATTGTCCTATTGTTCTTGCCTCAAAATATTGAGATATATGCTTGAAATATGTGGAAGATAATTGGTTGTGATCAACCATACACCATATCACTTTCTTTCCTCAAAATTTGGTAAAAAATAGGTTTTCATCCAATTCTATAGCTATTTATGCAACTACTCCGAAACATCTAGCTGAGTAGTTGATAGATATTGTTGGTTTGGACTTTGGTCATACTGAGTCATATACAAATGCTTGATTTATTTCTCCTTATCTGGTTTAACATTCCCAAGGTGGTTCTAGCTCCAATTTTGGTGTTACACCTTAGCTCCCTATTAACCTATAGGTTGCTACCCAGATGTTCCAAAGCAGAACCTACAAGTTTTGTTTCCAACATGTTTCTTTCCCAGTTTTAGTTGTAGTGTGGAATTAAAAGTGCTACCTCATCTCACAAACATTTCTAAGGTAGGAAAAACTTTCAAATATAATCAGCCAATCAATTTTTAGCAAAAAATTTATTGATAGCTATTTTTCATTATGCTTCATTTATACTAATTAACTGCTAAAATCATGCAAAATAATGACAAAAAATGTAGAAAATCAACTAAATAAAAAAATAGTACTCCTTGTCATTTCATCATATGAACACTAACATATTAATGCACATTTAATCAAACATTTGGTAATTTAACTATATTATAAGTAAAAAACATGGCAGTTTTTATGTTCACAAAGATGAAATAACAAGGTATTTTAGTGCCTCATAATTAGTACAATCAAAAAGGATAATAGTTTAATGGCATGACCAATAGGGATGCAATGACATATTATTGGTCTCACAATCATGAAAATAAGTTAGGCCTAGATTTTGTGAGGGTCTTTGTCTATTCTGCTTGTTGAAGCATTTCTAATTTACTTGGTGAATTTGTTCAAGAATGATTACCTAGAATAAGACACTATGAAGGACATAAAATTTAGGTTTAAATGAATACCTCATTCTACCTTCTTCCAAAATGAAAGCTGCATTCACCTAGTGACTTTGTTAAAACTAAAATGATGCATTAGCCTAAGCATAATCACTGTACCACAAAGGTACCTCCTTCCTAGGATGATAGAATCTTAGTGCAACATCTTGAGCCACTAGCCATATGAGAAAAACTTCCAAGTTTAGTATTTTATATCCTAATATAATATACTATTGAAGGACCAATAACCGAGTTAGAGCACTAGTGGTAAATGGTCTTGTCGACACCTAAAACATGTCAATTTTATTTGTACAGTTGTTATGTTTCATTTCCTCATGTGTTATAACATATAGTCCATTGTGTGGTGGATCCATTGTGTTTATTTTACTTGTCTTCCTTATTCTAGCTGTCCCATTATCTTAGATTATTTGGACATAGAATTTTTTTTGGTTATTAAACCATGGCTAGTGTTCCACTCATTTTTTTATCAAAATTCTAAGAAGATTGTGGCCTCCCCTAGCTAACTAAAGTTCTCTCTTGGACCAAACACATATCACACATTAATTAAATTATGTGTTTAAGGAAGACGACACCATGAGTAGTCTTTCCATAAAGTGAATGATTTCCCCTACTCATACTATCATGCACATAATCCAAACCTAAGGATCCATAGTGCATGTCTAAAAAAAAGTGACAAAAGAGAAAAAAATCTAAATACTTGTTTCTCAAATATTTTAGATGTATCCACCAGGGCTATTGATGCCTAGTTGGAAGTGGAGCAATATCAAAGGATATGGGATAACATCCATATAGGTACACCTAACTAGAAGTGGAGTACACACTCTATATGGTGATATATTTGTCATATCAATAACTTTATTTTGTATAGACCTTGGAATTCTCATAGATGTGCTAGCTTATATTGGATTGTACTATAATTGGTTAGTCCAACCTTACTCAAAATTTGGAATTGAACAACATTGCACACACATTGGTGCCTGGTTGGCTTGACATTATCTAGGATGGTTTTGGTCTCTAAGGGATACTGATTGGATAGTCAATGAGTTTTATTAGTGCTACTAGGGTGCTTGAATTTCTTGAAAAAAAATTAGGATCTAACAACCCTAAGGTAGTGGGGCAATAAACACCTTGATGCCTCAACATTCACTATAAATACATCATTACATTTCCATTCATGTCATTATATCTTACTCATTATCCATTTAGTTTACATGTTTTTATCCATGTCTCACACCTACTTTCTATTGTGATTACCATCTGCTATGTTATGTTACTATGATATTGTGACTATGCATATGTTATTGATAAATTACACTCATTCTAATTGGTAACATGTATACACATATTTCCAAAATGTGATTGAACAAGCATCTATGAGTCTACACTATTTAATAACATACACCACATAACATATTATTTCTATCTACTCAAATCTATCTACATCATCTATAATTTATATATATCATCCATACTATACAAAATCACACTAAAACACATGCATCATATCATAACAAAAGTCATATGTATATATATTTTAAATAAATAATTATACATCCTCATAAAATTTTTGTAGGCTAAATCAAAATTTCCCTTAGGCATATACTCATCATCATAAAATGTACAAAAATGGTGGCTTCTCAATCCATAGCCAAAAATATCCATCCATTGTCTCCCTATTCCCCTCTACACTACCCTATAAATCATCATCGCCTAGCCTCTCCTATATACTATGTACACTATCCATCCCTGCTCTTGTCTATAACCTACTTGAGTGGATCATATACCTAACATCTATGATACAATATGATTTATAAAATGGGGCATTGATGGCATTATAGACATCATACTCCTATAGCACCATCATGATTTTGACATTGAATTTGAGGGTATAAGAATATTAGCCCTACTCAAGGCCACCTCTAATTCACACACTCTGTCCCTCTCCCATAGATAGCTTGGCAATGCAATATCCTTGCCCTATTGTAACTCAATAATATTAGTCTTTCAATCTGCTACATTAGCCTCTATCATTATTATAGGTGGTTGTGCTCTTAGTTTCTCCATATCATGCCTCATATACTATACCTCTATTATGCACGCATTCATATTAGTAGTCACATCCTCTATATGTCTATGTAGTATATCCTACTCATCCTGTATACTCTTCCTCTAGGATTGTAGTAGATCCCTCTTCTCCTATCATTTTTGCCTCTTTGTATGCCATCCATCCCTCTCCACTATAAAGGAAGTACCCCACTCTACCCTCTATTACTATAGTATCCAAATATGCTCCTCCAAAATAGTAGTCTACACCACAATGTCCATAAAACCCTCATAATCAAAGATATAATTACCCTTTAGACCATCACCATCCTTCACATATACCTTTGGATCTCCCCTAACTACTACATATGATATACTTGCTCCACTATCTAATTGATATCATACACACTGCTCTAAAGGTTCCTCCTACTCCTGTTGCTTCTCACTCTTATTCCCTCCTCTAGTCTCAATGCCACCTCAAACTAGCTACCCTTACTGGGTCATCCAAAAAATTCCATACTCTAGGGTCATACTAGCATCATCTACATCTAGAATTACTATCACCTTACTTTACTCAACCCCAAATGGCTCAACCTATGATGCTATGGTGGGCTTGTCTCCTCTCCTTCTATACACTACAGGTGGGTCTGATACACCTTGTCTAATACTAAACTATATCAAAACCTAGATGTACTATAATTACTCACACTAAATACTCCACCTCCAAACCAACCACCTCATTCTTTGTACCCAAGCTAACTACTCTACATCCTTATTCCATGTCATACCCTCTCTACATGGCCTCCAAATAATGTCCTTTGGCCTCAATCCTACCCACATCGCTCAGTAATATTCACCATCCCTTGGGTATGGCCCGCTAGCTCTGTTGTCCCTATCCCAATAGGCATATGCGGTCTACCCATGAAAAATTGTTCCCATACCCATACGTATAATAGCAAGTTGCACCATAAACCTGATCGCTCTTGTAATCACACCTCATAGAGCTATCTATAGTTATAAGCTAATAAAGTTGGGGCCCATGCATAGACTATCAGTCTTTCCACCATATCCATCACCAACCCTAATAGGTTTCATGGGAACCATGCACCTAAATATTTTAGTAAAGTGATATTGGAGATCAATGCCATCACAATAGTTTACATACATGTGAAGATCTATAGCTCATAATGAATTCCATAAAACATCCTACCATTTTTGGTGTCAATCTATTACCAATTCTACCCATAAACTTTATCCATCACAACATTCTTTTGTGATGTCTCCATAGAAAATATGGGAATGACCTCTACTAACAACACAAATATGTGATAGATATCCTCCAAAGTGGTAGTCATATCTTTGGTCGATAGATAAAACATCCCTATGTTTGTATCCCACCTCTCTAAAAGTGCTTATATATAGCAGTGGTCCATATGCACTAGCTCTATTTGAGCCACCTCCTCTAAACCTATGTACCTCAACCACTACTAGTCAACTAGCATTAGTAGATATCTCACCTAGAAAAAAACCTTCTTGTACCTATTTCATAGTCTCAATATATTTAACAACAAAAAATTCCCCACCCCCATCAAAATTCCACTTGTCATAATCTAAAAAAAATTGTATGGTCTACACAACTGTATGGATTTGTACAATCTAATTTTCTAACCTTGGAGGGTTGGACTACAAACCTATCCAACCCTTGGTGGTTGGAAAAAAACAACCTAAATAAATAAAATTCAAACAAAAAAAACACCACAATAATAAATCCCCCCAACATTTAAAAAACACATACATTTTTCTAGGCTAGACTAATTTTGTCTACGGTTTTCTTTTTCTAAAAAAAAAAAAAAAAGCAACCCTAAAGTTATTTTATCTAAATAAAGGAAAAGGATTACAAAGTAGACTTACCCACCCTACACTCCCACCTACTACCATATTTGCACTACTCGTAGCCATCTTGTCAGCTCACATCATCAACCTACAAGAGCTTCACTTAAAAAATTACCTCACACCTCACTCTCTCTCATTCTTCTCTCCCATGATACATGATGCAAATGACCACTCAAACCTTGTACATGCCTATTTATCCTATGGTATTTGTGATCATACAAGATAGTTGGTAACCATCCTGGATGGTTACCAGGTACCTGTTGGGCACTAAATTGTCATCAAATTTTACTTAATACTGCAACTATCTATATTCCACTTCTTTATCCAATATTGCACCCAATAGTCACAACTCAACACTCAACATTGGATGGACCAAAGATAAATTCAATCCAGCCTCCATAGAAGGTTGGTTCCTTATCAACTTAGTAATATTTTGACTCAATTAAGCTCAATAAGGTTTTGAGGAATAGAGTTAGAAAAAAATTTAAGGTTAGAAAAATATGCATTAACAATGGTCGGATAGGCTAACATAGGCATATATAGCAAAAATATCCAACAAAATATTTACGGTGTCCCACACTCAATATTAATAGCACCCAAGACCATGAAATCTTCACACATTAAAGCATAAAATAGATATATGTTCCAATAAGCAATTCCAATATCCAATGTATTGACAATCCAATTTAGCAGAATAGATCAATAATCAGATTTAGCAAAAATAAACTTCTTATCAACATAGATCTAACTATGAAAATATTTCAACTACCGTCACAACTAGTAATCCAATGAAAATAGAATGAACTAACCGTTATAGCATTGACAAAAATACAATTCATAGCTTCGAACCTCTTGAACAAAGGATATCAAAGATTACAATTCTTGAGTCAAAAATACAAGTAATGCTCCTTCCATTAGTTTACAGAATGTATTTACACAATAGGGAAAGCAAACACACTAGATACAACCCTAAATATTGAGGGTTCGACCTCTATTTATAGTTTACAATTGAAAGAATAATAGAAGACATTACAATAATTTATAATTTTACAAATTAGCAGAGAGCTACACTGGCATTATCTCATTCGCTCATCAAGTCTGAGAAATCCACTGGAAGTAATTCGCCATGGCAGCTCAGTTCTGTAATTTTCTAGTTCAAAAATGGTAGTTGAGCTTCAAGTTATTATAAAATAGATCTAGACCATTCACTATTCTTTAAAACTCCATTCCATTATAGATCTGCAACTGCTTTGGTTCTTGGTTCTTGAAAACCCTCGGACTCTTCACCTTCCTACTTCGAACTGACTATTCTTAAATTTGGCAAGATTCCACCTTTGTAATGGATCATGGTCTTAACTAAAATCAACCTTGATTTCATTATTAAAAAGTCCATCAAAGGGTAGGTTATCACCGACCATCTCACAGAAACCCCTTTGCCATCTACTCACCCACTCATCCTTGACCTCCCAAATGATGTTGTCTTTCACACTTCTAAAATTGAACATTTGGTCAAACATGAGCCTAATGCATACATGACACTCTTTTTTATGGCACCCGATGCGAATGAGGGGTCAACACATGAGTTATCTTCATCACACCTCAAGGGTTACCACTCCCATTTTCCTTCAAACTAAAGTTTTTGTGCACCAACAATAATACCAAATATGAAGCCCTTATTCTTGGTCTCAAAATGGCACTTGTTATATACGTTAATAAAATTTAAATCTAGATTGAATCCTTTCTTATTATGAATCAAGTCAAGGGTCTCTTTCAATGCTGATGTTTGGTGCTCAAATAATAGAAATATGTGACCATTTAGTTACTCGATCAATTTGAGTGGTATGAAATTGGGGCCATCCCATGTTCCACAAATTGCTTTGTTGATACTTTGGCTTCACTTGGATCTCTAATACCTGAAGACCCAAACAATGAGGCCACTAGAGTCGTTGTCCAAATCCTTTCTTAGTCATCCATTGCACCCAAAACATCTCTTTCTACCACCATAATCAATCTTTTTCATATAGAACCCCTAAATCCTTGGTTTACTCATGTTAAGAACTACATTAAATTGGGCCTACTTCCACCCGATTTATCTCAAACATCCAAGAGTACTTTCAAGCAAATAGAAATACAATTTACGTTGTTGGGAGATATGAAGAACATGAGCTTATACAGAGGGGGGGTAAATAGTATAAGATAAATTTACTTTTCTTTCCAAAGCAGTATTATCCAATATTATCAATTGCAAAAATAAAACAATGAACATATTATCACACACATAAGAGATAGATTTAATGTGGTTCACCCAATGTGGGCTACATCCACAGAGAAAATATTTTTTCTCAATTTTCTCAAAAAATCTCTTGGTAACCAATTACCTATTACAATATTTATGGGTACCAACCCAAAGGAGACACCAATCCCCTATGCTCTAGTTTGTGGACCTCTATCCATAGGAGACATCAATCCTCTTTGCTCTGGTTAGTGGACCTCTATCCATAGGAGACACCAATCCCCTTTGCTCTAGTTTGTGGACCTCTACTCATAGGAGACACTAATCCCCTTTTCTCTAGTTCGTGGAACTCTATCCACAAGATACATCGACACCAATCCCCTTTGCTCTAATTTTCTCCAAACCTTTACACAAGGCTTGATAAAATCTGCTCTAAAACCTTCTCTCAAATATTCTCCAAGCCTACATACAAGGCTTGCTCAAATCTTCTCCAAAACTTGCTCTCAACTCTGCTCAAATCTACTTCAAGACTACATACAAGGCTTGCTCAAATATTCTCCAATATATGCTCTCAACTCTACTCAAATATTCTTCGAGACTACTCATAAGGCTTTCTCAAATCTACTCCAAGCCTACTCACAAGGCTTGCTCAAATGTACTCACAAAACTACTAAAATCTAGTCCAAGCCTTCTCACAGGGCTTGCTCAAATCTGCTCACAATCATAGTTTAAATTTTCTCAATAGAACCTACTCAAATCTACTTTAAACCTACTCACACGACCTTCTCAACTTTGCCTCAAAACTTGCTCATAAAATCTTCTCAATCCAACTCACAAAACCTGCTCAAACATTCCCAATTCTTGCATAGAAACTATTGCATATATCTTTCTCAAAAGTGTTTTCTTTGACTAAAGTAATTCAGACATATTCTACCCAAAATTCTTTTTCTTCATGAACATATAGAGAATGATATGCATTACAAACAATCAATATGTTCTTCTCACATTCATTAAGCCTGTTGCTTTCACATGTCTCACATTTATTTGCATTCACAAGATAGCTCTAGTCTAGCACTTGATAATTGACCTTCTTATGTACTCCCAAAACCAATCAAACCAATGCACAAGTTTTCTTCACAAAATTGGTCTATAACCCTTGCAAATTTGCTCTCAATATCAATCACAATAATGCATAAATTTGTTTCACAAAACCTGGTCTATAACCCTTGCAAATTTTCACTTCAATTTCACTCAAAGCAATGCACAATTATGTTCCCAACCACTTGCACTTTTTATTCCCAATATCATTCAATACTCATGGACAACTTGTTCTCAAATCCTAGCTCATATATTTCCAATTTCAATCAAAGCAATGCACAATTACTCTCAACTTCAATCAATCACTAATGCACATCAAATCAATCCTTATACCTCCAACCATATTTCAAAAAAATATTTCCTCAAACAAAACCACCTTGAGAAAGGAGTTAAATCACCATACCTCTACAAATTGCCTTGATAATGATGTGCTTCTATGAATTTTCCAAATCTATCTTTAACAAATAATTTTTCTTTCTTTTGCCACTTCAAAAATAGGTTAGCACTTCTCCCTTTTTAATGTCAAATCATATACTCAAAATTCCTTATTAAAATATAAGCAATAAAATTTCAATCAATATCCAAGTAACCTTTTATCCCTTCTTTTATAATATTCAAAATACAAAATTGAAATACCAAAGATACACCTTATTTCTCCAACTTTAAAACATACACCATACAATTTTATAATACTAAAAAATATATACAATAAAAAATTACTCCTTATTTCTCCAATTTAAATCATACAATACACTTTTCAGATAATAAAAAATACACCTTATTTCTCCAACTTGATCACATACATAATGCAATATAAATAATTCACAATGAAGCACTAAAATCAATGTGGCACCTTATTACTCCAACTTTAATGAAAATAAAAATTATTTTGCATACCTTTCACCTAAAAACCTTTGCTATCATGGATGAGGTTTTACACTTGAACCTCCCAAACCATAGTGCCTAGCCACCACCACCATGACCATCTAGGCTAGCCCAGCGGGTAGCAACCAAAAGGGTTGCCCTTATATCTATATCCTCATGCGCTTCCAAACTAAAACTGCCACAATGTCTTCCCAACAAAAAATGCACCCGACAGGATTTGACCTTCGGATCTCTCCCATGGTAGGATCTTCACACGGCCTAGCCAACTAGCTGGGTTGCACACCAGCTTGAGAACCAAACACATAGCAAAACTTTCACCCCTTTGCACTTCATGAAATGGATACACAATAAAAATACGATGCATTTGGAAATCGAACTCAACACTCCTTTCTCCGTAGTGCCCTGTCCAGGGTTGGACAACCGGTTGGGATACCCCAATGGTTGGAACAACACAACGAAACCTCCTTTCCTTGTTCAAGCTTTAGAACCCACAAATTTTACCTTCTTGTTCATTGTCTTCTCCTTGCCTTGAATTTTCAGAATGGTGCACAGGGAGATATCAAAATCATTTGCATTAGAAAATCATTTACATTAAAATATTTCAAACATTAGAAATCATGGTTAGTAAATGAAATATTTTCTTCCATATAAATATGAATTTCTTTTCATTATCATGGAGTTGGCTTCAAACTTTATTTTTTTATTTTTAAATCCTTCAAAGACGTTGGCGCCAAACCCTTCTTTTTAAATTATAATATAAAAATATTATAATAAACCCTTTGGCCTTCTCTTGTAGTATTTGGACCTTTGTCCAAGAAACTTTTATAAACTCCACTTTTAAACCTTTTAAAAATTTTGGCCCTCTCTATAAACTTTTAAACCTTCTTAAACTTTTGGCCCTCTCTATGAACTTTTGAACTTTCTTTATAATATTTAAATCAATATTATAATCCTTTTCTTTTCAACAATTTTCCTTGCTTTGAGATATACCTTACCTTGAATAATTTTCCAACCTTAGAAGAATATTTTTGCCTTGAATACCATGCATCCTTTTGACATCAACCCTTTGACATCAATGAAAACTCAATATGCTTAATATTTCCAACAATCTCCCCCTTTGTCATTGATGGCAACCCTTACAAAAAATTTCTTTTACTACAACTGGATTCCCAAACTGCTCCCCCTAACAAGTTGCTCCTCCTTACTAAAATCCCCTTACTGAAATCTCTCCCCCTTTGACATCAATGGCAAAGGGCTCCTTTTGGGGCTAAAAATAAAATACTTAGCTCAACCCCCTCACCACCTCCTTTTCTTGAGGTGATTAATTATGATATGGGAGTGAAGTTACTCCCAACTTACAATGCTCTTCTTCTTTTTCAATATTTTTCCAAACTTTTGAAGTCTTACCTCTTTGAACATTTTGAGCATCATTTTTCTTGCTTGTCTTTGGAAGTTCTAGAAATTCTGTTCTACACCACTTTGCTCTATGCCCAAAATTATTGCAATTGTAACACCTGATGTTGTAGTCCTTGAAAGGTGCAAATGAATTTAAGTTCCTTGGTGAAGCCATAATCATTCTTACCATGAACCTTGCAATGTATAGCTTTATGCCCAAAATTATTGCAATTGAAGCACATGATGTTGTAGTCCTTGAAAGGTGCAAATGACTTGAAATTTCTCTTGGTGAAGCCATAATCATTTTTATCATGAACCCTACAATGCATAGCTTTATGACCAAAATGATTACATGAGAAACAATAACCTTGGAAGAAATATTCATCTTGCCTTGATCTCATGGTTCTTTCTTTGCTTTTCTTGTGATGGTCCCTGTTCCTTGATGATTCTTTGTTTGCTTCCTCTTTGATACTATCACCTCTCAACACATCAACATAGGTCTTAGGCTCTTCTTCAATTACCTTCTTTGATGTTTCTATTTCTTTTGAGCTTGACTCCTCTTCTTGTACCTCTTGACCTTCCTCAAAACCAAGTCCAATCTTCATAAATGGAGATATATGTGTTTTGATAATATCATCCAAATATTTTGAGATTTTCCTAAACTGATATATCTTATTATTGAATTTCTCAAGTCCCTTCCTTAGAGAAACCACTTCATGTTCTAGTCTTTCACATTCCAGCTCTTTTACCTTTAACTATTTAGCCATACCTTCTTCAACTTTCTTTGCCTCTTCAATCTTAACTTTTAAATTGGTGAGATCTTGTAGAAGCTTTGCCTTTGTTTTCTCATCCTCTTGTACTTGAGCCTTCAATTTTAAGTTCTCCCTTTTCAACTCATCAAGTTCCTTTTCCATATCATTTGTGGCTTCCTCTTCCTTTTCTAAATATTTCTCTTTTTCTTGGTCTTCAACTACAGGATCATCTTCTTTCTCTTCTTCTTGGTCTTTGACAACAGGAGCATCTTCATTCTCTTCTATGGCAAAAATTAGGATTTCTTCTTTTTCACTATTTGAGAGGCTTTCATCACTACTACTGGAAGCACTGCTTGCTTCTTCAACATAAAATCTCTTCTTGTGTCTTTGAAAGATCTTCTTCTCATGCTTGCCTTGACCATACCTATTTTTCTTTTCATGATAGAATTTCCTTTCCTTATTTTTCTTGTATTCCTTTTCTTCTTCACTGCTACTACTTCTATCTTGTGGAAAATTAGTTGCATAGTGACCAAGGTTACCACAATTAAAACATTTGTTTTTTCTTGGATCCTTCTTATTTCTTCTCTCAACATTAGTCTCTTCTCAATAGCTTGACTTTTTACTTGATTATGGTTTTTTATTCTTTGCCTCCTTTGAAGCTCTGAAATCTACCTCTATTTTTTATGCTTTATCTATTTCTATCTTCATATTAAAGGATGTGAGCATCCCATGTAGCTCATACATACTCAAGAAAGCATGGTTAATCCCATCAAATAATAATGCCATGTTTTATGAAAACCCTTCCTAATGTGCCATGTGTGTTCTTGTAAGATCTTCCTTCAAGTTATTAGGCTTTCACGAAGGAACCCTCTCTGATACCAATTTAAGAACACAAGCTTATACTGAGAGGGGGTGAACAGTATAAGATAAAACATTTTACTTTTCTTTCCAAAGAAGTATTATCCAATATTATCAATTGCAATAATGAAACAATGCACATATCATCACACACATAAGAGACACAAATTTAATGTGGTTCACCCAATGTGGGCTACATCCATGAAGAAAATATTTCTTATAAATTTTCTCAACAAATCTCTTGGGAACCAATTCCCTATTACAATATTTATGGGCACCAACCCAAAGGAGACACCAATCCCCTATGCTCAAGTTCGTGGACCTCTATCCATAGGAGACACCAATCCCCTTTTCTATGGTTCATGGACCTCTATCCATAGGAGACACCAATCCCCTTTGCTCTAGTTCATGGACCTCTATCCACAAGAGACACCAATCCCCTTTTCTTTGGTTCATGGACCTCTATCCACAAGAGACACCAATCCCCTTTGCTCTAGTTTGTGGACCTCTATCCACTAGAGACACCAATCCCCTTTGCTCTAATTCATGGACCTCTATCCACAGGAGACACCAATCCCCTTTGCTCTAATCTGATACAAACCTTTACACAAGGCTTTCTCAAATCTGCTCCAAAACCTTCTCTCAAATATGTTGTAAGCCTACATACAAGTCTTGCTCAAATATTCTCCAAAACCTGATCTCAACTTTTCTCAAATCTACTTCAAGCCTACATATAAGGCTTGCTCAAATTTACTCCAAAACCTACTCTCAAATCTTCTCAAATCTGCTCCAAGCCTACTCACAAGGCTTGCTCAAATCTGCTCCAAGCCTACTCACAAGGCTTGCTCAAATATACTCCAAACCTACTCACAAGGCTTGCTCAAATCTGCTCATAGAACTACTCAAATATGCTCCAAGCCTTCTCATAAGGCTTGCTCAAATATGCTCACAATCATAGCTCAAATATGCTCAACAAAACCTTCTCAAATCTACCTCAAACCTGCTCACACAACTTGCTCAACTCTACCTCAAACCTACTCATAAAACCTACTCAATTATACCTCAAACCTACTCATAAAACCTGCTCAATCCAACTCACAAAACCTGCTCAAACATTCCCAATTATTGCATAGAAACCATTGCATATATCTTTCCCAAAAGTGCTTTCTTTGACTAAAGTAATTCAGACATATTCTACCCAAAATTTGTTTTCTTCATGAACATATAGACAATGATATGCATTACAAATAATCAATATGTTCTTCTCACATTCATTAAGTCTATCGCTTTTACATGTCTCACATTAATATGCATTCACAAGATAGCTCTAGTCTAGCACTTGATAATTTACCTTCTTATGTACTTCCAAAACCAATCAAACCAATGCACAAGCTTGCTTCACAAAATTAGTCTATAACCCTTGCAAATTTACTCTCAATATCAATCACAATAATGCATAAATTTGTTTCACAAAAATTGGTCTATAACCCTTGCCAATTTTCATTTCAATTTCACTCAAATCAATGCACAATTATTTTCTCAGACACTTGCACTTTTTATTCCCAATATCACTCAATACTCATGCACAACTTATTCTCAAACCCTAGCTCATATATTTCCAGTTTTAATAAAAGCAATGCACAATTACTCTCAACTTCAATCAATCACTAATGCACATCAAATAAATCCTTATACCTCCAACCATATATCAACAAAATGTTTCCTCAAACAAAACCACGTTGAGGAGTTAAATCACCATACCTCTACAAAATACCTTGATGAAGATGTACCCTCAAAACCTATCACAAAATAGTTGTCTTTTCTTTTGCCACTTCAAAAATAGGTTAGAAAATATCCTTTTCAAATTATATACTCAAAATTCCTTATTAAAATATAAGCAATAAAATTTCAATCAATATCCAAGTAACCTTTTATCCCTTCTTTTATAATATTCAAAATACAAAATTGAAATACCAAAGATACACCTTATTTATCCAACTTTAAAACATACACCATACAATTTTATAATACTCAAAAATACACCTTATTTCTCCAACTTTGAAACATAAAATATAATTTTAATACAATAAAAAATTACTCCTTATTTCTCCAATTTAAATCATACAATACACTTTTTATATAATAAAAAATACACTTTATTTCTCCAACTTGATCACATATAGAATGCAATATAAATAATTCACAATAAAGCACTAAAATCAATGTGGCACCTTATTACTCCAATTTTAATGAAAATAAAAATTATTTTGCATACCTTTCACCTAAAAGCCTTTATTTTTGTGGATGGGGTTTGACCCCTGAACCTCCCAAACCGCAACACCTAGCCACCACCACCATGACCAGCTAGGCTAGCCCAACGGGTAGCAACCAAAAGGGTTTCCCTTATATCTATATCCTCACACACTTCCAAAATGAAACTACCACAATGTCTTCCCAGCCAAAAATGCACCCGATAGGATTTGACCTTCGGATCTCTCCCATGGTAGGATATTTGCACGGCCTAGCCAACTGGATGGGTTGCACACCAACTTGAGAACCAAACACACAACAAAACTTTCACCTCTTCGTGCTTCATGAAATAGATACACATCAAAAAATATGACACAATTGGGAATCAAACTCAACACTCCTAGCAGTGCCCTGTCTAGGGTTGGACAATCGGTTGGGATACCCCAATGGTTGGAACAACACAACAAAATATCCTTTCCTTGTTCAAGCTTCAAAACCCACGAATTCTACCTTCTTGTTCGTTGTCTTCTCCTTGCCTTGAATTTTCAGAATGGCGCATATGGAGATATCAAAATCATTCGCATTAGAAAATCGTTTGCATTAAAATATTTCAAACATTAGCAATCATGGTGAGTAAATGAAATATTTTCTTCCATATAAATATGTCTTTATTTTCATTATCATGGATTCAGCTTCAAACTTTATTTTTTTATTTTTAAATCCTTTAAAGACATTGGCGCCAAACCCTTATTTTTAAATTATAATATAAAAATATTATAATAAACCCTTTGGCCTTCTCTTGTAGTATTTGGACCTTTGTCCAAGCAACTTTTATAAACTCCACTTTTAAACCTTTTAAAACTTTTGGCCCTCTCTATAAACTTTTAAACCTTCTTAAACTTTTGGCCCTCTCTATGAAATTTTGAACTTTTTTTATAATATTTAAATCAATATTATAATCATTTTCTTTTCAATAATTTTCCTTGCTTTGAGATATACCTTACCTTGAATAATTGTCCAACCTTACAAGATTATTTCTACCTTGAATACCATGCATCCTTTTGACACCAACCCTTTGACATCAAGGACAACTCAATATGCTTAATATTTCCAACAAGATATTTTGTACAAACATGGCTATGATGGTATTCTCCTACAATTTATTGAAGCACAAGAGGCACATTGGGTCATCATAATTACCCATGACGACACCTATGATGGAAACTTTAGTGGTTTTGCTATTACCAAGTGCATCTTGTGTATGGGCTATTATTGGCCCACCATGGAGCATGATTTTTGTGCATACTTAAAAAAGTGTGTGAAGTGTCAATAGCATGCCAATATTACTCATCTACCATCATACGCTCTACATCCTATCCAATCCATCTAGTCGTTATCTCAATGGGGTTTGGATATCATTGGGTAAATTACTCCTGCTTCATCAAGAAACCACAAACTCATCATTATGGCCACAAAGTATTTCTCCAAGTGGGTTGAAGCGAATCCTGTGGTCCAAACCACTAGATCCAAAATTATTGAGGTCATTACCCAACATATCATGTCATTTTAGTATTCCTTCTAAACTCATTTTTATAATGGTACGTCACTAAAAAATAATAATGTCCATGTGTTATGTGCTAAAAACAACATCCAACATAGCTTCTCCACACCATACTATCCTTAGGGTAATGGCCAATCCGAATCTACAAATAAAACAATTTGCACCATTCTTCGCAAAATGGTTTATGAATGACATTGAGATTCGCATAACCAAATGCCCTTGGCCATTTGGGCTTATAGAAGCCATTATGCCTACCAAGCTCAAAATTCCTTCTTTACAATTTTTTTCCAAGAATTCATTGATGATAATTCAAGTTGACAAGCACAATTCGACCAACTTAACCTACTTGATGAGCATCGCATTCATGCTATTAAGCACACACGTGTCTATCAAGATTACCTTCAGCGAGCCTATCAAAATAAGGTTCATCCAAGAGAGTTTCAAATTGGGGATTTAATCCTCGAAGAAAACCAACAAAACACCAGTCAACCACCTCACCTTCATGATAAATTTGCTCCTGACTAGTTAGGACCTTATCTCATCATGCACAAATTTGGTTCTGGTGCCTATTATTTATCCGCTCTTGAAGGTATAGTAGAGCCTAATCCTCTCAAAATTATCCATCTATGTGCTTTCTACACTTATCATACCCTACCATTTTCCCTTTTCTTCCCTTCTTCTCCCTTATTTCTCCCTTCCACATTCTTTATCCTTTCCTCTAGAACCTTCTCAATATTGTATGATCACACTACGAGTGGCTACATAGCTTTGTCTTGGTGATATTTCCTTCTCCTATCCTTCCTTCTTATTTTTCCCTTGTCTCTTCTCTCCCTCTTCCTCCAGTTCTTCCATCTCGTTCTCTTTATTTTCCTTCACCTACCCCATCATCAAGGTCTCCTATTCATATTTCTTATGCACTCACTCAATATCATATCATTATTTCATACACATTCACACGTATCATTCATGATTTCTACTACCACACATCGATATTCATTTCATATCACATATATATATCTGCATATTTTTTATTTGGTTCAATACATCGAATGCTACATCAAGATACACAAAATTACGATTTCTTGTCTCACTTGATTTGTTTCTCTCAAAAACATGTTGGTCGCACTATACATTACATTTTTAGTTATTTTGTTGTGTCATGTCCCCTTGTTAATATCATAGCATCTGCATTTTCATAGTCATGTTTACATCTTGCTTATACATTGGCCATCCATTGCTTGTATATAGTACCACTTTGAGGAGTCACAAATGCATTTGTTAGCAGGAATACTGTGGTGTCCAATCCTATTCTTAGTTGCATGACTATTTGAATATTTTCTATTTACTCAAACACTCGTAGTCAATCTAGTCAACCTGTATCGAATGCCATAAAATTCTACAAGATTTCAAGGCTACCCCTAGTTGAATTTAGGTCAGTCATGGACCACTCACACATTTCACATCTTAAGAAAATTTTGTGTATAAGGAAGACAACACTTTGTGTAGGCCTTATCATTTAGTGAATAGTTTTCCTTGGTCAACTCATCATTTGCATGATCAAAATAAACCTAGGGATAAAAAAAGGGACAAACAAAAGTTAAAATGAGTAGAAAAAAAAAACTAATGCCCACAAAAAAAACAAGATAAAAAGCACCACAAAAAAAGAATCACAAGAAAGCAGGGCATAAAATAAAAGGAAATGCCTCCAATAGTACTATCAAACATGCTTGAATATCAAAGATCCTCATGTCCAAAATAACATCACAGAGTGATTTCCATCACTAGCAATAGGTTCCAATAACCTACCAGGTAGTGGAATAGCCTTACAAGTAGCAACACATCGATCACATTAGCTATCTTATCTTGTACAGATCACTACATGCTTATGGATGAGCTAGCTAATTTGGCTAAGTTTACAATGGGTTAGTCCAACCTCCCTCAAAATGGATAAATGAACATCATGTGCACACACAGGTCCATGATAGACTTAGATTCAGTTATGCTAGTCTAGATATCTATAGTATATTGCATGACTACTAGATAAGTTTGATTGGTCAAACTATATCTTTTGAGTGCCTAGAAATTATTTTAAACCTCCATCATGTTTCAAGACTAGGGGCAAAGAGCACCACCACTAACTCTTCTTACAATAAATGTCTCTCCATTATAGTTATACATTCTTCTTAGCTACATCTTATCCACATGTATTTTCTACATGCATGTCAATCCATACTCTTTTATCTACTTGTAACATATTTGGATCATTAGTTAATGCGACTAGTCATTTGTTTTTGGGGTTCACCATACCAAGTGATATGGTTTAAACACAATTCCAATGGCTAACCATTTTTACACATTTCACATTTTGCATGTCCACGTAATTCCATCCCTTAAATTTATACATCCCCACTTGTGCATATTCATACATGGTTAGGTTCATATTACCTAGCATTCATCATGAATCTAATCACATCATATATACACGATCACTTATATTTCAAATCACACACATGCATCATTCACATCATTCATATCAATCACATCACACATATTAGACACATAATAAATAATCACACCAAAATCATCATGTATATATATCATATCAAAATCATGAATACAATGTACATAATCGCATCGCTTGTAGGCTACATCATCTATTCATCATACATTGCCTCAATGGGCTATAACATACAAAATCAGTGGCACACTTGCCACATCAAATCCTAAAACAGAAAAAGCACACAATGCGGTCTATCTCCATTTTGTGCCTCATCATGAGTCTCTCCACTCCCCTCACATGAGGTAGGAGGCTCCTTTAATCCTCTCGATCCTCGTCGACTACTTTGACCTGGTGCAACCACACTAGTCTGTGGTTGTCTCAACGACTACTCTTGATCTGGTGCAATCACAACCTAGACTTTGATGATGTTGGAACATTGATACTATGGATCACCAACTACACCTCTAATCAATGTACCTTCCTACCCTCTCTATAGAACAAACCTTCCAGATGATCCTTCACTTGATGCACCTCAACCATCAAAGCCACCGTGGTCTCTCATTGTGCCCTCTCCTGTGCAGCCTCCTCTCATAGATGATCTATCTTGGCCACAATGGTATCTCATTGTGCTCTCTCATATGCAGTCTCCTCTCATAAGCGTTCTACCTTGGTTTCCATAGCCTTCCTCTATGCTTGCTCCTGTGCAACCTCCTCCCGCTCTCACACTATGTTAACCCCAATAATCTCTCTCTCCCTTCACTCGTGACACCTTTACATGAGCCTCATATCTCCACTATCAGTGTGGCTCACTCTTGATTCCATGCTATATCTCATTGGGTCATTTGTCCCTCCACCAATCACACTCTATCCTACAACATGGAAATATGCTCATAAGCATGCATCATGTTGCATAGACAGATACTCAAACATATCTCTCTTGCAGTTATAATCCCACTCCCCTTGGGACCCACCACTAGATACTTCCATCCCTTAAAAGGAGCTTCTTCCTTCTCTACACACTACCACACTTATCATAACACATCAGTATTAGTATCCTCCTTATTGTCTCCCTCATCCATCACACCACTAGCTCCTACATCATCCTAAGGATGACTACTCACCCATATACCAGGAGACCCACCTAGTATCCCTGCTCCACCCTCAACATCTCGTCCAATCCATCCCAATCCACCACCTACCCCACCTACTATAGCCTTTGCATTTATATCAATTACACCTACGTAGGGCTCCCAAATTTGAGTAGCCCACCATGCGTCATACCTAGGTGTGTTCCCTACATCCTCCATAATGGGGATATCTATATCTGCATCCACTGCTATGTCTAGAGGCTCCACCACTGACTGTCACCCTGGATCTTCCTTAACCCACCAAATTATAATGGGTGCATTAGGTACCCTCTATCATAACTTATACTATCGCAACACACAGCTAAATGGGAACCACTCTACCTAGATGGCCTCTCACCCAATCATCCATTATTTGCATCTCACCCAACACAACTCTCACCCTACCTCATACCAATATGATTCTCCCCTCCATGATCACTAGATGATATCCTCTAGCCTCAATCGAATGAATGCTTCCCTATAATATAAACCTTATCCCTCATGTGGCCTATTCCATCACACCTCCATATATGTTCACCACTACAACGCATAGGGTACATCAGTCCCCATCAACTCATGATCCCTATATAGCAACCTCTCTGGTCACTCCACAATAATATATGCCCATCCCCATATCTAGAGGAGCACATCCACTCCCATAGTTCGCTACCTTGTTAGATGCACTCCATGTAACTCCCTATAGGTTTGAACCAACAAAGTAGGTATTTATATATACTATCATCCCTACTCCACCACATCACATATCACCCCCATCATCTTCCATGGGAATCAACATCATTACACATATGGCATCACATGGTTGGCTATAACTATCATAGCTACCAAGTGTCTCAGTGAGATCATCCTATCATACCAATATTGTTCATAATATACTCCTTCATTGGTGAACTTCACCTCCTCTCACCTGTCACCAAATAACCATTGTAGCATCATATTTCATTGACCCCATCTAGTAGTGATCATGATCAACCCCTCCACAAGCAATCTATAGATCCAAAATATTTCCTCCAATGTAATAGTCATCTCCCCTATTGGGAGATGAAAAGTGTTACAATTTGGATCTCATTGCTCACACAATACTTCTACATATTAGCATAGTGTACCACCCTCATATCATATACTCCATGCAATACCATATCTCTCAACCATTGTAAATCAATTGCACCTATTATCTACTTAAGATCCTCTAACAAGGAATAAAAGTAGTGTCTCAAATCGATCTTTGGAACCTATTTCCCATAACATCTTTTTGTTAATACACAAACAATAAAAATACATCCAACAAATATTGCACACATGCACACATATCAATGCAATTTTTACATTCACATGCATACATATCTACATCTATATTTTATTTTCATTTTATGCATATATAAAAATTCCTTAGGGTTCTTTTTAATTTTCTAAAATTCAAACTATATAAGTTTCAAGATTTACTTACTGGTACCACTTGCCCTCCAGCCTGACCCACTTGTCCTGTTATCTCGTCCATCATATTCTAAACTCGACAACACTCCATTACAATTTTTTCTCCTTTCCCTCTCTTTCTCCCTCATTTTTCATAATTCTCAAGTGCGCAAATGGTGCACGCACCTTGCGATCACCCCTTTTATAGTCTCTACATATGATTGTTAGGTACCTAGCGACCATAATTGGTCGCGAGGTACCCCACGACCCACATCAATCATGGGATACCTCATGACCAAGACCAAACTTTTCCAAACCTTACCTCTTGGCCCTACATACTACTTTTCACATGTCTAACATACCCCTTCGTCAAAATTATTCCATTTTCTTGCCATATCACTATCTCCTATCATCAACCATTTATCAAGCATTTTGTCGTCGCTTCATTTTCACCTTCCATCACCTCATCACTTGAGGGGGTAGACATATCACTAAATCCACTTTACATGTGATCAATAACCAAACACTCAATTACTAGGAATTGTGTTTGTCTAAGAAGCTTTGTTGAATATCATCTTACGTCCTCCTTTTTTGGGGTAACTCAAAAGCAAAATTTTTATTATCATCAAAACTCTAATTAAAAATGAACATTTTACGAACCCAATACTTGTGCCTATAGGTTAATCATGGATTTCCTTCCTTCAGAATGGTAGTCGTAATACCAAATATGAATGAATAACCTGATCAATACTTATCCCAAGTTGAATGGCTCGTCAAATAGAATTAAGCTTCATGAAGTATCAAATGTAAAGTTTCAAAGATATTTGCTCATTTCACAATTATGGCATCCTACATTGATCATAATAGTAAAGCAATATTACGTCTATTCCCTCAATAGATACCACGGCATAACAAAATCCATCCTCATCCACAACCTTTCACCATTAACTCATTCATCACCAATTCTTCTCTATTGAAACTCAAATCATTATCAGGTGTCAATGCATTTTTGCACTACCCTATGTCTTCACACACTATAGTACAAAAAGGGGTAAATATAGACATCCAAAAGTTGCACATAAGCACACACTTCTTCTTCATAGTTAATTAAATTGCAAAATCCATCAGATTGCATTAATTAATCTTAAAACACCTTACATTTATTAAAAAGGGTTATACATAGGATGTATGGGCTACTTAAGCCCTTTCCTACAATTAACCATGGTCCCCATGTGACCACCTTCAAAATCCTAACCTAGGTAACTCTAACCTTGGTTTAAAGTTACTTTATCACTAAAGTACACTTAAGAGGCTAATTACATGTTTAATTAAGCTTAATCAAGGTTAACACTAATATTTTACTCACACATGTGTGCACACATGACATTCATAGATATTTAAAGATGCTTATTCTTCAACACATGTGAAGGGATGAGTCACCCTCCATCTCACCCCTTTAACCTTGGATTAACACAAGATCAACTTAATCAAGGTTAACCTCAACCTTTGCTCACACATGTGTGCACCAAGGATATTTGTAGATATTTAAAAGATCCCTTTTCAAAGCATGTGAAAGGGTGAGTCACCTTACACCTCACCTTTAACCTCACCATGGTTGGGATCTAACCCAAGGTTCATGCCACCTCACAAGGGACACCTCACCTCCCATGCTTATCCAAAGATCTATAAATAGTATTTCCTTTCTTCTAAATTCCATCCACCTCATTTTACACACCAAAATTCTATCAAAATTACAAAACCTCCATCCATAAACCAACAAATCACCATGATAATAAAACCTTTTGTCCCCTTTTGTGTGCTTTTTTGATAGGTTTCGACAAGTATGGGAGCATATCTGATGCTGACCAGGAGCTGCTACAGTTATATGACAACACTATCTTCTGCCAAATTTGGAAAAATTTAGCTACAAGCTCAATCGCTAGGTACCTAGCAACCCAAACCAATCGCACCCTACCCAGCGACTTTGCACAAAGTCTATTTTAGGCAACAACAAGACAACAAACCCTCTTAGTAGGTAACCTTTATTATTTTTCAGCATTTACAATCATTTACAACAATTTTTATCATGCATTTTACAACTTTATTTAGTGTCTTTTATCTTCGTAACTATGAGGTATTGTTAGAATAATAAATTATATCCCAAGTTGTTACTAGGATAACTTGTGTGGTTGAGATTAGCTCATTTAGTTATGATCTAATGTATCAAATTGTAATCACTTGCTATTTAAGCAAGGTCCTTTCAAATGAATAATATTAAGTATTCCATTTTTTAACATGGTATTAGAGCAGGTTTTCCCTACCCTATGAGCCTGAGGAGCTTTTCCTCATGGGGGGATTTTCTAAGGGAAATTCCCCCCTCATTTTTTTTTGGCCATTTTGTTTTCCAGAAAACTGAGGGAGTATGCTCTCTATATTTTTGATGGATCAAAAACCAGATGATTAATGGATAAAACCATGGCTATTTTTTTTAGTTAAAGTTTTTTTTAGGATTTGTAGAATGGAGATCATTGTCTGTTGTATCTTCCAAGTTCGTTGCCTGGATCATGGAGTCACATGCATTGGAGCAACGAAGATCTTAATAGAAACCATGCAGATATTAGCTGAAAGAGCCATGGTGGCACTTCGTAGTGGGATAATTTTTAACCCTTTGCACTTTGCTACAATATTTTTTTCAAATGAACTCCTGTAGAAGTAATGTTGGATCGTATTTGCAGATCCGTTGTGGATATTTAGATGACTTCATACAATAATGGAGGAAGGGCACGATATGTCAAAGCATTAAATCATGTGCATGAAGTCGCACTGCTAGTTTTTGGGTGGAGCAGCCATAGTCTCCATCACTCGCATCAGAGATATGTTGGTCTATGGCAACCATTCAATCATTGTGGTGGAGCAATAGCTCAATGCTATTTTGATGCATATTCTTTGTTGAGTTGTTTTTTGAGTGGATGTCATAGCCAACTCCATTCGAACGCCCTAGCGGTTGTGTTAGTTGAAACATACATGGTTTAGAAAATTTTCCACTACATGATATTTTAGTTTACAGGTAGGCACATGGCTCAAATTTCCCAAAAAAACATTGTAAATCAGGAGATGGATTTTTCAAAATGAGTGCTCATGTGACGGTATGTTGATTTTGTATGTCTGAATAACTGAAGAACTATTATTGGGATTATTGACATCACACCTATTTTGGACGTTTGCATATTTTTTGGCTATTAAAGGAGATGGAGGAGCCATCATCGTGACCATTTGAATTACAAAATGATTTGGTTATGGGTTTTCTGTCCCACTATAGTTGTCCTTGAAGAAAACGAAGCTGCATGCTAGTCTTTCTTAAAAAGTGAAAAATTCTTTTACTATCCAAGGTTCAGCTTAGATCTGCTCTTTCCCTCACATCGTGATATTTTGAAGTAGCCAAGGTGTGTTGTTTGGGTGAAGCAACACTGAAATTTGTCCTCCCTACATATTTTTTGATCCAATGTTGAAGATTGAAGATGGCATCATTGTTGCGGATGTAATTTATGAAATAGCCACTGATGTTTGTTACAAAATCGCCATGGGAATTTTTTTCATAGCCAAATATTGCAGCTGGTTGTTTTTTTCCACTAGAAATGTTGATCACCTATAATGGTGGTGGTTACTACGAATCCTAAATGGCTGAACTGACTTTTTTGATGGCCCAACTGTGTGTCTCACATACAAAATTTTTATGTGGCACTTTGCTGCACTTGCCACCACATTTTCCTCCATCAGCATCGCCAGTATTTTTGTCGTGATCGTCGAGGAGAAAGATGGCATTTTGGCAGAAGATCAATTTCGACAATAGTAGATGTCGGGCCGACATTATTTGTAGTGGTGTAAGGCATCATCATAATAGAAGACTAGGTGCACTCTCAAAAAATAAAACATGATATGATGTATCCACCATAGTGATGAAATCATTGAATCATCATTCTAGAAACTTTAATTATTTTGTTTAAATGGCCTTTAATGCTTGGATTCTACTGTATTATTTTTAGTTTTTTTATGATAGTTTGTATTTCCACTTAGATGGCTCCATACTGATGGTAGTGTGGGATCCGGTTTACTTTCTTGCGTACGTGTTTGGAGATGCACAATAACTATTGTGTGGTGCAACATGGAATTTGAATGCCACCCGAAAGAATATTGATATGGTCGAGCACAGTGCAGAGTACATAAAATATTTTTGTCATATGCGGGAGGGCACACTGAATGGTATGTGCCAGTATTTTTTGCAAGAGTCAAAAGAAGTAGAAATCCCATCTCTTCTTCTGAAATCCTGATAGCAATGACGACACCTAAAATCTGTTAACGATTCCACCTAATGTTCTCTACTAATCATGCAGGCATGTGTGTGTGGGCTATGATCAGGAGTTTGTTTCATGGGCGAAAATGGTGATCGGCTTGTTTTTTGGTGCTCAGCAGATGTATTTACTCCAAATTTATCATTGTGTGCAAAGAATTTTTCAAAACATCAACGACATCAAATGTTGCATAGACAAAGAATGCAGTAGCACCGTCTCGTGTGCAGACATCGTCGCCCTATTTGGGAAAATTAAAAAATTCTTTGCATTTTAAAATTTAAATTATTTTTTTCTTTGAAAATTAGTTTAAAAGTTATAGTTAAGGTGGAGGCACCTTAAGCTTTTAAATTGTAATGTGAAATACCACTTATATTATGTGCCTTAATAAAAAAATTAACCAAGTGGAAATTGGATTACCACATGGCACATTATTTTTCTTGGGAGGGGCTTTATTATAAAACCATGCCTTATTCCAATTTTCTGGAATATTCCTTTGTGAGGGAAATGAAGAAAACTATTAATTTTTATTGCAAATGAAGGTCACATTGAAACCCAAATATAGGGGTATTTATAGTCGTCGAAAAGGTTTTTTTGAGATGGACAAGATGCAGTCCATTTTTAATTTTGAAACTATTTTCCACACTTTTTTGTGGATCAAATTGTTGTATCATGGAGTGCATTCTCGGTTGAACCCGACACTCCTAGACATTTGTTAGAGTGATCCTAGTATCTAGTCATCTCCTCTATATCACCTAGCGGATGTAGTGGTTGGTTACCCATGCATTCTGGTAGGATGAGGAGGTCACCATAAGTGATGTAAATCTAGTTGCAAGAGGTCAAAATAAAATACCTTCCATTACATAAAAGCTGTGGTAAATGAAAATAATATGTAAAACCCTCCATTTACATAAAAACTGCAATAAATGAAAATAATCAGTAAAACTCTCCATTCACATAAAAACTACAGTATATGGAAATAAACCAATAAATAATTTATTTTCTCATTCCTAGATTCACTTCCCCTTTTACAATGCAATACCAAGGGAATATATATCCCCAAAGAAACCCTAAAACTTGAAGCCCTAAAAGAAAACCTTAAAGCTTAAAACCCTAAAAATAAAAAAATTACTATTTTTGACAAATTATATTTTGCGTCAAATAATTCTATTTTGAGTAATAAAAAAATTACTTTAAAACTTCTTTTTAAAAAAACCCTCTAAAGATAGGCTCCTGCATCATTCTCCTTTGGTTGAAAATAACTCTACTTCTGTGAGTTCCTCTAATCAAACTCATAATCACTCTTCATAGAGTGTCACACATCTACAAGTACTCCTTAAACTACCAATCTCCTTCTGAGGCTTTATATCTCAAACCTCCTGCAAGCACTACACATAGTGCTAATTTATTTCTTCAAGGTTTTAAAATAGCAAACCTTATGCAAGCACTACACAAAGTGCCAATTCTTCCATCTGAGGTTTTTAATGAAAAAAACCTCCTGCAAGCACTACACATAGTGCCAATTTATTTCTTTAAGGTTTTACAAACCTTCTGCAAGCACTACACAAAGTGTCAATTCCTCCTTCTAAGGTTTTATATAAAAAAAACTCTTGCAAGCACTTACACAAAGTGCCAATTTCTTTCTCTAAGGTTTTACAAACCTTCTGCAAGCACTACACAAAGTTCCAATCTCTTTCTTTAAGGCTTTTACATTAAAAAAAAAACCTCCTGCAAGCACTTACACAGAGTGTCAATTTTTGTCTCCAAGGTTTTACAAACCTTCTACAAGCACTACATAGAGTGCCATTTTTTTTTTAGAGCCTCTTTGCTCTCCTCTCATTTTTTTTTTCTTCTCTTCTCTTTTCTCCTCCCAACAAGATCCAACTTGCTCTGATACCAAATGATGTAAATCCAGCTATAAGAGGTCAAAACAAAATACCTCCTATTTACATAAAAACTGCAATAAATAAAAATAATGAGTAAAACCCTCCATTCACATAAAAACTACAGTACATGGAAATAAACTAGTAAATAATTTATTTTCTCATTCCTAGATCCACTTCCCCTTTTACAATGCAATACCAAGGTAATATATATCCCCAAAAAAACCCTAAAAGAAAACCCTAAAACTTGAAGCCCTAAAAGAAAACCCTAAAGCTTAAAACCCTAGAAATAAAAAAATTACTATTTTCGGAAAATTATATTTTACGTCAAATAATTCCATTTTGAGTAATAAAAAAATTACTTTAAAACTTCTTTTTAAAAAAACCCTCTAAATATAGGCTCCTACATCAATAAGGATACGTTCAATAGCTACATTGGTGCCCTTTATTTTTTAGATTCCCTTGAAGTAAGTTGTTTATCCACTTAGTTTTTGGACCTTGTTATCAGTCCATTGTGTTCATATAGGTGGAAACCACTACTTATGCTTATGGAGTCAATTTTGACATCCCTTGTGATCCTTGTGGTTCTTTCCACACTATCTTCACACTCTTCTTTTTGTGAGACACTTTGGTTTCAAGGTGATTTCTTTAGTGACCTTTTATTTATGGTTCATAACCTTAATCTGTGTCACAAGCACCAGTTCAAGAGTGAGAGTTTTTTTTCAGTTTGGCGATGAGACTAATCTACTTTTATGAGACATCTTATGGATCCTTTGTAGGATTTTGATGGAATTTGTCGTAATGGGGGTTGAAGAGGACATCTTCCTTCCTCTCCACCCTCCATGCATAACTTCCTTCTTCTTCTTCTATCTATTCTGGCAGGTGGTTTTCTCCTTTGTGGTTTTTTTCTTCATCTCTCCAGCAGATTTTTCTTATACATATATTGTACATGAGCACCTTATCAGGCCTTGTTACCAGGACTCATATTTATGGATTTGCCACTTGTTTTTAGTTTTGTTGTTTTCTAACTACCTCCTAGTATCACTTAAGGGGAGGTGTTAGTATATCCTAGTACCACTTAAGGGGGGTGTTAGAATAATAAATGATATCCTAAATTTTTACTGGGATAACTTGTGTAGCTGAGATTAGCTCAATTATTTATGATCCAATGGATCAAATTGTAAGCACTCGCTATTTAAGCAAGGTCCTTTCAATTGAATAATATCAAGTATTCCATTTTCTAATAGATATGATCCATGACAGGTCCCCAAATGCATTAACCATATTTTATAGGTCATTGAGGTCTCAAGGATAATATTGATCACTAGTGTCTCTCTTGCATTAAACCCACCCAAAACTAAGTATCTTTGGAAGACCAATCTAGGGTGTAGTCAACCGGTTCACTAAAAGAAGAGGGACATTCACCATGTTGAATCCTGCTTTGTAGCCTTCTAAGGCATATTTGTAAACAAAAAGGAGGACTCTCTTTGTAACCCCTTTTGAGATTAAATATGTATTTCATAGACTTTACACCGATTTTCCATTGTGTTCACATACCTCTATACTAATCTCTTATTGGAGGACTTCTTTATCTCACTAGTACTAGACAAGATATAGCTTTTATGGTTAGCTATTACTCTAGGTAAATATAGGCACCTCAAGAAACTTTTTGGATAATAGAAAAGTTGATTCTTAGATACCTCAAAGGGACCTATCATATGGATATCCACTATTCTATTGGTTCCTCTCTAATTTTGACAAGTTTTTTAGATATTGATTGGGTAGGTGATTTGGATGATCAAAAGTTAACCAAAGGCTTTGTATTCTACTTTGGATCTAGTCTACTTTCATGGTGTTTCAAACACCAATCCACCATTTCTTGATCTCCATGGAGGTTGAATATGTTGTTGTCAATAATGCAACTATGCATCTCAGGTGGATGCTAATGATTTTGAGGAGATTTTTATTCCTCAAAAATTTTCTATCACTTTTTCTCATGACAATTAGAGTTCTATTCATCTTGTTCATAATCCTATATTTCATCAATGAACAAAGCACATTGAGATATGAATGCATTTTATGAGATGGCTTCATGCTTATGGTATGTTAGATCTAGTTTTTTTACCTTCATAAGAGTAGACAATAGATATATTGACCATGATCATGCTCGAGATCACTTGTGTGTGTATGCATGAGCTTCTTGGATTTGGAGAGTGTTTCTTAAAGGGTGTCCAATATAAAGGTCTCTCTTCATGTACCTTGTTTAGCTTAAGGGGGGACACTGGTATATATGGTGATTAAGCTTATCTTGAGTCCATGACTAACTATTTACACTTGTATTTGTAATTTATACCCTTTGGGCCCATGTAAACCTTGTAAAAGATAATTTTGCAATTTTTATATTATTTTATTCTTGAGGGTTGGTCTTATAACCTTGATCTAAAGGTATCATGTATATAGGTATAAATACCCCCTCACCAATCATTTTATTATTGGTTGGAGTGTAATTTGATTCTCTTTTAGTGAATATTTTTTGGTTTCTATGTATACCACATTATAAATTTATTCTTTATACTATGTATTTATTTTGTTAAGTAATATTGAATAATGATTGATTTCATTTATTTCTAGAAAATACTACAAACTTGGATAGTTTGGAGCATTCTAACAACCTTTTTTTTAAATACATAGGGAAATTAGTAACACCATTGGATGATTTCACTATAAACCCTAGCCCATTAGGTTAGATGAAGTCAATGGGACCCCCGACCCTCTAGGGTATTGAACTGAAGTAGCCAACTAGAAAACACTCAACCAATACCATCCATCCTATCCCTATTTGGGTACATCATGGTTTGAACCTTGGACCTCCCCAAAGAGAGACCAAATTCCTAACCACTATGTTGTCCTCATAAGATTAAAATTTTTAGTTTACATGGGTTTTTATGAGGGTTCTTAGTCCCCTTGTATCGTGGTTTGAACTTGGATCTCCTAGATGAAAACCAAAGGACTTACCACTATAGTATCCCTCATGGGTCCCATTATAACAACCTATCAAGTGGATTAGAGGTCTTTTTCATACACTAAAGCCTACCCAAGTCTTATCTAGAAATTGGGGATGACATATCAAATTTTTAGACTATTCTAATCAATATTGAAAACCATACAGATTGCCCTCTCATCTATGTTGCACAGGTGCCAAGACAAAATTTGAAGTAGAGAAGGAAATGGATTTTTCTATAAAAATCCATTAAAAAATAAGGTTTACAAAAATCTAAAAAACTTTAGACCACCAAATTTAGTAAAAAACTACTTCTTCAAGGCATCATTGGAATCATCCATCAAAAATATCTAATTAGCCAAATGGATTTAATATAAAAGAGGGAAAATATGGTGAACTTGTTAGTGAATATTTATCTTAATACAATTCTCCACCAATGCATAAGAGATCCTTGCAACCCAAGCCCCTTCTAGGGTTTTTAGGTAAAATATTAAAAATTATCAAACAAGATATTCCTCAAAAAAACTTTAGAACAATCTATCCATGTAATTGAGTAAAACCACTCCTTAACCTTGCTTTGTTACCATGTTATATTTTATAATACTTTCTAGAAATAATACAAAGCATGAGTTCACCAAACTTTATATCATAAAAGAATATAGAAAATAGAAATTTAAAGTAAATAAAAAGAACAAAATAGAAGAGATGGATGCCCATAAGCACCCCACACTATCACTTCATATCATAAACTTATAAAATTGATATTATGAATCTATGGTTCATAGATTTTAGTAGTAAATACATGATCCCCAAATTCCAGTTACATATTATTAAACTAGGTTGATATAAGGCTCAATATTAGGTCAATTTACTAGGCCCTTAATAAAGGTTTAGCTAAAATTAACCATACAAGTGGTTTAACCAATCCTACTATGGGTGAAAATATAACCATGCAATTGGTTTAACCAAAATTGCAAGGGGTGAATACATCAATATTGCTCATAGGCTTACATAGATAATGCTTGTAACTTACATAAATAATGCTCATAGACTTATATCATCATCTTCCAAAAATTTGAATCATTGCGTTTCTTGGTTAATTTGATTCATATATAATTTTTGTATACTCTTGGATTAATGTTTTGGCATCTTTAATGGATTGGTATAAAAATATGTTAATTTTATCCTTTTTTTTGCAAATGATATTTTAGAATCCAAGTTGTGACTACAAAAAAACGTATATGATTTACCCTTGTAGTACTCCTTTAGTATTTATTATCAAGACATCTACTTAAAGAACTCAAGCTTACATGAACTCGTATCATAAATATATCAAGTCTTAAAAAGACAAGACAAATATTCCATGAATAAATATCTACCAAATTTTGCATTGTAGCCCTTTTACATAATGTAATAAACGTATACCTGCAAATGACCATAGTAGCAAAAACAATAAACTATGATGGGGTAATCACACAACTTCAATAAGAATACCAAGTATGCCACTATTGATTGATATCTAGTAGACACTAACAGTAACAATGACCATCGTACTTAGGATTGACCACATCATAAGTTTTAGAATTACCATGGTAAAAATAATTTATGATCAATAGAGTCAAAATTATCATGGTAATAGTAAAAGCTTTTTATTACAGAGGAGGTTTATAAATAACTGTAGTAAAAGAAATTATTTGTAAAATAAAGTTACTATATAAATAAGGACCCAATTATCATAAGACACTACCACCAAGGAGGAGTGCCTCAGTAATGGATTCAAAATATCGATCCTTGGGATAAACAAATTCTTCTTATGTCTTCCTCGTGTTATAGTATTCTTCCTTAATGCATAAACTTAATATGGTGATGATATGCTTCACATAATGTACTTATGTAATGTAAGTATACACAAGGTAAAATATGACACCACAATGCTCACATGTGAATAACATGTGAATAAGAAGACAATGTTTTATTACATATAAAAAATAAGAAGAGATGTTGATAAGATTATCCTTAATAAGTGAATTTGGTTCTCTTAATATTTCCATCTCTTATGAAATAACTGAGTGATCACATCCCATACTTTCATGTAGGGAATCCTTTGGATATAACCTCTACATTCTCCCTCTCTTTCTACAACTAGTTATGTTGGCTATCCTATATGACTCTCTAACTTTCTAGCTTTCTTTACATGTGGAGGGATCTTTGATCTTTTATAAAAGTTTAATGTTACATGGATGAAGAAATGTAAAGATTCAAAATATTACATTGTTATAAATATCTCCTCTTAGGCTCTTCTCATAATATTTCATATTTACATAAAATATAAACGGATTTAAATATTTCCTTATACTTTTTTTTATGATATTACAATGATTATATTATATGATATTTCAATAAGAATATTGAACTTTCTAAATTATCCTAAACTTTTAGACTTTTTTTTCTAATGAATATTGTCTTGTAGTGTTCGTTCTTTTGTCTCTACATGATTATTCTCAAATACATTGCATTTTATATTTATATATCAAGATATGAATATAGGTGATAAAATATATAAATAGAAAGAGAGGGGAATAGGCTTAATTTTTACTCCTGAGTAGAATATTTTTTTAATCATAACTTTATAATATATCCTTATCATTAGCTTTTTACTATTTATTCTTATTTTTAATATATATTTAATTATTATAATAAATTTTATAATATCATTATTCTTTAATAAGCATTATAATATTTTTAAATAAATTATTTAACATTATTTTATATATATCTATTATTTTATAATACATAAACATAACATACTAAAATTTTATAACAATACCAAAATATAACTACTGCTTATTTATGTTATAAAAATTAAAATGACTAACATACTAAAAAAAAGTTATTTGAATCACCCAATATTGATATTATAAGGATATTATATGTATAAATACTCTTATTTTTATATTAAAAGATTGAAAATGCCTCAGGTTTTATAACTATATAATACACGCTATAAAGATGTTATGGATATTAGTTGAGATATTCAAATTAATGGTTGTTATAAGTTTTCTTTTTAAATAGATTAGTTAACTTCTTTTTTTGTTGTATGGTATAGGTGAATTTTTTATAATGTTAAATTGAGTAGCTTAAGAAATTTTAAAATGTTAATTTGAATAGTTTAATAGTGGAGACTTTGAAAATATGAATATAGGTTAAGATTCATATCCTACAATGTATTATTGTACACCATGCTTCACTAACTAAAATATGATTAAATAATCATATATTAGGTAAAACAAGACTACTTTTATGTGCTCTATGACCTTAAGATGTTAAAAACTATTTTATCCTCTTATTCTCTTAATCCTTTTACTCTTCAATGATGTTTTTTTTTATATACAAGGAAGTTGGTTACATCCACACTATTTTTAGCAATTTCCAAGTGTAGGGTTCAAACCATATGGGCTGCTACTAACAAGCCTATACCACCTCATTATTGTTGACCCGTTGTGAGAGGGACCACCAATTGCTTCAGATTTATACTGTTCTCTATTCAACATGCACTCAAAATATTCAAAACAAACTAACCTTTGCAACACACATGCCCCCAAGGTAACCTAAATCTCTTCTTGGTAAGTGCTTGGCCAAACAACTACCAATCCACTAACCCTTGGACACAACTCTTCAATGATGTTATTAACACTTAAATATGCAAATTAAAAATAAAATTATATAATATAATAATTTAATGTCACTACATATTCTCTCATTGTCCATGACTAAAGATGTTCACAATTTTTATTTAATGTGACATTTTTTTAATTGACTAGGCTTCCAATTGAGATGAGATGACATGACATGGTTGCAAGTGGAAGTATCATTCAAAGCACAACTCTTTCTTTTGCACAATTCCTTGACTAAAGATCACAACTTTTAACATTTTTGATTGACCAGACCTTCAATTAAATTGAATTAAGGAAGTTTTGCTCTTTCGTGTCATGTCCTAGTTATATCACCTCATTATTGTTGAACCAACGCAAAGGGAACCACCACCAATGGCTGGAAATTCGTCAGTATGATACACACTTAAAGGATTCAAAACAGACTACTACCTTTGCAACAAACATGCCTCAAGGTTTAAACCTTGATTTCTTCTTGATAAATACTTGATCAAAAAAACAACTACTAATCCACCTGACCCTTGAAAACAATTCTTCGCTAATAACACTTAAACATCCAAATTAAAAATAATTTATATAATATAATAATTTAAAGTCACTAAAGATTATCTTATTTTCCACATTTCCTTGACTAAAGATCACCAGGCCTCCAATTGAATTGCATTGACATGACATGAGTGCAGGAGGAAGTCTCATTCAAAGCATAGCTCTTTCTTTTCGTGTCTTGTCTTGTCCCGCAAAGTAAATGCAGGCATTGTCTCTTTAATTTGGAGGTGGAACCATTTCATTAGCTAATGGTGATGCTTTTAACTTATATCCGTACGTCCATTATTCAGTCATTCAATTGAGACAATCACACTTTAAAGCTTATTCAGAGGTATTATTGGTCCAAACCGGGAAAAAATTATATAATTCAAAAAAACATTATTGAGTTTTAGAACTAAAAATTAATTAGTTAATAACCATCAAATACTTGCAGGTTAACCAACCCATTTTAAGTTTGACTCAATTTTTAGGTAGCAAGATTTTGCTCGTTACGTGGCTCCGAAACACGCACCTTTCTCCACCATGACAGCAGACATGACGTGTCCACGCTTTCCATTGATGAGGTAATACATTTTTCTAAACTTGGTCCTAACTTCTCTATATATTGCATTACTCATATGAATACAATTTTTTTTTTTTTTGTTTGTGTGGTGGTTATGGTCATTGTTAGATGGTTATTGAATGATGAAAGTGTTTTGTTGGATAGGTTCTTTTTAATAAAATTTTAATTATTGTTGATAAAAGATTAGTTAAATTAAATATTTATTAGTTAATAATATTAAGTAATAATTGGTAAGTTGGTAATTTTATGTAAAGAATTAAAATTTTATATAAATAAAATGAAATAAAATTATTAAAAATATATATTTTTTAATTTTGTAAGAATATTACACTTAATCATCTAAAAAATAAAATACTTTTATTATCAAATTATTGGTAACATTTGTATAGTAAAAACGTCTCTTTTATTGTTTCTTTGAAAATTTCTTCATTTCTATTTTTCGATTTAATCTTATTTAAGCTATAAAAGAAATCAAAGCATTCATGAAGAGACGAGCGACATCTGCCACTAGCCGCTAGGAATGTAATTGTCAGCTTTTTCTGAGTATATGTCAGAAATGTACTGGACCATCATTAGGTCAGTATTCTTCTTAGCGATAAACACGCGTGTACGTGCTTTATTTATTTATTTTTGGTAAAGGTGCGGACACCACATGGACCTGCAAGAAGCTTGGCAACGCATACTTTCATATCCGATTCTAATCAGACTCTTCTTTTGTCTTGTAATAATATTTGAACTAAACTAAAACGAATGATACGATGCATAATTGACCTGCAAGAAGCTTAGCAATGTCACTAAAGATTCTCTCATTTTCCACAATTCCTTGACTAAAGATGTTCACAATTTTTATTTAATGTCACATTTTTTTAATTGACCGAGGCTCCAATTAACATGACTTGACATGACATGGTTGCAAGTGGAAGTCTCATTCAAACTATAGCTCTTACTCTTACTGTCGTGTCTTGTCCCGCAAAATAATTGCAGGATTCTTTTACAAATAGCAAAGCCATAAGTAATTACAGGTTTTTTTAACAAATAGCAAAGCCACCCATACATATCACTAGAGAGCATCATTGGACCACTTTTAAAAAATAAATTTTTTTTGTTGTAGATATGTTATAGAGTTTCAATTTCAATCAATATCGACAGGTAGAAATTGAAGTAAAAGATATATTTGTTTATTATATGTTATAATTTATGATGATAACTTATAGTTTTAAATTTTTAATCATGATTACATGTATGTATATTAAAAAATAAATCATGAACAAAAAATTTAACTAAATGTATTGTGCATATGTAAATTTTATGTAAGTATATATTTTTCTACTTATTATAAAGAATAAAGTACTTTAGAAGAAGGAAGAAGCAATAAGACCCAATGGACAAGGACCTGATCAATGAACTAGGACTTGTGAGGTCTTAAAATCACCACAAGGACGATAATCATCAACTAGAGCCAAATGATGCTTTTAAATTTATACAAATTTTAAAAACGTGATTGATCTATGACAAAAATCTTTTTAAGTGTTTTGTGAGTTTGTTGTCATGAGGCATCTATCTTGCCTAAGCTTACAAGGATTAGTAATAATTCAAAAACTACTTCATCTTTCAAAATCTACAAGGAGTGCATCAATCACAGCATGTAAAAAAGAGTCTAAATAGGTGCAAATGATAGTACTCAATGTTAACCTCTCCCTATGAGAAACCTTTAATGTGTGCTCTTATGTGTGTGAAATTATCCTCTCTTGAGTCTACCTAATGTAAACTAGACCTCCACTTACCATCCACCCCACATACACTCACTCACATTTCTTTTTCTTTGTATGTTGAGGCATGTTTGCTAATATATCATACTCAATCCTACTAACACGTATTTAATGCTACCACGTATTCAAATTTTACTCACATATACACAACTACTGAAGAGAATTTACAGAAACATATTCTAGAAATAACGCAGAAATAATAACTAAGGAAATAATGACACCATTCAATGCACATATAACACACAAGATTTACCCTGGTTCACCCAATTTGGGCTAGTCCAACAAACAAGAGTCTATCTTCCTTGATATATTATTCTCTCTCTTGTCCCTAAAACGGGACATTACAATAATTATATAAGGAAACTCATACAACCCTAAACCACCAAGTGGTATTAGGGTACCGTGGATACAACACCATGGGCTAAACCACCCACACCCACTAACCACCCACCAACCGTGGGAATCTCGGGGGTCGCTCCAAAAGTAGCGATAAAAGTAGGTGAAAAGTAGCGATAAAATTTCGGCCCCACCGGACCCCCCCTACCCGTTGTCTTTTGCGCTGTAGTGCTTGTCGTACAATTCTTTTTCGGCAAAGAATGAGACACATCCAACAACTACACCACATATGACCTATTCTTATTCAATGTTTGCATGGTGCTCAATTCCACTTTTTTGGATGTCTTTTGTAACTGGCTCTAATTAATATCTTTCTTGAGTAACGTTTATTTTCTCCTTACTAACAAGTTTACCTTTTCCTATTGTTCTCCACTTTTACCTTTTCAATGTATAATTATTATTCTTTGGTTGTATAAGTTTCTTTCTTTTGTAAAATTTCTCTTTTTTCCTTCACTTTTATAATTTTATGATTTCCTTGAGTTCTTTTTATTTTTTCTATTTTATAAGCATTAGACTTGGTGTTATTATCTATTACAATAATGACTTGACAATTTTCTTTGTTACATGTAATATTATTTTTATTTAGTTTATAGTAGGTGTTTGCGTACCCCCTATACAATATATCTTTTGTTCATGTTATCAAGTTTCTCATTTTTCTATATTTTTAATCTTAGGGAAAGAGTTGTTATGTTGTCTCTTGTCTTATTTTCTGTGTTTTCATGGTACAACTTGTCTATGCTATTTTTGTGAGGTCAACTAGGTCATTCAACCTTCCCATGAATATTAATCCAAAATGGATGATAATTTTTATATCTTTTGTTTCTTCTCGTCTTTTAAGTCTCATCTCTTGGTACTCATAAAATCCCAATACAAAATTAAAAAGTGATTCTAAGTATTGTATAATAAATTCTTGAAAACATGTAAATTAAATGAATAATTAAGTCTGTTCAAAAGCCTATTTTAAGCACCTATTCTCTACACTGGTCCACCTCTACACCAAGCAGACCCTAATTATAGAAATGGTCTTGTGTACTTACTTTAATTAACATCCTATCTTTACATATAATTTGCTTCCATGTATGTGATCACATATGCATAGAAGTCCATAAAAGAATGAAAGTCTGTAAAGGTAATATTGACTAAGTTATTTTCTTGTCCATCAAAGATACTCATGAGTTAAACCAAAATCAACACCTCTTCATCCATGAAGAAGATGAAGTCAAGTACATTGCACAAGAGAATATTAAAGTAGTTTCTCAATGATCAAAGATCATTAAAATGGCAATGGGAGATTATGAAGCGTTGGATAAAATATTGATATTGAGTAAACATACAACCCCCCAAAGGACTTTATATTGGCGAAGGTGTCATTTTTTTAGGAAATATTCTCATGTTCTAGGATGGTAATTTGTGCTAGACATTTGGATAGAAATACTAGAAATTTGGTCTCCTCAAAGAAAAGGTTTTTGCTACAATCAAGTTTTTAGTGATTAGGGTCATTTTTGGTCAGGAATATCCTTTAGAATATGCAATCATCACCTCTAAGTGCAATGCAACAAAGGCTTGTGAGAATAACTAAGAGGCTTTTCTCAAATTCATTTCTGCTCACTAGATGAAAGACCCTAAGAAGATAACTTCCACATGATAGTAAGGTCCTCAAAGGTTAATTTCAAGGAGGTGATTGGATATGCAAATGTGTTTCTCAAATGTAGGAGGAGACCTTGATTTTAGGTATTTTAGATCTTGGATGTTCCCACTTCTAACTATCATCTTCTAGAATAAACTTATTAGTTGTGATAATTTTACTTGTCATAAATTAATTAGTCAATAATGTAGCATCCTCACTACTAGGTCAATTTATATGACCTCATTTAATTTATGTTCTTTTGAGAGTCATGCCTAGTAAAGAGAAACTAGGAATTAAGACAAATATTGAACAAAGGTTGTCAGTTCTTATATGCTAGCCCATTTTCTATGCTAAGAATTGGAAGGGGAAGGGAGTTTTATATATGATAATTACTTGAGTCCCATTTTTGAAATCCTAATTATAGACAATAACACAAAGCTTTCAAAGGATCTAATTAATTAATTCACCCTAAAAAATTAGTTAATGCAAAATGTGGCCTAATCATACATTTTGTCATACCCCGCCCTAAAAGGATCTTTTGGCTGACAGACTATGTATTTATGAATGATTAAAGGATGCTTAGTTTAAATGCCTAAATGATTGTTGCATTAGCTATAATTATTTATCTTGAAGAATTCAGTACTACTAATGTGTTGTCAATATGCAACACTAGGTACATCCATGGGTGGAAGAGGTAGAATCAACCACCAAGGATGGGGTACTTGAAAAGTGAAGTGATGACTAAGATGGCTTAGGGTAACATGGATGACTACCCTCATATAGGTGTGCATTATTGTTTTTAGGGATAATTATCAGCTAGCCAACCACCTAGAGTCGTAGTTGATAGCCTAGGAACTATCGTAAATTCTCTGGCTGAGATGGGTGATTGGGTTGATGGAAAGACTTCCACCTTGTTTGATGCACCTGATTTTTGGTATTGTTTGGTTGTCTATTGTTTTTATAGTGAAAGTTTTTTATTTAAATTAATGTTTTGATTTAAATAATAAAAGGTTTTTATTTAAAGAAATGTTTTGATTTAAATAATAAAAGGTTTTTATTTAAAGAAATGTTTTGATTTAAATAATAAAAGGTTTTTATTTAAATAAATGTTTTGATTTAATTAATAAAATATATTATTTAAAGAAATGTTTGATGTTTTCAATTAAGAGGTTTTTTTATTTAAGAAATGTTTTATTTAGAAATAATAACTTTTTATTCAAAAGATATCTATGGTAGTAAATGAGTTGGCAAATATCTCATTTATATTATTATAAAGGAATGCTCTTACTATATTTTATGGGAGGAGGGTGGTTGAGAATTTATGAAACTTAAATGAAGGGAATTTTCGTCCCTTACTTCCCTTTGTAAAAATATAATAAATTATATTAAAAGAAGGTCGATTATCATCGACCATCGTGGGCGGATAAGGATACTTTCAATATTGTGGGTGGCATTGAATTCAAAAAGACCCTAGACAACGAGAGAGGAAGAAAATTTAGGTTGATAAGAATACTGAGTGCATAGAGTTAGGGGTTGGAAAATTAGCAGACAAGAAAGGAGATAAAGAGATAAGAAGCTACTAAAGCTATTTTGAGACATACAAATAAGGAGCAACTTGATTCAGGTTGGATATTTCTTAGTTGGTTTTGATATATATTTAAGAATGAAAATGAACATGTGTGCTTTCTTAAAATATTTTTCCTTAGACTGTGGTCCTCCTGAGTTTTTGGTGGAGACATAGCATCTTCATTGTTGGTTGCTAGTTTAGTGGTGACATGTTCGACCTATCCGAGTTGTAAAATGAACTCTCCTCCCCCCTAAAGTTTCCTCTTTGCTTTATCTATGTTTTTTGGGTCATTCGTAAGATGTTGTAAGTGTCTTTCTTTTTTGTTAGGTCCTTTAGAAACCTATACTCAATTTTAGTGTACTCATTGCTTGTGTGAGCATCTGTGGATACCATTAGTATGTCTTGGTTAGACATCATCCTTGGGCAAGCCTTGTGTTATCTCCCAACCCCCAAACCATCAGTTTGAGCTTAGCAGACCCTGGCAAGTCTACCACCTTCTCTACCTATGTGAAGCACCTCTAGTGGTGATTGTTAACCCATATCGACCTTTGCATCTGACTCTGGTTTTCAAAGAAAAATTTAATCCTCCTACTAAACCTCAAATTGGATTTAGAGAGAACTTGTTTAGGTTTCATCATACTGATAATTTTTTATGTTGTTCTTCGAGTTACTTGGATGCCTGTTTTGTGCCTAGTGAACTTGGCGATCATTTTTCTCTAAAGCAGAGGTCCCACATGTGTCCTATGGTGGTATCTAAGTAGCTTTTAGGGTGATGGACATGTATGAGATTCTAGCCAAGTGCTAGGGTGCTTGGCTAGGTCCTTCTTGCATTGATAAGCTTCACTTGTTGTTCAGTTGTTGATCCATAGTTGTTTGTGAGTCCTAGTGCACCTCTGCCTACTGTGTGGTTGTTTATATGCCTTGTCTTCTTGATTTGAGCACCTTGTAGCCTGAGTTTGCTTGTGAAGCTTCCTTTGATTTTAGTTGAGTTAAGTTAAATAACCTCCTTTTTGCATAATGTCGGATTTATTGAAATAAACATCTTTTGGAAGAACATAGCTCTTAGGTTTTGATCGAAATAAAAAAGGAAGTTATAAAATTTTAATAGATTAAATAATTAGATTATTCTTCAATGAAATAGACATAATCTAAATTCTAAAGTAAATAAATCATGATAGAATAAATGAATAGATTATATTCAAATGAATAGGTATCTGGAAATTTAGTTAATGGAATCATGATAAAATAGATAAACCATGCTTAAATGAAAGAAAAACTATGATCGAAAGATAGATGTTTATTTAGATAGAATTGTATAAAAAAGGTTTACATTCCTTGAAAAATAGAAATTTATAGGAGGGAGGATTCTACTTTCTTGTTGAATGACATGTTTTTTTTTCTTTTTCTTTTTTAAAATATTCTCTTTACTATGTTAAAAAGAATCTCTGCAAAGAAAGGTTTTATTGTAGAAAAATAAAGTATGTTTGTCTTAATTATTGATATAAAAATGGAAGATGGATAAATGTTTTAGTTAGAAATTATTGATGTTTGTTTACTACTTTGGTAGATTAAGTATTTAATTGAATAAGATTTATGGGGCCTTAATTAGTTAGAGAGATGGGTAAAATAAGTACTTAATTGATTAAGGTTTATGGAGCCTTGATTTAATTAAGGAAACAAATGAGTTACTTGTTAATCAAATCTAAGGGGGAAAATTTTACTTTAAACATGAATCCTTTGTTGATTATGGGAAGTTTGATGGAAATGAAAATACCCCTTTAGATGTTGAGTGAATGAATTGTAAAGATATAATTGGTGATTGTGTAGTTGCAATTTGGGTATTTTAGATACACTTAGATTAAATTATCATCTAGTAGATGCATTATTCATAGTTTCATGAGTTTTCTTGATCCCTTCCTACTATCAAATAATAAATAAGCAAGCTAAAGGACCAGGAAAACAACAGGATCCAAGACGTATACTACTACATTATGATTGGAGTGTTATTGGTACATCCTTTGTTTTAAAGTTAACTATGTAATGCTATTCTTTGAGGGTATGGATTCTTTTACCATGCTCAAGCTATGTAATTATATAATAACATATGGAAATATATCTCTTATTTGTAGTCTATGATGTACTTTATTGGTTAACCTATTTATCTTTTACTCTTGTATGTTTTTAGTTAGATTCATCTCTTTTACAGTTTTTGTACCCTTATTTCATGCTCGATTAAAATTGATAGATTTAAATGCTTTCTCTTTAATGATGATATTTTTATGTCTATAGTGTTAGGTTTCAATATAATAGGAGAACCTAGGGGATTATGGGATCCTCTAGGGTCAAATAGGATAAACTTAGTTTAAATGACTAAATTGGTTGACCAGCACCACCTAGCAGTTTAAAAATAAGACAACTATCTATGAAAGGATTGGGCTACTCCATCATAATGATAGTATGAGTGGTTTATTTATTGTACACATCATATATCCACACAAACAATATTATGTAGAGTATAGATACGAATGTACCCTTCGACTGATCAAAGGAGATAAGCTAACCTAAGTGAGATGTGGTTAATAGTTATCACAATATGCATAGTATACCTACATAGACTGGTGTGTGCATGGTATGGAGATGGACATATCCTGACTAAATGCTAGACAAAGGGTTGGTGTATAGGAGACAATAGATAACTGAACTCAGGGTTAAACTTAGATATCTTTGTAGTCTTTTGTGGTCATGTTTAGCATTGCTTGTGCTAGTGTTTAGTGTTATTTGTGTTTAAAAAAACAAAAAATAACCATTTAGTTAGATTTTGGATTATTACATTTGGTATTAAATCTCTAGGTTGTGAAGGGATAGAGCTTCTTGTTGTGCTAATAGGATGAATATGGGGGAAAATTAATCCCTAGAAATAGTTTTTAGGCTACAAACACCTTACGATTAGTAAGTGTTAATTTTTTCATAGAGTTACTTTTAGATTTAGAGTACTACCTCTCATAGAATAAGAGTGATTTCACCAATAAAGCTTGAGTTAGTAGTGCAGAATGGTGAAGCAATAATCTAATATTCTTTTTTTGGATGAAATCAAGATAAATGACACCTAAGATAAGGGGAGGGAAGATTGCTCCCTCAAATAGACAATATCAAGGGGATAGTGTTAAAGAAAGAACCCAAGACAAGGGCTCTAGAGACTTAAGCAAGGAGGTAGGAAACCTCATCACCATTGCCATAGTGTTATAGTATTAGATAGAACAACAGGGGGAGCTAATATATCAACAAAGGAAATAAATTGAACAACATAATTAGTTGAATGATTCCTATTTTGTGGAACTGACAAAGAAAAACCAACAGTCCCAAAAGAGAAGAACAAGTGTTGGTTATCTAAAGTGGAAAGGCCAACAGGAGGAATAGATAAACCAACTCAAACCCACTAATAATACCTATTAAAAAAAATAGGAAACCCGCTTAACTAAAGAAAAATGTAACTAAACCGGGTTGTGGGGGAAGTAAAAAACAACTAAAGGTACCCCAAGCAGAACTAATTATAAAGCAAATTCTGAGAAAACATGAAGGCCCAAAATAAGGATGTCACATATGTGGAGGACCACATTATGTGGTCAAATTCTCGAGTAGGATAAAATCTAGCAAGTTGATAGAAGGGACGACCCTCAAAACTTACTCAACTTTTGAAAATGAGGTGTAGTTAAAATCACCTCAAGTAGGGAAATTGGGGAAGGATATTTGGGATAAACAACTACACCCCAAGGGATGTTGCTATTGGTGTGGAGGACCATAATATGTTTTCGACTACCCAAGTGAAACCAGGTATTCAAGCAAGGGTGATAAACCCTGGGGTTCAGGTAACACATGAAGGCAAGATTAGAACAAGGTTCCCATGCCATTGTTCTGGGAGTGTAAATTTTATCTCTCTTCTAAAAAGAAAGTAGATTTAGTTTTAAATTATACTTATTCACTTATTTCTTCTAGAATAGCCAAGGATATGTCGACTATCTGGTAGGATCGTATGATACCCTGCGACTCTCACTGTAAGACTTTTGGTCAATTATGGGTGGAAGCATATGATGTTCTACTACTATTGAAAATATCTGTCAGCATCAAGTCACCTTTAGAACTTGCAAAACATGTCACCATAAAACAAAAAAGGGGTGCAAAAGGAATGTTTTCTATGGTGATTGATGGAGATTGATGGCAATGGTAGATGGTGGAAAGTGGCTTGGTCTATTTGGATTTTGGTTAAGTTTTGTTATGTAAAATGAAGATGGATGAAAATAAAAGAAAATGACTTCTATTTATTGAATTTGGAGATGTTGGGGGAGGGGATGAAGTGGCCCTTGTAAAGTGTCCCTTGCAAGGTGTCCCCAAAGGTGGCATGGGTCCCATACCTCGTGAGTGCTTTTGGGTGAGAGAATCCTTCACCCATCCACATGCCATAAATGAGCATGGGGAGGTGGAGTGGTCCTTTGCAAGGTGTCCCCTGAAGTGGCATGGGTACCATACCTTGTGAGTGCTTTTGGATGAGAGAATCCTTCACCCATCCACATGCTATAAATGAACATGGGGAGGTGAAGTGGCCCTTGTGAGGTGTCCCTATGTTAGGGGTTGACTTGGGATGAGGTGGAAGGTGACTCACCTTTGCCCATGCCTTAAAAACCTAAAATTCCTCCAAGGTTATAAATACACATGGGAATATGTGTGGAGCAAGGGTTAATGTTAACCCTGATTAGGTTGACCCTAGGTTAGACCAAGGTCAAAAGGGTGAGGTGGAGGCTAGGCTAGTCAAAGAGTAGACTAGGTGAGATGGAAAGGCTAGGCTAGTCAAAAAGGTAGCCTAGGTGAGGTGGCAAGATTAGACTAATCATGATTGAATTGATTAATCATATGCTTAACCATAAAGTGCACTTTGACCATAAAGTGACTTTTGACCATAAAGTAAATTTTGACAGGGGTAGAGATTTACCAAGGTTAAGCTATGATGGTGGTCACATGAGGACCCATGGTTAAGCATAGGAAAGGGCTTAAGTGGCCCAAGGGAGATTATGAATAGTGCATGAATAGTGATTTTGATGAATGAATAGTGTTTTAAGGCTAATTTATACAAATTTTATGGGTTTTGCAAATTGATCAGTTGTGAAGATGGGGGAAGTAGCAATGTGTAACTTTTGGGTGTCTAAATTTTCCCCTTTTGTACTAATTTGTGTGAAGACATGGTGCAGTGCAAAAACTGATGATACCATGTTGGTGGTTTTGATTTTGATGAAGATGAACTTGACGATGAATGATTACTGATGAAGATGACCTTTATTGTGTCATGATGATTGTTGAGAGAGTAGATGCAAGATTGCCTTATCATATTGATCAATGTAAAATGCCCCAATTGTGAATGGATCAAATGTCTTGGAAACTTTACCTTTGATGAATTGTTGAGCTTGATTTGATTTGGTAGATCGTCTAACCTTTAGTAGGTGTTTATTAGGTGCTTCATTCGTGAGTGGTCTTACAAATGCCACTCCAAGGAAGGGAATCAATGATTATCCTACAAGCTCAGGTATGGGGCCTATCAAATGTTCATTTGAATTAGATTTTTGTTGAGAAGAGAAATTTTGATTTTGTTTACCCCAACAAAGGAGGGCTTGAGATAATCTTTGGAAAAGGTTCTTATATAAACACAATTTTGGATATTGAGTGTTTGATTATTGATCATGCATAAGGTAACTTTATTGTTTGATGTCTTAGACTGATGCAGCTTCGTAATATGGCCCACCCCTCTTTCAAGGAATGGGAGATAAATTATTGATGCAGCTTCATAGGATGGAATATAGGTGATGGGTATCCTAAGGGGATAAAAAATACCTCTTGAGAGATGTTGTGTTGTCTAAGTCATACTATCGACCTACACAGGCTTTCACTTCACCCTCGATAAAGCTTGGACAAAAATGATAGCTATGATCCACCAATTATTAAGCCCTATGGTTAAAAGGGCATCTAACCTAAATATTACCCTAGGCTATCCCCAAGGGTAACCAGTTTCTCAATGATGAAGTTTGAGAAGTTATGCATACTATGGCTTATACTAAGGGCTCGACTGATGGTTGGGGATGAAGTCCAACTCACTGGGAGATTTTCCTTACACTGTATATATATAGAAAGTGTAGAATCAAAAAATTCCAAGAGTGTGTTCATTTTTTTTTTCCTCCTTTTTTTGTTATGGTTTTCATTTTTTTTGTTTTTTTGGATGCGAATGGGACTAAATGCAACTAGAAGGGTCAAACTACCCTAGGAATGGTTAAAAATTTAAATGCAATTGTTCTAAGATGCAATATGCAACTTAAACCTAAAATGTTGGCTTGAGACCGGGTATAAGTTATTGATAGGATAGGGACTATCCATACTATGGAAAAATATGGTAAATGTTGTCCCTTAAGAATACCCAAAATAGGTTTGAGTCACAAGGCTAAATGTAGCTAATGATTGTCAATCATCAGTGACAATTGCATAGTCTTAACTTTCAGTGATGGTTAGCAACCATCAGTGACAGTTACACAGTCCTAAATATCAGTGATCGTTAGACTTGTGTCCCAGACACAATCTGTGTATAGAAAGGGTGCAATTTTCATAAATGTAAAATTTTGCAAGGGTGGCTAGTCTACAAGGATAGAGATCCCTATTTTTTATGGTGCTCGATAAAATTTACCCTAATGCAAATGCAACTAACCTATACCAAGGATGCTAAAAATGCAACCTATTCTAAAGACTATAATGAAGAATGCCTATAATGTAGCTAAACTAGCCAAATGTCAACAAAATAAGCCTAAGAATAAAGTATGCACTAATATAAATGGGCATTAAATGAGCTACTTCTATGCTAGGCTATTTAAACCAATGAAAATAAAAGCAAGATAAAATAAAATAAAAGCAACTACACTAAAAAACAAGATTTTGATTTTTTGAAACTTGTGCAAGTAAAAGAAACCTAATCTAATGAGCTATTTTTTTGAGTTCTTTTTGAAGAATGAAATAAAAGTAAACCTAGTCTAACATGCTCTTTATTTTACTTTTTTTATGCCAAATAAGGCCTACAAGAAACAGGGAGGCCTAGAACTAACCTATAGAAGGAAAATCCTAAAGTAACTTGAGGAGAGAAATTTTCCTACACTAAAGAGGAAGACAAAATGAAGCAATAAATGTAGAGAACCTATATCTATCTAATTCGGGGAGACTTACCTATGAGCCATGAGATTTTTGGAATGGTCTCTATGTCTGGTACGTGTCTAAGCAATTGTTAGCTTTGGTTGAGAACTATCAGTGATGGTTGAGATTGCATAACCATTAGCTCTAGTTGTTGATAATCAGTGACAATTGGGTAGGGTTGAAGGTTGGATGAAAAATACTTACCTTGAATGCTTTTTATGATTTTAAAAGACCTACACTCAAAACAGAGGATAGAGCATCAGTAAGATAGTGGGATGAAGACATAAAACATAAATGAAAGATCCTAAAACATAACTCACTAGGAACAAAATACTAAGAACAAAAATATTTGCTATCCTTATGCTCCTATACAAAATAACAATACCTAATGAGTCAATGGTAAGGGTCCCACCGGGTATGCCATTTTGTAGGCTTAAAAATGCACCATGCAAATTAAATAAAAAGATATGAACAATGTATATTATGAATGATAAGTCTTTTGAATACAATGCAGCCCTGTTGGAAGGCTTTTAAAATGTATATTGTGATTTGAAATGAAATGGAAATGACTCATTTTTACAATAATATCCCTTGGCGCCTTCTATCTTCATGCCACAATCGAGTTGTGGGTGGGTTTTGGACTTGTGCTACTTGGAAAACCTTGGTGGTCTACTAGCTACTTCACACTTGCATATATGAAAATAAGATTGGATCAGTAACATTTGATGGGCCTCCCCTACATGAAGCCCTTGCCTAAGAAAATATGATAAAACATTACAAAGCTGATAAAATTTATCAATGAAAGCTTATGAGACTAAAATATGCAATGCTTTATACCTTCATTTACCTGTTTGATGTCTAAGCATTTTATCTAGTGTTTCTCTAAGTAACAGTTAATGATAGTTGGGACTGTGCAAATAGAGGTGGTGGTTGGTAACACTCAATGATGGTTGGGATTGTGCAACTGGAGATGATAGTTGGTAACAGTCAGTGACGATTAGTACTATATAATAGTTAGCAATAATTGTCTCTAATGGGTAGGACTATGTAACAATCAATGACGCTTAGGTCTCCATGGAAGATGGGGTTGAGTGCTTTTGTGGGTTGCTTCTAGTGGGTGCTGGTGTTCTCCGATGAAAGTGTGAAGACATAATATTTACTGGTATGAGTGCAGTTATAGGTCAAATTTGTGTTGGCTCCTTCATATGGACTCAATGGCTACCATGGTTGGGCTCCTCAAGGTTGATGACAAGAGCAGCTAGGATATCCAAGGGTAGCAAGAAATTATAGTAGAATTTTGGTAGTATAATAGTAGCTTCCTATGAGTTGATGCAAATTATGGAAATGGAGTGTGATTTATAGAAATTTGAGGAGGGGCTTGCCTTGGAGTTTGGGAATTTGATTGGTATTTTGAAATTCTTTTTGCATTCCTCTTGGGATTGGGTTATGAATTAGAAGGATAATTAGTACCTAATGAGGTGTGTGATGGAGGGTTAGGTGGTAAGTTAAGGTTATTAGGATTTCAATGTGGCTTAGAAGAATTAGGGAGGATAATAAAGGATTAGAAGAATTAGGGAGACTAACAATGGATTAGAAGAACTAAATGAAGTAGGGGAAAATTAGGAGAATTAAAAGAGATTAGCGAGAATTAGGGGAAATTGGAAGAATTACGGAAATTATGGGAGAAAGGAAAATTAGAGGAAAATAAGATCCTTTAGGGAAACCATAGGATAATTTTAGGGAAATTAGAGGGAAGGAGTAGAATTAATAAGTCTAGGGAAATTTATAAGAAACTAGGAGGAATTTTTCAAGATTGGAAATAAGCATGAAATGGAAGAATTTGGAGAATTTTAGGCGAATTAGAAAGGAAAATGGAATTTTGAGGGCATTCAAGTGAATTTGGGTAATTGATGATGGTTTTGTGGCAATTTGGATATTTTGGTGGTTTTGTGGAAATATGATTGCAAATGACTAAAATTTGGTGTCTACAGTAGAATAGTTAGATGACATAGGATGACACATGGGAGTCTATGAGGGTGCTAACAAAGAATGCATACCAAGACAACACATGGTAGATGCTAATGTAGGGGCTAACATGGAACTTTTTTGTTGGGCTAACATGGAAGTTTGTATGCCACTTAGCATCTATAAAAATAGGATCAACCAATCATATTTTGACATCTAACCAAACTTTATATGTAGCTCACATAGTTTATAGTAGACTTAGTCATGCATGGATTTTAGAGAAAATTAGATAGCGATAAATGGTGTAGTAGGGTTCAAAAAAAGGATAGCAAATTATATTATGATAAGTGGTGTCACATGATTCACTAGTACATTGCACTATCAGTACATAGTAAGCAGTCTATCAACCACTCACATAGTGACACATGGCAACCTCCCATTCACTATAAGTACTAAAAAAATTATTAAAATAACAATTGGATGAAATTGTTATGATTTTAGGGCTAAACGTTTAGAGACCATAACTTTTGCATACAAAAATATTTTGATCTTTTTTCAAACAATATGGATTTTTGAGCTCTTTGTATTAGTGTTGTTGTTTCTGGCCACAACTACATCCAAATTTTAAAATTTTGGTAGAATAGTTATAGATCATCATGTGCCCTTGTTGAATGGTCCTAACTATACCACTTGGAATATCAAGAAGTCTACTTGTGAGTTATATAAAATAAAATGATATAAGGCATAATTTTATAGAATTTTGAATCAAGAAAATGAAGGAAGCAACAAGAAAAGGGGTACTGATGTAGGGACCAACATGGCACATTTTGGTTGGGATAACATGGAAGTTTTTATACCACTTAGCATCTATAAAAATAGGATCAACCAATCATATTTTGATATCTCATCAAGCTTTATATGTTGCTCACATAGTTTGTTGCAGACTTAGCCATGCATGGATTTTAGATCAAATTAGATAGCGTTAACTGGTGTAGCAGGGTTCGAAAAAGGGTAGCAAATCAAATTATGATAAGTGGTGTTACTAGTACATTGTACAATTAGTACATAGTAAGCAATCTATCAACCATTCACATAGTGACACATAAGTGACCTCCCATTCACTATAAGTACTTAAAAAAACAATTAAAAAAAAACAATTGGATGAAATTTTTATGATTTTAGGGCTAAACATTTAGAGACCATAAATTTTGCATACAAAAATATTTTGAGCCTTTTTTCAAACAGTATGGATTTTTGAGCTCTTTGCGTTAGTGTTGTTGTTTCTGGCCACAACTACATCCAAATTTTAAAATTTTGGTAGAATAGTTATAGATCATCATGTTCCCTTGTGAATGGTCCCAACTATACCACTTGTAAGCTTAATAAACCTACTTGTGAGTTATATAAAATAAAAGGACATAAGGAAAAATTTTATAGAATTTTGAATCAAGAAAATGGAGGAAGCAAACAGAAAGGGAGTGTTGATGTTGCTTTCTTCTATACACAAGGTGATGATAGTTTTGATGGAGAAGCCTCACATGCACATGTTGTAGTTTATTCTACATATTGGGCATCAACTTCTTTAGATGAGTGGATAGCTAATTTAGGTTCTACCATGCACATGACAAAGCATAAGCACCTTCTTCAAGGCTATAACAAAATTCATGTAGGGGAAAATATTGTGATTGCAAATGTCTCTTGATTGTAGGTTGTAGGAAGTGGAGATATCACTATTAGATCTTTATCATTTGATTAAATACTTCATGTTCCTAATGTTATCTCTAACCTTTTTTCTATTTACCATATTACTCATACAAATAAGGAAGTATAGTTCTAGCCTAAAACATGGGTGATAAAGAATAGACAATGGGTTTAAAATTATTTCTTCTAGATATAGTGATCAAACTAATCACATGTATAATTTGGGTGAAAGAATTGTATTTTTTGCTATTTATTTTACCAAAAAATGTTTTTCTCATGGTTGTACATGTTGATAATGAGTTAGAACTGGCATTATAAGCTTGGGAAACTCAGTTATGGTTCCTTGAAATACATGATTCAACATTATATGGTCATTGGGCTTCCATGCATATCCCCTCCAAGTGGTGGATGTGAGGGATGAATTTTGGAAAAATAGCATATGAATATATTTTTGAAAGGAGTTGCTTGGAGGGTATATCACCCTTTGGTGATCGTACATAGTGATATATGTAGACCTATGGGTGCATCTTCTCTTTGATGGACTAGGTACTTCCTTCTTTTCATTGATAATTTTTCCAGACATTTATGGATATACACTATTCATATTAAGTATGAAATGTTTGATAGGTTTAAGTATTTTAAGGCTCTTGTTGAAAATTAAATAGATATAAGAATCAAGTATTTAAGACTAGATTGGGTTCATGAATATGTTAGTTATTTTTTCATGATTTTTTGGCTTCTCATGGGATAACACATCTAAGGATTGTTCACTACACTCTTAAACATAATGGTGTGGTTAAAAAAAAAATAGCATAATTGTGGAGATGATATATTGTATGATTTATGCCAACGGAATAGACCATAAGTTTTGTAATGAGGTTGTCACTTGTGTAGGGTATATCATCAACAAGGTTTCTACCAAGACAATTCATGAGATGACACCTCTTGATAGATTAACAGAAGACAAGCTAAACATGTCTTAATTTTGGATCTTTGGACCTTCAACATGGGTTCATATACCAAAGGATATTTATAATAAGGAGGTACGAAATATCCATGAATGTATATTTATAGCATATTCTAATACCTCAAAGGCATAGCATCTCTATGATCCTCAGAAGTATGAAGTGTAGATTAGGCAAGATGTCATATTTGATGAGGTTCTTCCAAGTATTTCTTCCACTCCCCCTCTAGAATTTTTAGCTATTGTTTCTTCTAATTCTCTACCTATTATAGATTTAGAAATTTCTTTTGATATCTTATTTGGTTCTATTCCCATTAGAGCATATTCATTGAGTGATTGTTCCCTACCTATCAATTTGATCCCTTCATAGAAAATTTCTCAAGCAGTTTCTTCTTCCTGTAGAGCAGGGTAGGATGAGTAGGATATATCAATTTTAAATGCTCCAACCTTGCATGGCAAGGTGACTGATGAGTTGGTTTCTCCCATTTTAGTTTATGATATTGATATTGCATAGGATACAAATGATTCTTTTATTCATCCTATACCCGAGTGGGTCAATATACTTATAAAGGATGCTCATCCTATTATATCCCTTGAGTGACATTAGAAGGCTCCTAGGAATGTATTCACATCATCCCTCAAAGACAAGTAATGTGATATGGTAATGGTTGATTCCTCCATAGTGACTTGAAATATTAGGTCAAATACTATCTACAAATGAGATCAATATATCTAAAAGCTTATAAATAAAATAAACCCTAGTCTAGTACACTCAAAATAAACTACACAAAATTTTGGGCATACTGAGAGAGTGATTTGAAAGGTTCCAAGATTCTAATCTAGGAAGAGTGCATTTTCTTATAATAGAGTTCTAGAATTGGAAAATATTTTTAGGATATAAGTGAAAAATGAATAGTCAAAATATTTTGGAGTTTATAGAATTGAGTAACAATCATAAAAAAATCAACAAAATTATAATAAAAATATTTATGGATTTTAGAGGGTTTTGGAATATCACTGAGTAGTATTAAAAAAATCATGGCTAAAAATTTCATAAACTATAAGGATTTTGGTGAATTTGATGAAACCATTTTTTTAAGGGTGTAGTAAGGTTCTAAGGCACACATGAAAAAAAAAGTATCCAGCATCAAAAATACTATTTTGAGACCTATTCTATTGTGATCATATAATTACAATTATTGTTTTAATGTATAATATTGGAAAGAAATTTCTAGCAACTATAAAGGTTAATTTTTGGGTAGGTGCATTACCATTGCATTTTCGCATTCATGAGTTTAATATATAACCCCCACAACACATTTTGGACACTTGATTTTATATAAAATAATTGCAAGAAATGATCATAGGACATACTTTTAGAAAAAGTATGTGACTACATGAAAGACCTACACGGGCGGAGGGATAAATTTCAAAGTTTTAACTTAGACTCGTTAATTAATGGGGTGAAAATTTTTGAGATGATGGAGCAAATGCAACACAACATACAAAACTTCATATGTTCACCACTATCATTTTCAACACTATCCAAGAAGCATGAGATGCATTATAGCAATGTGAACACTATCACATCCACACTAAACTAGCAAGCAATCCACATAATCACAATCCTACTAAAATTATAGGTAATACATAAATATTTTGGGAGCACAACAAACCTTACCCATTGCACCCTATATCACAAGATTGGATTTCCCCAAGTTTAATGGCAAATATCCTACTAATTTGATATACTTACATAAATTAATATTTTGATCGACATCAAACTCAAAACACTCTTCAAGAACACAAGCTTATACTAAGAGGGGGGTGAACAGTATAAGACCAAATTTTACTTTTCTTTCCCAAACAATATTATCCAATATTATCAATGGCAATATCAATAGAAGTAATCAAAGCAATGCACAAATCATCACACACAATAGAGACACCAATTTAATGTGGTTCACCCAATGTGGGCTACTCCATGGAGAAAATATTTCTACTAAATTTTCTCAACAAATCCTCTTGGGAATCACTTCCCTATTACAATGTTTATGGACCTCTTTCCAAAGGAGACACCAATCCCCTAATGCTCTGATTTGTGGATCTCTCTCCATAGGAGAACTCTTTCCCCTTTTCTCTGGTTCATGGAACTTGACCCAGGAGAACTCTTTCTCCTCAACTGGTTCGTGGATCTCTCTCCATAGAAGAACTCTATCTTCCCAGCTACTTCATGGATCACACTCCATAGGAGAACTCTTTCCCCTTGCTCTGGTTCATGGATCTCTATCCATAGGAGAACTCTTTCTCCTCTACTCTGGCTAATGATCTTCTAGAAGACTACTACCCCCACTACACTGGCTTGTGGATCTCTCTCCACAGAAGACCTCTATCCTCACTCAGAATACCTCTGTCCTCACTACCCTGGCTAATGGATCTCTATCCACTGGATACTACTGTCCTCTACTCTGTCACCTCCAAAGCTTGCTCTCAACTCTATCTCAAATCTACACCAAACACTATCCTCGGTCTAGTACAAATCTGCTCTAACTCTGTCTCAGGTCTAGCACAAATCTGCTCTCAAATATGCACCAAAATTTGTCCTCAAATCTATCCTCAAGCCTTAACACAAAGCTTGATCCAATCACAAATCAACTTTGCTTAGATTTACCCCAAGCCTTAACACAAAGCTTGAACAAATCAATCAATCAACCCTGCTCACAAGTCTTCACCAAGACTTGCCTCAAATCTATCTACAAGTCCTCTCAAGAACTTGCTCAATCTGCTCTCAAGTCTTCACCAAGACTTGTCTCAAATCTGCCTACAAGTCCTCTCAAGAACTTGCTCAATCTGCTCTCAAGTCTTCACCAAGACTTACCCAAATCTGCCTACAAGATTTCACAAAAGCTTGCTCAACTATGTCCTTAAGCTTTCATAAAAGCTTACTCAAATCTTCTCAAACACATGCTCAAAACAACTCACAAGATATGCTCAATCAATCTCAAATCTTGCACACAATGCTATCAATTGTTTTTTCTAATATTCAAAGTAATTCCTTTAACTTGAAGCAGTTTAGACATATTCTACTCAGAATTTGTTTAACCTCTGGAACATATAGAGAATGATGTACTCTATAAAAAAACTCAATATGTTCTACTCAATCATTAAGTCTGTCGCTTTCACAAATCTGGTTTCTAAAGTTTGCACAATCACTTTCAATATCACTCAAAACCAATGCTCAAGAATTTCACTCATTCATTCAATCAATGAAACACAACTTGCTCACAAACCCTAAACAAGTGTTTTCATACTTCTTCAAACAAGGTGCACAAAGTGGGTTTCAAACCCTAACTCAAATAGTCCTCAATCTCTATCTCAAATGTTCTCTAAACATTCACCAATGAAGCATATAATAATTCACTCAATATTTCCAACAATGCTTATCAAACAATCCTTTTCACTCCACCTTGTATTTCACAACATTCATTCCAATATTTCAAACAAAATATGATGTGCCCATACCTTTTTGCTTTGATGGAGATATGTCTTCAAAACTTATTTTACTTGCAACAAAACCCTCTTGCCAATTCTAGGTTAGATAGCAACAGTCTATCTCAAAATTTCCACACAAATATTCTCCTCAACAATTATTTCACCATTCAAAAATATCAAGTCTCAAGTACACCTTATAATCTCCAATCTTCTCAAAATAATATTCAACACATAAAAATCAAGTTCCTTTGTTAACACCTTATAATCTCCAAACTTCTCAAAATAATATTCAATACATAAAAATGAAGTTCCTTTGTTAACACCTTATAAACTCCAAACTTCTCAAAATAACATTCAACACATAAAAATCAAATTCCTTTGTTAACACCTTATAAACTCCAATCCTTTTATTTATTTTTCTAAGCAACAAAATAAAATATTTTTCAATTAACCTTATGACTCCCTATGCATTCCATATATGCCCTTTATAATTATCACGTGGCCTCTATATTATTTGCACCTTCCAAACCTTGACAAATTTAAAATAAAATGTGCATACCTTATAATCTTTGGCCCACGTCTCAAAAGGGTTATTGCGCACATCTTCGACTGCACCCAAACTCGAACCCGCGACCAACTACCATCGCAGCACCTTAGCCCAAGGCTAAGCTACCACCTGGGCTACACGCCCACACGTGAACCTAAGTCCACGCCCTTTCACTAATACCTCCACATGGATTTCGATGAAAATAAAATCCTTCTTCCTCCTTTGCAAAACTGAATCGCATGGGATTCGAAACCATGACCTCTGCTTCACGAGCACCTTAGCAAGCCTTTGACCATCGTCTGTGCTACCCAACACCTTGGAATGGATTTGGTGCTTCACTCGGATTTCAACCAATGTCTGCCTCCTTTAATTAAAAACCACATGAATCCTCTTCTCCCTTCATAATGCAACACATGAATTATATTTCAACTTAGGCATTCAAATAGCATAGGTGATTTGGAAATGAAAATCATTTCCCTATTTATACATTGTCCTTTGCACTTCAACACGTCGGCACATTCGATTTTTGAATTTCTAATTCGAATTTAAAAATTAAACCTTGGCGCCTTTTGATTATTTAAATTAAAATTTTAACCATAGGTTAAAATATTTTAATTTAAATAAATTAAATAAAAACCTTTATAATCTGCTCAATGGGTCTTTTCAAGGATATATTATTTTAATGATTCCTTGGACCTCATTTTTCTTCACCTCTTCCTTTTGCCCAAAATATTATAATATTAAATATTATAATATTATTATTTCTTTTTAAACCTGCTTCTCTTCCCTTGGGTCTTCTACCTTTTAGGCCTCTTTAGGTATATAATATTTAAAATAAATATTATACCCTTTTTCTTTTAACCACTTCCTTGCCTTTTGGAAAATCAACCTTGTGACATCAATGACAACAAAACTGGACATCAAACCTCTTGACATCAATGACAACAAAACTTGCTCAAATTTCCAACAATATCCCCCTTTGTCATTGATGGTAACCCCTTTTTTTTAAACATTCCTTTTACTTTTTTAGTTCTGCTCCCCCTAACTGAATGCTCTCCCCTTAACTCAAATCTCTCCCCCTTTGACATCAATGGCAAAGGGCCACCTTTGGGGCTAAATATAAGACTCTTAGCTCAGCCCCCTCCCCACCTCCTTTCCTTGAGGTGATTGAATTTGGGGTGGGAGTATTTCTACTCCCAACATACAATGTTGTTTTTCTTTATCCACCTTCTTCCTCAACTGATCCTTCTGATTCCTTTGAGTATTCATGTTCCTGCTTATCTCTAGAAATTCTTTTCTACACCACTTAGCCATATGCCCAAAATTATTGCACTTATAACACTTAATGTTGTGGTTCCTTGAAGGTGCAAATATCTTGAAGTTCCTCCTAGTGAAGCCATATCCATTCTTGTCATGAACCCTACAATTAATTGCTTTATGACCAAACTGATTACAAGAGTAACAATACCCTTGAAAGGGATGCCCATTTTTGAAATTTCTCTTGGTGAAACCAATACCAAAACCATATTCCTTATTTTAATGTGTCCTACACTGCATAGCCTTGTGACCAAACCTTTGACATGAGAAGCAACATCCTTTGAAGAAATCTTGCCTTGACCCCATTGGTCTCTTAGTCCTTTCTTCCCTGTGATGTTCTTTGTTCCTCATTTGTGCATTGTTTCCTTCCTTGGTGAACCTTCTATTTTTCAACTTATCCTCATAAGTCTCACTTTCTCCTTCACTTTCTTTTTTTGAAGCTTCTTCTTCTTTGGAGCTTGAGCTTGACTCCTCTCCTTGTTCTCTTTGTTCCTCTTCAAAACCAAGTCCAATCCTTATGAATGGAGATCTCTATGTTTTGATAATATCATCCAAATATTTTGAGCTTTTCCTAAACTGATATATCTTGTTATTAAACTTTTCAAGTCCTTTTCTTAGAATGTCAAATTCATGTTTCAGTCTTTCACATTATTGCTCTTTCATATTTAATTGTTCAATCATGTCTTCTTCAACTTCTTTTTTCTTTTCAAATTTAACTGTCAAGTCATTAATATCTTGTATAAGCCTTGCTTTTGTTTTCTCATCTTATACAAGACATGATTGAACAAAGCTGACATGTATCATTTTCACGATGCATGAGAGGAAACAAAGCTGCTGTCATAAAAACGTCGCGATATCGCGACATGTCTCATTTTCATTGTGCATGAAGGCGGATAAGGTTATTGGCAGGAAAATGTCGCGATATCGCGACATGTCGCGTTTTCGCGGTGAAAGCAAGGAAGCAAAGCTACATGCTATTTTTGGTCACGATTTACATGGGGCCATTACAGAACATGCAAAAAAGTGCGGAACACGTGGCGTACATGTGTAAGGGCTGTAGAGGCGTTACAGTCCACGAGAGAAGATCTCGAGCATAAAATCAAAAGCAATGGAAAGGCGAGGAAGGTGAAACGAAGCAATCTGGAAGATGAAACGAACCATCGTGGAAGGAGAAGTAGTTTGCCAACAAGTATAAAATGCAGAGGCACAGATTGATACGAGGTCGGAAACCGCTACGAGCGGGTTGCAGAGTTGATGGTGATTAGCCGTTCTGAGCTTGCTGTGGAGTGCTTTTCTTCCACTTTTGCTGGTTTTGAGAAAAACCAGAGATTCTGCTATTGTAACAGGACATATTTTTTTAATGCAGAATTGTTCAAAAATTTGCATTTTATGGGCAAGAAAGGATGAGAAATTTTTTGCATGCTTCATTTTAATTGTTCTATTTTTCTCCTTTCGATTTCAGATTTGTATATGAAATTTATGCCATTGTTTTGGGTTATTTCATGTGAATGTCTGTAATCTGGAAATTATTTTAAACCCTAGGAGCCAGCACCTAGTTTACTTTGATTGTGTTTGTTTTGCGGGTCAAATAGGCTAGGTTGCATGTACGAAACTCTCACGTATTCGGTTTTGTCGGAATAGGATAGCATCAGACTGAACGTGTTCTACTTTTAATTTTTTGTATTTCTTTTTGTTCATTTTATTTTATTTTCCAGAAGGTTTAAAATGAACATTTAAAAAATTATAAAATCTAAAAAAAATAAAATAATGAACAATCACTAAAGTTTCATGGAAATAAACCAACATTGCCCCTTGTTTACAGTTACTTGCAATCACTAAGGTGTTCCAAGCATTTAAATTGAATATCTTTATTTGAGATTACTAATACACAGTTGCAAATGCTAATACAGTGGAGACCTTGGAGAAGTTGTTAGTTTGACTTCTTTGCAAGAGGGGATTTGGAACCCAAATCCTAAGGAAGAGTGTAATTTCACAAGTGTGTGAAAATACCACTCAACATTTTGGCGCTAGAAGGAGGGCCTGAACCGGTTTATTTCAGATTGATTTAAATGCTATAGGGATTTAAATTTTGAATATTTCATGCCCTATTGATTATTATCTTTAGCCCTCTTTTAATATTACAACTTTGTACTGTTAAAAGGAGGACATGAATTGCTATGCATTGTTCTAACGCTTTGATTGTTCATACAGGAATAATGTGATTTAATTTAATTTAAAAAAAAATAAAAATAAATATAATAAATAAATAAATATTTTTTTTGGGTATTAAAGTTATATTCTTTAAGATTCACTAATGGCTATGTTTTCACCGTGGATGACAGGTAGCCCATTGAACATACCAGGAGTTCAACATTATTTGCCCGTTGGTTTTGAGAGATGTCTTCCTCGATTTTTGTCTAACGGGACAAATACTGCAGGAGAACACATTCAAGCATTCAAATTTGTTGTGAATCACTTAACAATTTGGCATGATGATGTTGTTTGTAAAATGTTCCCTTACACCTTGGACAAAGTGGCATTTGATTGGTTTACAAGTCTGCCTTTAGGATCTATCACTTCTTGGGCTCAACTAGAGGCAGCATTTCTTAATCAATTCAACAAAAAGCAAGTTGACCCAATCCGCATGTATGAGCAGTTTCTCACTATTAAAAAAGGACCAAGTGAAAATGTGAAGTCATTTTCTGAAAGATTCTTTGGATTATATGCTCAATTAGTGACATTTTATGCTCTTCAAGAAGAAATGGCTCTCCAAATATATGTAAATGCTCTTGACCCACTCATTTCCACATATTTGCGAGGGATGCCTCAAATCACATCTTTGTCACAAGCCTATACTCAAGCAATGGCAATTGAGCAACAATTGAGTTGTCAAAATTATGGTGTGGGTTTTGGATCGTATAATCTTCAATCATTTAATACATCCTTTACCCATCCAATGATTTATCCACCTCAACCAAATTCAAGTATGAATCAATTTCAGAATCAACAATCATTCCCAAGCTTCAATCAATTTCAAAATCCTCAACCTACTATGCAAGATCAACCATCTTTCTTAAGTATGAATCAACTTCAAAATACTCATCTTGATTCAAAGGATATTTCTAAAATCAATTTTAATGATTTTCATAAGAATATGATTTTAGGCAAGGGAGGAGTACTAGATCCAACTAGTATTGAAACATGTGACAAATTGGAAACCCTTGACTCACCAAAAGATGAATTCTATGAGGATGAATCTGTTTCGGATGACATTGTTGAAAATGATGACCAAGAGGATCCACACCTTCCAAATTGTGATAAAATTGAATCATGGGTTACACATGTGGATTATGATAGCCTTATCAATTTGAATACAAGCAATAACCCAATTTTGGAAGTAATTGAACCATCTAAGGAAGGTGAAGATAAATTTGATGAGAAACATGTTGATGAATTAAAAGATGAAGAAGAAATAGTTGAGCATCACAATTTGATTTTGAAAGATGATCATTATGATTCTTGGGAAGAGTATGCTCACTCCAAAACTGCTAATGAAATTTGTGTGCCTATTGATATGCAGGATAATACAATTGCCCTTTCATATGAGGATATTACAAGTCCTGTACAATCTGAGAATGTTTTGGAAGAAGGGTTGGAATCTCATCAAAGGTTGGAGAAGGATAATGATTTTACTACCATGGATGAAGAAGGAGAATCAATTGTTTTTGTTCCCCTTGAGGGGCAAGAAATCAAAAATCTTGATCCACCTATTGATTCTACAATGTCTATGCCATCTCAAAATGATGAAATTACAAAGCCTAAGTGGTGTGGGTTTGATACTATTGATGATCCTAATGAAAATATGGATTTTGAGGCAACTCAAGCCATTGATCATGAAAAGGTGTCACGTGACACATATCTTGAAAAATTAGGCTCTTGTTTTGAAAAATATGGATGCATGTTTGATTGGGTGCCTAACTTTGGTGTTTTTGAACAGGTGTTGGATGATGAAGAAGACAATGAAGAAAAAGAAAAAGCTACTAACACTCATCAAGTTGTGATAAATTCTAATCATGATGGGTTGAGTATGGGTGACAAAGTGAAATCTTTACCTTTGGTAGTAGCCACAAAAATTTTAAGTGATGGGTTACATGATGTCCCTTTGGATGCTAATGTCATTGATGATGAAATGTCAAATCTTGGTGATGTTTGTCAAGTTTTGATTGATTTTGATTGCTTTAAAATCTTGAAAAATAATTTGAATTCAAGACTTTTAGAAATAGGCTCTTGTTTGCAATATCTCACATTTGAAAAGGAGAGCCTACTTCTAAATCATGAGTGGAATGATGAAACTTGCATTTTAGAGAATAGACATGATAAAATTGAAAATCAATCGTTGTCTAATCAATTTGAAAATTTGAATCTCACCTATGAGAATACTAATGGAACTAAATTTAATTGGTGGGGTGAGAGAAGAAAGTTGAAGTGGGTTGCATTGTTTGGTCTAGTCTTGTTTTTGTTGGATGCCCACAACATTTGGCAGGCATATCATGTTATATTTTTGTGGAAATGTTCTAATCATGTTTGGGATCCAGGAAAGTAATAGTCCAAGCTTGGCATCATCTTGTACTATATTGTATATAAATTTTGGTTTTGGTTTGAGTTTGTGTTTTCAAGTTTCATTTTGGGATTGCTATTTGGATTAGGATTTAAGTTGTGTGTTTGATTTCATTTGACATGTTTGGTTTGTTTTGATAAAAAAAAAAAAGAGAAGAAAATTTGAGATGTCAACTTATGCCTAAAATCAGGAGAATATGAAACATTGGAATTATGTTGTAGAAAGCTCCACAAGTAACACAAACATTTAAATATTATCGTTTGGATCTTGTGATGCATGAAGTTGTCAGTTTTGCACATTATGGTAAAATAGATGATATATTCCAAAAGAAGCAGTGCATTCATATCTCATGTCATATTCCACATTGCATATACATGTCATCTGAGTTACATTTTCATTCCATGGGCAATTATTGAGAAGGTGTTGAATCCTCTTAGGATTATTACATAACATATATTAAAAGGATCCTAAGGTTGGGAACTGCTGCCCAAGCTATCTTGAACCAAGCACATTCCATGCACATTAAAGGGAGTCTTGAGCAAAATGGTTAAAACCATACTTGGATGAAAAGGTGAGGTGAAAAGAATATTTCATGTTTGTCCTATCATGCAACATAATCCTTAAAACAGTGGTTTTTACCATTTCCATCAAGCTTAAAGCCTAAAACCAGAGTAGTAAGGATAGGGTTAAATCCTCATCGAACTTAGGTTGAGGATCCAACTCCCCAAAGCTCTGATTTGACCTACATGGAGTAGTAAGGATAGGACTTAATTCTCATCTCGCTTAGGTTGAGAATCCGATTCCCCAAAGCTTCCATTTTTCCCATTTCATCATAAAGCTTGGATTGGAAGGATCGTACTACATGTCCTCTGCAAAGGATGGGTAGTCATCCCAAAGGTCCAAGCAATAAAAGTAAAACTAATTTTTTCCATTTCATCTCAATCTTGGATTGAAAGGATTGTACTACGTGTCCTCTGCAAAGGATGGGTAGTCATCCCCAAGGTCCAAGAGATAAAAGATAATATTTTCCATTTCATCTTAATATTGGATTGGAGGGATCGTACTACATGTCCCTAGCAAGGATGGGTAGTCATCCCAAAGGTCCAAAGAAAAAAAGAGAGAAAAGAATGAATGAAAGCCAAGTCATGGATTATGGGGTTAAGTATGCTCATGCGTGGCAACATGTCTTGCCTAAAAGCAAGACCACTGATTGCTCATATGGATAGACTAGTCTGACCATTTCATCCATAACAGGTTAAATTATTTTGTTCAAGATGAGGTAATGAACTCCAAATCAGAATAGTAAGGATAGGGTTAAATTCCCATCTCGCTTAGGTTGGGAATCCTATTCCCCAAAGTTCTGATTTCACTCACACTTGCACATGGGTTCAAGATGGTAGTGACACATAACCAACTTTGGGATCTAGTAAATTTAATTCAGTATACATATATTTGGTCCTAAGAGGGTTTGACATCTTTAATATGTTTGTCCATGATATAAGAAGGTTTGAGCATTTATAAAGCAGGTTGTTACATCTCTAGCATCTTCATCATGCATCAAATCCTGCACAAATCATTCATAGCCTTGCATACAAATCATAAGTGAAACTGACAATGGAATGTTGAACAAGTTCAAATGATAGGGAATGAAACACATTGCACACACCGAGCTGATACTTAATGATTCTGATGTTTCATGTATTTTTGATCTGTCGGTATTTGTTTATCTTCTATGTGCTGACGCCTGTATCTAAGCTTGTATGTTTCAGGTTGGGTTCTCACCAAAATGCTCAAGAGCATTTGACAGCAGAGTCACCATTTGTTGTGGCTGATCCACAACACACCCCAAAATTGGGGACCCACCTTTTTGCATGCTTTCAAAGAAAACTGCAGTAGCCCAGATGCTAAAAAATCAAGAAAAAAACAAAAATTTCACTAAGGAGAAAAAGTGTCGCGATATCGCGACATGTCGCTCCGTCACGGCCGAAAGTTGTCGCGATATCGCGACATGTCGCTCCGTCATTGCCGAAAAAGAAAAAGTGTCACGATATCGCGACATGTTGCTCCGTCGTGGCAAAAATGAAAAAGTGTCGCGATATCGCGACATGTCGCTTTTCGCCCGGCAAGCAGAGAAGAAGGATTGATCAAAAATTGTCACGATTTCGCGACGTGTTGTGAAATCCGGTCAAGAGGAGAGAGAAAGATAGAATGGAAAATTGTCAGAAATCGTGACATGTCACAAAATCACGGTCAAACAAGTCAAACAGGGCAAGGTAAAAGCGTCGCGATTTCGTGACAAATGCAAAGGCAAAAAAAGTCATGATTCAAAAGAAAAAGATGATAAATAAAGGAAAAGTCGATTTCGTGACATGTGAAATTAATTGAAAAGTAGACATAAGAGAAAAGGTCGCGATTTGTGACATTATAAAAGAGAAAAATTGTCGCGATATCGCGACATGTATCATTTTTGTGATGCATGAAGAGAAACAAAGCTGCTATTAGAAAAACGTGAATATGCGACATGTCTCATTTTCACGGTGCATGAAGGCGGATAAGGTTGTTGGTAGGAAAATGTCACGATATCGTGACATGTCACGTTTTCATGGTGAAAGCAAGGAAGCAAAGCTACATGCTATTTTTGGTCATGATTTACATGGGGCCATTACAGAACATGCAAAAAAGTGCGAAACACGTGGCGTACATGTGTAAGGGCTACAGAGGCATTACAGTTCACAGAGAAGATCTCGAGCATAAAATCAAAAGCAATGGAAAGGCGAGGAAGGTGAAACGAAGCAATCTGGAAGATGAAACGAACCATCGTGGAAGGAGAAGCAGTTTGCCAGCAAGTATAAAATGCAGAGGCACAGATTGATACGGAGGTCGGAAACCGCTGCGAGCGGGTTGCAGAGTTGAGGGTGATTAGCCGTTCTGAGCCTACTGTGGAGTGCTTTTCTTCCACTTTTGCTGGTTTTGAGAAAAACCAGAGATTCTGCTATTGTAACAGGACATATTTTTTAATGCAGAATTGTTCAAAAATTTGCATTTTATGGGCAAGAAAGGATGAGAAATTTTTTGCATGCTTCATTTTAACTGTTCTATGTTCCTCCTTTCAGATTTCAGATTTGTATATGAAATTCATGCCATTGTTTTGGGTTATTTCATGTGAATGTCTGCAATCTAGAAATTATTTTAAACCCTAGGAGCCAGCACCTAGTTTACTTTGATTGTGTTTGTTTTGCAGGTCAAATAGGCTAGGTTGCATGTACGAAACTCTCACGTATTCGGTTTTGTCGAAATAGGATAGCATCAGACTGAACGTGTTCTACTTTTAATTTTCTGTATTTCCTTTTGTTCATTTTATTTTATTTTCCAGAAGGTTTAAAATGAACATTTAAAAAATTATAAAATCTAAAAAAATAATAAAATAATGAACAATCACTAAAGTTTCATGGAAATAAACCAACATTGCCCCTTGTTTACAGTTACTTGCAATCACTAAGGTGTTCCAAGCATTTAAATTGAATATCTTTATTTGAGATTACTAATACACAGTTGCAAATGCTAATACAGCGGAGACCTTGGAGAAGTTGGTAGTTTGACTTCTTTGCAAGAGGGGATTTGGAACCCAAATCCTAAGGAAGAGTGTAATTTCACAAATGTGTGAAAATACCACTCAACATGACCAAAGTTACCACACCTAAAACATTTGAGTATTTCTGGTTCCCTTTTAGCTTCTTTTTCAACATATTTTTCTATTGCTATAAATAGAATTTCTTCTTCTTCATTATTTGAGGATCTTTCATCACTATCACTTGAACTCTTGCATGTCTTATCTACATAAAAATCTTCTTATGCCTCTAGAAAAACTTCTTTTCATTCTTGTTTTGTCCATACCTATTTTTCTTTTGATACCTAGATTTTCCTACTTCCCTGTTCCTATGATCTTGTTTTTCTTCACCACTGCTACTTTCAACTTCTAGAAATTTAGATGCATAGTGGCCATATTTACCATAATTGAAACACTTAACTATTTTGGTACCTTTGTGCTTTCTTGAGTCCTTGTTCTTTCTACCATAATTTACTTCTTCATCACTGGATGACTCATCACTTGAATCTGACTTCTTATCCTTTATCTTATTTGCTACTTTGAAGGCTACCTCTATATTTGGGATAGGATCCTTTCCTATTATGATCTCAAAACTTGTGAGAGTTCCATGTAACTCATCCCTAGTCAAAGTTTCAATATCTCTTGTCTCTTCAATAGTTGAAACCTTTTCACTATACCTCTTAGGGAGTGACCTTAAAACATTTTGACAAAAATCTAATTCTTCAACTTTAAACCCAAGTCATTACATGGAGTTAAAAAACTCATCCATATGAAGTAAGTATGTAGCAATGTCTTCCTCATCCTTCATCTTCAAGTCTTCAAATATCTTCTTGTAATTTTGCAATTTTGCCATCTTGACATTTTTGTCTCCCTTATATGTTTTCTTAAACTTTTCCCAAATCTCTTTTGTTGATGTGAAATGCATAAATTTTACAAACTCTACTTCATGTAAACCACTTAAGATTGCATTCATTGCCTTTGAATTATTAATATGTAGAAGCTTACCATATTTATTTGTAGGATAAGTAGCTGGTGGTATGTACCCATCCTAAATTTCTTGCCATGTCTCATTTCCTTGTACCATTAGGTAAATCTTCATTCTTACACTCTAGAATGCATAATTTTTTTGATTGAACAATGGTGCATTATTTTATGAAGATCCACTCTGAGATACCATCTATGTTCCTGTATACTTTTCCTTCAAGCTGTTAAACTCTTCTAAAGGAACCCACTTTGATACCAATTGAATAACATAAGCTTATACTAAGAGGGGGTTTGAACAATATAAGATCAACTTTTACTTTTTTTTCCCAAACAATATTATCCAATATTATCAATGGCAATATAAATATTAGTAATAAAAGCAATACATAAATCATCACACACAATAAAGATACCAATTTAACGTGGTTCACTCAATGAGGGCTACTCCACGGAGAAAATATTTCTACTAAATTATCTCAATAAATCCTCTTGGAAATCACTTCCCTATTATAATGTTTATGGACCTCTATCCAAATGAGACACCAATCCCCTAATGCTCTAATTTGTGGATCTCTCTCCACAGGATAACTCTTTCCCCTTTTATCTAGTTTGTGGAACTTGACCCAGGAGAACTCTTTCTCCTCAACTGGTTTGTGGATCTCTCTCCATAGAAGAACTCTATCTTTCCAGCTGCTTCACGGATCACACTCCATAGGAGAACTTTTCCACTTACTCTGGCTCATGGATATCTATCCATAGGAGAACTCTTTCTCCTCTACTTTGGATAGTGATCTTCTAGAAAACTACTACCTCTAGTACACTGGCTTGTGGATATCTCTCCACATAATACCTCTATCCTCACTACCCTAGCTAATGGATCTCTGTCCACTAGAGACTACTATCCTCTGCTCTGTCACCTTCAAACCTTACTCTCAACTCTATCTCAGATCTACACCAAACACTTTCCTAATTCTAGTACAAATATGCTCTAACTATGTCTTAGGTCTAGCATAAATCTTCTCTCAAATCTACACCAAAATTTGTCCTCAAATCTGTCCTCAAGCCTTAACACAAAGCTTGATCCAATCACAAATCAACTCTACTTAGATTTACCTCAAGCCTTAACATGAAGCTTGAACAAATAAATCAATCAACCATGCTCACAAGTCTTCACCAAGACTTGTCTAAAATTTATCTACAAGTCCTTTCAAGAATTTGCTCAATCTGCTCTCAATTATTCACCAATACTTGTCTCAAATATATCTACAAGTCCTCTCAAGAACTTGCTCAATATGCTCTCAAGTCTCCACCAAGACTTACCCAAATCTGCCCATAAGCTTTCACAAAAGCTTGCTCAACTCTATCCTTAAGCTTTCACAAAAGCTTACTCAAATCTGCTCAAACACATGCTCAAAATATCTCACAAGATATGCTCAATCAATCTCAAATATTGCACACAATGTTATAATTTTTTTTGTCTAATATTCAAATTAATTCCTTTAACTTGAAGTAGTTTATACATATTCTACTCAAAATTCGTTTAACCTTTGGAACATATAGAGAATTATGTACTCTATCAAAAAATCATTATGTTCTACTCAGTCATTAAGTCTATCGCTTTCATAAATCTGGTTTCTAAAGTTTGCACAATCACTTTCAATATCACTCAAAACCAATGCTCAAGAATTTCACTCATTCATTCAATCAATGAAACACAACTTGCTCACAAACCCTAAACACGTGTTTTCATACTTCTTCAAACAAGATGCACAAAGTGGGTTTCAAAACCTAAATCAAATAGTCCTCAATCTCTATCTCAAATGTTCTCTAACCATTCACCAATGAAGCATATACTAATTCACTCAATATTTCCAACAATGCTTATCAAACAATCCTTTTCACTTCACCTTATATTTCATGCATTCATTTCAATATTTCAATGATGTGCCCATGCCTTTTTGCTTTGATGGAGATATGTCTTCAAAACTTGTTTTACTTGCAACAAAACGCTCTTGCCAATCCTAGGTTAGATAGCAACAGTATATCTCAAAATTTCCACACAAATATTATCCTCAATAATTATTTCACCATTCAAGATTTACAATAAAATATCAAGTCTCAAATACACCTTATAATCTCCAATCCTCTCAAAATAATATTCAACACATAAAAATCAAATTCCTTTGCTAACACCTTATAATATCCAAACTTCTCAAAATAATATTCAATACATAACAATGAAGTTCCTTTGTTAACACCTTATAAACTCCAAACTTCTCAAACTAACATTCAACACATAAAAATCAAATTCCTTTGTTAACACCTTATAAACTCCAATTATTTTTATTTACTTTTCTAAGAAACAAATAAAATATTTTTCAACTATCCTTATGACTCCCTATGCATTCCACATATGCCCTTTACAATTATCATGTGGCCTCTATATTATTTGTGCCTTCCAAACCTTGAAAAATTTAAAATAAAATGTGCATACCTTATAATATTGGCCCACATCACAAAAGGGTTATTGCGCATGTCTTCGACTGTGCCCAAACTCGAACCTGTGACCAACACCGCCGTAGTGCCTTAACCCAAGGCTAAGATGTAACCTGGGCTACACGCCCACATGTGAACCTAAGTCCACGTCCTTTCACTAATACCTCTACACAAATTTCAACAAAAATAAAATCCTTCTTCCTCCTTTGCAAAACCGAATCACGTGGGATTCGAAACCATGACCTCTACTTCATGAGCACCTTAGCAAGCCTTTGACCATTGTCTATGCTACCCAGCGCCTTGGAATGGATTTGGTGCTTCACTCGGATTTCAACCAATGTCTACCTCCTTTAATTAAAAACCACATGAATCATCTTCTCCCTTAACAATGTAGAGCACAAATTATATTTCAACTTAGGCATTCGAATAGCATAGGTGATTTGGAAATGAAAATCATTTCCCTATTTATACATTGTCCTTTGCACTTCAACACGTCATCGGCACATTCGATTTTTGAATTTCTAATTGGAATTTAAAAAGTAAAACCTTGGCGCCTTTTGATTATTTAAATTAAAATTTTAACCATAGGTTAAAATATTTTAATTTAAATAAATTAAATAAAAACCTTTATAATATTCTCAATGGGTCTTTTCAAGGATATATTATTTTAATTATTCCTTGGACCTCGTTTTTCTTCACCTCTTCCAATGCCCAAAATATTATAATATTATTATTTCTTTTTAAACCTCTTCTCTTCCCTTGGGTCTTCTACCTTTTAGGTCTCTTTAGGTATATAATATTTAAAATAAATATTATACCTTTTTTCTTTTAACCACTTCCTTGCCTTTTGGAAAATCAACCTTGTGACATCAATGACAACAAAACTAGACATAAAACCTCTTGACATAAATGATAAAAAAACTTGCTCAAAATTCCAACAACTCTTACATTACTTATAACCTCTTTGAACATAGAGAAATATGCAATACAATGGTATCAACAGTTCCATAAATCTAAGGGAACAACACCTTGATGGGATAAATTTTATGAAAAATTACTCATTTGATTTGGTCCCAATGCATATGAGGATTTTACCAAATATTTGACTAAGCTCAAACAAAATCACACAATTCATAACTATGAAAAGGAATTTAAAAAATTGGCAAATAAGATAGACATGCTAATTGATAGATTTTGTACAAGTTGCTTCAACAGTGGACTAAATATGGAAATCTAGATGGAGGTAAGAATGTTCAACCCAAAGAACATGATGGACACCATTGGGTTAGCAAGGTTGGATGAAGACAAACTAGTAGAACATCATACATATAAGTCGCCCTAATTCTAAAATTTTCCAAAACCTCCAGTATATCCAGGTATAGGGAATACAACAATCCCCATGAAATGAATAAGTGAAGCAAAGATGAAATCACCCTAAGATAAGGACCTCTGCTATAATTATGATAAAAATATAGTCAATATTGTATGTATGTTAGACAATAGTTGTACTTATTAGATGTTGAGTCAATCACTACCCCTCCTAGGGCTGAGGTACCCAATGAGAACTTAGATAATGAACAACATAAGGACATCGATATTGTAGAAGAGACACACCTGAGATATCCTTGTAAGCTCTAGTAGGTATGACTATACCATAGAGTATAAGTTTGCAAAGATACTTCAAGAATTATCCTTTAATGTTTCTCTTTGACATAGGTAGAGCTCATAAATTCCTTTATCCCAAGGTGGAAAATTGAGGAGACTTCTAATTTTACCCATATAATGCCTTTATGATTATGACATTCCATGGAGATAGTCTTCCTTTCAATCATTAATATCACAATGTCAAGATTCTATTGGATACTACAATCTAAAAATTGATATGTTTTAACTTCCATTAGGAGGATTTGCCATAGTCTTAGGCACTCAATGGTTGTACAAATTAGGTCCTATCTTAGGTTACTTTTCTTTAATGTGAATACAATTCATAATAGAGGATAAATAATACACTATCTAGGGTATGATAATTGGACTAACAAGAGTTTTAGTTCTCATCACATGGAAAATTACTTAGAAATAGCACTCAGGAAGTCATGGTTCACCTTTTCATAGTGTAGTCCATAGAATTTGATCAAACTAATCAATCCCTAAAATTATAAATACTCCTTAATAAGTATACAATCTCACAGACTACCCTTACAATGTACATTCAATCATGTCATACCAATTATTCCATGAAATCTACCACCCAACAGTCATCCACATAGATATACCTATATGAAAATATTTAAAATTTAAAATTTGATCCATGAACTAATGAAAGAAAAAGTTATTCATTCAATAATCACTCTAATTTTCATCTATAATTTTGGTACAAAATAGTATGGGTCCCAAATACTATGTGTATATTTTCAAGCACTCAATAAAATCACCATTAAGGACAAATTCCCAATTCTAATCATAGATAAGCTCTTGGATGAGATACTTAGGCTTTTTTTTCTTCAAGTTAAATTTATAATTAGGGTACAAAACATATTAGCACATAAAAAATAACTTCTAAGTGAAGATGAAATAGGATACTAAACATGTTGTTCAATAATATGATATTTTCAATGTAAAAAAGGGGGACACTTCTAATTCTAAGGACACTCCAATTGTTATTTGATTCTATTAGTAATATAAGCTGATATTTCTATGAATTTATTTGAGGTATTACCTAAGCAGTAGGGAAATCAATTATTTTAGTTATTGTAGATCATCTCTCAAATTATACCCATTTTTATCCTCTTGCATATTTCTACATAGTCTGTCATTGTCTAAACATTTATTGACCATATTTTCTACCTCCATGGAATACCATCCTCTATAGTCTATGACCATAACCCTAAGTTCATCAATAATTTTTAGAAGGAATTTTTCAATTTATAAGGAGTCCACTTGAATATGTTCTCTATATACCATCCATGAAAAAATGACTAAACTAAAATTGTCAATAAGCGCTTAGAACCTTACTTACACTACTTTGTTTTAGATCATCATAAATAATGGAATAAATGGATGCCATTAGTGGAATAGCAGTACAATTCCATTTATCATAAGAGAACCAAGATGACCCCATATTAAGCTATTTATGGCTAGCTATCATCAACTCCCACTTTATATATTCTAGGAAGTTCTTGTATATAAACTATTGATTCCACTCTTAACAAATGGAGGCCCTACTTTGATCTCTCTCAATGATAATCTAAAAATAACCCAAAATAGGATGAAGTAATAAGAATATCAACATATATTCAAACAAGATTTTTATAAATGTGTTTAGGTATTTTTAATATTACAACCCTTAAAATTCTATGGCTAATACTAGGTATTATGATGAATTTGCATGGTTGCAAGAAGACCTTGGGACAACACTTTTAGATTCAACTAGCAACATTTGAATTAGATGATGAATGCACAATCATTCATGAAATAGGGGCTATTTTGGAGCAATGATCACAACAACTATGCAACTAATCCATTATAGAAATATTTTGATGCAATGGTGCATATTGTGTCTTGAAGACGTCAAATTGGAACTACCATGTCAATTCCAAAAATAGTTTTTTCTTCTTTAAATTTATGATCAAAATTATTTTTAAATGGGGAGATATGTTAGGATGTCACATCCAAACCCTTCTTAATTTATTATAATAATTTAATTAGTGATGATAGGGCAACCATTTTGAACGTAAGGGTGACCCTAGAGCATTAGTATTTGGGTTTGATAGCTCAAATAACTATTTTGGACGAATCTAATTTTGGCTAAACTTATATTATTAAGGTAGGCTAAGTTATCAATATATATATTTCATTGTAAGAGAGGTAAAATAATCCTAAATAACTTTATTGTAATGAGCCTTACTCATTAAGGAGGTTATCCCCTTGAAGTGGCCTATGATATAGTATACACTCTATATTGTTATTAATAAAATCATTGTTATCATTCTCTCCAGTTATCATAGTCACCATATGTAAAGGTCAAATGACTGGAATATTGCACCTTCCACATAGCAACACAACATGGTAGCTCTAAAAGCACGAGAAACAACTCGATCAGACTACCTTTGAGGTTTTTTACAAGGCTGACTCCTTTTAATATGTGATCTTTAACGCTCTCTAACATAATCTATGGGTGCACAAGGGATAATGGAAAGAGAAACCATAGAAAAAAATATAGCAAAAATTAAAAATATCCTAAGCTAACCTAAGCTAATGGGGGTGATGCACCAAGATCATAATATTCATATACATAGTAGTAAGATACATGAACACATGAGTCTAATGCGTTGATAGCTCAAAGTGAACACTTTATATTTTTAGCATGCTAAGCAAAGGTTGCATATAAAAGAAATAAGACATAAATTAGATAGTAATGACCTCTATATACGTACATAAACATATATACACACAAGATATAGGAAAAAAATCCTAGTAGTCATACTGTATGTATATATATGAATATTAACATTACTTATTATGCTAGAAGTGAGGGATTGAAATATTTCCCACAAGACCACTCAGGGGTAGGTACTACTATACAAAATAAAATGAAAAGAAAGTTACATACAAAGCTTAATACTTAAATAAGAAACTTGTTGATAATTTACAATGCCTAAACAATCACTATTTACAGACAAAATGGGGATACTGTCCCTCCAAAACTATGTAGGTATTTCAAGATGATTGTTCTTCTATGTGCCAGGTCATGTCTTCATTCAAGTCATTGATTCCTTCGTGGTCTCAAGATCTAGGTTCATTAATGTTAGAAGGTTCTAGGCCTTGATGTGCAACCATAACCACTATTATCAACCACATTTTTAAGGGATCCTCAAATTTGGTACATGGGAATTCTTTGCAATTAATTTTCCATGCTTGAGGTTGTCCTTGTTGTAACTCCCATGCTATTGTCTTTAATGTGTCAAACACTTTCTTGGACTACCAAATTTAAATGGCATAGGTAGGTGGTATTAGATTTTTCTTTGTAGATAAAGGACTCTATATCTCAATAGACTGTATACCTTGGCACAATATATGGGGCCAGGGTCACAAACCCAGCTAAGGGTATTGGGGGCCAATGACCTTCCATGTGCTGGATTTGGGATGAGAGCCCCTAAGGTAAATTTTGCCCTCCTAAATTATTGAAACATGAGTGGTTATAGCCCATTGTATTCAAATGCATATGATGCTACATGGTTCCTCATTGATCAATCAATTGACATAATTTTCACTTTTGATTTTTGGATTTCTTTTTTGGGATATGAATTTTTTAGGCTAGAGAGTTTCAAAACATAGCATGGGCCGATAATATTTTATCAAAATGTCTAGAGTGCTTCTTCTCTCTTATCTTGATACACATCTCTAGGAATACCCAACTTTCAAAGCTTTTAATCACGCATTGCCCTAGAAATGTTTAAAAACTTATGTAGGTTGTGAATCTGCAATCAGATAATTTGCATAATCTTTCTACAACAATATTTTATCAAAACATTTTGGAAGACTCATCCCTCAAAAATTTTATTTTCCCTTTGACCTTTGGAATGTTTAGACACTTCATGGGCCATAAAAAAAAAATTATTCTACTGTTAGTTAGAACTTTTATAAATTGGTGTATGGATCAAAATATTTTTAACCATATTTTTGTAACAATTCATTCTCTGCTTTTTGCCTATCTTATTTTCACATAGGCTATCTTGTGAAAATTTTGCCAAGGCATTTATCCTTTTTAACGTAGTGAGAATTGACTACAATTTCTATTTGTCTTTAGCCTACAAAATTATGCTTCCTATAAGTTTATTCATGGTTTCAATTCATTCATGTAAGTAGAATTCTTACACCTAAAGGAATATAGAATGAAACAATGCTTCCATGGTATGAGATTGTGGCTGCATCTCCTAAATAAAATATGTTGATATTCCTATGATAAAATCATCAAAATAAAATAAAGTGACCATAATTTGTCCACCAATATAGAAAAATTAATAGTTGTCACCAATAGACCATTTTCTAAATATCCAACCAAAGTGCTTCTAAGAAACTAAAATAGGTCTAATAACAGTCAACCAACATCATTTGAAACCTATCTAAACAAGGTGTACTTTATGTTATTGATTTAAAGAATACTCCTCTTTAAATAAAACTCTATAAAAGGTCCTTAAATTAATAGAGCATAGATCTCAAAAAATCATGTGATCTAAAAAAGTAGTCCCAAAAGCTATGTCCTCTTGAAGGTTAAGCATGATGATAAGAACATTTGAGAAATAATTGTAGACATAAAAAACAAGCACATTTAATGTTAACTAATTACATTGAACATCCCCAAGTTGTTTGATTAATTAAGACTTGTGCTTGATTGATTGATTGATTTATTGAGTGAGTGAGTTAGTGGGTGATTGGACGATTTGATTGATTTATTGGACCTTGTGTAATATCTTGAATATCCTCAAGTTGTTTGATTGATTGATTGATTGAGTGATTTATTTATTTGATTGATTGGTGGTGAAGGTGTGATACCTTGAACATCCCTAAGTTGCATTGATGATTTTTTGATTTATTGATAGGGACGGTGCGATACCTTGAACTCCCCTAAGTTGGTTTATTTCTTGATGTAACTAATGGGGAAGGTGTGATACCTTGAACACCTTCAATTTGGTTGATGATTGTTTGATTTATTGAGCCTTGTGCTTGCTTGATTGATTGATTGAGTGATTTGATTAATTGATAAATTATGAATGATGAATACATAATATTATTTAAGTATGAATGGATGGAAATGAATGATAGTGAGTGTGATGGATAGAATAGATGTATACATACATGTTTGATTATCATTCAAAAAATTCTTAGATATATATCGCTACTCATGATTGTAACCCAGAAATAAAGGGCATCAACATAGTGGTACTCTCATGAATGTGTAATGGCTAGAAGTGGATGGAACATAATGGATGTAAAATAAAAATTATTTTAATGCACAATCATCCCAAACGGTTAGAATTTTTAACCGTCCTATATGGTCAATAGATTTTAAAAAACAATGTTCCATACATTCCCAATTACATCAATCTAACACAGTCCTTCTGGAGTCAATCACCTCGTCACTGTCATTCATTCTGTCTTCCACCTACTCATTGCTTTATGGGATAGAAAATATCCACAACCATTCATACCAATAAAGATCAATACCCAAACACCCATTATGGACTCGATGTTTGTCCAAGAACCTTGTCCGAGACTATCATTCACATAATATCATTTTAGCATAGTTCTTAGCATAGTGGCTCAAAGCCCATATCTCATTAGCATATTTTTTGCACAATGACTCTGGTCACATTAGCATAGTGACTCCAGTCACATTAGCACAATGGCTCATGACTCAATAGTTTAGTTGTTAGTTAGCATACTTATTTCAAATGCACTCATTAGTTTATCAATGACAAGGTTCAAAGATATTTATTATTTATATCACTAGGACATCCTATGCTATCCTTGATTTGGAAAAATCTTATGTCACCCTCCTCATACCAAAATCTATTTTCATCGCTCGCTAACCATCATCATCCATCATCATTATCCATAATTAATCTAGCAGCATGTGTCATTTATTTTTGCATTGCATTGTATTTTCATACAACATGATACAAAAAGGGTATCTATAGACACCTAAAACAAGAATATTAATGCTAATTAATTAATTAAAATTAATTGGTACACATCCATTTTATACTAATTAGTTAGTTTAAATTGATTAGTATTAAATGTGCTTGTTTTTGGTGTCTACAAAAATAAACATTCAAAACTTATAAAGTTAAATTTACAAATCAATGCCTAGCACATGCCATAATTTAGTAGGATACACCTATCAACAATTAAGTAAAAAATGAACAACTTGAGAGAATTAGATTCAAACTAAAAAAAAACTTCCTCCATAAAGACTCATCATTGATTTTCTATTGGCCATTACACCCAACTACAAGTTGGGGAATAAAATCCAAGACATAACTATGAGTGCATAAGAGATAAAGAGGATAAAAATGACAAATACAAGAAACAAATCTATGATAGTCTAGATGGTAATATTACACCACCAATCCAATCCACCTATATCGATGGTTTTTGAGGAAGGAACTTGAAAATAAGATAGTCTTCCTTCATTATATAAAAATATATATACTATGAGGGATTTAAACCTCAAACCCACTAGATAAATAAGACACCAACACCTTGGTGTTAGCAACTATGGTTCAAGAATTAAATTACCATGGCTTACCCAATGGAAAAATGCATTTGAGTATGAAAAAAAGGATGACTATCACTGGTGATATTTGAACCTATGACCTTCCATATATAAGATACACCAATACCTTATGTTGAATATCACACCCAAATAAGGATTGGGAATAATATTTCCATGATTACATCATAGGTGAAATATTTGAGATGAAATGATAAAGTTTATTGTGACCCTTGGCCTACGAGGGATTTGAACATATTATTGTAGGTTCTCCATGTATTTTTAAATATCTTTTTGACTAGGATCAAAGATGCTACTGATGGACCAATAAAATAGTACTCTTACCAAAATTATACCTATGACTTATGCTATAAAGTGTCACTTCCCCTTGATGAAATTGGGTAGTTATCCATCTTCAACATCTTCAACCTATGTTGGAAAGGATGCATGCCACTTTGACATGACCCATAAACTCACATCATCTAGTGATCTCATGACCCTATTATGCCATGTCATAGAGTTGACTTTATACCTAAAGAGATTAAAAAAGAAGGATTTTCTTAGGATTCAAATATACAATATCCCATTAAATAAAACTTTAATAATTCATTGAATCACCAATTTTTTGAGCATTCCTAGCTTTTTTAGAGCATAGGTCATTCTTAAATGATTAAAAAATGACTACAAAAGAAGGGTTAACACCAATGTAAAACTTGTGCCTTTACAATTCAAAACACTTTGTGGTAACTAATATAATTCCAACATAGTTCTAATAAAGTGGTTCCAATAACAAAAACAACTTGCCCTATCTAATTTTCAAGGGGCATGGAGTAAAAGCTAACTAGTGTGAATTGAATTTGCACTCCATAGTTTAAAATGATTCAAAGAGTTTTGCACTTTCCAGTATGCCTTGGGTGTTGATTAGGGATAGTATGTAGAAATCCATAAAAAATGGCCCTCTCCCTTGTAAAACATGAAGTAATTTTAACAAGCATGAAATTGAATGCAAAATGTTGCTCAAGCCTTGGTGTTTAAAAATTTGGTGCTAATTTTTAAATTCATTTTTTTTTTCCATTAAAAAAGAATGTATTCTTTATTTTTTGCTTCTTATGATGCAAAAAATATGATTCTTCTATATGGATGAGTCATTTCACTCTATTAAAACATCATAATTTGGAATAATTTCTAAGAACATTACAAAGCATAACATTCACCACAAATAATACTTTCTAGGAATATTACAAAGCATATGATTCACCACAAAAATATGTAATAGAGAAAAAATAATAACAAATAGATGGAGTGTGAGCCTACTCAAACCTCCTTTGTCTCGAGTTTGAAACTTTGGGCTAAATGCACTACATATTTAGTTGATTCCTGTCTATACTAATATCTTGTAGGAGGACTTCTCTATCCCACTAGCACTAGACCAAAGATAGCATTTTTTTAGTTATTGCTCCAAGTATATGTAGAAACCTCGAGAGAGTCATATGAAAATGGCAAATTCAATTCCTAGATACCTCAAAGGGACCTATCAAATGATCATTCACTATTGGTTCCCCTCTGTTTTAACAAGTTTTTTATATGTTGATTAGGTAGGTGATTTGGATCAGCGATGATCCACCAAAGGCTCTTTGTTCTACTTGGGATCCAACCAGGGTTATGCATAAGGGGTTGGACTCAAAATGTACTTGTAAAAAAATGGCTAATCCTAATCAAAATCAAGGTGAATCATGGAGAATCCTAAGCAAATCAAATCGAGCATCTTCATACCAAAATTTGGGGTATTTGAAGCCCTAAAATGTAAGGTCATATTTGGAGCCACTTTTGACCTATTAAATCATATTATAACTTCATAAAAACACCACCATTAGATCAGGCTTGAAAAGAGCTTTCCAATGAGTACAAATATGCCTATATTTGGATATATATTATGGCGAACTGACCCTAATAAATAATTGGTCCTAAAAATTTTAGGCGAATGGGCCGACGTCGACGGTCCTCATATTCGCCAATTTCCAGTTTTAAAAATCTTAATATTCACCCAAGTGGCGAATATTAGCCACTATGCATAACCCTAGATCTAACTTAGTTTCATTATGTTTCAAATTCCGATCCACCATTTCTCAATATTCCATGGAGACTCACTATGGTGTTGCCAATAATGGAGTTAAGCAACTCAGGTGTATGTTAGTTATTTTTTAGGATATTGGTATTCCTCAAAGTTTTCATATTACTCTTTGTTATGACAATTAGAGTGTTATTCAACTTGTTTATAAGTTTCATTAGTGAACAATATACATTGAGATATGGATGCATTTTGTGAGATGACTTTGTACTTATGGGATGTTAGATCTAGTTTTTATACCTTCATTAGAGCACGCAATAAATATCTTGATAAAGATCATGTCCAAGGTCATTTTTGTGTGCATGCATGAGCTTCTTAGAGTTGGAGTGTCCCTTAAAGGGGGATCCAATGTAAGTATCTCTCTTGATGTCCCCTATTTAGCTTAAGGGGGATATTGGTATATATGGTGGTTAAGCTTCTCTTGAGGCCATGACTAACTATGTATTTTTTATATTTTCCATTTAGGCCCATGTAAACCTTGTAAACAATATTTTTTGCAATTTTTTAATGTAATTTTATTCTTGAGGATTGGTCTCAAAAACTTGACCCAAAGGCATCATGTATTTGGGTATAAATACCCCCTCTCACAAATAATTTTGTTATTAGTTGAAGTGCAATTTGATTCTCTTTTAGTGAAGATATTTTTGCATCTATGGACACCCCATTATATTGTTTCTTTATGCTATGTATTTCTTTTGTTAAGAAATACTAGATAATGATTGATTCCATTTGTTTCTACAAACTACTATGAAATCTAATAGGTTGAAAGATTTTAACAACCTATGAAGTGGCTTAGAGGTCTTTGTCATGCACTGAAGCCTACCCAAGTTTTATCTAGCAATTGATGATGACATATCAAATATTCAGACTATTTTTCTTAAACATGAAAACCATGCAGATTACCCTATCATCTATGTTGCGCTAGTATTAAGATAAAATTTGAAGTAGAGAAGGAAATAGATTTTTCTATAAAAATTCATTAATTTACAAAAATCTAAAAAACTTTAGTCCACCAAATTCAGTAAAAAATTACTTCTTCAAGGCATCATTCTAATCATCCATCAAAAATATCTAATCAACCAGTTGGATTTAATGTCAAAGAGAGAAAATATGGTGAACTTGTCAGTGAAATATTTATATTAATTCAATTTTCCACTAATGCATAAGATATCCTTGCAATCCAAGCCCCTACTATCAATTTTAGAAAAAAATATAAAAATTATTGAACAAGATATTCCTCAAAACTGCTTTGGAACAATATCTCAATGTAACCGAGTAAAGTCACTTATTAACCTTGCTTTGTTACCATGTTGTATTTTATAATACTTTTTTTTTTTGTTAATTATAGTGTTTGTATTTATAGCGGGTTTTAACAAGGATCCCAAAACCTGATTACATAAGAAATGGGCCTAGGGCATCAATCCCTTGAAACTGAACACCAAAATAGAAATCCCGCCCAGTGGTAACAGTAAGCATGAAACAATCCCTCTCAACGGGAAACAAACAAATAAGAAAGAAAGTAGTTTTGGAGATCCCGCCCAGCGGGGAGTAGCCAAAAACCACCATCGAGAAGATCCCGCCCAACAGGAAGCAAAGAAAAATCGTTACAATAAAATCTCGCCTCGCGGGAAGTAGTCAAAACCACCACAAACAGTCCCGCCTAGCGGGAAGCAACGAGGAAATCCTGCCATCCAGGAAACCAGCAAAAAGAAAGGATCCCGCCTCGCGGGAAAATCGACGGATTTGGCGGATCCTGCCCTGTGGAGAAACCATCCCGCCCACCAGGAAAACATTTCGTTCAACGAGAGCCATCCTGCAGGAAGCCGATAGCCAGCACAGAGAGGATCCAGCCCATCAGGAAGTGACCAAAGAGTTGCACCACAAGGAACCCACCCCGGGAAAACAGAAGAGGATCCCAACAGCAGGGACCAAGAATCCCGTCCAAGCACAGAGCCCGCCGAGGATTCGCAAGAAAAGGGGGAAGCTGTCCAAACCCTAAACCGTCACCTCCACCACACCGAGAAACGTAGGGGACCAGATCCACGCGAATAACTTGCAAAAAACCCCAAGGGGAAGCCTGAGGGAAAAAGGGAAGGGATCCCCAACCAAACAGGGATCCCTAGGAAGCACCAGTCCGAAAAAACAACCAAGGAAACCCTAGCCGGTCGGGAGGGGTGCAGATAGTGGAGAAGGATCTCCCCCTAGGAGATCATCTGCAAACAACCACTCCCCGGGAGGGATGACCTGGGTTGAGCCAGGGACTGGGCAGGAACCAGGAGCCATGGGAGGGGGAGCAGGGGAGGGACCAGAGCCCTCCCCTCTCTACTTTCTTCCCTCTCATGGTTTGTGTATCCATATTTTATAATACTTTTTAGATACAATACAAAGTATGCATTCATAAAAAATTATATCATAAAATAATCTAGAAGAAAAATAGAAATATCAAGTACATGAAGAGAATAACATAGAATAGATGGGTGCCCATAGGCACCCCACGTTATCACTTTATATCATAAATTTATAAAATTGATATGATGGATCAATGGTTCAAGGATATTAGTTGTAGATACTTAATTTCCAAATTATAGTTACATATTACATTAACCTAGGTTGATATAAAGCTCAATATTAGGTCAATTTATTAAGTCTTTAATAAATATTTAACTAATATGAACCATACAAGTGGTTTAACCAATCTTGCTATGGGTGAATATATAACCATACAATATGTTTAACCAATTTTGCAATGGGTGAATACATAAATATTGCTCATAGGCTGAGATAGATAATGCTCATAGCGTACATAAATAATGCTCATAGGTTTATATCATCATATTCCAACAATTTGAAGCAATCATTTTCTTGGTTAATTTATTGCGTATATAATTTTTTTTATACTCTTGGATTAATCCTGGCATCTTTAATGGATTGGGATGAAAACACATTAATTTTATCCTTTTTTTTGTAATTGATTTTTTAGAATCCAAGGTGTGACTAAAACAATAAGTATATGATTTACCCTTGTAGGTAAGGCTAGACAAAATTTTCCCTAAGGTAAATGCAACTAACCTATACTAGGGATGCTAAAAATGCAACCTATTCTAAAGACTACAATGAAGAATTCCTATAATGCAACTGAACTAGCAAAATGACAACAAACTAAGACTAAGAACAAAGGATGCGCTAATATAAATGGACACTAAATGAGCTACTTCTATGATAGGCTATTTAAGCCAATGAAAACAAAATTAAGATAAAATAAAAGAAAAGCAACTGCACTAACAAACAAAATTTTGATTTTTTGAAACTTGTGCAAGTAAAAGAAACCTAATATAATGAGCTCTTCTTTTTTTTAGTTCTTTTTGAACCATGCAATAAAATTAAACCTAGTCTAACATGCTTTTTTTCCCTTTTTTTTTTATGCCAAAGAAGACCTACAAGAAGCAAGGAGACCTAGAACTAACTTATAGAAGGAAAATTTTAAAGTAACTTGAGGAGAGAAATTTACCTACACTAAAGAGGAAGACAAAATGAAGCAATAATGCAGAGAACCTATATCTATCTAATTTAGGGAGACTTACCTATGAGCCATGAGATTTCTAGATTGGTCTTTGTGTTTGGTGCTTGTCTGAGCAACCGTCAGCTATGGTTGAGAATTATCAGTGATGGTTGAGATTGCATAATTATCAACTCTGATTGTTGATTGTCAATGAAATTTGGGTAAGGTTGAAGGTTGGATGTAAAATCCTCACCTCAGATACTTTTTATGACTTTAAAAGACTTAGATTCAAAATATATGATATATCATCAGTAAGATATGAAGGTATAAAACATCAATGAACCCAAAACATAACTCACTAGGCACAAAATACTAAGAACAAAAACATTTGTTATCCTTATGCTCCTATATGAAAGAACAATACCTAATGAGTCAAGGGTAAGGGTCCCACTAGGAATTCCATTTTGTAGACATGAAAATGCACCATACAAATGAAACAAAAAGACATGAACAATGTATATTATGAATGATAAATCTTTTGAATACAATGCAACCCTGTTGGAAGGATTTTACAATTTATATTATGATTTGAAATTAAAGGGAGATGATTCTTTTTTACAACAATGTCCTTTGGTACCTTCTATCTTCATGCCACAATTGAGTTGTGGGTGGGTTTTGAACTTGTGCTACTTGGACCACCCTGATGCTCTACTAGCTACTTCACACCTACACACATGCAAACAAGATTGGATCAGTAACATCTGATGGGCCTTCCTTACATGAGGCCCTTGCCAAAGAAAACATGATAAAACATTACAAAGATGATAAAATGCATGAATGAAAGATTATGAGACTAAACTACGCAATATTTTATACCTTCATTTACCTACCTAATGTCTGAATGCTTTATCTGGTGTTTCTTTGAGTAATAGTTGGCACTATGCAACTAGAGGTGATGGTTAGTAACAATAAGTGATGGTTGGGACTATGCAATTGGAGGTGATGGTTGGTAATATTCAATGATGGTTGGGACTATGTAATAGTCAACGACAGTTGGTTCTAATGGTTATAATTGTGTAATAGCTAGCGATAGTTGGGTCTCCATGAAATATGGGACTAAGTGCTTTTGTGGGAGGCTTCTAGAGGGTGTTGGTGTTCTATGGTGCAAGTGTGAAGACAAAATTTTGATGAGTTTGAGCATAGTTGTAGGTCAAAGTTGTGTTGGATCCTTTATGTGGACTCTATGGATGCCATGGTTGGAACTTGGGCTCCTCAAGGTGGATGACAAGGGTAGCAAGGAAGTCTAGCAAAATTTTAGCAACATAACAATAGCTTCCTCTGAGTTGATGCAAATGATATAAATGGAAGGGGGTTTATAGAAATTTGATGAGGGAAGGAGTATGTGACATGGAGGTGAGCTGGATGCTAGGTGGCATCCATGTGGATGTGCAAAGGCCAAGAAAAATTTGGGGGATTCCACTTGGAGGAGTGTGCACCCTCCAAATTTAATGTCTTTGGGTGGAGTGAAACCTCACCCATGAAAATGCCATAAATTGGCCTAGGGGCATGTGTGCATGGGGTGATGTGTGCACAATTTAAAATTACTTAAAACATAAGGGTGGAAGATGTGGAGGACAAGTGGCTTAATGAGGGAGGTTGACTTTGGATTTAAAGGGCAATTTTAAATTCATCCAAATGAAGAGAAATAGGGAAGGAGAGTTGAGGAATTAAATGGTGGTAATTCCCATGGGATTTTCTAGGGATTGAGGGGGGGCTTGCCTTGGATTTTGGGGATTTTATTTATATTTTAAAATTCTTTTTGAATTCCCCTTAGGATTGGGTTATGGATTAGAAGGGTAATTAGGGCCTAATGAGGGGTATGATGGAGGGTAATGTGGGAAGTGAATGTTATGGGGATTTCAAGGTGGATTAGAAGAATTAGGGAGGCTAACAATGGATTAGAAGAATTATATGGAGTAGGGGGAAATTAGGAGAATTAAAATAAATTAGGAGGAATTAGGGAAAATTGGAAGAATTAGAGAAATTATGGGAGGAAGGGAAATTAGAGGAAAATAAGACCCGTTAGGGAAACCTTAGGAGAATTTTAGGGAAAATTAGAGGGAAGAAGTAAAACTAAGAAGGCTAGGGAAATTTTAGAAGAAATTAAGGAATTTGTCAAGATTGGAAATTAGCAGGAAAATGGAAGAATTTGGGGAATTTTAGGTAAATAAGAAGGGAAAATAGAATTTTGAGGGTATTTAAGTGAATTTGGGAAATTGATGATGGTTTATGATAATTTGGGGGTTTTGATGGTTTTGTGGAAATCTTATTGCAAATGGCTAAATTTAGTGTCTACATTAGAATATTGAGATGACATAGGACGACACATGGTAGTCCATGAGGGTGCTAACAAGGAATGCATACCAAGACAACACATGGTAGATGCTAATATAGGGGCTAACCTAGAACCTTTTGGTTGGGCTAACATGGAAGTTTGTATGCCACTTAGCAACTATAAAAATAGGATCAACCAGTCATATTTTGACATCTAACCAAACTTTAAATGTAGCTCACATAGTTTATAGTAGACTTAGCCATGCATGGATTTTAGAGCAAATTAGATAGCGATAAATTGTATAGTAGGGTTCAAAAAAGGATAGCAAATCAGATTATGATAAGTGGTGTCACATGATTCACTAGTACATTGCACTATCAGGACATAGTAAGTAGTCTATCAACCACTTGCGTAGTGACACATGATAACCTCCCATTCACTATAAGTACTAAAACAATTATTATTATTATTATTATTTGAATTTACATGGTGGAATTGGTAGCTGCCACGAATCTGGGCAGGCTGTCCAGCTTTTATGGCCGCCACAGTATTCTGTGCTGTCCACCCCAAAAGCCGCCACACAGATCTTCGCACAGTCCGCCCCTATAACCACCATGCCACAATCATTTTAAACCTTTTACGTCATTGAAAGCACCAGGAGTACTTAAACAATTATTAAAATAACAATTGGATAAAATTGTTATGATTTTAGTGCTAAATATTTAGAGACCATAACTTTTGCATACAAAAATATTTTGAGCCTTTTTTCAAACAATATGGATTTTTGAGCTCTTTGTATTAGTGTTGTTGTTTCTGGCCACAACTACATCCAAACTTTAAAATTTTGGTAGAATATTTATAGATCATCATGTGCCCTTGTTGAATGGTCCTAACTATACCACTTGGAATATCAAGAAGCCTACTTGTGAGTTATATAAAATAAAAGGACATAAGGCATAATTTTATGGAATTTTGAATCAAGAAAATGGAGGAAGCAACAAGAAAGGGGGTACTAATGTTGCTTTATTATATACAAAAGGTGAGGATAGTTTTGATGGAGAAAAATCACATGCACATGTTGTAGTTTATTTTGCATATTGAACATCCACTTCTTTAGATGAGTGGATAGCTAATTTAGGGGCTACTAGGCACATGACAAAGCATAAGCACCTTCTTCAAGGCTATAACAAAAATCATGTAGAGGAACATGTTGTGATTGGAGATGACTCTTCATTGTAGGTTGTAGGAAGTGGAGATATCACTATTAGATCTTTGTCATTTGATGAAACACTTCATGTTCCTATTATTATCTCTAACCTTTTATCTATTTATCATATAACTCATACAAATAAGAAAGTATAGTTCTAGCCTAATAGATGGGTGATTAAGGATATAGAAAATGGGTTCAAAATTGTTGCTTTTGGATATTGTGATCAAACTGATCACATGTATAAGTTTGTGAAAGACCTATCTTTTTTGTTATTTTTTTTGCCAAATAAAACTTTTCCTATGGTTTGACATGTTGACAATGAGTTAGAAGTGGTATTATAAGCTTGGGATACTCAGTTATGGTTCATTGAGATAGATGAGTCAGCATTAGATGGTCATTGGGTTTCTATGCATATCTCCTCCAAGTGGTGCATGTGGGGGATGCATTTTGGAAAAATAGCATATAAAGATATTTTTTAAAGGAGTTTCTTGGAGGGTATATCATCCTTTGCTGATCATACATAGTGATATATGTAGACCTATGGGTGCATCTTCTCTTTGATGGACTAGGTACTTCCTTCTTTTCATTGATGTTTTTTTCCAGATATGCGTGGATATACACTATTCATATTAAGGATGAGGTGTTCGATAGGTTTAAGTCTTTTAAGTCTCTTTTTGAAAATTAAATAGATAGAATAATCAAGTGTTGAAGAATAGACTCGGTTCATGAATATGTTAATCATTTTTTCATGATTTTTTGGCTTCTCATGGGATGGCATATCTAAGGATTGTTCACTACACTTTTAAACATAATATTGTGGCTAAAAGAAAAAATAGCATATTTGTGGAGATGACATATTATATGATTCATGCCAAGGGACTAGACCATAAGTTTTGGAATGAGGTTGTCACTTATGTAGGGTATATCATCAACAATGTTTGTACCAAGGTAGTTCACGAGATGACACCTCTTGAGAGATTAAAAAGGGATAAGCTAAACATGTCTTGATTGTGGATCTTTGGGCCTTCAACATGGGCTCATATACCCAAGGATATTTATAAGGAGGAGGTACCAAAGATCCATAAGTGTGTATTTAAAATATAATACCTCAAAGGTAAATCATCTCTATGATCCTCAAAAGTATAAGGTGTAGATTAGGCAAGATGTCATCTTGATGAGATTCTTCCAAGCATTCCTTCCACTCCCCCTCTAGAAATTTTAGCTATTGATTCTTATAATTCTCTATCTATTCTAGATTTAGCAATTTTTTTGATATTTTTTTGGTTCTATTCCCATTAGAGCATATTCCTTGAGTGATTGTTCCCTACCTATCGATTCGATCCCTTCATAGAAAATTTCTCAAGTTGTTTCTTCTTCTCGTAGAGTAGGGTAAGATGAGCAGGATATAAAAATTTTAAATGTTCCAACCTTGCATGGCAATGTGAGTGATGAGTTGGATTCTTCCATTTTAGTTTATGATATTGAGATTGCATAGGATACGCATGATTCTTTTTTTAATAATATACCCAAGTGGGTCAAGATACTTATAAAGGATGCTCATCCTATTCTATCCCTAGAGTGACATTAGAATTCTCCTTCCCAAACTTTGATTTTGAGCGTAGCTTATTCAAAATATCCTCTCATATACTCATAGACTAAGGGTAAGCCTAAATGGGAAGATGCTATGGTGGTAAAGTATGAGATACTGATGGAAAATAGCATATGAAAGTTGGTTTCTCTTCTATAATGAAAGAATAATGGGGGTGCAAATGGTTCTATAGGACCAAATACACATTATATGTTTAGGTAGAAAAGCACAAGGTATACCTTGTTTCCAAGGGGTTCTCTCACTAGAACAAAGTAGACTATTCTATGGATTTTGCACCTATGGCCAAGATGGACTCTATTAGGATGATTCTCTCCATTTATTTCTCTTATGGATGGAAGTTTTATTAGATGGACATGAAGAGTGCATTTCTACATGAGGAAATATATATGTGACAAACACCAATTTTGATCTTTAGATACCTAATTCATTGGTATGTTGCTTGACTAGATCTTTGTATGATCTTAAGTAGGCTCCTCGTGCTTGGTATGATAATATCCTTTCCTTTTTTCTTAGTTGTGGGTTTCAATGATGTGATATTGAACATGATGTTTATATTATACATTAGGATGAGGAAAATTTGGTGATTGTGTTGTATGTTGATTATCTTCTCATCACTAGCAACTTCATTGCTCTAATTTAGGATATGAAGTCTTGGCTTTGTTCCACCTTTTAGATGATAGAGTTGGTATTTTTCACTATTTTTGAGAAATCTAGATTGATCAAGTAAACTCTAGAATTACTATTTATCATCCCAAGTATGCTTTAGGTATTTTTCAACAATTTAGGACAGAGTGTAAGACTACTCATATTCATACCCCCTTAGTCTCAAGTTTAGAACTTTTGGTTGAATACACTACACCTTTAGTTCATACCTCTCTATACTAATATCTTACAGGAGGACTTCTTTATCTCACTAGTACTAGAGAAAATATAGCCTTTGTTGTTAGCTATTATTCTAGGTACATGTAGGCACCTCAAAACACTCTTTGAGGTGCCTACATGTACCTAGAATAATAGCTAACAACAAAGGCTATATTTTCTCTAGTACTAGTGAGATAAAGAAGTCCTCCTGTAATATATTAGTATAGAGAGGTATGAACTAAAGGTGTAGTGTATTCAACCAAAAGTTCTAAACTTGAGACTAAGGGGGTATGAATATGAGTAGTCTTACACTCCATCCTGAATTGTTGAAAAATACCTAAAGCATACTTGGGATGATAAATAGTAATTATAGAGTTTACTTGATCAATCTAGATTCCTCAAAAATAGTGAAAAATACCAACTCTATCATCTAAAAGGTGGAACAAATCCAAGACTTCATATCCTAAATTAGAGTAATGAAGTTGCTAGTGATGAGAATATAATCAACATACAACACAATCACAAAATTTTCCTCATCCTAATGTATAATATAAACATCATGTTCAATATCACATCATTGAATCCCACAACTAAGAAAAAAGGAAAGGATATTATCATACCAAGCACGAGGAGCCTACTTAAGATCATACAAAGATCTAGTCAAGCAACATACCAATTAATTAGGTATCTAAAGATCAAAATTGGTGTTTGTCACATATATATTTCCTCATGTAGAAATGCACTCTTCATGTCCATCTAATAAAACTTCCATCCATAAGAGAAATAAATGGAGAGAATCATCCTAATAGAGTCCATCTTGGCCATAGGTGCAAAATCCATAGAATAGTCTACTTTGTTCTAGTGAAATAACCCCTTGGAAACAAGGCATACCTTGTGCTTTTCTACCTAAACATCTAATGTGTATTTGGTCCTATAGAACCATTTGCACCCCCAATATTCTTTCATTATAGAGAGTGGACTTATATTATGCAATTTAATAAATATTCTTATCAAATTCTTTGGGCAGGGATATCTCCTTTTTTGCTTTGGAGTGTTTGGAAAAGAAGACATAATAAGGTTTTCGATCAGAATTACAGAGATAGCTATTATATATGACAAAGGACTCTAAATAATTTAAGAGAATCTATTAAATACTTATTGAAACATCTTCTTGTTGCTTCTCAAAGGTGGGATCAGGTTTTACAAAGATAAAATATGTCCTTACCTTCTTTTCATTCCTTAAATATGTAGTCTAGAAGATAAAATTGTAATGGTCATTGGATTTACGGTATAGGAAAGATATATACAAATGGTGCCTCTAGGGGAAATCTAGGTTTTTCTTATATGGGTGGTATTGGAAGATTTTCAAATGGTTCTACAATCTTCTTTTTTGAGAAAGGTTAGGAATAACAACTATAATCAAGCTGAAGGATATGCAATTTTGAAGGATCTTCAGGAGTCATAGAAACTAGGTTAGAGGAAGATCCAATTAGAGTTTGATTCTAGAATTTGGATTCAGCATTTGACAAAGCAAAATCATACAATTTCCATAGACTGGTGAATAGTGAGGGTTTTGGAAAAAATACAGCTCCTTAAGCAAAAATTTGACCTTGTTGAGTTCAAACATGTTCCTCGACATCTCAACAAGGTGTCTGATGCTTTTACAAATTGGGATATGGATAGAGCTTTGTTATAGTCAGCCTCTAATTTGGTGGTCTTCAAAATATTAAGAAAAACATCTTTTCTATTCTTTTTTTGGTTACATAGAAGAGTTAATCACAACCACACTATTTTAAATAACTGACTGTTTTTATTAACTGAAAAACTCAAAATTCAAACCACATAAACTATTTCCACCAAACATTTTTTCCGTTTAATTTTAGAAATATTTAGATATTTTAGATTTGTTTTGATTCTCATATTTTATTCGTACAATTTTTCATAGCGAAGAAGAATATTGACCTGATGGTTGGATCTCCCAAATAAATGCTCGAAACAAATATTATTAAGATGCCACATAAAGATTAATATTTTTTAAATATAACTTGGATTTTCTCAAAACAAATATTATTGCAATGCCCCACAAACATTAAATATACTTAAAAACACTCACAAAACAAATATTATTAAAATACCACACAAAAATTAATATTTTTAAATATAATTTAAATTTTCTAAATAAATGCTCGAAACAAATATTATTACTATGTCCCCCAAAGATTAATATATACTAAAAACAGTCACAATTACTCTGTATATAAAAGAAAGACCGCCTAGAGGCTACTCCTCTAGGAGCTGAAACTATTGTGTTTTCGCTTGTGATAGCTGTCTTTGATTTCGAAAAGAATGCTTTGCATTTCTTTTTTATTGCGAATGTTTTTTTTTTTAATTTAGTTTTAACACATGAGCTTTGTGTAAAATTGAAAATTATTTTTTTAAATGTTTGTAAAAAATTATTGAATTAATAAAATCATATGAAAAACAAAGAATCCTAAAATAATAATCCATCTAAGGGTTAGAAGAAAGAGACCTTCAAAACTATCGAGCATCCGATCAAAAGACACCCAACAAACAATAACTTAACCAGGCATATCCACAACAAGCAAATTAGCAAGATGACAAGAACAATCCAATGGAAGCTAATCCCATTCCCTAACATTCCAGTCTTCCTAAAACTCAAAAGCCCATTTTGCCAAGCAATCAGCCACACCATTCCATTTCCTGGGAATATGAACAAAGGAAATAAACTCTAGATGCCAACAAATTTGAATGATCTATCGAGCCACTAACGCCAGCTGCCAATGAACATTAGAAAAATTATGAGTCTTCAACAAATTAATAATAATCTGAGAGTCTGACTCAGATTATCTTCTGCCATCCTAGAGCATAACCATTTTTCAAAGCAAAATGAATAGCAAGGACCTCCATATAATTATTAGTTTGCTTCCCCTTATAATAGGAGAAAATGAAAAGAGTTGCACCACTACTATCTCTTCAATACCTGCAAACCCAGGATTCCCTCGGAAAGAGACATTAGTATTAATCTTAAACACTCCTCGAGGCGGAGGATGCCATCTGCCATCTCTCTGCACTTTTTGATTGAGGCCTCTCCTCTTGACTGATAAATAAGAACGAGGACCATTCTCCACTAAAATTGAGTCCTGCATCATCAAGATCTCAGACTACTCCAAAGGAAGACTAATATGACATTTAGAAGTAACAGTTTCTTTGATCATACCAATAATCCTCTGCCAAATCTGATAAACAATTAACTTTCTACCCTGAAAAAATCTTTGATTTCTTTCAAGCCAAATCTATCATATAATAGAGGGTCCAATACTTCATGCAACTCAAAGAAAGAAAGCCTTAGCAGAAGATCTTCCTAAAATCCTCGACAAGAGAAGAGGCATGAGAACAAGATTGTTTCCACACCCTCCACCAAAGATGCCAAATTTCCTGTGCAAACGAACATTGTAAGAGAAAATGCCCTAAAGATTCATCACTATTCTCATAAAGGCAACAAAATGAAGGGCCCTAAAGACCTCTCTTTTGGATATTATTCTAGGTAAGACATCTATTCCTAGTAGCCAACCACAAATAAAAATTGCATTTGGACCACGAAAATTTATTCCAAACCTGTTTCCACAAAGGAACCTTCTCATCCCCAAAATGTTGCCTATCTAAAACACTGTAACCGAAAGACACTGAGGAAACCCCACTAGGATCCGGACCCCAAGCCAAAACATCATCATCCTGTAAAGAAGAGCACTCCCTAGTAGCAAAAATACGAGCCAACTCTTCTCTATCCTGAATAGAACCACTTGTCGGTCAATCTCTAGGATCTTTCCACTGAACTACCTCTACTTGCCCAACACTTTTAGCAACTTGATAATCCATCACCATGTACCAACCAACAGTCAAGAAAAAATTACATAGCTCTTGAGGATGAGGAAACATAGATAAAATTGTAGGGAAACCATTCCAAGAATCATGCCAGAAAAGAGCCGAGCCTTTGAGATAAATTTGATACAATCCTTGCTTAACAGGAGTAGTCCCCTTCTTAAGGGTGTTCCAGATCAAAGAACCTTTACCAAACAAACTGTATCTAGGTATCTCAAAGCCCTCAACCCCATTAAGGTGCTTAAAGGAAATAATTTTAGCCCAAGAAGTCTTCAACCCCATTAAGGTACTTAAAGGAAATAATTTTAACCCAAGCAGTCCTCAACCCCATTAAGATACTTAAAGGAAATAATTTTAGCCCAAGCATGTTCTTAAGAAATGCACCATCTCCAATAAAGCTTGGCATCCAATGCACCATCTTAAAGAAAATAATTTAAATAAAATAAATTGAAACTTATTTCGTTCATAATGTAATGAGCAATTTCAATTGTTTTAAGTATATGGAGTTTGGTTTGTGATAAAAATAATGTTGTTATTAAATTATAATTTGGTTTTTATAGAAAATATTTTATAGATATGTTGTTTATTTTTTTATTTTATTTTTATTGAGGTTAGTGCGAGAAACTTTTAAGACAGATCCAATCATGACCTCTAATAATGGTGAGATTTGATGTGTTTTTTATTTTTAGTAATAAAGATTAAAAATATAGAATAAAATAAGATCAAATAATTAAAATTAGTCTAAAACCAATTATCCTTTAATAGCTTGTTATTTAATATTTAGGATTATAGATAAACCATTAGATTAAATTATTGTTTAAATCATTAACTATATGTGTACCTCAATATAGAAATGAAGAAATTTTGAAATCAACAACAAATTCAAAAGAGAGAAATATTCATATCATACAAATATTACAAAGAATTTGATAATAGAAGGATTTTATTTTTCAATTGTTATACTATATGACAAGTACAATAGTCTCACAAAATTAAAAATAGGACCCTTGATACTTCTATTTTATTCTATTTATACAATTTTTAGTTGGTTACATGGAGTAACCAACTTACCTACTTATGCATTTTTTATAACTAATCAATATTTAACTTAACTAATCTTCTATTAATAGTAATTACAATTTTATACAAAAAAAAAACTTGTCCCACCAAACAGTATCATCATAATAAAAAAAATTAAAATAGTTTTGCCACAAAGAGAGGAAAGGGTAGGTCATGAGCTCACTATGAAGTGGCTCCTTTAATTACTTTTCCTTCAATTACCTTATATTGATACCTTACCCAAGCTTTAACTTGTGCACTAGCGAACTCCAAGTCATGCTTCTCTACACTTTGCATTTTGATGTTAACCATTTTCATATTATGCTCAATTTGCTTTTTGTTGGGATGCATAACATTAGTCAACTTCAACAGTTGGTTCTTGATAAAAAATAAATGTCCAAACTTGCTTAGGGTGGCTTCATCAAACTTTTCGAACTTCAAGAAGACCCAACTCCAATGTGAGTTAAAATTAGCAAGAGTTGCATATTTAGTTTTCTTTATCACCTACCTTGGATATAAGTTGATGTTAATGTCTATCCCCTTGAGACCTTCATCCAATTTGTTTACTTGATTAGATGCCTTGTTAACTACCTTGGCATATTTCTCAATAACCTCTTCTAAAGTTTCATTCCTTTTCTTCATTTGGAATATCCATAAGAAAGGATCACCATGTTCTCCTACATGGTCAATCTTTGATTTTCTCTATTTTGTTACTTTTAAATTTTATGATGTTAGTAGTTTTCAATATTTCTTGTAAGGCTTTATCTCCACGTGAACTACATAGTCCTTGATCAATATTTTATTATCTTATGTATACTTGCCAATATTTATTTGACATCTTCTTGAATTCCTTATGTAGATTGTTGGACATGTCAACAGGACCCTCCTAGTTGTGGAAAATATTACATATTCTATGGATTTTCCTTATGACCTTTACAACTTATTCTTCTTATGCAACTAGAGTTTCCTTCCCCTCTTGATAGATTCTATGATTTGTTTGGTAGGGTTGATCCCTTCGATTATTTCCTTAGGTTGTAGCACTTCAAACTCAAAATATCCAATATCCTATTTACCAATAATTGTTACTATGAATATGTCAAAGAGCTTATTCATTCACTCTCTCTACTTTCAACATTGTATTCTTAGTGATGATATTCTTTAAGTTGTCCTCCATGATCTCAAACACTGATATAACTAGCCCAATATTTTCATAGATTTCTAAAGAATGCAAGTCATGCATGAAAACATTGAAGTCCTCTATAGTTAATTATTTTGTTGCATATAATATTAGACTTCATGACAACTTGCTTCACTAACAAGTTTGTTTCCACTTTATTGTATACCACAATCAACTTTACCTCCTTGGTTTTAGAGTTTTTATAATAGCATTAAGTAAATTGGAGTGATTACTCTCCTAAATCTTCTCCAAGTATTAGTCTTCATTTAATATTTATGTGAAGAACTCATTGTGGTACTCTATCTTTTGTTTTGCCATGGCCATGGCCTTTTCTCTTTTGTCTCCCTTGCTTTCACCATGCCCTAATATATGGGTCGCGCAGTATCATGGGGGATCTCCTCCTTCTCATCATTATTTTTTCTTCCCTTCCTCCTTTTTGGTGATAACTTCATATTCCTCTTGATTTGATCATTATTATCATCATCACTATATTCATCCATGTTTCCATTTTTATGAATCATATCCTTACCTTTGGTTGAGCTCTATTTTTGTGATGAACCTCTAGGAGCACCTTGGGAACTCACCCTTGAGGAGGATTTTGGTACCTTTGAGGAACCAATTGACACTTTGACTATTGTTTTACACTTTGGTGTGGAAACTTCAATTGGTGAGTCATTGGATAACCTCCCTAGTAGTATACATCTTTAATATTTTAGTTGTTGTGCTAAATATAACTTTTTTACTAGAGGAAGATTCATCTATGGGATTATTTTATATGAATATGATCTCCTTTCCATTAAGGGAATGTAATATTTCTTCCCTTAGATGAACCCTTAGACTACTTTAGCCTCAGTTCTTCAATAACGTATTGGTCATCGAAAACTTAATCTACATTATGATACATAAGTACCCATTTTTCCTTTCGTGTATGCCCTACTCACTATCATAAGTGGCCTAGAATTCTTCTTCATCTTCTTCATGCTCAAAAACTAAGTCTACCCTTTTTGAGTAGGTTGTCCCAATTACTCCTCTTTTATCATAATTTTCCCTTTTTGAAATAGGTGGAAAATCAAACTATTAAATCTTCATCTTGATTTTTATTTAGATATTTGGTTGGTTGATAGGTATAGTAGCCAATAGAAAATAAAAACTTTACCAGGGTCTTGAGGTGTTTTCCAATAGTTCTTTAATGGATTTAGAGGTGTTGTTAATAGAATTTCCTAAGAATGAGATCATTGATGTAGTTGATGAGAATCCCATCCAACTTCTTACTTCTCAAACAATCAAATGTGAATCAAGAATTGCTTAGTCAGATCCTTTAAAATCTTGGTGTTACTATCAATAATTAGGATTTCAAAAATTGGACTCAAGAAATTATCATATATAAAACTCCCTTTCCCTTCCAATTCTTAGCATAAAATGTGGGCTAGCATAGATAAAATGACAACCTTTGTTCAATCTTTCCCTTCGTTTCTAATCTCCCTTTATTAGGCATGAATCTCAAAAGAACATAAATTAAATGAGGTCATATAAAATGACCTAGTAGTGAGGATGCTACACTACTGACTAATTAATTTGTGACAAATGAAATTGTCACAACTAGTAAGTTTATTCCAAAATATGAGCTTTAGAAGTGGGAACATCCAAGACCCAAAATACCTAAAATCAAGGTCTCCCCTTACATGTTTGAGTAACACATTTGCATCTCCAATCTCCTTCTTGAAATTGATCTTTAGGGGCCTTACTATCATGTGGAAGTTATTTTTTTAGGGTATTTCATCTAGTGAGTGGAAATGGATTTGAGAAAAATCTCTTAGGTATTCTCATAAGCCTTTATTGCCTTGTATTTAGAGGTGATGATTGCATCTTATAAGGGATATTCCTGACCAAATATAACCCTAATCACTGAAGGCTTGATTGAGGAAAAAATATTTCTTCGAGGAGACCACAATTCTAGTCTTTCTATCCAAATACCTAGCACAAATCATCTTAGGACATGAGAAATTTTCCTCAAAAATTGACACCTTGGCCAATCCAAAGTCCCTTGGGGGGTCATATTTTTACTTAATATCAATATTTTATCCAATGCTTCACAATCTTCCATTGTCATTTTTGAATTAGTGATCTGATAAGTGAGAAACTACTTTGATCTTTTCCCATGCAATGTACTTGAATTCATCTTCTTCATGGATGACAAGGTGTTGCTTATGGTTGAACTCGTGAGTATCTACGATGGACAAGAAAATAAATCAACCAACATTACCTTTATAGGCTATCATTCTTATTTTGAATTCTATGTATATGGGTATCACACTCATGGAAGTGAAACCATATGGGAAGATAGGATGTTAGTTATAGTAATTCCATAAGGCGTTGTCTATAATTAGGGCATGCTTGGTATAGGGGTGAACCCATGTAGATAAGAGGTGCTTTTGACTAGACTCTATTATACATCACTTATAAACACTTTGGAATTTTGTACTGGGACATTTTATGAGTACCAAGAGATGAGACATAAAATAAGGGAAGAAAAAAAAAGATAAAATTATCATCCATTTTGGGTTAATATTCATGGGAAGACTAAATGACCTAGATGACCTTACAAAAATAGCTTAGACAAGTTGTACCATGAAAACACACAAAAGGAGACAAGACACAACATGAAAAATATTTTTCTTTAAAATTAATGCTTTAGACATAACATATTGTAACCTATGTGGCAATGTTTTCCCCTAAGATTAGAAATACAAAAAAATGAGAAACTTGATAACATGAACAATAGAGACATTGTATAGGGGAAAAGAAAACTCTTACTATAAAGTAAATAAAATTAATATTACATGCAACAAAGAAAATTATGGAGTCATTATCGTAACAACAGATAACAACACCAAGTGTAATGCTTATAAAATAGAAAAATTTAGAAAGAAATCAAGGAAATAATAAAATTATAGAAGTGAAGAAAAACAAATAGAACTTTTCAAAAGAAAGAAACCTATACAACCAAAACCACAATAATTATAATGGAAAAGGTAAAAGTGGAGAATGATAGAAAATGTAAACTTCCTAGTGAGGAGAAACAATTCATAAAAGTGGAATAGAGCACGATGTAAAGACCAAATAAGATAACAAGGATAAATATGAGTGAGGCAAGGTAATACTTATAGAGAATATGTTACATATGATGTAATTATGTACATGTGAGTAAAATTTAGATAGATGGTAACATTAAATGCATGTTAGGAGGATTGAGTATGATATATTGGGAAACATACTTCAATATACAAAGAAAAAGAAATGAAAATAATTGTACGTGGGATGGAAGCTAGATGGATGTCTAATTTACATTAGGTAGATTGAAGAGGGGATAATTTCACATGCATAAGAGCACACATTAAAGTTTTCTGATAACAAGTACTATCATTTGCACCCATTTAGACTCTTATGCAAATTGTGATTGAAGTAGTTTTTCAATTATTACTAATCCGTATAAGCTTAGGCAAGGGAGATACCTTATGACAACAAACTCACAAAACACTTACAAATATTTTTTTTTCATAGATCAATCAAGTTTTTAAAAAATTATATAAATCTTGATAGTATGACATTCTTGTGGTGATTTTAAGATCTCACAAGTCCTAGTTCATTGATCGGTTCCTTTTCCATTGAGCCTTATTGCATCCTTGTGGTGATTTTAAGATCTCACAAGTCCTAGTTCATTGATCGGTTCCTTTTCCATTGAGCCTTATTGCATCTTCCTTCCTGTGAAGTACTTTTTTCTTGGAAAGAAAAATACGTATATAAATTTTATGTATGTACAAAACATCTGATTAAATGTTTTATTTATGATTTATTTTTAAATATACATACATACACAAAAACTCATGAGTAAAACTTTAAAACTATACATTATCATTAAAAAATAATAATATATAATAAACAAATGTATCTTCTACTTCAATTTCTATCTATCTTTTGAAATCTACAACATATCTACAATAAAATCTTTTTGTTTTTATTGTATGACACGTCGACAAGAAAGCATGGCCAACCAAATGAGATAAGCATGCCCTGTCAACAAGAACCAAAAAAAAAAAGCCATGTTGGCTGCTGTCACGGTGGAGAAAGGTGCGTGTTTGGGAGTCACGTAAAGTTTGACAGGTTATCAAGAGCAAAATCTCGCTAAAATTTAGATTAAGATAAATACTAAAGAGCATAGGAATACTACAAGTCATGTGATCGTCTTCAGTCTACCTCAACTATGTTCTTTTGCGGGGCTATTGATTTTTTACCGTATAAAACATATCGCTCACCTAAAGCTTGCTGTATTTTTCTAATGTCTCAGTCAACTCTTTCCATTTATTCTGACAACGTTATCTCTGGAGATATATATGTAAGGTTTAAAGTGTCGCTGTCAACTCAATTGAATGAGTGAATAATGGACGTACGGATGTAAGATAATAGCATCCACCATTAGCTATATCAAATGGTTAAAGAGATAATGCCTGCATTTACTTTGCGGGACAAGACGCGACACGAAAAGAAAGAGCTTTGCTTTGAATGAGACTTCCTCTTGCACCCATGTCAAGTCAAGTCAATTGGAGCCATTGTCAATAAAAAATGTGACATTAAATAAAAGTTGTGATGTTTAGTCAAGGAATTGTGGAAAATGCGACAGACTTTCGTCCCATACACCTATTCATGATCTTGAGGGGTAGGAGGTCTATTTGAAGGTTTATTTTTAAATATTTTTTTATGGTGATTAAATAACTCTTCAAGGGAAATTAGCTCCTCTATGACCTTAATGCTTTTCAATCATAAGATAGAGTCTGTTTTTTTTAGATACATCAAAGAATTGATAGGATGTCTACCTTAAAGCGTGTATATATATATATAATATGATATTATCCTAAAAAGATTAAAAAAAAAATCTAGTTATTTATCTATTTAAAAAGTTTGCGGTAATCTTAAATTGTCTAGCACACAAGGCCTATACACTATCTCCATGGAGTAGCGAAGAATAGGCAATGAGGTTATGGAGCTAACAGAATGTTTGGGCAGGCAAAGTACGATGGTCATTGTTACTGATGGAGAGGGATCTTTGCTATTTTATAAAGTTCAATGTTTACATGGTGAAGAAATGTAGAGATTCAAAATATTACATTGTTATAGATATCTCCTCTTGGGCTCTTCTCATAATATTACATATTTACATAAAATATAAATGGATTTAAAGATTTCTTTGTATTTTTCTTGTGATATTACAATGATCCTATGATCTTTTAATAAGAATATTGGACTTTCTAAATTATCCTAATAAAACGAGATTAGTTTAAAGAGCCTCGACTTACTTTTCAAAAGGAGACTTTTTTTTCTAATAAATATTATCTTTTAGTGTCTTTCTTTTATCTCTACATGACTATTTCTTAATACATTGCATTTTATATTTATATATCAAGATATGAATATAAGTGACAATTGATATTTCATATATATATACTAGTATAATTTTTTTTAATCATAATTTTATAATATTTATTCTTATTTTTACTATATATTTAATTATTATAACAAATTTTATAATATCATTATTCTTTAAAAATCATTATAATTTTTTAAAATAAATTATTTAATATTATTTTATATATACTCAGTATTCTATAATTCATAGAAATAATATTACAATACAAAAAAAATAACTCATGCTTATTTATTTTATAAAAAATAAAATGACTAGCATACTAAAAAAAAGTGCATCATCCAGAATCGATGTTATATGTATAAACATTTTTATTCTTATATTAAAAGCTTGAAAATACCTTATAAGTTTTAAGGTTTTATAACAATACGATACACGCTATAAAGATGTTATGGATATTAGTTGAGATCTTCAAATGAATGGTTGGCATATATAAATAAATAAATAAAAGAGTAAAATTGAATTTTAATTTATTTTATAAGTTTTTTTTTTAAATATATTAGTTAATTTTTTGTATGGTATAGGTGAATTTTTAAAAATATTAAATTGAGGTAGTTTAAGAAATTTTAAAATGTTAATTTAAATAGTTTAATAGTGGAGGCTTTTAAAATCTGAATAAAGGTTAAGATTCAAATTTTACATGGTATTGTTGTACACTATGCTTCACTAACTAAAATATAATAGCCCAATGACATTTGGTGTAATGGCAGTTGTTTAGTTATTATCATCCGGTGAGGTCGATTCCTCTTGTGTTTGCAATGTTCAATATAAAAAACTAAAATATAATTAAATAAACATATATATATATATTAGGTAAAACAAGAATACTTTCATGTGCTAATATTTGTAAATATTTGTAAACGATGTTCAATATAAAAAACTAAAATATAATTAAATAAACATATATATTAGGTAAAACAAGAATACTTTCATGCGCTTTATGACCTTAAGATGTTAAAACTATTTTATCCTCTTATTCTATGTATCTTTCTTCAATGATATTTTTTTCTATACATAGGGGAGTTGGTTACATCCACACTATTTTTAATAATTGTTAAGTGTGGGTTCAAACCACATGGACTATTCCCAACAAGCTTATACCACTTTATTATTGTGTTCAATATAAAAAACAAAAATATAATTAAATAAACATATATATTAGGTAAAACAAGAATACTTTCATGTGCTTTATGACCTTAAGATGTTAAAAACTATTTTGTCCTCTTAGTTCTTCAATGATGTTTGTTCTTTACATAGGGGAGTTGGTTACATCTACACTATTTTTAATAATTGTTAAGTGTGGGTTCAAACCACATGGGCTATTCCCAACAAGCTCATACCACTTTATTATTGTTAGCTAGACGTGAGGGAGCACTGGTTACTGGAGATTCATACCATCATTGTCAGTCTCATATGCACTCAAAGGATTCATAACAAAATTCTACCTTTGCAACATGCATGCCCCCAAGGTTTTGGACCTAGACCTTTTCTTGATAAATGATTGATCAAATAAATAACTACCAATCCACCTAACCTTTAAAAATAATATTATTAACACTTTCAAATAAGAATTGAAATTACATTTATATAATATAATAATTTAATTTCACTAAAAATTCTCTCATTTTCCACACTTCCTTGACTAAAAATGTTCATAATTTTTATTTAATGTTATATTTTTCTATGTGACTGCTGCTCCCAATTGAGACGAGATAACATGGTTGCAAGTGGGAGTCTCATTCAAAGCACAACTCTTTCTTTTCCACAATTCCTTGACTAAAGATCACAACTTTTAACATTTTGATTGACCAGGCCTCCAATTGAATTGACATGACATGGGTGGAACCATTTGATACAGCTAATGGTGGATGCTTTAAAAGCTTATCAGAGTAACATTTATATAATATAATAATTTAATTTCACTAAAAATTCTCTCATTTTCCACAATTCCTTGACTAAAAATGTTCATAATTTTTATTTAATGTTACGTTTTTCTATGTGACTGCTGCTACATTTTTCTATAAGAATTGAAATTACATTTATATAATATAATAATTTAATTTCACTAAAAAATTCTCTCATTTTCCACAATACCTTGACTAAAAATGTTCATAATTTTTATTTAATGTTACATTTTTCTATGTGACTGCTGCTCCCAATTGAGACAAGATAACATGGTTGCAAGTGGGAGTCTCATTCAAAGCACAGCTCTTTCTTTTCCACAATTCCTTGACTAAAGATCACAACTTTTAACATTTTGATTGACCAGGCCTCCAATTGAATTGACATGACATGGGTGGAACCATTTGATACAGCTAATGGTGGATGCTTTAAAAGCTTATGAGAATAACATTTTTTGAACTTTGCGTTAGCATAGTTATCGTAACCAACTTTATCTACCTTAAAAAACCTTTTCAACGTAAATAAAAAGAGTTGATTCAAACATTTCCGCAAAAAAAAAAAAATCATATAACCCTGCCAAAAAACATTAAATACCTAAGAAATAGCGTACTTCCAGGTTAACCAGCCCATTTAATTTTTTAATATTGACTTAAGTTTAACTTAATTTTTAAGTAGCAAGATTTTGCTCTTTACGTTGCTCCCAAACACGCACCTTTCTCCACCATGACAGCAGACATGACGTGTCCACGCTTTCCCTTGATGAGGTAATACATGTTTCTAAACTTGGTCCTAACTTCTTCTATATATTGCATTACCCATATAATAAAAAAATAAAATTTTAATCAAGATATAAAAAAATGGACTAAAATTGTTGTTTATGGTTAGACCAAGCATATAAGTTAGAAGAAAGTTTTTTTTTTTTTGGTGGTAAAATAGAAATTTTTTTTTGTTGTTATGGTTTTACGTGTGAATGATGAAAGTTAATAGTGGTATTATAAATTTAAAGATTTTAGTTATAGGGTTTTTCATTATTAGATGGTTATTAAATTTGTTTTTAATTTTTTTTATTATGAACATGTTTTTTTATAAAATTTTAATTGTTGTTGATAAGAAATTAATTAAATTAAATATTGACTAATTAGGAAAGTAACAATTAATAAATTGATAATTTTATGTAACCAATTAAAATTTTGTATAAATAAAATGAAATAAAATTATAAAGATCCTATTTTTAATTTTGTGAGACTATTACACTTAATCATTTCATATAACAATTGAAAATTATTTGTAAAAAATGTTTTTCTTTTGAATTTATTGTTCTTTCAAAAGTTATAAAATTGTACATAATTTAAACAATTATTTTTTTTTAACGTCTTTTCTATAATCCTAAAGATTAATGACATCCTATTAAAGGATTATTGGTTTTAAACTATTTTTCGATTTAATCTTATTTAAGCTATAAAAGAAATCAAAGGATCCAGGAAGAGATAAGGGACATCTGCCACTAGCCACTAGCCACTAGCCACTAGCCACTAGGAATGTAATTGTCAATTTTTTTTTGAGTATATGTCAGAAATGTATTGGACCATCATTAGGTCAGTATTCTTCTTAGCGATAAACACGTGTGTACGTGCTTTAGTTATTTATTTTTGGTAAAGGTGCGGACACGACATGGACCTGCAAGAAGCTTAGCAACGCATACTTTCATTTCCGATTCTAATCAGACTCTTCTTTATCTTGTAATAATATTTGAAGTAAATTAGTAGCAAAGATTGTTGAACTGCAGTGGCAGATTCTATATTCCACTGTCATTTGATTCCCCAGAAGGATTTTGCCCTCTTAGACGCTCCTCCTCAACGCGGTCTCAGGCATCAGGGGAAACTGCGAAAGAGGATGTCAAATCGCTTTGCTGAACCGCGGATCGAACCCAGGTTATACAGCGCTGCAATAAATCGGAACGAACACATCGATCTTTCCGGATTAAGTGAATCAGCTCTCCAGTATGCCACGTATGGGAACAAAAATACTCTTCTGCATTTGGCTGCTGCAGCAGGAAACGTCGACTTTCTCGAAAAGCTCCTCGGTCATTCGTTGTTCAAGCCCGAACTGGCGCTGGCTACGAATGTTGATGGAAACACCGCCTTGCACGTAGCTGCTGAAGGAGGTCACCATAAAGCCGTGGAGCTTCTTGCCAGTCTCCCTAATAGCAGAAGTCTTGTTAACCTCCCCAATAAACTTAACCAAACGGCGTTGTTCAAAGCCTGCGAGGCCGGTCATCTTCCTGGTCATCTTCCTACAGTGGAGAAGCTAGTGAAAGTGGATTCATCCACCCTAGCCCAAGAGTCTTCGGACGGCCGGACGTGTTTACACGTTGCTGTAACCAGCGGAAACGCAGGTCAGGGTTTTCTTTAGTCACTTAATATGTTATTTATGATGAATAAAATTGGGGGTAACTAAATCTGGATGCGCCCTTACGCAGGTCTGCTACAATATTTGCTAGGTTTTGTTAGCCAAAAGGAGATTCTCTTCCAATCCGCCAAGCAGAATGACGACACAGTCCTGCACTTGGCAGTTTGGAAAAACTGCCCTTCTATGGTAAAGTTGTTGTTAAAGTCTCACCCTGACTTGTGCTATTACCTTAATGTCAATAAAGAAACTCCGCTTTGTATGGCTGTAAGGCTAGGGTTTCTGGATATAGTACAAGAGCTGATAGGCTGCAGACCTGACTGTATCCAAATTCCAAGCCTGTATCGTAAGAATGTTCTGCACTTGGCCGTGGAACACAGGCATGTGGGAGTTGTTAAATTTTTGACTGAATTGAAAGAAGACTTATCACAGCTGATCAACCAGCCTAACGACGAACCTCCAAAGGATTCGAAGGCAGAGCAGAATAGCCATCTTCACGCAGATGGAGGCATGGCCAAAGGAAAAGGCAAAGATTCTTCTTCAGCCACTGAGAAAGAAGTTGGAGGAGACACACCGCTGCACATCGCAGCAAGAGACAAGAATTCACATGTAATTTGTTTATGATTTATTATTATTTAAGTTATTGTTCTTAGAAAACAATTTTTTTTTTTAAAGCAATTGATTGCTTTTTTTTTGGGGGGATAGATGGTGGAATTGCTGCTGCGTGTGCCAGAAGTGAACAAGAACGCTGTTAACAACAAAGGCTTAACGCCGCTGCACATTGCCAGGGCCAACACGGAGTACCACGAATCCTACAAGACGATAGCAATGCTTACTAACTATCCTCCCAAGCGCAGGCCTTTCCTGTACAATGCCCCGACGGTGAGCGAGAAGAAACACAAGAAATCCGTGAAGATTCTGGAGAAAGCATATTCCGAGAGGCGCAACACAGAATTAGTGGTGGCAGTGCTATTAGCTACGATGGCATTCTCAGCTATATTCCAGGTTCCGGGCGGTTTTCGTAATGAGGTTGAGACAGAAGTTCAATCAGGGTCACCGTCGCCGTCGCCGTCGCCGTCACCGGCTCCGCCTCTGTCTGGACAGGAGCCACTGGGGTCGCCGATTCTGATTGAATACGACTCGTTCAAGTTATTTCTTATTTTTGATTGCGTGGCCTTCTTCCTGTCGCTGTTCGTGGTGCTGATGTGGACCGTTAGTACGCCTCTTACCACGGGAGATCTGATGCTCTTCATGTGTATTACTGCCACGGTGACGTGTGTGGCCTTTGCCTTTGTAGCCTACGGTTTCATGGCCGCTGTGTATGCAGTACTAGCCCATAGAACTGATATGATGTTGGCGTGGTTTATACTGGGGAGCTCTACGCTCATCTGTCTGGGAGGTAACTTAGCGTGTTTCTACATTGTCGCAAAGTTTGCAGTAAGGCGGGCCAGATTCCATCGTCTGTGTGGTGTCCCTCGTCTGCTTGATAATATCGTAGAACAGATCTGGATTAGAGCAGAAAATTATGGTATTCTAGACATAGTACGCCGTGCTGATGACCTATGCAGGGATCTTCTGACTGGCCACAAGAAAACATATAATAAGCCTAAGCCTAATCCTGAGGCCACATCTACTGGTCTTTCAGAGTTTGGCCCAAAATGTGTGTAACTGTGGATTTCTCAATTGTACGGTCATGTATTTATTTATTTTATTTTATTATATAGGGATCAAGGGAGGATTACGTTCTCGCAACAATAACTATAAAATATAGTTTGCTAAAGCGTGTGTTTTTACAGAGGCCCTTTTTGAAGTTGAGGTTTTTTAAATAGAAACCGAAAAAAATGTACATGTTCTGTATTTTACGAGAGTCTAATATTTTATGGCATTCTGTGTTAACGTATTACTACCTTACGCATACGAGATCTTTAGAGTATAGGCTCGCTCATAGTCACTGGTGAACGTATGCAACCATTCTTATCGAACATACATGTGTCTGGTTTCTGAGATGTGTCTGGTTTCTGAGATGTTTACGGAAAGATACACGTGAAGAAGGCTATGATAAAAATAATAGAGTTGAAATTATCATCGTGGTAATAGAGTTGAAATTATCAGTAACAGCTTAATAGCTTGACTTAGGTGTTGTAGGTGAGTTGGAGAGGAAAGGGCAATCTTCCAAAGGAGGTCCCAGGTTCGAATCTCCACCCTATCAGAAAGTTGAATTGGGTATCCAAAATCCAATTGATAATGTCCACCTTACCAAAAAGTTGAATTGAGTACCCAAAATCCAATTGATAATGTTGGTACGGGCAGGGCTGGGTGCGACAAAAATGTCATAGGACATTATCATTAAGGAATAGTGTTTCAATAATGGATTATAAAATGTTATCCTCAGAATAAGCAACGAATAAACTTAATATGTTGATGGTATGCTTCATCCATCAAGATATGATAATAAAATTATCTTAAAAAAATGGGTGACGATGATCCATGCATGTTTTTCGTCTTTATAGGCACCATAGTACCTTAGGTTGTCCTCTTCGAAAGCTACGCTGTTACATAGTACTTGCGCAATCCACCTCTGTACTGTCACATAGTACTTGCGCAATCCACCTCTATAACTACCATGCCACATTCATTTTAAACCTTTTCCCTAATGCATTAATGCATAAACTTAATATGGTGATGGTATGCTTCACAATCAGAGATGATAATAAAATTATCTTTAACAATTTTTTTTAGTTTACATGGTGGAATGGGTTATGGCCATGATGATCCATGCATGTAATTCGGCTTTTCCTTAATGCATAAACTTAATGGTATGCTTCACAATCAAAGATGATAATAAAATTATCTTAACAATTTTTTTTAGTTTACATGGTGGAATGGATAACGGCCACGATGATCCATGCATGTTATTTGTCTTTATAGCCACCACAGTTCGCTTTGGAAGCTGTCATGATCCATGCATGTTATTTGTCTTTATAGCCACCACAGTTCGCTTTGGAAGCTGTCACATAGTGCTCGCGCAATCCACCTCTATAACTACCATGCCAAAGTCATTTTAAACCTTTTCCTTGATTCATAAACTTAATATGGTGATGGTATGCTTCACAATCAGAACAAGAGATGATAATAAAATTATCTTAACAATTTTTTTGAGTTTACATGGTGGAATGGGTAGCCGCCGCGATGATCCATGCATGCATGGTATTCATCTTTATAGCCATCACAGTATCTTACGTTGTCTGCCTCGAAAGCTGTCACATAGTACTTGCGCAATCCATCTCTATAACTACCATGCCACAATCATTTTAAACCTTTTATGTCGTTGAAAGCATCAAAAAAGGAATAAGCAGTATTCGTCTTTATAACCATCACAGTATCTTACGTTGTCTGCCTACAAAGTTGTATTTATAGCCATCATAGTATCTTACGTTGTCTGCCTACGAAGCTGTCTTTATAGCCATCACAGTATCTTACGTTGTCAGCCTTGGAAGCTGTCACATAGTACTCCCGCAATCTATCTCTATAACTACCATGCCACAGTCATTTTAAACTTTTTACGTCATTGAAAACACCAAAAAAAGAATAAGCATTCAATCCGATGAGACCTGATATTTGAACCTTGGGACCTCCACCCGTTACAGATTTGAAAGAACCAATTTATCAACACCTCAAACCTTGAATTACCCTAATAATTAAATTTGGTTCTCTTAATTGAGTGATCACATCCCACACTTTTATGTAAGGAATTCTATGAAGATAACCTATATAATATCTCTCTCATCCTGCAGCTAGTTATGTTGGCTATCTTATATGACTTTCTAATGTTTTAACTTGCTTTACATGGAGAAGGATCTTACTTCTCTATCTTATAGAAGTTCAATGTTACATGGTTGTTTGGAGAATTGGTAATGAAACCCAATTTACTTATAATTATTAGTTGGAATTAATTGGTAAAATGTTAGAGTAAAGTATGAGTTTTTAATGAAAGGTTCTGATTTCGATGATTTAAACTTGGACCTCTTAAATGAAAATCCAAAAATTTATTATTAAAATATCTTTTTAAAGTTAAAAAAAAAAATAATAACTATTTCAACGGTTTTGTTTTGTTAGCCATTCAAACTGTACGACTTCAGTTCGTATGGGACCAAAGTTTATCGCATTTTCTACAATTCCTTGACTAAAGATTACAACTTTTACACATCTTATTGACCAAGTCTCCAATTGATTCGACATGACATGACATAGTTCCATGTGGAAGTATCATTCAAAGCATAGCTCTTTCTTTGTCCCGCAAAGTAAGTCTCTTTAATTTGGAGGTGGAACCATTTGATACGGCAAATGGTGGATGCTTTTCACTAACGTTAGTTTGTCCATCATTATTCCCTTATTCAATTGAGTTCACAATGACACTTTAAAGCTTACCAGAAAACATGTATATATCGAGAGGTAACGTTTTCAGCGTAAATTAAAAGAGCTGATTGAGGCATTTTAAAAGAAAAAAAAACAGCAATATCCCTGAAAGAACAATTACTGAGGTCCATCGAAAAATAACACTTAATCTTAATTAAAGTGTTATTATTTTATATTAGAAAAATAAGATATTTTTTAATTAAATTTTTTGGATATTAAATAGTGTTGATTTAAAAATATTATGAAAATATTAATATGTTCAAATATAAATTTTAAGATGTTTTTAAAATATGATACTGTATATAGTTTTTTTTTGAAAGCAAGTGATTGTACGAGGGTTCATTTGTGTTGAGTGCAAACAGCTTTAGAGGTTGTTTATCAAGGTTTTTGGGCCCTAGCGGTCAATATTTTTGTGGCTTTTGCTCAAGATTTTAGCGGGATATGTTGCAGAGGACCTAAGATGGGTTAGAAGTATGTCTTTTAACAGATCTTCATGTTGTGAACTTGGTTGACAACGACTTCCAATTTGTTGCACAAAACAAAAGTAAAAATCATACATTTTCGTAGCATCCAAGGCCTTGATTATAGAGATCTCGAAACAAGTTTTAAAAAGCTGATCAAAAAATGGTTCAGATCTTAAGTGAATCTGATACTAATGAGCCCCCCAAGAACAAATCCACTATGGAAACCCCTTTCAAGGGCAAGGATTTCAAAAAATCGAACCCAAAAATGAATTTTAGGGATACCCTTCATAATGGACTACCTTAACCTAATGCTAACATTATCTTAGGGTTTCTCGTAAACCTCTTAGAATACCTAAGATTGATCCTAGGAAAATTGAGTTGGGATGTCTTAGGGCAATTGATAGAACTTTGATTGTTAAGCTAGATATGCGTGTCATTCAGTCTGGCATAGAAGATATGGAAAAAAAGCCCTAACTTGTCATTTCTCGAGTTTTCGTTCGAGCCTATCTGCTTTCAAAGCTTGGGTTGCAAAAATTTCAAAAACAAAAGGTGAGTTACAAATCTCTACTTATCCAAATGGTTATTTTCTTTTTTTATTTGCTAATAATGAAGATAGAAAATATTTCAAGGGTTCCTTGGTTTTTTGGAAGGGCGAGAATTTTCATGAAGCCTTGGCATACTAAATTTAAAGTCGAAGAAGAGATGCCTTCTACATGTCCTGTGTGGGTTAGACTCTTTGGTCTCCCAATTGAATTTTGGAATCCAACTATTTTTTTCAATTGAAAACTCTTTGAGAACTTTTATGATGACTGTTGATTGTACTATAAATTTTGAACATATTGTTTATGCTCGGATTTGTGTTTTAATGGATTTTAACAAACCCGTATCTGAAAAGATCTCACTACAATTTGGGGAGGACACTTGGGAGCAAGTGGTGGACTATGAGAACATTCCTTTTTGTTACCAAAATTGTCATGAATATGGTCATTTGGCTAGTGTCTGCCCAAATAAATTCTAGATAAAAAGAAGAGGATACTAACTTAGCAGGTTTCCAAATGCCTATGAAGAAGAACACTCAGAAAAACCAATTATGAAGGACCAATTGAAGTTATCAGCTAATATATTTGAAATTCTTTCCACAAATGATGTTCTAGGTGAGGAAGAGGAAATAATGGAGATAAAAATCTTAGAAATGCAATTTAAAGATGTAGGGAAGGACTCAGAGACAAACCAACAAATTAAAGGTTTTCAATAAGAAAAAAATAAAATATGTACAAGAAAAACAATCTCTTAAATGTTGAGACTTTAAATAACATAGGTCCTAAGATAGAATATGTTGAACCTTTCGGTAACACTTTGACTTCATACATGCAATCTTCGAGGTTATAATCCATCCTAGATTCAATTAGGGTAAGTCAAGAAATAGGAATTTTTTTTTAAGTTTCAACCAAAAGGCAGGTCGCAAGACCAATCAACATCATATGGTAAAAAGAAGATGAAAAACTTGTAGAGGAATGTAAGATTACTGCCCTTACCAATTTTTTTAACCTTGGTATTAATGAAGATCATCACTTGGAATGTTAGAGGACTCAAAAGGAATATTTCAAAACAAAATGAAATCAGAAGAATGATTCAGACAAACCATCCACATCTTGTTTTCCTTTAGGAAATAAAGACTTTAATAGAGGAAATGGATTCAATTGCTAATAAAATCTGGCTAGTTGAAAAAGTTGCTTTCGTTAGTTTCCAAGAGACTTCTGGTTGCATTGCTTGCCTTTGGGATCCAAAAGAGGTTGTTATTCACCATATGGTTGGCAACTAGGGTCTTTTGGCTATAGCTATTCAAAGTAGACATTCTAACCAAATTATGCTTTGCATTATTTTTATGCTCTGACTACTTTGGAGCAAAAGAGAATATAGTGGAAGGATATAAATTATATTATCTCTCATTTTCCTGAAGCTTGGATCTTGATCAGAGGATATTTCAATACCATCCTCTATTTGGATGAGAAAATGAGGAAAAATAGAAATTTGGACAGAAGCACCGATCTCATGGGTGAATATATTGCAAAAATTCATCTTGTGGACATCCAGCCAGATAATGACCTTATGACTTGGTTTAATAGAAGGTAAGGCTTAGCTTGTATTATGGAGAGATTGGATAGGTTCTTGTTCTCTGACAATTTCTTAATCCATGGTCACATTCCTAAGGTGAATACTCTTAACAATGTTAGTTTAGATCATTGGCTAGTCATGGTGGAAATTTGGAAAACTAATGTGAGTTTTTTGCCTTTTCAATTTTAGTTAATGTGGCTTAGAGACAATTCCTTCAAACATAGAGTACAACAATGGTGGAAGGAAGGTAAACTAAGATATGGGACTAAGATGTTTTTCCAAAAGGTTGCAATACATTAAATCCAAAATCAAGATTTGGAATTGGAAGAAGTTTGGAGATGTCCAACAAAAAAACATGAAGTTATTGCTCAACTTGAAAATTTGAATAATAAAATCCATTTAGATGGCCTCACAAAGAGTAGAAGTACCGATGAAATTAGACTCACTGCTCAATTAGTGTTGGTTGTGGAGCTTGATTCTCTTTCTAATTCATAGGTCTTGTTTTTTAGTCACACTTGGACCCACTCCACGAAGGGGGGTGTAGGGGGGAAACACCCCCTAATAATGTCACCGAGGGGTCGAGGGGGTGGTGACAACTATGGAGCCCCTAGTAATGTTGCGGGGTTTGGGAGCAACACCCCCGAAGCCAAAAATAGATGCTTTTTTTTTTTTTTATAAATATGAACCATTCATTATTAGATCACAGATCGGGTGGTAGGATTTTATGTTGGCATTTTTTGCCCTAAATTGTAACTTTTTTTTTAAGAGAATTTTGAGTGGCGGTTAGGTAGGGTGTAATAGATGATGATAGACAAAGAGAAGATTACAATGAATGTGTTATAGGTTGTATCACTCCATTTTTTTTGGATAGAATAAATAAAAGGCCTGGTTATTTTCTCCGTAGACATAGCCCACATTGGGTGAACCATGTATATCTGTGTGTCTCTTGCATTGTTCTTCTGCATTATATTTTCACATTTTATTTATTGCTCATGTTATTATTTCTAACAACTGGTATAAGAGCGAGGTTGAAAAATGCACTTGAAAGGAGGGTTTCCTGGTTTAAGTGGGAGTAGTGGTAGAAGAAGGCATGTTTAGCGTTTGAGAAGTTTGACGATAAAAATTACTGGCTATGGAAGATGCAAATGGAGGACTATCTATATCAGAAGGATCTTTACCTACCATTAAGTGGAATAGCAAAGAAGTCGGTAAAGCTATCAGATGAAGAATGGAAAGTTTTTAATAGAAAGGCATTAGAAACAATATGACTGTGCCCGACAGTACCAGTGACCTTCAACATTTCAAAGGAAACTATATAAAAAACCCTCAACTTCGAACAAGGTATTTTTATGAAGCGTTTATTTAAAATGCAGATGTTGAAAGGTGGGTCTGTTACTGATCATTTAAATGAGTTTAACACGGTCACAAATCAATTAAGTTCCATAGGAATAAACTTTTATGAGAGGTTAGGGCTCTTTTGATCTTGTGCTCATTGTCAAAAATCTGGAATGGCTTGGTCATGGTTGTGAGTAATTTTATCTTTGGTTCAAACAATTTAAAGTTTGATGATGTTATTAGTGTTATCCTTAGCGAGGAAATGTGATGGAAAAGCACAGATGAGACATCAGGTAATGCTTTAACTATAAATAATAGGGGGAGACAAAGGAAGAGAGGAAAGAGTCTAGGGAATCATGGAAATTCAAAGAAAGGCAGATTCAAATCCAAAGGGAAGCAACTAGAATATTGGCATTGTGGGAAGTAAGGACATTTGAAAAAATAATGTTGATCTCTAAAAGAAAAAAAGGATATGAGAAATAAAATAATAATCAGGAAGAAAATGTAGAAGGTGATGTGTTGCAAGATGCTTTAATCCTTTCATTAGATAATATTTTTGATTATTAGGTGCTAGACTTGTTGGAAATTTTGAGTATATTGTTGTCATTGATGTCAAAAGCTTTGAGGTCATAGGTTGATAACATTAGTTGGTCATGGCAAAAAGACAAGGTTTATAAGTTGGTTAAAATGCAAGGCATATTGACAAAAAGAAAGGGTTAAAATATTTATATTTTAAGCCCAAGAGGTTTGAGACAAAGCTCCAACTGATTGGTTAAAAGGTTGAAGGCCTTGGTTTAAAAAGCCTAAAGGAAGCAAGTGACTAAGGCTCAAAAAGGAAATAATATTATAATAGTTTAATATTATAATAATAAATTTAAAAGGTTAAAGCCTAAAGTTAAATTATAAAATATTATATTATATTATTTTATAATCCAAGGTGGGTGTTTGGCACCAAATTTGAAAAGAATTTTTAAATTCTTAAAAGCATCGATGTTCGAAGCATGATTGAAAATCCATATAAATATGGATAAATTTCCTAGTCCTAAGTGGAATTCGATATACACTTTCAAAGTGTTTAATGTGTGATTGATTCAAATAACCTACATGCGACATCGTGACTGGAAGAAGACAAATTATTATTTTTAAAAAAGGGAAAAGATTTGGACATGTTAAGGAGAAGATCGTGCGATATTACTCCCAACCAGGGTGTTGGCCTAACTGCAGACTGGGCAGTGTTAAGGTGCAGGCGGACAGTAGGTTGCGAGTTCAATTTTGAGCGATGACAGTTTTGAAAATACTTTTGTTGACAAGGAAAGGTTGAGTGGAGGTTAAAGTGTGCATCACACATTATTATCCTCGTATGGGCGGTTGACCTAGTGGTAGCCCAAGCAATGCGGGTGCACTGGAAACTAGGAGGTGCAGTGGTTGAATCTCACCACGATGTTTTTGGTAAGAAAAATATTTAATTTTATTGAACCTAAGGTCGAGTTGCTAGGTGCTTAAGGTTGAGTTGTTAGACACTTAAGGTTGAATGGTTAGGCAATTAGGTTATGTTTGATTGTTTGAACGCCATTAGAATTAGGGAGTTATAAGGAAAATATTTTTTATTTCTTGCCATTGTTTAGAAGAAAAATATAATGAAGAGTGTATTTTTTTGAAATGTTGTTTTTGGAGTAATAAGAAAATTAGTGGCAAATATTTTTGGGTATGTTTGATGATATTTTAAGTGGGAGATAAAAGGTGTAGAATGTACCTTTATTGTTTGTAATATTTGATTCATTTTTTAAGGACTTGGTTAATGGGTTAATGTTTTATATTGAGAAACCAAAAGAGGTATACAACATTGGTTTGGAACAAATTGTGCACATAATTTGAAGGTTTGTTAACTCATAAAGAGGTGTTGTGCTAACCCTTTTATAGTTGCAAAAGATATTATGTGTGAAGTAGATTTTTGAAGACATATCTCCATAAGAGCAAGCTAAAAGGTATGGGCATATCATTCCTTGGTTTAAAGTGTTTGTTGGAATAAATATTTTGGAACATAAGGTGGAGTGAAAAGGATTGTTTGATAAGCATTGTTGGAAATATTTGAGTGAGGATGTGTGCTTCATTATCGAATGTTTTGAAAACATTTAATATAGATATTGTGAATTATTTGAGTTAGGGTTTGAGACCTACATTGTGCTCTTTGTTGGAAGAAGTGTGAAAACACTTGTTTAAGGTTTGTGAAAAAATTGTGCTTCATTGGTTGAATGAATGTGTGAAGATTTTTGGCATTGGTTTTGAGTGATATTGAAAGTGAATGGGTAAACATTAGAAATCATATTTGTGAAAGCAAGTGTGTGCATCAGGAAGATAAGTGTGCTAGACTAGATCTATCTTTAAAAGAGCAATAAATGTGAGACATGTGAAAGCGACAGACTCAATGATTGAGTATAACATATTGAGTCTTTGATAGAGCATATCATTTTCTATATGTTCTAGAGGTTAAACAAATTCTAAGTAGAATTTGTTTGTGTGAAGAAAGCTTTATGAAAACAAATTTAAGTTGTGTGTATGCAAGTTATGGAAATATTTGAGCAAGTTTAGTGAGAAGATTTGAGCAAGTCCTTGTGAGTGGCTTGAAGGTAGATTTGAGCAAGTCTTTGAGAAGACTTGAAGGTAAATTTGAGCAAGTATTTTTAGAAGTCTTGAAGGCAAATTTGAACAATTATTTTGAGAAGACTTGAAGGTAGATTTGAGCAAGTCTTTTGAGAAGACTTGAAGGAAGATTTGAGCAGAGTTGAGAGCAGGTTTGATTGATGATTTGTTCAAGCTTTGTGATAAAGGTTTGATACATATTTGAGATAAAATTAAGAACATATTTATGATCAGAGTTAGAGCATATTTTTGTTATAATTAGGATATATTTTGGTGCATATTTGAGACATAATTGAGAGCATATTTATGCGCAGAGTTAGAGAAGATTTGTGCTAGACTTGGGACAAAGTTTGGTGCAGATTTGAGATAGATTTGAGAGTAAGCTTTGAAGGTGATAGAGAAAAGAGGACATCAGTCTCCAGTGGATAGAGATACATCAGCCAGTGCAGTGGGGGTAGAGGTATCAAATGGAGAGAGATCCACAAGTTAGAGTAGTGGGAGCAGAAGTCTTATAAAATATCACTAGCCAGAGTAGAGAGGATAGAGTTATCCTATGGAGAGAGATCCATTAACTAGAGCAACGGGAAAGAGTTATATTATGGAGAGAGATCCATGAACCATAGCAAGGGGAAAGAGTTTTTTTGTGGAGAGAGATCCACGAACCATATCAAGGGGAAATAATTCTCTTGTGGAGTAAGATCCATGAATCAGCTAGGAAGATAGAGTTCTTCTATGGAGAGAGATCTATGAACTAGTTGAGGATATAGATTTCTCCTGGATCAAGTTCCATGAACTAGAGTAAAGGGGATAGAGTTCTCCTATGGAGAGATATCCACAAATTAGAGCATAGGGGATTGATTTCTCCTTTGTACAGAGGTCCATAAATATTGTAATAGGGAATTGATTCCCAAGAGATTTGTTGAAAAAATTTAGAAGAAATATTTTCTTTGTGGAGTAGCCCATATTGGGTGAACCATGTTAAATTTGTGTCTCTCTTATGTGTGATTATTTATTCATTTATTTGATTATTGCTATTGATATTGCCATTGATAATATTGGATAATATTATTTGAGAAAGAAAAGTAAAAGTTGGTCTTATAATGTTCACCCCCCCTCTCAGTATAAGCCTATGTTATTCAAGACTCAAGGGCTTCATATCATGCCACACCCTATAGAAAATTTGTTCTAGACTATGTTCAAGGTGATTTTGGACAGGTTTATTTGGGTGATGATCGACAATGTAAAATTGTTGGAATGGGTAATATACAGGATAAAATTACCAAATGACATATTCCTTATTTGAGAAGAAATATAATTTCAATAGGGTAGTTGGACGATAAAGGTTGTACAATTGCATTCGCAAAAAATTCGTAGAAGGTTACTAACGGATCATTGATATTAGTAAAAGGAAATAAGGTAGGTACATTGTATGTATATACTAGTAATACTTATCTGTCTAGTGATCTAGCTTCTACAGGAGCAGATACAACTTTGTGGCATCATAGGCTTGGTCACATGAGTGAGAAGGGGATGTAGAGTCTCCACTAAAGGAATTTATTACAAGTTTTGAAGCATGTTGATTTAGACTTTTGTGAGAACTGTATTTTTGGAAAAAAGAAAAGAGTCAAATTTCTCAAATATGGGAAGGAAAAGAAGAGTGAATAGTTAGACCTTGTGTCTATTGATCAACTCATGTATCATCTCTTGGTGGCTCTTATTATTATGTTACTTTTATTTATGATACAACTAGAAAAACTTGGGTTTATTATATTCGAAGATAATCTAATGTCTTTTATACTTTTAAGAAATGGAAAGCTTTGGTTGAGAATGAGATAGGAAATAAGTTTAAGTGTCTCAGTTCAAATAATGAAGGACAATATTACAACAAGGAGTTTGATAGTTACTAATCATACCATGGGATTTATAGAGTGAAGATAGTTCCAAGAACACCACAAGAAAATGGTGTGTTAGAAATGTTGATCAGTATAATCATGGAACGTGCTAGGTGTATAAGATTGCATGCAGGATTGCCCTTATAGTTTTGGGTAGATGCTATGGATAATGTTGTTTACTTAATAAACAAAGGACCTATTTCCTTGGATGGTGGTATTCTATAAGAAGCATGGACGAATAAACCTATTAACTACTCATTCCTAAAGACTTTCGATTGTGAAGCATTTATTCATATTGATAAAGAAAATAGAACAAAACTTGAGGTAAAGTCCAAGAAGTGTACTTTCATTGGATATGGAGTTAATAATTTTGGTTATCACTTTTGGGATTATGAAAATCATAAAATAATTAGGAGTAAAGATGTGGTATTCAATGAGAAGGTAATGTATAAATATTAATTGTAGAGAAAGAGACAGGAAAAGGTAAACACAGAATACACAGTGCTTTATGAAATCATAAAAAATAAAACTCTAAAGGTGCTAGAAAATCAAAATATTCAACAACACCAACAACAAGCACTTCAAACTCTTGCAAGTGTTGTTAGAAGGTCCTCTAGGTTAAGTAGACCCCATGAATGTTACTCTCCTTCATTGCATCATGTATTGTTGATAGATTATGGTGAACCAAAAACATATGAAGAAGTAATGCAGGTAGAAACTATAAATAAGTGGGAGTAAGGCATGGAAGAGGAGATGGACTCTTGGTACATAACCAGACTTGGGATTTGGTTTGGTTGTTTGCAAGAAAAATAACATTGCATAATAAATGGGTTTATAAGGTGAAGGAAGAAGACAAACGTAAAAAGAGGTATAAGGCTAGACTTGTTGTAAAGGAGTTTGCATAGAAGAAAGATATAGATTTTGATGAAGTATTTTCTCCTATTGTTACAATAACTTCAATTAGAACTATTTTAAGGCTATTAGTTGTAGAATATTTGCATCTTGAATAGTTAGATGTAAAAACTTTTCTCAATGGGTATTTGAAGGAAGAGATTTATATGCAACAACCATAGGGGTATGAGGTCAAAGGAACAGAGGAATTAGTATGCCGGTTGAAAAAGAGCTTGTATGGCCTGAAACAAGCTTCAAGGTAGTGGTATCTAAAATTTGATAGGTTTATAATAGAACAAAATTATAGTAGATGTCATTTCGACCACTATGTTTATTTTAAGAGATTAGATAATGGTAACTATATTATCTTGTTATTGTATGTAGATGACATGCTTGTTGCATGGTCTAACATGCAAGATATAAACGTGCTTAAAAGAAAATAAGCAAATTCATTTGCAATGAAGGATTTGGGTGTTGCAAGGCAAATTCTTGGTATGAGAATAACAAAAGACAAGAAAAATTGTAAATTAGCATTGTCTCAAGGTGAGTACATTGAGAAGGTGTTGAAAAAATTTAATATGCAGGATGCAAAACTTGTTAGTACACCTCTAGCCAATCATTTCAAACTGACTAAAGAGATGTGTTCCAAGACTACTTGTCCAAGGTTACTTATTCATTGGCAGTTGGTAGTTTGATGTATGTGATGGTATAAATAAGGCCAGATATAGCACATGAAGTGGGAGTTGTGACAAGTTTATGAACAACAAAAAAAAAAGGTATTAGGAGGTAGTGAAGTGGATTCTTAGGTATTTAATAAGTACTGCCACTCAAGTATTATGTTTTGGAGGTTCTAACACTATTTTATATGGTTATGTTGATTCATATATGGAAAGTAATATAGATAGCATAAGGACCACCATAGGGTATGTCTATACTGTAGGTGGATCTGTAGGAAGTTGGATTTCAAAATTACAAAAGGTTGTTGCACTTTCAACAACGAAAGCAGAGTATGTTGCTGCTATAGAGGCTAGTAAAAAGATGAATTGGTTACAAAGGTTCATGGAGGAATTGGGAAAGAAGCGAAAGAATAGTAGATTATATAGTGATAGTCAATGTGCCATTCATATTGTAAAGAAATTAGTATTCCATTCTAGGACTAAACATATACAGACCAAGTACCATTTCATACGATCAGTTTTGAAATATGGACACTTGAAGCTGGAAAAGATACACACTAGCTAGAATCCTATAGATATGTTAACAAAGGTAGTAACCAAAGAGAAACTGATTTCTTGCTTAGTTTTAGTTGGTATTCAAGCATGACAATAAAGGTGAGAAAATTTCTAGGTCCAAAGTTGAAGCATAGTACAACAGGTGCAGTAGTGGTGGAGTTACTATGATCAGTCTCTAAGTGGGAGATTGTTGGTTGTGGAGCCCAATTCTCTCTCTAATTCGGAGGTCTTGTTTTTCAATCGCACTTGGACCCACTCCATGAAGGGGGTGTTGGGGGGTAATTCCCTCCCACTAATGTTGCAGGGGTTCGAGGGCAGTGCCCTCAAAGCCAAAAATAGATGTTTTTTCCCTTTGTAAATTGACCATTCATTGTTAGATCAAAGATCATGTGGTAGGATTTGGTGCTGGTATTTTTTTCCCTAAAATGTAACTTTATTTTTAAAAGGATTTCAAACGACGACTAGGTAGGGTGTCATAGATGATGATACACAAAGAGAAGGTTACATCGAATGTGGTATAGGTTGTATCACTTCAATTTTTTTGTTGGACAAAATAAATAAAAGACTTGGTTATTTTTTCCGTGGATGTAGACCACATTGGGTGAACCACATATATTTGTCTCTCTCTTGTATTTTTCTTATGTGTTATATTTTCATGTTTTGTTTATTGCTCATGTTGTTATTTCTAACAATTAGATGAATGAGAAAAAAAGAACTCTTATGGAAGCAAAAATATAGGATCCAGTGGCTCAAAGAAGGAGATCGAAACACAAATTTCTTCTAGATCAAAGATCTCACAACTTTATTTCTTCCCTAAATCCGATTTAGAGAAGTTGTCTACACTTGGGATGGCATGCAATTTGTAGTTATCAATTGCTTTTCCAATCTATTTGTTGCTGCACCTCTTGACCTGACTTCTCAACAAAATATTCTTCAAGCCATCCCTACTCTTATCACTTCTAAGGAGAACTTTAATTTGAATGCTCCAATTACTATCAATGAGCTTCAACAAGTGGTTTTTAAAATGCAAAAAGGAAAAACCCCAAGTCCTAATGGTTTTCTTATTGAGTTCTATCAAGAGTATTGGGATATCCTCCATGTTGGTTTATTAGAGGTGGTGGAAGAAGCTAGGAAAGCCAAAGAAATTTTGAAGGTTATAAATAAAACTTATATAGCTCTTGTCCCAAAAGCTCAAGAGGCATATCATATCTCAAATTTTAGGATTATAAATTTATGTAATGTTCTTCTCAAAATCATTACAAAGATCATGATGAAGAGGTTGAAACCTCTTTTACATAAGATTATTTCCCCTGAACAAGGGGGTTATGTGGAAATGCATAAAATAGTGGATGAGATAGTTCTTGCTCAGGAAGCCATCCATTCCATGGAAATGCAAAGAAATTCATCTATGTTCATTTGTTTAGACTTATCTAAATCTTATGACAGAGTGGATAGCCACTTTCTTGTCAAATTTTTATGGAAATTTGGCTTCTCTTAGGATTGGATGGACTAGATTATGAGATATACATCTTCGGTGTCCTACTCTGTTCTTATCAATGATAGACCTTCTCAGTTATTCCCTTATTCTAGAGGTATTAGGTAATGTGACCCTCTCTCCCCTTATTTATTCATCATTTTTGCTAAATGCTTGGGTAGAACTATAACAAAAAATAGAGAAAACAAAACCCTTGAGGGAGTTACCATTTCTTGTGGAGTTGGGCCTATTTCTCATATTCAATTTGTTGATGACTTTAACCTATTAGGTAAAGCTACAGTTAAGGATGCTTCTAAAATTAAGTAAATCATCAGTTTTTTTTTAATGCTATCGAGCAATTCATCAATGAAGACAATTTTAAAGTCATTTTATTTCACTACTCTCCTAGATAGGAATCCATGGTCTTGGATAAATTAAGATATAAAAAACCTCCCTTTCAATCACTTATTTAGGAATTCCTCTCAATATTCAAATACAAAAAAATACTGGAATTGGTTGTTGGATAGAGTTAAGAAGAAAATTGGAAAGTGGACCAATAGGTGGCTTTCATTTGGGGGTAGAATTACCTTGGTAAAATCAATCCTAAAAACTATACCTATTTATGTTTTTGTTGTGTTGAATATCTCAAAGGATGTTCTTGGAGAATTAGATCAAATCAACCATTGGTTCCTCTAGAGTGGTACTAAGGAGAAAAGAAAATAGACCTTGGTGAAATGGGATAATTTATGTCTTCCCAAGAATGAAGGAGTTAGGTTTTTGATCTTCTATTAATAACAATAAGGCTTTAGCTACTAAACTGTATTAGAGGATTTTGCATAACCCCAATGCTCTTTGGAATTAGAATATTCGTGCTAAATATGCTAAGAATAAAATTCCTAAAGACCTTATTCGCTATCATTTGCCTACCAAATGTTCTTCCATTTTAGCGGTTCTTAAGACTGGTGAGGATTTGATTAAGAAACCATTATTTTGGATAATTCATAATGGTCAAAAAGTAATTTTTTAAAATAAATTCTTGGGATGGTCACCAACCTATGATAACTCAGTTTCATGATTAGAGGTCTTGGATGGAGGAGCTTCATCAAGCTAATTGGATAAATGTTGCTAATTACTATCGGTACCACACTAGTAATTCAAAGGTTGGTATATATTGGATCTCTATTGAGGACTGGCCTACTCAAATGCCAAAAATACAAAGAAAAGATATTTGGCCTTACTATGGCAAATGATTGTTTGGATATAACAACACTACTAAGGGCGAGTATTTAGTTGTTCAAGGTTATTTGGCCTTATGCCATAATAATCCCAACCAATAATATGACATATTTACTCTGTTATGGGATCAAAAGATCTAGCATAAGGTGAGGTTATTTAAATGGATTTTATTGCATTGTAGGGTGCTTACTCATGAGAAAATTATGAAATGTGGTTTTCATGGCCCGTTTAGATGCAAAATATGTGGAGAGAATGTAAAAAATCTCAACCATATTTTTATTGAGAGTCATTTAGCCTCTGAGCTATGGAGGAGAATGACCATCTTACTTGGATTATAGTGGTCCATTTTTTTTACTTTTGAACAAATTTGGAGGGATTGGCCTAATCAGGATGGTGTTGATAACTTTATCAGATAACTAGATTGGATGGGTTCTACCATCCTACCTTGGAATATCTGGAAAGAAAGAAACAATCAGATTTTCAATCAAGAAAGGAAGGATATTCACTATATTTGGCAAAAGACCACTGCCAAATTATTTGAATAAGTCCAACAACTCCTTAAACACACCTAGAACTCCCACTAAAGATGGGATCAAGTGATGCAAAGATTTAAGATTAACTCTTTTAAGGGCAACCAACTAAAAGAGGATACGAGTAATCAAAATATGGACAAAACAAGGAATTGATAGCCTCCTCCTAGAGATTTTGCAAAATTCAATATCGACAGAGCCTCTAGGGGAAACCTTGGAAAAGCTAGTGTAAGAGGAATTAGAAGACTTTCATATGGTTCCTCGAAATTCACTTTTGTTGAGAATTTGGTATCCTTTCCAATAACCTTGCTGAGGGATATGGTATCGTTAGAGGCCTTCGAGAGGCTACTAAGATAAAATGGAAAAAGATGTTGGTTGAATCTGACTCTCAAGTGTAACACCCCAAGTTCTGTCCACTTGCTTGTTCAAACACCCCAAGTCTTCCCACTTGGTTGTCCATCATCTGTCCACTTGGTTGTCCATAATCTGTCCACTTGGTTGTCCATAATATGTCCACTTGGTTGTCCAAACACCCTAAGTATTCCCACTTGGTTGTCCATAATTAGAGGATACAATCAGAGAAAATTTTTCTCTGAAGTCATTTATTTTTGTTCATATATATATATTTATATATTTTATTTTCTAGTATGAGCATGTTGAGTTCATATTCATGAGTACCATTCCACTGTAGATGAAATACTCATGAGATCAAGATTGATTAGATCTCATGTATTTACCCATTTTGAACTTCACTCTCCTCCCGAGATCCTAAGTTTAGGTAGGGGGTTTATTTTCCTCTAGGGCCCATAACACCTAGAGGTGTGACACATACTTTCCCTATGTCTTGTCATAACCTTCAATACTTATGACATAAAAGACATAGCACATACATGCTCGAGCTAGACAATCATCCTTTTTCCAAGGATCATCATCTAGGGTCCTAATTCCCCGGTAACCACCCGATGTCTTGTGTTGATTAACCAACACAATGTCCCATACCATCATGTTGTCAGATTAACCTATTCAAGCACAATTCACCACTATTCACTAGCAGGGATAACCTGGAAGGGATACCCATACAACCCTTCATCACCTCCTGTTCTGAATTTTTTTTCATTATAAGTGCAGTTAGAGCCCTGAAAGAGGATGGTTGCCTACCCGCAAGCATCTTTAATAGTTGTTGCACAAGATTGTCCCAACCACAATCTTGAAAAATAGAACCAAGGTTGTCCTACCCACAATCCTTGCGTTTTATATACAAGATTGTCTCACCCACAATATTGAGATGATTTCAAGGTTGTCCTACCCACAACCTTGGGTTGCAAAATAAGATTGACCCTTCCACAATCTTATAAACATTTAACTATAAAGTTTGCCTAAGGATGTTTTCATAGGTTTACTAATGGTCTGGTTCCATTATTATCTACAAGTTTCATTGTTTACCTTGTTGAAATCATCATTTAATTTTCCTTTTCATAAGTATAATATAGGAATGCTATTTAAACATTACATTCAAACTAAAGAAAATCCCACATATACTAACATGTATCTATTCAGATTCTTTTAATGGTTTCTATTTATAAATAAAAAGCTTTTCATAAATTTCAGATCCACAATCCTCTTCTCATCTAATATCCTAGAAAAACTTTAATATAAAATCATGAATTGAATTACTCAACCACAAGCTACAATAAGACTATATTATCATATTAATTATAACATCCACGTATGATTCGAAAGGTTGCTTTCATTACTGTGAAATTAAAGTAATATTAGTTGTACAACCCAGATAGGGTGCTTTTCACTAAACCATACCCTATATAACACTCGGGTTTCCTTCAAATATTTCCAATACCACATCAATTTATATTGTCTAATTCAAGACAGTCAAAATTTGAATCTACAGGTATATTAATTTTTAAAAGCATCTGATAATGAGTTTAAATACGTTCATCCATACTATACGGGTTTAAGTTCATCTTATTTCTGCTTTGAATTTCATTATTCCCTATGTTTATTGCAGTCTTGGATACAACACTCCTAATATTGGATCAAATTTAAAATAATATGTGCAACCAACAACATTACATTTAAGAGATTCTCTACATTCTCATCCGGGAATACACCCTATGACGGAATACCCTTCATTACTTTAAGGAAGTCTCCTTTCACACCTACATCTCAATTTTCCTTCACTACCATTTACCATGCTATAAAACAGATAAAACCCTATTAATTAAATAACATTCGCTGAGTTTTCTTGATACAACCCATTTGAAGGTATCTAATACAAGCTACTACAGTTTCCAAAATCATAATTCAAGTTCTTTAAACATGTTGTTCCCATTCTATGTTATCTTCACATAACAAGAATCACTCCAAGCATATCAGTTTTCAAATTCATCAATGCAAGTTCCATGACAACTTCTATGTCTACGTTTCCATAAAACAGATTGTTTTATTAAGTTCAAAGAGCATGCAATTTAACCATATTACAAATACAACGGGGTATCCCAGTTCAATAATCTCAAACTATAATTTCAAGCTTCATATTAAAAGACGCAACATACCTTCAACATATGAATGGAGTTACAAAGTCCTTTTGAAAATATTTTGATTTTATAATGTTCCATAAAGTAAGCTATACTGCTAGCTTACCAGACCAACATGTAAACTCCTCAAACATTGTTTCCGAAACTCATGAATATAATTATAAATCTAAATTTACCTCTACAACATTCTTATAGCTAAATTTTGTATTCTTAAATGCCCATCGATTTCTACAGAGTGCATTCAAATATTGTCCTACATTTTCCACGTGGTAGGCGCTCTCTCGCATCTGTGCCTACTATGGATGCTGGTCGGTGTTTGACTCCAAAATATTGCAAAACAACCAAGCCATATAAAAAATGTAGCTGAGCTCCATAGAATCATCTCATATACTATCCATGCATTCATTTCATCATCATATCATGTTTTGTGAAAGCATAAGTTGATTTGGGAGCTTAATTTTCATTTGTGACCACAAGTTGAAAAAATGTTTGACAATCTTCAAAACACCTCAAAACGGTCCAAATATTCATAAAATGACCACATTCATCATCCCAATAATTCATCACACCATTTAATCATATTTTGTGACATAATGGATTGATTTGGGTGGTTAACTTTCGCTTGCGACCAAAAGTCACAAAATTATCCACAATTGCTCAAAAAACATTCAAAATTTCACAAAATCATACAATTCATTCATCAATGCATCTCCATTTACATTTCACATCATACATCATCATTTCACTTTGGAAACTAAATTTATCATTGCATTTCAATTCCACATTTTCCAATTCCACTCACAATTATCAAGTGAACCTTGTATCTAGTGGTTTCCTCTATTCACTTGGCAATTGCAACGATCGATTATCCATGTAATTTGATAGGATGGGTAGATCACCCTAAGGATGATTTCCCATTGTACAACATCCTCTTATTCAAAATCAAGTTACATTTGGTCCCTCATTTTTCGAGTAAGACAATGCTCAAATTAATTTACTAAAAAATATATCATTGATGGCCTTGTCTGCGGGGTTTGAAACATGGATAATTTTCAATACATCATCTATTTTACATCTATAGTTATCGGGGACACATGCATATAGGTTGATTGGTTCCTGGTGGAAGGAATTTTACTACAGTCACTATATGGCCCTAACCCCCCACACGTTGACTCTTTATTTTGTATTTTTATCATTTTGCATTTCAATGATGCTAAAAAGGCATATTCTTCAACAACACAAAACCACCCCAAACTTGGGGTAGCCAAATTTTATTTTGATTTCCCACATTGGGATATGCTCATTTACATCACACATTATCACCCACAATTGGAAAAAACCTCTTTTCTATTGGGAAAAAGAACAAAATCAATCATTGCATCATCATCTATGTCACTTCCATGACATTTACATCATTCAAATCATCCACATTTCCAAAAACCCCCTTGCATCTATTGGGGTAAAAAAATAGAATACATCATTCACCCATTTTTACACCCATAATTCTATCAATTGGTTCATGAGATTCATTCTTCACTCATTCACCAATTGAGGGGGTAAGCTACACCCACATTATTTTTATCTACAAGATCTTCTTGCGCTTCAAGGAAAGAAAGTTGCTTTACTAAATCAGAAGTCTCTTATTTTTGCACCGCATTGTGTTTCACGCAACATAATACAAAAAAAGACATATGTAGACACCAAAACCTAGCCACTTGTCATACATGCATCATCCAATCACATTCGTTCATTATTTATTTATATGTATGTATATTTATTTATATTTATATTTAAATATAAATATTTTATATTTATATTTAAATATAAATATTTTATATTTATATTTAAATAAAATATTTTATATATTATATATATATGAATAAATCACAGCCATTCATCATGACATAATTTCAACCATCCATATGACTTGATCAATATCGCATATCAAAGATAATCTTAGCCATTAATCATGATTTAATCTCAACCACCCATTGGTGTCATCAAAACCCTAGCATGTTAAAAGGCAGGTTATGAAAGATCATTCATTCTCATGAATGAGGTTAAGCAATATTTTTATTTGTTAAAGTTTGAGATCCCTTGCACCCATCCTCCTTTAAAACCCTAGCATATCGTTATCATCCTCTCCTCTTGTCACCTCCATATCCTCCATTTCTATCATCCATATCCCCTACGAACCAGATTTGGTTATGTAGTACTCTCCTTAGAAACCCTCGAACATTGTTGAGCATTCCTCAAACACTGGTAAGCATTCTAGGAACATTGTAGAGCATTCGTAGTCTTTCTAGAATGCTCCAGGGTGTTTCTCAATCTTTCAGTTTATCGTTGATAAACCCTAAAATGCTTGTGGGTGTTCATACACCATCAGATCATAGAAGTAGAAGCATGGATAAGATATCATGTATCTTCAACAAGATAAAAGGTTTTTGTTGTTCTACATCATATGTTTTATTTACTTAGTTTGCATTTCATTATTTACAACACTAGGGTTTATAGATTTATCTTTTTTATAGAGGGCCTCACATAGTGGAGCCCTCACATATGCTATTGAACTATTTGGTGTTGTTGATCTATTTGCATATACAAAAATTATATCCTTGATGGTTATTGCAGCTTAGGTGGTCTTGTAGGGATACTCAAGCCCACCTACAACTTGTTTGGAGTAAAATACGATGCAAAAGACACTAACTATTATTTGTAAACAAGGGTTTTCACACCCTTCGATTGTAACTATTGTGTCAACACACATTATATTGTAACATTGGAGATCAAGGCTCCCACCATATTAATACAAATTTATATCTTCATTGTGCAATATATTTTGTGTTGTTTTCTATATTGTTATCTTGGTGTTGTCGATTTTTTCTTTACAAGTCTAAGCCTTACTTGTTCCACATTGTGGTACCAAATATGATTCAATGAGGTCCCAATAGGTGTGCCATTAAATTGTTGTCTTCTTTGAATATCCTAACTATTAGACATGGTGTGGACCATGTATATGGGTTAGATTGTGCCTCGCATGGAGTGATACAATAGGGTCAATCCCAAGAGCATGGGGTTTGGATCAATTAGGGGGCATCTAAATTTTTTACAAAGGTTTTCTCCTTCATAAGATGTGATCCCATGTGAAAAATTCCTACTCTACAAACTTGGAGAGAAAAGGGTAAAGAGAAAGAAAAAATAAATCAAAGAAAATGAAAACCTAACCTAACAAAGTGGCAGTGCACCAAATATCAAATAAGAGCCCCCTCATAATATCTCTGACCATAATGTATCAACATGAACACTTCCTCTCCTTGACATATATAAGCAAAAAAATAAAATATGCAAGAACACACACATAAAAGTGATGGGTCAAGGTATGAGATTTATAGGTGGACTCAAGGATATATATATATGCATGCAAAAAATATTACAAAGATTTATGCTAGGAGTGGGGGTTCTAGTTTCCTATAAGACTACTAAAAAATCCATGTACTTCTATACAAGGGAAAATGAAGGGAGAGCTTATATAAAATTGTTGATCCTATACAAAGCCTAAACTACTTATTGATTACAAGTAAGAGGATTTACCTCTAAAAATCATGCAAAGATTTCAAGGTAACTATTGTTATGTGTTTTAGGTCATATCTTGATTTAAGTCATTGGTCCTCTCAAGGTCTGTTAATCTGGAATCATAACTATCAAGTGGCTTTGGGTATTTGGATAAGAAGCTACCACCATTATTGCTATATTCCCATTCTAGGGATATTTGTAATCTGGGCATGAAATTTTGTTGTATTTAATACCTCAAATTTAGGGGTGCTTCTACTATGGCTCCCATGTTATTGTTGTCTTTTCTAAGAGATACACCATATTATTTTTGTAGGAAAGGATTATACTTCCTAGAATACTGTACACCTCAACACAATGTGCTAGATCTAGGGTCATGACCTCAATTGGGGCATATGGGAGACCAGTGGCCCTCAATGACCTCAAATCAAATATGGTCCTCTAAAGTTTTGTAATATGGGTGGTTTCAGTATTTAGAAGTTTCCTCATTATTTGACATCAAAAATTTTATCATGTTTTGACCTCAAGATCCTTTTGTCATTTGATCGCAAAAATTCATGCATCATAAATTTTACCTCTTATCTTTGATCAAAACTTTATAAAATTCCATTTTCTAGATATTTATCTTTCTTGTGCATTTTGGTACTTTCACCATTCAATTCTCAAAACTTTTTGATTGTACATTCCATAGCTTCAATTTATTCTTCCTACATTTGAAAATAGTGCCTCTTTTATGTGTAGTGAGGATTCACTATAGTTTCTATAGATGAGAATGACATCTAAATAGACTACCAAAAATGTGTTTTTATAGGGACATAGGATATCATCCATCATCCTTATAAATGTAGCAAGTGCATTGGTTAAGCCAAAAGGCATAACCATCCACTCAAAGAAACTCCCCTTGGATTAGAATGTAGTATTCCATAAGTTATTGGGCTCTATAGTTATTTGATAATAGCCTAATTTGAGATCAATTTTGGTGAAGATAATTCCACCACGAATCTAGTCCAATAAGTCATCTATCCAAATCAATAACTAGTGGTTATTCATAGTGATTTTATTCAAAGCTTTATAGTTAATACAAAGTCTCCAAGTTCCATCCTTCTTTGTATCCAAGATAATTGGACCACCACATGGGGAAGCATTTGGTCTGATGTGCCCATTTTAAATCAATTCTTGAATATGTCTCCTAACTTCATCATTTTCAAGGATTCATATGTGATAAATAGGTGCATTAGGTAAAGGAGAACTATAAAATCAATGAAAGGCTTTATTTCATAATGAAGTGGGACCCTAGTTTATGACTTGAATAACTCATCATAGTGTGTTATAGTATGGTGCATCTACTTCTATTATGTAGATCCTATGATAGATGTAACAATGGTTATCCTCCTACTTTTTGGTTTGATCATCAATAAAATAAAATTTATTGGTTTGGCTATTATCTTCTTGCATTATTTAGCACTAATAAGGAAACCAAGGTAGGACAAGATACATCTAGTTTTCTATATCACTAACCTATAACAGTGATGATGAAACTTTAGGGCCTATACTCATAAACACCATACATATTCCATATATATGGTTGGTCCAAAATCACACCACAAACACGTGAGGGCACAACATCACACAAAATTTTATCTTAGAAGAAATTGATGGCATAAGAGATGAGACATTATTGAGGGACATGAATGTATCTCCCTAATTGTAACCATCCAATATTATATGGTTAGGGGTATGGTGTGACAAGTAGATTCATATCCTTCATTATATGAGTAGAAATAATACTCTTTTGACTTACACTCAACAATGAAAAGTAATGGCTTACCCTTGACCCACATTTATAAGTGTAATAGGTGTTTCTATTCTTATGAATCCTTTGGTATAGCATATATGGTGGAAATGATCACATTTAGTTTGACTTCTGGGCTTCAATGACTATGCTTATAAAACAAGGTTTAAACACAACTCTCAAACCAGAAAACTTTGAAGCATTCAACCAACCACTTTTGAAAAGGAAACCACAATCAATCCTTTTCACTCCAATGATATTTCAGA